>CP054672.1:31101348-33501348 GCA_013348765.1 Carpinus viminea | reverse complement strand
CAAAAAGAGTAATGCTAAAAGCTGTTTCAAAAAAGTAGTTCAATCGATTGGGATCACGCTTAATGAAATGAATGTCATGACTAGTCAGAACCCCCATCTCCCTGTTGTGCATAAAGTTTAAAATCTTTTAATTTAGTGTATCGAATTTTTATTTTTTTTTTAGTGTCTTCCATCTATTAAGATTTTCAGTTAAATTCCAACAAAATTCTCAAAATGCTATTGAATTTATTTATTTTTATTTTTTTTAGAAAACGTATTTAAAATTTATGCAAATATCGTTGAATTCGGACAAATGCCTTAATCTTTGCAATTTTTTATTATTTTTTTAAATGAACAGTTATATATAATAAAAAAATAATTTGTAACATATTTACTAGACAAATGGAATAATATGGATGGGAGCATAGACTTATAGAAAGTGTTGAATCGTGGGTGGAGGATGTTGTACGTGATTGACGCTTTTTGCCGAGCACCTTGAAGGGTCACAGAATTTAGAGGAAATAGAGATCGAGGGGGTGTTGACATCATAACAGTGTTGAATTCCATCTCAGCTCTAAATGGTACCTAAAAAATAAAATATTTATTTTGGGTTATTTACATAATTAAATTAATTACCGTTGCACTGGTAATATTGTTAAGAATATAGTATTATTTTAATGTATTGTGTCTCTTGGGATTCATTAAGGTTGTATTATAAGGTGGTTGAGAATATATGGTAGCTAGGCTCTTTTTTTCTCCTCCTTAAAAAATTAAAAAAAAAAAATTGACAAGTTTTGGGAACCTTCTAAATGAAAAAATATTAATTATTTTTCTTGGCATAATAAAAAATTTCCAATCAATGAGAAGTTGGACAAATAAAAAACTTGATACTGGTGATGGTGATGAAAACAGTGTCCATGTTTTCATCACCATTCATTAAGAATTTCTTTGTTTTGGTAAAGGAATTGGAGTCTCCTTTATTACTACTTATCACCATTTTAAAATAAAAATCAACATAAAAATATTTTAATTGTTCCCAAGAGATAATTCAATCGGTTGAGACCACGCCTAATGAAGCAGAAGTTACTAGTTCAAATCATCCTCCCTCCTCTTGTGCGGACATGTCAAAAAAAACATTTGAACTTTTTAACTTTTTATATCACATCATTTATTTTTTATTATTATTCAAATAAAAAAAATCACTACAAAATAAAATGTTTTTACTTTTCCATTCCAAACATTCTTACTTTTTCTTTTTTTTTTTTTCACATCAACTACAATATCTAAACCAAAGCCTTTACCAAACACCTTTACAACATCGAAAACTAATACTATAATCTCATTTGGTATGTAGAATGACAATTCATTAAGAAAATTAATAGTTATTATTAGGAATGCGAGAAGGTGGAATGTTGAAATAGCTAATCATATTTTTTAGTTGGGAAAAATATTAAAAAAAAGCACTTCAAACTAATCACCGTTTGCTATATTTCCATAATGTTCAAAATGTACTAAAGTAGCCCATCAAATTACTAAAGTGTGTTAAAAAGATCACATCTTTTTTATATTCCTATAATACCCTTAATCTTTTAAAAACTAAAATATAAAATAAATAAATAACTAAAAATTTAATTTGTCAAAATAAAAAATTAAAAAAAAAAGGAGGGAAGGGGTGGCTGCCAATTGAGCCAGCCACAAGGTTTGATTAAACATTTATCCATATTTTTTACACCACATGAGCTATTTGTAATTTAAGCCAACAATAGTGACTAATTTTTTATTCATTAAAAAAATTGCATTTAATCATTTATCCGCCGCTTGGTTTTTTTAAAAAAAAATTATTTTTTGTTTAAAAAAGAGTTTAGTTTATTTATTATTATTATTATAGTTTTTAAAAGATTAGGGGTATTATAAGAATATAAAAAAGATGAGCCCTTTTTGACACACTTTAATAGTTTGATGGGATACTTTATTACTTTTTGAACATTTATAAAGCTTTATTAATTAGTTTATGGGGATTTTTTTATATATATTTTTCCCTTTTTAATTTGATGATAATACATTTGTTTTCATCAGAATTGTGCCTAAAATTACTAAAATACCCAATATATATATATAAAAAATACAATAATAAATAAATAAAAACTGAAAAATTGCTTTGAAAATGGTTTTATATACTTATTTTTGGCGTTCTTACTTTAGGATTTTTGCAAATGAGCATAAGCAACACAGTGTTGGTATATGTTAAAAAGCAATACGTTTTAGCGTCGATATATATGGTAATGGTCAAGTAAAAAGGACATCCTCTTCTCAAAATTAATGTCATGCCCATTTTTCTTTCTCTATGGGATACTCTTTTTCTTAGCACTTTCATTAAAAAATCAAGACAAAGCGTCTCGATCGAGTACAATACTACGGCTAAAAACGGGATAATCTTTCATCTAAACATGCTCGATTAACTGCTAAATTGCCATCTTCGCTAAACGATGAGTTGCAGTGTTTGCTTCCAGCTTTGGCGTGAAATTTCCTGGTACAACCATATATATTGCGCTAAAAAAATCAAGCCCATTTGGCGATGAAAGACATGCAACCAGCTCCAAGAAGAAGGGAGATATTTGCCCCTAGTTGAATTTTCAAATTGCTTTGAACTCTTGGGTTCATGAAATCTGCAGCTAATAGGTCAACAAGTGCCATGTAAATCAAGATCCCAGCTGAAGCAGCGTCAAAAACCCCTTCAACAATCAAAGAAGTTGGGCTATTGTCATTGTAAACACTTGATATTCCTATCCCAATTGCTATTCCCAGTGGGGTTGTGAGGGAGAAAAATGTTGCCATTATTGCCGCAGAAGTGGTCTTGAATTTCGCCTGCAAAAGCGACAAAATAAATTATGGTGTATATAAAAAAATGACAGCCAAAAATATATATATATATAGCTTTTTGGAAAAAAGGGATGATGTGCTCATTATGACAACATTTACTATAAGCAACAAAATTATATATATACATTTCAAAAAATTAGAAATACTCATTTATCATCTTATTGATTTAATTAGCAGTGATATCTGCCTTTGGATATTTTTTTTCTTTTAATAAAAGTCTATCCAAAGGCGGAGAAAGACTGCTATGTCAGTTCAATAAGATAAGAGTAAGACGAGAGTTAAACATGTAATATTACTCAATAAAAAACAAATAAAAAGTTAAAAAAAAAATTATGGTTTTATATAAAATAAAGAGAAATAATTGGTATAAATTAAATGCTCTTGTTGATGATAATTTGTGAGTGGGGTTCCACACTTCATCACTTTCTTTTTAAGAAAAAAAAAATATATATCTTAAAATTTTCAGCATGAAAATTGACCATTTGGGGTGTAATTAATTAAAGGAAATATTTTTCTCTAAATAAAAAAATAATAATAATAAAGGGCATTTTTTAATTCTCAGGTTATTAATTTCTTTACTGGCAACGAAAAGTCGCCAAAAAAAGGAGGCCAGGATGTGCTCATTCTGACAACGTTTGCAACCGCCATTGTTGAAAAAACACTGCACCAAAATTGAAAGATGACGAATCATTTTGCGACATTAACGCAACTGGTTCAGAGTTTTCTTCATTCCCGGTCGTGATACCTGAGAGATGCAGCCGCCGAGACCCAACCCTTCAAAAAACTGATGAAAAGACAAGGCTGCCAGCAGAGGTTTTATTGTCTCTGTGCTCTGAGAAGTACCCAGAGATATGCCGATTATCACTGAATGAGCCACAATTCCCATCTCCAACACCTGAAACAAATGAATTACACCACCAAACATGTATTAATATGATGTTGCGCAACTTGAGTCGGTTGAGAGAGCGATTTCGTTTTCACCGTCTCCGTCTATATTCTTTCTATGCCGGCTGGCTCTGTTTAATTCAAGAGAAAAAAAACAGGGAACTAATCTTACTTGTGATATAACACGAAAACGGATTAGCTCCGCCATATTCAACTCCTCCGGGTGGTCGGCGGAGCCATGAGCATGGCCATGAGTGGCATGTGTATGGACATGTAAGTGACCGGCATGCTTGCCCTCCTCTTCATCAGGAGTCAACTGCTTACTATTTTTAAAGTGCAGCCTCGTATAAAACCCCGTCGAGAATGAATCCACCATTAACGTCCCTATAGCAGACGTCATGGCAATGAAGCCGGTGAAAGGAAATTTCCCCCACGGATTTTCGTTAAGGCAGGGAGATGTCAATCTCTCGAAAGCGTCGGGAAGTATGTGGATAAACCCAGTTGCCAAAATCACCCCCGCCGCGAACGCCTTGATCATGAAGAAGATATCATGTTCAGGCCTTAGAGTTGGAACCCTCCTCCCCAGCAATGGTATGCTCACCCCCACCGCACCGGTGAAAAGAATGGTGACAATCGAAGCTATTTTGTATTTGAGTGCTTCGCCTTTGTTCTTCTCCGTGGTCTCTCCATCGCACGTGCACCCTCCGGACACTATAGAGGGAGCGGGGGAGAGAAGTAGTAGAAGAAATAAGAGCTTGAAGATGTTGAAAGAAGAAGCTCGAAGATTGATCATGGCGTGTGATAGAGAGAGAGAGAAAGAGAATTAGAGAAAGATGTGGGAATTTTGGAGATCGGGTGATTTGCTTGTGAAATGGCTCGATCGAGTTTCCCAGTTATATAAAGAGGTAAGAATCTTTTAAGATAAAGTTCAATCGGTTAAGAACACATGCAATAAAACAGAGATTATTAATTTGAATCCTTCTTTCCTCTTGTATGTACGGACATATAAAAAAATATATATATATATATAAAAAGAGGAAAGAGAACGGGTTATGCTGCTTCTTTTCAAAGCATTGGATGAGAAAAACTGGGATAATCAACGGATGGACAATATCTGAGCATCTTATATTGTTAAAAGAGAATTAATTAAATAATGAAAATACAGATTAATTAAGGAAAAACAAATTTCGACGTACACACGTATATATAATATAATATAATTACCATTGACTAGACTATTAATATATAGGTCGTATGCTATGCACGTGGGTTGGATGCCCTGTAATTTAAGGACACCCAAGTGATTGGCTTACATGGAAAGCAAGGAACGATGAAGATGATGATCTACGAGTCTTTTATGTGGGCCCGTTGACGTACTATATATATGGTCGTCGGTCATGATCAGCGGTGCATCTACAATATTGTGAAAGATAATACGAGGGCCATTTGCATCTCACACGTTCGTTCGTCGTTCCTTCCTTCCGCTAAATGCCATGCACTAAAGGCTAGCTAGGGTTGTCAATTCTTGAGGAGTTGAGGTGATCGGTGAATTTGACAAAATTTTAGCGTTTATATATTTGATTGGCTTTTCTTTAAATGAATTAGGTTAGGGTTAATTTATGTAGTCTTATTGTTGTATATTAATTGGACACATACTTTATATTATAATTGATAAGTTTTGATCCATAAATTTGATACGAATTTAACACAAAATTAACAAATCACAATTGAATGATTTGATCGCCATAGAGTTATGATTGTTTTATAAAATCTTATACCCATAACCAGGGACGGAACCAGCTGGGAGAATGGGGGGGGCCAAAGCAAAGAAAAAAAATTTGGGGGGGGGGACCGGAATGAAAAAAAGAAAAAAAATACAGCCTAATTTTTTCTTTTTTGGAATTGGGGGGGGACCATGGCCACCACCTGTCCCCCCCCCAATCCGTCTCTGCCCATAACTCAATACAATGTGAATTTGACATGTGAACACGAATCGTCATTTTTAATAAAAATCAACTCATTTTTCCAAGAAGGATCCAAGGCCTTGAGCAGTGCATCAAAATTATTGAAGAGACAAATGGCCATCAGAATGCCACCTGTTTGTCCTTCCTTCCATTATTGGGCTAAAATGCCATTGACTAAAGAACCAAGATGTCAACATTTTACGCGTAAATCTAACTCAATGCGAAACATCTTACGTGTAAATTTAATTTAATATAAAATCAATAAATTAGATTATTAAATTAAATAAATTAAATTAAAATAATTGATTTATATAATTTTATACTCATACTTTAACGTATAATATTTAAGACTAACAATTTTTAAGGCAACCGGTTTATCTAAATGCAACAAGCAGCAAAAGGCCGACACTCTTTTCCTAAAGAAGCATCTAAAAACACTTATGTTGTTGGAAAGTAGTGGGGGGCAATCTTGAAATTTATGAGAATAATTAATGAGTAATTTGCAATTGATGATGATGAGGTCATGATGGAATGGCTTTTTTAAGAAATGCAAAAGAAATTAATAAAACCCATTAAAATGAGGATTGTCGGGGCAGTTGAGATAACGACAGCCGTTTAAGGAAGAGAAGAGATGAAGACACGATGTTGTCATGCAAAAACTTTATTCAAAGGAATGAAGTTGTTGGACTGCTGCCTCCATTCGCCACGATGTTGTCATCCTGCTTGGTTCTACACAAGAATGTCGATATCATGTCTTCATTCTTGGGCTGCTAAAAAAGCTTCACACTTCTTTAGCATCAAATACCGCTGGGTCTGTGTTTTTAATTTCCCCTTTTGACCCTAATTGTGTGAACCAAAAGCATTTGTGTGAACTGTCATCAAACGGATTTAGATTTTTTAAATACCCAAATGTTTGTTTATTTAGCATCTTAGATTTAAAAATGTTTGCTATTTTTATTTTTATTTGAATTAATACATGTTGTGTAGAGGCTTCTTATCTATTTTTAAGACATCATGCGTATTGAGTAAGCTCTTTATTGTGTATGTATGATAAATATTATATTTCTAGAGCGTTGTGCTAAGGTAGTTTAATAATATAAGATTCACTTAATTTCTCTCAAAGAAAAAAAAAACTGAGGAAATATCATGCTTAATTATTTAAATCTGAATCATTAATTTTCTTCAACTTTGCTTGCAAAGTGTTAGTTTATTATTATTTTTTTCTTAATACAGTTGGTTTAACTTATAATAAGCTACTCAAACATAATTAATCATGGTTTTGTTTTAGGCCCAGCTCATTTCGGTGTAAATTGATTTTTGAAAAATATTTTTCGTATTTTTGAGCGTTTGGTGCAAAAGAAAATAATAGTTAACAGAGAATATTTTTCAGTTAAACTTAAAAAGCCTCTTTAATTTATGTAAAATGATTTTTATTTTTGAAAAAGATAAACTATTTTTTAATTTTAAGCATCTCATTCTCAAATCGATAGATTCAGTCGGAACATTGCAAGGACCCCCCACCATAACTTTACCGGGCCACCATTAGGACATCTTCGGGATCCTGCCAAGATTCCATTGGAACATTGCCAGGATCTAATCAGAACCCGCTGAGACCTGACTAGGATTCCACTAAGACTTGATCGGGACACCACCGGGACCCAGTTAGAACTCAACCGGGACTTGTTTGAGACACTGCTTGGACCCAGTGGAGCCACAATCAGGACTTTGTCGGGTCCCAACCAAACCACTTCTACAACTTCGCTAGGCCCTGGTCGAGACATTATCGTAATTTAAAATTTAATATAATTGAATAAAAAATATATATATATAAAAAATAAAAAAACAATTTTTTGTACACGCCGAACACCAAAAAATATTTTTCACTGAAAATATTTACCACCCAAACAAACAGAATATTAGATTCATCTTTTTGACCAAAACTATTGAATATGTTATTTCTTCCATTCCAAATTAAGAGTGTTTTTGTTTTTGTTTTTTTATTTTGGGATGCGTTGAAATACTTGTTTCTAATAATCAAGTGGGTAGACTTTTTTATTTCTTAATTACCCATTTTAGTTTTTAGAGGGAAATTTGAAGTATTTTATGAACTTATCAACAAGTAGATTTCTATCTAGCTAGTTCTTCCTTATAATGTACCACAACGTATACACTAATTTTAATCTAATTGTAATTTTTACTATTTAATTTTGGAAATTTATATCTAAAGACCTTAGATAAGCATGTCAAAATTTTAAAATCCCTAAGTTTTTTTTTTTTTTTTGGACAATTTATTCTTTGGGTCAATTGAAATTACAATAAAATCAATGCCATCAATTTTTTTTTTAACTACCGTTAGTTTGGGTCAAAACGCACATTTTTACCATATTAAAATATTATTTTTTAATTTAATTTTAAAATTTAAATCTTAAAAAAAAAAAAAGGAACAAGGGGTGGCTGAACCAACCCATAGGGGGTGGCTGGCCACCCCATTTTGCCTGGGGGTGGTTCGGCCACCCCCTAGGGCAAAACCCTCAAAGTTTGGCTACCCCTTGTTCCTTTTTTTTTTTAATTATTATTTTATTTTTAGATTTAAATTTTAAAATTAAATTAAGGGTTAAATATAGTTTCACAACTTTATTTTTTCCTCCTTAGGATTTGATTTTTATCGTAGGAGGTTCATGTAGTTTTAATAAAGGACCAATTTGGTCATTCTGTCAGTTAATCGTTAGTTAACTTAACGAACCGATATATGGACAAATAAAAATTTGACACTTAGCACAAGTGGCAACGTCATCAAAAATGATGTGGCCACCTAATTAAATTTGTTATTTTTATAAAAATATATATTTTTTCAAAAAACAAAAACAAAATTGGGAGCCACCTCCTTGGGCACCAAGGAGCCACCCCCATGGAGCTAAGGGGGTGGCTGAAACCACCCCAAAGCACCATCTGGGGTGGTTTCGGCCACCCCTTGGCTTAATGGGGTGGCTCTGTGTAAAAAGAGGGTGGTTACGCCACCTAGTGGGTACGGTGGTGGTGAAACCACCCAAACCACCATTGGGAGTGGTTTCGGCCACCCCAAATTTTGTCCTCTATTTATTTTTATTTATTTTTTTAGGGTAAATATATAATAACTCCTTGGGTCTGCCTTCTGAAATTTTAAAATGCTTAGGTTTTTTTTTTTGAAAATTTACTCCCTAGGTGGAAGGAAACTGGAATAAAATCTCCACACACTTTTGGTAACGCGTTAATCGGACCCAAAACGCACTGCTTTGATTGATTAAAATATTAATTTTTAAAAATTTAATTTTAAATTTTTTAATCTAAAGTTAAAAAAAAATAATAAAAAAAAAAAAAGAAAGAAGAAGAACCTAGTGGCCGATCCACCCATAGGGGTGGCTGGCCACCATAACCTAAGGGGTGGTTTGGCCACCACAAAAAAAAAAAAGGAAAAGAAGAAGGTGGCGATCCACCCACGGGGTGGTGGCCACCCCTAGGCCATGGGGTGGCTCGGCCCCAATGGCCTAAGAAAGGAGCCACACCTGTTAAAAAAAAAAAACATGAAAGAAGCATGGGGTGGCTCGGCCACCACAGACTGCCGTATGGTGGTGGCAGCCACCCCATGAGCCTAGGGGGTGGCCGGCCACCCCGGGGTGGATCGCCACCCTTCTTCTTTCCTTTTTTTTTTTTTTCTTAATGTGGTGGCCAGCCACCCCTATGGGTGGATCGGCCACCAGGGTTCTTCTTCTTTCTTTTTTTTTTTAAATTTTTTAGATTAAAAAATTTAAAATTAAATTTTTAAAAACTAATATTTTAATCGATCAAAACGGTGCGTTTTGGGTCCAAAACGGTGCGTTTTGGGTCCGTTAACGGCCGTTACCAAAAGTGTGACGGCAGGGATTTTATTCCAGTTTTCTTCCACTTAGGGAGTAAATTTTCGAAAAAAAAAACCTAAGCATTTTAAAAGTTCGGAAGGCAGACCCAAGGAGTTATTATATATTTACCCTTTTTTTAAATAAAAAATTTAATTAGGTGGCTACATCATTAATGATGACTTGGCCATTTGTGTTAAGTGTTAAATTTTCATTTGTTCACATGTCAGTTCGTTAAGTCAACTTACAGAAAGGCCAATTTGGTCCTTTATCGAAACCACAGGAATCTCCTGTGATAAAAATCGAACCCTAAGGGAGAAAAAATAAAGTTGTGAAACTCCAAGGGGGTATTAGGTATTTAACCCTTAAATTAAATTAAAAAAAAAACTTTAATAAAGTAAAACGATGCGTTTTGACCAAGATTAATGGTTGTTAAAAAAATTTGACAATATAAATTTTATTGTCATTTCGATTGACCCTGTGAGTAAATTGTTTAAAAAAAAAAAAAACTTATAAATTTTAAAATTTTGGTATGCTTACCCAAGGTACTTATATATAAATTCTCTTTAATTTTTACTTTTTAGGTATGACAATTTTTTTCTTTTCTTTTCTGTGTTTAGACTACAATAAAGTTGCACATACTTTAGTCAAATCGGTCGCTTCCTAAAAGCAAAGCCATGATTTCTAGTGTGGGTGACAACTTTGTTTTTTTTTTTTTTTAGGTAATTACATTTTCCCCTTATGAACTACAATGTATTTTCATTTTGCCCTCATAAACTACCAATCCTATCGCTCAACCCCCATGAACTATCATTTTGTGCCAAAAATTTTTCTTCCATCAGTTAAAGGCGTTAACTCAGACGATTAAAATGATAATGCGTTGTAGTTCATGAGAGTAAAGTGACAATAAATTATAGTTTATGAGGACAAAATGAAAATACATTATAATTCATGAGAAAAAAATATAATTACCTTCTTAAAAAAAAAATTGACTTATATAAGCACAAAAGCACATAAATTTAATTTAGAATTTCATTATTCTTTATTGTCATGATTGTGGGGTTAAAATATCTCATATTGTTTGGCAAAAGAGAAAACGAAATATCCTTCTTCTTTTTTTTTTTTCTTTTTTGTGGGTGAATGGGCAAACGAAACATCTTATTCATTGACTCCTTAGATTCCTTTGACTTCTATGTAGCCTATGTATATGACTTTGACTGTTTGAGGTGCATGAGTTGTGTTAAGTGGATAGAGTCAAATCCAGTTTGGGCCCAATGGCTCAATGAGATACATGCATGTTCACCTAACTTTTTCCATTTTCCATCGTTGAAGATAATCATAAACGTCTTGATCCATCACATGAAGATAATCAAACAGGGATCCGGCTCCTCTCCGGTCCAAAATGGACTGGATGGGAGCCGGTTGATGGCTAGGATCTCTTCTTAGATATTCTAAGGTCATCAACTTGCCACGTGTCAGGTTAAATAAAATAATATTATTTTATTATTTTACTTTTAAAAATAAATAAAAAATTAAAAACAAATATCCCTCTTCTTCCTTGAGCTTTACCCTTCTGCAGACAAAAGAACACTACTCTTTCATCAGAAACTGCATACCCGCCACATTACATTTAGGAATTCCATTGATAGACCTCTCCAAACCCGACTCCAAGCACCTCATCGTCAAGGCCTGCGAGGAGTTTGGATTCTTCAAGGTCATCAACCATGACGTGCCACTGGAGTTCATCATTGACTTGTAATCTCAAGCTGTCAAATTCTTCTCTTTACCACTTTCTGAGAAGGAAAAGGCAGGGCCTCCTGCTCCATCCGGGTACTATAACAAGAGAACTGGAGTCAACGGCGACATTGGTTGGGTCGAATACCTTCTTTTCACAACCAACTCATGCTCCAGTTCCCAGAGATTCACTTCTATTTTTGGAAACAGCTCGGAAAAGTTTCGGTATGATTCAGAGAGCTAAAACCTCTATTTTTGGCATGGAAGGGTTGGGGCTAATGGATTGTAAATTAGAAGAGAGGTTTCTTTTGGCCGCAAAAGGGTAAAGCTCGAGGAAGAACAGGGATATTTGTTTTTAATTTTTTATTATTTTGTTTTTATTTATTTTTAAAAGTAAAATAATAAAATAATATTATTTTATTTAACCTGCCACGTGGTAGGTTGATGGCTTTGGAATAGGATCCTCTCAATTTCAAATAAAATGGAGAATATCTATTTAGTGTAAAATGAGGGATAATATTGTAAATTTAATTCATTAACTTTAATATTAAGACAATACTACCCATCATTTTACACTAAATAGATACTCTCCATTAAAGTTGAAATGGAGATGATGAAGAGATCCTAGCCATCAATTGGCTCCCATCTAGTCCATTTTGGACTGGATAGGAGCCGGATCCATCAAACAGAGGCCACCGAATGAGCAGAACCTGCAAGATAAATGATAATTAATGAAGGTTAATTAAAGTACTTAATATACCATACCACCTGTCATTGAAAGTGCTTATGATTTTAACAAATGTTTCAGTTTTTTCTGGTGTTGTCTTGTATTTTTAGTTTTAGATGAATATTATTTATGATGGACCGATGGGATAATATATATATTTTTTTAAAAAAAGATAAAGTTCATATTTCCTCTTCAAATTACTACCTAATTGATAATGTCTCTTCTAAACTTTCAATTATGACAATGTCTCTTCCAAACTATTAAAACATTGTCAATGTCCCTCCTGAGGTTAGGAAAAAGATTAAAATGTTCCTATATATTTCTTAATAAGACAAAAATACCCCTATAAACTAAAAAAAAAAAAATTTTTAAATGAAAAATTTTAATTTAAAAAGAATTTCTTTAAAAAAATTATTTTTTAAACAAAAAAATTTTTTAACGGAAATTTTTATTGAAAAGAATTTTTTTGCAATTTTTTTAGAAATCAAAATTTTTTATTTTCTTACATGGAAATTGTTATTTTTTTTAAAAAAAAGAAATTTTTATTTAAAAAAGTTATAAAAAAAAATCATTTTTTATAAAAAAAATTGAAATTAATTATTTTTTTCTTATACAAAGGATTTGTTTTTTTAATTTTTAATTTTCCATCCTTTGGATTTTTTTAATTTTTTTTTTTAGTTTTATATATTTTTTTAGAAGTTTTAGTATTTTTTTTTACTGAGGATAGTTTCATCATTGGGGAGATTATTAATAATATTTTGATAATTTAAAGAAAACATTGTCACAATTAAAAATTTGAAAAAAATATTATCAATTTGATAATAGTTTAAGGGGCGCCGGGTTTGTGGACTTTCCTCTTTTTTAAATGAATGTCTGATCCTGTGGCAACCCATATATTCTTCCTTCTCTTCTACACCGTCCCACTACCATCATCTGTACGGTAAGACCCACTTTAACAACTCTCAGTCTCTCACCACTTGAACCAATCTTGTCTCTAGTAAGTTGACCAAGGACAATTATGTATTTGCCTTTGAAATTAAAGCCCAAGTTGCTCCATATATATCTACGTGGACGGTGGAGTACTGCAGCTTTTTTGTCTTCGTATATGGGGAGAAATCTCAGCCCCCCCTCCTAAATTCACCACGAGAAACATTGCTTCAGTGCGTTCTCCTAACCTTCCACCCACCATCTATGTGTCTTTAATTTTATTTTATTTTTGAAAAAAATCAAGATGATAAAGACACATAGATGGTAATGGATCGATCTGCGTAAAGTAACCAATCGAAAATTGAACGATGGAGCTTGAAGCCACGTTGTAGGATAAATTAAAAAACCATAGCAACCAAATGGTACAATCATGCACCGATCTATCGGGGACAATCTGCATGTGATTTATATTTTATATATACGTTTGTAGAAGCTGGAGATGGCTTATTTAAGGCTCACTATGGAACATAGCGACCATTTTTCGTCTAGAGCCACCCCAAGGAGAGGAAAAGAGAGAAGGAAAAAACAGAGGGAGTATGAGCTCAAGGTCTTTTCTTAGGCTTACATAAAATGATTTCTAGAAAATGATTTTCATATTTTACAGTATTTAATACAATATAAAATAATAGTCAGCGGAATATATATTTTTTTTGACCGAAAATTCTTTTTTAATTTTTGAAAAATGGTTTAAAACCGTAAACTATTTTCTGACTTTGAGCATCTCATTCTCAAATCGATGTACTCTGCCAATATTCGTGTAGGACTCCACTAGGACTTGACCGAGACCTGCCTAGACTTGACTGGAACCTGCTTAATTAGGACCAGCTTGGTACCTGCTCGGGACTTGATTAGGACTCGCCCAAAACCCGCCTAGGATTTGATCGGACCAAATCAGGACCTATTCGGGACCCACCCCAAGACTTGATCGGGACTTGCCTGGGACCCCACCAGGACTCACCCGAGGCATGCCCGGGACCCGCTCGGGACTTGAGTGAGACTTGCCTAGGAACTCCTCAAGACCCAGTAGGGACTTGCCCAAGCGAGTCCTTGTCAAGTCCCAGGCGGGTCTCGTGTGAGTTTCGATCAAGTCCCTAGCGGGTCCGGTCAAGTCCCAGCTAGGTCCCAAGTGAGTCCCACAATGAAGAATCACCACATATGCTTGATTAGTATTAGTCACCTTGATTCCCATTGACGCCTTGTTGGAGCTAGGTCAAGCTATTTAAGTTATTTAATTAGTCCCATTTCATATAGTTAACCGGCCTTCTTTTGTAACCATCAGATCCTTAGATATTTTTTTTAATTAATTTCCAAATCCTTAAATAAAATATATTTCATAACGATTTGAAATTCTCAAAATTATAATTTTATTGATTTATGTTAAATAAATCTAACAATTGTTTCGGCCTCGAGAAATTGAATTTCAAGAGGAAAAGTTTTTGCTGACGAATTAGGAAGATCAAGAGATGAAACTTGCTGCTCAAGACGAATTTCCTGTGCGAGAAAGTGACAATAAATATCTTCAACAGAGAATTGATTTATCCGTGTGGTCAAGGAGGTGAAAAAAGGGTCATATTCAAGGCCAAGGCTAGCAAGAATGTAGGTGATTATATCATAATCGCTCATGGGTTTTTCTAGAGCAATGCTAGAAGTCACTCTCATTTTTCTATTGTGAGAGTATAAAAATGATGTGGTTTCTAAAATTACTATTAGGTTTTTGATTGATTATTAATGTTGAATTTTGATCAAATTATAATTTTAAAGGCCACCTCATTTATAGAGTGACAAAAAAAAAAAAACAAAAGAGTAACTTCTATAATTACTCGATTATCTTGTGGAGGCAAAGGTATCATCAAAGTTCTTAATATGATGAAAATAATCAACAATAGAGAGATTTTCTTTTTAGTTCTTTTGGGTAATAGAGCATACGTGATTAGAACTTTTTTTGAGTCCTATTGAGAAGATAAGTAATTACATAGAGAGGATTTTTTTTTTTTTTTTAATTGAATAGGGGAAAAAGGCTACAGGGATACTTACATAGAGAGTTAGTGAGTTATAAAGGCATTTACAAGTGCTAATTAGTCTTACATCACTTATTAATTTATTAGGTAAAACTGAGTTTTATAAGTGATTATAGAGAAGCTTCAAATTGATTAATTCTTTCGAAGTAATAGTGCAAATGTAGTTTAGAGCTTTTCCAAAGTTTGCAAGAAACATAGGAGGATTTGTAGAAGAAAACCAGACGTTATACACGATACAATATAAGAACATTACTAACAGAATTGAGATAATTATTGAATCCACATCCTCTCTGGGATTAGTTTGGTTCTTTTATAATTGTTATAATCTTATCGAGAGATGTACATGAGTTAAGCTATTATAAATCACAATCACAATCAAGTCTTATATGTTTGAAAATTGAAAGTGATGTTGTTTGTGATCCTTATCAGTTTGATGTCTCTTGGCTGTTAAGATGTTTCCACATCCTTCGAGATCAACTCTGTTCCAATGTGCTGGAACCAACTAAATTAAATAGAGAAAATTGATAGATAAATAACACTAAATTTAAATGAACAAGTGTAAATGAATAGCTAATGCAATAAGAAAAAACAAAAAGAAAAAAGAATAGAAAAATCCATATACTCCCCTCAAACTATAACTTAATTGAAAATGTCCTCCCCAACTATGAAAACATTGTCAATGTTCCTTCCGAGGCTAACAAAAAGATAAAAATGCCCTTACAAATTTCTCAATAAGACAAAAATACTGCTATAATGAATTAAAAAAAAATTAAAAAAAGGATTTTTTTTTTATTTTAATTTTTTGAAACGGAGATGTTTTTTGTTTGAAATGGAAATTTCTATTTAAAAATAAAAACGAAATTTTTTTATTTTTTTATAAATATGACTTTTTATTTTTATTTTTAATTTGGCCACCCCTTGAATTTTATATTTTCCTTTTTAGTTTTAGGTTTTTTATAGAAGTTTTAGAATATATTTTTTGTTTTTATTTTACTAAGGGTACTTTCGTCATTGGGGGGACATTGATAACGTTTTGATAGTTTGGAGGGGACATTGTCAAAATTAAAAGTTTGAGGGGAGTATTATCAATTGGGTAGTAGTTTGAGAGGAATATGTGAACTTTTTCCAAAAAAGAATAACATAAATAAAGCAAGCAAATAAACAATACTTTCGGTATCTAAAAGCAACAAAATTAACATAAAATAACAAAAATATATATATTTACCTACTATTTTTTCTTATGGCTGCTTATCCTACGGTACCAATTAGAATATGTAAATTGATCTTGCCCCGCATAGAAGACTAGACTAAAAAAAAAGAGAAAAGTACACATACCCTTTCAAACTATTATTTCATTATCAATGTCCCTTTTAAACTACACGTACCCAGAAATGTCAATGTTCTTCTCAAGATTTGCAAAAAGACAAAAATGACTATTAAAAAAAATTGGGAAAACTTTAATTACCCCCCTGAACTTTGACCACCTTTGCAAATACTTCCTAACGTTTAAAACCTCTTACTTAGGTGTATCAAAGTTTGATTTTCTCTCACTTTGCCCTTTCCGTATAGAAAATCTTAACGCAATGCCAATTTTACCCCTAACTTCAAAACTAAAACCGTCTCGTTTTGAGAATGGTGTAGTTTTGGAGCCAAGGGTAAAATTGGCATTGCAAATGATTTTCTGTAAAGAAGGGGCAAAATGAGAGAAAATCAAAGTTTGATACACTTAAGTGAGAGTTTTTGAACATTGGGGGGTGTTTGCAAAAACCGTGAAAGTCAAAAAATCCTTATAAAAAAAAAAAGTTAATAAAAAATATTTTTTAAAAAAATTCTTACATATTGGTTTTTCTTTTTTAAAAAAAATTAAAAACAAAACAAAACAAAAAACAATTAAATAGTATAAATTGGATTTTTTTTTTATAAAAAAAAATTATAAAAAATTAAGGGGGGATATTGACATTTTATTGGTAGTTTATGGAGGATATATATATCTATATATATATATATATATATATATATATATATATATATATTCGCACAATTAGTAGTTTAAGAAGACATTGACAATAAAGTGGTAATTTGAGGAGAGCATGTGCATGTATTTTTCCCAAAAGAAAAATAAACTTTACTAAAAAGATAACAAATAAATAAATTTACAGAAAAATTGAAGGTCAAGAGTGTAGGATGAGGTGGTCAACTGAAAACAAGCAAAAAAACCCTTGATGTACATCAACTATAATACCAGAGAAAACTTTCTGTGATATGTACTTCATATTAATTAATTTCTTTATGGTGTAAATTCAAGGCAAGAATACAAAGATCAGTGGTTTAAAATTTAAGCCCATTTAGCCAAGAGAGACATGCATCCAGCCCCAAGAAGAAGTGAGATATTTGCCCCTAATTGGATCCTCAGATTATTTTGCACTCTAGGGTTCATGAAATCTTGTGCTAGCAGGTCAACGAGGGCCATATAAATCAGAATCCCAGCTGCAAGAGCATTCAAAGTCCCTTCAACAATTAGAGCAGTTGGGCTGCTATCGTTGTAAGTACTTGATATTCCAATGCCAATAGCAATCCCTACTGGGGTTGTGAGTGAGAAAAATGTTGCCATTATTACTGTAGACCTTGACCTGAATTTTGCCTGCATGGAAAGAAAGCCAACCTTTTAGATAATCTGTCATGAATAACAAATTGTGGAGCAAATTTAAGCCAAATAAATTTCAAACTATAGAATTTTTCTTTTAAAATTAGCCTTTAGATCAGTACTTGTAAAAGAAATGGGCAAGCTCACAAAACCTCCCACAACGTCCATTTTCTTTGACACTACCTTCAAAGTTTAAAAACTCTCAATAAATTGTATCGAACTCTCAATTTCTTTCAATGACCCCATTTTGTTAAGATTTTCTGTTATATTTTGTCAAAATTCCCAAAATACTCATATTTGTTTTGTTTTTGTTTTTGTTTTTGTTTTTTTTTTTTAAAAAAAAAAAATTGCAAAGATCGATGTTGCAAAAATAACCATAAACGCTTGAATCTTTACAATTATTTATTTATTTTTTTCTAATAAAAAATGAGTATTTTGAAAATTTTGTTAAGATTTAACGAAAGATTTTAATAGAATGGGATAATTGAAAGAAATTGAAAATTTGATATCCTTAAGTGAGAGTTTTGAACTTTGAAAAATATTTTCAAAACACGTGGAAGTTTAATTAGAGGCCAATTTTCATTATTATAGCATTCCGGTTTTATGACAGTCATGTATATATAGCAATCTACCAAATAGAATCATATATTCGATGAATATAGTATTATACCTGAGACATGCAGCCACCAAGCCCAACACCCTCAAAAAATTGATGGAAACTCAAGGCTACTAGGAGAGGCCTTATTGTCGCAACGCTTTTAGAAGCACCCATATCTACTCCAATGATCACTGAATGAAACACAATCCCCAATTCCAACACCTAAATTAAGGAAACACCCACCAAAGTAATTAAGAAATCTTCTGAGGAATAATTAACTCACAGGGTGAAGGTTTAGCAAACAATGAACTTTATTTATCTGATCGATCGAGTCATTACTTGTGCTATAATACGGTGACGAATTAGCTCTGCCGGATGCGTTCCTCCGGAAGTGGTGAGTGACCCATGAGCGTGACCATGTTCCGCATGTGTGTGAACATGTACGTGACCCGCGTGCTCATCGCCCATCTCTTCAGCTGCAACATTTCCCTGCATTTTTTTCAATCACAATATGGTAAGTCACTTGGCCCTCGTGTCTCATAAAGCATCACATCTAAGTTTCGACCACCCTTTAGAATAAATTTCAGAAGTTTCTCTACACGGATTAGCGATAATTTGCACCTAGCAAGTTCCGAATTTGAGATCTAAGGAGTGATACTCCCTAAGACCACAGGCGTTAACCACTAGGCCAACCTTTTAATTGGGGTTAAGATTTGACTACTTTGAATGCAAACAATTCCTTAATTAGAGCCGCCCTAATGGGCAAAAGCCTGATATTTACCAGACCGTGTGGAAGGAGAGGCAACTCTTTGCACAGTACTGTTCCATAAATGTAGTCGGGATGGAGCCCCGGATACCCCGATTATCCAAAGAAAAAAATAAATGAAAGTGTAATTGTAAGGGGGTAGGAGCCCCGGATACCCCGATTATCCAAAGAAAAAAATAAATGAAAGTGTAATTGTAAGGGGGTATATGCAAGTATTTTACCTGCTGCTTATTAAAGTGCAACCTGTTATAATAGCTAGAGGCATAAGCGTCGACCATTAATGTTCCAATAGCAGACACCATGGCAAAGAAACCTGTGAAGGGAAAATTGCCCCACGGATTTTGATTGAGGCATGGAGAAGTCAAGTCACTAAATGCATCCGGCAGTATGTGAATGAATCCGGTGGCTAGAATCACACCAGCTGCAAAGGCCTTGATAATGAAAAAGATATCATTCTCTGGCCTTAGAGCTGGAACTTTCTTGCCTAGCAAGGGGATGCATACCCCTACAGCACTAGCAACAAGAATGCAGGCTATTGAACCCAGCTTATATTTTAGTGCTGCATTATTATTGTCATTCTCTTTGACCTCAGCATCACACGTACAATCACAAGATATGCTAGGGAGGAGAAGAATGAGAACAAAACAAATCTTCAAGATATTAAGAGAACATGCTTGAAATCTAATCATGGTGAGAGATTGGAGAGAGGAAAGCAAAAAGAGAAGAGAGAAAGTACAAAGCTTTTGGAGTTTGTGGTGGATGTTATAATCGATCTTGGGTTGCCAATTATTGAAGAAATTAAGTAGATTAAATAGATTCCCAGACTAATTACTAATAATGACGGCATCTTATAAAGTCAACAATCCAGAAATATAATTCTAGGAGAAATCTCTTCCAAATTTATGGACAATTTACATAATCTCTATCCATTTTATTAACCTTTTTTGGATAATTAAATAATAACATGAGCAGAATTAGGGGTATGCAAATGGTTATAACCAGCGGTTATTGGTTATAACCACTAATCAGAACTCTTGGTAAGTTATCGATTTTAATAACATAACCACAACCGCTCAGGCGGTTAGCGGTTATTTTGTAACTGGTGGTTAGTGGTCCTTCAATCTAATAATCGGCGGTTTATAACCGTTTTTTTTTTTTTTTTTTTTAATATGGGATTTTTAAGTGTTTTGTGCCTTTAGTTGGCTTTTTTTTTTTTTTTGGTTTATTTTAAGAGGTTTAAGGTTAAAATGTTCTAAAAAAGATGAAAAAAAGGACCAATCACGTTGTTAACAAAGACAAGGCAACTATTAGTCTCCAAGTGTCTTTCATAGTGAGAGTAAAGGAGCATTTGAAAAGTGTGTTGTAGTTCAAGCGGCGCATCTTAGGTTGCTAAGAGAAATACTTGATTTAGAGAATAGTAATGAGCCAATCAAATTTACCGCATGAAAGTTTAGAAATTATTTCATTTATAAGAAAGGCACTTAATTGTGTGTGTATATATATATATATTTGGGGAGAGAGAGGTTTAGGGCAGTGGCGGAGCCAAGACGTAGATTGATGGGGGCATTTTTTTTTAATGAATAAAATATTAAAATAATAAAAAATAATTTATTGATCTCATTTTGCACGCTGCATTTTTTTTTTCTCTCTCTTTCACGCATGTTAACATGCATCTTGTCTTCTTCACTTCATAATTTTATAAAAAAAATTTGGTGTACTTGTGCTTTGTAAGTTGCACTTGTTGTACTTTTTTATTTTTACTTTTTGTCTCCTTGTGCTTTCTCTTGCACGCATATAACATAGTGGCATGCCTATCATTTTCAACCTTTTGTTTTGTTGCATTTCTGCAACTGCTCTAAGGGTGCATTTGCTTCTAATGGATTTTTTGCATTATTTTCAACCTTTAGTGAAGGGGGCATTTGCCCTCAAGAGTTGCCCAGAGAGGGCATATTAGTTGTTGAGGGGCATAATGAGGAGCATAAGAACATTTGAGGAGCATTTGTACCTAGGGTAAGGGAAATTTTTAAGGGTCAATGGGGGTCAATGGGGGGCATATGTCCCCCTTGGCTTCGCCACTGATTTAGGGAGTACACTAATAGCTCATTTATTATATATTTTATTACTATAAAATATTTAATATATATATTAATATTATTATATATAAAGGTAGGCGGTTAACGATTATTAACCGCCTTGCCCTACCCCAAAAACCGCTAATCAGAATTAATCATTACTTTTATATATAATAATGCTTGCCCTACCCTAAAACGCTAACCGCCTATGGTATAGGCGGTTAGCGGTTTTAGGGGTAGGGCAAGGCGGTTATTATTATATATAAAGGTAGGCGGTTAGCGGTTATTAACCGCCTTGCCCTACCTCTACAACCGCTAACCACAACTACCTTAGGTGGTTAGTGGTTTTGCGATTAACAGTTAGCGGTTGGTAAATCCGCTATAACCGCACCATTTGCACACCCCTAATTAGAATTATTTGTTGAGAGTTATTTGGGAAACATAGCAATCTGAAAATAATAAAGTACTACAAACGTGCTCTAGCTATGAAGAAATGTCGACTTTATGTTGTGGTGCCAACACCTTAGACAAGATAATTTAGCTTTGTATTCAAATGTCTCTGAGGCTTAAGAAAGTCAACTTTGCAATATATATAATATCTTGGCAACCATGCCGAAGAATACGTGACATGCACGCTTAGAGAAAAAATGTGTCATAAAATGTCACATTAAGAGTGAAGCATCACGCGCGCCCTGACTTCAAACGTCTCCTTCTAAATCTAACCTACCACCATCTCTTAACTAGCTTCCCCACAGAAAACTTGTAGGCAGTAAAAGTCTCCTTCTGCATCTTCGCTCCTCTATGTCATTAAGCGAATTCCCGGGATCAAGGTGTCTTCCGATTCCATTAGAAGGAGGAAGTTGTGGTTGCAGGTTGTACAGTTAATGAAAGCCATGGCTGCAGAAGTCGATTTCAAAATTTACACTTTAATTATCACTAATAACTCACCGAAAGCTTCGGCAGACAGTCCATATATACACATTACAGAGCCAAAAGCTCATCTATAATTGCTCTTAGTCCATTTAAACATGACCTAACACAAAGGTAGGGTCTTTCTCAACAAGCTTAAACTTTCTCTTGATTCACATGGTTATAAACACAACAACCAAGACACAACAAACCCTATAAAAAGATAGTAAGTTAACAAGCTAGACAACACAAGCTAAGGGTTTTCACCTTATGGAGCTGTGACCTCCCAAAATTCTCAAGAAAACCTCTTCTTTTTTTTTTTTTTTTTTTCTCCTTCCTTCCCTTTTACTTCACACACACTCTCTCCTAAGCCTTTTTTTGGTGCCTTAGCTGAGCAAATCGTCATTAGGGTTACCATAAGGTGCCTTAAATAGTGACTTTAGGACCTTATGTAAAATTAGGGTTTCATGACCTTTTAACTAGTTGCTTCTCGATTACGACCTTATGTGTTTATAATAGGTTCTCTAGTACTGCGTATAACGATGAATACATTTCATTATAGTAGGAATTCGAAATATCGGAGGATTCTAGCTAGCAAACAAGATAAGTAAATACTTACGACCACTTTCCTTAAAAATGTGCGATATGTCAATTGATTGTGGGTGCGTATGTTATAAGCATAATTACTTTTAGGCAACTTGGTAACTGTTTTAATAACTAATTAATGAGTTGTATTATATGATATAGTACACCAGTAAGTATAGTATAATAACCTATGGTTAAATGTGTGTATTATATTGGTTTTGGATCAAATGGTTGTTTTGTGACTAGTGCAACCATGTTTGATTGGTGGGTCGTTACAAGACGTACAATATTAGTAGTGTGGGTCACCCGAGTTTGGACTTGATCAGGCTGCTAGTTATGAATGGTAGCGTACAATGGCTAGGGCACCTACATTATATTACAGGTCCCTCAGAACAATGCCGACTTTGTTGAGAATAGATAATATCTCAGGTAGATCATGCATAATAGTTATGATCTACTAAAATATTAGTTTTCTACATTAAAACTTACATGCAAATATCGTTGGGATTACACCTATACCTCTCTAAAGCCAAAACTATATTTTATGGTGTAATAACAGAGGCAACACCTCATTTACTTACTACAATGAAATACATATTTACTTATGCCTAAAACAAGCTCGTTTCATACTTGACTGTAAGATTTACTTACTAAGTTCTTAGACTTACGTATTTATTACGCATTTACTTACTTATTTTTGAGGGGACCTACTTTTGAGCTGATGCCAATGGTGTGTTTGCCACATTAGGTTTGATTAGAATGATTACCCTTTTTATCATTTAGCATCTCCAATTCTTCAATTGATGATAACGTACACATGGATATTTTATGATTTTAGACATCTCATATATGTCATTTTCACTTTCCATTTGTATTTACTTTGAATAAGTTAACCCAACAATCCTTTGAGTTAGTTATCAGTTAACTGAATTGAGGAAATTGTCAGTAATTAACCTTATCATAATGGTTAATGCTAGTTTTAGAGGCATTTTAAAAGCATTAGTATTTTAAATTAAAATTGTAGGTGATTGTCATTGGGATTACACCTACACATCTCAAAAACATAAACATGTGAGAGATTAGTAGAAGGGTAATAAATGACTATTAAGATTGTGAAAGAAAACTTGTGTCTCTTACATTTTATATGACACTTGGCATTTATTAGAGTGAGTTTGAGGAAATTTTCTCATTATAGTTTGGAAGAAATTTATGTCCTTTAGTAGCATTAATAAGAAAGCATGTGCTTTTCATATGCTTTTAGAACACATGTCACTTTATTGACTAGCTTAAAAAAATTAATTACAAACCAGTTTGTAACTAACTTTTATTTTTGAATAATGTTACATACACTACTTCTACTCTCATACTTTTTGACATGACTTCTAAAATCACCCTTAGATTTGAATTTAGATTTAATTAGAAAATGAGAGCGAGTAACATTTTTTTTTTAAAAGCAATTTTTATGTTTTAGTTGAAAACATAAAAATTGAGTTTTTTTTTTATATATTTATTTATTTATATATATAATTTTATAATTTTTTATTATATAGTTTTATTTAAGGAAAGTTGTTTGTTAATGTTTTAACTGTTTTGACTGAAAAGGAAATAAAAAAGACAAAAAGATAGCAACAACTAGAAACAGTTTTTTGATCCCTAATTAGCATGATGTTAGATTACTGAATTTGAATCTGGAAGTACTGACCGTTAGAATCTTTGTGACCCAGTTTTTCCTCAAATTTTTGACCGTTGTATTAGTATACTTTTTGTGTCATAACGGTCCTCTTGTCCTCATAACGGTCCTCTTGCCCTTAACTGTGCTATATCACAATATAGTGAGAGCTCAGAGTATTCATGCGCACAGTCTACAACTTCAAATTCTGTCTTCTTCAAATTTGAAGAAGACCGAGAAAAAAACACAAGCAAATTGGTGTCTTTTCGTCTGAGTTTGTCTCAGAAAATGGCAAGCATGGAGGACACCGATGAGAATATAGTCTCTGAAATCCTGCTCCAACTTCCAGATTTAATCGCAGAATCAGAGTCTCGCCGGTATTGTGTCAGAGTCAAATGGGGCAATCGGAAAAGGAGATCAACCCGATTTCCGAATCCTGAGAAAACCGAGGCGTCGGGATCCCAGAAGAACCCAAAATGGAAGAGGGACTCAGGAAATGCAGAGGATGATTCCGACAAGACAAAAGCTATCAACTTGTGTTTGAAAGAGAGGAAACATGATAACCATGTAGCTCCATTCATGATGTTGGTTTTCTTGAATTTTGAATCTCTATTACTAACCGTTTCAATTTTAGTCATGCAGGTTCATCCGATTTTCAACACTCGGGTTTATTCTCTCTAATTACTATTTTGGTCCCTTTTCTCGAGGGAATATTTTAATTCACATTCGGCTTAACAACTTAACTATTAACTGTCATTATTCCATTTAAATATTCATTTTTCACCAATCATTTGAGAAGAGAATCAGATTCTTTTTTTTCACTAGTTTTTTAGTTTTTAGTTTTTAGTGTTTTATTTTTTATTTTTTATTTTTTTTTACGCATTGTTGAGCTACAATTTGTTGAACATTGTAACGGCTAGTATTCTCTTAGCCGAAGCTACCTCCAAATTTGTCTTTCATCTGATTTGGGAATCAAAAGTTACCTTTTAGAAATGAAAACAATATGAAGTAGAAAACTTTTATTTTCTTCTTTTTTATTTCTTTACTCTTTTTGATTTCTCAGTGAAAGGAAATCTTTAACTGCTAACAATGGAGCTAATCTAACTACTGCACAGGTATTACTACTTCAGTCCCTTTCACCGTAATTGGTAAATTTTGTTTATGTTTGTGGCAAAGCCTAGATGATTTGGATGGTGCCAAAGCTTGATGGGTCTTGAGTTTTAAATTTATCTTCATTGCTTCTATGAAGGGTGGTTTGAATAATAAGGAGAAGAGCAAAGGCAAAGTTGTTAGTACTGGTAAGGCTCAAGTAGAGTAACTTTGTCAATAGAACTGAGTTATGCTCTGTGAGCTATATTTAACAGTTTTAGATCGGCCTTTTTCAGCAAGAAAAGCATTGGCTGATGTCAGCAATGTCCAGGGCAACTCTTCAAGCAATGCAGTGCATGATGGTGACAAGCTAATGTGAGTATATTTTGATTTTGACAACATTACCTTACTTACTTTTGATAAATATGTTGTCCCTAATGACCTGGAGAGTTTTATTTTTTTGGTATATGGCATATAGCGAGAAGTTATTAGTGACGAGATTATCTTAGTCGTCGTTAATAATAATATATCAGCGATTGAAAACATCAACGACAATCAAGTCATTACTGATATGAGATATCCTAAATAATTTTTTTTATAAAAAAATAATAAATCATATACTTATTAGCAATGACTCACAGAAGTCGTCGCTCATATCGTAAATAAATATATAAAAATAAATAAATAAAATCACATGAAACGGTTTAGTTGTCATTGCTAACACATAGTCTAATTACAATTTAAAAAATTATTAAAACCCACATTTATATATAGAAAAAAGTAATTATTTTTCTTATTTTTTATAAATTTTTCTATTTTCTATTTTTATTTATTGTATATACACCATTTTCTATATATATATATATATATATATATATATATATATATATAAGATCTTTAATCTAAATTAATAGGTAATTGAAACTAAGTTTTTGCTCTAGTTGGTCGAACTCTTTGGGTTTTGTATCATCTTGTTGCACTAATCCGATAGATCATGATATGATTGAAAGATCTATTGAACTCTTTAGATTTTGTATCATCTTGATGCGTTAGACGTTGATTGTCGTTGATATTGCATCCATTTCTGTTTCCAATTGCATCTAATCTTTTATGATTTAGACCTTAAGCCCAA
Organism: Carpinus viminea; assembly: GCA_013348765.1. Taxonomy (NCBI): domain Eukaryota; kingdom Viridiplantae; phylum Streptophyta; class Magnoliopsida; order Fagales; family Betulaceae; genus Carpinus; species Carpinus viminea. The sequence continues at coordinate 33,474,838 of CP054672.1, read as the reverse complement.
CACACTCTCACCTTCTGAGGCCAATAAACATGAGGCTCTACAATGTGTAATGGTGCTCCTACTAAGTTAATTTGGTCGCACAAAATAAAAATTGAGGTGAAGACTCATGTGATGTGACCATGTCCAATGTCTTTGGAGGGCATATCTGCACCTAGATCTTCCCAAAAAAGGACACCATAATTCTTACATGGATTGCTTCTTCGCTATGACAATATTAGTCAAAAGGTTTTCTGTGTTTTTGTAGTCAACTGCAGCAACCTGATATTAGGAAACTCAAAAAGTACTGCATAGAGGAAGGCATGTTGCTCGACGCCACTCAAGTCATGAACAACCATGAAGAGTACTGCAAGAGAAAGCAGTTGGAGATGGATGAAAAACTGACGAAGATGCAGAAACAGATAGATATGATAAGAGCATTGCTAATGTTAGAGAATATTTTCTATATAATTTATTTTTTCACACACATTCATTTTCACTAATTATGATATGAAATTCTCTTCTTTGTAGGATACGGAGCGTGGAAGGTGATCCAAGCCAGGGCAACCCCTCCCTTTAAAAGTTATGTAGATGCTACTGAAATTTGTAGATCCAAGCCAGGCCGGCAACATCTCTTGACAAATGTTATATTCTGAATTTTGTAGATGTAGTTGCTAGACTACTGTGTAATTCAACCCAATTTTTTCTGTTTTGAATAAATTTTGTGTTATTTATTAAAACTCCCTTGACACGTTTATCAAGGTTAAAGAACTTGACTAAACAGTGCAAGGGAGTAAAAATATCTAACCAACTATTTTTTTTAATTTTTTTAAGTGTATGATGACGAGTTATAGCTCGACTGATTAAGGTATAATGACGTTTTCTATTTTATTTGTCTCTATGGCTTGGTTTGCAAATTGCACAACTTTAATGAGGCCTGTCTATTGGGAGCTTGTGGTTGGATGCTTATAATTAAAGAAATTTATGGGTCTAACTCATCTCATAAAACTGGTCTTACAAGAGAGGGGTGCCAATTCTTTATAAACATGCCCAATGTCTTGTCCATAGGTAATGTGAGACCATTTCTCAACACCCTCCCTCATATGCAGGCCGGTACTTTTCCTAATCCTTGTCACAGGGTAAGTAGTGTGGGCTACATTTGTCCTGTGGTAGGCTCTGATATCATGTTAGAAATGAGTTTGGGCTTAAGTCAACCCAAAAGCTAGTTCAAGAGTTAAGGTTTTCCCTTACCCTTATAAATAGCTCATCTCCTTCATACCAAACAATGTGAGACTTCCAACACGCCCGACGTGTAGCGAGAGGACATCCAAGCTTACACATGCAACAAATGGGAGACGGTAGGCCATAGCCAATTGGGTCGAGCTCTGATACCATGAAGAAATTTATAGGCCTAACTCATCTCATAAAATCGGTCTTACAAGAGAGGGTTGTCCATTCTTTATAAACATGCCCAATGTCTTATCCATAGACAATGTGGGACTATTTCTCAACAATAATTGGCTAGGGCTTCCAAATTCATCTTTGATTGATTATGTTTTGTTACTTCATGTTTTCAAGTTTTTCTTCTTGACTAAACTCTCTCTTGGCATCTTGTAGAACATTTAATTTAAATGGGAAGTAAATTGACGAAGTCAGTTTTCAAACTCATGAACCTCGAATTCTGATACCATATTAAATTACCAGTTATTTCAAAAGCTTAAGCTAATATAAATATGTTAATTTAATTATTTAATCAATACTTTAACAAGATTCTAATATGTGTTTTCTTTATGGCTTATCCATTCATTTACATGTATTGTCTCTTTATTCTAGGACATTTACTTTTGATTGTCTCTTATATATGATCATCTAATGTTTCTTATATGTCTCAACTCAATTAAGTTTCATTCTTATAAATCATGCTTTCGTTGTATGTATTTGGTATGATATGGGCAAGTGCATGCATGATGGTACATATAAAGTAATAACATTGTCAATCATACTGCATTAGAGCTATGGCATCTATGCTCTGTACCCCCCCACTACACATGATGTTCTAATTAACTTGAAAAGGTCGGCTTTGTTTGGTTTTACCAGATTTTTACATATAAGCATCATTTCTATGATGTTTTTGTTTTGCAATATTTGTGTTGTAGCTACCTCCATAAGAAAGAAAATGTCCTTGATTCCGCTAGCTTGTTCTGCTTTGTTTTTGCTCTTTTCTCTCTTGGGAAATAAGTTAGACAGGGTTGTACTGTACATTCATGGATTTTTTTTTTTTGGTCTCTAATTTGTCTGATGATGTTTTCTTAGGCTAAAGTTTTTGCCCCTTTTTCCAGCATAAAGCGTTTTTGTTGGCATTGTATGAAATATTATAGAGGGTTTCATGTGTTTGATGCGGTTATTACTTATATATATATATTCTGTTAGATTCTCATTTGTTGACCTTTTTCAAAATACTTTAATGCTCTCTGTCAGGTGCAGGTTCAAATTTTCTTCTTAATACGTGAGACAGACATGTGAAATATTTAATTTAAATAAGAGTGAATTGTAGAGTCCGGGTTTTAACTCATGACTTCGAACTCTTATACCATGTCAAATGACCATTTATCCCAAAGCTACTTATTAGAAGAGATAAAATTGGACTTGACAAATTTGGTCTTTTTTTCATTGTTCCTCTTAATTTTTATCAATTCACTATTTTCTGTTTATGTGAATCTTTATTCTTTCCTAAAAAGTAATGAAAAAACGGTTGCTTGTTACAAAGAAACTTTTAAAGTTGTCTCCCATTTCAAGCTGTCTCAATTTATCTGGTCTTTGATTGGGATTATTACAAACTTCTCCCACAAAAAGCATTGTGTGTGGTTCCTTATGTTTCAGCAGTACATTGAATATTGTACATCATAATGCCTGGTTGACTTTGTAGTCAATTTGCATACATTTTTCTTGCGATTACAGAGTTATATATGGGCATTTGTTCAACACTTTGAATGCTCTTCTCTTCATTTTATTTCTATAAATCAAGCCATTTCAGTATTTCCTATTTCTTCAATCATAAATACTTGATAAGCTATAGTCTACAGAGAATGATCACCCTTTACTATTTCTTAATTAATGGAGTCTTTTTTATTTCAAAACAGGGTAGAATTGGTCCAACTGGTTCGTTTGCTGAGGATCTTCATGTTCTTGACCTCACACAGCAACTTGGGCAATGGCATAGGTTAGACTCGTTAGTTAAGGATGTCCATGCACACCTTTTTTTAAATGTATTGTGGGATTTATTAGTCAGGAAATACTGATATTCTGTAGAATTGTTGTTCAAGGCCCTGGGATATGAGGCTAGTAGATGATAAATGGAGATGTAATAATGAGTGTAATTTATGTCCTAGGTTAGTTTTTATGTTGGCTAATTTAGTGTGCAAAAACTGTAATTTCTTCTCGGTTGAAGCTTCATTTGTAATAGCGTTCGCTGATGTCCGAAAGGCAACGATCCAAAGTGAATCTAGAGAGCTTTGTCCTCTACACATTCACTGGATCGTCCAAATAGGTGTAAAACCCAAGAACTACATTTGCTGCATGTTTGCTAGTCTATCTAAATGGGTGTAGCAGCCTTTGAATGGAAGTCGGGGCGTTCAAATGAAATTATGTTGTTGCCACATTAGGGTTTTCCAATTTCAGTGTGGATTTCTGCAAAACCCTAATTACATTCAAACATTGGCTGTACCCGCCTGAACACGGCCATAGATTTTTCTTATTAAGGTTTTCTACTTTAACATAGAAACCTAATTTTCAGTTGCCTATATATAGGGCTCTTTAGAATACGATTTTTTCAAGCAACTAAATGGGCAAATTAATTAAGCTAAGAGAGGATTATTAGTATTTAGAGCTTAAGAGTTATTTTCCCTTAGAGTGTTGTTGTGTTTCAAAAGTATTTTTTGTTCACCAACAATAAGGAGACTATCAAAGGTTCTGGTAAAGGGATAACTTGAAGAAGATTGTTGAGTTAGGAGACAAGCGGAAAACTTGTTAATCTTACAGAGTGTAGGAGTTGCAAAGGATTGTAAGTTTTCTTATGTCTGTAATTTGGATTTTCTTATAGTGATTTTTTAAGTTTGGTTGCCCAGTGAGGTTTTACTTTTAAAAAGTTATCTAAATAGTTTCCTCTTTGTCACCAAATATATGTGTCTGATTGATTTACTGCTTTTAATTATATTTGGTGAATGTTTTATAATTTTTCATTCCACGTATTATTTGCATACACATTTGCAACCTCCTTCTATTGTTTGGAGTCTAGTTTATATTTTCATCCCATATAAACTTTAGGAGAAAATACCCTTTACCTTTTGAATTATCTACCTATTTGTACTTTTAACCCCAATGTTTAAAAAACGATACTTTACCTAGATAAAATGTCAATTAGGGGGGGTAAAGTGTTATTTTTTAAATATTGTAGTTAAAAGTACAAATGTTTGATAGTTCATGAAATAAAGTGTATTTTTTCCTATCTTTAGTAAATTTCAAACAAAACCAATTAGTCATTACAATCACTTTGATTAACTCTGTAAATGAAGTGGCTAATCAAATATTTACAAATAAACCCTTCATAATTTCCATTGATTATTTCTCTCCTTATCTTCTTTATTTCTATTTTTCAACGCAAACCAATCCCCACCAAGTATATTGCCAACGCAAAGGTGGTAGAGCTATCATTTTGGGTATTAACGATTATCTATTATTATTCGAAAAGGATAATCGTAGTGGCCTATTAGCTCAGTTGGTTAGAGCGTCGTGCTAATAACGCGAAGGTCGCAGGTTCGAGACCTGCATGGGCCATTTCGTATCATTACCATTTATCCCTTTTTCCTCTTTTTAGTTTTTACCGACTTGAAAAGTTTCAACAAGGGCATTAATGTAAAAACGCACGCTTTTCAAAAACAAGACCGAAGAGCGCGATCGTAGCATTCAGATTCAACGTTCGCCAATCGTATCTCTCTCTCTCTCTCAGAAATTTGCTTTCTCTTTTTAAATTTCTAAGACCTTATAGTCAGTTCGTAGTCTGAATTTTTGAAGTTGCTGGATTTCTCTCTCACACGGTTGGTACTTTCCCACTAAATCTTTCTCTTTTTGGATTTTTTTTAACCCACCATTTCTTTGAAAAATTCATGAATTGATAAAAACATTCCTAATATAAATGTGTGTGTGTGTGAAGAACGAAGAAAAAAGGCCAAGAATTAGGAAGCCTAAGTTTTGAATTGAAGAAACCGAAAGATCTGCGGTTACAGTTAGGGTTTAGGGAGGGGACGGCAAAAGAAGAATTAGAGAGGAATAAGAATAGTTAATTTAGGGCATTCTTTTTCGTTCTTTGATTGTGTCATTTGATTTAGGCGTACAATACGAGAGATTGTGAGAAATCCTCACAGAAATAATAGTCCTTGTCTGTTTTTTGTTTCTTTCGTTTTCGTTAAATTCTCACTCTCTCTCTGTCTCTCTTTTAGAACACTAGAAGGAATCAAGGACGGAACGAAATGGTGGCTGCCACGGGCATGAATGGAGGCGGTGAACATAGTCGCACTATCAAGAGTGGTACATTGTTTATTGTATTTTGTTGTTTTTTGTGTGTGATATTCAATTAGAATTGTAGTAGTATTGGGTAGCAATTTATTCGCTGCTTTCAATTTTTCTTTTTCTTTTATTGTACAGTGGGTCTCCGAAATTTTAAAATTTATGCGGAAAGTGAAGGGGTTAAAGACGATTCCAAAATCATGTAAGTTTAATTCATTTTTTTTTTTAATAAATTATTCATTTTCGTTTCCTATTGAAGACTTAGTTTCTTACGAAAGCGAGGGGAGGAAAGAAAATGAAACAATGGGCTTTTATGCTCTCTGTTGCTTTAGTTTGCATAAATGTGGCTTGAAAAGATTTTAGAGTTTTGCAGATGAAAGAAACTGAAAATAGGGAAATGACTTGCTAGCATTTTCCAGTAGCAATAAAGAGTGTGGCTTTAAAGAGGAAAGAAGAGTGTTTAGAGAGATGACTTGCGATCTTAAAGGTTGGAAAATTTTAGGCGTTTAAGGTTTCGATGGGTGTAGGAGAAGGTGTCTGATTTGGACTTGTAAAGAAGGAAGCGAAGAGCACTATTCATGGGCTATATGATTAGTACCAGTGTGAAGTGAATAAGAAGAGAGAAACAACTAATAGGCTGACGTGCCTCGATACTCAAATACTCAATATTTATACAAGGACTCTTTCTTTCACTACTAGCATTAGGAGTCCAAAAGTGACTAGTATACTAAAAACCTATTAAATCACAAAAATAAAGAGAGAATTTTAGACTGAAAGAAAAATAAACCCAATACACTTAGAAACTCCTAGAAAGTTCTAGATTCAACTGATTGTGCATCACCTCAGTAGTTTATTTCTGTTTTTATGGGCCCAATTGGCAACAATGCAAGATTAGTTTTGTATTTATACATTGGCTACTGTTGCTGACATAAATTGGGGTCTCAAAATTACTTTAACGTAGAATCGTACGCTTTTCATTTTGTTGGTGCCTATGAAAACAGATCCATAAGCTCAATTTGCTTCTACAGCTATTTGTCTTAGTTGAAGTTAGTTTGACACTTTTAGAAATGAAAACAACATTAAACAAAAAACTCATTTATCTTCTTTCTTATTTGGTTTTCCTGGGGACCAACCTGGGGGTAAGGAGAACTTTAATTTTCTTCTTTCTTATTTCTTTACTCTTTTTGATTTCTCAGCGGAAGAAAATCTGTAGCTGTTAACAAAGGAGCTAATCTGACTACTACACAGGTATTACTACTTCAGTCCCTTTCCCCATAATTGGTAATTTTTGTTTTAGTTTGTGGCAAAGCCTAGATAATTTGGATTATGCCAACGCCTTTTGTGTATTGAGTTTTAAATTTATCTTCATTACTCCTATGAAGGGTGGTTTGAATAATATGGAGAAGAGCAAAGGCAAAGTTGTTGCTACTGGTAAGGCGTAACTATAGTAACTTTGTCAACAGAACTTGAGTTATGCCTTGAGAGCTATATTTAACAGTTTTAGATTGGCCTTTTTAGCAAGTAAAATTGTCAGAAGAAAAGCATTGGCTGATGTCAGCAATGCCCAGGTCAACTCTTCAAGGAATGTAGTGCGTGATGGCCCCAAGCTAGTGTGAGTATCTTTTAATGTTGGCAATATTACCTTCTTTCCTTTCCTGGGAGTCGTTTCCCATATTTTTTTTTTCATATATGATAAGAATTAAAATCCTTGTAAATATATAAATCTGGAGTACATGCAAGTTGTCATTTCCTTCCCCTTGACTGATTCTTGTCAATTTTCTTACAAAGAAAGGCGGCAAGAATGACATGATAGTTTTTTTTTTGCCTTTATGGCCCTGGAATCAGTAGCTCTAAAGCTACATGCTCTATTGCATTTCAGGAAAGGTAAAATTGAGGGAACAACATGTTTGCGAAGGTATGCACTCTGAACCATGAGTATCAGGGCCATCATTATTCTTTTTCCTTTATATGCTTGTTAAAATTAAGTATTTCTAGTTGTAGAGTGTATATACCGTTGCAGTTTTGATATTGAAAAACAGTCTTTAGTGGAAAAATATTTCTCTTTTCCTCTGTGTGCTCATGGTTTGAGCTCTTAGTTTATTCCTCTGGTTGAAGCTGTTGTTTGGTAACATTTTTAAAAGAAAAATATATGTTGGTATATTCTTAGCATTCTTTGTGTCCATTTCAGAGCATAGACAAGCTTTTGTTGTTGTTGTTCTGGTGCAAATCCAATTTTACACTTTTAATTTGTCCCACTTACATATGTTTGCTAGCTGGATTGTGGATACTTTCCTTAATTGTTATTATTTACTCAATGAACTAAATTTGAATTGACAATTAAGAAAATAGAACTGATTTTTTTGTGTGGCATATTTTGGTTTTCAAGAACTCAAAATGGTATTTAGATATTCACATTAAAACAATTTAATTTATCACGCTTTTTCTTTCATGACAAGATACTAGATGGATATTTTATAGTTGGGCTAGGATACAAATCTTTCTCTATTTTTATCTTTTTCTGTTGTTTCACCGTTCTAGTAATATATGTATATATATTTTTTCCAATAACATCTACAATATTTCTTTCTAGGGTTTCACTGGGTCCAAGCAGAAGTATTGTGAATGTCTCGTCGAGGAAATCATTTGTGGTATAGAGACCAAACCTGATTTAAATAATTACTAAATTCTTGTTTCCTTCCTTCTGAATCCCATTGAATTGATCTTATGCTTCTGGTTTTTTTTCCCCTTCATAATTTACTTACCACAAAGTGATAAAACATTCTGAAGAATTACTCATTTATTTTAAAGGTACTTGCACTTAATTGATGTTTCTAACTTTTATTATGCTTTTTTTGTTAATTTAGGATTACATTAAAAGATGAATGGAATAGCAAATTCAAAAGATTGCATATTATTGCTTCATCTCTAAAATGGTTGTGAAATGGTTTTAAATGATACGTGAACTTTTCATTGTAGCATTCTGATATTTATTTAATTATTCTTCTTTTTACCAAAAGTTTTTTTTTTAATAAAAAGTAATAAAGCTGAAATAAGGGGGTGGACTGGATCTTTTCTTAGAAAGAAAGGGCAAAGTACAGCAAACAATGAATGAAGTATCATAATGAGTTTCTAAAATCTACTTTTTGTATTTGCAAAGATAATCAAGGTCTTAAAATCAATGTGATGGCTTGGGTAAAATTTGGTTCCCCTAGGACCAAACCCCCTCCCCACCACACCACCCCCAAAACCCACCCCCGTTCCTAACACTTGGCTTATAGGAAATTTAAGAATAATGTATCTGTATGAGTTTGTAAGAAACTCTGTTTTTCTTTGGTTATGAATCATTCTAATAAAGGTCAGTGATGGGGTTTTCTTTGTCAAGGTTAGCAAACATTGACATCCATCAGTCTTTTGTTGGTTTTTTGCCCGTAAGAAATACTGAAATTTCTATTGTTTAATGTAGGAAAAAGTGCAAGAAAACGTAAGTCAAGGTGTTGGTGACATTCATACTTCCAAGAAAGGTAATTTATTAACGTTTATAAGTTTTACTATTGTTCTTTCTATGATTCAGCCTAACAATATGTGCTGGTTATGCAAAAATATTAAGTTCTAAAGATTTCAATCCCTCTTTAGATGGTAACAGGAACAAGACCATGGGTCAAAGCCATTTTGTTACAAATGGAAGGTATGTGTGACTTCAGTTTTTTCTCTCCTTCATATTGTGAGAATAAGCACTTCGATTTGGAGACACAGTTTTGTTGATAGCAATGAGAGTTTTTGAAACTCAAAAACTCTCATGTAGTTCATATCTTGTAGAACTTAAATTTTTAGACATCTCCTACATGATATTTTCTTCTTTGATTAGGATTACTACAAGGAATTCTCTTTTGTCAAACAGGTATGTAAATATTCAATATATTATATGGTTTCGTGATATGAATAAATGTGTGTACTGGTGATGCAATTTTTTATTATCTCTCCCTGCTTGAAGGAAGTCTTTGCCGGTGCAAAAAAGGGTGAACCAGACAAATACAAACCCCTCTTCAGATGGTAACAGGAACAAGACCATGGGTCAAGGGCATGTTGTTACAAATGGCAGGTATGTGTGACTTTGGTTTTTTCTCCCCATCATATTGTGAGAATAAGCACTTCGATTTGGAGAGAGTTGTGTTGATACTGATTAGAGTATTTTATTTGGAGACAGTTTTGTTGATACCAATGAGAGTTTTTGAAACTCTCATGTTGCTCATATCTTGTAGAATTTTTAAATTTTTAGACGTCTTCTACATGATATTTTCTTCTTTTATCAGGATTACTGCAAGGAATTCTCTTCTATCAAACAGGTATGTAAATATTCAATATACTATATGGTTTCGTGATATGAATAAATGTATGTACTGGTGATGCAATTTTTTATTATCTCTCTCTGCTTGAAGGAAGTCTTTGCCGGTGCTAAAAAGGGTGAACCAGACAAATACAAGTATCCCGAAGGTTGTCATAATCATATGCATCTTCTTTTTTTTTTTCTTTTTCTTTTTTTTTTCCTTCTGTTCATTTAAGATAGAGCTTCATTGCAGAGTTTTCTTTGCCTACCTTTTCCAATGAGTTGTTTCTTTCCCTAGTTCTATGTTCTTCTGATTGCAGGATCTCTCTCTCTCTCCTTAAAAAAATGTCTTGATATTTGATCTGTCTTGCTTGTAGGAAAATGCTGGAAGTTCTGAAAAGCGAAGAGAAAAGAGTGGATTTTTAGGTAGCTATGGTGATTTTTTTAGTTCTCCACACGTGCAATGGCAAAATTTGTACTGTGATCAAGATTTTTTTTTTTTTTTTTTTTTACTTTATTTACTTATTTTTACTTTAGAGCTACAGATGGCAAGAACCTGTAGGAATGATGCAGTATAATATACATCATATGTGAATACTCTCTATAATTAGTCACCATGCTAAATTTTACAAAATTAATCATAATTGGCCAGCTGTATTCTTTTTTTTTTTGCATTCTGCTCAACTAAAGTTGCATTGACCATGTTTCTCTGTCTTTCCTATTTTTATTGCTGGGTTCAGTTGGTAAAGCTGGCAAGAAAGTAGCATCTCGGGTAAACAGTGGTAGAAGCCATCTTTGGAAGAATCGAGCGAGTGATGGCTTCATAATAATGTGAGTCATGATGGTGTATACAAACATTATTTTCTCCCAGCCAGATTAATGAAACTCTTGCCGGTTTTTCTAGTTGTTTTCAATTCCTCTTCTGCATAATTGATAATGGCAGTATGCTTTCTTGACCTTCAGAGTTCCATTCTGTAAGGCTTGCACATGGCATGTGAGTGTGTTTTATCTGCTACCATTGTCAGCTGAAGCATATAAATCTGCTTGTGGTTATGTATTTGACACTTTGCAAGGCAGAAAAATGTGATTTTAGCTTAAACTTTGGATTGATGAGCTTTCTTCCAATCATCTTTTCGAGTTTAGTTTCATTCTGTATAGCTTTAGTTTACGCATTGTACATTTTTAAATTTGTATTTTTCACTGTGTTTATAATACTTACTAAAGAACTTGTTACATGGGTGTCACAATATGGCCAGACTTTAGTACTAATCAGGTATAAAAATAAGCAGGACAGTCGGCCTTACTTCCACTGGACAAGAGACAAGAGAAACTGAGTGTGTCTTATAAAATAATATGAGAAGACTTAACTATTTTCTTCGCTTTTAAAGCTGCTAAATATTCTAATGGATTTGATCTGATGCAAAGGTTTCATGAGAATCAGGTATTCTAGTGTGTAACTTTTCGCTCATAAAACATTGAAGAGACATTAAAGGTTTCATGAATTCTGATATTCTTCAGCTTTGTTTTGTGAACTTGTGGTCTCATTTTGAAACATTTGGAACTGAAATTACACATTTTTCTACAATTTTTTTTCTAAGGACTTAGGATTTGGGGATGAGAACCAGTGTGTTCTTGAGTGTTATTTTTTTTATTTTTGCCACTAACACATGTTGGAAAGTGGACCACCAATTTCTCCCTACCATGCTCTTTCTTTACCACAACTTATGAACATGTTCTTGGCATCAAATTTGTTATCTCTAGTAGGTGCCACATAAAACTTTAAGCAATTTTTCTTTACAAGCTCTCAGAGAAAATGAGATGTCAGACTGTTTCATAGTTTATTCTATTTCCTTTTTCTTTTTCATTATCAAAAAAGGGGCAGAGAAACTTGACATCGACTTTAGTAGTCTCATTTTGCTACTTCCATTGAAATTGCATGCAAGTTTATTTAATGTTACTTGGTTGAATTGGCAATTTAAATTTTTATTTTACATGTATGATTCCAGGGGCAAAACTAATGTAGAATCTCGTGCATTGCCAGGAAAATCTATCAGGGTATGTAACATGTTTTATGCCGCACATGTGCGTTCTTTTGATGTTAAGGATGCTCCATGTTATGATGGTTTTGTTCTACTGTTTTCAAGCTTCATTAACTGTATCGATACTTCATTTGTGTCAAAATATCTCTTTGTTACTTCAGCAGTGAAGTTGTGGTTGATTAATTTCTTTTTTCACAATATTACTCTAGAATGAAGTAGAAATAACAATATGATGAGGTTTCAAATCATTTAACTAAATGATTCATTTCCATTAAGTTGTGGTTATTCAATGATATGGCCTATCTTGCGTTGTATGATATGTATGTGCGGGAAAAGCTCATTTCAGAATTGAAGTGATTCACAAAAAGTTAAAAGACCATGCTGAGGATAAGTTTTACTCAACAAAACCTTTGACATGTGGAATACAAAATGGTAGGTACATAATGGTAGATAGCTCTGTCGGCTTTGGATGTTGTCTTGGTTTATTTTGTGGTATATCCTGCTGCACATGAGGGCATTACATCTGCTGCCGTATAATTTTTAGCGGTCTCTTGACAGTTATTTAAGCTATGGTTTGAATGGTCGTGCTCATATTTGGAGCTTAGGTTTAGGCTTTTTTGTTCTTGGACAAGGTAGTTTTATGACATTTGCTATCACCAGTTTCTCTACTTTGCAAGACATCTGGGTGGTTAATGCCACTAGCATTATCTGCCAATTTAGTTGAACCTCTTTTGAAGGTTTCCAATGTTGATGAAAGACAGGCATATAGATTTAGTTCGTATGTGATAACTTAACAATTTTTTCCCCTCCAGGACTTTAATTTTACTTATCCCCATTTTGAATAGTTTAGTTGGTATCAGGTTACTGTCGAAGCCAAGTTTTGTTTAAAGGCAATAGTATCAAAATGTAATCCGTATTTTAAGACTAGACTTGCCATGTATTTTAGCAAGCTTTAGTAATTTGAATCCCTTTTAATGTCATTAATGATACAGCCAATTCTGAAGACTACGCTTCAGGCTACCCAGGCTCATAGGACTTCAAAATCCAAGAACACGTCAGATCTTAACAAACGGAGATCTGTTGCTGCAATCTCATCCAAGAACAAGGAGGTTGCTGTGGCATCTTCTCTTCCTGAGAATATTGCAATAGTGATTCCACATGAAGCCGCTCAAGGACAGCTTTCATCTGATGCTGATGCCAATGCAGGGACTATATCAGATATCACTTCCAGGAGAAAATCAGATAGGAGGAAATCTTATACATCTTCCTTGATGGCAAGATCAAAGGTTGAGGCATACTATATTCTAATTATTTATTTAACCTTTTCTTTTGAATTTTAATTGCAATCAATATTGTCTTGCAGTTACTGGAGAAATGTGGTGAAGTTATGCAGCTGGAAAAACTACCAAGTATTGATGACTATCGCAATCAACTGGAAGTTGCTGAATATGTTGATGAGATCTATCAATACTATTGGGTGACAGAGGTAATGCTTAATATTATCCTCCCTATTACCTACTTTCCTGCCTTTCTTTCGATTTTGTTTCTCTAGTCAGGATTGGCGCTCCTTTTACTTTAAATTTATCGAGTGTTGTAACCCATTTTCTGAAGTACTGAGAAAGTAGAGAGAAAGGAAACTAAAGAATTTGATTCCCATAATCACATGGATCTGAAAAGGTTCCCACAAGCGAGTCCGCTAGGAAAGTGGATGTTTGCAGCATATATATATTGAAGAAATTCATAAAGAAATAAAAGTAAAAGCGGAAATAAAAGAAAAATAGACACAAAAGATTTTTTACGTGGTTCGGTCTATGACCTACATCTACGGATAAAGCCCTAAGAGCTACATTATACTTTTATTCAATGAATGATTTTACAATACAGATGGTCTCTACTTATAGGAATGGGAGATAATACAAAATGATATGATTGATAAACTCAAATCAGGTATATTTAATTCTGATTTGATTTTATCAATTACAATCAATGCTGATATATTCCCATAATATCACAATATATTCTAACATATATATTATTTTCTCTTTTTTCGATTACTATGTCTGCAGCTAATGAAAAGGTTTTAGTGTTTATTGTTTGTTTCTCATAAAGACACTGGAGGATAAAAGATTAGCTTACTCAACATTCTGAAATTTCTTAAGCTAATGATCTAGAAGCTAATAGTACCTAGTAGAAAGTGGTAAGATGTGAAAATGAGAACAAGTAACATTCTCAAAACAATTAAGTAGCCATAATTTTGGATTTGAGCGATCTTAGGTTGTCTGTTTTCTAATAGATCCTATCAAGAGAAGCTGTGCAGCTTTCATAAAATTGGTTGCCTTTAGTTGGAGTAGCATGTTTGAATTACTTGACATTATTCGCTTTGTTTACGCTCAGTTTAATGATCACCAAGGTGTATCTTCTGTTAAGATTGAGAAATATGCCCTTAAATACAGCTTTATGCTATTATCTGAATTTTGCATTCTAGCATTGCTCTCTAAACCAATTTGGTTTGATTTTATTGCCTATGCCAAATTCACTTTTGAATGCAGGCACAGAATGTGGCTTTAGCAAATTACATGTCGATTCAGACAAACATTACAGCCCATATGCGAGGCATATTGATCAACTGGTTAATTGAGGTACATATCTTTTCTTCCAATGCATCCTGGTAACATCATTTTTTTTTCTCTTTCTCTCTTGGGCTTTTCCATCCTGTTTATAATTTATAAATCAATCTGATTAACCAATTGATAAGAAAAGCATTCTGATAAAGCTTTTTTGATATTGGTCATCAATGCATTCTGATTACCGTGCCGATTTTATTTTCTGAATTGTTGGTCACTCTTGTTACAGGTGCACTTCAAATTTGATTTAATGCAAGAAACTCTATATCTCATGGTGGCATTGCTAGACAGATATCTCTCACAAGCTACGATAAAGAAAAATGAACTGCAGTTGGTTGGTCTTACTGCACTCTTGCTGGCATCAAAATACGAGGACTTTTGGCATCCTAGGGTAAATATCAATATGTTCAACTGACACACTTCCTGATCAAATTAGTTTCAATATGACAAGTTGTTTTCTTCTCCAAAATACATGATTTTGTGACTTTTATGCTCTATAATACAGGTCAAGGATTTAATCAGTATCTCAGCTGAGTCGTACACAAGAGACCAAATGCTTGCAATGGTATACTTGTCTTCACCTGTAATCATTGTTTTAGGGCTTCTTTTTTCTCTTTTCTATAGATTGCTGACACCTGTTGTAGACAGGGTGAGTTGGAAACTCATACACACACGGAACTGTGTTAAGATCAAAATGTATAGTGTTGTGTTTACTTGTTTCTGGTGGTGAAATGGATTGAGGGGACTTTCCAATAAACTAAAGTTCATAACACAATAAGTTCACACTTAACCCCAAATGCAAGTTCTCACATCAGAATCTAAACCATAAAGTTTGAGTGACGAGGTTGAGAGGTCCAACTAGTACATAAACCCATAAAAAGGCCCACACCTAATGGGAACCTGCGAAATAACTGAATTCATGGTAACTGTGTTAAGATTTGGGGAACACCATCATCAGTATGGGTAACTAGGGCTTGTGGAATATGACGAGAATGAGTTGGTTTTGCCTTCTGATCCTGCTGGAATAAACCTGGGCATGATTTGGGTTGTGGTTAATGTGTTAATGTCCAAAATGAACTTGCTTTTGGCAATTTTAATAAATATCTTGCTGGTTACTGTGTTAATTTCTTATTTTTGTATACAAATCTATGGTGTAGATGATTTATCAAAATTTTAACTACCATTTATAGTTCCACTTGATTGATGTTGATGATACGTTGGCTTTGCTCTCCAGGAGAGACTTGTTCTTAAGCAATTGAAGTTTCGTCTTAATGTGGCTACTCCTTATGTGTTTATGTTACGGTTTCTCAAGGCTTCTCAGTCAGACACAAAGGTATCTGATTGTTGGTAATTTAGTCCTGATAAGATATGATTGTCACCCAAATTTGCTGATTGTTTCTTTTTCCTTGTGGAAATCGCTCCCAGCTTGAACACCTGGCATTCTACCTCATTGAACTCTGCTTAGTTGAATATGAAGCTTTGAAGTTTAAGCCCTCATTGTTGTGTGCATCAGCAATCTATGTTGCAAGGTGTACCCTCCACATGACTCCTTGGACCCCCCTGCTTTGCAAACACTCCCACTATGAAGAATCCCAGCTCAGGTACTTTTCAAGATTCAATTCCTCCTTCACTTTTGAAATCTCGTTTATATTTGTAGATTCAAGATTGAAATCATTGTAGGGATTGTGGGGAGATGATCTTAAGATTCCATAAAGCTGCTGGAACAGAACACTTGAGAGTCACATACGAAAAGTACACAAGGCCTTATCTCAGTTGTGTTGCAGCAATAAGAGCTTTAGATAGGCTTCCTCTTTGATTTGACACGTGTGGAACAGATAGCCCCTCTCTCTCTCTCTCTGTAATTAGATAATCAAACCTAATGCTCTACTAGAAAGTGTGCAGGTGAGGATCTTTTGTACGATACTCTGTTTTCTTCTTGTCCAAGTCTTGCAGGAAAAATATATAGTCAATTGTAAAATAATAGGGATTTATTTTACACCTCCGCTGGTTGTGAATCTTGGCATATGCTCCAAATTATTTCTTGGAAACGCCTTGATTTGCCAGCTGCTGCTCATGTATTGTGATTCTTATTTCTGTTTTGCGTTCTGATGTTGTAAATTTGGTGTTTGTGTCCATTTCACACTTCACATGTCAAGATGCTTGTAATTTGTACATTCATTACTTTTTTCTTTGGGAAAAATGCATTTTTAACCCATGAAGTTTCAGTGCTTTTTTAATGTTAACTCCAAAGTTTAAAAATTTGCAATTCACCCCCTTAAAGTTTCAAAATTTGGCAATTTCAAGTATTTAACCCTAGGTTAGTTTTTTTCCGTTAAAATGGACGGAACCCTAGAAAAATGAGATTGAGAGCATTTTTGTCATTTCATACTTTTTCGTCCAATTTGACGGAAAAACTAACGGAAAGGTTAAAATTGCCAAATAAATTTTAAACTTTGAATTAACATGAAAAGCCTCAAAACTTCATGGTTAAAATGCATTTTCCCCTTTTTCTTTTTTCTTTTTACAGGTGCATGTTAACTAAGAGATTAGTGAATCTTGAAACGTTTTGATAGAAATAGTTATTCCTGTGTAAGAGATTAGTGATTTTCACGGGAATAATTATTTCTCAGAATAAATCTTTACCAAATAAAAGAATGATTATTTTATAGGAATAACATTCTATTTCAGGGATCTATTTTACAAACCAAATGGGTCTTAAGTCACATTTAGGAGGACACGGGGACACTTCTATATTCACGATGGAAGAGGTTCTTCCAGCAAAATCACTGAAAAAATAAATGCAAGCAAGAGAATGAGAATCATAGTGTTATCATGTTGAGTTCTATGCAACTCCCAACTAGTCACGACCGAGTAAAAGCGAAGCTTCCATTTTCTTGCGTGCATGCAGTGCACCCTGTCCATTGTCATCTTCACCTATTACCTTTTCAGCAAAAACCTGAAAGATGCTTGAATTAGCAAGAAGACAATTGAAAATCTTGAACTGATTTTGGATTTTTTCCAAGGAAAATAAATGATAACAATAATTAAAGTATAGGAACCCAAACGGCAACAAAATACCAGCAAGTACAATGTCAGTGAAAAACAAAACAAATGGAATAAGGCAAAGACCCGGTTCAATAAAATTTTGACCCAAACGCTAGTAAAATTCAAACTTATGCGACATATTTTGATGACCTCTACATTTGAAGGTATGATACTTTAAATTTTATTCTGATTGTTTGTTAGTGAATTTTAAGTTATAGTTATTTCTGTCTTTTAGTGAAAAGTTTTATGTTGCAAATTCTCTTTGAAAAACATGAGACCTTTGAATTTTGTTTTTCGTAGAATAATACTAGGAGGAAAACCATGGAGTCAGTTACAAGTAAATTAATTTCATTGAAATGTTAGAATTATAAAAATAATAAATTATTTGAATATATAGTATTTTATATAAATATGTATTTCTTAAACAAAATGGCCTATTAGCTCAGTTGGTTAGAGCGTCGTGCTAATAACGCGAAGGTCGCAGGTTCGAGACCTGCATGGGCCACTATATTCTTCTCCTGTTTTATTTAAATTTTTACGAGGTGAAAAGTTGAAGAACAAGGGCATTAATGTAAAAACGCTTGCTTTTCAAAAACAAGACCAGAGAGCGCGTCAATCGTAGCCATCAGATTCAACGTTTGCAATGGTAATTATGTGGGAAATTTAGAAAATTTCCTTATCTAGTATATCGAATATACTAAGTATATCTTCCAATATTTGTTTTCATATAGCGAAAATATATGTTGGTTGAAATGCTGCAGTAGACTCCAAACACATATTTGGTTCATTCTATTAACATCTTAGAAAACTTCATTATGCTATTAATTTTAGATTTTAAAACATGACGCCCTTACCCGTAAGTCCCAAAGAAGAATGCTATTATTTAGTAGAGCTATACAATTATGATAATGTGACAATGAAAATCAACGTTTGAATCAACAAGAACTTGAAAAGGTAAAAATAAATAGCTGATATTTTTACTGCCACATTATTATTGTTATATGACAGTTGTATAAGAATCTATTAAATATCATTTCTCATTGATTATGGAAGACATTAAGATGTTAATTACCATGCCCACATGCAACTATGTATTTAGTTGCATGTTGGTCACTCTTGTTACCATGCCTATTTTATTTTCTGAATTGTTGGTCACTCTTGTTACTTTTTATTGCAGATATCTCTCACAAGCTACGATAGAAAAAAATTAACAGCAGCTGGTTGGTCTTGCTCCACTCTTTTCACACATAAAAAGCACTGGTATGACGGTTCCTTGAGATTATTTTTATGCGACAGAAAACATACAAGATTATGACTAGAAAATTACTCAACAGGGTATTTCTCAAGACCACTTAAACCACACAATAAAATGTGTGATATATAAGTATGAAGAGTAAAATTACTTTGTTTTTTCCGGGTTTTTTTTTTTTTTGGGCAAGGGCATATGTGCATAGTGCACCCTTTGCTCCTTCCAGATGCAAATAGCACAGGAGAAGAGCTTTGATTGAGGAAATCATCCTACAGCCCCTTGGCAATCACCATATTATTATAACGTCAAGAAGAACTTTGAAAGCAGATAGCAGGAGAAAGATATTTCAAGAATCACATCGACTGTTGGTTGGCTGACTGGCTCTTCAGGATTTACGAAAATTAAGGTGTATAAGACACATCATCTTGATTCTTATGTATACTCTATGTAATCCATGACCGTGAGGTTTGGTTGAGGAAAACAAAGATATTTTGAATCAGTCAGCTATTCAGACTTGAAAGGATTGACCAAGTTGAGGAAAGAAAAAATGGAGGAAATGAAGGCTATTGGTGAAGATCACAAGAAGCTTCAATATGAGATGCAAAGTGGGAAAAGTTGCACCTAAGGGCTAAGGAAGACTTTGTAAGGATAAACATGAGCTTCCTGCACACTGAACCCCACAAAATCAAAGGTGATTATGAGCATAATATGAAACCATTGGGTCAAAATGACTGTTGGGGCACACAAACCGTAGCGTTACATAAAGCAAGAGAAATACTATTTAACATACTGCTGTACATCATCTCATCATCGGAGACTGATTTTTACTACCACATCATCTTAGTTATATGGATGATCTGAGACTGATTTTTACTACCACATCATCTTAGTTATATGGCATTCGTATAACAATAGTAAGGCAAACTCACTCGTTCACATGTAAGCAAAATCGAACCCCTCTCCCCCTTATCAAACAGCAGGGGGAGCCAATCTTAATGCAAGCAATTGAAGAATATAATCAATGGTAAAGCAAAATCATAGGATTCATTCTGTGAGAGAACAAATGTAGAACTAGATTCACTAAAAACAGTAATCAAGATTTTGTATACACACGATATGATATCCGTCCTGTTTTAGCTCACCAATATATGCCAAAGCATCTCCATCTCCACCAAAACAACAAGAAATACATTGATATCTCCTGCAGCATACCTGCCTATGTACACATACACCCATGTTCTTCAACAAAAACAATTTATTTTCTATTTACCAATATAATATTTCGTACAAAATGCAATGCACTAAATACTAATACATATACTATATAGATATTATATTGAATTCTAACGTATAAATTCATGTATGAGTAAGTAGCTCAGCAACTATGAACAAGTAACCAAACCATCTTGTGAAAGAAAGCAGCTTTCTTGATCCAATGTCTCCCTTACCGCCCGATAAAACTGCAACCAGGAAGATGTATAAACATCCGCCGGCCCAAACAAAAATGTCGGATTGGGACTCGCCGGGCAAGCGCCGACCAAATCCAAGACTGAAACAGCCGGTTTGAGCCGCTGCGGGAAATTAAACGCTAAATTGTCAACCTTGTGTTCGTAGATTTTGCCGTTTCGATCCAATTTATACCTGGACGTGCCCTGAAACTCCCCTTTCGCCTCCCATGGAACCCGAGGGACGCCCTTCAAGTTCCACCTTATCAAAATCACATTCTCTGAAGGTTGCCAAATCCTATATACCTCAAGTGAAATCTCGCGGAACAGAATTTTGCCATGAAATCTCAATGCCCAGAAGATCAATTTGTACTTTTCAATACCGCTAAACGTGTTCAACGGGTCTACAAATGTAATATCGTCCCTGAAAACAATCAAAATCCCAACTTTTTATTTTTCATAAACCGAACACTAACCCTGGAAAATACAACAAACCCAGATAATATGAAACACCCAGAAGAGAAAATAACCTGTAGATATCATAATTGAGGTCCTTGGTGAATAGCAAAGGGATGTCTTCACGGAGAGTCCGTACAGCAAGGCCAAGGTTGAGATAAAAGTCGTCCTTCTGGTGGTTATTCTGCGCACCAGGGGGAGTGTTAACCTGAGCCACCCCCTGGAGTGGGGGAGGGGTTTGGAGGCCGGCGGTGGAGGCAGAAGGAGAAGTGAGGGAGAGGGGAGAGGGAGAATCGGGTTTTGGTTGGGGGAAAAATGATTGGTGAATAAAGGTTTTTTCCTTGGGTTTGTGATGGAGAAGAAGAGAGGGAGAGATGTTGGGTAGAAGAAAAGCCATGGCCTTTATTCTTCCTTCAATTGGGTCGCTCAAGATTTTAGCTTTTCATGTGGAAACCGAGAGAGAGAGAGAGAGAGAGATTTGTGTTGGTGTTTTGTGCTTGTGAGTTGTGATGTGGAAACGAAATGATGGTTGTGGTTTTCGTTTTTGATTTGAACGTGGCCATGAAATTAACCAAAGGAGAACAACTTTGACTATTTTGCACATTACACCCCCCATAATTGGTGTAATTCTCTTCAACACCGGGAGATATAGAGTTTTCTTGGTGTTGTGCCCTTCTCATCCAGAGGAAAAGTTGAATCTTTACCATACATACATACATGCATGTAGACAGAACAATCCTCTCTGGACTCTTGATGATGGTGATTTTCTTGGTATTAACGTGGGGTTGCCTAGAAACAAACAAGATGTGATAATTTTTGCAGTGGGAATTTGGGAAAGGCCCCAGACTCCAGAGAGAATTGGGGTTAATATTGTAGATGAGTATGGTTTGGTTGCACGGAGTGCTTCCACGCACCCGTTTCAAAAGACGCGTCATCTCCTGGCTGCTGCATTTGCGTACCCGGACAATATTCTTGTGGCTTTAAATAATTTTTCTTGATATATATATATTGTAATTTTTGATATTTGGAGCGACTAAAAATAATTGTCAACTAGAAAAAGTTTTTTTTTTTTTTAATTTGTGTAAAATTATTCTTTTTTTTTTTTTATTAATTATAAATAATTTTTCAAGTTAGAGCTTCTTCTTCTCAAATTATTGAAGTTCATTGAATCTCCCCACTAGACCACCATCAGCTTCGTTGGACCAATGTCAGAAGTTGCTGACAAGACCCGCTACACTATTTTGCAAATAAAGCAGTACCTAAGGCTCCTAATTTTGTAAGGCTCTATAATAAAAATTTATTCCTCAAAAAAAAAAAAAAAAATTAATTGTAGTCGATACTCTTAGTTAAGGCCGCCAATTATAATAAAGAATAAATATTAAAATATTAAAAATTCTAAATAATACTAAATAAAATAATAATTAAGCAAATAAAATAAAAAGTAAACATAGTGCACTTCTTCAAAACGCCTTGTGATATTCAACAAGCATTATTAATATTATACAAAAGGTTTACAAAGATTGATAGTATTTTATTTTTTTGAACAAATTTAATTCTTTATTGATAAAACAAATATCAAATAGGGGCTATTTGCTCCATGATTACAATATCATAAATAGAAGTTGAAATTTTTTCAACCTAAATTCTATCTATGATAACTAAATAGCCCCAGGAACCAAAACATAAGTGATAGAGTTTGCGTCTCTCTTTACATGTTCAATCCTTCAATACTTTTGATACCATCTAGGCCAAATTTGCTCCAATTTATACTCTCCGCTTTGACTACATTGACAATTTGTAGGGCATTTCCTTATAGAATAATATTAGTAGAAAAAAAAAAACTCTTATCCCTAGCAAATTTTACAGCATAAAGAGCTATCAAGGTTTTAGCCACTACACTTTCTACTAATATTTTTTTTTTAAAACTTCAAACGGCCGATACTTCACCCTCATAATCCCAAACTATAATGCCAATCCCAATATTATCTATAGCTACATCCCAGTTAATTTTAACCATACCTATGGGGGGCGTTTTCCATGGTAGTGACATTAATTTTTGGGTAAGGCTTTGTGCATCATTTACTTGTGCATTAACCTTTGTGCATCATTTACTTGTGCATTAACCCACCTAAATTCATCAAAGATAATTATTGGCTTCTAAGAAAACTTGGTTAGGATGAGTGAACTCACCCCCATGCACCATAGAGTTTCTTCAAAACCATATTTTTCGCGCCACCACTTCCATGCGCTCGAGTTCCTCAACATCCCATCATCTCCTCAACCACATGGATAAAATTTTGCCCCTTGCCAATACCTTTTTGTAGCTTCTTCCTGCTATTCCCTCATAAAATCTTGTGCATAAGGGCAGCTTTATAAAATATGCTTTACCGCTTTGTCTCCCTAGTGTAGATAGGACATTGGGCATCAGGGATAACACTTCTTCGAAATAAATTATGTTTTGTGAGTAGAAAGTTGCACGCTCTCCACATGAACATTTTAACTACATTTGAAGTTTTAAATTTTCGAATTGCCTTCTATGCTATATCCCCCTCGCTTTGCCTGGACCCTTTGCTTTACTTCATCGGTTGCACTTCCATTTTCATATGAACATTATACACACTCATCCAATACAACAACTCGTGTCTCTTAACATGTGAATAGCATTTTTTTTTTTTAATGTTGGAGAGAGGAGGTGCTAATGTTCAAAATTCAATTTTAGATTAATTCTTGCTTTAAAAAATATTAAAAAAAAAATCCATGTACCTTCAAAGTCAAACTACCACCTAATTAAACTTTCAATTGTGACAATACCCCTCCAAATAGTTACAAATAAAAGAAAGAAAGCACGTGGGAATTCAAACTTTAGAGGGAACTTGTGTGATAGCAAATCCATTAATTGTGAGAAGTCAAAATCGAACATTAATATTGCAATCCTTTGCTGCTGGAGCTTTGACACCTAAGAAGGATAAGGTGTCAACCATTCAGAAGATTAGAACAAAATAGGAGAGTGGGGGCAATCGAATCGAAAAGGATATTCTTTTTCAAGCACATTCCTTTCCGGATACTCCCATTTTAGCATCTTCCAAATAAATCAACCACTTTATACCAAAATTATTTGTTCATAAAAATTATAAAAAAAAAAAAAAAAAAACGTAGGCTTATGCTGCTCAGTGGATAACAGCACTCCTGAAATAATACAAAAATATCTTTGCTTTTATTATAAGAGTTTTACTTACACATATTCACAAAAGAAACATACTAGAAGCAATAAAATTGGTAAGAGTCTTGTCAAATTGAATTATAAATCAATTTAGGGAATAGGATTCTGTCCATTTCAAATGAAATGGATAATATCCATTTAGTATAAAATGAGGGGTAATATTGTAAATTTAGTTCTTCAATTTTAATGTTAAGACAATACTACCCTTTATTTTACACTAAATAGATATTATCCATTTTATTTGAAATGGATAGGATCCTGTTCCTCAATTTAATGAGTCTATTTTCGTAAAAAATTTAGTACCCTTTATATTTCTCTTGTAAAAATAACCCATTTACCAAATTTTATTTAACAAAATAATTAAAAGTACTTTTTATTATTATTTTAATAACTCACTTTTTTAAAACACCATATCTCACTATTTTAACAATTCATTTTTATGCAAAATGACTTTTCAAAACTTATTTTATATATATATATTTTTAAAATGGATCCTACATCAAATTAGTTAAAAATTTTTTACCTATATCATTTAAATATTATTTGTTTTTCTCTTTATTAATTCTCTCTTTATTTCTTTTCTAAAATTTATATTCACTCTATTTTTTTCAATAGTAATTCATTTAGCAAATGGATATATTATATAATAATTATATTTTTGAAATGTTGTATTTGCCAACATTAAAAATAGAACCCTTATTCTTATATTTATGAAATATATTTTTATTAAAAATAGTGAAAGAATATTCGCATTATCATCCATTGAAAAATGAATAAAGAGAAAACAGATGAAATAGTCAGTAAAAAATGAAACGACTCCTTTAAAAAATACCTAGCATTTTTTTTATAAGTATAATTTTTTTACTAATCCAGTGTGCCTTTTTTCGCAAATTTAGTCACCCACTTTAAATAAAAGTATCATTTAATTCCTCCATTACAAAAGCTTTTAGTCTCTTTGTGGTACGTTCATTTCCTCTCTTCCTCTCAAATCTCAAATCACATATCCTATTCTTTTTTTTTTTTTTTTGTGGGTATAGTCATATCAATATCCAGTTAAATGAGCTCATCAACCAGAGACTAATGTTACCAATTACATATATAAAAAAGTTATCCCTACATCTGTGAGAACATCATATTCATCTTCATTAGCAAAAGTGTTAAAAAAAAAATTCTTATAAATAAGTGTAATACTTAAAAGTAATTCTCATGCTTTGATTCCTCATGGCCTGGGAAATAATTCATTGAAGGTTAGGAGATTAAAAGCACAAGCAACAAAATCCCTTAAATTTTCCTAAAACCTTGAATCAATGAACAATGAAATTTGATGCAGGTAGATTTTTAAGAACTTTCACTACAAATAAAAAATAAACTAAAAAAATCTGCCCTGGATCCCCAACCAACCACACAAATCAGTAAAAAGAAAAAGATGACAGACTCATCAGGCGTGTTGGGTAGCTATGCATAGAGTGGACCAAGTTTGTTAACAAAAGCCCATAAAACAAAAAAACAAAGTACGATATAAATAGTTGGGGAATCAGATACATGTTTATAGTTCCATTCCCGGACCTTGATATCTCAAGGTCTCATAATGAGCTGGGATTAAACATTCATCATCATTTCAGAAATACCCTCAATTACCATTAATTCTCTAAACTGTATACAAACAATGACGCTATTAGTAACAGTAATAACCAAAATAACCATATTGATAACCATACAATGACTACCTTGAGTAGTAAAACAATTTAATTAATCTACTATAGGATGCCAGGTCAATATTATGTGGTTGCAATGGACCTGCAACTTTATTTTGTAAGCAAATGTCAATCGAAACCTATTGTTTGACAAGTTCAGCAGCAAACTGCAAGCTGAAAAATGATTTTACCACAGCCAACACATAACGAAAACAAGCTAGTCAGTGCAATGCCTCAAGATGCAAGTTATGCAACTCACAAACATATAGGGCCACACAGAACCATGCATACTGAGAGCACAACTCACAGAAGGTTAAATAAAATATATTACCAGATGGAAAATTGACACACACAGTAATCAACGTGAATCCATCACAATCATCATTAGAAAACTTAAACAAAAGAAAAAAACGAAAAAAAAAATAACATCAAACAAATGTAGGAACATCTGAATGCGCGAGCCTAAGATGAGGCAAATGCAATAACATCAACTCCCAAATCAGTATTGGCAACGTACAGCACTGACAACACTATCAATAAGCGCATCAGAGACTCTAATTTGTTGCCTTACTACATTCAACAACTATAACAGCCACCGTAATACATTTTCTAACAAAGCAAACAACTAAAACAAAAATACCAGTGAAAAGAACTTTAAAAAAAATCAATAAAAAGCTTCAATACAATATACAGTTAAATTCGTTTTAAGGGTTAAAAAAAGAGAGCAATAACCGAGAAAACTTGTAAAAATGGAAGGCCTCAGAAAAGGCGAAAGTTTGTCACATCAATGAGTATCTCAGATGGTACGGACAAAATTGACGCATCATAGGCCACCATAAAGAAAATTATACAAACAAATGTCTATACTTCAAACCAAAAACACTGAGGGTAGAGCATTGAGAAGTACGAATTAAGAGGTAGGCAGATTACGAATTTTTTCCTCACAAAAAAAACAGCAAATTGAGCAATCTAAAGCAAATTGCACATAAATAACAATGAGCTACACTAAGAACTAACATGTAACACAAAGAAACCAGTTCGACACATTCCAATGGATATGTCATTGCAACCACAACCGCTAGTAACAACCCTATAACACTTGTGCGTTGATTGGATCAGGCGTCACAAATAAGATTGACCCAGTAACCTATAATAAATTAAATACATTGTTACACGCCTCAAGATGACATTTTTATGCAATAGTAGTCGTTAGAATCGTGTAGCAATCGTATACATGATTAACACTACACCAAAGAAATAGCTAAGGGTTATACAATTGGTTGTAGGAACATCTGAATGCAAAAGCCTGACGAAAAATGCGCGGCAAATGCTAGAATCTCAGCTCCCAGATCGCTATCGGCAACGTACAGCGCTGAAAACGCTACCAAAAAAGGCGCATCAGAGACTCTAATTTGTTGCCTCTTTCATATTTTGTAATACCAAAAACAAAGTAAACCCATTAAAAATCTCAAATAAAAAGGTCAATTATTAACCCCTAAAACACTAAGTTCCTAAAAAATTACTCCTAATAAGAGGAAAAAGAGGCTCAGAGAGTAATGATTTATATTGACATCAACAAGCTCCAGAGAGCTTTCATAGTTTGATGGTATATGATTTAGTCGTCACGGCCTCCATAACAATTCACAGAGAAATATCACTTCAATATACGTAAAAAATAAACTGGAACAAAACTTATATATAAAACTTACAAGAAAAAAGGGGAAAAAATCAAAGATCGAAGAAAGGCATAGATGTAGATGCATCAAAGAGAAAAATTCCAGATGACACAGAGAAGAAGCACAACGAATAGAGAGAAAGAAGTCACCAAAGTGAGACAGTGAAGACACACAGAGAGGCTGGAAACTTTGGATGGGTTCGAAGAGACTTCGGCTTTTGAGATGCGTTGAGAGGGGTTGGGGTTTTGAGGGGCTTAAATAGCAGAATGATGGAGACGAAACCCTAATCGTACTCTATCGTACTCTAAAGTTACAAAACTATCCTTAGACTGTTAGGGTATGTTTGGAAACAATGATTAAAATTTAAAATCATGTAAAGCAAAATAAGATTTTTGGATCGGGATCCCTTCATATTGAGAGGAAATATGAGAGCTCTCATATTATAATCTGAGCCATCCATTTTAATCTAACCGTCCACAGCATGCCACGTGTCACACTTAATATATAATAAAATATTAATTAATTTTTTAAAAGAAAAGAAATTAAAAATTAAAATCAAATTTAAAAAAAAAAAAAGTGGAGAACCCATAGGGTGGCCGCCACCAATTGAGCCTAGGGTGGCTTTGTACCCGGCTGCCGGTTTGGGGTGGCGAACCACCTAACCACCTCAAGGGCAAAAAAATTAAAATCAAATTTTTTAAAAAATACTAGGTGGCAAACCCATAGGGGTGGCGGCCACCCGATTTGAGGTGGCGCCACCCAGGCAACTGCCATCTGGGGTGGCGAAACCACCCCAACCAAAAAAAAGTGCCAAAAAAATTTAAAAAAACTAGGGTGGCCACCCGATTTGATGTTAGTGGCTTGGCCACCCTGCACTGCCGGTCTAGGGTGGCAAGCCACCCTTGGCTCAACTGGGTTGGCTGAACCCCTCATGGGGTGGCCACCCCAGCTTTTTATATTTGATTTTAATGTTTTAATATTTTTATTTTTATTTTCTTTTTAAAAATTAATTAATATTTTATTATATATTTAAGTGAGACATGTGGCATAATATGGGCTGTTGGATAAAAAAATAGATGGCTCAAATTATAATATGAGACTCTCATATTTTCCCTCAAATATGAGAAGATCCGGATCCAAGATTTTTAGCCTTATATTTGTAAATTGGGAAATAGTAATTTTTCTTAACGAAAATTAGAGAAATTCTTTTAAGAATATACTATTTTTTTTTTTTTTGTGGAGTCCATTGCCAGAATTGGTCATAGTCCATTGTAATCAGTAGCTAGAGCCAGCTAGAGTCTGCCACCGGGTACTGGAGTTCACCAATTGCCATATAATCAACCGTTGGCCACTGAAGGAGATTCATCTTCTTAAATAAACAAAACCTCAAATGTTTTTTAAATGTGGGTATTTTAGTTTCACCAAATTAAGAAATATGAAAATTCAACCTCGTGTTCCAGAAAAGCATTTTCTTTGAAACGCTCTCTTCTCTCTCTCTTTGTGTGATAGAGAAAAAAAAATGTTGTCTGTGCTTGAGGAGGAGGTTAAACTTTCTTTCTTTCCTTTTTTGTACCCTAGGGACCCCTTAGTTATATAAAACCTGAAATTAGTATGTTAACAATTCTTCAACTTAGTATCAAGGGAATTACCTTTTTCTCCTATCAACTATATCACATTATTAATTTTTTCATATAAATTTTTAATCTTACTATCTGACGCTATCAAACTACTATTTTTTTTCCCAAAACTCCATTTTGTCAGTCAAACTTGCTGAAAAATTTGAAATGACTTGAATACCCTAACTTTATAAACAAAAATGACATATAATACCCTTAAAATTAAACAAATTAAAAAAGTATATATTATATATAAATTATTTTTAAAATAAAATTAAAAAATTAAAAAAAAAATTGAGGGGTGGCTTTTTTTTTTTAAAAAAAAAATTAATTAAGTTATAAATTTTATATTTTTAGGTCAAATTTTTTATTTGAGGTATTTCTATCTTTTAATAAGATTTAATGTCTAAAAGTGAATATTTCATCCAATTTAACAAGATTGATTGACGGAATGGGGGAGTTTTGGGAAGAAAGTAGTAGTTTGATAGGATCAGACAGTAAAATTGACAATTCATGAAGAGAAATTAAAAATACATTGTAATTGATTAGAAAAAAGGTAATTACTCATAGTATTATTAACATTTTACTAACATATTAAGATGACTAGTGCTTTTTCTGAGTTATTACCGTCTTAGAATGTCTAGCTTGTTGGGCAAACCAATACATTCTAAAATAACAATGTAAATGGGAGAATCAACATGACTGAAGATTGTTAATCCTAAAAAGTCATTTCAGATCATTTAGACATTTACCAGAAAAAAATTAGACTCTTAACGGCTATAAGATGGTAGAGACGCACACTTTTCTGCAACCTCAACATCATCGATGTAAATTGACAGCCTCAACGAGTATTAAGTAAATACTTCTACAGCTCCCATACATCAGAAGGAAATTGAATGAAATATTTTGTTTGGCACTAAAAACAAACAGAGCATAAAATGTCAACAAAATCAGCAACATTTTTGAAGGCCTTGATGCCGTGTAAAGCTGAGCTCTGGTCATTGCTAGCACCATCATCATTGTCCTCATACCTTGGCCTTGTGTTCAGGCCTGTGAGTACACTCAAAATCTATATGCACAAAAGCTCGTTCAACTTCAGGGAGTTGCTCAAGCTTCTCTTGAAGTGTCTCACCAATATTATGTGCTTTGTGCAGATACATGTCTTCTGGCAAGACTATGTCAACCTCCACAAAGTAATGAGAACCGAAGGTGTATGCTCTAACTGTGTCAATGTTCTTGATCTCTTCATGGTGGTTCCATATCAGATATGTTAGCTTTGCCAAGAACTCAGGTGGTGCTGTTCTTCCAATAAGGGATCCTACATTCTCAATGACTGTCTTTGCCCATGTATTAATTGTATACAAGGCTATCTGCATTATGTTTTCAACAACTCATCAGTGGGTGGATAAACTAAAGTTATAGTGCCATGTCAAGGCAAAGAGAAGCATTTGAGGCATTAAAACAGAAGTTCCAACTATTCTTATGCAGGACATGATCACTGATAAATGCGAAAATTGTACGAAAATAAAGACGACCTCTATATATGGAGGATAGTGAAAATTTTGCAGTAAAGAAAGAACAAAAAACAAAGAAATTCAGGTCTTATTTTGAACTTACTATAATAGCTCCAGTAGGATCAATCCACCAGTAAAATTTGACAGCTAGGACAGCTGCTGCTAAACCAATTGAATTAGTAATAACGTCAAAAAAATGATCTTGTGCATATGCTCTAACAATTTCGTTTTTAAACCTTCGACAGTAAACCATGAGCACAAACTTCACTATTGTGACTGAAACCATAATCCCAATTACCCACATCTCCTCTTCACTGCCCATTTTCGTGTGGGACTGTAATTAAAAAAAATAAAAGTACAAAAAATAAAAGAAATATTAGTAATGAAATAGACATCAACTTATACAAAATTAGCTGTATCTAGGCAAAACAGTTTCCTAAATCCCATATAAATGATAGAAGATATAGCAATTCCCTGCTACGGATGGAATTCAGAATAATAATAATAATAATAAAAAGTGTTCACATTCTAAACCCTATTGATTCCAGAGCAAATTGACTATATACTATCAGAAAAATGGAATTATTTTCTTATTACTCTTTCAAGTTTGTGGACTTCCACATCATACAGCATCACTAGATTCACTACAATATCAATGGGGGTCCAGTCATTCCACAGATGAGAGAGGGCCATATGTCTAAGTTGTTGAAATGTCTAAAAGATTTATATACCTTTGATTTGTACTAAATTAACATAGCAGGAAAAGTCAATAAGTATTAATATAACATAAGAATAGACCAAGAAACTATCCTAGAAATTTCTACAAATTTTTATTCTTTTTTCTCCTAAGCAAATTTCTATCAATCTAGTAATGATTTTTTTTTTTTGGTTAGACGTGCATGGTGCTTATATGCCTAATCCATACAGGGAATAATAATAAATCATGCTCACATGGGAAAAATCTCTGCTTGGACTATTACTATAAAGTGATACATTTACTATTTAACTAAGGCCGTTGTATATTTCTCTTGAATTATCTGTGGTAGAGGACAAATTAAGACCTCCAACAAGCCCTTAGAAAGCGTGCATATCAGCCCAAAGCCTTCTTCAAGCCAATTTGGGTTAAAATCTTCAAGCCCAAAGCCTTCTTCAAACCCAACGCTACTTGCTGTCTAGGCCATCATTAACTGTAGACAGTTAAACTGAAGTTACATACCTTATCCATGAGTTGTCGAACAGACTCGAGCAATATTTGTAATCCGAGAGTTGCCATTACTGATGCAAAAACAATGATGCCCTGTATGGTCAAGCTTGGTTAGTAAACACTTGTTGTAATTACAATAAAAGAAAGAAAAATCTGAATATATGGACAATTTTAAAAGGTATTGGCATATGGTATGCATTGTTCAAACATTTCCTTTGTCGATAGCCTTAGACCAATCGATCAAATATCGATTAATGTGTACTTGATCGAACACTATGCGAAAATGAAAAACCGCTCTTCTATTCAAAATGAAATGTTCCAAATGTTCATGGAAATTCTTGCTTCCATTGGACCAATCATGTTTGCTCTTGAACTTATAGTTCCAAAATTAAGCTATCATTGATTTACCCTGAGTGCTGATTTGACTGTCTTCCAGTCATACCCTAAAACCTTATTCTTTGTATCCAGGGGTTGAAAGACAGTAGATAAAAAAACTCACTTGTCCCTCCCCATCTTACTTTAATGAACATTTGTAATCAATACTTTCTAAAATTTAGATTAGCTTCAAAGTGTTTTCTAACACTTGCAAAAAAATATTGGATGGGAAAACCTAGGAAGTTTGATGTCTTACCACTGGTTGCATCCGCTTCTTTCCAATTGGATAGTTATACTGGTTGGGGTACCTCATGGCATTTGATGTGAACCATAATATAAACCCTGACAAGAGATCCAAGAGGGAATCCATGGTTGAGGCAATAACGGCTAACGATCTGCTCTCAATAGAAGCAAAAACTTTTGCTGCAAAAAGCACCAAGTTAGCTATGTTCGATGCATGAACTGCCATCCTCTCACTCCTGGCAAGCTGCTCCATTTCATCCTGAGAAAGCAGTGTGTTCAAGGACACAAAAGCCTTTAGTTGAAAAAAAAATGGTGAAAATCTCACGCTATGGGAAACCATAAGCTATTGAACTTTTTCGTTGACCATCTTCTTAATTAAATATAAGTGGACACAGATTTAAAACACTCAAGAGTAGTTTTCATTCAAATACCATTGCCTTCTGCTTTGCATTAGCATACCATTAAAGAAAAAAGAAGCCTCTTAATTTTGTTGTTCCAGAATTTGAATCTATATACATAGCAAAACATAAGTGGAGCAGAAAATCAGAAAGAGCTAATGCAGATTCAAGTCACTACATGGCCAACTTCTTGTATAAAACTATGCCTCTTAAACTCAAGCTAGTTTTGCACCATCTTGCCAAAATCTTAACAAAATCATGTTTCGTTTCCTAAAACTAAGCTAAAAAGTGTCCATCACCCATTCATCCAAACTTAATCAAAAGTTGGGGGAAAATGATACCAAAACAACTGACCTCTGTGAGACTTCCAGGAAAACCACCTGCTTCATCCATGGTCTCCATCTCATTAAATCCTTCAAGGAGCTTTTCCTGTTTCTTATAATATTCTGCAACCTTGGTTGGTTTCCCTGAGATCAAGAATCAATGAAAAATAAGTCAATCAAGGGATGATATTATTAAAAAGGTACTTCGACAAGGCTCACAAACAAAAGGAAATGTCCCTAATTATCATATATGAAGCCATATTCGAATAAATTGAGCATCAGGCAAGAAAAGCATAAGGAAAGATTAAGAAATTTAATCAGATATCAGTATTTCAGAATGTCTTCTGACTAAAAAAACATTCTCTAAAAAGGCATAAGAACAATTAATGAATGCATATAGTGATTCAAATGATTTTAAACTCGATATGAGCAACGCAAAACAACTTGGAAATGGTCTACCTTCTGCCCATAAAATGATGAAAATTCAATCAGGTCTTCATCCAAGGCTATGCTACCTCAGAGACCAACCAATCATATCAAATTTCCCCGCGAAACATCACAAGAGTTTTTTCGGTAGATGAATTAAACAAGCAATTTTGTATGCTTATGCATGTGGTAGATGAGACACCACTCGATTTTTACCAGCTATTTCTTGATCTAATTGACAATAACCAACATATATACTAGATGGAACCAAATCTGAAACTTGTTGATGAATATGACACAACTCAATTTGGTAGTGTTAAGTACTTATAATTAGCAAAACATCCACCCAGGGGATAAAGAGAACATATTTAACAATTTACATTTCTCATTTTCTGAGATAAACATGAAAACTGAACTAGCAGAAAGTCGGCTGGCCTGACAGGCCGTGTATCACTACTCTTCATCTCAAAATTTCTGTCTTTACCGAAGATGAATAGAATATGCATCACTTTCACAGTTTTATGCCTTTTTAACATTTGATCATATAATTAAATATCTTTGTGGGCTAATTCGTTTATGTGCTCACGTATGAACTGTATTCTTAATGCTCTAAATATGTCTTCATTTGGCAATAAACTTTTGTGAGAGTTTCAACCAAGACCCAAAATCCTTTACTGAAAATACAAAGAGAATTTTGCTAATGACCTCACCAATGAACATTTGAAACTCACCTTAGATAGGTAGGCAAAATTCGGTGGACAATTAGTATAACAGTCAGATTTTCCTCAAAAAGATTTTTATTTTTTATTAATTTTTTATTTTTTTTAAGTACATAATTATGGAAACAATAAAGAACATATGGACCCGTAGCAAGTTTAGCTACTACGGACTTGATTGGTGCTTGAATTCATCAAATCCTCTTTCTTTCTTTCTTTTTCTTTTTTTTTTTTTTCTTTTTTTTTAGAATTTTTTTTTTTAAAAAAAAAATAGGGAACATACTTGTCCATGTCAACTAGTGCCAACAATTTTTTACAAGACTAACAAATATGGCATGAACTCAACAAGAAATTCAGGTCAACCAAAATTAACTCATTTAATAAATGGGTCAAGTATAAATTAAATTATTATTATTCCTTTTTTACAATTAAAACAAAACTCTAAAAGACTAAATTTTTTTTTTTTTTTTTTTTATATATATACTATACATTTTTATATAAAATTCATAAATTCATAAAAATTTAATCATTATTATTATTTTGCATTTAATTCATATAAAAGTTGAAACCGGTCAAACTTCAACCAAACACGAACATCAACACGTTTATTTATCATGTTATGTGGGTATATATAGATCATGTTATGTGGGTATTTATCATGTCACTCCGCTCATTTAAATGAATTATATTAAGGTCGAACGATTTGACCTATTTAATTAAATATAACATGTCAATTCTAAGCCGATCCAAAATGCCATCACAAACTGCTATTCATATGAGAAAAAGTCAAAATCACATTGAATACTACGACTGGAAATAAAAGAAAAATCATGCTCACACAAAGATCATCCACAAATTAAATAAATTAAAAGAGGTGTAAAGCTATTGTGTGCCAGGCTTGTTTAAATTTGCATGAAAGAAAAAAAGACCTTACAGAAATTAAAGACCTCAAAATACATGGCATCATTTAGGAAATGTGTGTTTTATAATCTGTTTTGGGGTTCTTTTAAGTTTAAAAAAGTATTTTGAAGTAGATGTCACAAGTTCGAATCCTCCTTAAAAAAAAAAAAAAAAAAAAAAAAAAGGGGTATTTTGACCTGGCATAAAAGGTGAAAAATAAAATGGCATAAAAGGTGAAAAATAAAATATTTTTGTGTTTTGAATTATTTTGATAAAAAAATAAAAAATAAAAATTAAGAACCCTAGTATTGTAGCAGAGATTGTTGATGGAAAACTTTGCTTTTTGAACAGGGCGGCCGGCCGGCGGGGGAGTTGTGTTTTTTACTGATCAGTTCTAGCCTCTAGGTTCCGCTATTTACGAGTTTGACAGTGACGGTTATAGTGAGAGTCCAACACAATGTACAAAGAATAATATGACGGCGACGCTTACTCGTACGGCGAAGAAGGGCGCCGAAAGTGAAGGCACCGCGACGATCGTGATTATCGTCTGTGTTATGCTGGGGCAGACGGAACTCGTTCACATTGAGCCTCCACGACGACGACGACGCCACTTCGGCCGCCGTCGTATCGGCATCCGGCTTCGGCAGAAGAGGCTCCCTTTTTCTGCAATTTTCAGGCGTTGCGTCGCATATAATCCCGCTCTCCCTTTCTGTCATGTTTCTGTCGCTCTCTTTTGCTTTCTTTCTGTATCGGTTTTACTACTACACAGAGCTCTAAATTTGTAACCACCCTGCCCTCCAATATATATTATATAGCGATGAATATTCAATATTCATGATTATTTAATAATTTAATATATAGATTCGTATAATATTATATATATATATATATGTATGTATGTATGTATGTATTGTTATGTAAATGGGTATGGCATGTACACAAACGGCGAGGTTTGTCCGATTAACAATTGTTAACAACATAGTATGGCCAACGACCGATAAAAACAAGCCACGCGTCTTGTTTGACCGTTGTTTTTTTTCCTAGCGTTGGATCCTCCATCGCGGCAACTAAGCTTTATAGCGCTCCCGCCGTACAAGCAGATGTTGAATTACCGGCATGCCCCAATGATCTCTTGATCATCAACACTTTCCAACACCCTCCAAGATTGCTGGGATTTTAAGATTAATTTGATTTCCTTGTAGATTCTTGCATTCTTTGTGTGATTTGCCTTAAATTAATTGGACTATTGAAAACATTACATGAGATCTCTAATAGTTTTTGTACGACACCTAAACCAAATCTAAGCTCAATTTGTTCTAAAGTAAAATATTTTTTTAGAATACGATTTTTTCTGTTTATCAAGTATTAGGTACGAGAGAAAATTGTAGTCAAACCAAAAACTTTTTTGGTTGACAATGAAATTAAATCTTATTTAATTTTTGAAAAATGATTTTCCCTTTCTATAATCGTAAACAATTTTTTGAGTTTGAACTTCTTTTTCTTTGCACTTTCTCATAATTCATTCTCCTCTGCTGTCAAAGTTCGTTCGCCATAATCTGGTACTGGTATTCACTAAAATTTGCCGGTAGTTTCTTGCCGCTATCGGAGGATCGTCGGTCTGCCTTTATTATTATTATCATTATTATTATTCCCCATTTTCTTTTTCTTTCTTCTTTTCCTGTGGTTAATATACACTTCTTCCAATAGCTAAAAAGTAAAAAAGAAACTACTACCCAATTCCTTTTTTTTTTTTTCTTGATTATTATTCCTAAATTGCTCCATTATCATAATTTCTTTTTCTTTTTTTCCTCTTTGAATGTGGACGTATCCGCCCAACTCCTTGTTGATTGCATTTCGAGCATCTTTGGATTCTTACGCTTAATGTGAATTGCCCTGCAGCCTGCTGCCTGCTTTCTTCGATTCCTCTATGCACCGACCAAAAACACCATACAAATTATCTATCTATCTTTCATAGTAGTCATGTTTATAGGATTCCTCGAAATTTTCATAAAAAAATCTTCCACCTTTTAAATATATAGCATCCAAAAGTGATCACATCAACTGTATATATATATATATATATATATATATATATATATTGCCAGTATTTTCATATATATATATATATATAGCAGACTTATGAACAGGAGACTCTATAGATCGAACATCCTACTTTCTAAGGTTTGGTGCTTTCAATTTTTTATAACTTAACATTAAATTAACGAGTTAAAATTAAAAAAATTATAATCCGTTAAATTAAATAAATTAAATTAGAGAGGAACTCCGGCCTATAATCAGTTGCCACCTTGTGGGAATTATAACATGCTTCTTTTTTTTTCTTTTTCTTTTTTGGAAGTGTTTGGACATATATATATATATATATATATATATATATATATATGTTTAGTCTTTGTTGTAATGTTAGTAAGGAAGAATGGTCGGGAACAAGCTAGCTAGGACTGTCTTGGCTGCAGTCTTACTGATCACAATGTGTGATTCGTAGAAATTTATGAGCTATATGGTTGAAAACACTTTATATCTGGCTCAACAAAGTATCCAAACACTTGTTGAGTAACTACGGTGCTCGACCAACACATTATAACTCAACAATGCATATATGATATAATAATAATTTAAAAAAATCTAATTCTCTTCTTTGGGAATAGGGAAAGTAAATAAATAAATAATGTTTTAAATGAAAAAAATGAAAGTTGATAGTTAAAATGTTGAGTCGGATGTAAGTACTTTGAAAAAAGTAGATAGCTAAAATAGAAAAAAGTAATCATTTAGCTAAACATTTGTTGAGGTGAATGTAAATACTCTAAGACGACTGCCTAAGTGGCCTAGTGTGGTAGGTGAGAGAACTCTATATGTGCTTTCATGCATTAACTTAATACTGATGTTTATAATACAAATATATTTATTTATAGAAAAATGGTGGTAGCTAGGTGAGAGAACATAAATATGGTAACAAGATTTGACAATCAAATTATAAATAGAGACTATTTTAATATAAACCCTAAGATGATGAACCCATTGCAATTGGAGAATTCCCACATATTTCTAATTAGTATTAGCCATCTTGATTCCATTAATGATGCCCTAGTGGGGATGAGTCAAATTATGATTGAGTCGGACTTGAGAGAGCGCCAACAGTTTTTATCGTCTAGGCCCCCTAATGTGCGGCTCACAGCGAGAAGATGCTATGGTTACACCCAGGTAGGATAGCCATAATTAGTCTCCCTGATCTACCCTTTTTGTAAAAAATAAAAAATGATGAATCCATATGGCCGTTGTTATTTTTGATACACAGTATCGCCGCTTTTCCAAAGTGTCACTTGCAAGATAAAAAGACAAAGGATGAATTGCTGACGTTGCCAGCAACAACACTCTGATGTCTAAGTCGAATCTCTAGCCAAGCTAGCTACAACCATTCACTTTCTATTCGATCCATCCAGTGACTTCCACTTCATGAGACTTGATCTCCAATTAATTGAGCTATTTCTTGACTTAACTATTCATATATACATGCATGACACGAATAAATTATGTTTTGCATTATTGAAATCACTAAGATCGATATGCCCAAAAACAAAAACAAAAGAAATCGCCAATGTATATATATATATATATATATATATATAAGAAAAGTAGAACATGGATAATGCATGATATATATTCAAAAACAAAGAAATCTTGCACTCGCAGAAAAGTAGTAGGGATTTAATTAGTCCATATTAGTCTATGGTGCTTATCTAATCTCTTTCATATGCATATCTGATTATACAGTAATATTATAAAGTTAGGTAAGCAGATCAAGAGATATAGATTACATTATAGAAAAATCAGTTCAAATACTCACGCCTTGGGCGCCTTGCTCAAATATATTCAACCGACCCACTTCACATGCATGGTGGACGACACATCAAAATAAAATAATGAGAGCAATATATGCACTCATGAATGCGCAATTAGGAATCTAACAAAAGCAAATGTAGCTCAACTTTTGCACCACCTTTAATTTCTCATTCATTAAGGGAAAGTGATTGTGGGAGACCAATTACATCCCTATCCACTCCATGATGATTGCTTAAGACAGTCAATTAGTGAGGAATTGTCCTGTCCTGTCCTTTCTTTTGTTCCTCCATTCTTCATTTGCTTAGAGAGAAATGGACAATAAAATAAATCAAAGATATATATAGATGCAAATAAGTTGTTTACATATCCATGTTATCGAAAAAAGTTGCTTTAATTTGATCAAGAGCTTAATTTATATTAAGGGAATTTCACTGAAGCCCTCCAAATTTTTACTCGTTTTGAAATACCCGTATAAACTTAAAAAAATCTCAATTTAGTCCCTCCTAAAGTTTCAATTGCTCTAAATTTAAACCACTTCGTCAAATTTTAAACATTACATGACGACGTTTATACCTCTAATTTTTGTATAAAATTTCAATTTCTAAAACGTTTTTTATTTAAAAAAAAATGAAAATCAGGGATATTTTGGTCTTTTTTTTATATATTTTTATCGGCTAAAATTGACAGAATGGTCCAAATTGAAAACAATTGAAAGTCCATGTGACTAAATTGAGAGTTTTTTAAGTTTAAGGAGAGTATTTCAAAACAAGTGAAAGTCCGAGGATTTTCAGTAAAGTTTCCCCTTATATTTTTAGAAGTGATTATTTTTAGAAGTTTCCCTTATATTAATTAATGACAATTGACAAGTATATATATATATATATATATATATATATGCAGGAATCTGGGATTAATAAGCTGATCAAGCTATAAATATCAATTAATTAAGCACATTCAAGTGGGAACGTGTTAGAATATTTTTCATCTTATGATTTTTTCGTTATTTAGTTTGGGGGTTTTTTTTTCCCACCACTCCTAAGCCAGAGAATTGTAATGTGGTCAAGATGTAGTCCTAACGGTCTTTGTCAATCTTCTTCTTTTCTCTTTATGCTTCTGCTCTCTTCTCTTCTCTTCCCATTACTATTTCTACACCAGCTAGTGCAACAGTAGATACTGTGCACAATTGAGTATTAATGGTTCCTTTAATTATATGCCTTTTGCATTGCTGAGGAATTTAATAGTTTAGGGAAGATATATATAAATTAAGCTCTTAGATAAGTGCATGCAATTGATTAGCTTATTGCTTATGCACATATCTACGGGTGGAGAGTTGTAAAGGAGATATTCTTGCTTGCTAGCTAGCCAAAGAGATGACAGTAACAAAGTCATGCATCTCATTGGAAGGGAACAATTACCGAAATCAAACGGCATGTGTTTTATTGGAAGAAACACAGAATTGGTATATATCAACAACAATTCATCGAATGTTCGTGGTTAGGGCTGCATTGAACGTTCAGGCGTCCTCACTGAACATTCAGTGAGACCCAAATTCCACAAAAGTGCAAAAATATGACACTTCTCCCAACTCTAAACAATCTGGTTATAGTTAGAGCATTTTTAACCCTAATTATGTATTAGGGTGTTACATGATCGAAGGCCAAACAATAAACATGAAATCCATGGATGATAGGGTCAACTCCTACATGAAATATTGTTTCATACGATGCAATTAATTATTGTCTTTTACATCCATGCATTATAAAACTCATACGATGTAACATTCCTTTTTCCATCACCTATTTATACAAAACGGAGTTCACATCAACGCAAAATATATTTTATGTGAGTTATAAGCATACACGTTCGATATATAAAATAATCATGTTAGAAAATAATTATAATTACAAGTATCCGTGGGTGTTTCACTCACCTTGGTTGTAGGAAACTTCCGATTAATCCCCATGGTATCCATCAACTTCATATTCGTAAAAGGGTTTAATATTAGTCAGTATATCTAGGCTTGAAGTACACTTAAACCCATTGTTTTGCCCATTTTTTAGGCAAAACAATCATTCTATATGAGCGTCAATCTATCGATAACCATGTTGATGTCTGGCGGAATGTCCATTTTTCCCCGAAGTCCGAACTACATCCATTCTAATACAATCTAAGGGCCTACAACATTGTCCTAAACATAAATCCGACCTCCATACAGGTTAATTAAACTCCATCCATTCTTGTTAAATACTAAACCTATCAATAAATATATCATAAAACAATATCAAGGCTTATGGATCTACCTCTAATATCTTAAATAGTAAGTTAATCATGAAGATATATATATATATAAGTAGTATAGTTATCAAAACTATCATCAACCTAGTTGTTAACCAACATATATAAAACCTATGGCATTCATCTTAGAAACTTATACCCACGAACCAAAATAATAAAATACAAAAATGCAACCTAATTAAGGAGTAGTTAAACAACAATAGAAACGAAATTAGGGCAATGGGCTACCTCTCTTGAAGGTAGAACTTCAAGAATCTCCCTTCTCTCTCGCTCTCTCTAGGGTTTTTTGAGCAAAGAGCGACATATGAGTGGAATGGGCTTAACCATAAATTTATAGGCATTCTATACATCTACAAAAGGCTGAGAGGTGTCAAAATTTCATTGCATGCAGCTGTCATTGATCAATTAATACCTCACATCGATCGATCGTTAAGGTTAACTTAGCATTGTTTGTTTGATGCCACGTCAATTGATAGATCCCATGCAGAAATCCATGGGATTTCTCTTATTTTCTTCCATCACTTCTTATATTTTGCTTCTTGGTTCTATACTTCTTTGTTTCTTTGATATTTTATATGTTATACTTACTATAGGATGTCGTTGATTTTAGTTGGTCGTTATTACGAGTTCTGATCGCATGTCGTTGGTTTTAGTATACAATTAATTAAATCCTACTTACAATCATTTATCTTACAGTGTTGTCCCATAGTGGTTGTGTTCTACATACTGTCTGTATTATTAGAATATATAAATAGGCCACTTTTGTACATTATTTTTGAGTGATTCAATATACAACCTTATTCTTAACAAGGTATCAGAACACTTGTTCTTCTAAATCACCTTTAAAACTTTTCTTTTCCTCATTAATTTTTTTTTTCCGGCACTGCTAGTGTTCTCCAGTGAATCTCTCGCATTGTCCTTTTTTAGTTCTCTCTCTTCCTCTCATAGCTTCCAGCGGCTAACTATACCGCTAGAAAGCTAGGAAGATGACTGTTCCAAAGCCGTTGCACCCAGACTCACCGGAGACCTCACTTGCCCTCACGCGACACTAGAAATTCCAGTGTATCTCACACTTCTGCCACTACCACTACCACTCCGCCCTAGGCCGCCATGGTGAGAAAGATAAAAATAGATTTGTCATGTCATCTATTGAGAAAAAAAAGACTAACAGAACTTTTTATCAGTAATTTAACATTTCAAAAAGTTAGAAGAATGAATTTTAAAATAATTTTTTTGTTACTATATTAAATATTTTTAAAATTAAAACAGCCTCAATTTTTATTTGAGTCGCTCCTAACCGTCGTGCACCCTTTAAGTAGTGCTCAACCTCTGCACCTCCATATACAGTAATAGAAATTGTAAAATGTGTTTAGAGGAAAATAAAACATAATCAATCTGGTCATTAATCGTGAAATGCCCTATGGGCTATGGCCATTGGCCACGAATAAATTCAGAAAAGACAACACCCGCATGCATGTAGACACAAGCCGTTGCCCTTCTCCTGTAGTTCGAAAACCCCAAAACAGCTGAATGGTTGGCGGTTGGACAAAATTACAATAAGCTATATGTTCTCCACTCCTGCATTTACCCAAATACTCGTCTATATAAAGTTCTCTTCAATATGCTTTCTTTAAGTTGGTGTCACTGCAAAAGTAAACATGGTTTACTGACACTTGAAATAGAGGCGTTCTAATAAAACGCTCCTTTTGAGGGTGTTCCACTAAGACAAGCACCCCAATTGATGAAATAGGGGTGCCTAGTTGGCAAGCGTCCTGAAATGGGGGCGTTAGCTTGGAAAGAGCCCCAAAATCGGGACACTTGACTGACAAGGCATCCCAAAATCGAGGTGCTTTCCTGGTAAGACGCCCCTAATATTTTTTTGGAGATTCGCGTGGTACATCAAACTCTCATCATCAACTCCCTCTCTCTTTCCCCGGTGCCCACTCTCTCTCTCTCTCCTTGGCACCCAAGTATTTCCCATCTCTCAATCTCTCTCTCTCACAGGTATCTCTCATCTTAGGTTTTATTACTTCTTGAAGCGAGTTGTTGACAGGTATCTCTCTCATCTTTGGTTTTACTGCCCCTTGGAGTGAGTTGTTCACGGTGATTCCGGTGATCACAAGAGGTGGGCTAATACTCTGTTACGGCAAATTCTTTAGGTAAATCCTCTTTCCCAGTGTTTTTTGTTCTCTCTCTTCTTATTTTTAAAGTCGAAAGCTGCTGTGACTTTGATTATAGGTAAACAATTTAGGTTTTCTAGCCAAAAATGAAAAATATTATGAAATAGAATCATGGATTAACTAATTATGATAAACATTAGAGTTGATATCTTGAACTAATTATGAAGATTGCTCCAGCAGCATTTACCAGCAGCAGCATCTGGTAGCCTAAATGGCTGCTGCAAGACCAATTGAATTTGTAGAAGATTCAAGATACCCTGAAGATTAGTAGTCTTGAGAACTCATTTCAGGTCATGTGGCAGAACAGTTTCAGTCAGCAGCCACAAGATTTAGAACAATACTTTCATATACTAACTACAATGGTTGACTAAATCAACAACTTATTTGAAGGCCCTTGGTGCTTTGGAAAGGCTGGGATCAGATCATTGCGGCCATCATGATCATCACTACTACCATCAAGTTGTGATCTTGTGCTCAGGCCTATGAGAAAACTCAAAATCTATATGCACAAAAGCTCGCTCAACTTCAGGGAGTTGCTCAAGCTTCTCTTGCAGTGTCTCACCAATATTATGTGCTTTGTTCAGAAGCATGTCTTGTGGCAAAACTACGTCAACCTCCACAAAATAATGATTGCCAAAAGTATATGCTCTAACTGTGTCAATGTGCTTAATGTCTTCATGGTGGTTCCATATTAGATATGTTAGCTTTGCCAAAAACTCAGGTGGTGCTGTTCTTCCGATTAATGACCATACATTCTCGATGACTGTCTTTGTCCATGTATTCATTGTATACAATGCTATCTGCATCACAGGTTCAAGAAATCATCATATAAAGATAAAGATAAACTAAGGTGTAACTCCAAGGAGCCAAAAAAATTTCCAGCCTCATGCCAATTATA
This sequence comes from Carpinus viminea, assembly GCA_013348765.1. NCBI lineage: Eukaryota > Viridiplantae > Streptophyta > Magnoliopsida > Fagales > Betulaceae > Carpinus > Carpinus viminea. The sequence continues at coordinate 33,430,582 of CP054672.1, read as the reverse complement.
CAGCATCATGCTAATAAGCAGACTGGCATTTCACTTAAATAATGAGAGACATAAGAATGGAATGTGCTGGTGATTGTGACAATTTAAGGAAAAGAAACGAAAATAAAATCTTGCAAAGTAGATGGACCCAATTAGCTACAGTACAGTAAAAAACTAAAGGAATGACAGAAAATAAGGTAGGTTATGACTCACTATAATAGCTCCAGTAGGATCAATCCACCAGAAATATCGGATGGCCAGGACAGCCGCTGCCAAACCAACTGAATTTGTAATAACATCGAAAAGATGATCTTGTGCATATGCTCTAACAATTTCATTTTTAAATCTGCGACAATAGATCATGAGCACAAACTTCACCAATGTTACGGAGACCATTATACCAATCATCCATTTCTCCTTCTCAGGATCCTTTTCAGGCGTGGACTGTGATCAATTCATGAAATGGAAATTATGTTAAACCAATCAGAAAATTAATCTTCATTCCAAAACATTGCATGCACTGACTCAGTCTGATCTAACAAGGAACTCATACATTTGGTTGGTAATTCAAAACCTATGTAACAGGGGACATGTTGGACCTCAGATGAGAAATTAAGAAGGGCGCTAATTTTCAAAACCTTTCTCAAACCCCACTTTGGTTAAATGTGTCCAAGTCCACCCGTGCTCACTGTCATTTGCGTACTTAACTTAGGTTGTTGCACATAAGAACAAAGTTGCATACCTTTGAAATGAGTTGTCGAATAGACTCAATCAGGATCTGCAATCCAAGAGTTGCCATTACTGACGCAAAAACAATGATTCCCTGCAAAGCAAGCTAAGTTAGTATAACACAGTGCTTATACCTATCTGATGTGATTATTAGCATGCCTTGGGTCTACAACCCCATGAGTCATAGTCACTCTTGAACCTACAATCCAAAACAATTCCAGAAACCAATGCTTTTGTCAATAGCTTGGTACACAAACAAAAACCTACGGGTCCCTCGCATTTTCTCATTAAAATAACTCTTGTCAAAACCAATGCTAGTTATTTATGAACCCAATAGATTCTAAGCCTAATATTCCGAAAATAAAATGAGAAGTCTATTGCATGTACTTGACGAAATCTGTAGACTTGTAGAACATTAATTCCAAAATTCTGACAATAAAATACACTGTAGCGTAACACCGTTACATGCCTCTTATGCTCTCCTTCTAACATTTGCCCCACAAGAAACAGTTGAAGCAATGCTAATAACAGCGGAAATAGCATTGCACTTTATTTCCCTCATTGACCACAAGAAGGATTGATGAAATGGAAAAAAAAAGATATATTCTCGAAACTATTTGGGTTTGCATGTTGAATTAGTTTAAGATGCATAATTTTCTTCACCATTAGCAACCAAATGAGGCACAAATGCAACACTATACAGTTACGCATGAATTCTCACTAGCACCATTAACAACTTATACCCATTGGAGTCTGTACTTAAAAAAGAATTTCTAAAAGAAAATATGGAGGAAGCCAAAAAAGTAGTATTTTCTGTTTAAATCAGCTGAATTTAAAGTAATGCCCAGAAAGAAGATAATTGAGCAACTTTTTGTGACTAAAACTTATCCAACTGGTTCCAGGAATGGAGAACCTAAACATATAAATTTATCTGTACTTATTTCCGGAAGCACCAATAATTATTATTGGATTGGAAAACTTACCACTGGCTGCATCCGTTTCTTTCCAATTGGATAGTTATATTGGTTTGGCTTTCTCATGGCATGGGCAGTGAACCACAATATAAACCCTGACAAGAGGTCTAAGAGAGAATCCATGGTTGAGGCAATAACTGAAAGCGATCTGCTCTGAATAGAAGCATAAACCTTTGCCACAAAGAGCACCAAGTTAGCTATGTTTGATATATACACCGCCATCCTCTCACTCTTTGCAAGCTGCTTCTCCTCATCCTGAGAATAATGTTTACATACATTACAAAATAAAAACATAACAGTTTCTGTTTTATAGGAAACGAGAAAATTTTAGTTCAAAAATATTGCATGGTTTTTAGGGGCATTGGGTTATATGAGGCAAGCTTGAACTTTTCAAGAACCAGCTTCATATGGTCACAATAGGTCAGAGAAGCAAAATATGAATAGAAATACTTGCCATTATATTATTTCTGTTATCAAACTAACAAATTACCAGCCTCCTTTATTCCACAAGTGCCAATTAGCACCACCATAATAAACATGCATTTTAAAATCATCAACTTGAAAAAAATAACGAATTAGCACCACCATAATAAACATGCATTTTAAAATCATCAACTTGAAAAAAATAACGAAAAGTTGAAAAGAAAAGAAGGGGGGTTTGCCTGGCCTACATGCTGTATGAAATTATGTCCTCTAAACAGCAACCAGCATTAAGGATACTTAAATCCCATAAAACATTGCCAGCCTTATATGAAAGGAAGGTTCAGATTTAAAGGAAATGAAAAGAAAAAAAAAAGAAAGCACAACAGCCAACCTCTGATAGACTTCCAGGCAGACAACCTGTTTCAATCATGTTCTCCATCTCATTGAACCCTTCAATGAGCCTTTCCTGCTTCTTGTAATAATCAGCAACCTTGTTGCGTTTCCCTACAGTCAAGAATAAATGTTTCAATTATGTCATCAACTCCTATAAGGGCAAGGAGGTGAATGGAAGCACACAAATTCATCAAATGCTGATGTTTCATTTTCCCAAAGAACAGAACATCAAGTACATCATGAATAAGAAAATATTGAATGATTCTGATCTTAAAACTCCAAGTATAACAACTGAGAAAAAGGAAAAAGAGCAATATATCAAATGACTCTGCAAAACTCCCAAGAGGATCTTCCAAGTTTTCAGATCATCCATATTCCATAGTTTCTGTCTGTATCATCCCAAAAGAGTGTGAAGGGATATTCTCTACATTTGAAGTGTAACAAACGTATAATGCCCTTGTTGGTAAATGGAAGAGCACAATAGATATCTAACAAGAAAAAGTTCGCTTCAAAATGCAAGGGCAAAAGATCAATAGTTTATTCATGAGTTGCTGCTGTAGAACACATAACAAAGTTGAGATGATCCAACTTCTGGCCTCCATTAAACAATTGGTTTGTAAGCACCAATGATTGCAGGATCATATTTGCTGGAAATTCCTTAGGGGAAGCATTGAATTTGATGACAATCGTGGTCCCATTTCAGCTATACTGAAGGACACAATGTGGACAGAAGTTGCTGCAACAAACTACTCTAGCTAACTATGCATGTATTTTCACCAGATATGGGATGCCACACCATTCACGGACAATTTTCCTGATTTCATAACAGCTATGAAGAACAGAACTAGATAGACTCCATATAATTGCACCACACTATATAGTTCACACTAAGCAGTATTTGATGGTATCATCAGAAGAATCATTAAATTGCTTTTTTACAATCTACTGTCATATACCAGTCACATTTGAAGTCCTAAAACTGCTTTCCTACTTTTTTGTCTCTGAAAGCTAAATGTCTCCAAAGGCTTTGCCTATAATCAAAGCCTAGTCCTCCCTCCCCCCATCCCCATCTTTTTCTCTGGCCTATTTCTTAAACTTGAAAAGTAAAATGCAGCCATCCATTAACGTTGATACAGAAGTATGAAACCACTCCAATTTGCTTGTAACTACAGAATATGATTAAAGTAGTTGAAAGGATAAGCACTGCCTCACAACAAAATAGACAATATTTGCAACATTGATAAGGGCCTCATGTCAAAGAAGCACGGCTACCCAGCTTAAATTTATGCCTTAGAAGAAGGGGTTCCCTAAGAACCTTAATTCTAATATATTAAGTGTAATAAAATAAAAGGTCCCCAATGTAATGCACGCTTCATTTCTTTTATTATTATTATTATTATTATTAATGGTACTGGAAATCAGAAGGCCACTGCATGCTTGTGGAATCTTAAAGATGCAACAAATTTCAACCCGTTGAAGTCATCAACAGAAGAAGCATGATGATTCTTATAAGTTTTTAAACAAAGGGAAACAAAATAGCCATCTCAATCTCCCCACTATGCATAGGCCTAGTCAACACCAACCTAAAACAACAACCAACCTTGAACAGAACAGTACAAGAAACTTCATATGCTAGTCACACCATCAGAATCTGTTAAGCTAGTAAATAAAATTTGATTGTTGTGAGTAAATTATTTTTTTGACATACCTTAAATACCTCCGAGTTAATTTTGATACCACAATAACTGAATTAGCATTTTTTCTCTAAATAAAAATATTAAAAAAAAAATTTTGAATTTTCTTCAAAAGATGGGTCAATAGAAAAGAGAAGCACCAACTCTTTTCTTGTTGTATTGGTGATACCATAAATAAGCCTGCCCAAGGCCTAGGGAACAATTGACACTTAAAAGGTCTACTAATTTAAAAAGGCTAAAAAGCCTAGAACTTCCACAATCCTAAGTCCACCAGGTGAAGGAGTCTAAGATAAAGGACGGTGACCATCACAAATAAGAAAAAGTCTATTTTCTCCCTCAACTCTCTCTCTTCTACGTTCTCTTAATGCTCTAATGACTTAATTACCACGGCCCCCACCAGCTCCCACCAGTTCCCACCGGCTTTACTCCGGTGGTCCTTTTCTTGTCTTGCAGCTAGCCCGTGGACAAATCCGGCTCCGCGAAAACCTGCTTTTGCAGATACGCTTATATAAACATTACGACATCGGACATCCCCATCACAGCCCATAAAATGAGCACCTAAAAACTCCCCCTCCCATTGGCCCAATAGGTAAACATAACCATGGGTCCATGCCATATTCCGAGTCATATGGATCAGCAACTCGGCGGGGCTGAGCCAACTCAGTTATCAACTCAAATATTTTTTTATTCTCTTTAAAATGAAATAATAAATAATATTTATGTATATGCGTGCATGTACATACACAGGTGATTATTGAAGCAGAAAATTGGTTTTTGAACATAATATATACGAAATATATATAAATATGGATGTGATGTGATAACAAAAATGAGAAGAAGGCTAACTTGTGGTACGAAGAAGGCGACGAAGATTGGAATCATTATCGCCAGCTCCTCTCTCCGGCATCGACGGGAATTCCTGCAGATTGAGTCTCCACGACGATGGCTCACCGGTCGGTTGCAGAAGGGGCGAACTTCTCTCCCCATGTATTGCATCAACGCCATCAATCCCACTCTCTTCCATGATGCGCTCCTCTCTCTCCCTCTCTCCTGGCCCTCGATTCAGCTTTTCTTATCTCTTACGCCTTTTGAAAAAATATCTCACAAAATTGCAAGTTATGGCAACTTCCCGTAAAGCGTGCAAAAATGTGAGTTTCGAGCTTTGGGAATGAAACTTTATTATCATTTAAACATTGAATATAGTTTCTTAGACGTTCCGCCTGAATTTGGAAATTTTTTTTTAAAAAAATATTTGTGTGGTTCTATTTAAAACTTATTTTAAATTATTCTGGCGGTTCCATTATTTATGGTGCTATTCCCTCATCCGCATCTTAATAATAACATGAAACAATGGTTAAAATTAAATATCTCAATTGTTTTTTTTTTTTTTTTTATTAAAAGCTTATAAAAGTAAGGTAACTTTAAGATTTAAGTTTAACCGTTACTTAAATTGCAGCATGTATCAAAATGAATTAGGGGTATAAATCTCAAAAAAAGACTACTTGAAATTCAATAACTAATTTACCACAATAACATCATGTAAGTCGGATCCAATATTGAGTTAGTTATATTTGAAAAGTGCTTTAATCATTTCACTTTTGAAAAGACAAAAATACCCTTTAAATATAATTAACTCTAGAGGTTTTCGGTTCAAATAAACATGAAAGAGGATCCTAATCCACCTTGTTGTTTCACTTTTTTAAAAGATAAAAATACCCCTTAGATGTAACTAACGGAATGTTTTCCGGTTCAAATGATGGCACATGAGAGGATCCTAATTCACCTTGCTGCAAACCCAGTATTTCTTCTCGGGTTTTACTATTCGATTTGGGTTACGGGCCTGGAGTCCGGGCCGGATGGGCAGATACCGGGTCCACCAGGATTTTTTATGCTATTTTAAGATAACCAAATACCAACTCCACTTGGACTGTGGAGTCAGGAGCGTGCACCATACCTTATCTTGAACAGGGAGTGCACCTCGCCAAGCCTCACTTTCTGTTGTCCCTTTCAACTCTCCCTTCAGAATCACGGTCACTCAACTTGGGAGGCTGCTGGGGCTCCCAACTAGCTGCCGCCCTCTAAAAGGCTTTTAATTCTTTATATTTGTTTCAAATTAATCATTTAAGTTTTTCTTTTTCTTTAATCTTTTCTTATTTTGGTCTTTGAATTTTTTTTCTTTCTATTTTTATATATCACGGCTTCTAGTTTTGTGAAGAGGAGATCAAATGTTATTCATCTTAAATTTGTTTCTCAAATGATATATCACTATCTGATTAATTATATTTTATTATTATTCAAATAAAAAAAATCACGTTAAAACAAATTTTTTCACTTTTTATACAAGATATATATATATATTTTCCACATAAACCAAATCTACTACAATTTCGATACAATTTCTAAGTGCACTTCTTGCCGAACATGGCCATATATGTAAATTAAGATTACGGTGGGTACACAATCTCTGTCGGCCATAAATGTTGATCCTTGTCATGTCTTGTGTCAAACCTCCATCGGAATCTGAATACTTTGTCGCCCAAAAAAAAAAAAAAAAACCGCACATCCTAGAACTTCTTGCTCATAAATTCTTTTGACATTATTCGGTGATGCTTTGATATTTCTTTGAAAAAGTTTATATACTCCTCAAATTAACAAATTACCACCTCATCAATAATATTTTTTTAAATTTTAATTGTAACAATATATCTCTTAAATTATTAAAATATTGATAATATTCTTCCAATGACAAAACTAATTTTTTTTTAAAAAAAATACTAAAACTTCTAAAAAAACCTAAAACTGGAAAAATAAATAAATAAATAAAATCCAAGGAGTGCCCAAATTTGAAAAAAAAAAAAATCCTTTTTAAAAGAATTTTAAAAAAATTGAAAAATATTTGTTTTTATTTTTATTTTATAATTTTTTTTAAAACAAAAACTTCCTTTTAAAAAAATAAAAATTTATGTTTAAAAAAAATAAAAATTTTCTTTTTAAATAGTAGTGAAAAAAAAAATATTTTTTTTAATTAAATATTTTTGTCTTATTGAAAAATATATAGGGACATTTTTATTTTTTTGATAGCTTCACAATTAAAAATTTGAAGGAACTTTATCAATTGGATGGTAATTTGTGAGGTATATGAACTTTACTTTTTTTTTCTTTTGTCTTTTTTCTTTGGGCTGTAATGCTTTGAAATTAGGTTAATTATATTTAAAAATTAAAAAAAAAAATACTTTCTCAAATATAATTAATCGATACATACAATTCCTTTAAACTATTCGATTCATTTAAACTAAAAGATTCGGTTCGAATGCTTTGATGGTTGACACAAACGAGGAATGGTATAATGCATTCTACCTACCATTGACCATTTATTCACCATCTTTTCACTTGCATTTTGATTAAAACAAAAAACAAAAAATGATGGTGGGAAGATAGTGGGTAGAATGCATAAAAGCATTTCCCTAACACAAAAAGATCACACAGAGGAGAGGAGCTTGTTTGGTGACTAGGGTGGGCCACCCCTTGTTTGGTGACTACTCCCTATGTCATAATGGCAACTGCCCCTTTTGAAACTCCAAAGCTGTGAATTGCTAGTGCCTAGGTGGCGAGTAATTATTGGGTTGTGGCGTTGTGCCACTCACAAGTGGTTAGGCCAACTACTTTTTTACATTTATTTTTTTTTTTATGATATCAAATTTTTAATTATTTGTAATGTTATTTATTTGTCAGACAAAATTACCAAAATATTTCTCTTTAAAAAAAAAAAAAAAAAAAAAGTTGCAAAGATTCAGCGTTAATTAAGATTTAATGAAATTTGTAAAAACATTCCCATGCATAAATCTTTGCAGTTTTTAACGTTACAAAAAAAAATAAAAAAGAATCTTTGAAATTTTTTATAAAAAAATATGAATATTTTGAAAATTTTGGCACATGATTTAACAGAAAAATGACATTGTAAAAAATTAAAAGTTCGATGACGTTAAAAAGTTTTTGAATTTTGAAATACTAATTGCACAATTACGAGAATTGGATTATGGAGCTAAAGCATACTAGAGGAGAAGTAAATATGACAATGCATACGTTGGCAAATGCAGCAATCTAAACATCTACCGAGAAAATTTGAACCATTTCTTCATGAAATTGTAATTGCTTGAATGAAATTTTACTTTAAAAAAAAAAAAAAGTGAAGTTTATTCAAATACTAGAAAACTTAAATATTAAATGCCTAATAATGAATGGTCGGTTCTCCTTATCCATCAAAATTGATAAGACATAAAAAAAATTTTTAAAAAAATAAAAATAGAGGTTTACCTTGTTGTCTCCTTACTTTTTCTTAGAAAAGAATATTAAAAAATAAAAAAAATATATATTAAAAGATGGTCCATCAGGGTCTCCCTTGGGATCCCATATAAAGTTGATGTCTTGGGAAATTACGACGAAATTTCGTAGCATATGTAAAGTAAAGAGTCGTGGCACATAGCTTGCGTGTGAAAGCATATATAATAATAATATAAGATAAATCTAACAAAAGGGTAGACCAACTTTTCGAAATTATTTAAAAAAAAAGTGAAAAAAAAACTTTCACCGAAAAGGCAAGAGTATTATTTATTATTTATTATTATATAGTCCTTAATCTTATCACATTTACATCCCCCAAAGTCAGCAATCTTTTCATTAAGAAACAATTTATTGTTTTTTTCTTTTACGTGTCTGCACCGAAGGAGAGAATAAAATTCGAATTAATGACCTCTACTTCATTAGACATAATTTTAGTTGATTAAGCTGTCTCTGGAGGACAACAATTTATTGTTCAAATAGCTAGCGGATAGAATAAGCAATTTCATTAATTAAGAAACAATATGATGTAATAATATCCAACAATTTTTTTCTTCTATTTTTTGAATTTTTTTAAATAAAATTTATAATTTCCGTTAGAGAAAAAGGATATGGTTAACGGATGGACTACATTGAAAAAGTTTGAAACTTTGATGGAGTACATTACAATTTTTGAAACATTAGAAGTTAAATTGAAAATGTCTTGAAACTTAAGGGAAGGTAAAGTGTAATTTTCCCTAGACTTTAACTAAAGAAAATTAAGTAAGAAATTAAACCAACCCAATAGTGTACTTGTTTTCTAAGTAAGAGTTATTGGATGCACCAAAATGATTTAGTATGTTATTAAGAGTAAAGTTATTTAGTAAACTATTATACGACTACCATACAACTTGATGATGTAGTAATAAAAATCAATCATATGATTAGCGCTAGTAAAAAACAAAAATTCAAATGACTGATCAATTTTAATTGCTACGTTATTTTAGTTGTATTAGAATATACTAAATAGCATTATTATCTTATCAAAGCAAAGCCATGGTGTCTAGCGTTATTAGTTTTTCCATTTCTTTCCAATTACATCATAAAATAAATGAAAAATACACTGCTCTTTTTTTCTTGGTGAGACTGGATTGATAAAGAAAAGTAAAATACAAAAGGAATGGGCCACAAGCACCCTTACATTAACTCAATACAAAATTACAGCGTGCGCAAATTAAACTAAAATACAAGGAATAAGCGTATGAGTAGCCGAAAACGTTGGGATTCGAGATGTCTACAGTAACTACACCCATTATTATATTAGTAATACTTGGAGTAATCAAAACTTCTCTTGATTAGTTTAGAGCACCCTCTGGCTGATGCTCAAGCTTATGAGTTGTATCAAAATCCACATGAACAAATGCTCTCTCAACTTCAGGAAGTTGCTCAAGCTTCTCTTGGAGGGACTCCCCAATATTATGTGCCTCACCAAGGGGCATGGCCCCCGGCAACACAATGTCAACCTCCACAAAGTAGTTGAGGCCAATTGTGTATGCTCTTACTCTTTTAATGTGCTCAATCTCCTTCCGGTGGTTCCAACTCAGATATGTTAGCTTCGCTAAGTATTCCGGCGGAGCTGTCCTCCCGATTAATGATTCAACATTCTCCATCACAGTCTTTGCCCAATTACCCACTGTATATAAAGCTATCTGCATTGTTGGTCGATGGTAAATTGGTAATGGATTAGTGTTTAATTAATTTTGAGAGTCGATATTATGAAAGGTCGGCAATTGTGAATTCAACTTGAACCTGACATGAAATTAGTAAGTTATGATTGATGGGTCTAACCTGTTTAATTAAGTGGTCGGGTTAGGATTGACTTATACAATTTTATATTCATACCTTGACATAGCTTGAATTGATAATTTTTTACGTGACTCGTGAACCCAACATGATCAAATTAGCATGTTAGGGATTTTCAAAAAAAAAAAATTAGTAAGTTAGGGTTGATGGGTATGACTCGTTTAATTAAATAACTAATTTATATAATTTTTTATTCATGTCTTGACATGGTCTAAATTGACAATTTTTGACGTGACATGCACGATTCAAACTCTATACATAAACATAAATTAGCATCCTTAATTAAAATTATGATGATGGATATACTTACAAGAATAGCCCCGGTAGGATCGAGCCACCAGTAGAATTTGATGGCCAAAACAGCTGCAGCTAAACCAATAGAGTTGGTGATGACGTCGAAGAGATGGTCTTGAGCAAATGTCCTGACAATTTCATTTTTGAATCTTCGACAGTATACCGTAAGTACAAATTTTACAATTGTCACTGACACCATTATCCCTATCATCCATCTTTCTTTCGTTGGGTCTCTTTCCGGCTGAGTCTGCATAAAGTTAACGGTGCTTTCAGAAAAAAACAAAATAATAATAATTAAATCTTAATTGAGTTAAATTAGAAGGAGTTGTGTTTGGCAAATCATAGAATAAACACTAGTTCAATTTTGGATTATATATATAAAGACATGCACTGATAGAACTCCACTAAGGACAACTGAAGACGTCTCCAACGTTGTACTTGCTTCCAGGGGAAATCAAGCTTAAAGAGACGTGCAGCTACGGAAGTCTGGAATTCTATCCCATTCTAGGGAGAGTGGAAACTACGGTTATTTTGGTCTCGTTGAATTAGACTTTTGATAATTTCATCTAAAAGTTAATTGGTATTAAGTGACGCAAGGTACAAGACATGTTCTAAGAGAACAACTCGAGCCCATTTGAAATCGTTCTTTGTAAGACATTTAACAACCATCCACATGAGCGAATTAAAGTAGTCCCTAATTTATACAACTACTTGAAGGCCTGTAAACGATCCGAGCCGAGTCGAGCTTAGCCGAGCTTGTACAAGAATGCCGTAGCCGAGCTTGTACTAAAGAATCGAGCCGAGCTTGTAAGTAATAGGAGCTCGAGCGCTAATTTGCAAGCCTAATTTTTCCTATAATTTAAATAAATTTATATTAACTATAAACTTAAAAGATAATTTATACACTTGTTAATTTTATAATTTATATAGTATAATTATTATATTCATATAATTTATCTTATATAATATAACATTTAAGTTTGTATTATTGAATATAATGTCAATCGTCATTTGTCACATCCTAAAGAAATAATTGATTACATTGTGCACATTGTTGACTAACTTTCTAATTGTCACCTATGTTTTTTAATTGCTTAGATTCTTAGAGCATAGTTACTAAATTTGAGATTATTTTAATATTCATAACAAGTCTTGATATAATTTATTTCTATATTTTACTTGATACTTGTTGTTAGTTGTTATTTGTTAAAGTTAAGTTAGTATATGATGTATATCATATATTATAGATAATAAACATATCATATATAAATATATATTATAATTTATTAATTTATAAGTATAAAACTAAGTTAAACTAATTTAATTTTATACAATTAATTAATATAACATTTAAGTTTGTATACATTAATGTGATTATAATTTATAAATGGTAAGAAATACATTAGTTACTTAATTAATAATCATTTAATCTACTCATTTATGAATGAAATCGAGCTCACGAGTCGAGCTCACGAGCCCTTGTCGAGTTTAGTCGGGCGAGCCGAGCTTGGCTCATTTGCTAATCGAGCGAGCTTGTACAGTAACGAGCCGAGCTGAACAGTATCGAGCTCGATTTCGATTCGAGCTTAATCGAGCCGAGCTCGAGCGAGCCTGTCGAGTGTGTCGGCTCATTTACAGGCCTTAGTCTACTTGACTAATAGAGGCCCACGTAAAGGAAAGGAAGTACTAGTTCAACTAAAATTGGACTATGAAAGCAACATATCCATAAATGCATGTAGATAGAAGGATTTGTACGTAGAACTATTCCTATAATTCCACATCTGCACGTCTCTTTTAGCTGGACTTCCCCTCGAAGCTGCTACACAACGGTGGAGACTTCTTCGGTTGTCACAACTCCTTATAGCATCTTCAACAGTATACGTAGTTAAAATAGAGATATTATAATTAGCTACATTTAGTTTTTTTTTTTTTTTTTTTTTTGGCTCTAACAGAATATCTTAATAGTAGCTATTAAACCTTAATAGCTACATATAGTAAATAGATACAAATAATTATTCATTGTAGTACACTATATTAAATATAATATAATATAATATTATTTTCAATGTTACTTTTTCTTTGTTTTGAGATGAATGTTTCTCATATGTATTTATTTTTGTTTTATGAATGATTTTTATATATGTGATTGTTTTTCCCTTTAATTAAGTGTTGGCAATAATATAATAAAAACAAAATGAGAAATAATATTTTAAATCAAGTAGCTAATGAAATAGAGAATATGTTGGTATAAGAAGTTAAAAAACAATAGATAAAGTAAAGAGTTGTACTTTTATATTAGGTAAAATACCTAATGCAATTATCATTAGATTTGCGATTGATCAAAATTTTGATGATTTTAAAAGCTAACTCATTTTTAGAGTGACATATAAGGGACTTTTAGCATTTGTTAGTTTTAGATTGTCTCATTCGATGTTTCTAATGTAATAGTAGCAAAATGAGTTCATGTATGAAGAATTGAAGAATTCAGCGTTTTTTAGTCTAGTGTGTCCGAACAGCCAGAAGTAGTGTCCAAATATGGATTCCAAAGATTGCATTTCACAACCCATGTCCAGATAGTCAGAAGCCGTGTCCGGACGTGAATTCTAGAGAGTCCATTTCACAAGACATGTTCGAACAACCAGAAGCCATGTTCGGACGTGAATTCCATAGAAGTCCTATTTGCAAGACATGTCTGGACAACCAAAAGTTGTGTCCGGACATGAATTCTAGGGAATTCAATTTGCTTGGCATGTCCGTACAATGGGATGCCATGTCTAGACATGTACTTAACCATGTCTAGACATAGTCGCTTTGATACCAATTGAAAATATATAAATGATTCCAAACAACACTTAGAAGGGGGTTGAATAGGTGTTAACCAGCAATAAATGGAATTCAAAATCTTAAGCATGCAACAATAACACCTTTCTTTATTAGTATTAGTTTAGACAATTAATGTTTTCGCGCTGTTGCTTGTTGGGAGTGAATTCAACTTCCAAAGCAAAAAAGCTCTTGTATGAGCAAGCGAATAAATGAAATTAAAAATCTTAAGCATGCAAGAGTATCAAATATTAGCTCTATTTGGTATTGTTGCATGCTTAAGATGTTTAATTCTATTTATTGTTGGTAATTAAACACCTATTAATCAAACCCCCTTCTAGGTGTAGTTTGGAGTAGTTTATATATATATATATATATACACGTATATTCAGCATTAAACTTTTATTATTTTTGCAATTTTATTTTTTTTTATTTTTTATTTAAAAAAAAAAGGAAAGAAATGAGGGCATTTTGTTTATTTTGTCACATTTACATTAGGAATTAACGAAACAACCTAACGGTGAGGTGACATTGTAAAAAATTGAAAGTTCAATATACTAAGTTGAAAGTTTGAAAATTGTAGAGAAGTAATTGCAAAAGTAATTATAGAAGTTCGGGATGCATGATTAACTTGAAGTTTCTACTTAAATATATAACTGACAAAATTAAGAAACAATTATATATGTAGATACAAAATTTGGTAAACCCAAAACATTTCAAATTTGGTTTACTATTCACTGCTGAACTAGTTATGTGGTTTGTTAAACACCATTAAAACTTATGAATTATATTAATATATTAATATAGTTAATATATATACACACGTATGCATATGCGTACCTTTGTAACAAGTTCTCGAGCTGATTCGAACAATATTTGTAATCCAAGAGTCGCCATTACAGAAGCAAAAACAACAATGCCCTGCAAATATGTGCATTCAATCAAAATATGAAAATTGAGAAGCTCTGTTTCCTATGTTATTCATAGAAAACTTAAAATAATACTACCCTTCATACTCATTTATCGATCACATATTTCATAACCGTTGATGTGAAGTATTTTGAGTTTATTTCTTTAATTAACTAACTAATTTTTCTTTATTTTTAAATGATTGACATAAAAAGTCATTTAATTGGTGTAAAGTGGGTGCAAAGAGCAACATTATTGGAATATATAATACTCAAGCTCAAACCTCACTAATATATATAGAGTATATATTTATTTTGTTTTTAAATTAGGAAGTGTTACGTACCACAGGTTGCATTCGGTCCTTTCCAATAGGATAGAGATGTTGATTGGGTTTTCTCATAGCAGAAGAAGTAAACCAAAGGATAAAACCTGATAAAAGATCCAAAAGGGAGTCTAAGGTGGAAGCAATCACTGCCAGTGATTTACTCTCAACCGAAGCATACACTTTCGCAACAAAAATCAGCATGTTTGCTATGTTTGATGCATTTATTGCCATCCTCTCGCTCCTCGCAAGTTGCTCCCTTTCCTCCTGAAACCAATCATTTTTTTTTATGCATATATATGAATGAGTTGTATATGAAATATATAATTGCATATATTTATATTTTAAACGATAATTAAATTTGATTAAATTGTTATTTATTTCGTTAATTATATTTCCAAAAAGCACTTTTGATTAATTTTTTTGAATTATTGGAAATGAAGAAGTAAACATTCATGTTATAATTAAGTTGACAGAATAGGCTCATGAACATCAAACCTCTGTCAAACTTCCAGGCAACGTGCCTAACTCAGTAAATTCGTCCACTTCAGTGAATCCTTTCAGAATCTTTTCCTGCCTCTTGTAATATGCCGCAATATTTTTTCGTCTCCCTATAACAAAAAGAGAGAGAGATGTGATTATAAGGTTTGTAGTATATATGTACATTTTTTTTTTTAGGGCAAATTCCGGACCCGAGCACGGGTCAAGTAGGACTCGGTTTCGCTGTAAGCGTGACCCCACATTAGAGACGGAGCCAGAGCTTGGGATGGGTAGGGCCGAAGGGGCCAAAAATTTTACTGGGTATGGGCCAATAGGCTGAAAAAAAAAAAAAAAAAAAAAACTTATAATTTTTTTTTTCCTTGGATGGAGGGCCATATATGGCCTACACCAGAAAATCCCCAGTTCCGTCCCTGGGTCAAATAATTGTTTGCACCAAATAAAATTCGGATCTTAGATTTGATGGAAATGCCACCAAGTCTAAGACTGTCACCACTTGAGCCAACCCTAGAGGCTAGGATTGTCATAATTTAACTGAGCACAAGATATGAATGAGTGTGAAAGAGAGGAGATTACTTAGTGTCTTCAGAATATGTCCAAGACCAAAACCAGAATATGTGTGCTTCTCTGGCAACTGAATCCCATCCAAGTTGAGTTGCCATTCTGGCGTCTGAGGAACATGCTGGCCCGGTGGGGTTGCAGCTGGTGATAGAAGCTCAGTTCTGTAGTCTGCAGAATCCGTGCGAAGATCGGTCTCCATTGTTGTTACAAGAAGAGAAAGGAAGAACTCCCGCTCATTAAATAGAGCAGATCAACAATTTAAATATAACACATTAAATACAGCAGCTTCCGTCAGATGTAGTTAAAATTAATTTATATTCAATAAGGATTGCATGGTGAATGCCATAGCAGCTGATCGACTTTGTCTATTTTGTTTACGGCTTTACGGGAATCATAGTGGGGGAATGTCTTCATATTGTTAACAACTCAACTGAGACAGAAAATAATACTTCAGCATACTTGGGCAGTTGAAATTAAACTCTACCTAATCAATATATATATATATATATATATGATGTAAAATATAAAATAAGGGAGAAGAGTGAAAGGAGT
This sequence comes from Carpinus viminea, assembly GCA_013348765.1. Classification (NCBI taxonomy): domain Eukaryota; kingdom Viridiplantae; phylum Streptophyta; class Magnoliopsida; order Fagales; family Betulaceae; genus Carpinus; species Carpinus viminea. Next base: position 33,414,254 of record CP054672.1, on the reverse strand, counting down.
AATTCTAAAATGCTTACTTGTATCTTACTAGAATGATGTGGCTATTAAAATTACAAATTAATCAAAATCTGATGAATCACAAGTCCAATAGTAATTTTAATAGTCACATCATTTTTAGTATGACACTAGTAGATCTTCTAGAATTATTGGAGTGAAAGTAAAGTGAAGATGATGCAGACATTGATAGAGTCCGTTACTAAAGGATGTGATCTTCTAAAGATGTAAATGAATGAAAAGTTATCTGGTGTTTAGTATTTGAGTCATTTACATAATTGGGTCCTTCATTTAGATTCAGAGTTTATTTTTGTTTATCTTTTTAGGCATGTGGGTTGTTATAGGGTTGTTGTATCAAATAAACAAGAGGTTTCTGTTGTTAGAATATGTGATATGATTCCATATTAAGTATATATTCCTTATACGATCATTAGCATGTTAGGATTGAGTGTAATTATTAGGTTTGATTGATTTGATTTGCATACTTTTACTTTATTTTATTATTAAAGATATTAAGATTTTTATCAGATAATTGTTTTCCACTTTCCACTATATTTTACTTTTATAGTTAGTTTTAATGTAATAAATCCACCTAATTATAAGTTAATTAGTATGGAGGCATGACAAATAACATTCCAAATTAATTAATTTTTGGGCGTAACAGTTGGAGAGATCCATGCTACAATCTCTTGTAACACTATCTACAACTAATGCTAAGTACATAGTAATAATTGAAGTTGCTATGGAAAAACTATGGGTAAGAAGGTTGATTAAAGAACTTGGTATATAATATATGGAAAATGTTAGGGATTCTCCCTGTAAGTTCTCTTGACGTTCTCCTAGTCTTATGTAAAATATGATTTAAGAAAAAATAAAATTGTAGTGATCTCTACCACCGTTTTTTTTAGGCATTAGCACTAAATTTGAGGCATTAATACCAAATTTGTAAGGCATTAGCATCAAATTTATAATGATCAAATCCATTTTGAGTGATATTATCCATAAATGGTTAACCTTCCATCCTTAGATTTTAGTTTTGAATCCAAAAACAAGTTTTAAAGTATTAGAATCTAACTATTAACTCATAAAAATTAATTTGTTAGCAAAAAAATGGTACTACAATTTTATTTTTTCTTAAATTATGTTCTACGTAAAACTGAAAAAACAGCAAAAAAATACTACAAAAAAAATCCCTAACAAATCCCATAATATATAAAGCATTATAAAATCCACAGTTTCAATGTGAGAGTTAGAGTGCTTAATGACTCAACAAAAACCTTATTGGCTCATAATGGAGAAGCAAGGACAACTTCTCTAGAGGTTCTCCCCTTTCAATTTTGTCTTAGAGGTCCAAGTGAGCATAGGGGCATCCTATTCTATTTATAAGAAAGGAAAGAGTAAAATTGAAAAGAAACATCTTGTGGTATCAATGAACCCAACCCGGCCGCCTCCCGAGATCTTTTAAATCTTTTCTCTTTTGACGTTTTGCATGCGTTGTCTGTATATTAATGTCATTTTCCTTTTGATTCTGAACAATATTTATAGGCATATGGTGACGTACAACTCACCGAACTGTACTGTCATTAGGAACCTTCGTGGAAACTTCGCAATCCCATACAAATTAGATAGAAGGTTATGGCGGTAATCCTTTGTCCTTTCATGCTTGAAGCGGCTTAAAAGGACACTACTGCGCTATGTCATTGTTGAAAGGGATTAAGATGCTCTCCATTTCAAGCAGACAGGGAAACGTAGAGGAATCATTTTGACTATAAATTTGTTTTTCTCCATTTTACTTGAGATGGACAAGTATTATAGCAATTAATTACCCTATTAATGTTTAGAACAAAGTTTATCTTTAAATTGGGCTATAAGAAATCCATTCAACCGACCCAGGAGGCTAGTTTGGCAGGAAAAAAAAAAAAAAACTTTTTATATTTATTTAATCTTTTTAAACTTTTAGATATCGAATTTTTAATTTTTTGTAATATCATTTATTTGTTAAATTTTTCACGGGGTGACAAAATTACCAATTTTTAAAAATAAAATAAAAAAAGAAAAAAAAAAGTTGCAAAGATTTATGCCTCGTTTGGTTTGCGGATTGTCTAGTCCATTGAAAAATGATTAGCTATTACTGGGATTAGCTACCACTGGGAATATATTAGTTATTCATATTCCTTTGTTTGGTTGTAACGCTGGAATAGATTATCTAATCCTATTCTTTTGTTTGGTATAATACAATATGTTGGTGAATAGAATCGTATTTTAATCTTATTTCCTAAAAAACCCTTATAATATGAATACAATTTATATTATTAAGGACCTTTTTTTTTCTTCAAAACATAAACAATTATATTATATATATATATTTTTTTAATTATGTCATGTACATTGGATTTTTTTTTTTTTTTTTTTTTGCAATTATGCTAGAAAATTAAAATTATTTATATAAAAAAAAACATAATCACCATATTTCATATTTTATATCGGTGATTTCCATTTAAATGAGGAAAAAAAACTGAGAGAAGAAAAGCAAAACTGTGTGTGATTTGAAAAAAAAAAAAACAACCCTCAGGGAAGAGAATGAAAAAAAAAAAAGATTGAAAAAGAATAAAGAAAAAAACTTTGAGGGAAGAGAAAGAAAAAAAAAAATTGAGAAAGAATGAAGAAATACGAGAGAGAATGAAGAAGGAAAAAAAAAAACTAAGAAAAGAAAAAAAAAATTCCAAGAAACACAATGAGAATGAAATAACCAAGAAAATAGAGATCGAAAATAAGAGAGGAGAGAGAGATATCTTGCTTTGAGAGATGAAGATCGTTGCTTTGAGAGATGAAGAACGTTGCTTTGAAAGATAATATTGTGAGAGGTGTGAGAAGCATAGGGTTTTTTTGGGTAATTTTACACAATATTTTTAATCCCACAGGAAAGGATTAGCTAAGCCACTCATTTTTGAGTGGCTTAACTAATCCTGTGTGTATGGGATTAGTAGTCCCATGGGAGTAACTACTCCCAGGAATAGCATGTTACCAAACAAAGGATTAGCTAACACCAGTGTTAGCTAGTCCAATCCAATGGCCTAATCCGCGAACCAAACGGGACCTTAGTGTTTAGTTAAGATTTAATGAAATTTATGAAAATACTCACACATCAATCTTTGCAATTTTTTATAATTAAAATGTGGGCATTTTGAAAATTTTGGCAAATAATTTAACAGAAAGATGACATTGCAAAAAATTTAAAATTTGATGACTTTAAATTAAGAGTTTTTAAATTTTGAAATACTAATGGCACGGTTACGAGAATTGGATTGTGTAGTGTACTAGAAGAGAAGTAAATATGGCGATGCATACGTTGGCAAATGTGGTGATCTAAACACCTACTAAGAAAATTTGAACCAAAAAAAAAAAAAAACACAGAAGTGCTAACTTCTGGATCCATCATGTGGCTTATTGGGCCGCGGCACGAATGTTCTCAGGCTACATTCTCACTTACTCCCTCCCCCCCCCCCTCCATCCTTTCCCGTTTGTAGCAATAAAGATCCACCCCTCTATTCTCTTTTTGACTTGTTGTAAGGTATTTGGCTCTCTTGTTGGTTGAATGTATGTCTTATTAAAAAAAAAAAAAAAGAACCAACAGGTAACCCAAATTTCTTCATGACATTGTAATTACTTGAATGAAATTTTACTTTAAAAAAAGAAAAAAAAGAAAAAGTGAAGTTTATTCAAATACTAGAAATCTTAAATATTAAATGCCTAATAATGAATGGCGGTTCTCCTTATCCATCAAAATTGATAAGACATAAAAAAATAAAAAAAATAAAAAGGTTTACTTTATTGTCTCCTTTCTTTTTCTTAGAAAAGAATATTAAAAAATAAAATATATATATATATTAAAAGATGGTCCATCCGAGCCTCCCCTCCCATGTAAAGTTGATGTCTTGGGAAATTACGACGAAATTTCGTACAATATGTAAAGTAAAGAGTCGTGACACATAGCTTGCGTATGAAAGCATATATAATAACATAAGATAAATCTAACAAAAGGTACACCAACTTTTCGAAATTATTTTAGAAAAAGTGAAAAAAAAAACTCACCCTAGGGAAAAGGCAAGAGTATTATTTATTATTATATAGTCCTTAATCTTATCACATTTACATCACCCAAAGTTAGCAATCTTTTCATTAAGAAATATATATATTACATGTCGGCACGGAAAGAGGGAGTAAAACTCGAACTAGTGACATTCGCTTCATTAGATGTGGTCCTAGCTAATTGAGTTACATCTAGAGGTAGGGGTGTTAAGAGAGCAAGCCGCTTACGAGCTAGTTCGGGCTCGATTCGCATAGGCTCAGCTCGTGCTTAACTCGAATATTAAATGAAGCATTTCATAACACAAATTCTAACTCGAACATTAAATGAAGTAAGCTTGCCTCGACTCGGCTAAGCTCATGAGTAATTCGTATAAGGCTTGACTTGGTAGTTGTTTACATAATTGCTCATATTAATATTAAAAATTGATGATTTTTTTTTCTTCTAATATGTATCATTTTATAAAATGATGCATATCCTTTCTCTTCGAAACCAAATGTCTTGTAATATTGACTCAAGCTTCATATTCAATTAGATGGACTAAATAAATGCTCATATGCAAGATGACTTCTTGAGCCGTTTAAGAATACTTAAAATTTAAATTTATAATAAAAAATTAAATTAAATTAAATATAAGAGCCAACTTGCGAATTGGCTCGGCTCGGCTCGGCTCGTCTTGACTTATTATGAGATCGAGCTCGATTTTTTGGCATGTCTTTAAGCTCAGCTCGAGCTTGACATCGGTAAAATTTAAATAAGCCGAGCCCAAACAAAGAAAGCTCGCTCAAGTTCAACTCGTTTACATCCTTATTTGGAGAACACCAATTTATTTTTTGAATAGCTAGCGGATATAATAAGCAATTTCATTAAGAAACAATATGATGTAATAATATCCATCAATTTTATTTTATTTCTATTTTTTGAATTTTTTAAAATAAAATTGTAGGGGCAATTTAGTATTTTTATAATTTCCGTTAGAGAAAACGGAAATGGTTAACGGATGGGCCACATTGAAATTTTTTGAAACTTTAATGGGGTACATTATAATTTTTGAAACATTAGAGGTTAAATTGAAAATGTCCTGAAACTTTAGGGAAGGTAAAATGTAATTTTCCATAAACTTAAACTAAGAAAATTAAGTAAGAAATTAAACCAAGCCAATTGTGTACTTGTTTTCTAAGAGTTATTGGATGCACCAAAATAATTTAGTATTTTACTAAGATTAGCGTATGTTATTTAGTAAACTATTATACGACTGTCATACAACTTGATGATGTAATAGTACAAATCAACCATTGGATTAGCACTAGTAAAAAACAAAAATTCAAATGACTAATTGATTTTAACTGCTACGTTATTTTAGTTGTATTATAGTCAACTCAATAGTAGTATTATCTTATCAAAGTCATGGTGTCTAGCGTTATTCATTTTTCCATTTCTTTACAATTACATCGTAAAATAAATGAAAAATACACTACTTTTTTTTTTTTTTTCTCTTGGTGAGACTGGATTAATAAAGAAAAGTAAAATACAAAAGGAGTGGGCCACAAGCATCCTTACATTAACCCAATACAAAATTACAATGCGCAAATTAAACTAAAAAACGAGGAATAAGCGTATGAGTAGCCAAAAATGCCAGGATTCGAGACGTCTGCAGTAACTACAACCATTACTGTATTAGTAATGTAGTAATCAAAACTTCTCTTGATTAATTTAGAGCACCATGCGGCTGATGCTCAAGCGTATGAGTAGCATCAAAATCCACATGAACAAATGCTCTCTCAACTCCAGGAAGTTGCTCAAGCTTCTCTTGTAGGGACTCCCCAATAATATGTGCCTCACCAAGGGACATGTCCCCCGGCAACACAATGTGAACCTCCACAAAGTAGTTGAGGCCAAATGTGTATGCTCTTACTGTTTCAATGTGCTCAATCTCCTTCCGGTGGTTTCAGCTCAGATATGTTAACTTTGCTAAATACTCTGACGGTGCTGTCCTCCCGATTAATGATTCAACGTTCTCCATCACAGTCTTTGTCTAATTACCCATTGTATATAAAGCTATCTGCATTGTTGTTCGATGCTAATGGATTAATGTTTAATTTATTTTGAGAGCCGATATTATGAAGGGTCGGTAATTATGAATTCAACACAAACTCAACATGAAATTAGTAAGTTATAATTGAGAAGTCTTACCTGTTTAATTAAGTTGGTCAGATTAGGGTTGACCTATGCAGTCTTATATTCATGCCTTGACAGTTGACACAACTTGAATTGATAATTTTTTATGTGACCCATGACACGAATTAGCATCTTAATTAAAATTATGATGATGGATATACTTACAAGAATTGCCTCGGTAGAATCGAGCCACCGGTAGAATTTGATGGCCAAAACAGCTGCAGCTAAACCGATAGAGTTGGTGATGACGTCAAAGAGATGGTCTTGAGCATATGCCCTGACAATTTCATTTTTGAATCTTCGACAGTATACCATAAGCACAAATTTTATAACTGTCACCGACACCATTATCCCTATCATCCATCTTTCTTTCGTTGGGTCCCTTTAAAGTCGCATAAAGTTAACGGTGCTTTTTTAAATCTTAATTGGTTTAAATTAGAAGGAATTGTGTTTGGCAAATCATAGAATAAACACTAGTTCAATTTTGGATTATATGTATAAAGACATGCATGCTGATAGAGCTCCACTAACACTACAAAAATTTTATTTTTTAGTAACTAACCATTGGTAACGTTTTAGGGACAATTAAAACGTTACTAATGGAAGGTAACGTTTTAAAAACGTTACCAATGGTCAGTTACTAAAGTGACAGTTGCTAATGGACCATTAGTAACGTTTCACTTTTTGAAACGTTACTAATGGTAATTTGTTTTTTTTTTTAATTTCTGAAAACCGTTAGTAACGTTTCAAATTTGAAACGTTACCATTGGAAATCTTTTTTTTTTTAATTTTCGGCTCCATTAGTAACGTTTCAAATTTGAAACTTTTTTTTTTTTTTATTTTCAGTTCCATTAGTAACGTTTAAAATTTGAAACGTTACCATTGGAATTTTTTTTTAAAAAAAATATCAGCTCCATTAGTAACGTTTCAAATTTAAAACGTTATCATTGGAATTTTATTTTTAAAAAAAAATTCAGCTCTGTTAGTAACGTTTGAAATTTGAAACGTTACCATTGGAATTTTTTTTTTTAATTTTCAGCTCCATTAGTAACGTTTCAAATTTGAAACGTTACTAAATGTTAAATAATAATTAAAAAAAAATTCCTGCCATATTTTCAAATTTTGAAAATTTCCTGCCACATTGCCCTTCTTTCTGCCACATTCCAGTACGTACAGTCATGCCATTTCACGCAGTGACAGCTATCTTCTTTCTTATTTTTTTTTTTCCTTCCTCTCTTTTCTTTCTCCCACATTGCCCTTGGCCGACCCACTCCGGCCATCTGCTCTGCTTTCCTCTCTGCTGCAACACAAAATGAAAAGCTAAAAAGAAAATCGTTACTGTGAGAAGAAGAAAAAAATGGAGACAACAAATTAAGACGAAAAGTGTTTTAAATAGGAAAATGAAAAACTTACCGATGATGGAGGGAGGCGTTTGGTTGAGTAAATCTGAGGGTTTGAAGGAACCAAGCATGCAACACAAATTCTTTAATTTCTCTGTTTTTCTTCTTCATCATCTCTCCTATATATCTCTATGATACACCAAGAACAGGTACAATTTGATCCACTGTAAAATCACTATCAGTCTATCAAAGAAAATGTCTTCAACTGAACCAAACATCCAAAGCAGGGATAAACAATATAAAGCAAAAACTATAAAGCAGGAACAAACTTATTTACCAAAACCAATTTCCGATAAACAAATTATAGTTAAAAAAAAAAAAAAAAAACGAAAAAGACATTACCGGCCCATTCGACCCACAAAGCAAACCCTCTGCCTTTAATTTGTTCCGGAGATTGGCAGTGAAGAAGTGGGTCGCCGGATGCCGGCGACGACGAGCAGGCCAGCGGTGTTCGACTGAGACCGACGACGACGAGGACGAGCAAATCCATTTCGGTATCGACTTCTTCGCTTACTGATACACCGGTGTTCGACTGAGAGAAAAAAAAATATAAATAAAATAAAAGAGAAGGAAGAGAAAGAAAAAGAGGGGGAAAAGAAAGACAAAGAGAAGAGGCTTGCGCGGGATGCGTGAAAAAAGGGGGGAAGAGAAAGAAAAAGAGAGGGAAAAACTTTTGTGCAGGCCATTTGGTAACATTTAAAAAGTCAAACGTTACCATTTGGTAACGTTTGACTTTTCAAACGTTACCATTATAATTAATATTTATTTATTTTTTTTGGTTTCAATTTTTTCCTTCATTTAGTAACGTTTGAAGAATTCAAACGTTACCTTTTTGTTTTAATTTTTTTTTTATTTTGATTTCATTTTTAAATTTTTTACTACATATATATATATATAGTAATTAATGAAACCTAGCTCCAATATATATATATAGCCAACCTTAATTAATATATAGACATTAATATAATTACCATATAAATAACATATATATATAATCTCGCATTAATTATATACTAATTATAGTAGCAATTAACTACATATTAATTATATTACTATATATAACTAATTAATTACTATATATAACTAACCCTAATTACTACATATTAAAAATTTAAAATAACCCTAATGACTATATATATAACCCAATTACCATATATATTACTATGGTTCTAATTAATTATATACTAATTAAATATACCATTAATTAATAATATATATGTATATTTATATGTAAATTTTATAAAATAAAAAATAAATATATAAAGTATATAATAAATTTTGAATAAAGAAATTTAAGAGGGCCAAATAGGACCGAATAGAAACAACCATCTCATTTGATGACGAAAAGAGGAAGACGAATAAAGTATGGTGACAGCCATCGAGTTGGAATACAAAGACTACATTTATTATCAAATTGGAATTATTGTGCAAATGTGAAATAAATAAAATAATGTTGTACGTCCTCAATGGTAACGTTGCACAAGTGCAACGTTGCCATTTGTAGTTTTTAATTTTTTTTGTTTTCATTTTGTTCTTTCATTTGAGTTTCATTCTTTTTCTCTTTTTTTTTTTTCTTCTTCTGTCTTCATTTTAACTGGGTTAGTTGGATATTAGGTAGACTAGTGATTAACTATATATTGCTTAGCATACTCATTAATTATATTTTAATAATATAACTAATTAACTATATAGTAACAATATATATAATTCATTAACTAATATATATACATATATTAAGTATAGTACTTACTAATTATTATGTATTAATTATACCAGCAATTAAATATCTACTAATTATAGTAGTATTAATTACATATTAATTATACTACTAATTAATTATGTACTAATTATAGTAGTTATTAATTATATTTACTAATTAAGTAGTTATTAATTATGTACATATATAATACTACTACTACTTAATATATATGTATATTTATATATGTAAATTTTATAAAATAAAAATAATAAAAAATAAATATATAATAATTTTTTATTTTCGTATGGTAACGTTTGAAGAATTCAAACGTTACCTTTTTGGTAACGTTTGAATATTTCAAACGTTACTAGTTGAAAATTTTATAAAAAAATAATATAAATAATAAATAATAAATATATAAAATATATAATAATTTCTGCAAAAAAATACCAATGTCTAATAATTATAGTAGTTAATTAATATGTAGTTAATTACAACTATAGTTATTATATAATTAATTAGAACTATATTAGTAATATGTAATTACCAATGTTTAATAATTATAGTAGTTAATATATAATTAATTACAACTAATTACCAATGTTTTTTTCATTTTCTTATTCCTTTTCTATATATCTTTTTTTTTCATATATATAGTTAATTAGTAGTATAAATAAAATGTAGTTAATTATAGTACTAATGTCCAAGTAATAGAAATAAAGTGGAGCAAATAAAAAAAAAAAAAAAACAAATCAAATGAAGGTATAAATGAAAGTTTAAAAAAAAAGAAAAAAGTGTTCCATTAGTAACGTTGCAAATCTGCAACGTTACTAATGGAAGATTTTTTTCTTTTTAATTATTTTGTTTGATTTTCGTTTTTTTTTGTTTTTTACCTATAATTAATATACACTTCATTACTACTATAATTAATAAATACTATACTTAATTACTACTATAATTAGTATATAATTAATTAGAACTATATTTAATATGTAATTAAGTACTACTAAAAATAGTATATAATTAATTAGTTGTATAATAATTATATAAATATATTAATTAGTACTTAATACTTAATATATATAGTTAATTAGTAGTATAAATAAAATGTAGTTAATTATAGTACTAATGTCCAAGTAATAGAAATAAAGTGGAGCAAAAAAAAAAAAAAAAAAACAAACCAAATGAAGGAAAAATGAAAAAAAAAATGTCTTCCATTAGTAACGTTGCAGATTTGCAACGTTACCAATGGAGGTTCCATTGGTAACGTTGCAAATTTGCAACGTTACTAATGGAAGACATTTTTATTTTTTAATTATTTTGTTAGATTTTCGTTTTTTTTGTTTTTACCTATAATTAATATACACTTCATTACTACTATAATTAATAAATACTATACTTAATTACTACTATAATTAGTATATAATTAATTAGAACTATATTTAATATGTAATTAAGTACTAAAAAATAGTATATAATTAATTAGTTGTATAATAATAATTATATTAATTAGTACTTAATACTTAATATATATAGTTAATTAGTAGTATAAATAAAATGTAGTTAATTATAGTACTAATGTCCAAGTAATAGAAATAAAGTGGAGCAAAAAAAAAAAAAAAACAAACAAACCAAATGAAGGAAAAAATGAAAGTGAAAAAAATATATATATATGTCTTCCATTAGTAACGTTGCAGATTTGCAACGTTACTAACGGAAGACATTTTTTATTTTTTAATTATTTTGTTAGATTTTCGTTTTTTTTTTTGTTTTTTGACCTATAATTAATATACACTTCATTACTACTATAATTAATAAATACTATACTTAATTAATACTATAATTAGTATATAATTAATTAGAACTATATTTAATATGTAATTAAGTACTACTAAAAATAGTATATGATTAATTAGTTGTATAATAATTATATAATTATATTAATTAGTTCTTAATACTTAATATATATAGTTAATTAGTAGTATAAATAAAAGGGAAAAATACAAAATTAGTCTCTGTGGTTTACTTGATTTACAATTTACTTCCTGTGGTATCAAAACGAATTCAAAAGTCCCTGTGGTATGTAAAAAAAAACAATTTAGTCCCTACAGTTAAATTTCATCCATTGACTTAACGGATTCCGTTAGCGTGCCATGTCACATCCAATTAAATTATGACACATGTCATGTTTTATTTATGACTTTTAAAAATTACACTTGGATTTTCCATGTCATATTATTATGCCAACTAATATTCCAACCTCAGCTTTTTTTTTTTTTTTTATACATTAAACACATTAGGTAAAATATTTTTAAAAACCCTAATTCTACCAAATTGTTGATCTAAAAACCTAATTCAAAAGAAAACAAATTATTATTCTTTTTCCCTCCTCTTCTTCTTCGCCTCTTTTCTCTGCCTTCTTCTTCTTCGCCTCCCTTTTTTCTTCTCCTTCTCCTTCTATTTTCTCATTTTTTTCTTGTCATGGTTTTTTTCTCCATCTCTTCTTCTCCGTTTTTTTCTTGTCATGGTTATTTTTTTTTTCCTCTGTCTCTTCCTATCTTTTATTTCTTCTCTTACGCTCTTCTCCTATGTTGAAATTCCTTTTTTTCTTGGCAACGTTCAAGAGGGCAGTACAGAGACAAAAAAAAATATATTTCTAGATACTCCTGATAAGATATAGAAAAGACAAATGAATTGAATAAATCAAAATAGAAAATTGAAGTTTTTGTTGGTTTTTTGATGTCAACTGTATATACTTTTGTGTTATAGAAGAAGAAGAAGAAAAAAGAAAGAAAGAAAGAAAACGAGAAGAAGAAGAAGAAGAAGAAAAGGAAGAAAAAGAAAAAGGAGAAAAAGAAGAAGAAGAAAGAAAGAAAGAAAGAAAACGAGAAGAAGAAGAAGACAGAGAAAAAGAAACAAAGATGAAGAGGTGGAAAGAAAAAGAATAATTTGTTTTCTTTTGAATTAGGTTTTCAGATCAATAATTTGGTAGAATTAGGGTTTTTAAAAACATTTTACCTAATGTGTTTAACGTGAAAAAAAAAAGAAAAAAGAAAAAAAAGCTGAGGTGAGAATATTAGCTGGCATAATAATATGATGTGGAGAATCCAAGCATGATTTTTAAAAGTCATAAATAAAACATGATACGTGTCGTAATTTAATTGGATGTGACATGGCATGCTAACGGAATCCGTTAAGTCAATTGATGGAATTTAACTGTAAGGACTAAATTGTTTTTTTTGCATACTACATGGACTTTTGAGTTCATTTTGATACCACAGGGAGTAAATTGTAAATCAAGTAAACCACATGGACTAATTTTGTATTTTTCCCTAAATAAAATGTAGTTAATTATAGTACTAATGTCCAAGTAATAGAAATAAAGTGGAGCAAAAAAAAAAATAAAAAATAACAAACCAAATGAAGGAAAAAATGAAAGTGAAAAAAAAAAAATATATGTCTTCCATTAGTAACGCGTGATTTGCAACGTTACCAATGGAGGTTCTGATTGGTAACGCTTGCAAATTTGCAACGTTAATGGAAGACATTTTATTTTTAATTATTTTGTTAGATTGTCGTTTTTTTTTTTTTTTTTTACCTATAATTAATATACACTTCATTACTACTATAATTAATAAATTCTATACTTAATTACTACTATAATTAGTATATAATTAATTAGAACTATATTTAATATGTAATTAAGTACTACTAAAATAGTATATGATTAATTAGTTGTATAATAATTATATAATTATATTAATTAGTACTTAAAATCTCACAGACAAGACTTATTACAAGCAAAAAAATAAAAATAGAAATAAAACCGATCACGCAAGTAGACCCAGATCAAGGCTAGAAGCTCTGTGAGGCGGGAAAAGGCCCAGAGTGGATGGAGTACGCAAACAGCAGAAGAAGATCGTAGAATTGTAAAAATAATAAAACACACAAAACAAATAGAAAAAAACAATGGAAATACTAAAGCAAATACAAGGAAACCCAAGAAAACAAAAAATAAACAAAGAAACAAAATATAGGGAAACCAAATAAAACATAAAATAAAAGCAGAATGATCAATGGAGAAGGCTCAGCGCGATCATGGAACATAGAGGAAGGTGGCGATGAGAGAATGAGGAGCGAGAAGACTTGCCTCAAAGTGAGTAGGAAATGAAAGCCGGAAGACCAAACAAACAAAAGCCCCAAAAACAAATAGAAAAGACCGCCATACAAGGAGGAGGCCAAAAAAAGGAAAGGAGCACCAAGACTAGGGCATCAAGTAAATAACTAGAACTCAAACTAATAATGTGGGAGGAGGATGACGGCCATCCCTCCTAAGAGTGACTAATTTAGAGAACTGCTAAAGCAAAAACCTAGAGAGAAAAAACCTACAACGGGTTTTTAGTACTTAATACTTAATATATATAGTTAATTAGTAGTATAAATAAAATGTAGTTAATTATAGTACTAATGTCCAAGTAATAGAAATAAAGTGACAAAAAAAAAAAAAACAAACCAAATGAAGGAAAAATGAAAGTTAAAAAAAATGTCTTCCATTAGTAACGCTGCAGATTTGCAACGTTATTAATGGAGGTTCCATTGGTAACGCTAAATTTGCAACGTTACTAATGGAAGACATTTTTTATTTTTAATTATTTTGTTAGATTTTCGTTTGTTTTGTGTTTTACCTATAATTAATATACACTTCATTACTACTATAATTAATAAATACTATACTTAATTACTACTATAATTAGTATATAATTAATTAGAACTATATTTAATATGTAATTAAGTACTAAAAAATAGTATATAATTAATTAGTTGTATAATAATTATATAATTATATTAATTAGTACTTAATACTTAATATATATAGTTAATTAGTAGTATAAATAAAATGTAGTTAATTATAGTACTAATGTCCAAGTAATAGAAATAAAGTGATAAAAAAAAAAAAAAAACCAAATGAAGGAAAAATGAAAGTGAAAAAAAAAAATATATATGTCTTATTAGTAACGCTATATTTGCAACGTTATTAATGGAGGTTCCATTGGTAACGCTAAATTTGCAACGTTACTAATGGAAGACATTTTTATTTTTAATTATTTTGTTAGATTTTCGTTTTTTTTTTTGTTTTTACCTATAATTAATATACACTTCATTACTACTATAATTAATAAATACTATACTTAATTACTACTATAATTAGTATATAATTAATTAGAACTATATTTAATATGTAATTAAGTACTACTAAAAATAGTATATAATTAATTAGTTGTATAATAATTATATAATTATATTAATTAGTACTTAATACTTAATATATATAGTTAATTAGTAGTATAAATAAAATGTAGTTAATTATAGTACTAATGTCCAAGTAATAGAAATAAAGTGGAGCAAAAAAAAAAAAAAACAAACCAAATGAAGGAAAAAATGAAAGTTAAAAAAAAAAAAAAATGTCTTCCATTAGTAACGTTGCAGATTTGCAACGTTACCAATGGAGGTTCCATTGGTAACGTTGCAAATTTGCAACGTTACTAATGGAAGACATTTTTTATTTTTTAATTATTTTGTTAGATTTTCGTTTTGTTTTTGTTTTTTTACCTATAATTAATATACACTTCATTACTACTATAATTAATAAATACTATACTTAATTACTACTATAATTAGTATATAATTAATTAGAACTATATTTAATATGTAATTAAGTACTACTAAAAATAGTATATAATTAATTAGTTGTATAATAATTATATAAATATATTAATTAGTACTTAATACTTAATATATATAGTTAATTAGTAGTATAAATAAAATGTAGTTAATTATAGTACTAATGTCCAAGTAATAGAAATAAAGTGGAGCAAAAAAAAAAAAAAAAAAAA
Organism: Carpinus viminea; assembly: GCA_013348765.1. Taxonomy (NCBI): domain Eukaryota; kingdom Viridiplantae; phylum Streptophyta; class Magnoliopsida; order Fagales; family Betulaceae; genus Carpinus; species Carpinus viminea. The sequence continues at coordinate 33,399,002 of CP054672.1, read as the reverse complement.
ACCAAATGAAGGAAAAATGAAAGTTTTAAAAAAAATGTCTTCCATTAGTAACGTTGCAGATTTGCAACGTTACCAATGGAGGTTCCATTGTTAACGTTGCAAATTTGCAACGTTACTAATGGAAGATTTTTATTTTTTAATTATTTTGTTAGATTTTCGTTTTTTTTTGTTTTTTACCTATAATTAATATACACTTCATTACTACTATAATTAATAAATACTATACTTAATACTATAATTAGTATATAATTAATTAGAACTATATTTAATATGTAATTAAGTACTACTAAAAATAGTATATAATTAATTAGTTGTATAATAATTATATAATTATATTAATTAGTTCTTAATACTTAATATATATAGTTAATTAGTAGTATAAATAAAATGTAGTTAATTATAGTACTAATGTCCAAGTAATAGAAATAAAGTGGAGCAAACAAAAAAAAACAAACCAAATGAAGGAAAAATGAAAGTTAAAAATATATATATATATATGTCTTCCATTAAATAGCGTTGTAGATTTGCAACGTTACCAATGGAGGTTCCATTAGTAACGTTGCAAATCTACAACGTTACTAATGGAAGACATTTTTATTTTTTATTTTGTTAGATTTTCGTTTTTTTTGTTTTTTACCTATAATTAATATACACTTCATTACTATTATAATTAATAAATACTATACTTAATTACTACTATAATTAGTATATAATTAATTAGAACTATATTTTATATAATATGTAATTAAGTACTACTAAAAATAGTATATAATTAATTAGTTGTATAATAATTATATAATTATATTAATTAGTACTTAATACTTAATATATGTAGTTAATTAGTATTATAAATAAAATGTAGTTAATTATAGTACTAATGTCCAAGTAATAGAAATAAAGTGGAGCAAACAAAAAAAAAAACAAATCAAATGAAGGAAAAAATGAAAGTTAAAAAAAAAAAATATATGTCTTCCATTAGTAACGTTGCAGATTTGCAACGTTACCAATGGAGGTTCCATTGGTAACGTTGCAAATTTGCAACGTTACTAATGGAAGATTGTTTTTATTTTTTAATTATTTTGTTAGATTTTCGTTTTTTTTTTTTTGATTTCCATTAGTAACATTTTGAAAATTGAAACGTTACTAAATTAGTAACGTTTGAATTTTCAAACGTTACTAATCTTCCATTTTTTTGTAGTGTAAGGACAACTGAAGACGTCTCCAACGTTGTACTAGCTTCCAGGGGAAATCAAGCTTAAAGAGACGTGCAGCTACTGAAGTCTCTGGAATTCAATTAGGGTCGGAAAACAAACCACAGTTATATTGGTCTCGTCGAATTAGACTTTTGAAAATTTAATCTAAAAATTAATTGGTACGTATCAAGTAACACAAGACACAAGACATGTTCTAAGAGAACGACTCGAACCCATGATCTGCTCTGGTACTATTGGTTGAATACTATAAGTGCTTGGAATTCAACTAAAATTGGACTATGAAAGCAACATATGTTGGAGCTTCAGTTGTCCCAACTCTCCTCAGTGGAGCTTTCTATCACATGCGTAAGTTAACGAGTAATATTGTTTGAAGTTTTTTTTTTTTTTTTTGGTCATTTTAAAAATAAAAATTATCATTAGACTTGTGATTAATTAAAATTCTAGTGATTTTAAAAGCTAACTCATTTTTGGAATGACACGTAAGGGACTTAGAGCATTTGTTAGTTTTAGATTGTCTTATTCGGTGTTTCTAATGTAATAGTTGCAAAATGAGTTCATGTATGAAGAATTGAAGAATTCAGAGTTTTTCAGTCTAGTGTGTCCAGACGGCCAGAAGCGGCGTTCGAACATAGATTCCAGATACTTCATTTCACAACCCATGTTCGGACAACTAGAAGCCATGTCCAGACATGAATTCCATAGAAGTCCTATTTGCAAGACATGTCCGGACATGAATTCCAGGGAATTCAATTTGCTTGGCATGTTTAGACACTAGGATGTCATGTTTGGACATGGAGGATTTACATTGACGTAACCCTACTTAATCATGTTCAAAAATAGCCGCTTTGATACCAATTGAAAATATATAAATGACTCTAAACTAAATCTAGAAAGGGGTTGAATAGGTGTTTACCAACAATAAGAGGAATTAAAAATCTTAAGCATGCAACACTACCAAATATCCGCGTCTCTTTATTTACAGCTCTATATGTTTGGTACTGTTGCATGCTTAAAATTTTTAATTCCGTTTATTGTTGGTAATTAAACACCTATTAAACCACCTTTTAGGTGTAGTTTGGAGTCGTTTATATTTTCAGCATTACTTTAAGTTAGCATTAAATATAGTAAAATTTCACTTAATTCATCCAAACTTTTATTATTTTTGCAATTAAAACTCTTAATTTAGTGTATCGCACTTTTAATTTTTTGCAATGTTACCTATTCATTAATTTTTCTTTTAATATAAAAAAAATGCAAAGATTCAAGTGTGTGAGTTTTTTGTTTTGTTTTGTTTTGTTTTTTTTTGTTGCAAATTTCATGAAATCCTGAGGAACGCCTAAATTTTTGCTTCTTTTTTCTTTTTTTTTTTTCAAAAAAAGAAATGAGGGTATTTTTGTTATTTTGCCACATCTATGATAGGATTTAACAAAACAACCTAATGGGGACGTAACATTGCAAAAAATTGAAAGTTCGATAGATTAAATTGAAAGCTTTATAATTTTAGAGGCGTAATGCAAAAGTAATTACAGAAGTTCAAGATGCATGGTTAACTTGAAGTTTGTACTTAAATATATAACTGGCAAAATTAAGAAACAATTATATATGTAGATACAAAATTTGGTAAACCCAAAACATTTCAAATTTGGTTTACTATTCACTGCTGATCTAGTTATGTAGTTTGTTAAACACCATTAAAACTTATGAATTATATTAATATATTAATATAGTTAATATATATATATACACACATGGATGCATATGCGTACCTTTGTAACAAGTTCTCGAGTTGATTCGAACAATATTTGTAATCCAAGAGTCGCCATTACAGATGCATATGATTAGATGGTGCTTATTTGAAAAAGTGCGAATTTAAACTAAAATCACGATTTCGCTTTAAAAAATATTTAAGGCAATATTTACCTATTTGGTCGGAAATCGTAATTATATGCTAATTTTACCCAAATACTCGATTGATAAAAAAAAATACTTTTTAACATGTTTTACTAATGCTTATACGATTTTAAAAAGTGACGATTTAAAAAACATAATTTCTAAAAATATAATTTTTAAAATCGCACTTATTGAAAACACACTCCTGAGAATTTGAGTGGAAGAAGGGAGTGCCGTGGAGTTTTTTTTTTTTGTGGGTCGTGGAGTTATATAAGGGGGAGAGTTTGGTTACCGGAAGGAGGCCCGTGGCCTTTCGCATTATTGAGATTTACTTAAGAGTGAGAATGAAGAGAGGAACTCTGTAGAGAGTAAGGTGTTGAAGGAGGAGACAGTAGAAGCAGATCTGATTCCGAAGGTAATGACGTGGAGGAGTCGGTGTTGAAAATAAATGTTTCTTTTATATTTTGGACTACATTTTTACTGGTTGACATCTCAGCAATCACATCAAATCCTAATTTAGTTCTACTTAAAAGTTACTTACAACTTATAAAAGAAAAAGACAACACGAAATTTTGCAGTATCATGGGAACTATATATCCTCCCAATGTTTTTAATGCTAGTGACCCTTGTCATTGTCATTAGGAAATTTAAGAAAAGCAACTTGCTAGATGGCAGAATCAGCGAGTGAAGAAATTCAAGAAGAAGCAAATGTGAATGAAAATTCTGAAATTCAAAGGGACGAAGACAAAGAGTTGGCAAATGAAATCAAAAAAATGGTAGAAAGCTCGGAGCGTGCCATGTCATTAGGATGTCTTATCTATAGGGTTTCACATGTTCTTCGCAAATTGAAGGAAGAAGCCTACACTCCTCAGGTTCTATCAATAGGGCCTTTTCACCTGCATGGTGATAAAAGATTGGAAATCATGGAAAAGCTTAAAGTGAGATATTTCAAGAGATTTGTGGATAAGGTTGCGTTAAACGTTGAGGATTTAGTAAGCTTCATAAGGGATAAGGAAGAACATGTCTGTAATCATTATGCTGAGACATTCAAACTTACCAGTAATGATCGAGTGAAAATGATCCTACTGGATGCGAGCTTCATTATTATGCGTTTCCTAATCCAATCCAAGCCATCAAAATGGACGTGTCACGAAGAAGAGTTTAGAGCATATATGCCACGGCTGACACGTGACATGTGGTTGATTGAAAATCAACTTCCCTTCTTTGTTATTGAGGAATTGTACAACTTTGCATTTTCATCTTACTCAGACTACCCTTCCTTCCGTCAGCTTGCCTTTATGTTCTTTGGAGGTTACAACACTCAAAATATTAATCCCGATCAGAAGTTGAAAATAGAGCACTTCGTTGGTTTGTTACGAACCTTTTTTTTGCCTCAATCACCAAGGCCAAAACAAAGAAATAGAAAACATAAAGTTTTGCATTTGTACACTGCAAGTCAGTTGGATGAGGCGGGGGTGAAGTTTAAGGTGAGTTCAAGTAAATGCTTACTTGAATTAAAAAAAAATTCACAAACGGAGTATTGGCAATACCAAACTTAAGATTATATGATGAAACATAGTCTCTTTTTTGAAACCTCTTGGCCTTGGAGCAATGCCACTATGATTCTGATAGTTATTTTACTGATTATGTATGCATAATGAATTTCCTTATTGACACTATCAAGGATGTGGATTTACTTGTGCGAAAGAAGATCCTGATTAATCGATTAGGTGACAACAATGAAATGATAACTTTGGTCAACAATCTCTCCACGAAAATTTTTATCTCAGAAACAAGTTACGATTATTTTCTTCTTTGTAATGATTTGAATTCTTTCTACGATGATTGTTGGAATAGATGGAAGGCTACGTTGAGATGTGATTATTTAAGCAATCCTTGGAGAACTGCTTCTACCATAGCTGCTATTATCTTGTTGGTGCTCACTTTGATACAAACTATATGCTCTATAATGTCAATAACTTAGATTTGAAGTTTGTGTAATTCTAATGGTATTAGATTTGAAGTTTGTGTAATTTTAATGGTATTAGATTTGAAGTTTGTGTAATTTTAATGGTATTAGATTGCTTTGTGATAAGATTTGCATTGTTGGAATATTTTTATTGTTGTAAGAGTTCGAGGTTTGTGGGAATGCAGTTTATGACTTGAAAATTTTAAATTTGACTTAAGTATGAACTTTTTACTTTTGCACTCAATTATAGTATGCCACATTTTTTTTTATACCGTAATACTCATACCTTTTAATTAATGGATCACTTTGAGATATTTTCAATCAATTATTCTACCAATTGCTATAATATTGTTCTTTTTTTTTTTTTTTTTTTTAGCTTATTCCCGTTTCACTCTCTCATAATAATAGTACATCTAGTAGTTAGAAATATAATTTTCTATTCAAGGAATGATCATATAAAACTTCAATGGCTTTGTGATAGTGGTCAAAACCTCATGCATGGCATGTTATTGAATGTTTCCTAATATTTGAGCTTGAAGAATGTCAGAGTGAACTTGAAAATCAACTTCAAACCAACTTCGGCAGTGTAGTTAAGGACATGTGGTTGCCTAAACAAATTCTATGATGAGAATCCTTGGCATAATTGGAAGGCTATCTTGAGACGTGATTATTTTACCAATCATTGGAGAACTACTGCTGCCGTAGCTGCTATAATCTTGCTAGTGCTCGTGCTAAATCATCTCATTGCCCTAAATTTGAAGTTTGTGTAATTCTAACGGTATTGAATTCCATTGTGATAACATTTTATTGTTCAGTTATTTTATTGTTTTAGGAGCTTGAGGTTTGTTGGATTGCATTCTATAACTTGGAAAATTTAATTTTGACTTGAGAACTAATTTTGTTTGCTTTTGCTCTCAGATATAAAATTAGCACCTTTTCTTTTTATATTGTAATTAATACTATATGCTCTATTTGCAATATCCTTTACACAATTTGAATCTTTTTTTTTTAATTTATTTTTTAATTCTACACCTTGAGATATTTTTAATAAATTATCCTACACATTGCATGCTATTTTGTTCGCAATTCTTTTAGTTTATTCCAATTTCTTTCTCTCATATTATTAGCACATCTAGTAGTCTGTAGTTAGATATATATATATATATATATATATATATATATGATTATATGTTTCAAATAAAGGAAGGAGAAACACCTTCAAGCCCATAAACAAGGACGAAATTGATTCGCAAATGTATCAATTGGAAACAAAAATCAAATGAAAAAAACTGCACTATGAAGTAAAATGATAAAATCGTAGAATAATATTCATCACAAAAAATGAATAACCGCATAAGGAAAGGCTCTGAAGTGAAACGAGATTCATAGAAACTTGAAAATAAATTTCCCCTTTCTGTTATTTGGGGGAAAATGTGAACGATTTTGCCCATATTCAATTCTTAACTCGATACTTTAACAAATCTCATGTAATTACCACTTCCGATGAGAGGAATTTGTTAATTAAACACCATTAATCATATCAAATTGGATAATGTAAAGAGTACTCATAATTCAAGAATTGCATATCAATTAAATTAATTACCAAATTTTAATTAATTAATTAATTTGGCCACATAAATATACTGTTGAAAAAGTTGTAAGATTATTTAAAAAAGTATGTAAAATATTTAAAAAGAACCTCTATATCTACCAATTGAATATTATGAAAATGTTCTATCAATCACGGCTTACACAAAAATTATGGACCACGTACCGTTGTTTCGTGGAATGCCATGCGTAAGGTTAATTATATTTAAAAATTAAAAAAGAAAAAAAATACTTTCTCAAATATAATTAATCCATACATACAATTCCTTTAAACTATTGGATTCATTTAAACTAAAACATTCGGTTCCAATGCTTTGATGGTTGACACAAACAAGGAATGCTATAATGCATTCTACCTACCATTGACCATTTATTCACCATCTTTTCACTTGCATTTTGATTAAAAAAAAAAAAAAAAATGATGGTGGGAAGATAGTGGGCAGAATGCATAAAAGCATTTCCCTAACACAAAAAGATCAGTGAGATCACACAGAGGAGAGGAGCTTGTTTGGTGACTAGGGTGGGCCACCCCTTGTTAAGGTGTGGTCACGTGACTACTCCCTATGGAGTTTATCTTCAATTCGGTAGTGGTGTAAAAGACCAAGTTTACGCCCACCAATAAGAGCAAAACACCTCAGCTAAAACAAAAAAATTACAAAAAACTTGTATAGAAAAAAACACACTAGATTCAGTCTGCCAAAGAAAAAAAGAGAGAAAAAAGAGAAGGAAAATGAAGAAGAAGGCTGGCCAGCACCCACCCACCCATGGCCGGCGACGCCCACCCACCCCGCACCGCCATTCCGGCCCACACCCACCCACCATGGTACCCCGTGACTCCGGCGTGACCCACTTTCATCTTCTCCGGCGGATCCTGGACCCCTCTAGGGTTAACTTTCAAAATTTAGGTTTTAGTTTTGAATTTAAAAACGATTTTTGAGGCATTAGAATCGATTTTTGAGGTTGAATTTGTGTTTTTCAGTGTTTTCCAGTTGGGTTGGCCGGAAATGAAGAACGTCGCCGGAGATGGTATTGCCGGAGATGGTGAGTGCCGTTGCTGGAGAGTGAGGGAGAACTGGAGAAGAAGAAGAAAAAAAAAAGAAGAAAAAGAAAGAAATCAGGCGTGAGGTGAGGGAGAATTGGAGAAGAAGAAGAAAAAAAAAAAAAAAAAAAAGAGAAAGAAACCAGCAGGTGGTGTGCGTGAGGTGAGGGAGAAGAAGAAAAAAAAAATCCGGTGTTTTGTTCTTATTTTATTTTTCTTGAAATGGTGAGGTGTCAGCTCGTGAATGGAAGGCAGAAAACCTTGCCTTTTGCCCCCATCGTATAGCTTCCTTATGTCATAGTGGCAACTGCCCCTTTTGAAACTCCAAAGCTGTGAATTGCTAGTGCCTAGGTGGCGAGTAATTATTGGGTTGTGGCGTTGTGCCACTCACAAGATGGTTAGGCCAACTACTTTTTTACATTTTTTTTTTTATGATATCAAATTTTTAATTATTTGTAATGTTATTTATTTGTCAGACAAAATTACCAAAATATTTCTCTTTAAAAAAAAAAAAGAAAGTTACAAAGATTCAGCATTAATTAAGATTTAATGAAATTTGTAAAAACATTCCCATGCATAAATCTTTGCAATTTTTAACGTTACAAAAAAAAAGAATCTTCGAAATTTTTCACAAAAAAATATGGGCATTTTGAAAATTTTGGCACATGATTTAACAGAAAAATGACATTGTAAAACATTAAAAGTTTAATGACACTAAATTAAAAATTTTTGAACTTTGAAATACTAATTACACAATTACAAGAATTGGATTGTGAAGCTAAAGCATACTAGAAAAGAAGTAAATATGAGGATGCATACGTTGGCAAATGCAGCAATCTAAACATCTACCGAGAAAATTTGAACCATTTTTTCATGACATTGTAATTGCTTGAATGAAATTTTACTTAAAGAAAAAAAAAAAGAAAAAAAAGTGAAGTTTATTCAAATACTAGAAAACTTAAATATTAAATGCCTAATAATGAATGGTCGTTTCTCCTTATCCATCAAAATTGATAAGACATAAAAAAAATTAAAAAGAAAAAAAGGTTTACCTTAATGTCTCCTTACTTTTTCTTAGAAAAGAATATTAAAAATTATATATATATATATATATATATATATATATATTAAAAGATGGTCCATCAGGGCCTCCCTTGGGATCCCATATAAAGTTGATGTCCTGGGAAATTAAGACGAAATTTCGTAGCATATGTAAAGTAAAGAGTCGTGTCACATAGCTTGCCTGTGAAAGCATATATAATAATAATATAAGATAGGGAAAAGGCAAGAGTATTATTTATTATTATATAGTCCTTAATCTAATCACATTTACATCCCCCAAAGTCAGCAATCTTTAAGAAACAATTTATTGTTTTTTTCTTTTACGTGTCTGCACCGAAGGAAAAAGTAAAATTCGAACTAATGGCCTCTACTTTATTAGACATAATTTTAGCTAATTGAACTGTCTCTGAAAGACAACAATTTATTGTTCAAATAGCTAGCAGATAGAATAAGCAATTTCATTAATTAAGAAATAATATGATGTAATAATATCCAACAATTTTTTTCTTCTATTTTTTGAATTTTTTTAAATAAAATTTATAATTTCCATTAGAGAAAAAGGATATGGTTAACGGATGGACCACATTGAAAAAGTTTGAAACTTTGATGGAGTATATTACAATTTTTGAAACATTAGAAGTTAAATTGAAAATGTCTTGAAACTTAAGGAAAGGTAAAGTGTAATTTTCCCTAGACTTCAACTAAGAAAATTTAGTAAGAAATTAAACCAAGCCAATAGTGTACTTGTTTTCTAAGTAAGAGATATTGAATACACCAAAATGATTTAGTATTTTATTAAGAGTAAAGTTATTTAGTAGATTATTATGTGACTATCATACGTACAACTTGATGGTATAGTAATAAAAATCAATCATATGATTAGCATTAGTAAAAAAACAAAAATTCAAATGATTGATCAATTTTAACTGCTACATTATTTTAGTTGTATTAGAATATACTAAATAGCATTATTATCTTATCAAAGCAAGCCATGGTGTCTAGCGTTATTAGTTTTTCCATTTCTTTCCAATTACATCATAAAATAAATGAAAAATACACTGCTCTTTTTTTCTTGGTGAGACTGGATTGATAAAGAAAAGTAAAATACAAAAGGAACAGGCCACAAGCACCCCTACATTAACTCAATACACAATTACAGCGTGTGCAAATTAAACTAAAATACGAGGAATAAGCGTATGAGTAGCCGAAAACGTCGGGATTCGAGATGTCTACAGTAACTACAACCATTATTATATTAGTAATACTTGTAGTAATCAAAACTTCTCTTGATTAATTTAGAGCACCCTTTGGCTGATGCTCAAGCTTATGAGTTGTATCAAAATCCACATGAACAAATGCTCTCTCAACTTCAGGAAGTTGCTCAAGCTTCTCTTGGAGGGACTCCCCAATATTATGTGCCTCACCAAGGGGCATGTCCCCCGGCAACACAATGTCAACCTCCACAAAGTAGTTGAGGCCAAATGTGTATGCTCTTACTGTTTCAATGTGCTCAATTTCCTTCCGGTGGTTCCAACTCAGATATGTTAGCTTTGCTAAATATTCTGGTGGAGCTGTCCTCCCAATTAATGATTCAACATTCTCCATCACAGTCTTTGCCCAATTACCCACTGTATATAAAGCTATCTGCATTGTTGTTCGATGGTAAATTGGTAATGGATTAGTGTTTAATTAATTTTGAGAGTTGATATTATGAAGGGTCGGCAATTGTGAATTCGACTCGAACCTGATATGAAATTAGTAAGTTATGATTGAAGGGTCTAACCTGTTTAATTAAGTGGGTCGGGTTAGGATTTATTTATACAATTTTATATTCATACCTTGACATAACTTGAATTGATAATTTTTTACGTGACTCGTGAACCCAACATGATCAAATTAGTAAGTTAGGGTTGATGGGTATGACTCGTTTAATTAAATAACTAATTTATATAATTTTTTATTCATGTCTTGACACAGTTTAAATTAACAATTTTTTACGTGACATGCACGATTCAAACTCTATACTTAAACATAAATTAGCATCCTTAATTAAAATTATGATGATGGATATACTTACAAGAATAGCCCCGGTAGGATCGAGCCACCAGTAGAATTTGATGGCCAAAACAGCTGCAGCTAAACCGATAGAGTTGGTGATGACGTCGAAGAAATGGTCTTGAGCAAATGCCCTGACAATTTCATTTTTGAATCTTCGACAGTATACCATAAGCGCAAATTTTACAACTGTCACCGACACCATTATACCTATCATCCATCTTTCTTTCGTTGGGTCCCTTTCCGGCTGAGTCTGCATAAAGTTAACGGTGCTTTCAGAAAATAATAATAATAATTAAATCTTAATTTAGTTAAATTAGAAGGAGTTGTGTTTGGCAAATCATAGAATAAACACTAGTTCAATTTTGGATTATATGTATAAAGACATGCACTGATAGAACTCCACTAAGGACAACTGAAGACGTCTCCAACGTTGTACTTGCTTCCAGGGGAAATCAAGCTTAAAGAGACGTGCAGCTACGGAAGTCTGTGGAATTCTATCCCATTCTAGGGAGAGTGGAAACTACGGTTATTTTGGTCTCGTTGAATTAGACTTTTGATAATTTCATCTAAAAGTTAATTGGTATTAAGTGACGCAAGGTACAAGACATGTTCTAAGAGAACAACTTGAACCCATGATCTGCTCTAGTATTATTGATTGGATTCAAAGCCAAAATCTTTTTTAACATTCGAAATCGCTCTTTGTAAAACATTTAACAACCATCCACGAATTAAAGTAGTCCCTTATTTATACTACTACTTGACTAATAGAGGCCCACGTAAAGGAAAGGAAATACTATTTCAACTAAAATTGGACTATGAAAGCAACATATCCATAAAAGCATGTAGATAGAAGGATTTGTACGTAGTACTATTCCTATAATTCCACATCTGCACGTCTCTTTTAGCGGGACTTCCCCTCGAAGCTGCTACACAACGGTGGAGACTTCTTCGGTTGTCACAAGACTCACTACTCGGCATCTTCAACAGTGTACGTGGTTAAAATGGAGATATTATAATTAGCTACATTTACTTTTTTTTTTTGCCTTTTTTTTTTTTTTTTTTTGGCTCTAACAGAATATCTTCATGGTAACTATTAAACCTTAATAGCTATATTCAGTGAATAGGTATAAATAATTATTCATTGTAGCACACTATATTAAATATAATATAATATTATTTTCAATGTTACTTTTTCTTTGTTTTGTGATAAATGTTTCTCATATGTGTTTATTTTTGTTTTATGAATGATTTTTATATATGTGATTGTTTTTCCCTTTAATTAAGTGTTAGCAATAATATAATAAAAACAAAATAAGAAATAATATTTTAAATCAAGTAGCTAATGAAATAGAGAATCTGTTGGTATAAGTAGTTAAAAAACAATAGCTAAAGTAAAGAGTTGTACTTTTTTATTAGGTAAAATACCTAATGCAGTTATCATTAGATTTACGATTGATCAAAATTCTGATGATTTTAAAAGCTAACTCATTTTTGGAGTGACATATAAGGGACTTTTAGCATTTGTTAGTTTTAGATTGTCTCATTCGATGTTTCTAATGTAATAGTAGCAAAATGAGTTCATGTATGAAGAATTGAAGAATTCAGTGTTTTTAGTCTAGTGTGTCCGAACAGGCAAAAGCAATGTCCAAACATGGATTCCAGAGATTGCATTTCACAACCCATGTCCAGACAGTCAGAAGCCGTGTCTGGACGTGAATTCCAGAGAGTCCATTTCACAAGACATGTTCAAACAACTAGAAGCCATGTTCGGACTTGAATTCCATAGAGGTCCTATTTGCAAGACATGTCCGGACAGCCAAAAGTTGTGTCCGGACACAAATTCTAGGGAATTCAATTTGCTTGGCATGTCCGTACACTGGGATGTCATGTCCGTACATAGCCGCTTTGATACCAATTGAAAATATATAAATGATTCCAAACTACACCTAGAAGGGGGTTGAATAGGTGTTAACCAACAATAAACGGAATTAAAAATCTTAAGCATGCAACAATAACGCCTTTCTTTATTAGTATTAGTTTTAGACAATTAACGCTTTTGCGCTGTTGCTTGTTGGGAGTGAACTCAACTTCCAAAGCAAAAAAGCTCTTGTATGAGCAAGCGAATAAATGGAATTAAAAATCTTAAGCATGCAAGAGTATCAAATATTAGCTCTATTTGGTATTGTTGCATGCTTAAGATGTTTAATTCTATTTATTGTTGGTAATTAAACACCTATTAATTAAACCCCCTTCTAGGTGTAGTTCGGAGTAGTTTATATGTGTGTGTATATGTATATATATATATATATATATTCAGCATTAAACTTTTATTATTTTTGCAATTACTCTTTTAAAATTTAAAAACTCTTAATTTAGTATATCAAACTTTTAATTTTTTGCAATGTCATTTATCCATTATATATATATATATATATATATATATATATATATATATATATTGCAAAGATTCAAGTGTGTGATTTTTTTTTTTTTTTTGCAAATTTCATGAAATCCCAATTAAGGAACGCCTAAATTTTTGCAATTTTTATTTTTATTATTTTTTAAAAGAAAGAAAGAAAGAAATGAGGGCATTTTGTTTATTTTGTCACATTTATGTTAGGATTTAACAAAACAACCTAACGGTGAGGTGACATTGCAAAAAATTGAAAGTTCAATATACTAAGTTGAAAGTTTGAAAATTTTAGAGAAGTAATTGCAAAAGTAATTATAGAAGTTCGGGATGCATGGTTAACTTGAAGTTTCTACTTAAATATATAACTTACAAAATTAAGAAACAATTATATATGTAGATACAAAATTTGGTAAACCCAAAACATTTCAAATTTGGTTTACTATTCACTGCTGATCTAGTTATGTAGTTTGTTAAACACCATTAAAACTTATGAATTATATTAATATATTAATATATATATACACACGTATGCATATGCGTACCTTTGTAACAAGTTCTCGAGCTGATTCGAACAATATTTGTAATCCAAGAGTTGCCATTACGGAAGCAAAAACAACAATGCCCTACAAATATGTGCATTCAATCAAAATATGAAAATTGAGAAGCTCTGTTTCCTATGTTATTCATAGAAAATTTAAAATAATACTACCCTTCATACTTATTTATCACATATTTTATAACCGTTGATGTGAAGTATTTTGAGTTTATTTCTTTAATTAACTAATTAATTTTTCTTTATTTTTAAATGATTGACATAAAAAGTCATTTAATTGGTGTAAAATTGGTGCGAAGAGCAACATTATTAGAATATATAATACTCAAGCTCAAACCCCACTAATTTTTTTAGAAGGTCAAACCCCACTAATATATATATATATTGTTTTTAAATTAGGAAGTGTTACGTACCACAGGTTGCATTCGGTCCTTTCCAATAGGATAGAGATATTGATTGGGTTTTCTCATAGCAGAAGAAGTAAACCAAAGGATAAAACCTGATAAAAGATCCAAAAGGGAGTCTAAGGTGGAAGCTATCACTGCCAGTGATTTACTCTCAACCGAAGCATACACTTTCGCAACAAAAATCACCATGTTTGCTATGTTTGATGCATATATTGCCGTCCTCTCGCTCCTCGCAAGTTGCTCCATTTCATCCTGAAATTAACCAAACATTTTTTTTATGCATATATATATATGAATGAGTTATATATGAAATATATAATTGCATATATTTATATTTTAAACGATAATTAAATTTGATTAAATTGTTATTTATTTCGTTAATTATATTTCTAAAAAAAATACTTTTGATTAATTTTTTTGAATCATTGGAAATGAAGATCTAGAAGTAAACATGCATGTTAATTAAGTTGATAGAATAGGCTCATGAACAACAAACCTCTGTCAAACTTCCAGGCAATGTGCCTAACTCAGTAAATCCGTCAACTTCAGTGAATCCTTTCAGAATCTTTTCCTGCCTCTTGTAATATTTCGCAATTTTTTTTCGTCTCCCTATAACAAAAAGAGAGAGAGATGTGATCTATAAGGTTTGCGGTGTGTATATATATATATTTATATATTTTAGGGCAAATCCCGGACCAGAGCACGGATCAAGTAGGACTCGGTTTCGCTGTAAGCTTGACCCCAAATCAGAGACGGAGCCAGAGCATGGGATGGGTAGGGGCCAAGGGGCCAAAAATTTTAGTAGGTATGGACCAATAGGCAAAAAAAAAAAAAAAACCTTACAATTTTTTTTTTCCTTGGATGGAGGGCCATATATATATGGCCTACACCAGAAAATCCCCAGTTCCGTCCCTGGGTCAAATAATTGTTTGCACCTAATAAAATTCGAATCTTAGATTTGATGGAAATGCCACCAAGTCTAAGGCTTTCACCACTTGAGCCAACCCTAGAGGCTAGGTTTGTCATAATTTAACTGAGCACAAGATATGAATGAGTGTGAAAGAGAGGAGATTACTTAGTGTCTTCAGAATATGTCCAAGACCAAAACCAGAATATGTGTGCTTCTCTGGCAACTGAATCCCATCCAAGTTGAGTTGCCATTCTGGCGTCTGAGGAACATGCTGGCCCGGTGGGGTTGCAGCTGGTGATAGAAGCTCAGTTCTGTAGTCTGCAGAATCCGTGCGAAGATCGGTCTCCATTGTTGTTACAAGAAGAGAAAGGAAGAACTCCAACTTATTAAATAGAACAGATCAACAATTTAAATATAACACATTAAATACAGCAGCTTCCGTCAGATGTAGTTAAATTAATTTATATTCAATAAGGATTGCATGGTGAATGCCATAGCAGTTGACTTTGTCTATTTTGTTTACGGCTTTACTTGGTATGAAAGGAATCATAGTGGGGGAATGTCTTTATATTCTTAACAACTCAACTGAGACAGAAAATAATACTTTAGCATACTCGGGCAGTTGAAATTAAAGTCTACCTAATCAATATATATATTATGTAAAATATAAAATAAGGGAGAAGAGTGAAATGAGTAATTCTAAAATGCCTACTTGTGTCTTACTAGAATGATGTGGCTATTAAAATTATCATTTGATTAAAATCTGATCAATCACAAGTCCAATTGTAATTTTAATTAATAGTCACATCATTTTTAGTATGACACAAGTAGATCTCCTAGAATTACTCAAGTGAAAGTAAAGTGAAGATGATGCAAACATTGATAGAGTTAGTTACTAAAGGATGTGATCTGAAAAAGATGTAAATGAATGAAAAGTTATTTGGTGTTTAGTATTTGAGTCATTTACATAATTGGGTCCTTCATTTAGATTCATAGTTTATTTTTCTTTATATTTTTAGGCATGTGGG
Source organism: Carpinus viminea (assembly GCA_013348765.1). Lineage (NCBI taxonomy): Eukaryota > Viridiplantae > Streptophyta > Magnoliopsida > Fagales > Betulaceae > Carpinus > Carpinus viminea. The sequence goes on along the minus strand of CP054672.1, from coordinate 33,382,851 downwards.
TTGTTATAGGGTTGTTGTATCAAATAAACAAGAGGTTTCTGTTGTTAGAATATGTTATATGATTCCATATTAAGAATATATTCCTTATACGATCATTAGCATGTTAGGATTGAGTGTAATTATTAGGTTTGATTGATTTGATTTGCATACTTTTATTTTATTTTATTATTAAAGATATTAAGATTTTTATCAGATAATTGTTTTCCACTTTCCACTATATTTTACTTTTATAGTTAGTTTTAATGTAATAAATCCAGCAAATTATAAGTTAATTAGTATGGAGGCATGACAAATAACACTCCAAATTAATTATTTTAATTAATTAATTTTTGGGCATAACAGTTGGAGATCCATGCTACAATCTCTTGTATCACTATCTACAACTAATGCTAAGTACATAGTAATGATTGAAGTTGCCATGGAAAAACTATGGGTAAAAAGGTTGATTAAAGAACTTGGGATATAATATATGGAAAATGCTAGGGGTTCTCCCCGTAGATTCTCCTGGTATTTTTTCAGTCTTACGTAAAATATGATTTAAGAAAAAATAAAATTGTAGTAACCTCCACCACCAATTTTTTTTAGGCATTAGCACTAACTTTGAGGTATTAACACCAAATTTGTGAGGCATTAGCATCAAATTTATGATGATCAAATCCATTTTGGGTGATATTATCCCTAAAGGTTTAATCTACCACCTTAAGGTTTTAGTTTTGAATCCAAAAATAAGTTTTAAAGCATTAAAACCTAACTATTAATTCATAAAAATTAATCTATTAGCAAAAAAATGGTACTACAATTTTATTTTTTCTTAAACCATGTTCTACGTAAGATTGGGAGAAAAATATGAAAACACTACGAGGAGAATCCTTAGCAAACCCCATAATATATAAAGCATTATAAAATCCACAGTTGCAATGTGAGAGTTAGAGTGCCTAATGACTCTCAACAAAAACCTTCTTGGCTCATAATGGAGAAGCAAGGACACTTCTCTAGAGGTTCTCCCCTTTCAATTTTGTCTTAGAGGTCCAAGTGAGCATAGGGGGCATCCTATTCTATTTATAAGAAAGAAAAGAGTAAAATTGAAAAGGGGTTGAAAAAGCTCTTAAGAAAATAAATTAGTTAGGGTGTCTTGGCCATAATGTTTTATCTCGATCTCTGATAAAGGACAATTTAGCGAGTTGGAAAGTTTACTCCTATATCTACAACAAACTTTTTCCAATTCAAACGTTTTCTATGACTAATCTTCAGTTGTAACCACAAATCTGTTTCAAACAAACTCAACTCAATACATAGATAGCTCATATTCCTTGGCTTTGGGAGTAGAAAAGCCAATGCCGAAACTCATCATCCTTAACCCGAAAGACAGGAAACTATTCACATCTACAACCTAAGGATATAAACAATCCTTATTTAAACTAGAGAGAAGTTAGAGGTTCTTTCTAGGGCCGGCTATACTATTTTCCATTTGATTTTGAACCTTATTTACTGAGAATGAGTGTGGGCACATTTAATTTGTGACAACTGATAAATAGAATTTATAAAAATTCACACGTAAATTAATCAGTAGCCGAGTTCACCTTTTGTTAAATAGTTACAAGAAAATTTAAACTAAACAAACAGAATACACAATTAACTGTGAAGCCTACATAATGAGCCCTAATGCTACACTGCCTCCTATTTGAAAAGCTAAAATCTCAAGTACTTATGAAAAGAAAGAGTGTCTAAGCTTTCGGGATAGCAATAATTAATGAGAAGCATGCACTTATTAACAAATAGAATATCTAAAAGAAAAGTTCTCTCTAACTAAACCCTAGATGAGAAGGAACCATATCTCACAAGTCTTTTAAGATTATCTGAGAGTATTTGTTTTTATGGTGTGAAACGATGGCGGATGATCTTTCTATGTTATAGGCAAATCTTTCATTGGCAGAAGAAGAAGATGGGGAGCTTGAGATCTAAAAGACTGAACTGAAAAGGGTGATCCAGAAGGGTAAAACTTGCGTTGTGGGAAAACTCTTGTCTAATAGGATTGTAAGCAAGGAGACCATCAAGAGTACACTCTTGCGTTGGTGGAAATTATTGGGATCCTTTACTTTCAAGATTCTAGGAGGCAACCTCTTTCTGATTGAATTCGAGGTGGCTTGTGACAAGGCAAGAGTTTTGGAGGTACGGCCTTGGGTTTTTGAAGGAAGTTTATTCTTTTTGGAAGATTTTAATGGTTGAACTTCGCCATCAAAATTCACTTTCGACAAAGCGTCCTTTTGTTGAATAAGAATTACTCATATATAGGTGAGTTTTCTTTATTGAATAAGAATTACTCATAGGTAAGTTTTCTTTATATCTTTCCTTGAAATCATATATAAACTCTATATTTTAAGAAGAATTCGTAGATCATTAATAGACTCAAGATCTAGAATTAGTTATCCACTACTTTATTTGTTGTTCTTCGCTGCAGCCCACTAAGTCGCATTGCATCAATTATGTTTTCTGTTTTTGCATTTATTTTGTTTTATTTTTATTTTCATTTTCTCTGTGATTATTTTGTTTCTGTTAGTTAGTTTATTTTATTACTTTTTGTGTAGTGTATGCTTGGTTGGAAATCACTGAACTTAGAGTTGATACCCCTAGATCCCGAAATAGAAAGAACTTTTAGGAGAAATCAGAGAGCACTTGTTGAGAGAGCGACAATTGAGATGGGAGATAATGCAGCCATAAATGCGAACCAATTGGAGAATGTAGAGCAACCTAGGGGAAAGAATAGGAGCAAAAAAGGCTAGGGTTTTCTAGTTTTTTGGTGGCTTTCAATTGGAATTTTCTCATTGTAAGTTTTTGAATTTTCTATGGATTCCCTTGTAGTTGTATTTTCTTTTAATTCCATGAGAGGCTAAATCCCTAACTAAGGTTGAGAATGAAGCCTTACAAATGATTAGTAATAGACAATTTTCACGTAAATTGACACTTTTCCAATTATATGAATTATATTTTTCATTGTTCTATTTATATTTCAATTAATTGTTGATCACTTTTAGTTGATTGCTTGGTTTATTTGTTTAAATATTGAATATCCATTCTCTTTCGTTCAATGAATACATCGGATCTTTTAGTTTAATTTGGATATCTCTTGTGATTTGTGTGAAGCACAAATACATTGGATGATTTAAACTAAATCGGATATCCTTTGTGATTTGTACAAAGAACAAATACTTTCGATGTTTTGATACATTTGTCATGCAAAAATAGAACATATATAAAATGTGTCGTTCGACACTTTGGAAAATGTCGATGAACATGAAGATTGTTGCTATGAGTTGTGATGGTTGATTCCAAAAACCTTGGTATGTTATCTTTTAATTATTTCATTTTGTTTCAATTTATGTTTTCAATTGCAAAATCACACAAATTTCGGAACTAGGTTAAAATAGGATTAGTTTATATAGAAATATATTTTCATGACGCAATTCCCTATGAATTCGACTTCGCACTTGCACATACTATATTGCAAATGACTTGTGCTCTTATGAGTACATTTAAAACTCACAAGTTTTTGTATTATTTTTCTTTATGAAATTTTGATTTTATTTTATTTGTTTCTGCATATCTAACCAAAAAAAGAAAAAAAAAAATTGTTGTTGTTTTATTGCAGTTTCCGCATAAGCCTAATCCCTGCCAAGGCGCTCGATTGCACCTCACCTATGCTCAAGCACACTTGAGCATACCGTAGCAAGGAGCCCGTGCACCTATGCTCGACCCTTCCACAACTGTGCTCAAGTGCACCCACGTAGACTGCACCAAAATGGACAACTATCTGAAATTTTGTCAAACTTATGTTTGGTCCGTTTTGTGAGTTTTTGTTTGAATTTTTGGTATTCTTGTTTATTTGTTTTCAAAAAAAAAAAAAACATAAAATAAAATAAAAATTTTGGTTACTATTTTATGTGGGGCATTCTAAATAGTGAGGATGAAGCATGAATTTTTTGTTTGATAATTTTTATGTTTTTCATAATTGTAAGATGTCAAATCCTACTAACTATCCTCAAAATTTTCACCCATATGGAGCATGTTCATATAACTCCAATCCTCATCATCAGATTGGAAATTGTCCATCCTATATATGGGCAATCTTCCAATTTTGCTTATGAGCAAATGAACACTTCTTTCTCCAACCCAGGGTTTGAATCAAACTCCAATATTTACACCTCAGACTGGAGCAATCATTCTGATTTCTCGTGGCAAGCTCATGCTATGGGAAATTATGCTCCCCAATTTCATGAACTGCACATTCTGAATATTCACAGTTTGATAATCTATCTTCCATTCCTTCATCATATGACTATCTTCCTCAACAATATTCGCTAGAAGACTCTCTCAAGGAATTCATGCAACTAACCAGCCAATCCATGAGTCTTATACCACAAGAATCATCATTGGAAGACACGCTCAATAAGTTTAGGCAAACAGTCAACCAACCCATTCAAAAAATCACAAATGCCACTATGGCAAACATTGACCACAAGAATAATCATTGGAAGGCGCATTCAGTGAGTTTAGGCAAACAATCAACCAACCCATTCAAGAAATCACAGATGCCATTATGGCAAACATTGAAACAATTGCAAGGTTGGAAGGATTACTCGATCATCTAGTTGCTGAATTCAACAGAATCGAGGAAGAGGAGCTTCAAAGTCAAGAGATGGCGAGAGGGCAATACATGATTAATGAGGATGGCCCCCACAATTCTTATCATGAGCATGTCCAAGCCACCACATTTGGAAGTGAGGAAGTTGTTAAGGAGATTGTTAATGAGCCAAGTTTAGAGAATCCTTTGGCAACATGCCTTGCTCAATTTAGATATGATTTAGATTTGAATAAGTTACTTGAGCAAGCAGATGCAAATTTAAATCTTAAAAAAAAAAAAAAAAAACCACAGGGGTATATGGACTTTACTTTTTTTTCTTTTCTTTTCTTTGGGCGGTAATGCTTTGGAATTAGGTCAATTATATTTAAAAATTTAAAAACAAAAATACTTCTTGAATATAATTAATTCCTTGAAACTATTCAATTCATTTAAGCTAAAAACATTCGGCTCCGATGCTTTGATGGTTGACACAAAAAAGATCACACGGAGGAGCATTTTAGTGTTAAGCTTTTGTTATTAGACTAGGGTGGGCCACCCCTTGTTGAGGTGTGGTCACGTGACTACCCCTTATGTCATAGTGGCAACTGCCCCTTTTGAAACTCCAAAGCTGTAAATTGCTACTGGCTACGTGGTGAGTAATTATTGGTAGGGGTGTCAATGCTGGCGGTTATTAATTGCCCGTCAACCGCTACCCGTTATAACCGTCAATCACTTAACTGCTATAACCGCTAACCGCTATAACCACATATAGCGGTTAACGATTATAAGGTTTACTAACCGTAACCGCATTTTATATACTATATTTTTATAATTATAATAATATTTAGACATATAACATAATCAATTGATCATTAATGATTAAATCGCATTTTTGTTTTATATAATTAAATCACAATTTGAGTGTTAATGTATTATCACTTTAATTTATATGATTATATTACATGCTCAATTAATCATAAAATCATTTGATTATATAATAACAAATTATACATACATATTCATAAGTCCTAAGTTATAAGCATGAAAGTTCATACTAATATAACAATGAACAATTAAGTATCTAAAGACTTAGTTACAATGTATGTTATCAACTTATAAGTCTATATATGTTATAAATTATAATTATACATTATACATATATGCAATTATGCATATTAAATAATATAAATGTAAAAGATCAATACTTAATCATATGACTTAATAACAATTCAAATATTTATTAAAGTTAATAATATTATTAATGTATGATGATAATGTGATTTGTATAATATCGAATTAATTAATTGACATTGGATTAAACAATATGTTACTTATAACCATAATTGAAATATTAATGTATTATCATTATAATTTATATGATTATATAATAACAAATTATAAATATATAATATTTATATATGATACATTTGTAACTTTGTAATAGTATATGATATGTTATGTAATAATATTTAGGAGTTTGTTAGGGGTTCTCCCTATAATGTTCTCCTGGCGTTCTCCTAGTCTTACATAGAAAATGATTTAAGAAAAAAAAAGAATTGTAGTATCCTTTTTTTGCTAATAGATTAATTTTTATGAGTTAATAGTTAGGTTCTAATGCTTTAAAACTTGTTTTTTGATTCAAAACTAAAACCTAAGGGTGGAAGGTTAACCCTTTAAGAATAATATCACCCAAAATGGATTTGATTATCTTAAATTTGATGTTAATGCCTCAATTTTGATGCTAATGCCTCACAAATTTGGTGCTTATGCCTAAAAAAAAAGTGATGGAGGCCACTACAATTTTATTTTTTCTTAAATCATATTTTACGTAAGACTAGGAGAACCTACGGGGAGAACCCCAAGCATTTTCCTAATATTTATATATATATATGATATGTTAGCAACAAGTAACATAACTATTAATTAATTTGTAGTTACATATTAACTAGCTTTGTACGTATTTATATCATACATTCTTATTCTAATATTTTGTAATTTAGTATGTATTAAGTAATTATACATATATGCAATTATGGATATTGAATAATATAAATGTATAAGATCAATACTTAATCATATGATTCAATGACAATTTAAATATTTTATTCAAATTAATCATATTATTAATGTACAATGATAATATGATTCATATAATATTAATTTAAGTAATTAATATTGGATTCATTAAACAATGTGTCACTTATAACCACAAGTGAATCAAAGCATTATTAATTACTTTATACTTATAAAACATATATTACATTATCTTAAATTCTTAGATCTAAGATAATTTTATTATATTAATATGAATTGTGATTTGTGAGATAATATGATCATATAATTTAAGTATGAATGTATGACAATTAGATCATTAAAAATTTAGGACTTAGAAGTTTGAGCATTACCATTAGATAATAAGTTCAATTAAAAAAAGCTTATAAGTAAATATGATAATAATTTTATAAGGAGTGAGACCATTTAGAAATTTACCCATCTTAGTATCATAGTATGAATGTATGACCATTAGATCATTAGGAATTTAGGACTGAGGAGTTTGAGCATTATCTTTAGATAATAAGTTCAATTAAAAAAAAAAAGATTATAAGTAAATATGATCATAATTTAAATCATTAATCATATTATCTAATTTAGTTATTGAGATCATATGACTATATAATATCAAATTAAGTAATTAATATTAGATCCAACAATGTGATTCTTATAACAACAATTGAAGTATTAATATATTTTTAAAACAATGTTTTGACAATTGTTTTAAAAATAAATTGAACCATTCAATTTTTTTTTTTTTTTGCCTCTTCCTCTTCCACATTCAATTTTATTTTATTTTTTTATATGTTGTGTTTTTTTTTTTTTTTTGAAAAAAAGTTAACCGGTTATGACTTAATATTTAAGGATTTATTAAAGTATAAGTAAATATAAATTTGGAGTAAAATATTTTTTTTATTTTTCAATATGTGCTCTTTTTATAGTAATTGGGACAAAAAAGACACTAAAAATACAAAAACAAATGACTATACAAAATGTTACAGTATTAATAAAAGACCAAAAAAGCCCAAAAAGAGAAAAAAAAAAAAAAAAAAAAGGCCCAAAAAAGGGCCCAATTTTTAAAAAGCGGTTAGCGGGCAGTTACCTATTTCACTAATCGCTAAGTGGTTAGCGGTTAGTGAAAGCTACTAACCGCTAACATGGTTACGATTAGCGGTTATTGCCACTAACCACTTACTGTAACCGCATTGACACCCCTAATTATTGGGTTGTGCCACTCACAACATAATGGTTAGGCCAACAACTTTTTATATTTATTTAATCTTTTTAAACTTTTAGATATCGAATTTTTAATTTTTTGTAATACCATTTATTTGTTAAATTTTTCATGGGGTGACAAAATTACCAATTTTTAAAAATAAAATAAAAAATAAAGAAAGAAAAAAAAAAGTTGCAAAGATTTAGTGTTTAGTTAAGATTTAATGAAAGTTATAAAAATACTCACACATCAATCTTTGCAATTTTTTATAATTAAAATATGGACATTTTGAAAATTTTGGCAAATGATTTAACAGAAAGATGACATTACAAAAAATTTAAAGTTTGATGACATTAAATTAAGAGTTTTTAAACTTTGAAATATTAATTGCACGGTTACAAGAATTGGATCGTGTAGTGTACTAAAAGAGAAGTAAATATGGTGATGCATACGTTGGCAAATGTGGCGATCTAAACACCTACTAAGAAAATTTGAACAAAAAAAAAAAAATACAGAAGTGCTAACTTCTGTACCCATCATGTGGCTTATTGGGTCGCGGCACGAATGTTCTCGGACTACATTCTCACTTACTCCCTCCCCCTCCCCCCTCCATCCTTTCCCATTTGTAGTGATAAAGATCCACCCCTCCCCCATAAGGCATCTGGCTCTCTTGTTGGTTGAATATGTCTTATTAAAAAAAAAAATTGAACCAACAGGTACCCTAAATTTCTTCATGACATTGTAATTACTTAAATGAAATTTTAGTTTAAAAAAAGAAAAGAAAAAAAAAAGTGAAGTTTATTCAAATACTAGAAATCTTAAATATTAAATGCCTAATAATGAATGGCGGTTCTCCTTATCCATCAAAATTGATAAGACATAAAAAAATAAAAAAATAAATAAAAAGGTTTACTTTATTGTCTCCTTTCTTTTTCGTAGAAAAGAATATTAAAAAATAAAAAATATATATATTAAAAGATGGTCCATCCGAGCCTCCCCTTGGGATCCCATGTAAAGTTGATGTCTTAGGAAATTACGACGAAATTTCGTACAATATGTAAAGTAAAGAGTCGAGACACATAGCTTGCGTATGAAAGCATATATAATAACATAAGATAAATCTAACAAAAGGTAGACCAACTTTTCGAAATTATTTTTAAAAAAGTGAAAAAAAAAACTCACCCTAGGGAAAAGGCCAAAGTATTATTTATTATTATATAGTCCTTAATCTTATCACATTTACATCACCCAAAGCCAGCAATCTTTTCATTAAGAAATACATATATATATATATATATATATTTTACATGTCTGCACTGAAAGAGGAAGTGAAATTCAAACTAGTGACATTCGTTTTATTAGATGTGATCCCAGTTAATTGAGTTACGTCTAGAGGTAAGGGTGTTAAGAGAGCAAGCCGCTTGCGAGCAAGTTCGGGCTTGGTTCACATAGGCTCGGCTCGTGTTCAACTTGAATATTAAATGAAACGTTTCATGAATACAAATCCTAACTCCAACATTAAACAAAGCAAGCTTGCCTCGACTCGGCTAAGCTCGTGAGTAGTTCGTATAAGGCTTGAATTAGTAGTTGTTTACATAATTGCTCATATGAATATTAAAAATTGATGATTTTTTTTTTCTTCTAATATGTATCATTTTATAAAATGATGCATATCCTTTCTCTTCGAAACCAAATGTCTTATAGTATTGACTCAAGCTTCATATTCAATTAGACGGACTAAATAATTGCTCATATGCAAGATGATCTTCTTGAGCCGTTTAAGAATACTTAAAGTTTAAATTTATAATAAAAAATTAAATTAAATTAAATATAAGAGCCAACTTGCAAACTGGCTCGGCTCAGCTCGACTTATTATGAGATCGAGCTCGATCGATTTTTTGGCATATCTTTAAGCTCGACTCGAGCTCGACATCGAGTAAAATTTAAACAAGCCGAGTTAAAACAAGGAAAGCTCGCCCAAGTTCAACTCATTTACATCCTTATCTGGAGGACAACAATTTATTTTTTGAATAGCTAGCGGATATAATAAGCAATTTCATTAAGAAACAATATGATGTAATGATATCCATCAATTTTATTTTATTTTATTTCTATTTTTTGAATTTTTTAAAATAAAATTGTAGGGGCAATTTAGTATTTTTATAATTTCCGTTAGAGAAAACGGAAATGGTTAACAAATGGGCCACATTGAAAATTTTTGAAACTTTAATGGGGTACATTATAATTTTTGAAACATTAGAGGTTAAATTGAAAATGTCCTGAAACTTTAGGAAAGGTAAAATGTAATTTTCCCTAAACTTAAACTAAGAAAATTAAGTAAGAAATTAAACCAAGCCAATTGTGTACTTGTTTTCTAAGTAAGAGTTATTGGATGCACCAAAATTATTTAGTATTTTACTAAGATTAGCGCATCTTATTTAGTAGACTATTACACGATTGACATACAACTTGATAATATAGTAGTACAAATCAACCATTGGATTAGCACTAGTAAAAAACAAAAATTCAAACGACCGATTGATTTTAACTGCTACGTTATTTAGTCTACTAAATAGTAGTAATATCTTATGAAAGGAAACCATGGTGTCTAGCATTATTCATTTTTCCATTTCTTTCCAATTACATCATAAAATAAATGAAAAATACACTAATTTTTTTTTTCTTGGTGAGACTGGATTAATAAAGAAAAGTAAAATACAAAAGGAGTGGGCCACAAGCATCCTTACATTAACCCATACAAAATTATAATGCGCAAATTAAACTAAAAATAAGCGTATATGAGTAGCCGAAAACGCCGGGATTCGAGACATCTACAATAACTACAACCATTATTGTATTAGTAATGTAGTAATCAAAACTTCTCTTGATTAATTTAGAGCACCCTTTGGCTGATGCTCAAGCTTATGAGTAGCATCAAAATCCACATGAACAAATGCTCTCTCAACTCCAGGAAGTTGCTCAAGCTTCTCTTGTAGGGACTCCCCGATCGTATCTGCCTCACCAAGGGACATGTCCCCCGGCAACACAATGTGAACCTCCACAAAGTAGTTGAGGCCAAATGTGTATGCTCTTACTGTTTCAATGTGCTCAATCTCCTTTCGGCGGTTCCAACTCAGATATGTTAGTTTTGCTGAATACTTTGGCGGTGCTGTCCTCCCAATTAATGATTCAACGTTCTCCATCACAGTCTTTGCCCAATCACCCATTGTATATACAGCTATCTGCATTGTTGTTCGATGCTAGTGGATTAGTGTTTAATTTATTTTGAGAGCCGATATTATGAAGGGTCGGTAATTGTGAATTCAACACGAACTCAATATGAAATTAGTAAATATGATTGAGAAGTCTTACCTGTTTAATTAAGTTGGTCGGATTAGGGTTGACCTATGCAGTCTTATATTCATGCCTTGACACGGCTTGAATTGATAATTTTTTACGTGACCCATGACACGAATTAGCATCTTAATTAAAATTATGATGATGGATATACTTACAAGAATAGCCCTGGTAGGATCGAGCCACCAGTAGAATTTGATGGCCAAAACAGCTACAGCTAAACCGATGAGTTGGTGATGACGTCGAAGAGATGGTCTTGAGCATATGCCCTGACAATTTCATTTTTGAATCTTTGACAGTATACCATAAGCACAAATTTTACAACTATCACCGACACCATTATCCCTATCATCCATCTTTCTTTTGTTGGGTCCCTTTCCGGCTGAGTCTGCATAAAGTTAACAGTGCTTTTTTAAATCTTAATTGGTTTAAATTAGAAGGAATTGTGTTTGGCAAATCATAGAATAAACACAAGTTCAATTTTGGATTATATTTATAAAGACATGCATGTTGATAGAGCTCCACTAAGGACAACTGAAGACGTCTCCAATGTTGTACTAGCTTCCAGGGGAAATCAAGCTTAAAGAGACGTGCAGCTACTGAAGTTTGTGGAATTCAATTAGGGGCGGGAAACAAACCACAGTTATATTGGTCTCGTCGAATTAGACTTTTGAAAAATTTCATCTAAAAATTAATTGGTATCAAGTAACACAAGACATGTTCTAAGAGAACGACTCGAACCCATGATCTGCTCTAGTACTATTGGTTGAATACTATAAGTGCTTGGAATTCAACTAAAACTGGACTATGAAAGCAACATATGATGGAGCTTCAGTTGTCCCAACTCTCCTCAATGGAGCTTCCTATCACATGCGTAAGTTAACAAGTAATATTTTTTGAAGTTTTTTTTTTTGGTCATTTTAAAAATAAAAATTATCATTAGACTTGTGATTGATTAAAATTCTAGTGATTTTAAAAGCTAACTCATTTTTGGAATGACACGTAAGGGACTTAGAGCATTTGTTAGATTTAGATTGTCTTATTCGGTATTTCTAATGCAATAGTTGCAAAATGAGTTCATGTACGAAGAATTGAAGAATTCAGAGTTTTTCAGTCTAGTGTGTCCAGACGCGAAGCGGTGTTCGAACATAGATTCGAGATACTTCATTTCACAACCCATGTTCGGACAACTAGAAGCCATGTCCAGACGTGAATTCCATAGAAGTCCTATTTGCAAGACATGTCTGGACATGAATTCCAGGGAATTCAATTTGCTTGGCATGTTTGGACACTAGGATGTCATGTTTGGACATGGAGGATTTTCATTGACGTAACCCTAGCTGTGTTCGGACATGTACTTAACCATGTTCAAAAATAGCCGCTTTGATACCAATTGAAAATATATAAATGACTCTAAACTAAATCTAGAAAGGGTTGAATAGGTGTTTACCAACAACAATAAGAGGAATTAAAAATCTTAAGCATGCAACACTACCAAATATCCGTGTCTCTTTATTTACAGCTCTATATGTTTGGTACTGTTGCATGCTTAAAATTTTTAATTCCTTTTATTGTTGGTAATTAAACACCTATTAAACCACCTTTTAGGTGTAGTTTGGAGTCGTTTATATGTTTTCAGCATTACTTTAAGTTAACATTAAATATAGTAAAATTTCACTTAATTCATTCAAACTTTTATTATTTTTGCAATTAAAACTTTTAATTTAGTGTATCGAACTTTTAATTTTTTGCAATGTTACCTATTCATTAATTTTTTTTTTTTTTTTAATATAAAAAAATGCAAAGATTCAAGTGTGCGAGTTTTTTTGTTTTTTTTTGTTGCAAATTTCATGAAATCTTGAGGAATGCCTAAATTTTTGCTTCTTTTTTTTCTTTTTCAAAAAAAGAAATGAGGGTATTTTTGTTATTTTGCCACATCTATGATAGGATTTAACGAAACAACCTAATGGGGAGGTAACATTACAAAAAATTGAAAGTTCGATATATTAAATTGAAAGCTTTAAAATTTTAGAGGCGTAATTGCAAAAGTAATTACAGAAGTTCGAGATACATGGTTAACTTGAAGTTTGTACTTAAATATATAACTGACAAAATTAAGAAACAATTATATATGTAGATACAAAATTTGGTAAACCCAAAACATTTCAAATTTGGTTTACTATTCACTGCTGATCTAGTTATGTAGTTTGTTAAACACCATTAAAACTTATGAATTATATTAATATAGTTAATATATATATACACACACGTATGCATATGCGTACCTTTGTAACAAGTTCTCGAGTTGATTCGAATGATATTTGTAATCCAAGAGTCGCCATTACAGATGCAAAAACAACAATGCCCTGCAAATATGTGCATTGAATCAAAATATGAAAATTGAGAAGCTCTGTTTCCTATGTTATTCATAGAAAATTTAAAATAATACTACTCTTCATACTTATTTATCACATATTTTATATCCATTGATGTGAAGTATTTTGAGTTTATTTCTTTAATTAATTAAGTAATTTTTCTTTATTTTTAAATGATTGACATAAAAAGTCATTTAACTAGTGTAAAATGAGTGCGAAGAACAACATTATTTGAATATTAAATCAGTTATGATTTAATATTTAAGGATTTATTTAAAGTACAAGTAAATATAAATTTTAGGTCAAATATTTTTTATTTTTCAATATGTGCTCTTTTTATAGTAATTGGGACAAAAAAGACATTAAAAATACAAAAAATAAATGAGTATAAAAAATGTTACAATATTAATAAAAGCCCAAAAACGCACAAAAAGTCAAAAAAAAAAAAGCCCAAAAAAGGGCCCAAATTTAAAAAAGTGGTTAGCAGGCAGTTACTTATTTCACTAATCGCTAACCGGCAGTTAACCGCTAACCACTAACCATTAGGCGGTTAGCGGCTACGGTTAGTGAAATCTACTAACTACTAAGATGGTTACGATTAGTGGCTATTGTCACTAACGCTAACCGTAACCGCATTGACACTCCTAATTATTGGGTTGTGCGACTCACAACATAATGGTTAGGCCAACAACTTTTTATATTTATTTAATCTTTTTAAACTTTTAGATATCGAATTTTTAATTTTTTGTAAGGGAAATGCTAGAATGCAATAAACTACCCATATTTGGCCCATAAAAGTCTATGTAACATCCCTCACTTATTGCATTGTGGGTTTTTTTTCACTGCAACGATATTCTAAAATATTTTTTTGGGATGCCACATAGACTTTTATAGGCTAAATATGGATAGTTTATTGCATTCTAACATTTTCCTTTTTATAATATCATTTATTTGTTAAATTTTTCACAGGGTGACAAAATTACCAATTTTTTTAAAAAAAATTAAGAAAGAAAAAAAAGTTGCAAAGATTTAGTGTTAGTTAAGATTTAATGAAATTTATAAAAATACTCACACATCAATCTTTGCAATTTTTTATAATTAAAATATGGGCATTTTGAAAATTTTGGCAAATGATTTAATAGAAATATGACGTTGCAAAAAATTAAAAGTTCGACAACACTAAATTGAAAGTTTTTAAACATTGAAATACTACTTGCACGGTTACAAGAATTGGATTGTGTAGTGTGCTAGAAGAGAAGTAAATATGGTGATGCATACATTGGCAAATGTGGCGATCTAAACATCTACTAAGAAAATTTGAACAAAAAAAAAAACTATACACGTAAGTGTTAACTTCTGCGTCCACCACGTGGGTTATTGGGCCGCGGCACAAATGTTCTTAGGTTGCATTCTCACTTACTTCCCCCTCCCCTTCCAATCATCTCCCATTTGTAGTGGTAAAGATCCACTCTCTCTTTCTCCTTTTGACTTGTTGTAAGACATTTGGCTCTCTTGTTGATTGAATGCATGTCTTATTTTTAAAAAAAAAAAATTGAACAACAGGTACCCGACATTGTAATTGCTTGAATGAAATTTTACTTAAAAAATTAAAAAAGAAAAAAGAAAAAAAGTGAAGTTTATTCAAATACTAGAGAACTTAAATATTAAGTGCCTAATAATGAATGGTCGGTTCTCCTTATCCATCAAAATTGATAAGACATAAAAAAATATAAAAATAAAAAAAGGTTTACTTTATTGTCTACTTTCTTTTTCTTAGAAAAGAATATTAAAAAATAAAAATATATATATATATATTAAAAGATGGTCCATCCGAGCCTCACTTGGGATCCCATGTAAAGTTGATGTCTTGGGAAATTACGACGAAATTTCGCAGCATATGTAAAGTAAAGAGTCGTGACACATAGCTTGCGTATGAAAGCATATATAATAATAACATAAGATAAATCTAACAAAAGGTAGGCCAACTTTTCGAAATTATTTTTTTAAAAAAAAAGAGAAAAAAAAAAAAAAAACAAACTCACCCTAGGGAAAAGGCAAGAGTATTATTTATTATTATATAGTCCTTAATCTTATCACATTTACATCACCCAAAGTCAGCAATCTTTTCTTTAAGAAATATATATATTTTATATGTCCGCACCAAAAGAGGGAGTGAAATTCGAACTAATAACATTCACTTCATTAGATGTGGTCCCAGCTAATTAATCTACGTCTGGAGGTAAGGGTGTTAAGAGAGCAAACCACTTGCGGGCAAATTCGGGCTCGGTTCGCATAAGCTCGGCTCGTGCTCAACTCAGATATTAAATGAAGCGTTTTATGAACACGAATCATACCTCGAATATTTAACGAAGCAAGCTTAACTCAACTCGGTTAAGCTCGTGAGCAGTTCGTGTAAGGTTCAAATTGATAGTACGTTGTTTACATAATTGCTCATATTAATATTAAAAATTGATGATTTTTTTTTCTTATAATATGTATTATTTTATAAAAGGATGTATATCCTTTCTCTTCGAAACCAAGTGTCTTGTAGTATTGACTCAAGCTTCATATTCAGTTAGACAGACTAAATAAATGCTCATATGCAAGATAACTTCTTAAGCAGTTTAAAAATACTTAAAGTTTAAATTTATAATAAAAAAATAAATTAATAAAATAAATTAAATTAAATATAAGAGTCAGCTGGCAAACTGACTCGGCTCGGCTCGACTTATTATGAGCTCAAGCTTGAGTTCGATTTTTTGGCTCGTCTTTAAACTCAGCTCGAGCTCGAGTTCGAGTAAAATTTAAACAAGTTGAGCCCAAACAAGGAAAGTTCGTTCAAGCTTGACTCATTTACGCCCCTATTTGAAGTACAACAATTTATTGTTCGAATAGCTAACGGATATAATAAGTAATTTCATTAAGAAACAATATGATGTAATAATATCCATCAATTTTATTTTATTTTATTTTTCTATTTTTTGAATTTTTTAAAATAAAATTGTAGAGGCAATTTAGTATTTTTATAATTTCCGTTAGAGAAAACGGAAATAGTTAACGGATGGGCTACATTGAAAATTTTTGAAACTTTGATTGGGTATATTATAATTTTTGAAACATTAAAAGTTAAATTGAAAATATCCTAAAACTTTAGGGAGGGTAAAATGTAATTTTCCCTAAACTTAAACTAAGAAAATTAAGTAAGAAATTAAACCAAGCCAATTGTGTACTTGTTTTCTAAGTATGAGCTTGCGTATGAAAGCATATATAATAATAATATAAGATAAATCTAACGAAAGGGTAGACCAACTTTTCGAAATTATTTTAAAAAAAAGTGAAAAAAAACTTTCACCCTAGGGAAAAGGCAAGAGTATTATTTATTATTATATAGTCCTTAATCTTATCACATTTACATCACCCAAAGTTAGCAATCTTTTCATTAAAAAACAATTTATTGTTTTTTTTACTTGTCCACACCGGAAGAAAGAGTAGAATTTAAACTAATAGCCTTCACTTCAATAGGCGTGGTCTTAGCCAATTGAACTATTTCTGAAGGACAACAATTTATTAATTATTCGAATAGCAAGCGGATAGAATAAGCCATTTCATTAAGAAACAATATGATGTAATAATATCCATCAATTTTATTTTATTTTATTTTATTTTTTCTATTTTTTGAATTTTTTAATATTAAATTGTAGGGGCAATTTAGTAATTTTAGAATTTTCGTTAGAGAAAACGGAGATGGTTAACGGATGGGTCACATTGAAATTTTTTGAAACTTTGATGGGGTATATTATAATTTTTGAAACATTAGAGATTAAATGGAAAATGTCCTGAAACTTTAGAGAGCGTACAATGTAATTTTTCTTAGACTTAAACTAAGAAAATTAAGTAAGAAATCAAACCAAGCCAATAGTGTACTTGTTTTCTAAGTAAGAGTTATTGGATGCACCAAAATGATTTAGTATCTTATCAAGGGTAATATTATTTAGTTGATTATTATACGACAACCATACAATTTGATGATGTAGTAATAAAAATCAATTATTGGATTAGCATTAGTAAAAAACAAAAATTCAAATGACTAATCAATTTTAACTGTCACGTTATTTTAATTGTATTAGAGTCTATTAAATAGTATTATTATTTCATCAAATTGATGCATGGTGTCTGGCGTTATTAGTTTTTCCATTTCTTTCCAATTACATCATAAAATAAATGAAAAATACACTACTCTTTTTTTCTTGGTGAGACTGGATTAATAAAGAAAAGTAAAATACAAAAGGAAGGGGCCACAATCATCCCTACATTAACCCAAAACAAAATTACAGTGTGCAAATTAAACTAAAAAAAACGAGGAACAAGCGTATGAGTAGCCGAAAACGCCAGGATTTGAGACGTCTGCAGTAACTACAACAATTATTGTATTTGTAATACTTGTAGTAATCAAAACTTCTCTTGATTAATTTAGACCACCCTTTGGCTGATGCTCAAGCTTATGAGTTGTATCCAAATCCACATGAACAAATGCTCTCTCAACTTCAGGAAGTTGCTCAAGCTTCTCTTGGAGGGACTCCCCAATATTATGTGCCTCACCAAGGGACATGTCCCCCGGCAACACAATGTGAACCTCCACAAAGTAGTTGAGGCCAAATGTGTATGCTCTTACTGTTTCAATGTGCTCAATCTCCTTCCGGTGGTTCCAACTCAAATATGTTAGCTTCGCTAAATACTCTGACGGCGCTGTCCTCCCGATTAATGATTCAACGTTCTCCATCACAGTCTTTGCCCAATTACCCATTGTATATAAAGCTATCTGCATTGTTGTTCAATGCTAATGGATTAGTGTTTAATTTATTTTGAGAGCCGATATTATGAAGGGTCAGCAATTGTAAATTCGACACAAATCCGACATGAAATTAGTAAGTTATGATTGAAAAGTCTGACCTGTTTAATTAAGTGAGTCGGGTTAAGGTTGACTTATACAGTTTTATATTCATGCCTTGACATAGCTTGAATTGATTTTAACGTGACCCGTAAACCCAACATGATCAAATTAGTAAGTTAGGGTTGAGAGGTGTGACTCGTTTAATTAAATGACTAATTGATATAGTTTTTTATTTATGTCTTGACACAGTCTAAATTGACAATTTTTAATGTGATATGCACAATTCAAACTCTATACGTAAACATAAATAAGTATCCTTAATTAAAATTATGATGATGGATATACTTACAAGAATAGCCCCGATAGGATCAAGCCACCAGTAGAATTTGATGGCCAAAACAGCTGCAGCTAAACCGATAGCGTTGGTGATGACGTCAAAGAGATGGTCTTGAGCATATGCCCTTACAATTTCATTTTTGAATCTTCGACAGTATACCATAAGCACAAATTTTACAACTGTCACCGACACCATTATCCCTATCATCCATCTTTCTTTCGTTGGGTCCCTTTCCGGCTGAGTCTGCATAAAGTTAACGGTGCTTTTTTAAATCTTAATTGGTTTAAATTAGAAGGAATTGTGTTTGGCAAATCATAGAATAAACACTAGTTCAATTTTGGATTATATGTATAAAGACAAGCATGCTGATAGAGCTCCACTAAGGACAACTGAAGACGACTAGCTAGCTTCCAGGGGGAATCAAGCTTAAAGAGACGTGCAGCTACGAAATTCTATCCCATTCTAGGGAGAGTGGAAACTACAGTTATGTTGGTCTCGTTGAATTAGACTTTTGATAATTTCATCTAAAAATTAATTGGTATTAAGTAACAAAAGGCACAAGACATGTTCTAACAGAACGACTCGACTATGAAAGCAACATACATACACATATATATATATAGATGGATTTGTAGTACTATATAGTCCTAGAATTCGATCCACATATGCACGTCTCTTTTAGTTGGACTTCCCCTCGAAGCTGCTACAACGTTGGAGACCTCTTCAGTTGTCCCAACTCTCCTCAGTGTAGCTTTCTATCACAGGCGTAAGTTAACGAGTAATATTATTTGAAGTTTTTTTTTTTTTGGTCATTTTAAAAATAAAATTATCATTAGACTTGTGATTGATTAAAATTCTAGTAATTTTAAAACCCAACTCATTTTTAGAATGACATATAAGAGACTTGTAGCATTTGTTAGTTTTATTCAGTGTTTCTAATGTAATAGTTGCAAAATGAGTTCATGTACAAAGAATTGAAGAATTCAAAGTCTTTCAGTCTAGTGTGTCTGGATGGCCAGAAGCCGTGTTCGAACATGGATTCTAGAGACTTCATTTCACAACCCATGTTTGGACAACTAGAAGCCATGTCCGGACGTGAATTCCATTAGAGGTCCTATTTACAAGACATGTCTAGACATGAATTCCAGGGAATTCAATTTGCTTGGCATGTCTAGACACTAGGATGTCATATTTGGACATGGAGGGTTTACATAGACGTAACCCTAGCTGTGTCCGGACATGTACTTAACTGTGTCCAGACCTAGCCGCTTTGATACCAATTGAAAATCTATAAATGACTCGAAACTAAACCTAGAAGGGGGTTGAATAGGTGTTTACCAACAATAAATGGAATTAAAAATCTTAAGCATGCAACACTACCAAATATTTGTGTCTCTTTATTTACAACTCTTTATATATTTGGTATTGTTGCATGCTTAAGATTTTTAATTCCGTTTATTGTTGGTAATTAAACACCTATTAAACCACCTTTTAGGTGTAGTTTGGAGCCATTTATATATTTTCAGCATTACTTTAAGTTAACATTAAATAGAGTAAAATTTCACTTAATTATTCATCTAAACTTTTATTATTTTTGCTATTAAAAATCTTAATTTAGTGTATCGAACTTTTAATTTTTTGTAATGTTACCTATTCATTAATTTTTTTTTAATATAAAAAAATGCAAAGATTCAAGCGTGTGAGTTTTTTTTTTTTTTTTTTTTGCAAATTTCATGAAATCCTGAGGAACACCTAAATTTTCGCTTTTTTTTTCTTTCTTTTTCAAAAAAAGAAATGAGTTTATTTTTGTTATTTTGCCACATCATATCTATGTTAGGATTTAACGAAACAACCTAATGAGGAGGTGACATTGCAAAAAATTAGAAATTTGATACACTAAATTGAAAGTTTTAAAATTTTAGAGGGGTAATTAAAAAAGTAATTATAGAAGTTCAGGGGGTTGAGTAAAGTTTCTACTTAAATATATAACTGACAAAATTAAGAAACAATTATATATGTAGATACAAAATTTGGTAAACCCAAAACATTTCAAATTTGGTTTAGTATTCACTGCTGAACTAGTTATGTGGTTTGTTAAAAACCATTAATTAAAACTTATAAATTATATTAATATATTAATATAGTTAAGGATATATATATATATATATATATACATATATGCATACCTTTGTAACAAGTTCTCGAGCTGATTCGAACAATATTTGTAATCCAAGAGTCGTCATTACAGAAGCAAAAACAACAATGCCCTGCAAATTTGTGCATTCAATCAAAATATGAAAATTGAGAAGCTCTATTTCCTATGTTATTCATAGAAAATTTAAAATAATATTACCATTCACGCTCATTTATCACATATTTCATACCCGTTGATGTGAAGTATTTTGAGTTTATTTATTTAATTAATTAATTTTTCTTTATTTTTAAATTACTAACATAAAAAGTCATGTAATTGGTGTAAAATAGGTGTGAAGAGCAGCATTATTCAAATATATAATACTCAAGCTCAAACCCCACTAATATATATATATATATATATATATATATATTGTTTTAAATTAGGAAGTGTTACGTACCACAGGTTGCATTCGGTCCTTTCCAATGGGATAGAGATATTGATTGGGTTTTCTCATAGCAGAAGAAGTAAACCAAAGGATAAAACCTGATAAAAGATCCAAGAGGGAGTCTAAGGTGGAAGCTATCACTGCCAGTGATTTACTCTCAACCGCAGCATACACTTTAGCAACAAAAATCACCATGTTTGCTATGTTTGATACATATATTGCCATCCTCTCGCTCCTCGCAAGTTGCTCCTTTTCCTCCTGAAACCAATCATTTTTTTTATGCATATATATGAATGAGTTATATATGAAATATATAATTGCATATATTTATATTTTAAACGATAATTAAATTTGATTAAATTGTTATTTATTTCGTTAATTATATTTCTAAAAAACACTTTTGATTAATTTTTTTGAGTAATTGGAAATGAAGAAGTAAGCATTCATGTTATAATTAAGTTGACAGAATAGGCTCATGAACATCAAACCTCTGTCAAACTTCCAGGCAACGTGCCTAACTCAGTAAATCCGTCCACTTCAGTGAATCCTTTCAGAATCTTTTCCTGCCTCTTGTAATATGCCGCAATATTTTTTCGTCTCCCTATAACAAAAAGAGAGAGATATGTTCTATAAGAGCACTAGTAGCAATTTACCTTGATTTTCCCTAAGTTTAAGGAATAAAACACTTTTTGTTTTCCTATAAAAATATATTTCACAATAGACTCCCTTACATTTCCCTATAACATTAAAATATTATTTATTTACAAAATACAAATTTTCTACCGACCCTTACTTTTTTCATGAAATCCCAATACAATTCCCAATTAAAAACAAAAAGATGAAAGAGGAAAGATGAGAGAGAATTGTTTATATTAAAATAATATATATGGAACCACTTTTGGTTCCCTACACATTGGGAAACTCTATAGCAATTCTTGGAGAATGGTTAAATGTAGGAACCAGATCATATGAGTAGGTTTTTGTGGTTTTTTTTGAAAAACTTCCATAAACATATGAAAGATAATAACATATAGGGTATCTGTTACTAGTACTCTAAGGTTTGCAGTATATATATACATAAATTTTTTAGGGCAAATCCCAGACCTGAGCACGGATCAAGTAAGACTCGGTTTCACTATAAGCATGACCCCAAATCAGAGACGGAGCCATAGCTTGGGATGGGTAGGGGCCAAGGGGCCAAAAATTTTAGTGGGTATGGGCCAATAGGCAAAAAAAAAAATTTTCCTTGGATGGAGGGCCATATATGGCCTACACCAGCCAATCCTTGGTTCCGTCCCTGGCCCAAATAATTGTTTGCACCTGACAAAATTCGAATCTTAGATTTGATGGAAATGCCACCAAGTCTAAGGCCTTAACTGCGTGAGCCAACCCTAGGGGCTAGGTTCGTCATAATTTAACTAAGCACAAGATATGAATGAGTGTGAAAGAGAGAAGAGATTACTTAATGTCTTCAGAAAATGTCCAAAACCAAAACTAGAATATGTGTGCTTCTCTGGCAACTGGATCCCATCCATGTTGAGTTGCCATGCTGGCGTCTGAGGAACATGCTGGCCCGGTGGGGTTGCAGCTGGTGATAGAAGCTCAGTTCTGTAGTCTGCAGAATCCGTGCGAAGATCGGTCTCCATTGTTATTACAAGAAGAGAAAGGAAGAACTCCCACTGATTAAATAGAGCAGATTAGCAAATTAAATATAACATATTAAATACAGCAGCTTCTGTCAGAGGTAGTTAAATTAATTTATATTCAATAAGGATTGCATGGTGAATGCCATAGTAGACTTTGTCTATTTTGTTTAAGGCTTTTCTTGGTATGAAAGGAATCATAGTGGGGGAATGTCTTCATATTGTTAACAACTCGACTAAGACAGCAAATAATACTTTAGTATACTTGGGCAGTTGAAATTATAGTCTACCTAATCAATATATATATTAAGTAAAATATAAAATAAGGGAGAAGAGTGAAAGTAAAGAGAACATGATGCAGAAATTGACAGAGTAGTTACTAAAGGATGTGATCTGATAAGGATGTGATCTTGTAAAGATGTAAATGAATGGAAAGTTATCTGGTGTTTAGTATTTGAGTCATTTACATAATTGGGTCCTTCATTTAGATTCAGAGTTTACTTTTCTTTATCTTTTTAGGCATGTGAGTTGTTATAGGGTTGTTTTATCAAAGAGGTTTGATACAGGCACAACTTAAGTCCAATTTTGGCCCAACTTTTAAGTTAAATTTCTCTTTCTCTCTCTAATTTAAGGCTCTCTCTCTCATCCACATCAGTTTCTTTTTTAAAACTTAATAGAAAAGTTGGACTAAAGTTGGACTTAAGTTGTGTCTGTATCATTTTCCTTTATCAAATAAGCAAGGGGTTTCTATTGTTAGAATTTGTGATATATATATGATTCCATATTAAGTATATATTCCTTATACGATCATTACCATGTTAGGATTGAGTGTAATTATTAGGTTTGATTGATTTGATCGTATTTGGTTTTAGATTTTTTTATTTTTTATTTTTTTTTACATGTCCGCACAAAAGAGAGGAGGGGAACTTAAACTACTGACTTCCGTTTCATTAGGCGTGGTCCCAGCCGATTGAGTTACCTCTTGGAGATTGGTTTTAGATATTCTATTTGTTAATGAGTGCATGCTTCTCATTAATTATTGCTATCCCAAAAGCTTAGACTCTCTTTCTTTTCATAAGTATGGCTCAACAGTACTTTATATTTTAGCTTTTCAAATGGAGACAGTGTAGCATTAGGGCTCATTATGTAGGCTTCATAGTTAATTGCGTATTCTGTTTGTTTAGTTTAAATTTTCTTGTAACTATTTAACAAAAGGTGCACTCGGTTACCAATCAATTTAGGTGTGAATTTTTATAAATTACTACTTTTCAGTTGTCACAAATTAAATGTGCCCACACTCATTCTCAGTAAATAGGGTTCAAAATCAAACGGAAAATAGTATAGCCGGCCCTAGAGAGAGAACCTCTAATTTATCTCTAATTTTTCTTCATCCCTCGTCCTTCCCCCCATCCCCCTTCCCTCTCTCCTCCCCCACTTTTTTTTTTCATGTTTTTGGTCTCCATCACCAATTTTAGCAGCAGCCACACCACCCTTTCACCTTTCGACTTGCTGCCTCATCCAATCATCGACTTTTCCTTTGTTATTGTCGCCTTGGGAGTTTTAGATCCAGTCTAATCTAAACTAGATCTATTCCTTTCGGATTTGCCAGACCAACGACGTGCCTCTCCCCCCTTTCTCTAGCTTCACTCTCTTGCGCATGCTCCACATGTGCGGTTGTTTCTTTGCCTCCACCGATGCTACTGGGTTTTGTTTTCTCTGTATTTTAATTTGTTTTTTGAAATTTCTTTGTAACTTGTTTGAATAAGGATTATCCAAACCTTTGGGTTATGGATGTGAACAGTTTCCTAGCTTTCGAGTTAAGGAGGATGAGTTTCGGCACTGGCTTTTCTACTTCCAGGGCTGAGGAATATGAGTTACCTATGCATTGAGTTGAGTCTATCTGGAACGGATATGTGATTACAATTAAAGATTAGTTATAGAAAACATCTAAATTGGGAAAAGTTTGTTGTAGATATGGAAGTAAACTTTCCAAGCTTGCTAATTTGTCCTTTATCGGAGATCGGGATAAAACATTATGGCCTAGACACCCTAACTGGTTTTTTTTCTTAAAAGCTTTTCAAGCCTTTTCAATTTTACTCTTTCCTTTCTTATAAATAGAATAGGATGCCCCTATGCTTCTTGCTTTCTCCATTATGAGCCAAGAAGGTTTTTGTTGAGAGTCATCAGGCATTCTAACTCTCACATTGCAACTGTGGATTTTATAATGCTTTATATATTATATGCCAAGTTGTTTAATCAACCTTAATTTTTACCCATAGTTTTTCCATAGCAACTTCAACCTCACTAAGAGCGGCAAAGGAGGGTTCATGTTCCTTAAAATGGATATGGAGAAGGCTTTTGATAGAATAGAGTGGCCCTTTATCCTTGCTATTTTGAAACAGCTAGGGTTTAGCTCAATTTGGATTGATTGGGTTAGAACTTGCATCACTTCAACCTTTTTTTTCCATTTTGCTGAGTGGAAATCCTTTTAGTCACTGCGCACCTGAGAAAGGGCTGAGACAAGGAGACTCTCTTTACCATTTTTTTTCTTTATCTTGGGCTCTGAAGTTCTATCTAGGCTGCTACTTCGAGAGGAAAGCAAAGGATCTCTTAAAGGTCTAAGGATTGCTAGAAATTGTGCTCCTATCAACCATCTGCTATTTGCAGATGACCTGCTTTTGTTTGGGAAAGCTACTATCTCTGAAGCTGCTAGTCTAAGGTCCTGTTTGGATAAATACTGCAGCTGGTTTGGCTAGTCAATCAATGCCTCAAAATCTTCCATTTGATTCAACAGAAACACAAATCCTGCCACATCTGTTGTCATCAGAAACTGGTTTCCTTTTGATGAAAATCCTCCAAAATCTTTATACCTTGGACTACCTATTTTTCTGGAGAACTTAAAGAGGAGAGGGTTTCAAGGTATTATTGAAAAGGTAAACAGCAGAATTGATGGTTGGAGGGCAAAAACCCTTTCCCAAGCTGACAGATTGGTCCTGATAAAATCTGCTGCAGCAACTATCCCCTCCTTGCTATGGGCATTTTTTTTTATCCCAAATAGTTGCTGCAAAGAATTAGACAGATCCTTTAAGAATTTCCTGTGGGGTTTCCCTCCCAAAAAAACTAGAAACCTCTCCCTGAAGGCATGGGATTCCATTTGTGCTCCAAAGACTATGGGTGGTCTTGGCATCAGGAAAATGAGAGAGGTCAATATGGCTCTCATTTCTAAGCTAGGGTGGCAGCTGCTCAACAATTCAAACTCCCTGTGGGTTTCCCAATTGTAAGGTAAGTATCTAAACTCCACCTTCTTTCTCTCCCCCCTCTCTTCCTCCTCTTGGTTGTGGAAAGGCATCCTGAAATCACAATCCATCATTTCTAAAGGAGCTTGTTGCATAATTCACAACCAATCTTCTCTCCCTATATGAAGCTCCTCGTGGATTCCTACCATTGCCTCTTTCTCTCCTACCCCCTCTCCTCTTCTTTCTCATCCTCCTCCCCAACTGTTGGTCTCTAATCTTTTTACTTCAGACACTACACAGTCAGTTCCTCACTGGAATATCCCCATGTTGCTTTCCCTTTTTGATTCAACTAGCATCAGTGAGATTCTAAAAATTAATGTCACTACTCAAACACAAGCTAAGCTCGTCTGGACTTATAGCCCTAAAGGTGATTTCACCACAAAGTCAGCCCATCACCTTGTTAGCAACCAAAGACACGCCCCCACAGATTTCCCTCTAACCTCCTCTCAATGGAAGATTTTCTGGAAAATCAACCTAAATGACAGGATAAAACTCTTTTTTTGGAAAATTGCTTGGGACAATATTGTCCCCTCCAAGATTAGGTTAAATGTTGTTTTTCCCATTCCCCCTTCTCATTAAGTGTTCCCCCTATGCAATGTTGAAGAGGACTCTCTTTCTCACCTTTTCTTCAGTTGTTTTTTTGCTAGAGTATCTTGGAGATTATCCACATGGCGTCTTGATTCCCTGAAATGGTCCTCTCTCACTCTTCCGGATTGGATTAAAGGTATTATCACACCACACAATTCGTTTGGTATCCCTGCCGCAGACTCACATATGTTCTAGATTTTTGCAGCTGTACTTTGTGATATGATTTGGTTCTCCAGAAATCAAGCAATTCATAAAGGGATCCTTCCTGATGCTCTGAAGCTTGCATAAAACATAAAAAGAGTAACCATGGAACACTTTGTTACATGGTCCTCAAAGCAGAAACTTGACAAGAAGACCTGGTCCAAAACTCCTCCAAATTGTTACAAAATAAATTATAATGTTGTCTCCAGTGAAGATTTCTCAACTCAAGCAGCTGTTTGCAGGAACTCCAATGGGAAAATCATCGCTCTACCTAGTGCAGCCCTTACTTTGCTCATCATCTTGTCGCTTCTTTTGGCTCACTCCATGAAGCTTAACAATTTTATTTTAGAAGGCGTTTCTCATGTAATTACGGATGCTCTTATGTCCCCTGCTCTAAACACCAATGCTCTTTTTTACCATGTTATTCAAGAAACCATTACTAGATTCCCTCCCTCCTCCTTATGGGAGGCTAAATATATTTCCAGAAGTCAAAACTCCTGCACCCTTTATGTGGCATATAGGGCCGCGGCAAGGGTTCTCCCGGGCTATATTCCCTCATTAAATTCTCCTCCTAACTCTATTCCCATTTGTAGTGGAAAAGATCTCCCCTTCTTTTCCCCCTCTTAGGTCTGGTTTTTTGGTTTGCTGGCTAGCTCCTTGCTGGTCTACAGGTTAGCTTTCAGTTTGTTCTTATGTACTGTTGACTAGCTGACTTGTAGCTAGCAGCTTTGTCCTGGTTCTTGTTATCTTGCTGACTAGCTGGCTTGTAGCTAGCAGCTTGTTCTGGTTTGGTTTATTACAAAAAAGAAACTTCAACCTCACATTGCAACTGTAGATTTTATAATGCTTTATATATTATATACCAAGTTGTTTAATTAACCTTTTTACCCATAGTTTTTCCATAACAACTTCAACCTCACGTTGCAACTGTGGATTTTATAATGCTTTATATATTATATACCAAGTTCTTTAATCAACCTTTTTACCCATAGTTTTTCCATAGCAACTTCAATCATTACTATGTACTTAATTAGCATTAGTTGTAGATGGTGTTACAAGAGGTTGTAGCATGGATCTCCAACTGTTACGCTCCAAAATTAATTAATTAAAATAATTAACTTGGAGTGTTATTCGTCATGCCTCCATACTAATTAACTTATAATTAGCTGGATTTATTACATTAAACTAACTATAAAAGTAAAATATAGTGGAAAGTGGAAAACAATTATCTGATAAAATTCTTAATAACTTCAATAATAAAATAAAATAAAAGTATGCAAATCGCGATTAATTCGATTCAACTTGGAAGGATTACTGATAATACCTTTAGACCAATTAACTTTTAACTGACTTGTGATATCACTCATTCACCGAAAAAAATGAAAAATATACGAAAAGCGGAAATACATGATTTAAGATTATTACAATTATAACTATTCATAATTACCATCAATTACAT
Source organism: Carpinus viminea (assembly GCA_013348765.1). Taxonomy (NCBI): domain Eukaryota; kingdom Viridiplantae; phylum Streptophyta; class Magnoliopsida; order Fagales; family Betulaceae; genus Carpinus; species Carpinus viminea. The sequence goes on along the minus strand of CP054672.1, from coordinate 33,354,236 downwards.
GCAAACTTAGAGCCTCCAACAATATTCTATGAACATATATAAATAACTTACCTCGTGTTGATAGTACAAATGAAGAATGAAGAAAATGAGTTGGCCGGGGTGCCCTTATATACATATGGTCCTAGTCTTATAAAGGGGAAGGAGCAACCCTAGAAAGGAAAGGAGAGCAACCCTGGAAAGGAAAGGAGGGGTCGCCTTGTCAAGGTGCGGTCAACTGTATCAACATAAACAAACATGATATGTGGTTAACTATAAAACCCACGTGTTGAGCCCTAATTTTACTCTTACTGGCCTCTAAAATCTCAAGTGTCGAGCCATACTTACTGAAGGAGAGTCTAAACTTTTGGGATAGTAATAATTTATGAAAAATTCACACCTAAGTTTTAGGTCACTGAATTCATCCTTTTCTTAAATAGTTAATTACAGGCCAAATGAGAACCATGCAGTCATTATATTGAAAACCCCTTTTCTTTTCTTTTCTTTTCTTTTTTTTTTTTTCCTCTTTTTTGTAGTTAGAAATTAGAACAATCATTTACTGAATGGTATGACTAATATTAATTAAGAACTTAATACTTATGTTTTAAGCCATTCTGGTCTTGACATATATGTCTTAATTACATGAGTTTGGGCTGATGTTAACTTCAGTATTCAATAATTAAATATTGATATCTAATTTTAATTTTTAATTTTTAATGTATTATAAGGCTGATATTAACTAACTTCAAATTTCAACCAATCATAACATGACAAATATACAAGCTGAAATAAAGTTGGACTTTTTGAATACTATTTAATAATTACATGTCTCGCTGTGATAAATTTACAGCTAGATTTTAACATATGACTTGGCTATCCAACAACATAATTTTGTATTCCACGTGCTATAAAAGGGGCAATGCTAATTTGCTTGTGTCAAGCTACTTGGAGGCAAAACACAATGTCAGGAATAGGAAGATCCTTTGGCCTCATCTTTTTGTTGGTCCTTCTGTTGGCTTCTGGTATAACTCTCTCTCTCTCTCTCACTATAATTTTGTTTTCGTGGAAAGGGTGGAGGTCCTTGATTTGCTGTGGAAAAAGGGAAAAACTAAAGAAGAAGTTTTCTTCTCTTTAAGAATTAAAGAAGTACCCTGGCAAAGGGGAATGACCTTGTTAGTTACTTAGCTAAGTCATTTATTTTTGCTAATTAATATACAGAATGAACACCTTCAACCATGGTTCAATGTCTAGGGCATAGGTTCCAATTTCACAATGAGCTAATCTTTATATATGCCTGATTAGTGTAAACAATTTTAGTTCTCATTAATGTTCTGGTGGGGCTATGGTTTAGTCGGACCTAAAGAAGTACCTACAATTTTCACCATCTAGGCCCTCTTGTACTTGCGCCTTCCCACGAGTAAGTCTACTAGTGACCTGCACTTTATAAGGCGCGGTCATTAACTAATTGAACTAACTCTTATATAAGGACAATAGCTGTTATTAAGATTATAGCAAAAGGTGAAGTAAAATAGCATTCATATATGGTCATTCCCTCATGGCCCCTAGGATTTGTTGTTCCAAGTATTAGAGTACATGTATATATACTTTAATACCAAGCTAGGCTATTTTATTCCATCTTCTTCAATTCATAATAAAACTTATTTATTTTTCTTAATGAAATAGTCATTCCACGTACCAAACGTATCTTAAAGATCGTTGTTCTCTTATGTAATTGTTGCAGAGATGATTTATCCATCCAAAAAAAAAAAACCGTTTATACATACACGTGGATATATATATTAGAGTACATGTATATATACGTTCCCTCTTTTTGGTGTACTTATTCTCATTGGTGATGTATCCGCAAAGGAGATGGCGGTGCACGCTGCTCCGGCAAGAAAATGCGAGACGAAGAGTGAAGTGTTATCCGGCATCTGTATCTTCGAAAACTGCTCAAGGGTTTGCCAGACTGAAAATTTTGAGACCGGCAGATGCAAAAGGTTCCCACCTCGATGCTATTGCAGCAAAGACCGTTGAGTAATGGTGTTGTGGAAATAATGCAACACCCTTTAATTAATTTGGTTGCTCCTTTTGCACTCCCTCCACAGTTTTCTTTTAATTATGAGTGAAGAATAATAAAGTCTGATGATCTATTCGAAACTACTCAATGCTTAATTATGCTGTTAATAAAAAAAATAATTTATTTAATTATTTAATTAATATTTTAACAAAGCCCATCACTTTTTTTTGAAATACAACTTTTTTTTTTTGACATGTCTACATAAAAAAGAGGAAGAGGATTCAAACTAATGACTTTCACTTTATTAGACGTAATTTTAGTCGATTGAGTTACCTCTTTGGGGCAACAAAGCCCATCAATTAAAACAAAAGGATAAATTTATGCAAATAGATAATATGTAGAATATTATATAATGTGTTGTAAATGGGCCAAGATGAATAATGGATTGTGGCCCATATTAATTAGTTGTTAGAAATTAGAATGATTGTAGCATGTTAGTATAAAAGGACTCATCCCTTCAAAAATAAAAAAAGTATAAAAGGACTCATCGTGTGTAATTGTAGGAGCATAAAGTTCCTAAGAGATAACTCAATTGGTTAAAATCACGCCTAATAAAGTGAAAGTTACTAATTCGAATCCCCCTCCTCCCTCTTGTATAGACATGTCAAAAAATATATATATTATAAGGGCATAAATAGAACCTTTAATTAGAACCAATTCAGTTTTCTTTTGAGTCAATTCATTTAATTAGAATCAATGCAAATTCATCAATTACAATTTATCATTATCCAATTGAGAGGATCCAAATAGTATTCATTTCATGGTTAGGATTTAAAGTTACTGTATATAACGGTGTGTATAATATCAATATTAACACATCTTTTAACAAATTTAAATAATGTAATATTATATACACGGTTAGGTGCATCAACTTTAAATCATGATTATAAAGTAAATACTATCCATTTTAAATAAAATAGAGAAAATCCTTATCCACGACAAATTTGACTATCTAGCAAGGAGGCTTGTTTTGCATATTACCAAATTAAGCTTTTGTACACTAGAAATAAGGGTTCAAATGTTGGAAGTAAAATTTGAATATTTTGTGCATAGGTAGAGTCATAGGTGTATATGGTGAAACGTTATTTAAAAAATTCATAGTAAAATTCGCACCGACCATAAAATAATTCATCTCTACTTAAAGTGAAAATGGAGAGGACTTGTTCCCCAACTTCTTGTTGAGGGGCATTTGACCATCAATTCCATTCATGCTTTCCAGCTTCCTTGGCCGTCCGGTTGGTGGAGGTTGGCGGCCTTCCACTACTTTCTCAATTGTCAGCATTATTTTAATTTAAAAATGTCTAAAGGCTAAAGCCACTCGAATTTTCCAATTCTTTTGGAAGCTCTATTTTTTTAATTCAAAAGAGCATTCCTTCGAGTCTTAAAGTTTGCAAATTATTTAGGGTTGGTGAAGAAATCTCAAATGTTTCAAACTAGTCAATGGAAGGAAGCGGGCAACTCTGTGAGAGTAGCCGTAAACAAGTTCAAAACACGTAAAATGCTTTGCCACACCATATCACTCTCAGAAAAAGAATGCTGCGCCATTTTCTTTGACTGCTAGTAGTAGTGGTAGGTAGTGCTTTCCTGCCAGAATTTTGGACTGAAAATGAAGATGGAAAAATTTTGGCATAAAAACAAGTGATGAATATCCACTCCACTTTTAGTAATAAGGCCAAGTCACGCTATACATTAGCAGCCTATCCCCTTAATGCTTATGTGAAATGGTCCCTCCATCATTTGGTGAAATGATGTATAGAGAATAATTTTTTGATTGAAAGAACCACGCCACATAAGCAATGAGAAAAGAGAAATGCTACTGATTCTCTCACAATCCCACTTCAACGCTTCCTAGCGTAGCATTTAAAACTACTATTGAATCAAAATATAATAGTAATAGTGACGCATCACAAATCCAATGTTAGTTTTAACTACCACGTCAAGAAGCATCGTAAAAACTCATTGGAGGTGATGTAGCGTTACAGCTCATCATGTTCAAGAAGTGCAAGGACGAAGTATGTCACATATGCATTGAGGGGATAGGCCGTATAAGTGTGGAAGCTAGGTTTCCATGGCATACGATAGAAACAAACGAAACTCTTAAGTAGATAGGAAGAAATAGGAGATATTGGTGTTTGTATAGATCACAAAGTTGAATAAGCTGATAATACATGTTGAATACTCATTATTTCGAAGTCACACATCGCGCAATGCCTCACATGATGGTGAAGTCTATTCAAACAAAAAACTGAAACCTATCACATTTTTATCCTAGTATTTGGAACCAACTCCATAGCAAGCACAAAAAAATTTGCAGTGCCATCAAACAGCAGCAAATGTCTGAAGGTATTTAGTTGTGAGATGCTACCAATGCCATGTGCTCTATAAGGTCCAATACTCGGTTGCTGTTAAGAAAACCAAACAAATATAATGAAAGTTATTAGCAAATGTGTTTGCATTTGCCTTTGTCGTGTGTGTGTTGGTGGCTGAGGAAGAGAGAGAAGCATGTACCTGTATCCCCACTCGTTGTCATACCATGACACAAGCTTCATGAAGGAGGAACTGAGCCCAATTCCAGCCTTTGCGTCAAATATACTTGACCTGGAATCAAATAAATCCATCCAAACCAAGTTATGAAACCCAACAAAGCAAAACAATTGTAATTGTGAATCTCAAGATCATTTTGACTGCAAAGCAAATTGGAATTTGTGAAGGGGGAATGCTAGGCACAATAGTAGAAATATTAGGGAATAGAAGTTCATGCTTTCTCTCGCCTTTTCCATTGAATTTAGAGCAAATAACTTCAATATTCTATTACTTTCTTATAGAACATTATCAAGAAAGCCACAAAGCCAACTCAGCACAAAACGGTATTTATATGTTATTTCCAGACAAGAATACAAACAATATGTTTAAAACGTACTAAGGAAGCCTCAAAACTTCAAATTGCCAAGAGTTTTCACCACCGTACAATGGGGAGAGAGAGAGAGATCTACCTTGAGTCACCAACAAAATCATTCGAAACAACATCCTCATCTTCGTATCCAAGAATGCCTTTCAGTGGTCCCTCTGAGGCATACCTTTATTCAAAAATTCAAGGAACTAAGTCATTGATATATCAAGTAGAATGATGACAACCCAGACCCAAAACCACCGATTAGAATAAACAAAATTGCTAAAAACAAAAAATAGAAGACATACTTAATGGCTGCCTTAACATCTTCATAGGAAGCACTCTTCTCAAGTCGACAAGTTAAGTCCACTACAGAAACGTTAGGTGTTGGAACACGGAAGGCCATTCCAGTAAGCTTTCCATTAAGCTCTGGAAGAACTTTTCCAACAGCCTGCAGTCCCAAAAACATAAAATTATCATTACACTCAACCAAAGCAAACACTTGTATCAGATGCAATTGTCGTCCATTATATATTTTTATGAATACCATCATACCTTTGCAGCACCAGTTGAACTAGGAATAATATTTTGTCCAGCTCCACGGCCACCTCTCCAATCTTTCTTTGAAGGACCATCCACAGTTTTTTGAGTTGCTGAAACATAGAAAACCATAAATTTGTTGCCAAACCCAGGAAACATGAGAGACAGAGAGAGAGAGAGAGAGAGAGACAGAGACAGAGACAGAGACAGAGACCTGTAGTTGCATGCACAGTTGTCATTAAACCCTCAAGAATACCGAATTCCTCATGAACCACCTGCAAAATATAAGCATAAAAATTTACATAATTCAAGAGAATACCTCATAGTGCAGAAAGAAAAGTAAATGGAGCACTGACCAAGGCTATGCCACATTTGCAAAGAGAAAAAGAAAAATTATAAATTAGGCAAATCAACTTAACCTTTACTAAACTTAACCATCGAGCACAAAAGAATCATAAAAAATAAATAGAACTTAATAAGCTTTAAGGACACACTCAGACCTTTGCCAAAGGAGCAAGACAATTGGTAGTGCAGCTTGCATTAGAAACAATATCCATGTTTGTTTTGTATGTTTTCTCATTTACTCCTACCACAAACATAGGTGCATCAGCTGATGGAGCTGATATTACTACTTTCTTGGCACCACCCTGCAGATCAAAGTCAAGAAATGCTTAAGGTGTGTTGTGAGCAATTTCCAGCCAAAAGAAACCTAAGGAAGGAGGGAGGGAGTGAAAGAGGAAAGGGGGGGGGGGTGCTGGGGAAGAGAGAGAGAGAGAGAGATGATTCAGCAGAATTGACTACTACACTAACCTTCTTGTGCGCTGAAGCTTTATCAATTGTTGTGAACACCCCGGAGGACTCAACAACAAACTCGACCCCAAAATCACCCCAAGGAATCTCCGCTGGGTCCCTGAGAACAAATAATCATAGCACCTAGTCCCTTAGTAAATAGAACTTTAGATGTTCCTCACAATTATACTGAAGGCAGGAATTATGTCATCAATCAACCTAGATGCTTGTGGAAAACCTAGCAACAGACATTTCAATACAAAACATGAGGATAAGATGTTAAGGCCAATACCTTTTGCTTACAACTTTAATCTGCTTCCCATTAATTTCCAAAGTGGACTCGTCCAAGACCTTGATGGTTCCCTTGAAAATTCCATGAGTAGAATCATACTTCAACATGTAAGCCTACATAAGATGAAAAGTGAGTTACAACCATAATTTCATACCTTGAGGCACTCAAACAACTAATCAGATCACTTATCCTACTGAAAAAGAGAAGCTACAACTAAACAGTCCAACTCCCACACCCTAAAATGGATTTAGAAAAGGAGAAAAGCAAATACGAGCCAATCAAATGCACGCTCATAAATTAAACCATATGTCAAAACAGACTTGCATGTTCAGGCCCTCATGCATTAGTACATCAATAATGATGAAATATTTCCACATGATGAAGGAGTTATTTGAGCTCAAAAAAAATATCTTAAATTAATCACTAACAGCTCAAAATTGTTATGCGACCAAAGTGAATAGTTAGACTGACAACACGGGTGTCTCATATATATGTACGCAATACCAGCACATGGAAGGACTGCGAAAAGATAAAAATGCCATGTAGTTAAAGGCTTTGTTACATGTAGACCACTGATGGACCGAAACCTGATTCCATATGAAATGGCCTATTGAATACAATAGTGCAATATTGTGCAATCAAAATATCAAATCAACCTCATTCACAATAGATCCAAACACACTGCTGTACACAGCATGGAACTGGCAGATCACTGTTTACTCAAGCATATAATCATGTAATCAACAACGACAGAGAATAGCGGGAAGTAACAAAAGCATCTAGTGCCGCATAATGAATAACCAGTGGCGGAAATACAATATTAAACTGGATCCTACAACAATGGACAAATGTTCATCATCTGAGAGATCTTCAAAGTTGTGATTTACAAGAGAAAGTAGATGTACATACCATGTACTTGGCATCAATAAAAGGGTCATTGACTGACACCACGTCAATATCATCCCTGGAGGATGCAATTCGTAATACCAACCTTCCAATCCGACCAAAACCTGTGAAAGATGACCATCATGAATATGTGGTCATTTGTTGGAAGAATGAAATAACTTCTGTATGCCAAACGAATTTTACATTTTTTTGTAGATAAGCAAAGAAGCCACCTAGCTCATGCATTGATATTTCAAATGGTACATCTTAAAATCGACAGCCATTTTTCTACCAACGACAAAATATAAGGAATGACAAACAATCACTGAGCAAAGCATAATTGAGAACAGAGACTATGAGAACAGTCACTTCCAATATGCAAGTTCATACAACATATTAAAAAAAAACATATGAAGTTATCCCTTCACTCAACTCCAAGGTCTTGTCAACTCTGTTTTGGCCAGTTGATCCATGCTCCATCATAAAAAATAAACTCATATAGAAACTACATTTGTAAACCATACAAACCGCATCAATTGAGTTACTATTTTAGACATGTTTTGTGCATGTGTGCTATTAAAATTTATGATCTTCAACAATTCTTTGGAGGTACTAGTCATTACAAAATTCGCATAATCACTTCTGAATGGCTCACCTAAGATGACTTGCTTTGTTAAATGAGGACAATCTGCAGCACTTGCCTAAATACAACCAAATTCCTAGTAGGTCCATATAATCAAACTAAAAGTGCCAACTATAATGCAGGACGTCTGGCATTACAAAGGAATTCTCGGGTCCAATCCTCTAATTCAAATTATTCAATCAAATATTCTGAAACATTTTGTAAGAGTCCTTTCAGCAGCAGGGAAAACAGCAAGCATGGTATTGAATTTGAGCTCAAATATATGGTCTGAATTCACACAGCATTACTTGAGAGAAGTAATCACCACAATCCAACTCCACTTCCATCCAAAAGCATCACAGAATCTCTAATACATATTTTTTGCTGCCACGACTAACTCAAACCCAAACCAAAACCAAGCCTTCCATATTCAAAGAAAAAAAAAACAGAGCATTGAACCCTCGCTAAGTAATTTATCACATTGGATATACAAACAAACAACGTTTGAATTGTGATTAGAGAAATCTTCAATGGCTGTTATTGTCCACTGAACTTTCTAAACTACTTCATAATAAACCCATAGTCCAACATTTTTTTTTATCGGTAAGTTACACTTACACACCCGATGGGACTTGAACCCACAACCTCACCCTCTACCTTGCCACAAAGGGAGAAAATACCAGTTGAGCTAAAGCTCATTGGTAAAGCCTGAGTCTAACAATGACGTAAGAAGTTCAGAATTTCTTGGTAAAACCATGAATATATTTCAAGAACACATTTCAAGCTTATATGATGGCTTGAACCTTCAACCCCTAAACAAGGAACAACCCATGAACCACTTCTACAAGTAGCTTACCTCTAACATCCCCAAGCATTCATTTAAACTCACTAAAAACCTTCTTTTTTTTTTAATAAGCAATTGATCCTAAGCAGAAGAGAAGATTTAAACTAGTGACCTCCGCTTCATAAGACGTGGTCATAACCAATTGAGCTATCCCTTGAGATTATACTTATTAGTAGAACCATAAAAGCAAAAAAAATTACTCATGATACACAACTATCAACACTACAACACAAATAGAATTACCTACAGCTTAAAAAACATGTAACCATTAAGTCAATTATCAATATAAAATTTCAATTAACAGATGGCACTACAACTGCAAATATCGGTTATATTTGTGCTTTAACGTATAATATTATGCACATGAATAATCAACGCCAAAACAAAAGGTCCATTTGTGAAAAAACAAAAAAGAAAAAGAGCGCAACAACCTGCAAAGCAGTAGTATTTCTAAGAACAAGCAAAACAAAGCAAAACTGTACTCATAAGAAAACACACCGTTGATTCCGACCTTCGTCTTCCCACCAGTCCGCGATTCTAAACAAAATACACAAACAGAAAATAAGCACCAAAGAAAGCAGAAACCGTCTAACATATCACTAAGAACCAAAAAAATGTGTAATTTTCATTTTTCGTACTTGAAACCGTAGGAGGTATTTCTGTAGCGATGGCCTTAACGGGCTGGATGCTCCTCACAGTACATTTCCTGACAATCAATTCAATACCTCCAATGTCAATCACAAGAAGAGGACGTGAAACTCGTATATACACGCATATACATATGCATATTTACATAAATATATAAAACTAGAATTTACTGGATTACTCAACTGTAAGGAAGATGAGCCGCTGGGAACAGATTTACCAAAAATACTTGATTGAGGCTTCCAAGAGTTGAGGTTGCGATTGGCACCGACGAGTGACACCTGAAAATATTAACAGAAATTTCGAATGGTCATCAATCAAAGCTGATAGCTCGAAAACTTATAATATATATACATATCATAATGAAATAGAGTGTTTGATTATTTTCATAAGAAGATGGATGATTCATAGTCGAGTTAAAGAAATCAAGCTCTGATCGATATAGAGGCATGTAATGAAAAAAATTTAATCATACTTGTATCAAACAGTTGCAAAATTGTAGAAATTTTGCTTTTTTTCGGTTTTGAGTAATGAAGTGCAAACAAAATTTTGATTTCCATCATTTTGCAACATTTTCTCGGCAACCAAACGCCTTAAAAAAATCGAAGGAGAACACAACCAAACAAAAAGATAGCACTAAAACAAAAGTTTTCGAAGAAAACAAAAAGGCGAATCGAAGGGAAAAGCACATTCAAAAGTTCGAGGAAATGGCTGTGGTGGAGCATGATCAGAGGTTAATACGACCTTGGAGAAGCGATCGGACGGCTCGGCGCGAGAGGCCTCGAGCAGAGGAGCCGTAACCGTAGATCTGAGGAGAGAAGAGGAGGCCATTGAAGCTGAAAATGAGAAAGTTACTGTGCACAAACAAAGCCTCTCTCCACTCTTTAACCAAAAACAAAACCCTAACGAAGAGAAGCGCAGCCAGAGAGGTTCTTTTATGCTTGGCTTTTGAGAGTATGCGCAGGCCAATGAAGAAAAAATACGTGTGATTTTTTTTTTTTTTTCAAAATTTTAAAATGCCGAAAAATCGAGCGGACCTTCTTATGCGAACGCAACGCTGTCTGTCTCTCTCTCTCTTCCTGCTCTGTTACTCTCTAGTCTCTCTCTCTCTCTTCTGGGAAGAATCAAAAAACTCAGGTTGGTGGCATATTCGAGGCAGTATCCTCTGCTTTCATCGCAGAGGATTGAAGAAATATTCACCGTTGACGAAGTGGGCCCGGAGAAGGGACTGACTTGATGTGTGTGGTTTGCGAATTGCGATGGGATTGGTAGTAGGAGATAATGGTCTTTGAATGTGTTCCAAATTGCGTAGGTGAGTCTGTCGCGACGTCACGACGTGCTGAGATCCGAACCGAACGGGACGTGAAAGCCAACGGAAGCCACGTCAGAGAGACCAGCCTGGGCCTTGTCTTGGGCTTTTTCCCATTTTTAGATTTGAAGCCGGTCCTACCAGTCGGTGAGGTTCCGTTTCTGATTTGGGTACAGTTCACCTACTTCTCGTATTTTTCTAAGGAAAATGTTCTGTTTTTTTAAATGTATTTAGCATGCGTTTGGGATTGCAATTTCAAATAATAGTTTACATTTTTAAATGATATTATAAAATATAAAATATTTGACATTGCAATTTAAAAAGTAATTAATCTAAAATATATATGCGAGATAGATCACAAAATACAAAGAAGCATTTCTCATTAATTATTCAATGATTACTATTTTATTGGTTTTTCGGTGTCTAACTTTATCATCTAATTAACTAAAAGGTATTTTTAATTAGTGGGTTTAATCAATTTTTAAGATTCAATCCAAACCAAACAAGTTTATTAGTATTTGTTTGCCCAAAAATCTGACTAGATTGATCTCATGTGTTAGGAAATCTAATAGCATTAATTTAATGTGAAAGTGGCATTTATTATGTACAAAGTCATACTAATTTGATGAGGGGTTGATTGGCTAAGAAAGTATGTTTGCTTTTCATTGTCCCTATCACTATGGATTATAAAACGTTGAGATTTCAATTTTTTATTTTTTGAAATTGTTGAGATTTAAATTTGATTGAAAGTTAATAATACCAAATATTGGATTTGGCTTAATTTGCATGGTCAATGGGAGGCGAGTCAAATGCGTCGATCTGGTAATGAGTTTGCTCATAGACTAGCCAAGTTTGTTTTAGAGGTTAGGGATGAGCAACACTGGAGGCATGAATACCCCGTGTATTCTTGATGTTGTTTTTGCTAAGTCCAGCAATAATTGAATTATTAGGATTCGACTTACATGCTGTTATTAAATTTGTTGTAGTAAAAGCAACGGTTAAGATTAAATCTTTTAAAATCTCTGTGTATTTTCTCTCTTATTAAATTTTTTTAAAAGTAAGTCAATTTTGAGATTCAATCTCATCCATTGCTTTAACTATAGCATACATGATGTTATTAGCCAGATCCAAAATTATTAATAGATGAGACGCTTTTCAAAATTAAAAATTTATTGGATTTGGCTTAGATTATGTAATTAATACATGTGTAGGAGGTGATGTGATTTCAATTGGGTTAAGAAATAAGGGTGCCAATCTTTTTCATGCCAACCATGCAAAACCAAGAAATGACTAAGCAAATTGATGACATTCAAAATGAAAAAGGAAAAAGGAAAAATAAAAAATAAAAAATTGACAAAGACAAAATAGCAACCTAAAATTTTATAATGTATAGTTAAAAGAGGGTCAATTACCTTTTCGAAGTATCTAAAGGTCCATTGGTATTTAAAACCAATATTACTAGATAATGGGTCTAAATTATAATAAATGAACCAAACTACCTTTAGCTACATCCAAACATTAAATATAATTTAAGATTATTTGAAGTCATTAAAAATGGATTGAGATCTCTTAGAATTCTTTTTAAATTTGAGATTATTAAATTTATAAATTTTAGCCGTTTATCTTATTTAAACGTCTAAAATAAGTCATGTTTCGACATTTAATGAGGAAATATGACTTATTAAATTCCTTGATAGTAGCTTCCTTATAAAATGCTAAAATATTACTTATTTTTTACGCTTATATGAGATGAACGACTAAAATTTAAGAATTTGATAAAAAAAATTTAAAAAAATCTCAATCCATAAAAAAATAAAATAAAAAGACATTCACTCTATAAAAAATAGAAATACATGCATGCTTAGTAAAATAGGTAAACAACATATATCACTATTTAATTGTGGTCTTAAATAAATCGCACACTTTTTATTATTAAAGGAGCTAGGCTTCTGGTTTGATGCATTGACAGTGAATGAAATTTATTATGAATGTAACAAGAAATATTTAGTTAAATCCAATTATTAAGATTATTTCCTCTATTTATATTTTGAGACACAATTGGATTTTATTATCTTATCACCTGATATTTACTAAACTATATGTTTTTTTTTTTTTTCCCATTGCTTCCCTCACTAAATAGTTGTGATGTGATCTTACTTTTGAATCATGCTACTTTTCTGTTACATCACTTGTTTTTAATCAAGTCTTTTTACTTATATAATATCAAAGGAAATTGGGTTCACCATTCACCAAATCTGTTTAATTAATCGATGAATTATTATTATTATATTTGTCCCTTTCGATTCCAGCATTGAAGTCTGAACTCCCCTTTATTAAGTTTATTTACAGTTCTTTCTTTTTGTTCGTACTTCCTTCCCTTTCCCTGCTCCCTTGCATTGGTCAGAGAACAAAAAAAAGACAGGAAACATTATTGAATCTTTTGCCCATGTCAACATTTCAGTGATTTTCACAATTAAATTATACTCAAATTGCAGAAGAGAGGCATCAAATTATCTACAAATATGGAAGGTTAATCATGTTTGACGACATTTTAAAGGTGCAGCCATTGCCTTGCAAAAAAAGCAGTATCTCTTAGCGTGAAACGAGGTCTTATTGAGAAAATCTCCTATTGTATTTTGGATATTATTTTTGTAGAGCGTTGTACTTAATGTTATTTTGCTATTTATAATATTGCTCAATTCTTATAAAATAAAATAAAATAAAAATTAGATTTCTTTATCAAGATGTGGTATAAAATTTATTTTATAGCGTTTGATAAAAATTCAACACATCATGTTAAAAGAACAAATACAAAAAAAAAAATGAAAATACGGTATTTTTAATTTAAATTAATCTCATGGACTTTTTCATTCATTCTAACCCAATACCCACCACCAAATAGGGCTAAAATATTGAGTAGTTATCAATTGTCATAATCGTTAATTGCCTAACCGCTTTTGAAAAAGGTTAGAAAAAATCACTAAATGCATATAATATATAAAAATATATCTATATATACATGAAATGACATCATTTTAGTGTTTAAATATATTAATATTTTTTTCTTTTTTATGAAACTCTAAAAACGATGCCGTATGTATTAAGGTATTACATTGTTGCATACTTTGCTAACAAAGTGGTTTGAAATTTACTTCTTCAGAAGATGTTCAATATTTTTAAGTGGCATTCATCTTCAATTTCTTTTTTCCTTTTAAACTGATAACCGCCGTCTAACCTCTTAGACGATTAGTAGAAGCAGTTAACGGATTTAACTAATTGCTTTTTTACCCTTACCACCAACCCTCCGCCCACCTCAAAATTTTTGACACTGAAGTTTCCTAAATCGGCTAAAAAAAGTAGGAAAATTGAAGAACCGCAAGTAGGTGAACCGCATCCAATTCCAAAGTGAAGTGATGATTAGTTTTAGTTGGTCGGGTGGTCCGAAGAGGTGGCGGTCAATTCTAGAATACATATATATATATATATATATATATAAAGCACGCGTAGAAACAACACGAGGGGCCGTAGCGTAAAGCCAACGCGTTGGGAATTTGGGGTTTGGCGGGCGGTGTTTCCCAGGTGGTCTGGATGGGAGTCGTTGACTCGTTGGGGTAGCTGGCAAATTTGCACGTGGGAATTGCGAATCTACCCCCTTTCTTAGTTTCCTTGCTTCCATCATGTACCTACAGAAGCAAATATCAGGCTTTTAATTAATTAATTAATTAATTTAAGGCATCCGTGACTTGGTTGAGTTGGCCTCAATAATGGAGACAATGACACGGACATTTCCCCAATAGTTTTATACTTTATAGGCAGATATTTAATTATTTATACTCATATTAATTGTTTAAAAAAAATGGACGGAGAAGATCGAATGACACAAGTTTTAATGACGACCTCGTCCTTTAAACGCTGCTAAAGTGTAATATATATATATTTACGGACATCTTTCAAAATTCATTGATAAAACAGAGCGTAAAATTCTGATAAAATATAACTAAATGTTAAGATAGAAAATCAATCAAATTCTATATATGACGTCAATTTTTGCTAATTTTTGTACAACTTCAATTATAAAATAGATTTATTTCAAGCATACCATATCTAAAACGAGTAATATTATAAGTCTTTTTAGAGTTTTTTTAGAGTCATATCTCAAATTCAGCAGTAATTAAAAGTCACATCACATTTGTAATAATTCTTGAAAGACTTTAAGAAAGCCTTATAGCATTATTCATCTAAAACATGGATAGTCAAAATTTTCAAAACTTATTTTTCTACTATAACCGATCTAATTATCTTCAACTCAACTCATATCCTTGACCAATAAGTCAAGACAAAAAGAACACAAAATGAATCGAAGTAAAAAAAACTATAAACAATAAAACCCTACAAGAAGCATAAGCAGAAGAGCACGACATTGTAATTATATTTCGAAATACATAACTTGGAGCTTGAGATCCACGCGTCAACGCATGAAAAACACGCTCTAACACGCGATACTCCGTTAGTTGATCTGCACAGAAGCAATGAAAAGCGGAGAAGTCAGACTAGTCAGATTGGACAAGTAGATCTAAGTATGAAAAACTATATCTAGATCTAAAATAAAACCTACGAAATGGAGACCGGAAGAAACTATAGAAAATACACCGAATGCTACAACCAGGAGGAGAAAGAGATAGAGACACATAATAGGGACAGGAGGGAAGAACGGCCTGTGTGTTTGTTCTCTTGTGGTGGCGCGGTGCTATAAAGTGTAATTCTGCAAACATAAATGTGAACAATGTTGCATTAGATTTAGTTATTTTCTCACTCTTTCTAATTAATTATCAAATATCAACGTGTTATTCTTTTTATGCTTTACTTTATTTTGTTAGCAACCAAAAGTTCCAAACATTATATGTAAGAACGACAACAAATATAATACAAATTTGAATGTATTTGGAAGATAGAGGAAAGATAGCATCGAAAAAAAAAAAAAAAACCCTAATTCAACAAACTAATTCTCCATGGACACAGATTAAGCTCCACAGAGTTCTCCAACAAAAGCAGCACTTCTTTCTTGTCAGTTCCTCCCTCTCATACATGAAGGTAAGCCAAATTACACGTAAGCTTCATTACACCCAGTGGCAGAGCCAGAAAATTGACGTCAATGGGCATTTTTTTTAATGAATAAAAAAATAAAATTAATTAAAAATATTAAAAAATAATTAAATATAAAAAAATTTATTATTTTTCAATTTTTTTGCTTTGCTTGCAAGTTCAACAAAAGGTTGGACATAGTTGCATGCCTAACACCTATATCCTACTTTGTTTATTTTTTTATCTTTTATTTTTTATGCCTTAACTTGTCTGTTTGTGTTGTTAATTATATTATTTTAATTATACTTTATTAATTATTTATATTTAGGCTGTACACGTGAAGTCTGGACAAAATTAAGTGAAATTTTATGTCAATGAATAGTGTGTGCAGTTTAGTGAAACTATTCATCTTTTTCAACCTTTCATTTTTCTGTATTTCTCTAAAACCCTTTCATTTCTCTGAAATCCTTTGATTTCATGGTTGGTCCTGAGGTATAATCATGACTATTGTCCCTCCAAAGTTGCCAAGATAGGGGCATACTAGTTGTTGATAGGGGGCATGAGAAAAAATTATACCTAAGTAGGGATTTGAGCATATAAATAAAGCCTCCACCACTTATTACACCTTAAGCATGCACACGGGAAACTTGGTTTTACTTTTAGTTCTAGCTTGCGGATAACATACCTCAATTGTCGGCAAATAAACAAACATGTTTTAGGAGTAATTACACTTTACAAGAAACATAAGCTTAAAGAGTCATATAATACATAACCAAGGATGTAATGACCCCAACTCTAACCTAGAGTAATTCGTAGGCCAAGCCTTGGTAGACAGGTTTAGAGTTGTGTAAGCCTGTTAGTTGAGTGGATTATTTTAGTCAAATGGATTAAAACACCCTTAAGGTATAAAATAGATATATTGATTCGAGATTTATCTCGAATGACTTGATTGGCTTTATCTCAACATCATTACTAAATTTTGTTAAAAGAATTAAAAATATAAAATATATATATTTAGGGGTGGTGATCAGTACACTGGTATGTACGATATATTAATGGTTGATCTTACTATATATACTTTATTCTATGATTAAATGTGTGTTGTTGGAGATTGTACCTTGAATCCTAATGATTTTTATATATATATGTTGACATTTAAATGTTTGTAATGAATATATGTTATATTCACTAATTGAATGATTTGAGCATATAAATATCAGATGATGAGAACCGTATTAAAAATGACTAACAATGGTTAATAAAAATGAGGTCGAAAAAGAACCAAGCCTTGGGACTTGGGAGTTGGGTTCCATTTTGTTTTTTAAAGAGTAATATTTTGAATATTTTGGGGTCAAAAATCTTAACGGGAGTTGACATTTCAAACTTTTTAAAGTTAGGTACATAAAATTGATCTAAGGTTTTGAAATTTGTGAAAATGATTGCAAAAGCGGTGATGTTCAGAAAATTAAGTGAAAGTTCTCTCCCATAAATTTGTTTGTACACTGGTGCATCAACCGTCCATTAATGACGCAGAGTTGCAGTTAGGAGCAAAAGCAAGGGGAGGAGCTAGGAGATCCGATTTGCATGAAACCTGGAGACTGCCTTTATATTTGCCCTGTCTGTAAAGGCTGTCGATGTGAACAGTACGAGTGTAGTTGCGCAGCCACCCTCAAGAGTTCATTGCCAAAGGCCTTGTGAATGTGAAACTCAATGGAGCATAATTACATGTCATGACCTTAAATGTCAAAAAGTTGCGTTAGAATATACTTCATTATCCTATGTTACGGGATTTGATTGTAATCGATCTCCTACCTTTTAGGTTTTCATATATATTTGAATGCATTCAAATATACTATTATCTCAATATTTGTATTGTATATATTTATATATACATTTTAATTTTTATTTAGCTTTTTAATTTTGATTTTTGATTTTTTTTATTTAAACTGGCCGGGATATAGTCTGATATGGTTGGACGGTAAGTTTGATAGTTCATTGGGATATATTGACGGAGGGTGTTAATGTTGGATGGTCTTAGGGCTCTCTTAATCTCAAAAACTAGCTCAAGTAGTAATGAATTTCCTCACACCTATAGACTGATTACCAGTCCTTTCCACAACCGATGTGGGATAACTCCAACAATTTCCCCCTCACATATTTAGTCCTGGGTCGGAGCAATGACAATCCGTTTCTCCTATAGACTGTTGGGCTGAGACTTGTTGGTAAACTTGGGATCTGATACTAGTGTTGGGTAGTCTTAAGCTTCTCTCAACCCTAAAAGTTAGCTCAAGAATTCACACTTATAAACTGATCATCAATCCCTTCTGCAACCGATCTTAAATAATTTCAACAATTAATTAATGAAGAAAAATGTAATTACCCTTGATCAAAATAAGGAATCATGATTTTAATTTTTTTTTAAGGACATTTCATTTATTACTGAATTTTGTAATATTAAAACATGCAAGAGATCATGTAATAGTTACTCATCATTGTCGTATTTTATTTTTATCAAAATATCGGTGTTGATTATGTGGGGCATTACATAATCATTACCCTACCAAATGTTTTCGTCGGGTTTGTAGACATTACTCTGTGTCTCACATTTTAATATATGATTTTGAAGCGGGGTGTTATAAAATTAAAATAAGAAATATAACTTTAGAGCGGAAATAAACTTTTTCAAGTCTAATGAAAAAAAAAAAAAAAGAAACTTCACTTAACTCCACAAATTGTCACTACTTATACAATATCCCCCATAAAGTTTAATTAGTTTATCCATCTTTGAAGTGTTTTCAATATCACCCATCTCTTAGGATTTCCTGTTAACTCTTAATGGGAAATGCTAGATATTCTTCTACTGTTATCATAAATGTCATGTGACTTTTATAATTATCATTGAATTTGAAATTATTATTGACTTTTAATTTATTGATGATTTTAAAAGCTACATAACAATTAGGAGAATACTAGAAGAATAACTAGCATTTCCTAGGTGTTAAAATTTTCAAAATGCTCCCATTTGTTTTGCGAAAAAAGAAGAAGAAAAAATTGCAATGTTTAAGGCGTTGATATGACTTTAATGATATTTACAAAAATAACTATGCCTAAATCATTGCAAAAAAATTTAAATACTTTTTCCAAAAAACAGAGGGGGGTATTTTGAAATTTTGTTGGGATTTAATGGAAAATCTTAACGGATAAAGAACATTGAAAAATGTTAAAAGTTTGATATACTAAATTGAGAGATTTTAAACTTTAAAAATGATATTGTAAAATGGGTAATAATTAAGGGGTAAGTGAATTTCCCCAATTTTTTTTTTTTTTTGACATATACACACAAGGGAAGGGTGACGGGGAATTTGAATTAGTGACATTTATTTTATGAGGCGTAATCCATAACCGATTAAGCTATCCTCTACAAACTTTTCCCAAATTAATTGAACCATGTCACATATGTTCCCCAACAATAATTTGCGTTCTCCTCAAAACTGGAGTTGGTGTTTTGTAAGAAGAGAGGCTAATAATGCTGCCCATGAAATGGCAAAGTTTGCCACACAACAGGTCCCTGATAGGGTCTGGTTGGAGGAAATTTCTGATTGCATTAGAGATGTTGTTTTGAATATTAGTGATTATTTGATGAAATAAAGAATCAAAGTTTTACTATAATAATAATAATAATATGCCTGGATTGTTTGCAATTTGATCGAACATACAATTGGGAGAGGATTCTTATGAGATTCATTAATTTAGGTAATCAATTTTCGGTCTAGATTGGATCCTACCCTGCGTTTTCACATAATTCTTAAAATATAAACAAAAACACAACCACCTTTGTACATCTAAACAACTGTGTTCATGGAATCCAATACTCACAGTTACAGCACCCCCTACACCTAATTATTACCAAAAAACAGAACAAAAAAAAACAAAGGTTTCTTAATTTCTTTTATACATTTTGGTCTTTAGGAATATAGAGCTTGCATGTTGGGTGGCATGGCGTGCTTCAGCACCTGTCTCTGGCGATATTCTTTGTTGTTTGACGATGGCTCTTTGACATCATCTGAGAATCGGACCTTCTTTTTGGCTTGACATTTCCCAGATCCTATAATAAAAAAACAAACATAATAATAAGTACATCAAATTCTACAAAATTATAATTAAAAGGAAGTTAAAAACAAACAAAAAAAACAAAAACAAAAAAACACACACACACACATGCATACCGTTTATTAATTTGTTCTTGGCGTGGGCGTAGAAGGTGGTACCCAATTCAGATTCAACTCTCTTCATGAAATCGGAGAGGAGGCGCTTATGGGCTTGATGAACAAGTAGAACTACGCTTCCCGAGACGGCAAAAACTGCAATGAATCCGACTCCCACAGACCCCCCCATTTCTGGCTTCGTTGGATCATTTATCTCCTGAGCGACATGGAAAGAAGAAGAAGAAGAAGAAGATGATGATGGAAATGGTGTAAATATATTGTGTTGAAAATGGGCATGAAATGGTCAATACAAGGAAGGAAGGATGGCTTCTGTTGAATACCATTTTGATGGTTTTTGAAAACCGAGAAAAATAAAAAGACGGCCGCTCAACTTCTATATATATATATACGCTGCATTTGAATTTATGGGAAACTTGTGTAATCTCCCTCCTTTTGCCGTTAAATATTTTCAGTACAATTTTTATCTTACTAATTTAAGTGATGGATGGAGATTAATTAGTCCCTTTTATATATATATAAAATCTATTATTATCGTTAACTTGTAGCGGTTAATTAATTATTCTCACTATTTTTATCGGAACACGATCCTCTCTAGTTTAAATGAACTGAAGAATATCCAGTTAATTATAGTGGATGGGTATTTTTGTCCTTTTACTTTTTAAGAAGACAAAACACTTATTCACTATAAATAACTCGATTTTGTCCAGTTCAAATAAACTGGACATGATCAAAATTCATCTTTATTAAGGGAACATGCTTGCTCCTACCATCAAACACCCACCCTATTCGATGCTTTTTAGATTTTCGGTCCGATTTGCTAGTAATTTGAACAATAAATACGAAAGAATTTTTAAAAGGCTTCTTTATCGAGTAGGTAGGTGGTGACCCTCATAAAGGTTCACTCGTATTTTATACTTAAATTGATAGCAATTTGAATAACAAACTTGCTTGAGATCTATCTTGGCTTCTTTACATGGTAATACAAGGTAAATTGCAAATAGAGAAATGCTATATTTTCCAAACAAATTTTTCAAAATTTGCTCCCCAAATGACGTGTTACAACGCCATAAGATGATAACACATTTTTCATAATAATAGATTACATAGGAAGCAAAACCACCTCATGCCTCAAGGTGGTCCCAAAAAATAAATTTTTTTAAAAAAATATTTGTATTTTTTATAAAATAAATCTTTAAAAAAGTAATTCCCCCCCTCTCCGCCTTTTTTTTTTTAAAAAAAATTTCGCCCCCCAAATTAAATGTTCTAGTTTTGCCCCTTCATAGGATTGTGACACATTATTTTTGGAGAAAATTTTAGTTGTGTGCTTAAGCTCCTCTTCAAAAGTGATGTCCAACGCATGAAACTATAGAGTCAAAATTCAAATCAAAACATCAACTCTTATACTATATATATCAAATTATTATTTATTTCAAAATTTTAAACAAATAAAAAATGATAAGTTTAATTATTTAAATAATTTTTTTTGACATGTCCGCACAAGAGGGGGGAAGGGATTCAAACTAGTGACTTTTGCTTATTAGGCATGGTTCTAGCTGATTGAGCTACCTCTTGGGGACTATTTAAATAATATTTTAACAGTTAAAAAAAGGTCAGTGGTATGTTTGCCACACCATGTTTTTTTTTTAAAAAAAAAGCTAGAGGTCTAGTTTTCATAAACCAAGCTTGACTAGAATATCTACATTTTGATTAGTAGCTCATTGTCTATGCTCGATGATGATGGATGCATATTTTATGATTTTTAGGTATCTCAAACTTTTTGATTTCACATTCCTCTATGTTTACTCTTATTATGATAGAGGGGCGATTCCTAGTTAGTTACCAATTAGTTGATAAGACTTTAACTAAAAGATCAACTACAATGCATACTCATACATTTACGATCATCATTGTTTGCAATACTTGCACTAAGGCTATGTTTAGCAATGAAATGGGATTTGGAAGTGGAACGGTACTGTAACATATTTAATTAATATTAAAGAAAAAAATAATAATATTTTATATAAAAAAAAGTAAAAAATTTTGTTTTGTAGTGATTTTTTTTATTAGGAAAAATATAAAAAAAAGCCCCCCAAACTATCGGCCGTTTACAATTTAACCCTCAAATGTTCAAAAAGTAATAAAGTAACCCCCTAAACTATCAAAATGTAACAAAAAGGCCATTTATTTTTTTATATTCCTATAATACCCCTATTCTTTTAACAAATAAAATAATAAAATAATTGTAAAAAAATAAACAATTTTTAAAAAATACAAAAAAACAATGGGCTAGTAAATACAAAAAAAAAAGGAATAAATAAATATTCGCCCATTATTTTTTTTTGTTGGGTTTTTTTTTTTTTTTTACAAGTAGTTTAATATTTTATTTATTAAAAGAATAGGGGTATTATAGGAATATAAAAAAATAAGTGGCCTTTTTGTTTCATTTTGGTAATTTGAGGGACTACTTTATTACTTTTTTAACATTATGGGGCTGAATTGTAAACCGTTAATAGTTTGGGAAGCTTTTTTTTTTTTTTTTTTTCCCTTTTTTATTTGAATAGTGATAAAAAGTAATTGATTTGATATAAAAAATAAAAATGTTGGGGTTGATTTTAAGAATAATTTTTTAAGAATGAGGTGGGTTCAGCTACAGTACGGGTCGTTCTACCCTAACATTCATTTTTACTATAACCTGAGGTTGAGGGTGAAGGTCCTTTTGCTAGTTTTGATGGTTGCTAGACTATTAATTTGCTTACTTGCTTGATGCTCGTCTCCAAAGAGCTAGCCTTGTTGTTCTATGTTTACTGCTTTATGTTTATTTCTTATAGTTCATGTAACTATAACTTTGATTATATTTGGTATGTATGATGATGGTTGCTTTCATGCTGTCCGTGACACTTACTTGATACTCTTGTGTGACAAAGTTTTCTGTTGGAGAATTTTCAATTCTGGCCTAGTAGACAGTGTTGCTTTTTTTTAATAACATGTGAGATGCATATGAGTTTTTAATAAAATTTATTCTAACTTTGTCCCGACTATTAAAAAACCATGTGCATCTCACATGTTAAGGGACACATGTCACTTTTCTAGACCAGGTTGAAGGAAATTCCTCCAACCCAGTTTGGAGGAAAACTTTGTCCAAACAATAATTATATAGATAAATCATTTTGAGGCATTTCAGTCCGCTCAATTATGCTATGTGAGGAATTCCCAAAGTAATCAGAAAGAAAAGAAAAGAAAAAAATTATGTTGCAAGATTATATCTTTGATGTCGTAACTTCACGTTGAAAGAAACTGGGGTGTCACACTTATCATACTTGGGCTAATGGCCCGTTAAAATAACATTAAGCCCAAAATAAAATACTATAACCATAACCATAACCACTTTGAAAAATAAGCAATAAAACAACTAAAATGCCAACTAATGAAAAGCTCAATAATAATCCACCTCTCAATCACCTAATCACAAGGTTATGGGTTGTGCATCCTTTGATGTGGACGTCCTTACACAGGATCTGTCGCTCGTATTTACTGTCCCCAGCCATCACAAATCAATCTTCAACCGAATTAGAATTATTATAGATATCCACCTCAAACTATCACTATATTGTTAATGTCCTCCTCAATTGAGTCAATTTCCTCCGTGAACTACTAAAAATTGCTAATTTCCTCTCCAATGACAAAAATACTTTTTATACAAAAAAAATATTTAAAACTAAAAAGGAAAAAAGAAAAACTAAAAACTAAAGATTTTTATTTATTTATTTATTTAAAAAAGAAAAGAAAAGAAAAGAAAAGAAATGAGGAGTTTTTAGCCTTTTAGGGCCACCCTTTGGCCATATGGGGGTCCCCATGAACTTGGATGTATGTTGGTTCCATTAATAGTAATCCATCTAAATACAAAGATGGTCCATCTATGGAGTTAGCTTTTCATCTTCTTCAAGTTCTACTCTTTCTAGATTTTCAAGCCAATCAATCCAAAGCCAAGAGGAGTTGGGAAATGATGTTCAATCGTCTTTCTTAGCAGGGGTCATCAAACTAGACTAAATTTGATAAAATGGACACATAAGGGATCATGAAAAAAGAACCCAATAGTTCAAAGGTTCCAAGTTATAACAACAACCAATATCATTTCTTGGTTGATTTATAAGATGAGATGGGTTAATATTTTCCTTATATTGACTCCTAACATTTATCATATATAAATGGGCTAGCAAAGAAATTTTTTAAATAATTATAGAAGTCTCTCTTGTATCACTCTTGTATCTCTCCCAAAATGATGTGCATATTAAAATTAACATTTGATTAAAATTTAATAATGATCAATTACAAGTCCAATGACGATTTTAAGAGCCACTACATCATTCTTAGAATAACACAAAAGGGATTTGTAGCATTTCTCAAATTTCATTGACGCTGCGGTATAACCGAACCAACCCTAAGACCATGGAGGTGGGTTCGGCCACCCCTAAAACCTCCTCCTTTCTTCTTATTCTTATTCATCTTTTCATCTCTTCTTCTTCTTCTTCTTCTTTTGGAATTTATAAGAATATTTTTATCTTATTGAAAGTTTTTAAATGTCACTTTAGAGGATACATTTGACTCAATCAATAGTTTAGGAGGAGATTGACAATGTGTGTAAATACTTTTTCAAAACACACACACACAAAAAAAAAAAAAAAGGCCAAAACGATGATAATAATGTTATGATAATATTCTATTTTTCTAACAAATGTAATGAGGCTTGATTAAAATCAAATAAGAATAAGTTAAAAAAAAAAATCAAATAAGTATATATTCACCTAATTAATGACGTCTCATCTTAATATATATGTAGGTGGTCACATGTGCAAGAGCCGGTGAACCAAAATGATTCATTTGACTCAATGAAGTTAAATAAATAATAAAAAAACAAAAACAAAAATCAATTAAGCTGCTGATCGACGTAGATGCCACATAGATAGAGAAAATGATTGATTTCCCTTCAAAATTGATGAAAAAAGAAAAATATTGATTGCTCTAATAATATATAGGGCTCCACATGGAGTAAACATAAAGCAAAATATTATCACTAATTAAGAGTGGTTGATGAAATAAACAACACATGCATGCAACCAGGTGGCTCTTGCAATTTTCATTTGCATGGAAGGTCGGGTTATATATATATATATATATATATATATATATATTGATTGATTTGAGTTATAAGAAGAAAAAAAATAAAAAATAAAAAGAAGTGAGAGTGAGAGAGAGATTCACTCCAACAAATCATTTATGTAATGAATTAGACGTAACACCTTGTACCTAATTATTTCAAATTATCATAATAGTAAACCATAAATTTTTTTTCCTATAAAAATGTGTAATTTTAATACTTCTTTCATGTAAATCCTTTGAAACCTTTAGTTAGAATTGTAGTAGTTAGAAATATAAGGAAAAAAAAAAAAACGTAATTTCACACTATAAATTATTGAGTCATCTAGAATATAAAAAGGTTGGTAAAATTGATAAAAAGAAAGAGAAAGGTGGTTATTTTGTAATTTACATGAAGAATATTGAAGCACAGTAATGTTATTTAATGATCATGGATAATTTGGTATAAATCATGCAAGTGATGAATAGATTTGTTAGATTTAGTAGAAATTTTCTTCTATGGAGTAAATTGCTTAAATAAAAAAAATGTTGAGATCAATTTGTGAATTTCCTTGTATATACCAAAAAATCACATTTTATTTTATTTTTTTGTTACTAGTTTTTGTTTGGATGAGTGAGTTTAATTCCAAGAAAGGAAATGAAAGATTGGAATTAGTGATCTTAATTTTATAACACTACATGTCTTAACAAAAAAATCAACGGTTCAAATGTTACTCTTGTATCCAACAAAGGGTGATATAGCTCTAAAAATCATTATTGGACAATTTAGGTTTGGGTTTGTGATTGATAACTATTAAATTTTGATCAAATGATAATTTTAAAAATTACTTTTTTTTTTTTGAAGGATACAAAAATAACAGAAGAGGGACTTCTAGAATTACTCCATTGTAACTTCACGTACCATTAAACTATCACTCAATTGATAATTGATAATGTCCATTTTAAATTTTTAATTGTGACAATGTTATTTAAAAAAATTGTTAATGTCTTCTATAATGACGAAAATACCCTTAATGGAATAATAAAAAAAGCTAAACCTAAAAATAAAATTTTTTAAAAAGGGCGTGAAATTTTAAAAAATATCATTTTCTTTCTAAAAAAAATTATAATTATTTTTTGTTTTTGTTTTTGTTTTTTAAATTTATAACAATGACAAAATTTTATGGTTATTTTTGTCTTTTTGTTGGTGTGGAAAGATATTAACAATTTTTTGTTAGTTTGATAGGAACATTATCCAAATTAAAAATTTAGGAGAAATATTATCAATTTAATGTAGAATTTTTCTAAATTTTAACGACGGGCAAATAGTTTTGAGGTCAATCACTATTTGAGACGGGAAACTTCTGGTATTTATTAACTAAAAGTCAAAAGGAAAAGGCAAATATGTAGGAGGCCGTTATCCGCATTTCTTAAACAGAGGGTTTACACCTAAGACTAGACAGCGTGGGGAGCCAAGTGTCACCCTCTGACAACCTTTGCGACCAACCACTTTTTCAGACACACAT
The DNA here is from genome assembly GCA_013348765.1 of Carpinus viminea. NCBI lineage: Eukaryota > Viridiplantae > Streptophyta > Magnoliopsida > Fagales > Betulaceae > Carpinus > Carpinus viminea. Next base: position 33,327,397 of record CP054672.1, on the reverse strand, counting down.
TCCCGGCAACAATGGTCCACCCTCGGTCTTGCCCTCACTGCCCCCATACAATGCCCATTGAATTCATTTCCCCTTCTTTGCTTTCCTTACCCATTGGTTTTCACTTCTTCACAACCAGGGCCAACGTGGAACCTGTTTCCTCCTACCCATTGCATTTGCACCCCTTCTGATAATCTCATCTCTCTCTATCTCTCCCTTTATACGTTGTTCTGTATTGCATATTTGTATCTGGGCGTTGTGCTTTTCTGGGTTCCAGCGTTTGGGTATTATCAGAATGAATGAAATGGTGTTGTATCACGTTTAGGTTGGTTTTATCTGTGATTCTTGTGTTATTTGTATTGGTGAGAGTTCATGAGCCTATAGGGTGGCTTCATTTGAATGCTGTATAATGTGTTTCTTTATGCATGAATGTTTTCTGGGTTTTATTGCTTTGATATGTTTGTGTGTAATGAAAACATGTTGTATTAGTTTGCCTCGTCAAGATTATGGGAGGGGAGGTTGCAAGCATAGGTGTTTGATCTGGTTTTCAGACTTCAGTGTTAGGGAAGAGGGATTGAATGAATGGCATGGCTGCGTTTGAGAGCTTGGTCTAATTTGAAATGTGGATTCTGTGAAACTCGAAAGTCCTGCTTTTTTGGTGTGGTGGGATTGGGTGTATGGGATTTAGAGTGAATTACAAATATGTTGGTACACAAGGCAACTGGCTTGGGATTTGGGGCCTCTGCCACCTAGAAGAGGAGATTTGATTGATTCATCTCATGTATTTCTAAATGCACCTATATTTCTTTCTAGTGGAGGGTGCGCTTGTGGGTACTTACTGCTTTGACGTGATTCTTTTCTTCATTGTACCTGTATTGTGCTTTCCATCCAAAAGCGCATGTATGGTTGCTGTATCTTTCTGCAAAATGGTCGTCTGGCATTGTCGTTTCAATTTTGGGATTATAGAAGAAATTCCTTCTGTTACATGACTTGTCCTGATTATGTTATCTTTTATCTGTATTCTATTTTCTCTAGAGAATCGTTTGGTATCAAAAGAATGAAGTAAAAGAAGTATAATTTCTCTTGAAAATGATTTATCTTTTATCCACTACCTTTACTTCTGTTTCTTTTTGGGCACTATTTAAAGGTTAAGGGAATTTAATTAGTAAGCATGTATTCATTCCTGAGGTCGTGAATTTGGTGCTTTTATGTGCTTCCACATCTGTGGAAATTCTGAGGTACTAATACAAACTAATGGCAGAATGATACACTCCATCCTTAGCTTTCTAAAGCATCCGTTTAAGAGTTCCCTTTAGGTGGGAAAAACTTTAAGGGCATATACATATGAGAACCTAATTGGAAGCTCCAGACTTGTTTTAGTAGCTATTGACTTGTTTTTAGAGACATTAAATTTGAAGGAGTTATGATCTACAGTTTTTATTTGCTTTAATAAACTTCTTCCACCTACATTTATGTACACATACACAAATATATAATACATTTTTTTTTTACTTGATGCATTACTGCAGACAGAAATCAGTCTTCTTGTTGTCAGATGCTATAGGAAAGATTCTGTGGTATTGCTAGGATGGCTGTCAGCTTCAGATATTGGGATGATTGCAGTGACCCCTCTGACATGGAAGAAATGTGGAGAATTCCTGAAGTGAACACTGAATGGTTAGATGCTGGGGAGTCTAGAGGACAGAGAGTTCACCTATCACGAGATCCAGATGGACAGCCTTATTTGACACAGACTGAGATGAAGGTAAATCGACATTTTTTCTTTTGTGGAGGAAATCATAATAGCTGTTTAGTGGTCTTTTAAAGTAATGAATGTTTTATGGTAACTGCTTTTCATACTTTTAGATTTGACTCGGTTCAAAATTTTGGGTTGTTGTCAGCCTGATTTCATCTGACATGATATTTCTTCAATGTTCAGAAGAAAAAAAGTGATGTGAGAAATCATTTTTTATTTTTCTTGATTATAGAGATATGCTTAGATACATGTCATTAATATTTGTTATTTATTTTTAACTTGCACCATCTAATGCTTTTCCAGGCTGTGGCTGAAATTGTTGTCAGAAGGCATTTTGCTTCACGGATAGATCTTGTACGTCTTCTTTTCAATGAAATATATCACTACATCTACACTCTTCCTATTTTTCAGGAATATGTATCTATTAGATTGCCCTTATAAAGGGTTTCTTCCTTTTGAATCCTAAATTATCAGTGAGAGCAGCTGTCTATAACTACCTGTGCTCTAAAAACTTCTAGTGCACTAGTGCGCTTGCTTCTTTAGGGTTGATGTTCTCCAATGTTGCTGGAAGCTCAACTTTATTCTGTTATTATCACTTGTAGTCCTCTATTGTTATGAGGTAACTTCAATTGATGTCGGGATGCTTGGGTATGCTACCATTTGTTCAAAATGTGGATTTAATAGATGCCAAATAAACCTCTTCTCTTCTATCTCTATTTTTCTGCTCTTCTGAGGTGCATTGATGGTTTTCAATAGTATAATTTGTTTGGCCGTTGATGAATAATTGGTGCCTGTTCCCATTTTTATCATAATGAAATGAATTGTTACGAACTGAACCTAATTTCCTCAAATTTTTCTTTTTATGTGATCAGAAAAAGGTTTATATTCTTCTGTTAGGTTCTTTGAGACCATGACCTTCACTTAAGTTGTGATATGTATACTCCCCCTTTTTTTTCTTTTTTTCTTGCTAGCTTTATAACCATATTCACCTTTGGTCAATATCAAATGACTATTTATTTTTGTCACATACCTGAATATATGCTACACATTCATGTATTGTCTCTTCCTTCATTCTTGTCAGTCATCTCCATAACCTGTTCTTAATATTTTCCCTCTCAACTATGATATAAATATGTTTAATCTCTTAAAGTCTTAATTTCTTGACATGCCTTGTCTTCCTAAGGAGGAAAGATCAAACAGCACCAATCTAGCATACCAAGTATTAAGATTGAAAAATAAGGTTTTAAAGTTCTAGAATTACTTGTTGTCTAGGTTGGATCATAGTTTTTTGTGTTCTTCTTGGTCTTTTGTCAGTGGTCACGAGATCTTGGCTACACATGAATACTAATCCATATTCTTTTTGAAGTGGCATGTTTGATAGAATTTGCAAAAGGAATCAACTTTGTTAGAGAGCTTTTGCTTTTCCTAATCTATGTCTATTGCTGTCTTAGGGCAGTTCAATCAATGAAAAATGTGTTGTCTATATATGTGGTTTTTGTCTGCCCGTGGTTTCAGCACCTTAGAACATTTTGTTTTCTGGAGGATATTTTCCTCGGAATATTGAGGTGCTGGCCATACAGACAAGGCATTAGGGTCTCACTCCTTTTCTTCTTGCTTGTGGAATATGGATAGGGGAAGTGGCAGACTTCTAATATTGATAGAATAGTGAACATGACATATAATATAGAGCCAATACAAATGACAAAATAGAGCTATCCTCACCTGTCATTAGTGGTCTCATTTTCACCCTAAATATTCAAATGAAAATAAGGATCCTGATACTGTGAAGGTAAGAAATTTCAGGTTGGAGCCTATCTGATGCATCTTTCTCATGCATAACTAAGACGATGAACATGTGTTCTGTGGCAGAGCATTTTTGTGGCCTCTTCCTGATCATTTGGGAAGCAATCTTTCAGCTTTGAATCTATTGAAGGGAAACCACTGAATCCATCAAACTCGGTGAACCATTAATGAGTAATCTTAACGTGGGCAGATTTGCTCAGGGGATGCCGAAATTATACTTCAAGATCTTTTATATGTTCAAAACCTTTTGTTCTTATTGGCGTCTGTTATTTTGGGAAAATATTTTTGATTTTTAGAAAGAAGCAGTTTGAGAAGATTCAATTGTCTGAAATGAATTTCTAGATCTGTGGATTTATGAACATAAAGTTTGTAATAAGAACCAAACACCGACCTGGAGAATAGATGATAAGATTCTATTTAGTTGGAGCCAGGTTTTTGTACCTTTTCAATGATTGGCATGTCTAATACATATGCATGCACATCTCATATGACTTCAACACAGGAAGTTTAAAAGTTTTGAGTGTCCATGTGACTAAAAGTGGGAATGTATCTTCCAGTCAAAGTGTGTCAATTAGCTTGACTACACCTGGCCCCTGTGTCCTGCATCTGGTCTTCCAAGGAGCATTGTTTGACTTGTTTTGTTGCGGGCAGGACATATAATACACTAAAGAATGGACATGTTTATTGTAAACCTAGGCTCAAATTTTCTACATCTGGATTTTTCAACTTGTTTCTTGACTCTAAAATTTAGAACACACAAAGAAAGTTTGTGTCCTTTTTAATTCGACGGTATATCTCTAATCATGATTACCAAGACTAATTTTGGGTTTTTCTTGGTTTCCATCCAAAGTGTCATTAATGGAGATTGCAAAAGCCTTAGACGCTTCATGGAAGTGACATAACAGAAATTGAAGTCAAAACCTTAAAATTTGTTTCTGTAGATTCCATTTATGATTTTATAGTGAAGTGTAACTCTTGCATGAATTTTTTTTTCATTTAACAATCAAAACACCTTTTTGTGAAATCATCAACCTTTTTGGTTAACTGAAATGTGTTTCTATTTTGCCTTTTCCAATTTTGGCATCTTTTCTTGCAGCAGGACATGATATGTGCTATTGCTGAACTTGAAAGTGACAGACAGCCCCTTGCTATGTCGTGTAACCGAAAAACTAAGGAGACTACTGTTGGGATCATGCAACTGTCACCAAAAACAGCTGAGTGGCTGATCAGGTACCAACTGCCATGTCCTGATCCTTATTGAGGCATGCAACTGCTAATAAAGAATGAGAGAAATTGTTTATCTTGTTTATATGCTTCTAATAATGCTTTGGTGGAATGAAACCACAACTTGCTTGCAGTGAGTTGGGTTACAGGTCATATGAAGTGGAAGGGAATCCAGATCTTCTGTACTGGCCTTTTGTGAGCATATATCTTGGTGCTGCTTACATTAATTGGTTATCAAATTTTGACCAAAAGTAAGTCACCAAATATAGATATGGGTGATCCACCAATGCATGCGTTTAGTTAAATTACTAGTCATTCCAAAAGCTTGAGTTGATAGGAAATGGTGAATTTAATATTTTAGTTAATATTTTAACGCTCCACTTCACATGTAGAACTAGACAACACGTGGAATATGTTAATTGAAATCTGGGATGTAAACTATAGAGTTAGGACTTGAACTACTGACTTTTGCTCTGAAACTATATTAAAACATGAGTTGCCCCCAAACCTTAAACTAATAAGAAGTAAATTTAATAATTTAATTAATATTCTAAACTTTTCTTCTCTCCCCTAATGGTTCCATTCGTCTACAAACAACATTTAACACCTAGAATTGACATGATTACCATACTGAGTTTGTGCTGACATTAATGCTATTGTATCTGCAGAGAAAGAAGTGAAGAGTTCGTGGTTAGGGCATACACAGGTGGTCCAAAAAAGGCAACTCATAAATCAACTTTGCCATATTGGAAACGTTATCTTTCAGTCAAAGAAAGTTTGCCATCCAGGTGGTTGTTTGTTCTACATGATGATGATTTGGAATTTACTTAAAATCTAGCTCCTAAAAAAAGTACTTAGAACACATCGAAGAGATGCAGGGGAAAACATGTTGTGTGCACAACTGCCTAAGGATGTGGTTTTTTGGATGAACAAGTAATGAAGTATCATTGGTGGATATGTTTGAATACATCCTTTATTTCCGTTCTTTCAATAAGTGGATAAAAGCTTCGTTATATCTTCTTCATATACTTTTTTTTATTTATTTGTAACATTAATTTTGATTAACATGGAAAAAATGCAAATTCGCATATTACATGATGCTGTGAATATGTCTTGAATATTTATATCTATTTTCTTTATCAGAATAGATCTTTTTCTCTTGTGCAGGGTGATGAGAAACTAGCCAGAACATGGGTTGCCACACTTTTACTCTTGGATGAATTAAAAAAGAAAATATTGTCAAAATTTGCCAACATTTTGCTTGTGTTTGATCTTACAACTCCAATTTTCATTCATGCCCTGTATGCATTTAATATAGAGTTCTCTTTGATTAATTTTCACCATCATCAAGAAGAAGAGAAATTCTTTTTTGGCATGTAAAGATTTGGCCTGAGAATACTGAAACTAGAACTCCTAACAGTAGGTCTATGGCTCTGAGTCTATAGTTTCATAATCCACAAACATATATGCGTGCATGCCAGTCTATTCATACGTACATACATATATTTTAGTGTATGTACATCATACCTTTGCCCAATAACCAGGAATAGCCATATTTACTTGCTATTATTTATCCTATTGTTATTCTTTTTTGTGTATTTCATCCTATTGACAGTAAAGCATGCAACTGTAAGTCACTGCAATAATACTAATATGAAAATTATGTTGTAATTGTTACATATGTAAGTTGAAAGTGGGACCTTTTGCTTATGAGATGCAAGGCTGATGCGTTATAAGAATAACTTCATAATCTATGCAATTGTCTGAAATTGATTGCCGCTGTATCATTGCTTTGCAGAAAATTATTTGATGAAGGTCGATTGAATGATGCTTTGGTTTGTGCTTCATCTCCTCCACCTGCTATGCAAACCTCAGGTTGTCCCTTCTCCGGTTACTTGGGGTTTCATGCACGAAATTTATGTTGTGTATTAGGATTATGTACTATTAGCTGAAATTGTTCAAGTGCATCATTTGCGTTATATCACACAATCCACTGCCAATTTGTCAGAACTTATTCAAACAACATCACAGTATCCTGCTTAGTTCCAGTTCTATTGGATTATTTGACCTTGTTATTATCATTGAAATTCTTAACACATGACTCTATTTTAGTAATTCATTTTTATAATCTAAATTTCAGTCATAACCACATTAGACATAAGGTGAAGCAAAGTTTCGTTCCCCCTTTTTTTCTTTTTTAATTTTTTATTGTAAGTTACTGACACGCCTAGTGGGTCTTGAAATGACAACTTCACCTTGTACCTCATTCTTAATGGGGGATGAGGTGCCATTGGAGGTAGAGCTTACTGGCTTCCATTGCTTATAATATTTAGTAATAACATAACAATATGTTTGTAGATGACCATTTAATCATTCATGATGTGTAAGAATAAAATATATTCTATAAAGTATGTACTTGTGTTAAATGAATGTTCATTCTGCTTGTCCCTGTGTAAGCTTTGGCTACAATTCTTTATACTTTCATGCATATAGAGTTAGATTTTCTTCTACTTCCATTTTCATTTTATAAACTTTGCAATTTGCTGATTTTACTGGGAGTACATAATAATCAAAAAGAAATTTCTCTTATCTTGTACGATAATTGAGAAGCATAGTACGTTGCTAGACTTGGTACAGTATGCTTGTTTTTCTTCTTTACTTAATTATGTGCTGCAAATAAAGTTCAAAAAGAAAAATGCTATTTCTAGACATGAGCATGCTAGATGACTTCTCCAATACAAATTGTGCTCATATGCATTAGAATTCTGTAAAAGTAATATTTGTGAGAACATGAAGAATGCAGTTGATCTGGATGGACCAACGCACATTTAAAGTTGTTGAGTTTTATCTCATATATGAAGCTTCTTCATTTCTCCTTAATTTTTTTTTCAACTTCAAATCATGCAGATTTGCTCTATCACATTTGGGAAATTTTATTGTTAATTCATTTTAGGGAAAAATGCTCCAAAGGTTCATGAGGCATCACTTTTTATCAAATCTCTACATAAGGTTTTACATTTTATAAAATTTATTCCCTAAGGTTAGAACTGTTATCAAATAGATTCTTTTGTTCACCTTCTATTAGATTTCTAACGGTGTTGCCATGTCATACCCAATCAGAAGTTGACACGTGTCTTCTTAAATAAAAAATATAAAAATAATAAAGAAAAATATAAAAACAAAAACAAAATTTGAAATTATAAATATAAATATATATATAAAAAAAAAAAATTGGGTGGTCTTGGGGGTGGTTTCAGCCACCTCCATTGGCTGAATAGGGGGTGGCCGAATCACCCCCAAAAACTTGGAGATAGTTCGGCTACTCCCTCCTGCCAATTTGGGGTGGTTCCAAACACACCAAAAAATAATAATAATAATATTAATATTTATAATTTCAAATTTTGTTTTTGTTTTTATATTCTTCTTTATTATTTAAATTTTTTGTTAAAGAAGACATGTGTTGTCTTCTGATTGGGTATGACTTAGGAAGTATATTGATAGTATTTTAAACCTTAGTGAGTGATTTGATAAAAAAGTGATACATCAAGGACCTCTAGAGCATTTTTCCTTCATTTGATTTATGTTACTGTAATAAATGATTTTATTTTGTGTCTATAAAGAGAAAGCAGGTGTTGTTTACTCATATTGGGACTCCAGAGCTTCTCCAGAAGACATGGAAGAATTGTGGAATCATCCTGAGGTCCTTAAAGAGTGGACTAAATCTGGAGAGAGACGGGGACAAGTGCGCTTTTCCCATGATGACAAGAAGAGACCCTATCTTTCCCGGGTGGAACTGAAGGTATGAATCCATTAGGGAGAACATTCCATAAGTTTGTTAGGTACTAGGTCGACAATGCAGATTAGTGCTATATTTTTGTCATATTTTAACCTACAACATTCTGTTTTGATGCACTAACATTTCAATTACAAGTCAACACATTTCCATTTTTAGATTTCCACTTTTCATGATGTGCATGGGATAGAAAATGATTGTGACTTTATGCATAAAGTTTATTTGATTTGAGATAGTTATTATGTATTGCTAAAATGTGGCAAGTTATACTGATTTTGTTTTTAGTTTATATTAAGATAAGATAGTAGATAGCGATAAAGACATCATTCAACATATTCTTGCAGGCAGTTGCAGAAATCATTTTGTCAAGACACTTCAGCACAAAAGCAGTTAAACCTGTAAGTATCCACTTCAACTAGAATTTTGTTTTTGTGAATGATATGGTGTTATCTGAATTTAATCTCTTCATTGTTGTTGTTATTTTTACTATTACTTGTCTATATTTCAGCCTCTTAATAAAAAAATTTCTTTGGATTATACTTTTTAGTGATTCACTTATTCTGCTTTACTCTCAGTGGGGAGAATAGCTGTTTCAAACTTGTTAGATCTGTGATTTTTTCCCTTCAGGTTTGACCTAAGAGTTGCTAAGTTGAGGTCATTGGTTTTTCTGAGAATCTATGCTTGGAAACATGTGGAGAAGCTATATATGAACTGAAAGATATATGCTAATAGGGAAGCAGTGTGAATTAAATTTGGAGATTTACCAGAGTTAAGGGAGTCCAAGAAGATTGTTAACCCTATTTGCATTTTGATTGTCTTATCTTAGTTTCCTGGACATTTTTATCTTCATTGATTTTTATGTCTTCCATTTGCGTATTCATATTGTACTTTTATATTTTGTAATTCGTTTTTCCTGAGAATTCTTTTTGTGTGTACAGACGGTTCTTTGTGCCCTTGCAGAGGTTGTTAGCCTGCGTTTCGTCAATGGAGTTGGACCACGTCCTGGAATAATGGGAATTGACTATTCAGCAGCTTTCTGGCTTTACACGTATGTGATTAACACAACCAAAACTTAATTCCTAGGTTGTATAGAGGAACACAAGAATTAACACCCATTTGTGCTTTTGTCCTTTTGGTTAATCTTAATAAAAATGTTGCTTTGGCTCTTTTTGGGGTGTTGGGACACTCTATCAACTAATTTGATTTTAACAAAAAACTCGTTTCAAATGCTTTAAAGAACTGTAGTAACTAGTTTACATTATTGCAAAGTGTTGATTGAAACAACCCCACTTGTAGTTTATGCCAATGCTGAAACTTTCTTGACCTTCTCCTTGTGTACAGGGAGTTAGGCTACAGGGCTTATAGAATTGACTCTAGTGATGATGTAACCAAGCCATTTGTGTCCATGTACTTTGGTGCGGCCTATTTGGTATGGTTATCAGAATATGAAGGGAGGTAGGCTTGTTCACCTCAAAAGGTTTTATTTAGCTTTGTGGGATATTTGTCTGCATTAGTATTTCCTGACCAACTCATGTTTTATTCAATGATTCCAGGGAAAGAACTCCACAGTTTGTTGTTCAGGCTTATATTGCAGGGCCAAAGAATGTGAATCTTCAGGAAACAGGCCCACTTTGGCTTAAATTTGAGCAAGCATTTGGCAACTATGAAGACACAAAGAGGTATGCGTAATCTCACTTCTAAATTAACATCATAAATGTTGTGTCTAATGACTCTGAATCCTTCTTTTCCACATATAGGGAGGAAGGGGGCTGCACCATCTTGTAAGCTGCCAAACATTACCTTACATATTTCACAAGATCTACTGGGGTCTGTCCCTTAAGTTGCATCAGATTATATTGACTGAAATCATTGTACAAAAGCCAAATAAGATGGGAGTGAACAAGAAAAGTAAATATCTCTGGCAGCTTTTTTTCTGAGAGAAGTACAGGGGGAAAGAAAAACAAAAAACCTCTTTTGATTGGATACTTTTTAAAATTTTAACCATTTTACTTGATAGTGATGTTCATGTTTCATTTGCCATATGGTGAATTGCAGTCACTCTTTGGTCTAATTTTTCATGGATAGATCTCTTCAAGGTGAAAAGGACTGTCGATGGATTCGGTTACCAATAATATGTGAGTTTCAACCTTCTCATTAGTGGCCTAGTTACCAATAATATGTGAGTTTTGACCAAGATAAGGCCAAAACTCCTTTAGTTCTCGGACGACGGCGGTAGAGAAGAGTTAAAGACAGGATTTTTTTTTGGGTGAAATTTGGCTGCCTTTCCTTTATTTGTATAATTTTTGAAGAGAATAATAGAGAAGGGAAAGAAAGGGGGCTGGCCGGCTGGGGCTAGGTGTAATACCCTGAAATAATAATATATAATAAAATGTATTTAATTTGACTTGGTCAAGTTTTATAGGAAACAACAATCACAATTTAAAATGTCCTAAACAGTTGGTTTTTTTTTTTTTTTTTTGCAAAAATCTTTTTTTTAAAAAAAAACTCTATTAGAACATTTGAAGTCACTATAAAACATTCAAGTAAACCCTAGAACCATTAGTACAATAGTACACTAAACATTTAAAAATAGTACACTGAACGTTCAATACAGTATGAAAAGTAAATTTAACTTATTAGTCACATCATTCAGTCTTATCCACTTGACCCACTCCTATAAATACACCATTCACGCCCCTTCAAGATCAAGACCTTATTCATCCCATGGACCTCAGCAACCCCAATCCTAGAGAGAGAAGGAGATTCTAGAGAGAATGCGGTGATTTTGGCATTGTTCAATCTCCATTAAGGTAAACTTTGGACCTTATTCATTTTTTCACGTTCATGTTCGACCTACAACCCTAAAACCGTTGGGCAAGTACAAAACGTTCAAATATGGTACATACTAAACGTTCGATGCCACATTTTTCAGCATATTGTCCGCCCCCTTCCCATATAAATACCTCTGCCCTTCATCCTTCATTCCTCACTATAATAATGATGTGCCGGTCATTATTATTATGTGATAATCATACAAAATGTTATCAAAAAGCTTGTCAGCATGCTAATTAAGTGAACAAGGAGATTCATTGCATGAACGAAGTGTGACTGGATTGATTCATATTTAAAGGACTCAAGATACTGTTTTATCATATAATGCTTCGATAATTACAAAATCTGAATGCATAAATATGAGAAAAGTATTAGGATATTAGAGGAAATTAAATGCCCACCCTTGTCGCTTAATGAGAAACTGTATCAAAGTTAACATATCTTCTGATGCAACTTATCTATTGCTGAATTTGACCATTATAGAATGGTAGCATGTTTAGAAAGTACAACTCATGCAATATCAACAACTACTTTGTCAAGCACGCATAATGGAATGAGAGCTAATGCAACAATAAGTGATTCTATAGTTGCAGCAGTTATGCAGAAAGAAAACAACATCAAGATATCAAGGAAGAGCTACAAGAATTCTTAAGTCAATCACCGCAGAAAAAGAATACTGCCTCACAAGGAAACATGAAGACTAATTAATTCAAAAAAGAAAGTGTGCTTATTTGTCTATAATTTTTTCAAAGTATTTAAACAAGTCTTGCAATCCCCAGTTTCTTCCATGAATTTATAATATTTGATTTTTTTTTGAAATTATTTTTTTTCTTAACGCTCCTTTCTATTTTTTTTCGTTATCCACATCCACAATTTGTATATTTTTTCAAGTTTGGGAAAAAAATATTGAAGAGGAAGAAAAAAAATTCTTCAATTTTCATTATTTAGTAATAAAATGTGTTTATTTTTAAGGTTAAATACTTAAAAGTTCCCTAGGGTTTGATCACTTTATTTTTTCCCCACATGAGGTTTGATTTGTATCACCCATCCACCCGTGAGGTGGCTCCCCACCCCAAAACAGCTAGATGGGGTGGCTCGGCCATCCCCATCCAGCTGTGGGGTAGCTCCCCACCCTTAAAGGCCACCCCCAAAATTTTTAATTTTTAATTTTTTTTTTAAAAAATATCATTTTTAATATTTTTAAAATAATTTTTTTTAAAAAAATTAATTATAGGACATGTGGCGCAATGTGATTGATGCTGGCGAGACGTTCCGTTAAGTTTTAGATGAAATTTTAACGGATATACCATTTTCATCTTTATGAAAACTACATATACCTAATGTGATACAAACCAAATCCCAAGGGAGAAAAAATAAAGTGACCAAACCCTAAGGAGTTTTTAAGTATTTAACCCTTATTTTTACTTTGCGGTATTAATATACTTTTCAACAAGGAATTGGAATTATAAGCAAGTAATGTTTTGAAGCTAAAGACTTACATGAGCAAATACTTTTTGCTTATTTATCCAAATACACTTCAAGATAGCTTCATTTACCTTTTCATATACCATTAAAATATTATTTCTTTTATCAAATATAGGTTTCCTACCTACTTTCATATTTTTACAGAATTCCAATACAACCCTCAAAGAAAGGCAAAAATTGGAGAAATGAGAGAGAAAAAAGAAATATTTATATTAAAATAATGTATAGGGAAGCAAAGGTGCTACCCAATACATTGGGTAGTACTATAGCATTCTCAATGTTTAGGGAAGTTGCTGCATTTGACTTTTTGTGAGTTTTTTGAGATTTTTCTTATATATAAAGAAGAGCATGGGCATTGGGTGTTTGTTGTTAGTGCTCTTAATGAAAATTTTGCATTTAAGAGCATTAACAGAAGATATCCAGCCATTTTTTCTAAATTTAGGCTCTGTTTGTTTCGCCGTAAAATGATTTACGGAAAATGTTTTATGCATTTTCGGGTGTTTGACGTGACATAAAATAATAGTCAACGAAAAATAATTTTCCTTTGACAAAAAATTCTTCTTTAATTTTAGGAAAATGGTTTGTCATTTTTCGACATTGAGCATCTTATTCCAGAGTCGATGGACCATGCCATGACCTGCCCAGGACCCCACAGGAACTTGACTGGGAATCACCTGGCACTTGCTCAGGACCCGTGCGAGACTTGCTTGGGACTTAACTGGGACCCGCCTAGGACCTACCCAAGACCCCATCATGACCCGTCCGAGACTTGATTGGGACCTGCCTTGGACTTGACTAAGACTTACCCGGGATCCCGACAGGACCCGCCTAGGACTTAACTGAGACCTCGCTAGGACCTGCCAAAGACTTGCCCGGAACCCCACCGAGACCCTCATGCGACCTCGTCGGGACTTGACTGGTTCCCGTCTAAGACCTTGCCGGGACTTGATCAGGTCTCACCCGAGACCCCTTTGGGACCTACCTAGGACCAAGCCGAGATTTGACTGGATCCTGCCTGAGACCTATCCCAGACTTGACTGGGACCTGCATAGAACCTGAAAGTTATATAGAGAAAAGAAAAATATGGTCTCAAACTTTAAATGCCTTTTGATTGTTGCTTTTGGGGGAACAGGCCCCATTCTTGCTTTCCCATGTACATGGTATAACTAAATTTAACCGAAAGTAAATTATTATTATTATTTCGACTTAACATTATGAATATTTTTTCACAACCTTGTGCTCACTTTCGTACACTCTTCAGCACATGCTATTCTTGCTGCTTCTAATTTTGGAATGGTGGTTTCTTTTTCACTGGGAGTATTTATTGAACCAGGATTTTGTTCTTCCTTGGGAGTACTTACTGAACGAGGATCTTTTTTTTTTTCTTGGGAGTATTTTGTATGGTCAAATTTGAACGATTCTGATGATGTTTTTGCATCATTATGTGGATAGAAGGAGATAATTGGAGCGGAATGCAGAAAATGAGTAAGAGAGGAGGGATGATTGAGAGATAGATGGGAAAATGACGGGTTTTCTGCTTGCACCATCGCTTGAACAACGATGGCCAACACCACCATCATCATCGGAAGTCCTTTCATAAACTTCTTAGCCTTGGCACCTATCTCTCCTTTGAATTCTTTTTATTGTTTGAAAATCTTGTATTAAACCACAATTTATAGCGCATTTACACAATAGAAAACGTTTACTTGTATTTATTTATTTATTTTCTTTTTTTTTGTCTTTTGGTTTGGTTTAAAGTCATGCAATTTATTTTTCTAGTTGATTAAGAGGTAATATTACAAACCAATGGGTGTGAAAAGATAAATTTAAATTTTCAGCCTTTTTTCTTTAAATTTTTAAGAAAGCATATAAAAAATACAGATGTAGTCTCTTCGATAAGAATAATATAAAAGAACACATTGAGCATGATGAGTCACGATTAAATAGTCAAAGTTAAATATGAAATAGATATTAAAGAAATTGTAGTTTGACTTTTAAAATCACAATTTAGTCTTCAAAATTATGTGTTTTCAAATTGCAATTTTTAAAAAATATAACCTTAAACAATTAATTTTCTGCTATTTAGTTTAAAATCACATTTTGTCTATAAAATTGCAATTTCAAACGCATCCTAAGAAAAAGATAGGACAGCATAACATAAATCTTAAAAATTCAATTGAAACAACGTATATGTCGTTCATTTAGATTTTTTTTCAATCAACATAAATTAAAAGATAAAAACTTAAATAAACAAGTTTAAACAAAGAAATGCATCGAAAAATGTGAAATTAAATAAACAATTTAAGGCCTGTGTTACATCAAATCTCTCTAAAAAGGCATCCAGAAAATTTATATACAAAAAAATATATCAGGATCCAACAGTGTCCAAAAAATGAGTCCACTGATTAGTTTTTTTTCAACCTATTAGGTGATTTAAAATCATCCAACCCCAAACCACCTTTTCTATGAAACATAATTAACCATTCAAAGGTCTAAAACAAAATGGTAGGTTTAGACCCTCTTTCGTCTACACTGCTGGAGAGTAGCCAATTACCCCAAAAACTAGAGCATCACCACCAAGAGTTAGCATTGGACATACAAAGGTTAGCTATTGGCTCTTTGTATGGTTGACAGGAAAGTTCTCTTCAGGTTGCTTTTGCCACATATAATTTGCAGCTTCTAGCCACCGTGTATGGACCAAAAACTTGTTCTGTTTCACTGCCCAACGAGATTTCTCTGTTGCACCATCTGTAGAGACCACATGCGTCACAGATGAATCGAGCTCCATTGCACAAGTAGCTCCCAAATTCTCTGCCATCCTCCAGAGATGGTGATTATCTGCAGGGAATTTTGTGGGAAACACAGGGCTAAAGACGATTTTACACCCCTTCAGAATTTCTTTCCTAATTCTTTTCAGAACCTGCAGAAAATGACATACAGAAAAAATCTTGATCAATACAAATCTCCATGTAGGAAAACCAACCATGCAAAAATTCTCCTTCTCAAAGTTTACCAGGATGAATTAATGGGGAGGCATTCAACAATTTATTACAAGGAATGAAGGAACAAAAAAACATACATTACTCAAGTTGACATACAGCAGTTTAAAAGTGATTCATGGTTACAAAAAGGAACAATGGTGTCCATTCAATATTTAGAACCCTGACCAGGCCACCTGATGTAATGTTTTTCTGAGAATGGATCTTCATTACCAATCTGACACAAAAGCAGGATGTGTAACTTTCAGACAAGTAGTATTCAGTAGGCCAGATCCCATGCCAGATTAGGCAGAACCCAACCAGAAGCAGGGGAGAGAGAGAGAGAGAGAGATGGCAGTGGAAATTAAGAATTTTATAAAGATGTAAGACACTAAATAAGCCAGGTTTAATATATTAACTAAAAACTTATTCATTGCACAGTTTTTTCAACCCATAATATTGGAAACTATTGAAATCATCCTTGTCACAGGAATGCTGGACTTTACAAACACGTATAGGCGCTTGCCACTGGGGACCAGGTCTGGACAACAAAAGTAGAACACTTGAAACAAAGCTTAGAATAAATATTTTAGTCATGTCTCAGTTGTCAAGAAAAGCATTACCTCCATAACATCTCTGCCAACAAGATTGTCCGCAGCTACCTGCAAGAAGGTTCCCCTACATTAGAATTTATCAAACAAACTATATTAACTTTTATTAATTGAGCGGAACAAAGAGGGACATACATCAAAAAACATAGTGTGGATTTGCTTAAGAACTTTCAGAACAGTAGCAAGTGCTCCATCAGTGTCACTCTCATCACTCTTCAACTCAGAAAGAGATTTACAACTGAAGCCAAATTGGCGGCAACTTGAGGCAAAGAAATGATATCTTTCCATCAATATCAAATTGTCCTTGTGCTTCGTCCATGCCTACAATAACGCATTAAACATTTATATCCAGATTATGGTAAAAGGGCAGTTGTAGCAAACAAAAACCTATTAAGATAAATTGTTGGTTCAAGGACTGGTTAGCACATCTAACAAGTATTATCGGAAACTGGTAAAGCAAATATAAAGGCTAGCTGAATGCAAATGTACGTACATTTTCTGTATCATCAAGAATCAGAACTGCACTTTCTTGCCCCAGCACGACATCAAGACCCTTTTGATGTCTATGGGTGCCATCATCTCGTGAAATCACTCTAGCACTGAAGTACTCTCTTTGAGGATCAAGCAGCTTAGCCATTTCCAACGCATAGGCCCGATCACCCATTGTATAAATATACATCTCAAACATCTCACTTGCTTCTTTTAAAAATGTGTGAACATAGGGCCTTAACTTGGTCATCATATGCATGAAATCCAGCATGAAGAGGCTGCCTTTTGAGACATCTATCCATTTCACAATTTTTCAACACAATAAGGCAACAAGTACATATAGTCAATAAAACTGTGAAGAATGTCAAAGAAAACTAACTGGTGCAACAAAATCAAAAGTATTAGACGATAATATACAAAAATTATCACTCATCTCCTGTGCCAGCAGCAGATTGGGATAGAGCAAAAGCCGACTCATAACCAATCGAAATTAATAAGGGACTCTATTTAGTTTGCAAGGTCCAATGGGGACAGGGATGCAAACAGTAAGATTGGCATTATTCTTAAATAATTTCCTTTAATATGATAGATTCTGAATATTTCACATTACCACCACGAAACCCATGCAAAATAAATCCCATGATACAAATTATGCCTGACAACTACCAAACTATCATATCTGCAGTTCACGAAAAAAAATATTTCATTGTGAAATTACAATCCAGAGCAATTCGCAATCATTCACGTCAACTTCTAAAATGGTTGCTTTAAACATGATAATGTTACAATAGCATTTAGCCTAACTAAATAGTGTTAATCAGACAAAAAAGAAAAGAAGCAATCTCACCAAGACATCTGAAACCAATAATATCTGCTAGTTACACTACCAAATCATAATAACATAAAACAGAACTACCTTGCTGAGAATCTATTTGGGCCTTTAAATATTCCTCTTCGGACGTCATATGCATAAGTTGAGTAGAATTTAGCAGCGTATGATCTAGATCAAGAACCAAGCAAAGCTTCTTATGGCGCAACAAATTCTTCATGTCTGTGTTTCTCAATCTGGCGATTTCATCATTCTGAAGCCTTAGTCCCTGCAAATACAGATGTTACAGAGGCTTAAACCAAATTGCAATTGAGACCAGTAAGCATCAGTATACTTAATTAGGCACTCTTACTCTTGTATGTTTGGAAATGGACTTGATAAGTTCTAAGTTGGTCTAAATCTCTCCAGTTCTAATTAAAATATTGCTTCATACAAGGGGATGAGTAATTTGTGAAATGAAAGTTCACAGCTGATGCCCTCAATATATGAAGTTTCAAAAGTATTACAAATATTCTCTTTCAATATCCAGCAAAGATAACCAAAAAACTCGAAATTCAGCCAATCAGTCATCTTGAAGAAGTATACCTTGTGAATATACCCAAATGTAACACCAGATTCCTCAGCCAACCTTTGCCCACATAGTATACACATGTCTCCAAAAGAACCAGGATGCGTACATGGATCCTTCTTTATGGATGCTTCTGCAAAAGATAACACATTACATATAATTCAAATGAGTCAAAATAACACAAATCTAAATGAAACTAAAACTCAGCAATGCACATCCAGTTTTCTCATTCTCTCAGAAAGTGTTTCAAATAATACAGAGAGAGAAAGAGACATAGAGCTAGACGAATATGGGAGAGTGACTGCTATGCAGGTTTGCATCTGGAACCTTTTCTTCCTCCTATTTTATATACAAAAGTACAGTCCATCTTTGTTTCAACGCAACCAAGAGTATGAACTACTAGTTAGAAATCACGACCACGTAAAGACTTCTTATATCTTAACAGTGTGTATAGGCATACAGTCACACAAATGAATGGCCACAGTGGAGACACTTGGTGGGCACTCCTTATAAAACTTTTAACCATACTTCAGTCCACGTAATAAACTTGTGAACATTTTTAATCCCCCTCCCCCTTTCCCAACTAAATTTTCCTAAACCTAGAAAATGGATCAATTTGACACTTTGCAGAATATTGTGGTTTTCCTATCAAATAAAAAACAGAAACAACTTATCTCCCCAAAAGAAATCTAATTTCTTTCTTCCAGAAGAGGAGGGGATGATATTCTCACTCTCTCTCACACACCAATTTGGGGCAATTGCCCCTATTGTCAGGCTTCATAAAATATTTCAGGCACTGCACCTGCAAACACTCTCTCTCTCTCTCTCACACACACACACACACACATATATGTAGATAGATTGATAGATAGATAGATAGATCAATATATATGTGAATTTACTTATAAAAAAATGTGCACATGTATATGTAACAGTGTGTATGTACACATACACTGATATATACATGTGACAACTTTATATAAGTAAATTTAACAGGAAGGGGACGTCAATCAAGTACACACAGTGTATACGTTTACAATACATGCGCGAGTACATATGAATGTATGTATGTATAGTATGTAAATACATCCATATGCATGTCTATATGTATGATAATGTTTTCTTTTTATGAGGATATTTGAATATTGAAAAGAAAATCTCCAAGCATTAGAGAATTTGTAGTGAGTGGAATGGCCTCAAACCACTTTTCTAGAAGTAAAGCTCATTAGTAATAGCAGTTCTATTCGGGCTTTAGAAATATGCCAATCAAACAGATTTGCCTAAGATTTCTCTGTATGCGCTCCAGCAAAGGAGTGCCTTCAAAAATAAAAATGTTACTTTGGTCAAACAAAAGTTACCAAATGAGCAGTTGATAAGTTGGTCTTGTGCTGTGTTTCCCAAGATTTGGCTAGGTGGGTGTTCACAAAATTTGTTAGTCACTGAAACATCCAACTAAATCAGAAGAATTTACCTATGGTTTGTTTTAGGGATGATGTTTGTGAAGTTGACCCCTGAACTTCCTCTACGTTTTCCGACTTCTCCACCTTGCACCTCTTCATCCTGCGAGTTAATGCATCAGTTAAAAAAATGAACTGTAGCTGACCAGTGAGAATCACAAAATACAAAATCAGAGAATCCGAAAAAATGAGTCTCTCATACGAAAAGTTTCAGAAGGTCAGCTAAAACAGGTTCTCATACAAAAACTATGTGTAAAACAATGCAAGATATCAAACAAATATTACAATTTTTATCTAAATAACCATACAAAACTAAGCAAACTATAATTTATACAACTAGTCATTTCAAAATACAATTACGAATCAATAATCACAGATAAGTTCCCAACAGACCCACAATAGCTTAACGCATACTTAGAGAACCCAAAAGGAGAAAAAGCCAAAAAGTGTTAAAAAGAAAAAACCGCACCGTTGGGTTTCGAGGTCGTCATTGGCATCTTCAGCATCTTCGGAGGAACCGTAATCCAGTGACGCATCGAGATACGCTGCTAAGTCGTCACTGCTCGATGAGTGAACTGGTGAATCGGTCACGAGGCTCATCTCTGCATATATTAACGCAATTGAAGTCGAGCTCTGAAATTGAAAATTAAATTTCAATTCCAACGAAAATAGATTACCTTGTTGGCTGGAAATTGTTGCAGCAGCTGCCACTTTCAGTTTCCTTTGCGGCTTTGCCTCTCTCTCTCTCGGGGTTTTCAAGTTGAAGAGACGCAAAAAATAACAAATAAATTTACCGTCAAAGTATGGGTTTGTTTTCTATTTATAAATTATAGTGAACATTACAAGATAAGATAGATATAATTTAAATTTAAAATAATTTAAATTAAATAAAATAATTTATCTATATTTAAATTTAAGTTAGTATCACAATAAAATTCTTTTTAGTAATACCATAGGCAACGTAAATAGACAAGCTCTGAACGACATTGTCGTTGTTGGATTTGTGAGGCCCAATTAAACTAGTTTTTTCTTATAATTTAGGTTTTGTGGAAAATTCTTTTTAATAATACCATGCATTATGCAATGTATAATCCTTTTATCTCACTTTTATTCTACTTTCCATATGTAGTATTAATTCTTCGATTTTTAAAATTTTTTTTTTAAAAAAAAAGTGTTCATGTACCCTCTCAAACTATTACCAAATTGACAATGTTCCTCTATACTTTCAATTGTGACAATATCCCTTTCAAATTACAAAAAATTGTGAACATTTTCCCAAGACTAGCAAAAATATAAAAATACCCCTATATATTTCTCAATTAGACAAAAATATTCTTATAAATTCAAAAAAAAAACAAGAAATTTAATTTTTTTAAAAGAAAATGCTTATTTAAAAAAAAAACGATTTTTTTTTAAACTGAAATTTTTATTTAAAAAAAATTTAAAATTTGTTTTAGAAAACGAAAATTGTTAATTTTCTTAACATGGAAATTTTTACTTCAAAAAGTTATAAAACAGGAAAAAAAAAAAATCAATTTTTATAACAAAAAAAAATTGAAAATTTTAATTTTTTTCTTATATGAAGGATTTTTTTTTTTTTTTTAAATTTTATAATTAGAAGTTCATGTAAGAAGTCTTTACGTGGTCGTGATTGCAAACTAGAAGTTCATACTCTTGGTTGCATTGAAACAAAGATGGACCGTACTTTTGTATTTTGCAGAAGGATCCGTAAAGAAGGATCTGTGTACGCATCCTGGTATCTTTTGGAGACATGTGTATACTTTGTGGGCAAAGGTTGGCTGAGGAATCTGGTGTTACATTTGGGTTTATTCACAAGGTATAGGCTGAATTTCGAGTTTTTTGGTTATCTTTGCTGGATATTGAAAGAGAATATTGAGAATAACTTAAGTTCGGTTGTTGCAAAAAGATGGTGTTTTTTGTCAACCACTCACAAATTGACACCTCACATAAAGGCAAAAAAATGCACCAAAAAAGTTACATCATGTTGCAGCGGATTCACTTTCTTCTTCTCTCCTATTTTTTCCTCCCTGCCGACTTCTTCTTCCTTCCATTTCTCTTTTCTTCTTCTCCCCTGCTACTCTGCCATCTCCGTTCACTCTCTCTTTTTTTTTTTTCTTCCTCCCTGCCTCTGCCATCTCCGTTCACTTTTTTTTTTTTCCCTTTTCTTCTCCTCCGCCAAAGGGTCTGATTTTTTTTTGTTTTGTTTTGTTTTTTTTGTTTTTAGGCTGATAGAATTCAATAGGGTTAACCTTCCTTTATAGGTTTTAGTTTTAGGCATTGTAAACGAGTTTTATGATTAGAATCGATTTTGAGGCATTAGAATCGATTTTGAGGTTGGGTTTGAGTTTTTCGGTGTTTTCCGATTGGTTTGGCCGGAAATGATGGGTCATGTGGGTCACTATCGCCATGAGTGCCGTCGTGGAGAAGTGAGGGAGGAGAAGAAGTAAAAAAAGAAGAAAAAAACCAGGGGAAGAAGCGTGCGTGAGGGGTGAGGGAGAAGAAGAAGAAGAAAAAAAAGAGAAAAAAACCAGGGGAAGAAGTGTGTGAGGGGTGAGGGAGAAGAAGAAAAAAAGAAAAGAAAAAAACCAGGGGAAGAAGAAGAATGGGAAGAAGAAGAAGCGTGCGTGATGCTGGGTTTGGGAGAAATAACAGAAGAAAGGTGGGTTTGGTAATAATAGTGTGTAGTTGTGTTTATCTTGTAAACTTAAGTTTGGTAAAATTGGGTTAGGTGGCAATTTTTTAGTGGTGGCAAAAACTCCCTAGTTTTTGCCACAACCGGACAGCAGCAGCTCTTGAGAATATTTGTAATACTTTTGAGGTTTGGGTTTTTTTTCCTAGGTTTTGAAAATTGAAATTTAATTTAATTTTTTTGTTTGTGCGGTTGATTTGGTTTTCAAGAGACGAGCATGGAATTAACTCTAGCCTCAGGTACGTACCTTGATCTATCTTGCTCATTTCTTTCAATATTTTGATTCTGGTAATTCCTAAATTGTTTAGTACTTGATTGAACTTCTCGTGAATCATTTTTATTTTGCAATTTTTTTGTTTGCTGCTGGGTTTGGGTTTTTGAAATTAATGTTTAATGATCACATGAATAATTTCAAGTTTTGTTTACACTTTTTGTTGCAGATTCCAAGTTCACGACCAGATCTGCTATTGCAGATCAAAAGTTAACTGAAAAAAAAATTCTGGTTTTTCTTTTTAATAATATTTTCAAATTTCCTGACATTTCAAAGTTATTGGCAGGTCAGGAAATTTTCTGATGTTGCAAAATAGCCACGTCAGAAAAAAAAAAAAAAAAAAATTCTAACTCCTCCGTTTTTCGTGTTCCACCCATGTCAGAAAAGACATGTCAAAAAATATTTTGGGATAATATTCAAAAATCTCCTCACTTTTCTTCTTGAACTTTCAAAAATTCTCACTTACCCCCATCCATACAAATTAGGGCACAAATTTTTTTAAAAAAACCAAAATACCCCTGTTTTTTATTTTTAAAAAAATTTAAAAAATATCTGAAAGTTTGAATTTTATACAAAAGTCACTGTTTAAAATTCACTATTTAAAATGTCAACTTCCAAAATGTTTTTTTTTAAAAATAAAAAACGGGGGTATTTTGGTCTTAATTTGTACGAATGGAGGTAAATAAGAATTTTTGAAAGTTCAAGGGAGGTAAGTAAGAGTTTTTGAATGTTAGAGGGATGTCTGCAAAAGTGACTAAAGTTTGAAGGGATTAGTAAAATTGTCCCAAATATTTTTTTCTTACGAGTCAGACACCAATACATGTCCGAAATTGGCAGTGAGAAAAGAATTAACTTTTTGTAATGATTTGATGTATATTAGTATATATCACTCTTGATAGTTTTGAGGAGTAAATAAAAAATTGGTGAAAGTGAGGGTCAAAATAAATTTTCCCCTAACCATATATACAAACAAAATCATGCTCTATCCCCACAACGATAGTCATAATTAACATATTATTCAAATCATTACAACTCAAATATATATTAATATTATTATTACTACTCAGTCTAAAACATTTTCAAGATCTTAGATTTATAACTAAATGAAGATCTATATATATAGAAACGTAGCTGATATTATCAACAGGCGCACCACTCCAAGACCCAGCAGCAGCACAAGGCAGCAACACTGCAAAATCAAAAGTAAACAAGTAAATAAAACAATTAATATTTGTGTTAGACAAATAAAAAGATGGTAAAACACTTGCCATCCTTTCCAAAATCCTTCACCCCTGGTTGTAGTTTCTCCTGGAGGGGGGTGTTGGGAGTTGCTAGGTACGTCACTCTTGGTGGGATAACCGATTGGTGGCGGTGGTGCAACATAAGAGCCTTGAGGGTTGCCCTCTGCTACCTGTGGCGGTGGACATGGATATGCCACTGCGAAGTATGAACCAAAAACATTAACCCTCTAAAAAATCCTTCAAATATATAATAACGATCTATTTTTCAGATGAATGAAATTTTTATTCCAACATAAACAAAACGTCCAAACACACTAACAAGAAAGCTGGAACTCAGATCTTTACATCAAACAACGAGAACCAAACTCAAATCTCAAATCAAACAATTACAAATGATCTCCTAAAAAAAACAAAAAGCTAAAAAAATTAGTAAAAGAGGGGGCAAAAAGAGCTGTAAAACTTTATTTTTTTTCATTTTTTTCTTATATATATATGATCACAAACATGTTAGTGTAATCGTTTTACAAATTAAGATTTTAAGAAAATATTCAGGGGATTACCAGGAACTTGTTGATGGTCGTAGTGACTCATGATTGACAAGAAAAATGCTTAGAAGAAGCAAATTCCAAAGAAGAGAGAGTGATGCAGCTGATGCTTAATGGACAAGTTGAGGAGACTTGACTGGTATTTATTATAATAAATTTTCGTTGAGGCAATTAAAAGTCACGTACGGCATTCATGGGATTGGACTATTGGAGGAGAATTTGAGGCAATGATGTAGGCCAAGGAAAAGTGGAAAACAACCCAGTGTTTGTATGTTGCGATAACCAATAACCAAGTGCCGCGCAAGAGCAAGCCACGCCATATGTTATTGTTTTTTATTTTCTTTTTAAAATTTAAATAATATTTTATTATATTTTAATTAGTGGAATACGTGACGGATTGATGACTGTTGAATAAAAATAGATGGTCACAATTTAAAAAATAAAATTGAAGGGCAATTTCTCAATTATTGCTAAGAATCATATTCCAACAAGAGGATGTATCATGCTTGTTGATGTAGCCATTGCATCATAGACGGATTTGAGGGGGGACCGACAGTGGCCATGGTCCCCCCCCAAATCTGAAAAAAAAAAAATTTACATTTGGTCCCCCCATGAAAGAAGATCAAGAGCCGGTCCCTCCCCCCCCCCAGCCCTTGTTCTAAATGGATGAGAACAGATAACAAAGCTGTGAACGAGTTTTTAACTAATAAATAAAAAGAAATCTTATTCAAGGAGCAACATTAAAATGATATAATAATATTATTGTTATTTTATTATAGTTTTGTGATTGAAATATTTTATTGAACCAAACAGCAAATACAACCACACTTTTAGCACACAAGTAGAACACAATTAAAGCTGCCTAAAAATTCCTTTTCTAGTTAATCCTACACTTAACATCCCAAACCATCACAATATTCTCTTCAAACTTCAAAATATTGTCACTTCTAACAACATTTCTTTGCAGCCGTAAGTGATAAAAATGGCAGCATGTAACTCGTAAGCAATGCATGCATAAACTAGTCAAAGAGAATTTCAGAGAAAGAACCTCCATCTCAACCTAACCTTTCTAAGGTTTGAGCATTTTCGTGCCTCCCTAATGAGGCTTTCTTCCGCCTTGTGCAGCTGTTGGGAGGGATAGCTCCTCCTCCCTCATTTCCCTATAATTGCCTTCTTATCCCCCTTTCTCCTTTCTTTTTTTGGTACTTTTGCCCTTTTGCTCCATCTCCACTAGCGCTGGCCACCCCTCAACACCTTTCCATCTTTCCCTTCCACTTTTCAGCTTCCTAGCTGAAGATCGATCTTTATTGGCTTTGAATATTATTCCATGATTTACGCATCTCCCTCACCTTCACGCATGTTCGTTGGTGTGATAATATTGGAGCTTTAGCTCTCGCTTTCAGCCCTGTATTTCGTGCCCGTACTAAGCATATTGAATTTGACTATCACATCATTCAGGGGAAAATCCTCATCTAGGACATTCATGCCAAATATATTTTCACCGTTGATCAAGTAACTGATGTTTTTACCAAGGGCTAATTAACCTCTGCATGAAATTTATTGCTTAGAGACAAGCTCACGGTTCGCTCTCCTCCCAAGTCCTTGAAAGGGGCTGTAAACCAAGTCAACCGGACTTGATTTGGCGAAATACGAATTAAGTGGAATTCTTTCCTTATAAAACTTGCATTTGAATTTTATACATTCACTGATTCACATAAGGCAACACTAGAGTGCAACAAAGGCAAAAGTCGCTCGCAGTAGAAAACGTGAAGATCCCACATGAACCAACGTACAAGGAATGAAGTCGATCTACTGCTACTCAAAGGAAAATATTGCATATAATTTTTTTTTTTTTGGAAGGAGGAGGATTGAAACTTACGACTTTTCATTAGCGTGGTTCACGCGAATTAATATCCAATTTGAACAAAATATTGCATATAATTGATTCTTCTATAAATGACAATATATACTCCCAGCTTGTATATCAACGTACGTATATGCTGTGTATATAATCCTTAGAGATATTAATGTATTGTATCGAATAAAAGTCTTCTTGTTTTACTTGGTCTTTGAGTGAGTAATGCAACCTTAAGGTACAACACAACATATGTGATCGAAAATATATATATTTGACCAAGACCAACGATAGAAAATCTACATCTCGCTTAGTCCATTTCGTATAAATTATGAGAGAGAGTACATTCGTATAATTTCCAAACAAATTAAACGGCTTACGCCTTTCATGAAAAATAAAATAAAATTTACCAAACAAGCTAATATATCTCTATAAAATTTAATGAAAAATGGCTTAAGGCGCGTTTGAGATTTGCGTTCGCAAGATTAATTTGTATTTTTTAAAAAATATCACAAAACGTAAGGTATTTGACATTGCGAGTTAAAAAATATTTCATCTAAAGTAGAAAAAAAGAAACCGTAATCCCAAACGGTATATCCTTATCCACAAAATCTAAGGCTTGATCAAGCGTTTAGTTTCGCCACAGCCCATAATAGACGTGGGCAGGGTTCCCACCATCTCCATGCCGGCCAGCTTCAAACACAATTCCCATGCCCATGAAAAAGTGGGGCTCAATATGACAATGGAATATCCACACACCCGGATTATCCGCCCGAAACCTCAAAGCAGTCCATCCATATGGGTATAGAGCCACCGTATTCTTCATTATCGGATCAACAAGGTTGTACATTGCCGGATCTTTCTCCATATCAAACTTATTCCTTCCATACCCTAAAACCCAGAAATCATGCCCGTGCATATGCCATGGATGCGTCTCGCTGTTGCCGGCGGTCATGGTGTTTGCATTTTGCAGTATAATATCCACCGTTGTATTGAAACTTATCCTATAAATGGCATTGCTGAATGTGGCGTTTACGTTGTCGGGAACGTTGAAAATATCGTAATTTTCAACGTCATAATTATCCGGAGGCGGGATTTGATCAAAGGTGTCGGTGAAACCTTCTTTCAGTGCAACGAGGTAAGGAGTGCGGGGGAGTGCGAGAGATCTGTTGTTCAAAGACCAGTGAGAATAACCGTCGATCAAATTCTGCGTGTTCAGAAGCACAATCACCCTATCCGACGTGGGAGGCGGCGATTGTACGAAGTCATGGTGCGCTTTGATGGCTCGGCTCTGAGCCAACTGAGATTCCGTGTCGTTCCAGAGAGGGCCGGTGGTCGGAGGCGTTGGAGGGTGTTTGTGGGGATGGTTCGGATAGTAATTGAAGATGGCTAGACCGGTGGGGGTCGAGGGTTTCCGATTAACAACGTTTGTAGTTATCCAATAGTTTGTTGAAGGATCTTGGTTGGCTGTTACCAGCACTGAGTATGTCTCGCCGGAATTTATGTACAGGTTTTTTGTTTCAAATGGCTCGACATAGCTCCCATCGGCTTCAACAACAGTCATGTTATGCCCCTGCATGAGAAGATATATATTACATTAAATAATTGGAATTTGGGATACGGAGGAAATTAAATTCAATATATATTACTTCAATTTCGAAGCTCAAAGCTGATAGAGAAGTCAAGTTGCCAATCCTCAGTCTGTAAGTTTCTCCAGGGACTACTGTTAAACTATTGGGAGAACATTCTGGATTTGTTGCATTACAAATTTCTGTATCGAGGAGAGAGCAGTTGAATCTTCCTCTTCCATTGATCAAAAGTGACTGAAAAGAAAATTAAGGAACATTATTAGCATCATATTCAATGTCTATCGTTTTATGTGACACTAATTAAGCTTGCGTTTGGCACTGATATTTTGCAGACCAAAAGTGAGATTTTAAACTAAATTGCAGAAAACATATGTTTGAGACTGAAACTGCAATTTAAAACGTCAAACTATAGTTTTACCAGACCCTTAATTTTGTTTTTAAAAACTGTATGCTTTACAATTTTGAAATCGCAAACCCAAAACAAATATATGAATTAGTTAACTGTGGCTCTCCAACCCAACCAAAGGGTATGGAAGATAAGCCAGTGGATTGCTGGTAAGTGCTAGCATGGTACCAGTCTTTAAGAATGATGCTTAGTTCTTTATCATACACAAAGGGCTCAGCAACTCCATCAGGTTCTGAAACAATAATGAATCCATACAGCCCTGCTGATAATTGCATTGCATAATGTGCATGGTATAGATATGTCCCTGCCTATATATAAAAAATAAAATAAACCCCATATTATTAGTACTGAAAATTTGAATGGATCATTTTGCGATGCAAGTGGTTGTTAGCTAGTGAAGAACTTACCCTATCAACTACAAACTTGTATGTGAAGGTATCTCCTGGCATGATTGGACATTGAGTCACCCCTTCAGTTCCATCACTCCAAGGTGTTCCACTCTGCAGCAAGGCACACACAGACAAGTGAGCTTGCATTATAAAAAAAAATGAAAGGGTTATTTTAGTTATTATTATTATTCTGTGTTTTAGGTTATTTGTTAGACAACCCCTTCTTCTATGACCATGTGGTATAAAATTTCTTTTTTACGGTATTCAATAGAAACTTGACACATTAGGTAAAAACGTATCTTTAATTCAAATAATTATCATAGACTTTTTCATTTGTTCTAATCCAACGCCTTCCTCCGAACCCCCCACCCATCTCTGAACCCTCAATATTGAAGTTTCTAAAACCAACTAAGACGGTGGATAGCTTTATAATGATTTTATTAATGTTTATTGAAGTATTTTGTCAAGAGAATGAAAATGATTTGGTGTGAATGGTTATATTATTTTTTGGAGTTTCAAGAGGAGATGTCTGCTTCCCATTGGAAGGTGTAGAATATCCAATTTACTCCACGGCCTAATTGAAGTTATTCTCTATTTGTTAATGTTGTACATATTTTTTTGCTAAATAACAAAAAACAATCCTAATTAAAAAGTGTTGTCAAAGGAGAGCTTTTAAAACTCGAAGATCTCAAAAAGTAGTGAGAATTGAATGGAAGAAATGACACTACCTGTCGGATTCCATGCCAATGTACAGCAACATTCTCGGCGGGCAAACTGTTGGTTAACAACGACAGTATCCCCTTGTTGTGCATGGATGACAGGCCCTGGAGAATCCCCATCATTGATTGTCAAAGCCAGCTTCTTGAAGAATCGGGAGACTTGTAGGCATACTTCACCTCCCATTTGTGAAAGTGAATTGTTGCCTCAACCCTTGCAAAAGTGATCAAAGAAAACAGAAGAAAAAAGGCTACGAAACACAAACAACTTCTATTATCTACCATGTTTAGCTTCAAATTTTTAAAGCTTTGAGTTTAAATTTCATTGCTTGATTTCAAACCTTTATATAGGAAATGTGTCGTCCATGTTTAGGTCAGGTCTCAACGGCTAATAAAAATATAATATTCTTTATTATTTCTCTCGAGTTTAAGAACAAATTAATTAAACGTGGTAATTAACATGAAGAATTTTATTATATATTGGTCCATGCATGTGGCTCGGAGCAGGAGCCCACTAAATTAAAATTTAAAAAAAAAAAAATTGTAGACCACATGGTCATTTTGAATTGTAGAGTTAGATAATATTAAGATCCAAGGGTGTTAAAATTTGAACTTGTGGATCACATGCACCATTAATTGTCGTTATATCATTATATATTATCATAGACTTTCATTACATACAGACTCATTATTATCAAAAAAAAATTTAAAAATGTTTTGTTGGAACATCGGAAAACATTCATAAATATTATATATATTGTATGTATGTATTTTTCATGACAATTTTTCTGAGTTGGGTGATGCCTTGTAGCGTTGAGGATATATTTGCATGTTGGTGGTTGGGCACCGCTCTCGAAGTGCCGTGGTGTGGAAGATGGTCCCCTTTTGTCTTATGTGGTGTATTGTAAATTTGGAAATGAGGGAGTTCAAGGCTGTAAAGGTTAAAATGTTCTTTAAAGAATATATCAACAAGTTTCATATTCTTTAAATGCATGCATATGACTTGTAGGTGCTGAATCATTGTTTTGTGCTTCACATCTGTTTAATGTCTTGATTAGGCCTCCTCCCTTTGGATTCTTAATTTAACTAATCACTTTACTCCCAAAAAAAATTATATACATATAAAAAACTAATCAAGAGTGTTGACCAGCATTACCCTTGATCTCCATTAGGAAGTTGTCACGAAGCTTTTTGAAATGCATGTGACCAACTCGTTTTTCTTCTTTTGATGAAGCATGGACTTTTCTCAACTCAAGAGCCAATTAGAGCTAATTATCATCTCTACCAAATTACCAAGATCTTCCTAACCTTCCTTTCCGGTTTCCACGTGTACATAGTTTTCTACTTGATTGTGTTTGGTGTGGGGGAAGTTTGTTAGTTGTCCAACGCGTTTTCCCTTCTTTTGATGATACAGCGCACCAACCATATGGGACCATAGTAGTTCTGCAGTGGCCAATTAAGAGGAGGGACCATAGTAGTTCTGCAGTGGCCAATTAAGAGGAGGGTGGTTCTGCGTAGGCCAATTTAGCTTTTATTTAATGAGCATTCACATTTGACTTTTCTATAAAAATTTCTAGCAAAATTCATAAAGAATGTCATGCATATTTACAAACTCTTCACCTAATGCTATAATCTCAATCTATAGGATAGCCTCTAGAGAAGTTGCCATGAAGCTTCCTAACCTTCCTTTCCAAGCCCACATAGTTTTCTATTTGATTGTGTGTGGTCACCTTTCGTTTATATTGGTTCTGCCGAGGCAATTGTCATTCATAATGTTTAGAAAGCATAAAAGCATAAAATTATGATAAAATATAATATCTTTCCCAATGTTTAGTGATATAAAATTCAGAGGAAGATGGATGATGATTCGTCTCCTAGTATGGGAAATTGCCGTGAAGCTTCCTAATTAACATTCTTTTCCATGCTACTTTATTGATTGCCGTCCTTCTAACGAGTTTTATCTTCTTCTGATGATGCAGAGCAGCATCGACTTTTCTCCTTTTAACTCCAGAGCTAAACTGGTTCTACAACTTCAAGGCAACTATCTCTACTAGGTGCTAGTCTTGCATACACAGATGATGACTTCTTCCATGGCTTCCCAAGGAGTCTCTTCATCTTCTTCTTCTTCCACTCGTCGGTGGACATACGATGTATTCTTGAGTTTTAGAGGTAAAGATACTCGTGACAATTTTACTGCCCATCTATACGATGCTTTGCGTAGGAAGGGAATCAATACCTTCATAGATGATGACGAGCTTAAAAGGGGAGAGGAGATTTCTCCAGCACTTCTCAAAGCCATTGAAGAGTCAAGAATTTCAATCATTGTATTTTCTCAAAACTATGCATCATCCAAATGGTGCATGGATGAGCTACTGAAGATCATTGAAACAAAGGGACAAATGGTTCTACCAGTGTTTTACAAGGTGGACCCATCAGATGTACGACATCAAAAGAACATTTATAAAGATGCATTGGCTGAACATGATATGAAAGTGCAGAGTTGGAAGACAACCCTAACACAAGTGGCCAATTTGTCCGGATGGCATTCAAAGAATTACATGTATGTCTTATCACTCTTGTGCATTCATTGTAGATGTTTTTGTATTTGTTTTTATTTTATTTTATTTCATATGAATAGTTCAACTCATCAAATGTTTCTAATCTTTTATCGATAGAAATGAAGCTAAATTTATTGAAGAAATCGTACATAATGTCTCAAGAATAGTGAATCACACATACTTCCATGTTGCCAAGCATCCGGTTGGAATGGAATCTCGTGTACGGAAAATCAATTCACTTTTAAGTATTGATCAGATGGATGATATACGCATGATAGGAATCTTAGGAGCTGCTGGAATTGGCAAGACAACTATTGCCAAAGCTATCTACAACTCGATGGCTTATTGGTTTGAAGGTAGTTGTTTTTTTGCAAATGTTAGAGGAACTTGTTTGGTCAAACTACAAAATACACTTCTTTCGAAAATCCTAGAACATATTGTGGAGGTTGACAGTGTTGATGAAGGAATTACTTTGATAAAGAAAAGGCTTTGCTCTAAAAGGATACTCCTTATTCTTGATGATGTGGATCAATTGGTCCAATTAGATAAATTGGTCGGAGAAGTTGATTGGTTTGGGTTGGGAAGTAGGATCATCATAACAACAAGGGATAGCAAAGTATTAACTGATCATGGAGTAGTTGATGATCTAATATATAAGATGAAGGAATTGTATTGGAACGAAGCTCGTGAGCTCTTTTGTTGGAATGCTTTCAAAAAAGACAATCCTCCTTATGATTTTTTGAAACTAGTGAAATATGCAATAAGTTATGTTGGGGGCCTTCCACTAGCTTTAGAAGTGCTAGGTTCATATCTGCATGGTAGAGATATACGTCAATGGGAAAGTGCATTGAATAAGTACAAAAGCATTCCTCATGAAAATATACTAGAAAGACTTAGAATAAGTTATGATGGATTGCATCCAAATGAGAAGAATATTTTTCTTGACATTGCAAGTTTTTTCAAAGGAAGGTGGACAGAAGATGATATTAAAATGCTAGATAGTTGTGGCTACTCATCAATTGATGGTATCAATGTGCTCATAGAGAGGTCTCTCATAACCATTGATGAGAACAAAATGTTGGAAATGCACAACTTATTGCAGGACATGGGTAGAGAAGTTGTTCGGCAAGAATCACCTAACGACCCTGGTCAACGCAGTAGATTATGGTTTCATGAAGATATTCGAGAAGTCCTTGAGGATGATATGGTAAGAAGTTACATCAAGAGACTCTTTTAATTTTATATTTGTTTCTTTTTCACAAGTAAACATACTTGAAAAAAATTTCACTTTTTTCTTTTTGTGAAAAAAAGGATAAAGATTTACATTTATACACACACGTGTGTATACAATATATAATACATATATTAAAAAGAATCAAACAAATAAAATGATTCTAAATAAGAATAAATAAAATTCATCATACGCAGTCGTCCTTTATTCTATTTCAAAGGTAGGAATTGTTTTGTTCCCAAGAGGTAACTTAATCAACTTGGACCTTACCTAATGAAGTGCAGGTTACTAGTTCGAATCCCCCTCCCCCCTTTTGTGCGGACATTTCAAAAAAAAAAAAAAAAAAAAGGGTAGGAATTGTTTTTCAGTATTTGGTTTTCTAATAGGTAAGAATAATTGGTATATATATATATATATATATATATATATATATATAAGGTACAAAAAATTGACCTTCCAAATTAACATGGTGATCACTCAACTTTGGAACATCTTTATACTAAAAATAAAATTACTTATTTTGAAAATCTCCTAATGAAAAGCAACATTAAAAGACAGATTGGTGGAATGTAATGTTGTTTCCTTTTTACAATATATATATATATATATATATATATATATATATATTAGCTATAATTTTAGGAACTGCTAAAATGTGGAGAACTTTATACTTTGGTTTTACTAGCTTGTGTACTGATTCATTGCCTTACTAGGGAACAAACAAAATTCAAGGCATATTGGTAGATTTGCCTGAAGGAGAAGACATGGTGCACTTGAGTTCCAAGGCCTTCAAGAATATGAAAAGCTTAAGATTGCTTATGGTTACCCCTAATTCACGCTTTTCTAGAAATTTTCTTCCTAATAAGTTAAGAGTATTTGATTGGTCTAATTATCCTTTAGAATCTTTGCCATCTAATTTTTGTGGAAGGAACCTCATTGTTTTAAGAATGCGTGGGAGCCCACTCAAGGAATTGAAGGGAATCAAGGTACAATTATTGTTTTAGGAAAATTATGTCATGACACCCTATACTTCTGCCTTTATTTATTTATTTTGACATTAAGACCCTAGTTTCCAATTTGATAAATTTTAGAATTGTGCTTATGAAATTTGTAAATCAAGACTGCAGTTAGTGTTTTCCATTAAATAAATAACATAAATGTTATTAAAATACATTTATGCCTCCAACATTATTATTTTGTTTCAAAAAAAAAAAAAAACAATTACCTGGGTGATAGCACATACCTAGCCATGGCTGGCTTTGTGCCACGGCCCCAGCCATCACCACATGCCACGACTAGGGCTGGATGCCATGGCCATTGGCTAGGGCTAGGTGCTTTCACCCAACCACGGCCAGCCACACCTTTTGTTTTTGGTATGAGAGAAATAATTTATTTTTCATTTATTTTTTGTTATCTATTTGAAGAAAACACTACGGATCAGAGGTCTCAATTTAAAATGCTGAAGCACAAGTTTAAAATTCATCAAACTGGAGATCTGGGTCCCCGTCAAAAAGTGTGAAAGCATGACGATGTTGGGACATGATTTCTCTTTGTTTTAAAATTTCTCTCTTTAAATTCAGTTGTGAATTTCCTTCAAACTAATTGATTTCTTTTTTCTTTTCTTTTTTACAGAATTTTCAAGAGATGAAAATTATGGATTTTATGGATTGTGAATTCCTAAAAACAACCCCTGATGTTTCAAGCATTCCAAATTTAGAGGAATTGATTTTTGATATGTGCACGAATTTAGTTGAGATTCATCATTCGGTTGGACGTCATGATAAGTTAGTTCGGTTGAGTGTTAAAGAATGCAATAACCTTAGCAATTTTCCAAGAAGCATCCATATGAGATCTCTAAAAGATCTTAACGTTAATGGTTGCTCAAGTCTTTGCAACTTTCCTGTAATTGGGTGTGAGATGAAGTCTTTAATATCCATCAAATTTGGAGGCACTGGCATAAAAGAACTGCCACCATCCATTCGGTACCTCACTGGGCTTCGACATTTAGAACTAAAAGGTTGCATAAGCCTTTGGTATCTTCCAAATAGCATTTATGAGTTGCAACATTTAGAATATCTTCTTCTCAGTGGTTGTTCAAACCTTGTTACGTTTCCTAGGAAGATCCGGGATATCAGTCTTAGGGAGACCTGGGATATCAGTCTTTGTAATTCCAGGTTTTTTAATGATGATTTTCCCTTAGTATTTCCGAAACTAAGAGACTTGTATCTTGACAAGTGTGTCCAATTAGAATCGGCCGGTTTCTTATGGATATTTAATTGCTACTCCACATTGGAAAAATTAGATATATCAAGGAGCGGTATTGTTACCATTCCTGCATGTATCAAAAGATTTGTTGCCCTGTGGGAATTTAAATTCCATGGTTGCAAACAACTTCGAGAAATTCGAGCATTTCCACCAAAATTATTAGCATATCCAGATGATGATGTTGTGGATGCAAGGGGGTGCACGTCATTGGAATTATATTATAAATGTTGGTTACCAGAGCTTCCGGTACCCGTGGGCACTATAGAACCACTAATGATTCCGTTACGTGTGGGCAGCGGTATAAAACTAACGCCTTCTATACAAGTATGCTCTCTCTCTCTCTCTCTCTAATATACAAGTCTGTGTGCCTTGATTTGTAGGTTGTATCACTGAGAATTTGTCATATTCGTGAAACAGGGACCTCAAGATAATAGAGAATTTAGCATTTTAATTTCTGGAGAGAAGATTCCAAACTGGTTCAGCTATTGTAAAGAGGTTTCAAACAGTAATTCATGTGAAATAGAGGTTGATGTGGATTGGGAGATCTCAAGCATTGCTTTCTCTGCTGTTATTGAAACAGGAGATTCTAAGATTTTATCAATAATAATGGTTTCCGCCATCAGTGATGGTGTAGTAATTTATAGTGGCAATGAATTATTTCCTATTTGGCACTCAAAATGTGTATGGCTGCGTTCCTATGTTCTAGAACCTTGTAAGCTTAAGGAGATTAATGGTCATCTGCGAGTTAAATTTGTTCACGAGGATTTGAAGGCCATGAAAAGTTGTGGAGTCCACCTGGTAGGTAGGCGTGTAGAGAAAGCAAAAGGTTCAATAGGTGGTATTCATGAAGTTACTAAAAGACCACGTGATGATGACGACCACGATGATGACAAATTTGCATTCAACCCACCACAACAAAAGAGGCATTTTTCAACCTCGGGCATCAGAATTTCAGATACAGAGGCAGAGGCTTTCTTGCATAAGAGCTTGAATTAATTTCACGGTAACATTTTAGTAAGATTCCAACTATTTCTAAACTATATATAGGTTGTTCCTTTGATGTCATCAGTTTTCATTTATATATATGAATCACAGCATGAGAGTAAGACAATTGGGTTTGTTTGTAGTTGTTTAGGCAATGAAAATTGATGATCAAAAGGAAGTTGGTAGCAATATTGGCAGTTGTAAAGGTTGATTCTTATTCTCCATATAGCCTCTTATTATATGGTACATCTTAAAAGAGCATTAATCAAGTGTTTCTGATTTATCTTATTTATCAACCGTTTGATTTAACTTATCAACCGTTTGATTTAACACTGAATTTTGACGATAGGGTTAAGTAGTTAACATTGCAAACTTTTAAAAGATAGTAACTCTAATTTACCTTATTGTACTCACTCTTTTTCACTTATTATTGAAATTGAATTTTTTTTTTGAAAGGGAAATTGAATTCAAATTGTGCAGTACTAAGTGGAACAAAAACATTAACTGTCTAACTCAATATGTTTGCTCATTGGATGTCTAGGCTTGAAGCATGCATCTGTTTGGATCTAGAAGTTGAAGTTGGCGTCATTGACATGAAGTTGCCATTGAAGTCTGTTTCGAAGTTTGGAGACTTGATATTCTGTGCATTTTTATATATATGACTTAAGGATATGTTTGGAGAGATCCTATGACTTTTTATTTTATTTTTATAAACATGTATTAATACTTGTGCTGACGTTGATTTATTATGATTATGTATGTATGTCTGGAGAGTTTGATATATATATTGAGTATTCGTGTTGATTGTTTAATTATGAGGTGCCAAAAATTATATTTGTGAAGATTATATATGTGTGTTTATTAGGAAAATAAAATTGGTATACTAATTAATTCATTTAAAAAAAAGGCCGTTTAACACCAAACGGAGTCAATTTTAGTGGTTTAATTGATAATTTTCTCAACCCCAAGTATCACAGCCCATGTTTAATGACAATAAACAAATGACTTTACATCTGTCACTTTAAAACTTCTCAAATATTATTTAATTTTTCACTTAAAAAGTATAATTTTGAATGCTTTGGAATAGTAGCATGTTTCAAGTACACGTCACAAATTTTACGCGAGGAATACCGGTATTTATTTTAGCGTTCTTAACTCGGAAGTCTCTAGATTCACTCACAAAGTTTTTAAATATTAACGTGTATATATATATATGAGGGAGAGGTTTTTTTTTGTTTTTTTGTTTAATAAATTTTTTGAATGGGATAACTGGACCTAGGCCATCCTCCTTTGGGCTATTCCCTTTTCTTAGTTTTTTGCAATCCAATGCTTTTCGGCTCAAATAACTGGGCCCCCTTTTAATTCCTTTGAGGTCTGACATAAATTATATGCAAAATTGGGCCAAGATTGGCCTACTTCGAACTTTCTACAAGTCTTATTAAGGCCCACTAATTCACTCAAACTAATACATGTGAGCCTAAAATAAATAATACCACAACTAAAGTAATTTTGAGCTTTGACTTCGAGGGATAGCTCAATCAATTGAAGATTATGTCTTATAAAGTGAAAATCATTGGTTTAGATCCACTTTTCCCTCTCCCTAGTCCCTCCCCTTTATTATCATCTTATATTAATATATTTATGTAACAATATTATCATAAAAGTTATAATTAAGGAAAACTACACTTACTCCCTCAAACTACTACCAAATTTACAACGTCTTTTGAATTTTAATAATCTGCAATGTGCCTTATGAATCTATTAAGCCCTTTCATTTGATTATGTTTCTCTGTTATGAGCATCAG
This sequence comes from Carpinus viminea, assembly GCA_013348765.1. NCBI lineage: Eukaryota > Viridiplantae > Streptophyta > Magnoliopsida > Fagales > Betulaceae > Carpinus > Carpinus viminea. The sequence continues at coordinate 33,289,028 of CP054672.1, read as the reverse complement.
AAATATGATAATATAAAAATAAACGAAGGAAAAATGATTAATGTACTTATAGTAGATGCATTAAGTCGGCCAAAGGTAGAGGAAGGCAACAATTTGTCCTGAGTTGAAAATTTGAGTTTATTAAACACAAAGTTATGTTTGTCGTTTGGTACACGGAATATATTCCATTAAAAAAAAGAATAACTTAAATTTTTTTTTTTTTAACAAGAATAACTTTAATTTGGAGTGGATGAATGTGGAATATAATGATCTTAACGATATAATATATGATAAGGATTTAACACTAGAAATAGCCATTCCCATGGTCCTTGAGAGAAGGACTATTCCTTAAATTGAAAAATAATTATTCTTCCCAGGATTCTGAGAAGAATAATTATTCTTCAATTTAATAAATAATCGTTCTCTCATGGGCCATAAAAATGACTATTTCAAGGCTATTTCATTCTTGAAACATAGTTTAGGAAGTTTGAATGCAACTTCCACCAAAAATGTTTGATATGTCAAAGTTCGTGAATGGATCAATCTTGCTATTCACAAGGTCTTGTGTTGATGGAAGCAGTAGATAACAAATTGTTACTGAAGTGCAAATATTCGTTAATTAATGTTATTTGATTTTATGACAATCTGTAACTAGGTGCTTAGGCATATGGTGAATGGATGGATGGTGAAGTATAAATTTTTTTGGTGATAATAACTTTCAATTGGACTTGCTAATTAATGAACAACGGAATTGAATTGGTAAGAAAAAAGATTAATAGAGAAAATAATTAAGAGGTCGTACGTTGCACACACTTTGGCTTCACGTTCTGTAGTGAAAGAGTTTTGGCCATGTACGAACTAAATTAAGTTTTAGTCTTTAATATCTTTATATCTCTTAGATTTTGGAAGACAATCGAAAACTCAAAAAGCTTCCGAGAACTAGTTCATATGATTTGGGGCGAGCAGTAAAACTAGAATTCAATCAATTTGGAGATAAACTTAATTAATGGATTGGTTTGAAAGATTTGGGATTTTTATTTTTGGAATTAATAATTTTTTTTTAAAAAAAATTCCGCACTCTATGTGGCATAAAAAACATAGGTACCATCATAAAATATTCTAATTTGGCTAAAATATTAAATATGTGGCACAAATGACACTTATCATGATTTTAAGTGAGATGAAATGATCTCCAAAATAATAATAATAATAATAATAAAATTTGAGAAAACCTAGACAGAAGTACCAAGTAAATATTTTGATTACTTTAATAAGTGGCATATTATCGAAGTTGCTAGAAAGAATTTTGTCTCCCAAAATACATTTTCTTCACTTTTGCAAAGACGTTTCTTTTTCATAACATCAAAAGACAATTTTTGGCTCAAGTTTTCTTTTTTCTTTTATTTTTTATTTGTTATTTTTTATTTTTTATTTTATAGAAAAAACATTGAGAGTATGAACTTGATAAAAATATACTCAATTCTCAACTGAAAACATGTGCCCATTTTTAATAGGTGCCATTTAATTTGAAATTCTCAACTGAAAGGCTACCAAACACAAACAACTTCTATTATCTACCGTGTTTAGCTTGAAATTCTTAAAGCTTTGAGTTTAAATTTCATTGCATGATTTCAAACCTTTATAGGAAATGTGTCGTCCAAGTTTAGGTCAGGGCTCAACGGCTAATAAAAATCTAATATTGTTTATTATTTCTCTCGATCGAGTTTACGAAGAAACTAATTAAGCGTTGTAACATGAGGAATTTTATTATATATTAGTCCATGCATGCGTAGGAGCCCACTAAAGTTAGATGATATAAACTATACATTATCAGCTATTGGACCGTTGATCCATGCATGGGTAATGGGTTAAAGAGTAGCTTATTTGATTTCCTTAAAAAAAAAAAAAAAAATGTAGACCACATGGCCATTTTGAATTGTAGAGTTGGATAATATTTTAAGGTCAAATGTATTGAAAAACTTGTTGAATATCACATGCACCAATTGTCGTTATATCATTATGATCATACTGTCATTACATACAGACTCATTACACTACAAAAATTTGGAGTTCTAATGACGGTTTTTTACCGACACTAAAAAAATGCATAATAGTGTCGGTTTTCTTAAAACCGACACCTCTTAAAAATTGGTGTCGGTTTTACTAAAACCGACACTATTAAATAGTGTCGGTTTTAACAAAACTGACACTACTTCAAAAAAAGGTGTCGGTTACGGTTGAACCGACACCATTTTGAAACAAATTTTGAATGTCCCGCCTCTATATCCATCTGCCCGCGCACCTCTGCATCTTATTTAATTCCATCCATCTTTAATTTCTTTTTTCGTCTCTCTCTCTCACGCCTCTGCATCTTATTTAATTCCATCCATCTTCAATTCCTTTTTTCGTCTCTCTCTCTCAGCTTTGCTAGCTTTGTCTCCACAGAAAAAAAAAAAAAAAAAAAGGCAGCTGGGTTGCGTGCAGGATTCGTTTGGAAGGATGAGATCAGTGCAGCTTGGCCGGTACCCTGTTTTGACCTGTGCTTCTATTTCTCTACTCACAGAAAAGCAAAGGTAAGGGGTTTTCTTGGTGTTTTGTTTATGGGTAAGCTTGGTTTTGAGTTATTTTGTTGAGCTTTAGCTTGGTGTTTGGCTGCTTCTCCACCACGCCCACGATCGACTGCAGGTACCTGTCGGACAGTCACCGATAAAACGTCGGCACGCCCATGGATCTGGGTCGGTGGAGATCTGTGTTTGCAGGTTCGTTGGTGAGACCAGAAAATGCACGGCGACTTGGAGGCGGGCGATTGGGGGGTGTTTGGGTGTGAGGGGAGTTATAGTCGTGGTTTTGGGGGGTAGGGATTTGCTTGAGCTGGTTGGGGGGTAGGGATTTGTGATGGGTTTTTTTTTTTTTAAATTGAAAATGAAATTCAAGCAAGAGAGAAAGTAGATGGGACCTGGCTGCAGCAATCGCATGTGAAGGGCAAGAAATTGATCTGCCTGCAATCTTCGACGGTGCAATGCTTCCCCAGATTACGAACTTTTTTTGATAAAGTAGATGTGAAGAGAGAAAGTGACGTGTCCGGTGGAAGCCGGAGTGACGCGTCGGTGGTTCCTGAGAACATCGGATGGGGCCGCTGGTACAGCTTGAAGGAGCTCGAGATTGCGACACGTGGATTCGCGGAGGAGAACGTGATTGGAGAGGGACGCTACGGCGTCGTTTACAGAGGAGTCTTGCCGGACGGGTCGGTAGTGGCTGCCAAGAACCTTCTCAACAAGAAGTATGCCAAAAATTATGAGTACTTTTTAAGCCTTGTTTGCTTCCGAGGAAAATAGTTTTCTTGAATTCATGTTTTTCTAATTTTCCATGAAATTGTTTCCCCTTTATGGTTTATTATGTTTGTTAGATGATCCCACATATATCGTCAAGTTCCTGTTTTCGATTTCGTTTTATTGAAACATGAATTTGACTTTTCTTGTTTATTTTATCTTTGTTAAATCCACGTTAGTAATTTATAGTTCTTGCTGTCGGTTTTGTTTTGTTCTTAGTTTTCTTGACCGTTTCGTTAATTTTTTTTTTGGATCGAAGTGAAATTTCTTTACTTGTACCGAGAACAAACAAGTTTGACCAGTCATACTTATATATTACTAATGCCAGTCATACTTATATATTATATCTCTGATAAACCTTCCCGAAGCATATATCCTTCCATATATTCTACCATTGTTCTATACGTGTGTTAATCCTGTTCATATTCTTATTATTAGAATCATCCAAAACTTCTGTTTTACTAACTATTCTTATTTTAATTTTACCCATATTTTTGAGTTGCATTGATAAAGCATTGCATGATCCTCTAGATGATTAGTTAAAATTAACACTTCTTGTAACATGCATGCTAAAATGGAAGATAATCAATACTTAATCCAACCTTAAATTCATTATTATCTTTCTTGTCTGTTTCTCTTTATGTCACAAAATATGCAGCTTCCCTTCAAAATATATTTAAAAAGAGAATATATAGTCGAGGAAAACTTCAATGGTTTATTTCTTTTCTTTTCTTTTTTCTTTCTTTCTTTTTCCAAGACATAAACCTTGGCAGTTGTATCATGGTATTTTGTATCCCAGTCATGACTGGAATTATTCATAAGTATTTGGAAAATCTAATTAAGATCACAAGTCAAAATCTCACTTTCTGGACACAATAGTTTGATCATTATTGTATTTGCTTCTCCTATATTTCTGTTTTCTCTTTCCCTGTTGTCGACTTTATTATTAGTAATTGTTATTCAAGGTTTATCTTTTGGAGGCGACTAAGTCAGAAACATTTTGACATGCTCGCTGCAATGCATTGCCTAGCTCTTATAGGTGTACTTTGTCTATACACTAGTGCACTAAAACAAATTCCTAAGCAAAGGAAAGAAACTATTCAAAATATAGAATGCTGAGTTAAATATAAAAGTAATCATGTATTTAAGAAAGTTTATGAAGATCCGGGGGACAATTTATTATGATCATTAGAGGTGTGGTTGAGGATGTTCAGAAGGGACACTCTGGTTTCAATTGAACACATAATTAAGCAGGCACTCTAGACAACCTTCAAAATCTTGAATGCTACACTCCATTTTCTCTAACACAGTGAGTTCATACTCAACACCCATCATACTTGTCTTTGGGCTGGCGTAAAGTGCAGCATCCAATTTTATGAATTCCCTTAATTCTGCAGGTTTTTTCCCACACGCTACACATTGAAGTGCACTAGTTTGGAATCAAAATCTTAGACATTTGACTGATTGCACCTTTGCCCATCTAAAAGGCCAACGAGGATTTTATTAAATCATTACTTATCTCAAAAGCATAAACTCATAATTTTTTTTGAATGTAATCATTTAATTAATGTTCTAACACTCCCCTCACATGCAGGTTTAAATTCTCCCTCAATAAGTAAGGTGCAGTAGGTAAATTATTTAATTGAAATGGAAGGTAAACAATAGAGTCAAGTTTGAACTCAAGGTTTTTGGTCTAATACTAGGTTAAATCACCACTTATCTCAAATTAATCATTTAGTTAATACTCTAACATATTCAAACACAACAGGATTAACTATTGCCAACTTTGTCAAGGTGCTATAGTGTTGTGGTCTACAGGAGAGAAAGTGCAGGTAATCTTCAATTATTTCATGGACTTTCCAATTGCCTTCTTCTTCCTAGATTTTGTTCCCAACCTTATTTGGGAGTCCAAATTCATCACCTCTTCTTCGGTTTCTGATTTTTGTTCTTCAATGCACTCTATAATCTACAAGCGAAACCTCTCTAGTTAGGTCACACTTGTCTAAGCACCTAAACGATCTAAAGTATTGTAGGGAGAAAAATTTTGTCCCACATTAACTAGATACAAAGAACTCAATTAGTTTATAAGGAATCTTGCCTCTTCACTTAACAATAAATTGAGTGATGAAGCAAAGAGCTAGCCGCCTGCATTACGCAACACGAGCATGGACAATTGGCTTTGGGTGCTTTATGGCGCACTTTTATGTTTCTCTTCACAAGGGTGTTTTCCTGTTACTCTAGAAAGTGTTATTCTTGAGTAACATTTAGTTTATAAGGAATCTTGCCTTCTAACTTAACAATAACCTAAGTGATGAAGCAGAGAGCTAGCCGCCTGCATTACACGACATGAGTATGGACAATTGGCATGGGGCGCTATGAGGCGCACTTTTGTGTTATTCTCTCCACGAGGGTGTTTTCTTGTTTCTCTAGAAAGTGCTATTCTAACATTTAGGCTACATTATATGTTGACAAAATAGGTTCTAAAGATATCATTTGCGATCGAGCCTTGAAGTTCCAATTTTATTTTGCCGTCATATTTTCCCTCTTAATTCCTTAACATATCCAACAAAGAAGCCATTTTCTCATGAAAGACCTTGGCATTGATTGTAAGTAAATCTAAAAATTTGTCTGCCTTCCCCCAACTTTGCTCAATATATATTAGCTGTGAGGGATATATGTGGATCTCTTCATCAGCTCCTAACGAGTGCTAACATGACTTTGAATTGGATCCTACTGTTGTGCTTGCCAATGTCTACTCAGTGTCTCCCTGACCCAAACAGACAAAACAATAACCACTACAGATGGATCTGGTTCTAAGTTAGTAATGCACACATGAAGTAACATGAATTTGATTTTATTAAACAATGCATGTAACATGTTGAGCACGAATGGAACTGACAACTGCACCTTAATTTATGTAATTCTTTATAATCTCAAGAGGGGCATATTAAACTTCCTAATGAATTATAGTGGTAGTTAGAAAGCCTAATGATTAATAAATGGCTATGCCTAAATGATGCTATATCTGAAATCAAGAAATGAGCTTATGGGAGACAAGATCACAGTGCCACTTGGTGGTATGATTTTGTTGTGTAATTTAGATCTAGACTACAAGTATAGATAGATCAGTAGTTGCAAAATTTATTGGGAGAACATGCTTACATTTTTGGAGCTGGTGTAGCTCTGTATGAAAGACAGCACTGCATTTTCACTTGCTATAACTCGTTTTTGTAAATTTTCTGAAAGTACATTTCGATTCTGCCCTTCTAAAACTAAATTCACTCCTTCACTGTTGTGAAAAGGAATGACATTTATAAAAGTCTTTCACCATTGTCCCTTTTACTTTTCAATCTCCAATATTGTGTGAATCAAAACCCATAGGATTGGACTGCTAAAAAAGTCTTAAGGCATAAAATTTCGGTTTGGATCTCTCAGAATGACTGGACCAGAAGTTGGGAGACTGAAAATGGTACACAATATTATGTGAGAATTAATTAAAATCTTGCAGTAGTAAATAGTAACCAATGCCCTGGAAGAGAATTAAGTAGCATGACAAGATAACGTTCATTTGGTAAAGATAGTGAATTGATTGAGAATCACAATAAAAAAAAAAAAAAATGTCTCATTCATGTACAAGTATGAAATGTGAAATTCTGTGATTCTAAACTCGAGCCAATTAGAGCTAATTATCATGAGAAATGATAGGCGCAAGGGTAAAATCCGGTAGAGATCCGGAGTTGCCTACGTGGCAGGGGTTAAGCTAACCCCAGTTAGTATTTTTATTATTATTTTGTTTTTCTTTTAAAAACACACCCACCACTATTTTTTCTTTTTTATTATTTTTCCACCCACCCACTTCTCTGTTTCTCCCATGCTTCTCTCTACCTTCACAATCGCACGCTTATCCTCCTTTTCCCTCTCTCTCCTCCTCGCTCTCTCTCTCCATCTCGACGCTTCTCTCTCTCTATGATGAAACTCACCGCGCGGTTGATCGGGTTCGAAACGGCCGTTGGTTGGGTCCGCACGATTTGGGTCCTCTCAAATGCTCTCTCTCCTCTTTGAGCTCTCTCTCGATGGTGATGATGAAACTCACCGGCTGTTGACTGGTTCGAAACAATCGTGGGTTGGGTCCGCCCGGTTTGATTTGGGTCCGTGCATACAGCCGAATCAAAACCCAATCTTTGTGCTCATCAAGAGTCGATCGGGGTAATATTAGTGCCTTTTTCTTTGTCTTTTGGTTGTTTTCCGTTTTGGTTGTTTTTTGGTAGCTGGAAGTTTTGCTTGGTGAGGACTGAATTGAATGGAGGGGATGGGAACAATATTTTGGGGTGTTATTCCTTTTGGGGATTTCGGTTGTGGAAGGGATGAAATGGTTGTTGAGAATTTTTTTTCTATTGAAATTTCTGTTTTTGTTATGGCCGGAAGGTAAATTTTTTGGATAAAAAAGTTGGTGAATTTTGGTTATGTTTCGTTTGCTAGACTTTTGTTGAGTATGTGATAGATTACCGATTGTGGGCATGCAATTTCTTGGTGTCTTTTTGTCGATTTGCGTTGGCTGATACCAATTTTAAGAAGATTTTGGGAATTTGGGGCATTTGGTTTCTTGAACGTTATAGACCTTTCCTCTCTCTCTCTCTCTCTCTCTCTATTTCTCTTCTCCTCTGTTTTGTCATCTACAATAGATATATGCATTTGTAAGATTCTCAGAGTTTCAATGCTCTGCATATAAATGCCAGTCTATGAGTTCAATTTCTAGTATTTCTGTACATATGGCCATATAAAACCAACGTTAAAAATTTTGGCTTTCCTAACCGATGCAAGGATTTTGGCGAGTATGGGTTTGTCTTTAATTTCCTCAGTGATTATTTTATTTATTTATTTTTTTCATATGGTTGTGGGAAACTTTCAATCTTTTTCAATCTTATGTAGTTTTTTGGTGCTACCACTGCAGGCTGCAATTCAAGCTTGCTGAAGAAATTTTTGCCATTGTGATCAAGTCTTTAATCAAGAAATTTGAGGGCTTGCCCAAGAAATTCAAGGGGAGCGGAGCTGTTCAAGTATACTATACCAAAAATGAAGAGGTTTTGTTGTATAATTAAAGAGGTCATTTGTTTTTGCTTGGTTTTTCCTCATGTATCTTTCAATTTGCAGCCCATTCATGTAAATACTCGATTTGTGTTGATAAAATAATGTTAAGAATTGAGCCTTTTATGTGGTGGAATTTTGGATGGCTTGAATGAACACTTAAGGCTAAGTCATTGATTTATACTTTTAGTGCACTCGGACTGATATAGGCGCACTCATTAGTCTCATATGTCTTTTGCATATCTAACACAAGTAGGAGCCAAAAAAAAAAAAAAAAATCTACGAGGTCCTTGCAAGGCTACTATAAAACACAACCAACTTCAACACAATAAGGTCCATAAATTATTACAAAATGTTGGTGCCATGATTTTGAGACATCATGTGGCAGGATTTTTTTTTTCACATTTGCATCATTGGATTACCCAAATCAGCTATAAAATGCAAGTTTCCACAATTACATCTGTTTCATTTTGCCCAAAGAGAAGTAATCATTACTTTCCAGAATTACATGACAAAATGCAAACTTCTATATGAACTTCTCTATAGCATTATTTCCCTTGGCACTTGACTATTTTGCATGAACGCTAATTTCACTGCAGTCTTCTATTTCAGTACATATTTTGCATTGCTCCTCTGCATAAACCCTAGACCTTCACTGCATGTTTTGGAAAGAATTCATGATAATGACGCTCATATCCACATAATGCAATATCCCTGCATATTTCCACACCAAACATCAGCCCTGGCAACACACCAAACATCAGATGAATCTGATAAGCTCTTACAAATAATAGAAAATTGCATCAGATTGCAAATTACAAATAATAGGCTGAACCCAAAATTCATCATTCAATAAATAAATAAATAAAATCAACACAAAATCTCCTTTCAATGCTCTTTTGAATATTTCAGAGAAATTCAAAAGAAAATTTACAACATTTTCTTTCTAAAGGCAATAAATTTTCTTACAAACATTTCATCAAACACATGGGTAGCTTGACATTCACAACTAGCTACAACTAGAATAAAACACAAACAAATTCGAGAATGTTAACAAACAAAACCAGCCACACCCACAAAGGAATCAAAAATTTCTCCAGCATCCAAGACGAGCCCAAAAATTTCTTTTGCATTCATTTGGCATCACAAAATCACCCACCCAATAACAAACTACAGCCAAAATCAATACCCACTCACAAATCCCAGTACCAAAACAAATCCCTTTTTTTGTTCTCAACCCAAATCACTCAAGAAAGAAGGAGAGAATTAGCTAATATCACTCAAATATCTCAAAAAAAAAAAAAAAAACAAAGCAGTTCCCGAACCTTCGGTTCCACAAACGAAGGCAATAAATTTTTTCTGGAGATCTCACAAAGAATTCATAAATTCCATGCAAGAAATATCAAAGAAAAATCTTCACCCATTCGGCCAAGACAGAATAAAGCAACCCAAAAGAAAAATCCCCACATCATTTCAAACACCAAACTTGTATCAACTGGGGTTATGCAGGCAGAACAAATATTCATGAGTGAGTATAGCCATGGAATAAAAATAAAATTCAATGCAGAAAAACTAACCCAGCCCCCAAACTTGCCTATTCAATGCAGAAGGAAAAACCCAAGGTTTTCCACAAATTCACGAACAGCAGTAAGAAAAAGAAAAAAAAACAAAAACAAAAACAAAAAAATACAAACCCAACCCAAGCTTTTCTCGGCAAACCAACACAGAAATATTAACCACCCAAAAATTAACCCAAGATTTTTGTTATGCTGCAGAAAAATTAACCAACCAACAAAAAAAAGGTATGAGAACCTAGATGAGAGAACCCAAAAAACCTAAAGAATCAAATTAAAAAAAGACCTGTGGGTGGGTGCTGGGCTCGGTACTTTCGCGGATCGGAAGGCATGGAGAGAGAGAGTCTCCGCCGGAGCGAGGGAAAGCAAAACCCGCCTTCTTCTCCGGTGGCCGGAACCCTTGCGCCGGAGTGAGAGAGAGGGTGAGCGACGGAGGTCGACGGTGGCCGGAGTGAGAGAGAGGGAGAAAGGGAGAGCGAGAGAGAGAGAGAGGGGGGGGAGTGTGAGCCGAAAGAGGAGAGAGAAAAGGTAGCATGCGTTTGGGTAAGTGAGTGGAAAAAATAATTAAAAAAGAAAAGCAGTGGGTGGGTAGAAAAATAATAAAATATGCTAATTGGGGTTGGCTTAACCCCAGCCACGTAGGCAACTCTGGATTTCGACCGGAAACTTCCCTTGCGCCTATCATTACTCGATTATCATCTCTACCAAATTACCAAGATTTTCCGAGGAGGATGGATGATGATTTGTCTCCTAGTATGGGAAGTTGCGGTGAAGCTTCCTAATTAACATTCTTTTCCATGCTACTTTATTGATTGCCGTCCTTCTTCTAACGCGTTTTATCTTCTTCTGATATGCAGAGCAGCGTTGACTTTTCTCCTTTTAACTCTAGAGCTAAATTGGCTCTGCAACTTCAAGGCAACTATCTCTACTTGGTGCTAGTCTTGCATACACAGATGATGACTTCTTCCATGGCTTCCCAAGGAGTCTCTTCTTCTTCTTCTTCCACTCGTCGGTGGACATACGATGTGTTCATGAGTTTTAGAGGTAAAGATACACGTGACAATTTTACTGCCCATCTATACAATGCTTTGCGTAGGAAGGGAATCAATACCTTCATAGATGATGACGAGCTTAAAAGGGGAGAGGAGATTTCTCCAGCACTTCTCAAAGCCATTGAAGAGTCAAGAATTTCAATCGTTGTATTTTCTCAAAACTATGCATCATCCAAATGGTGCATGGATGAGCTACTGAAGATCATTGAAACAAAGGGGCAAATGGTTCTACCAGTGTTTTACAAGGTGGACCCATCAGATGTACGACATCAAAATAACAGTTATAAAGATGCATTGGCTGAACATGATATGAAAGTGCAGAGATGGAAGACAACCCTAACACAAGTGGCCAATTTGTCCGGATGGCATTCAAAGAATTACATGTATGTCTTATCACTCTTGTGCATTCATTGTAGATGTTTTTGTATTTGTTTTTATTTTATTTTATTTCATATGAATAGTTCAACTCATCAAATGTTTCTAATCTTTTATCGATAGAAATGAAGCTAAATTTATTGAAGAAATCGTACATAATGTCTCAAGAATAGTGAATCACACATACTTCCATGTTGCCAAGCATCCGGTTGGAATGGAATCTCGTGTACGGAAAATCAATTCACTTTTAAGTATTGATCAGATGGATGATATCATGGTAGGAATCTTAGGAACTGGAATTGGTAAGACAACTATTGCCAAAGCTATCTACAACTCGATGGCTTATTGGTTTGAAGGTAGTTGTTTTCTTGCAAATGTTAGAGGAAATTGTTTGGTCAAACTACAAAATACACTTCTTTCGAAAATCCTAGAACATATTGTGGAGGTTGACAGTGTTGATGAAGGAATTACTTTGATAAAGAAAAGGCTTTGCTCTAAAAGGATACTCCTTATTCTTGATGATGTGGATCAATTGGTCCAATTAGATAAATTGGTCGGAGAAGTTGATTGGTTTGGATTAGGAAGTAGGATCATCATAACGACAAGGGATAGCAAAGTATTGACTGATCATGGAGTAGTTGATGATCTAATATATAAGGTGAAGGAATTGTATTGGAATGAAGCTCATGAGCTCTTTTGTTGGAATGCTTTCAAAAAAGACAATCCTCCTTATGATTTTTTGAAACTAGTGAAATATGCAATAAGTTATGTTGGGGGCCTTCCACTAGCTTTAGAAGTGCTAGGTTCATATCTGCATGGTAGAGATATACATCAATGGGAAAGTGCATTGAATAAGTACAAAAGCATTCCTCATGAAAATATACTAGAAAGACTTAGAATAAGTTATGATGGATTGCATCCAAATGAGAAGAATATTTTTCTTGACATTGCAAGTTTTTTCAAAGGAAGGTGGACAGAAGATGATATTAAAATGCTAGATAGTTTTGGCTACTCATCAATTGATGGTATCAATGTGCTTATAGAGAGGTCTCTCATAACCGTTGATGAGAACAAAATGTTGGAAATGCACAACTTATTGCAGGACATGGGTAGAGAAGTTGTTAAGAATCACCTAACAACCTCGGTCAACGATGAGATTATGGTTTCATGAAGATATTCGAGAAGTCCTTGAGGATGATATGGTAAGAAGTTACATCAAGAGACTCTTTTAATTTTATATTTGTTTCTTTTTCACAAGTAAACATACTAGAAAAAAATTTCACTTTTTTCTTTTTGTAAAAAAAAGGATAAAGATTTACATTTATACACACACACACGTGTGTATACAATATATAATACATATATTAAAAAGAATCAAACAAATAAAATGATTCTAAATAAGAATAAATAAAATTCATCATACATACGCAATGTCCCTTTATTCTATTTCAAAGGTAAGAATTGTTTTGTTCTCAAGAGTTAACTTAATCAACTAGGACCTTACCTAATGAAGTGCAGGTCACTAGTTCGAATCCCTCTCCCCCCTCTTGTGCAGACATTTTAAAAAAAAAAAAAAAAAAAGGTAGGAATTGTTTTTCAGTATTTGGTTTTCTAATAGGTAAGAATAATATGTATATATATATATATATATATATATAAGGTACAAAAATTGACCTTCCAAATTAACATGGTGATCACTCAACTTTGGAACATCTTTATACTAAAATAAAATTACTTATTTTGAAAATCTCCTAATGAAAAGCAACATTAAAAGACAGATTGGTGGAATGAATGTTGTTTCCTTTACAATATATATATATATATTAGCTATAATTTCAGGAACTGCTAAAATGTGGAGAACTTTATACTTTGGTTTTACTAGCTTGTGTACTGATTCATTGCCTTACTAGGGAACAAACAAAATTCAAGGCATATTGGTAGATTTGCCAGAAGGAGAAGACATGGTGCACTTGAGTTCCAAGGCCTTCAAGAATATGAAAAGCTTAAGATTGCTTATGGTTACCCCTAATTCACGCTTTTCTACGCTGCCCAATTTTCTTCCTAATAAGTTAAGAGTATTTGATTGGTCTAATTATCCTTTAGAATCTTTGCCATCTAATTTTTGTGGAAGGAACCTCATTGTTTTAAGAATGGGGGAGCACACTCAAGGAATTGAAGGGAATCAAGGTACAATTATTGTTTTAGGAAAATTATGTCATGACACCCTATGCTTTATTTATTTTGACATTAAGACCCTAGTTTCCAATTTGATAAATTTTAGAATTGTGCTTATGAAATTTGTAAATCAAGACTGCAGTTAGTGTTTTCCATTAAATAAATAACATAAATGTTATTAAAATACATTTATGCCTCTAACATTATTATTTTGTTTCAAAAAAAAAAAAAACAATTACCTGGGTGATAGCACATACCTAGCCATGGCTGGCTTTGTGCCACGGCCCCAACCATCACCACATGCCACGACTAGGGCTGGATGCCATGGCCATTGGCTAGGGCTAGGTGCTTTCACCCAACCACGGCCAGCCACACCTTTTGTTTTTGGTATGAGAGAAATAAGTGTATTTTTCATTTATTTTTTGTTATCTATTTGAAGAAAACACTACGGATCGGAGGTCTCAATTTAAAATGCTTGAAGTACAAGTTTAAAATTCATCAAACTGGAGATCCGGGTCCCCGTCAAAAAGTGTGAAAGCATGACGGTGTTGGGACATGATTTCTCTTTGTTTTAAAATTTCTCTCTTTAAATTCCGTTGTGAATTTCCTTCAAACTAATTGATTTCTTTTTTCTTTTCTTTTTTACAGAATTTTCAAGAGATGAAAATTATGGATTTTATGGATTGTGAATTCCTAAAAACAACCCCCGATGTTTCAAGCATTCCAAATTTAGAGGAATTGATTTTTGATATGTGCACGAATTTAGTTGAGATTCATCATTCGGTTGGACGTCATGATAAGTTAGTTCGGTTGAGTGTTAAAGAATGCAATAACCTTAGCAATTTTCCAAGAAGCATCCATATGAGATCTCTAAAAGATCTTAACGTTAATGGTTGCTCAAGTCTTTGCAACTTTCCTGTAATTGAGTGTGAGATGAAGTCTTTAACATCCATCAAATTTGGAGGCACTGGCATAGAAGAACTGCCACCATCCATTCGGTACCTCACTGGGCTTCAAATTTTATCACTAGATGGTTGCATAAACCTTACTAATCTTCCGATTAGCATTTATGAGTTGCAACATTTAGAATATCTTCTTCTCAGTGGTTGTTCAAACCTTGTTACGTTTCCTAGGAAGATCCGGGATATGCCTTAGGGAGACTGGATATCACCTTTGTAATTCCGTGTTTTTAATGATGATTTTCCTTAGTATTTCAAACTAAGAGACTTGTATCTTGACAAGTGTGTCCAATTAGAATCGGCCGGTTTCTTATGGATATTTAATTGCTACTCCACATTGGAAAAATTAGATATATCAAGGAGGTATTGTTACCATTCTGCATGTATCAAAAGATTTGTTGCCCTGTGAATTTAAATTCCATGGTTGCAAACAACTTCGAGAAATTCAAGCATTTCACCAAAATTATTAGCATATCCAGATGATGATGTTGTGGATGCAAGGGGTGCACGTCATTGGAATTATATTATAAATGTTGGTTACCAGAGCTTCGGTACCCGTGGGCACTATAGAACCACTAATGATTCCGTTACGTGTGGGCAGTAGTATAAAACTAGCACCTTCTATACGTGTATGCTCTCTCTCTCTCTCTAATATATAAGTCTGTGTGCCTTGATTTGTATGTTGTATCACTGAGAATTTGTCATATTCGTGAAACAGGGACCTCAAGATAATAGAGAATTTAGCGTTTTAATTTCTGGAGAGAAGATTCCAAATTGGTTCAGCTATCGTAAAGAGGTTTCAAACAGTAATTCAAGTGGAATAGAGGTTGATGTGCCTGCAGATTATTTGGATGGGGAGATCTCAAGAATTGTTTTCTCTGCTGTTATTGAAACAGGGGATTCTAAGATTTTATCAATAATAATGGTTTCCGCCATCAGTGGTGGTGGTGAAGTAATCTATAGTGGCAATGAATTATTTCCTATTTGGCACTCAAAATGTGTATGGCTGCGTTCCTATGTTCTAGAACCTTGTAAGCGTAAGGAGATTAATGGTCATCTGCGAGTTAAATTTGTTCACGAGGATTTGAAGGCCATTAAAAGTTGTGGAGTCCACCTGGTAAGTAGGTGTGAAGAAGAAATCAAAAGATTCATAGGTGGTATTCATGAAGTTATTAAAAGACCACGTGATAATGATGACCACGATGATGACAAATTTGCATTCAACCCACCACAACAAAAGAGGCATTTTTCAACCTCGGGCATCAGAATTTCAGATACAGAGGCAGAGGCGCATAAGAGCTTGAATTAATTTCACGGTAACATTTTAGTAAGATTCCTTCTTCCTTGAACTTGAATTAGTTGGCTTCTATTTATTGACATCAAGTAATATAAAATATATGTGTAAGTTTTGGTTCCAGTGTTTTTCTCTCTCACACATAATGTACGAACATTGTATGAGAGCAATGGAGGAGGGAGGTGATCATGATTGGGGAGAATTTTCTAACAGACCTCCAAGTTCTGATAATGCTTAATTAAGTCCATCATCAGAGTTTGTTTCACCAAAAATATGACGAAGTCTACATTGTTTGTTAATTATGGTTAGGGATTCTTTAGAATTATGTTGTTGGTTGGTTACTTTGCTTGTCCAACTATTTCTAAACTATATATAGGTTGTTCCTTTGATGTCATCAATTTTCATTTATATATATGAATTACAGCATGAGAGTAAGACAATTGGGTTTGTTTGTAATTGTTTAGGCAATGAAAATTGATGATTAAAAGGAAGTTGGTAGCAATATTGGCAGTTGTAAAGGTTGATTCTTATTCTCCATATACCTCTTATTATATGACATCTTAAAAGAGCATTAATCAAGTGTTTCTGATTTATCTTATTTTACAATAAACATAAAATAGAAATGCTAGTATACCAAATATTCTACCAAAATGTTGGTTACTAAATGATGTGTTATCATCACATTTGATGATGTACTAATAATATTTGGTACACCTAGCTAACATAAAATGTATGTTGATTAGTTACTTTATCTTATCATTTCTTGCCCTATCCATGTATTCTATTTTGGTGCTTAAACCGCTTTCTGCTTATTGAGATGATAACATATTTCGTATACTTTTTGCTTGTATTTCTTGACCTATTTTTTTATTTTGGTGTTAACCAACCTTTTTCAATGTGTTTAATTCATGTAAAAAATCTTTAGACACTTTTACAATCATACTCTTAAACTTTAAATAGTATCAATTTTGGTTACAAACTTTAAGTTTGCAATGTAACCCTTTGTCCAAATTCAACATTAACCATTAAAGAGGAAGTAAAATTCTAAAATACTCCATCCAAATTCAAGGTATTTTGTACTTTTATAAATATCTTAAGGGTATTTGAAAT
Organism: Carpinus viminea; assembly: GCA_013348765.1. Classification (NCBI taxonomy): domain Eukaryota; kingdom Viridiplantae; phylum Streptophyta; class Magnoliopsida; order Fagales; family Betulaceae; genus Carpinus; species Carpinus viminea. The sequence continues at coordinate 33,272,096 of CP054672.1, read as the reverse complement.
TTTACTTATCAACCATTTGATTTAACATTGAATTTTGATGATAGAGTTAAGTAATTAACATTGCAAACTTTTAAAAGATAATAACACTAATTTATGTTATTGTAATCTCTTTTTCATTATTATTGAGATTGAATTCAAATTGTGTAGTACTAAGTGGAACAAAACTAAATGTCTGACTCAATATGTTTGCTCATTGGATGTCTAGGCATGAAGCATCTATTTGGATCCGGTTAAGTTAGCGCTGACATGAAGTAGCCATTGAAGTCTGTTCAAGTTTGGAGACTTGATATTCTGTACATTTTATGTGTATGTTTTAAGGATATGTTTGGAGAGATCCTATGACTTTTTATTTTATTTTTATAAACATGTATTAATACTTGTGCTGACATTGATTTATTATGATTATGTATGTATGTCCGTAGAGTTTGATATATATATATTGAGTATTCATGTTGATTGTTTAATTATGAGGTGCCAAAAATTATATTTGTGTTGATTATGTATGTGTGTTTATTAGGAAAATAAAATTGGTATACTAATTAGTGTATTCATTTTTTATTTTTAAATAATAATAATAAGGCCGTTTAACACCAAACGGAGTCAATTTTAGTGGTTTAATTGATAATTTTCTCAACCCCAAATATCACAGCCCATGTTAGATGACAATAAACAAATGACTTTACATCTATCACTTTAAAACTCCTCAAATATTATTTAATTTCACTTAAAAAGTATAATTTTGAATGCTTTGGAATAGTAGTTTGTTTCAAGTACACTTCACAAATTTTACGCGAGGAATACCGGCATTTATTTTAGTGTTTTTAACTCGGATGTCTCTAGATTCACTCACAAAGTTTTTAAATATTAACATGTATATATATATGAGGGAGAGGTATTTTTTTTGTTTTTGTTTTTTTGTTTAATAATTTTTTTGAATGGGATAACTGGACCTAGGCCATCCTCCTTTGGCTATTCCCTTTTCTTAGTGTTTGCAGTCCAATGCTTTTCGGCTCGAATAACTGGGCCCCCTTTTAATTCCTTTGAGGTCTAACATAAATTATATGCAAAATTGGGCCAAGATTGGCCTACTTGGAACTTTCTACAAGGCTTATTAAGGCCCACTAATTCACTTAAACTAATACATGTGAGCCTAAAATAAATAATACCACAACTTAAGTAATTTGAGCTTTGACTTCGAGGGATAGCTCAATCAATTGAGGACCATGTTTTATAAAGTAAAAATCATTGGTTCAGATCCACTTTTCCCTCCCTAGTCCCTCCCCTTTAGTATCATCTTATATTAATATATGTATGTAACAATATTGTCATAAAAGTTATAATTAAGGAAAACTACACTTACTCCCTCAAACTACTACCAAATTTACAACGTCCTTCGAATTTTAATAATTTGCAATGTGCCTTATGAATCTATTAAGCCCTTTCATTTTATTATGTTTCTCTGTTATGAGCATCAAAAATATGATAATATAAAAATAAACGAAGGAAAAATGATTAATGTACTTACGGTAAATGCATCAAGTCGGCCAAAGGTAGAGGAAAACAACAATTTGTCCTGAGTTGAAAATTTGAGTTTGTTAAACACAAAGTTACGTTTGTCATTTGGTACACGAAATATATTCCATTAAAAAAAGGAATAACTTAATTTTTTTTTAACAAGAATAACTTTAATTTGGAGTGGATGACGGTCCTTGAGATAACGACTATTCCTTAAATTGAAGAATAATTATTCTTCTCATAATTCTGAAAAGAATAATTATTGTTCAATTTAATAAATAATCGTTCTCTCATGGACCATAAAAATGACTATTTCATTCTTAAAACATAGTTTAGGAAGTTTGAACGCAACTTCCACTTGAAATGTTTGATATGTCAAAGTTCGTGAATGGATCAGTATTGCTATTCTCAAGGTCTTGTGTTACGTTGATGGAAGCAGTAGATAACAAATTGTTACTGAAGTGCAAATATTTGTTAATTAATGTTATTTGATTTTATGACAATCTGTAATTAGGTGCTTAGGCATATGGTGTATGGATGGATGGTGAACTATAAATTTTTTTGGTGATAATAACTTTCAATTGGACTTGCTAATTAATGAACAGTGGAATTGAATTGGTAAGAAAAAAGATTAATAGAGAAAATAATTAAGAGGTCGTTGCACACACTTTGGCTTCATGTTCTGTAGTGAAAGAGTTTTGGCCATACACGAACTAAATTAAGTTTTAGTCTTTATATCTCTTAGATTTTGGAAGACAATCGAAAACTCAAAAAGCTTCCGAGAACTAGTTCATATGATTTGGGGAGAGCAGTAAAACTAGAGTTCAATCAATTTGGAGATAAACTTAATTAATGGATTGGTTTGAAAGATTTGGGATTTTTATTTTTGGAATTAATAATTTTTTTTTAAAAAAAATTCCGCACTCTATGTGGCATAAAAAACGTAGGTACCATCATAAAATATTCTAATTTGGCTAAAATATTAAATATGTGGCACAAATGACACTTATCATGATTTTAAGTGAGATGACATGGATCTCCATAAAAAAAAAAATTAAAATAAAAAAAGAAAAAAAAAATTGAAAAAACCTAGATGGAAGTACCAAGTAAATATTTTGATTACCTTTAATAAGTGGCATATTATCGAAGTTGCTAGAAAGAAATTTGTCTCCCAAAATACATTTTCTTCAATTTACAAAGGTGTTTCTTTTTCATAAAATCAAAAGACAGTTTTTGGCTCAAGTTTTCTTCTTTCCTTTTTATTTTTTTTATTATATATATATAGAGAGAGAGAGAGAGAAAACATTGAGAGTATGAACCTGATAAAAATATACTCAATTAATTCTCAACCGAAAGCATGTGCCCATTTTTAATAGGTGCCATTTAATATGAAATTCTCAGCTGAAAGGCTACCAAACACAAACAACTTCTATTATCTACCATGTTTAGCTTGAAATTCTTAAAGCTTTGAGTTTAAATTTCATTGCATGATTTCAAACCTTTATAGGAAATGTGTCGTCCAAGTTTAGGTCAGGGCACAACGGCTAATAAAAATCTAATATTGTTTATTATTCTCTCGATCGAGTTTAAGAAGAAATTAATTAAACGTGGTAACATGAAGAATTTTATTATATATTAGTCCATGCATGTTTAGGAGCCCACTAAAGTTAGATGATATAAACTATATATTATCAGCTATTGGACCGTTGTCCGTTGATGCATGCATGGGTTAAAGAGTAGCTTATTTAGTTTCCTTTAAAAAAAAAAAAAAAAAATGTAGACCACATGCACCAGTTGAATATCACATGCACCAGTTGTTGTTATATCATTATGATCATACCTTCATTACATAAAGACTCATTATTATCATAATTTTCTGGATACAAGGGGGAACAACACCGTATACACTTCAATAAATTACTAATGCCGGTCATACTTATATATTATATCTCTGATAAACCTTCCCCATGTGAAGCATATATCCTTCCATATTTTCTACCATTATTCAATACATGTGTTAATCCTGTCCATATTCTTATAATTATTAGAATCATCCAGAACTTCTGTTTTTACTAACTATTCTTATTTTAATTTTACCCATATTTTTGAGCTGCATCGATAAAGCATTGCATGATCCTCTAGATGATTAGTTAAAATTAACACTTCTTGTAATATGCATGCTAAAATGGAAGATAATCAATACTTAATCCAACCTTAAATTCATTATTATCTTTCTTGTCTGTTTCTCTTTATGTCACAAAATATGCAGCTTCCCTTCCAAATTTAAGAAGAGAATAGTAGAGGAAAACTTCAATGGTTTATTTCTTTTCTTTTCTTTTTTCCTTCTTTCTTTTTCCAAGACATAAACCTTGGCAGTTGTATCATGGTATTTTGTATCCCAGTCATGACTGGAATTATTCATATGTATTTGGAAAATCTAATTAAGATCACAAGTCAAAATCTCACTTTCTGGACACAATAGTTTGATCATTATTGTATTTGCTTCTCCTATATTTCTGTTTTCTCTTTCCCTGTTGTGGACTTTATTATTAGTAATTGTTATTCAAGGTTTATCTTTTGGAGGCAACTAAGTCAGAAACATTTTGACATGCTCGCTGCAATGCATTGCCTAGCTCTTATAGGTGTACTTTGTCTATACACTATTGCACTAAAACAAATTCCTAAGCAAAGGAAAGAAACTATTCAAAATATAGAATGCTGAGTTAAATATAGAAGTAATCATGTATTTAAGAAAGTTTATGAAGATGCGGGGGACAATTTATTCTGATCATTAGAGGTGTGGTTGAGGATGTTCAGAAGGGATACTCTGGTTTCAATTGAACACATAATTAAGCAGGCACTCTAGACAACCTTCAAAATCTTGAATGCTACACTCCATTTTCTCTAACACAGTGAGTTCATACTCAACACCCATCTTACTTGTCTTTCGGCTGGCGTAAAGTGCAGCATCAAATTTTATGAATCCCCTTAATTCTGCAGGTTCTTTCCCACATGCTACACATTGAAGTGCACTAGTTTGGAATCAAAATCTCAGACATTTGACTGTTGCACCTTTGCCCAACTAAAAGGCCAACGAGGATTCTATTAAATCACCATTTATCTCAAAAGCTTAAACTCTTAAAGTTTTTTGAATGTAGTCATTTAATTAATGTTCTAACACTCCCTTCACATGCAGGTTTTAATTCTCCCTCAATAAGTAAGGTGCAATAGGTAAATTATTTAATTGAAATGAAAGGTAAACAATAGAGTCAAGTTCGAACTAAAGATTTCTGCTCTAATACTAGGTTAAATCACCACCTATCTCAAATTAATCATTTAGTTAATACTCTAACATATTCAAACACAACAGGATTAACTATTGCCAACTTTGTCAAGGTGCTACAGTGTTGTGGTCTATAGGAGAGAAAGCGCAGGTAATCTTCAATTATTTCAAGGACTTTCCAATTGCCTTCTTCTTCCTAGATTTTGTTCCCAACCTTATTTGGGAGTCCAAATTCATCAGCTCTTCTTTGGTGTCTGATTTTTGTTCTTTAGCGCACTCTATAATCAAAAAGCAAGACCTCTCTAGTTAGGTCACACTTTGTCTAAGCACCTGAACTAACTCAACTAGTGAAAAATTTTGTCCCACATTAACTAGATACAAAGAACTCAATTAGTTTATAAGGAATCTTGCCTCCTCACTTAACAATAAATTGAGTGATGAAGCAAAGAGCTAGCTGCCCGCAATACACGACACGAGCAGTGGCGGAGCCAGGTGTTTCAAATTGGGGGTGCCGTTAAATTTTTTTTTCATCTCACAAATTTTTTCCACCCAAAAAACTTGGTAATTCATATAATATATATACATCACAAAATATAAATATACATATATATATATATATATATATATATAAGTTCCTAAATATGTTAAAAAATTCAAATACAGAAAATCAACTCGGGCAATATAACATAGCCTATCACGAATATTCAAATCTCGCTTAGTACATTGTTAGTTCCTATGGGTTTTTTTTCATTTTTGGAGAACCAGTAGTTAGAGTTCATATGGGTTTTTTCATTTCTAGAGAACCGACTCGTACATACATGTAGATTTACTAACTTTTATTCAATTTTCTAGGCAACCAAACGGAAGATAATTAAACGAAAAAAAAAAAATTACAAATAGAAAAGATAAATTTGTGGAAATTAATAATAAAAAAGATCATATTAAGACCTAATCGTTCCCACGCCAAGTGCACCATATAACCTTAAGAAACTGATAAAATAAATCGAAAAATCCAAAATTAAAACTAGGTAAAAGAAAGACATTAATTAGAACAAAAATCTAACACAAAAGCGACCAAGAGTCAAAAAAAAAAAGAAAAAAAAAATAGGGGGAGTTACTTTGCTTGGTGATGATGATGGTGACGTCTAAACACGATATGGGACAAAAGATCCTCAACCCACTTTACTTGACAACCTTATTGAAGACCGCAAGGTAAAAACTGTGTGTTAAGAAGTAATTGTAGTACTAGTAATATTGGGGTGCTATGAAATAGGTAGGTAAAATGATTTTTTTTTTTTTTTTTGGGTGTAAAAAAATTTTTTTGAAAAAATCTTTGGGGGTGCCGTGGCACCCCCAAAGCCTGCTGTGGCTCCGCCACTGGACACGGGCATGGACAATTGGCTTTGGGTGCTATGAGGCACAGTTTTATGTTTCTCTTCACAAGGGTTCTTTCTTGTTACTCGATCTAGAAAGTGCTAGTCTTGAGTAACATTTAGTTTATAAGGAATCTTGCCTTCTAACTTAACAATAACCTGAGTGATGAAGCAGAGAGCTAGCCACCCGCATTACGCGACACGAGTATGGACAATTGGCATGGGGCGCCATGAGGCGCACTTTTGTGTTATTCTCTCCGCAAGGGTGTTTTCTTGTTTCTCTAGAAAGTGCTATTCTAACATTTAGGCTTCATTATATGTTGACAAAATACGTTCTAAAGATATCATTTACGATCGAGCCTTGAAGTTCCAATTTTATTTTGCTGTCATATTTTCCCTCTTAATTCCTTAACATATCCAACAAAGAAGCCATTTTCTCAAGAAAGACCTTGGCATTGATTGTAGTAAGTCTAAAAATTTGTCTGCCTTCCCCCAACTTTGCTCAATATATATTAGCTGTGAGGGATATATGTGGATCTCTTCATCAGCTCCTAACGAGTGCTAACATGACTTTGATTTGGATCCAACTGTTGTGCCTGCCAATGTCTACTCAGTGTCTCCCTGACCCAAACTGACAAAACAATAACCACTGCAGATGGATCTGGTTCTAAGTTAGTAATGCACGCATGAAGTAACATGAATTTGGTTTTATTAAACAATGCATATAACATGTTGAGCACGAATGGAACTGACAACTGCACCTTAATTTATGTAATTCTTTATAATCTCAAGAGGGGCATATTAAACTTCCTAATGAATTATAGTGGTAGTTAGAAAGCCTAATGATTAATAAATGGCTATGCCTAAATGATGCTATATCTGAAATCCAGAAATGAGCTTATGGGAGACAAGATCACAGTGCCACTTGGTGGTATGATTTTGTTGTGTAATTTAGATCTAGACTACAAGTATAGATAGATCAGTAGTTGCAAAAATTATTGGAAGAGACATGCTTACATTTTTAGGGCTGGTGTAGCTCTGTATGAAAGACAGCACTGCATTTTCACTTGCTATAACTCGTTTTTGTAAATTTTCTGAAAGTATATTTCGATTCTGCCCTTCTAAAACTAAATTCACTCCTTCACTGTTATGAAAAGGAATGCCATTGCAAGGAAATCCTCACCAGCCATAAAAGTCTTTCACCGTTGTCCCTTTTACTTTTCAATCACCAATATTGTGTGAATCAAAACCCATAGGATTGGACTGCTAAAAAAGTCTTAAGGCATAAAATTTCGGTTTGGATCTCTCAGAATGACTGGACCAGAAGTTGGGAGACTGAAAATGGTACATAATATTATGTGAGAATTAATTAAAATCTTGCAGTAGTAAATAGTAACCAATGCCCTGGAAGAGAATTAAGTAGCAGGACAAGATAACGTTCATTTGGTAAAGATAGTGAATTGATTGAGAATCACAATAAAAAAAAATATGTCTCATTCATGTACAAGTATGAAATGTGAAATTCTGTGATTCTCAACTCAAGAGCCAATTAGAGCTAAATTAGCTAACTATCATGAGAAATGATAGGCGCGAGAGTAAAATCCGGTAGAGATCCGGAATTGCCTACGTGGCAGGGGTTAAGCTAACCCCAGTTAGTATTTTTTATTATTTTTGTTTTTTCTTTTAAAAAACACACCCACCACTATTTTTCTTTTTTTATTATTTTTTCCACCCACCCACTTCTCTGTTTCTCCCATGCTTCTCTCTCTACCTTCACAACTGCACGCTTATCCTCCTTTTTCCCTCTCTCTCCCCTCCCTCGCGCTCTCTCTCTCCATCTCAGACGCTCTCTCTCTCTCTCGATGACGATGAAACTCACCGGCGTCGGTTGACTGGGTTCGGAAACGGCTGTTGGTTGGGTCCGGCGGTCTGATTTGGGTCCCTCTCAAATGCTCTCTCTCTCCCTCTTTGAGCTCTCTCTCAAACTCTCGATGTGATGATGAAACTCTCGGCGTCGGTTGACTAGGTTTGGAAACAAGCGTGGGTTGGGTGCAGCGGTTTGATTTGGGTCCTGTACATGAGAATCAAAACCCAATCTTTGTGCTCATCCAGTCGATCTGAGGTAATATTAGTGCCTTTTTCTTTGTCTTTTGGTTGTTTTCCGTTTTGGTTGTTTTTGGTAGCGGAAGTTTTGCTTGGCTAGGGAATTGAATGGAGGGATGGGAACAATATTTTGGGGTGTTATTCCTTTTGGGGATTTCGGTTGTGGAAGGATGAAATGGTTGTTGAGCATTTTTTTTCTATTGAAATTTCTGTTTTGTTATGGCGGAAGGTAAATTTTTGGATAAAAAGTTGGTGAATTTTGTTCTGTTTTGTTTGCTAGAGACTTTTGTTGGGTATGTGATAGATTACGATTGTGGGCATGCAATTTCTTGGTGTCTTTTTGTCGATTTCGTTGCATTGGCTGATACCCAATTTTAAGAAGATTTTTGGGAATTTGGGCATTTGGTTTCTTGAACGTTATAGACCTTTCCTCTCTTTCTTTTTTTTTTCTCTCTCTATTTCTCTTATCCTCTGTTTTGTCATCTCTGATAGATATATGCATTTGTAAGATTCTCGAGTTTCAATGCTCTGCATATAAATGCCGATCTATGAGTTCAATTTCGGTATTTGTACATATGGCCATATAAAACCAGCGTTAAAAATTTTGGCTTTCCTAGACCGATGCAAGGATTTTGGCGAGTATGGGTTTGTCTTTAATTTCCTCGGTGATTAATTTTATTTTTTTTTTCATATGGTTGTGGGAAACTTTCAATCTTTTTCAATCTTATGTAGTTTTTGGTGCTACCATTGCAGGCTGCAATTCAAGCTTCTTTGAGAAGCTTTTGCCCTTCTTGTGATCAAGGCTTTAATCAAGAAATTTGAGGGCTTGCCCAAGAAATTCAAGGGGTGCTGTTCAAGGAGGCCGTTTAAGTTTTGTTGTATACCATTCCAAAAATGAAGAGGTTTTGTTGTATAATTAAAGAGGTCATTTGTTTTTGCTTGGCTTTTTCCTCATGTATCTTTCAATTTGCAGCCCTTTCATGTAAATAATTGATTTGTGTTAATAAAATGATGTTAAATTGAGCCTTTTATGTGTAATTGAATTTTATGTATGGTGAAAATCATTGATTTATACTTTTAGTGCACTCATTGATATATTTTGTTCTCTGAGTCCATCTATTATACACAACTCATTTGGTCACCTCAATTATAGGCACTCTCTTTAGTCTCATATGTCTTTAGCATATCTAACACAAGCGAGGAGCAAAAAATTACTATAAAACACAACCAACTTCAACACAATAAGGTCCATAAATTATTACAAAATGTAGGTGCCTTGATTTTGAGACATTATGTGGTAGGATTTTTTTCACATTTAAATCATATAAAATGCAAGATTCACAATTACATTTCTTTCGTTTTGCCCAAGAGAAGTAATCATTACTTTCCAGAATTACATGACAAAATGCAAACTTCTCCATGAACTTCTCTCTAGCATTACTTCCCTCGGCACTTGACTATGCACTTGAAAGCTAATTTCCTGTAGTCCTCTATTTGATTATATATTACATCTTGCTCCTCTGCACAAACCCTAGACCTTCTTTGCATGTTTTGGAAAGAATTCATGATAATCCCTCATATCCACATAATGCAATATCCTGCATATTTCCACACCAAACATCAACCACAACCTTACACCAAACAATGAATCGATAGCTCTTACAAATAATAGAAAATTGCATCGATTGCAAATTACAAATAATATTTGAACCCAAAATTCATCATTCAATAAAAAAAAAAAATCAACACAAAATCTCCTTTCAATGCTCTTTTGAATATTTGAGAAATTCAAAAGAAAATTTACACATTTTCTTTCTAAAGGCAATAAATTTTCTCACAAACATTTCATCAAACACATGGGTAGCTTGACATTACAACTAGCTACAACTAGAATAAAACACAAACAAATTCGAGAATGTTAATAAATTTCTTTTGCATTCATTCGGCATCACAAAATCGCCCACCTAATTACAAACTACAGCCAAAATCAATACCCACTCACAAAACCCAATACCAAAACAAATCCCTATTTTTGTTCTCAACCCAAATCACTCAAGAAAGAAGGAGAGTGTTAGCTAATATCACTCAAATATCTCAAAAAAAAAAAAAAAAACAAAGCAGTTCCCGAACCTTCGGTTCTACAAACGAAGGCAATAAATTTTTTCTGGAGATCTCACAAAGAATTCATAAATTCCTTGCAAGAAATATCAAAGAAAAATCTTCACCCATTCGGCCAAGACAGAATAAAGCAACCCAAAAGAAAAATCCCCACATCATTTCAAACACCAAACTTGTATCAACTGGGGTTATGCAGGCAGAACAAATATTCATGAGTGAGTATAGCCATGGAATAAAAATAAAATTCAATGCAGAAAAATTAACCCAGCCCCCAAACTTGCCTATTCAATGCAGAAGCAAAAACCCAAGGTTTTCCACAAATTCACGAACAGCAGTTAAAAAAAACAAAAACCAACCCAAGCTTTTCTCGGCAAACCAACACTGAAATATTAACCACCCAAAAATTAACCCAAGATTTTTGTTATGCTGCAGAAAAATTAACCAACCAACAAAAAAAAGGTATGAGAACCTAGATGAGAGAACCCAAAAAACCTAAAGAATCAAATTAAAAAAAGACCTGTGGGTGGGTGCTGGGCTCGGTACTTTCGCAGATCGGAAGGCATGGAGAGAGAGTCTTCGCCGGAGCGAGGGAGAGCAAAACCCGCCTTCTTCTCCGGTGGCCGGAGCCCTTGCGCCGGAGTGAGAGAGAGGGTGAGCGACGGAGGTCGACGGTGGCCGGAGTGAGAGAGATGGTGAGAGAAGGGAGAGAGGGAGAGCAGGAGAGAGAGAGGGGGTGGGGAAGTGTGAGCCGAAAGAGGAGAGAGAAAAGGGTAGCATGCGTTTGGGTAGGTGAGTGGAAAAAATAATTAAAAAAGAAAAGTAGTGGGTAGGTAGAAAAATAATAAAATATACTAACTTGGGTTGGCTTAACCCCAGCCACGTAGGCAACTCCGGATTTCTACCGGAAACTTCCCTCGCGCCTACCATTACTCAATTTGATCATCTCTACCAAATTACCAAGATTTTCCGACGAGGATGGATGATGATTCGTCTCCTAGTAGGGGAAATTGCCGTGAAGCTTCCTAATTAACATTCTTTTCCATGCTACTTTATTGATTGTCGTCCTTCTTCTAACGCGTTTTATCTTCTTCTGATGATGCAAAGCAGCATCGACTTTTCTCCTTTTAACTCTAGAGCTAAATTGGCTCTGCAACTTCAAGGCAACTATCTCTACTAGGTGCTAGTCTTGCATACACAGATGATGACTTCTTCCATGGCTTCCCAAGGAGTCTCTTCTTCTTCTTCTTCTTCCACTCGTCGGTGGACATACGATGTGTTCATGAGTTTTAGAGGTAAAGATACACGTGACAATTTTACGCCCATCTATACAATGCTTTATGAGGAAGGGAATCAATACCTTCATAGATGATGACGAGCTTAAAAAGGAGATTTCTCCAGCACTTCTCAAAGCCATTGAAGAGTCAAGAATTTCAATCGTTGTATTTTCTCAAAACTATGCATCATCCAAATGGTGCATGGATGAGCTCTGAAGATCATTGAAACAAAGGGGCAAATGGTTCTACCAGTGTTTTACAAGGTGGACCCATCAGATGTACGACATCAAAATAATAGTTATAAAGATGCATTGGCTGAACATGATATGAAAGTGCAGAGATGGAAGACAACCCTAACACAAGTGGCCAATTTGTCGGATGGCATTCAAAGAATTACATGTATGTCTTATCACTCTTGTGCATTCATTGTAGATGTTTTTGTATTTGTTTTTATTTTATTTTATTTCATATGAATAGTTCAACTCATCAAATGTTTCTAATCTTTTATCGATAGAAATGAAGCTAAATTTATTGAAGAAATCGTACATAATGTCTCAAGAATAGTGAATCACACATACTTCCATGTTGCCAAGCATCCGGTTGGAATGGAATCTCGTGTACGGAAAATCAATTCACTTTTAAGTATTGATCAGATGGATGATATACGCATGATAGGAATCTTAGGAGCTGCTGGAATTGGCAAGACAACTACTGCCAAAGCTATCTACAACTCGATGGCTTATTGGTTTGAAGGTAGTTGTTTTCTTGCAAATGTTAGAGGAAATTGTTTGGTCAAACTACAAAATACACTTCTTTCGAAAATCCTAGAACATATTGTGGAGGTTGACAGTGTTGATGAAGGAATTACTTTGATAAAGAAAAGGCTTTGCTCTAAAAGGATACTCCTTATTCTTGATGATGTGGATCAATTGGTCCAATTAGATAAATTGGTCGGAGAAGTTGATTGGTTTGGATTAGGAAGTAGGATCATCATAACGACAAGGGATAGCAAAGTATTGACTGATCATGGAGTAGTTGATGATCTAATATATAAGGTGAAGGAATTGTATTGGAATGAAGCTCATGAGCTCTTTTGTTGGAATGCTTTCAAAAAAGACAATCCTCCTTATGATTTTTTGAAACTAGTGAAATATGCAATAAGTTATGTTGGGGGCCTTCCACTAGCTTTAGAAGTGCTAGGTTCATATCTGCATGGTAGAGATATACATCAATGGGAAAGTGCATTGAATAAGTACAAAAGCATTCCTCATGAAAATATACTAGAAAGACTTAGAATAAGTTATGATGGATTGCATCCAAATGAGAAGAATATTTTTCTTGACATTGCAAGTTTTTTCAAAGGAAGGTGGACAGAAGATGATATTAAAATGCTAGATAGTTTTGGCTACTCATCAATTGATGGTATCAATGTGCTTATAGAGAGGTCTCTCATAACCGTTGATGAGAACAAAATGTTGGAAATGCACAACTTATTGCAGGACATGGGTAGAGAAGTTGTTCGGCAAGAATCACCTAACAACCCTGGTCAACGCAGTAGATTATGGTTTCATGAAGATATTCGAGAAGTCCTTGAGGATGATATGGTAAAAAGTTACATCAAGAAACTCTTTTAATTTTATATTTGTTTCTTTTTCACAAGTAAACATACTAGAAAAAAATTTCACTTTTTTCTTTTTGTAAAAAAAAGGATAAAGATTTACATTTATACACACACACGTGTGTATACAATATATAATACATATATTAAAAAGAATCAAACAAATAAAATGATTCTAAATAAGAATAAATAAAATTCATCATACGCAGTCGTCCTTTATTCTATTTCAAAGGTAAGAATTGTTTTGTTCTCAAGAGTTAACTTAATCAACTAGGACCTTACCTAATGAAGTGCAGGTCACTAGTTCGAATCCCTCTCCCCCCTCTTGTGCAGACATTTTAAAAAGAAAAAAAAAAGGTAGGAATTGTTTTTCAGTATTTGGTTTTCTAATAGGTAAGAATAATATGTATATATATATATATATATATATATATAAGGTACAAAAAATTGACCTTCCAAATTAACATGGTGATCACTCAACTTTGGAACATCTTTATACTAAAAATAAAATTACTTATTTTGAAAATCTCCTAATGAAAAGCAACATTAAAAGACAGATTGGTGGAATGTAATGTTGTTTCCTTTTTACAATATATATATATATATTAGCTATAATTTCAGGAACTGCTAAAATGTGGAGAACTTTATACTTTGGTTTTACTAGCTTGTGTACTGATTCATTGCCTTACTAGGGAACAAACAAAATTCAAGGCATATTGGTAGATTTGCCTGAAGGAGAAGACATGGTGCACTTGAGTTCCAAGGCCTTCAAGAATATGAAAAGCTTAAGATTGCTTATGGTTACCCCTAATTCACGCTTTTCTACGGTGCCCAATTTTCTTCCTAATAAGTTAAGAGTATTTGATTGGTCTAATTATCCTTCAGAATCTTTGCCATCTAATTTTTGTGGAAGGAACCTCATTGTTTTAAGAATGCGTGGGAGCACACTCAAGGAATTGAAGGGAATCAAGGTACAATTATTGTTTTAGGAAAATTATGTCATGACACCCTATGCTTTATTTATTTTGACATTAAGACCCTAGTTTCCAATTTGATAAATTTTAGAATTGTGCTTATGAAATTTGTAAATCAAGACTGCAGTTAGTGTTTTCCATTAAATAAATAACACAAATGTTATTAAAATACATTTATGCCTCTAACATTATTATTTTGTTTCAAAAAAAAAAAAGAAAAAAAAAATTAGCTGGGTGATAGCACATACCCAGCCATGGCTGGCTTTGTGCCACGGCCCCAACCATCACCACATGCCACGACTAGGGCTGGATGCCATGGCCATTGGCTAGGGCTAGGTGCTTTCACCCTACCACGGCCAGCCACACCTTTTGTTTTTGGTATGAGAGAAATAATTTATTTTTCATTTATTTTTTGTTATCTATTTGAAAAAAAACACTACGGATCGGAGGTCTCAATTTAAAATGCTTGAAGTACAAGTTTAAAATTCATCAAACTGGAGATCCGGGTCCCTGTCAAAAAGTGTGAAAGCATGACGGTGTTGGGACATGATTTCTCTTTGTTTTAAAATTTCTCTCTTTAAATTCCGTTGTGAATTTCTTTCAAACTAATTTGATTTCTTTTTTCTTTTCTTTTTTACAGAATTTTCAAGAGATGAAAATTATGGATTTTATGGATTGTGAATTCCTAAAAACAACCCCTAACGTTTCAAGCATTCCAAATTTAGAGGAATTGATTTTTGATATGTGCACAAATTTAGTTGAGATTCATCATTCGGTTGGACGTCATGATAAGTTAGTTCGGTTGAGTGTTAAAGAATGCAATAACCTTAGCAATTTTCCAAGAAGCATCCATATGAGATCTCTAAAAGATCTTAACGTTAATGGTTGCTCAAGTCTTTGCAACTTTCCTGTAATTGAGTGTGAGATGAAGTCTTTAATATCCATCAAATTTGGAGGCACTGGCATAAAAGAACTGCCACCATCCATTCGGTACCTCACTGGGCTTCGACATTTAGAACTAAAAGGTTGCATAAGCCTTTGGTATCTTCCAAATAGCATTTATGAGTTGCAACATTTAGAATATCTTCTTCTCAAGGGTTGTTCAAACCTTGTTACGCTTCCTAGGAAGATCCGGATATCTTAGGGAGACCTCGGGATATCGTCTTTGTAATTCCGGTTTTTAATGATGATTTTCCTTAGTATTTCGAAACTAAGAGACTTGTATCTTGACAAGTGTGTCCAATTAGAATCGGCGGTTTCTTATGGATATTTAATTGCTACTCCACATTGGAAAATTAGATATATCAAGGAGCGGTATTGTTACCATTCGCATGTATCAAAAGATTTGTTGCCCCGTGAATTTAAATTCCATGGTTGCAAACAACTTCGAGAAATTGAGCATTTCCACCAAAATTATTAGCATATCCAGATGATGATGTTGTGGATGCAAGGGGTGCACGTCATTGGAATTATATTATAAATGTTGGTTACCAGAGCTTCCGGTAGGCACTATAGAACCACTAATGATTCCGTTACGTGTGGGCAGTAGTATAAAACTAGCACCTTCTATACGTGTATGCTCTCTCTCTCTCTCTCTAATATACAAGTCTGTGTGCCTTGATTTGTAGGTTGTATCACTGAGAATTTGTCATATTCGTGAAACAGGGACCTCAAGATAATAGAGAATTTAGCATTTTAATTTCTGAGAGAAGATTCCAAACTGGTTCAGCTATTGTAAAGAGGTTTCAAACAGTAATTCATGTGAAATAGAGGTTGATGTGGATTGGGAGATCTCAAGCATTGCTTTCTCTATTGTTAAACAGGGATTCTAAGATTTTATCAATAATAATGGTTTCCGCATCAGTGATGGTGTAGTAATTTATAGTGGCAATGAATTATTTCCTATTTGGCACTCAAAATGTGTATGGCTGCGTTCCTATGTTCTAGAACCTTGTAAGCTTAAGGAGATTAATGGTCATCTACGAGTTAAATTTGTTCACGAGGATTTGAAGGCCATGAAAAGTTGTGGAGTCCACCTGGTAGGTAGGCGTGTAGAGAAAGCAATAGGTTCAATAGGTGGTATTCGTGAAGTTACTAAAAGACCACGTGATGATGACGACCACGATGATGACAAATTTGCATTCAACCCACCACAACAAAAGAGGCATTTTTCAACCTCGGGCATCAGAATTTCAGATACAGAGGCAGAGGCTTTCTTGCATAAGAGCTTGAATTAATTTCACGGTAACATTTTAGTAAGATTCCTTCTTCCTTGAACTTGAATTAGTTGGCTTCTATTTATTGACATCAAGTAATATAAAATATATATGTGTAAGTTTTGGTTCCAGTGCTTCTTTCTCTCTCACACATAATGTACGGACATTGTATGAGAGCAATGGAGGAGGGAGGAGGTGATCATGATTAGGGGAGAATTCTCTAACAGACCTCCAAGTTCTGATAATGCTTAATTAAGTCCATCATCAGAGTTTGTTTCACCAAAAATATGACGTGAAGTCTACATTGTTTGTTAATTATGGTTAGGGATTCTTTAGAATTATGTTGTTGGTTGGTTACTTTGCTTGTCCAACTATTTCTAAACTATATATAGGTTGTTCCTTTGATGTCATCAGTTTTCATTTATATATATGAATTACAGCATGAGAGTAAGACAATTGGGTTTGTTTGTAATTGTTTAGGCAATGAAAATTGATGATTAAAAGGAAGTTGGTAGCAATATTGGCAGTTGTAAAGGTTGATTCTTATTCTCCATATACCCTCTTATTATATGGCACATCTTAAAAGAGCATTAATCAAGTGTTTCTGATTTATCTTATTTTACAATAAACATAAAATAGAAATGCTAGGTATACCAAATATTCTACCAAAATGTTGGTTACTAAATGATGTGTTATCATCACATTTGATCTGATGTACTAATAATATTTGGTACACCTAGCTTTCCCCAACATAAAAATGTATGTTGATTAGTTACTTTATCTTATCTGAATTTCTTGCCCCTATCCATGTATTCTATTTTGGTGCTTAAACCGCTTTTTGCTGTGCTTATTGAGATGATAACATATTTCGTACTTTTTGCTTGTATTTCTCGTACGTTAATTTTTTTTTTAGGTCTGGTGTTGGGAACCAACCCCTTTTTCAATGTGTTTAATTCATGTAAAAAAAATCTTTAGACACTTTTACAATCATACTCTTAAACTTTAAATAGTATCAATTTTGGGTTACAAACTTTAAGTTTGCAATGTAACCCTTTTGTCCAAATTCAACATTAAATCCTAATGAATCAAGTAAAATTCAAGGTATTTTGTACTTTTATAAATATCTTAAGGGTATTTTGGGAACTTTACTTATCAACCGTTTGATTTAACACTGAATTTTGACGATAGGGTTAAGTAGATAACATTGCAAACTTTTAAAATATAGTAACTCTAATTTACCTTTGTTAGAAGATTATATTTCCGTAATATTATATTCTCGTAATATTCTCAGTATATTACGGAAATATTCGACACCGTATTTATTATTGTAAATATTTTGATTTTGTAATTATTGTATTTCCTTTAAATATTTTATTTCTGATGTGATTTTAACTGTACAATATAATGGCCTATTTATAGTTGAATAAGGCCTTAAAATAAAGGAAATACAATAATTACAAAATCAAAATATTACAATAATATGTATCTTCCGTAATATTATCTGAAAATACTCTCAAACTCTAGGCGAAGCCAACTTGAGTTTGGAGATAAGATCATTGAGTCGTCCCGGTGGATGAGATTTGGTAAAAATATCCGCCAATTGATCTGCAGAGGTGACGGAATGAAGATGTAAAATACCATGCTGAAGATGATGTCGAATGAAATGACAATCAATCTCGATATGTTTTGTGAGCTCATGGAAAACATCATTATAAGCAATCTGGATGGCACTCCGATTATCACAATAAATAGGAGAACTAGTGGATTGAGGAACACCCATGTCGGACAAAAGCCATCGTAACCAAAGAAGTTCAGATGTAGTGTCAGCAAGAGCACGATACTCAGCTTCAAGACTAGATCGGGCAACAACAAATTGTTTCTTACTGCGCCACGAAATTAAAGAAGTTCCAAGTAAAAAACAATACCCAGTGGTGGAGCGACGATCAGTAGGATCACCAGCCCAATCAGCATCAGAGTAGGCCCGGAGCTCAAGAGATGAATGAGAAGAGAAATGAAGACCATGAAACATAGTACCCTTGACATAGCGCAAAATGCGAAGAACGGCAGCATAGTGAGTAGATCGAGGTGCACTCATAAATTGACTCACCAAATGAACAGCATAGGCAATATCAGGTCGTGTAACAGTAAGATAGATGAGACTGCCGACTAGCTGCCTGTAGAGAGTAGCATTTGATAAAGGCTCACCATCTGTGGCTAAAAGTTTGACATTGGTCTCAAGGGGGCTGCTCGTTGTTTTTCTGTCTGTTAAACCTGCTCGAGAAAGTAGATCAAATGCATATTTGGCTTGAGAGAGATAATAACCATCAGTACTCGAAGTAACCTCAAGACCAAGAAAGTAGCTGAGTGTTCCCAAATCCTTCATTTCAAAATTTTGGCTAAGGAAGGATTGAAGAGCGCGAATGCCTGAAATGTCATCACCAGTAATAATCATATCATCGACATAAAGAAGAATGAGAATAGTACCATTATTAGTTGTCCGAAGAAAGAGAGCTGAGTCATATGAACTAGAGACAAAGCCCTGTTGAGCAACCACATAACTGAACTTGGCAAACCAAGCACGAGGAGCCTGCTTGAGACCATAAAGTGCCCAACGGAGCCTACAAACTTTGTGTGGTGGATGGTGATAGCCAGGTGGAGGGTGCATATAAACTTCTTCTGTAAGATCACCATTGAGGAATGCATTTTTAACATCCATCTGAAATAACTGCCAATGATGAACAGCAGCAACTGCAAGTAAGGATCTAACAGATGTCAGTCTAGCAACAGGAGCAAAAGTCTCCTCATAATCAATACCATACTCCTGAGCAAAGCCTTTCGCAACAAGACGAGCCTTATAGCGTTCCACCGATCCATCTGCATGAGTCTTAATTTTATAAACCCACTTACATCCCACTACAAACTTCCTAGGAGGTGATAAGCGCTGAATGTTGCACATTCAAGCCCTTTAACTTGCATTTGTTAATACCTTAACACTGCTATTTATTTGATTTTGTTTTATTTGGTGTTCCAGGTCAATTATATAAGCCTAGTTGGAAATTGGGAAAGAACGGGCAAGAAAAGAACCATCTTGTGCTATGAGCGATCATCGCATGCTGCGATCGTGCTTCGAGAACGTCGCCTGCTGTGAGCGTCGGCTGGTGACGATCGCCAGCCTTCATGACGTCTCGAGTCACTTAACCCGGCAAGTAGCGTGGGCTAAAATCTGCATCTTCAAGTTTCCTAGTTGAAGTAGGAGACTAATCTCTGATGATTAGGGTTTTAGGGTTTCTAGGGTTTCCTAGTGTCTATAAATAGGCCCTTATACAATGTAAAGAGACCGGTTTTCCTTGAGTGCGAATTTATACAAGTTTATGGAGTTCATCAGCATGAGCGGCTAAACCCCCATTGTGGGGTACCGATGTAACCCTCTCCAACACACAACGGTGATTGTAATTGATTCATTTAGTTTATATTACATATGTTGATTACATAACTGTGAGGATTGCAACCCATTGATTTCTGTTCTTAAATATAATGCAATTGTTATTCAATTCTAAAATCAATGCTTGCAAAATTCTTATCTTGTCTTAGAATTTATTTTGCATGTGTTGAACTCAATCGATTTTATTTTCTGTGATCATAAAACCGATGGTTGTGTAATGGTTTTAATATGCATGTGATTAATAGGATTAGATAGACCATGCTTAGGGAAGACGGGTCGTACTACGCCCTAGTTTAGAGTAGACGAACCGTGCCAACCGAAGATGGGTTATGCTATTCCATTAATCATATAAAACGCATTAAAAGATTTTATAGTTTATACCTAGGGAGGACGGGTCGTGCCACATCTTAGTGGTTAGGTGGACGATCCGTGCCAACCAAAGATAAACTATTATTATCCTTTAATACGAATTTTCTTGTCGTATAACATATGTGATTATAAGCTGTGTGGATCGAATTATGGTTACTGTTGTGTATGGATTGCGGTGAAGTCGGTACCCTACTCTCTCTCTCTCTAAAATCATCAATTTTATATTGCGGTTAATTTTATGCATTCTAGTCACAATCATCAATCTTGTTTCTCAATTAGGTTAAACCTTATTCTTCAATTTTAATAGCATTCCTTTACAGTCCTTGTGGTTCGACACCCTCAATATAGCCCTATCCTACGAGATTCGTCCTATTGCGAGTGGTAATTTATTATTGATATTTTGGTCAAAAAAATACCGCATCAGGAGGCAAATCTACCAAGTCCCATGTATGGGTTTTAGAAAGAGCATCTAATTCATCAAACATAGCTTTCTGCCAAAGAGGGTCAGTACTAGCCTTACGATAAGAGTGAAGTTCGTGAAGAGTAGCAAGAACAGAAAAACAATGATAATCATGGAGATGGGCAGGTGGTGCTCTTACCCTATCGGAGCTATGAGTTTCATGGGAAGGCTCGTGAGTGTGTGATGTAGCAGGAGGATCCGTAGTCGAATCAGGCAAATCAGAAGCAGCCGTAGAAGGTTCGTCCACTGAGCTTGAGTTATCTGCAGATGATCTAGGAAATAAGGCAATGGAGGGGTCAGTGAAGACAGGAGAATATACAAAGGAGGAATGTGGAAAATGCATTTGACTGGTGAACATTTTATGTTCCCAGAACTCCACATGACGAGAGATCCGAAGTCGTCGAGCAATGGGGTCATAACAACGATAACCTTTTTGAGTGATGCCATAACCAAGGAAGCAACACAAGTGAGAGCGAGGTTCAAGTTTGGTACGCTCATGTGGAGGAAGAGTGACAAAACAAATACAACCAAAGACGCGAAGCAAAGAATAGTTGGGTGTACTACCATACAAACGCTCATAAGGAGTTTGGTTGTGAATAGTTGGGGAAAGGACACGATTAATCGTGTAAACAGCAGTGAGAGCGGCCTCACCCCAAAAACGTTCAGGAAGTGAGGCAGAGATGATAAGCGCTCTTATAGTGTCTAAGATGTGACGATGTTTCCGTTCTGCATGCCCATTTTGTTGAGAAGTGTAAGGGCAAAATGATGAAAGAGGGTCCCATTTTGTTTTAAAAAATTTTGAAAAGATTTCTCATTATATTCCATAGCATTATCTGAACGAAAAATTTTGATGGTACGAGAAAATTGGGTTTGTACAATTTGGTGAAAATTTTGATAAATTTGAGTGAGTTCAGAACGATGATGTAATAAATATATCCAAGTATAACGAGAATAATCATCAAGAAAAATAACAAAATAACGAGACCCCCCCTCAGTGGGAACAGGGGCAGGGCCCCAAATATCATAGTGAACCAAATCAAATGGTGCAGAAGACAAAGACTCACTTTTATTAAAAGATAAATGTGTTTGTTTTCCAAGATGACAAGAAATACA
Source organism: Carpinus viminea (assembly GCA_013348765.1). Lineage (NCBI taxonomy): Eukaryota > Viridiplantae > Streptophyta > Magnoliopsida > Fagales > Betulaceae > Carpinus > Carpinus viminea. The sequence continues at coordinate 33,250,238 of CP054672.1, read as the reverse complement.
ATCAAAAGATTTTAAATCTACTGATCCTAAATGACCTTGAGATGCAAAAAGTTGGACACGTGGAAGAGAGGCATGACCCAAACGAGAGTGCCATAAGCTAGAAGAGGCATTGAATGTTGTGACAGCAGCAGTCAAGTGAGAAGGAGTCTGCAGAAATGAAAGTTGAAAAAGACATCCAATCTTACGGCCGGTCCCAATTAGTTGACCCGTATGTGGATCCTGCACATCAACACCCCTATTAGAAAATGTTAACTCTAAACCTAGTTCACAAAGTTGGCCAACTGAAAGAAGATTTAATGACAATTGAGGAACGAGGTATGTGTTATCAACAGACAAATTAGGGGAAGAAATAGAGCCAATGTGACTAACGGGTAACCTAGAACCATCAGCAGTATAAATGGTAGGATTGGGAGAAAGGGCAGACTTTTGGAAAAATAAAGTAGGATCAGAGGTCATATGATTACAACAAGCAGAGTCGATAAACCACGAATTTTTACCTGATGTGACGGACAAGGCAGTGGAGGAACGAGATAGAACCTGATGGATTAATGCCTCGACGTCAGATGCAGTGAGAGCAAAGGTTTGAGATGGATTCTCAGTGTAAGATGCAGGTGCAGAGGAACCAGATGAAACAACTGCGGCTGTCTGTTGGAAAGGAGCCCGTGAGTGACATCTGTTTTGAAGCTTGTAGCAATTCGCAATAGAGTGGCCAGACTATTTACAATAGTTGCACATTAATTTCTTGAAGGATGACTGTGGTGTGGACCTTCCAGGAGTAAATTTAGGAACATTCTAAGATGTAGCAGCGACAACCATATCAAGAGATTATAGGTGCATAGTGGACCGTTGAGTCTCTTCAGACATAAGTTCTGTTACAGCAACTTCTAATGTGGGAAGAGGATTATGGTGTAAGAGAGAGGCTCGAGTGGATTCAAAATCCGCACGAAGAGCCATCATGAAATGCATAAACTTCCGACGATCCCGATACTTCGCGAATATTTCAACATCTTCAGGATACTTCAATTGAGGATCTGCAGCGGATAATTGCTCCCAAAGACTATTAGTTTGAGAATAAAAATCAGCAATGGACTGACCTGGCTCCTGACGTGTCTGATAGAGTTTAGTTTCACTTTGAAACTCTAGTGAGGCATCATAAGTGCAATTGTATCGTTTTGCCAAAAACTCCTAGGTAGCCTTTGTATTTCCAAGCTTTGGAAGCAGACTGTGAATAGAAGGAACTAAAGTGTTGATAAACCAAGAAATAATCCGATAATTTGCACTATCCCAATCATCAAATCGACTGGCAAAAGTTGTCGGCCGATTCACCTTCTTTTTGTGTGGGTGCAACAGTTTCTCCACTAACATAACGCCACAATTTTCTCCCTCTCAAAAAAACTTCCATATTTTGAGACCACAACATATAATTGGAACCATCTAAAATATTGTCAATGGGACGGACAATATTATCAAGATTGGTAGACATTTTTTTTTTTTTTTTGAAAAAAAGGGAAAATACTAAATAAATAAGCCTAATGGCAGTAATCCGATGTGGCGCAGGTGCAGGTACAGCCTCAGGGAGCAATCCGGTGTGACGCGTGTACAGAAGCTAAGGTGCACCAGCAGGCAGCGATCCAGTGTGGTGCAGAGCTGTGGAGCTAGCGCGTGGAGAGAGTGGGGAGCGTGGATCTCACGCGCAAGTAGAATCTCCGGCACGTGGCAGCGCGTGGAAGAGCGTGGCGGCGCATGACAGCGGTGGCAGACTTCGTTTCTTCAAAATATTTCCGATTTTGAGCAAGAAAACCCCTACAATTTCCATCACGTGCAAAAACAACCACAAAAAAGTGTTTGGTGTGCTATTGAAACAAAAAGAAACACCAAAAAGAACGCTCAAACGAAAAAAGAAAAAAAAAAAAAAAGAAAGAAAGAAAGCTGTACGGACGAGGAATGGAGGCTTAAAAGAGGCACCAAGAAAACGGTGGCTTTGATACCATGTTGAAATAGACAACAGAAAGATAATTGTAGAGAAGAAATATTGTATTTCTGATGTGATTTTAACTATACAATATAATGGCCTATTTATAGTTGAATAAGGCCTTAAAATAAAGGAAATACAATAATTACAAAATCAAAATATTTACAATAATAAATACGGTATCGAATATTTTCATAATATACTGAGAATATTACGAGAATATAATATTACGGAAATATAATCTTCTAACAACCCTATTGTACGCACTCTTTTTCACTTATTATTGAAATCGAATTCTAATTTTTTTTTATTTTTTTATTTTAAAGGGAAATAATTCAAATTGTGCAGTACTAAGTGGAACAAAAACATTAACTATCTAACTCAATATGTTTGCTCATTGGATGTCTAGGCTTGAAGCATGCATCTGTTTGGATCCAGAAGTTGAAGTTGGCGTCGTTGACATGAAGTTGCCATTGAAGTCCTTCAAGTTTGGAGACTTGATATTCTGTGCATTTTTATGTATATGACTTAAGGATATGTTTGGAGAGATCCTATGACTTTTTATTTTATTTTTATAAACATGTATTAATACTTGTGCTGACGTTGATTTATTATGATTATGTATGTATGTCAGGAGAGTTTGATATATATATTGAGTATTTGTGTTGATTGTTTAATTATGAGGTGCCAAAAATTATATTTGTGAAGATTATATATGTGTGTTTATTAGGAAAATAAAATTGGTATACTAATTAATTCATTTATAAAAAAAAAGGCCGTTTAACACCAAACGGAGTCAATTTTAGTGGTTTAATTGATAATTTTCTCAACCCCAAATATCACAGCCCATGTTAAATGACAATAAACAAATGACTTTACATCTATCACTTTAAAACTTCTCAAATATTATTTAATTTTTCACTTAAAAAGTATAATTTTGAATGCTTTGGAATAGTAGCATGTTTCAAGTACACATTGTTGGGTCACGGATCAACTTCATGTATTAAACCCCCAGTGACTCGCTAGGCCTAAGTCAAAGTCGGCCGAGTTCGCCCTTCTGTAGTCCGAGGCCTTCTCAGGCCTCGACCACCTCGACCATCTATGACTATTTGGGCCCGTAACGTCCGAGGCCTAGGCTCGAGGCCTTCTCGGATACGAAGCCCCCTTTATTACTTCAACAGTATTGCGAGATGGTCATGTTAACAGGTTAAATACCTAGAAACTCGGAATCATAATTCAAAATTCAAAAACCCAACAACCAAATCCTATCTCGATCCCCTAAGATCAAGGACGGATAACTACTCAAATCCCTCGATAACAAATTGCCACGTAGCAAATCAGGGAAGAGTTAGTAATTGGTTGAAGGGCTACCACTCCATGCCTATATAATGCAGAGTCGACGACACACTCGGGTAACGCAATTCTCACCTTCTTTACGCATTATTGCTTTTTCTTTCTCCACATACACCAGACGCTGACTTAGGCATCGGAGTGGCCCCACCGACTTACCCCCGGTCTCCCTTCAATCCTCTTGTTTTCTTCCTTGCGCAGATATCCTCAGCCCGAAGTAATAGAGCCAGGAGCCCATTAGCGTGCCACGTCATCAATCGAAAACTGTGCATCAATAGTTTGGCGCCATCTGTGGGAACGATTTCTCGAATCGATTCTCATTCCTCTAAATATCCGACATGGTGAACACACGCTCCTCACACCCGCTGCAACCTCCCCCGTCGCAGTCGCCCCTAGCGCTTCTGGAGCATCTAACGACCCAGATTTGAGGGACTTCCTCAAGTCTATGGCGGAGTCGATGGAGGTCCTCAGGAAGCAGAATGAAGAATTAACGCTCGGCTCACTGCGGTTGAAGCCCGAAGCAGTGAGAAAGAAAGAGAACGCGCTGAGCGCCGCGAGAAAGATAAGCGAGATAGGATCCACCGTGGGAAACGGCCTCAACCCCCAAGGGGACAATGAAAGTACTGTCCAGGGAGAAAATGAGGAGGACCGGAATAAGTCACGCGAATAGAGGGAGGGTCTCGGAGGGATCGATCACGCCGAGAAGAATCCCCCCACGGCGAATCTCGTCAAGAAAGGCACGAAGGTGAGAAGCCTCGCGAAGATAGGCGCAAGGGAGAAAGGTCTCATCAATCGAGGTGACACGAGGAATCTCGGCACAACCACCAGGAGGCCAACATGAAAGATCTAGAAGACAAGTATACACGGATGCTCCGCCGAATGGATGGAGAGGACCCGGAATTGATGGCATGGGACATGTTGGAAGATGAGAGTCTCCCATTCACCAAACGGGTTAAGGCGTACCCTATGCCAGATAAATTCAAGATGCCGCGGATTGAAAAGTATAATGGAAGCGGGGATCCGCAGGACCATTTGGAGGCCTTCAGAGAGCACATCATCCTACACGGCACTCCAGGCGAGATTGCATGTAGGGCTTTTCCCTTGACCCTAATAGGAGTGGCAAAAGAATGGTTTACTGGGCTACCCCGAAGTCCGTAGGCACTTTCAAGAAGCTGGGACGCCTGTTCTTAACCCAGTTCCTCGCAACCAGAAAGAGGAAGAAGAACGCCACCTGTCTGTTGACTTTACGACAAGATAAAGATGAGAGTCTGAAGGACTTCATGCTTCGCTTTAACAGAGAAAAGCTCGAGGTCGACACCCCTAACGACGAGACGCTGCTATGCGCCCTAATGCAGGGGGTACGGGCAGAAGGGCCACTGATGGCCGAAGTGGGAAGAAAGAACGTGAAGAGAGTTACATTCCCTCAGTTCATGAAGCTGACCGAGGAGTTCATCCATCAGGAAGAGCTAGTTGGGACGCTTCTGAAGGCTCAGACATTGGAAGAACAGGCAAAGGAGGAGAGCAAGAAGGCCTCGACTGCCCCAAAATCGAAGGAGGAAAAGAATTCCCAGAAAGGGGACAAGAAGCCGGGTCCATAAGTGAAAAATGAGCCTCGAAAGGCAGAGACTCCAAGATTCCAGAAGGAAGTTTTCACACCTCTAAACACCAGCCTCACCGAGGTGTTCTCGTCTATTAAGGGGGATCCAGCATTCAGGTGGCCACCGAAGATGAAGGCCGACCCATTCAAGTGGGACCGAAGCAAGTTCTACGAGTACCATGCTGATCATGGGCATCTGACGGAAGATTGCATATCTCTCCGTTGAGAAATAGAGGTTTTCATACAGAATGGGAAACTAGTCCGGTTCCTCGCACAAGAAAGAGGTCGGGAAGCAAATAATCAGGGGCGTCAAAAAGGCCTCGGTCAAGCTGAAAGGCATCGAGAAGAGGCTCCGAGAAGGGGTCAGCGAGACCGATAAGAAGGACAAAGGAATGTCCGAGAAGAGCATCAACCTCACCCGAACCAGGAGATAGTTAGGGAGATCCACACCATTTCTGGTGGAATTACCGGCGGAGGGGAGTCAAACTCAGCAAGGAAGGCGTATGCTAGAAGCATGCAGGGCCAGAAGGTATACTCCCTGCACAGACCCTTGAAAGCAGCTAAAACAGAACCGGTGATGCTGTCGTTCTTGGAGGAGGACGCACAGGGGGTTGTAATGCCACACGACGACGCTCTTGTAGTGACCTTAACCGTCGCCAACCATGGGATCCATCAAATTTTGGTGGACAACGGAAGCTTTGCCGATATCCTCTATTGGCCGGCCTTCCAACATATGGGAATTGATCAGGAAAGGATCAAACCATTCGGGTCTCCGTTGGTCGGATTTGGAGGGGAAGTAGTATACCCGATAGGGTTCATTCCTCTGCCAATGATAGCGGGAACAGCGCCTAGGCAATCCACCGTGATGGTGGACTTCTTGGTGATCGACCGGCCGTCCGCTTACAACGCGATTATGGGTCGACCATCACTAAACAAGCTGAGGGCTGCGACCTCGACCTACCATCTTATGATGAAATTCCCAATAGAGGGAGGAATCGAAGAAGTACGAGGTGACCAACTCGCAACGAGGAAATGTTACAACATCTCCATGAAGGCCTCGGACACGACCAACCTAACCATGGCCTCGGTATCCGAGGCCAGAGGAGAACCAGTAGAGCCGGTCGAGGAGGTCTCGGTGGGAGAAGGAAAGGTATTGCAGATAGGAACCTGTCTCGACGCAGAAGTCCGAGACGGCCTTATAGATTTCCTACGAAGAAATATAGAGGTCTTTGCTTGGTCACATGAGGACATGCCGGGTATCAGCCCCGAGGAGATCGTCCATGTTTTAAACGTGGACCCCGAAGCAAGGCCAATACGACAAAAGAGAAGAAGTTTGCACCGGAGCGGATTGAGGCAATAACCGTGGAGATGGAGAAGCTCTTAAAGGCACAATTTATCGAGGAGGTTTATTACCCCGACTGGTTAGCCAATGTAGTCCTGGTGAAGAAATCCAACGGCAAATGGAGAATGTGTGGACTTCACTGATCTTAATAAGGCTGTCCCAAAGACAGCTTTCCCCTCCCACGCATCGATGCATTGGTTGACTCTACCTCCGGGTACAAGTTACTCAGTTTCATGGATGCCTTTTCAGGGTATAACCAGATCCTCATGCTCCCAGAAGATCGAGAGAAGACAACATTCATCACTGATCGGGGCCTTTACTACTACAAGGTCATGCCTTTCAGCTTGAAGAATGCGGGAGCCATATACCAGCGGCTTGTGAACAAAATATTTCAAGCCCAGATAGGAAGAAACATGGAGGTGTACGTAGACGACATCTTTGGTAAAGCATAATTAATTGCCACGTTGATGACCTCCAGGCGTTTAAAACATTAAAGCGATGCAGGATGAAGCTAAACCCATAAAATGCGCCTTGGTATCCTCGGAAAATTTCCTAGGCTACATGGTATCAAGCAGAGGATAGAGGCCAATCCCAAAAAAATCCAGCGGGATTAGAGATGCAATCCCCGAAATCCATGAAACAGCTCCAGCAACTGACTGGGAGGCTAGCCGCCCTAAATCGCTTCATTTCTCGATCCACCGACAAATGCCTCCCATTCTTCAAGATCTTGAGGAAAGCTTTTGAGTGGACCAGTAAATGTGAGGGTGCATTCTCCCAATTGAAGACATACTTGACGAACTCTCCTCTGTTAAGCCGAACTATTCCTGGAGAAGTGCTATATTTATACTTAGCGGTTTTCCCCACGGCAGTCAATGCAGCCTTGATCCGAGAAGAGGATGGGATACAGAAACCGGTGTATTTTGTCAGCAAAGCGTTACACGGCGCAGAGGAAAGGTATCCACAGATCGAGAAACTAGCATTCGCCCTCGTAGTGGCTTCAAGGAAACTCCGACCCTACTTTCAGGCTCACACCATACGAGTCCTCACGAAATACCCACTCCGGAAAGTAATGCAGAAACTGGATCTATCAGGACGGTTAGCAAACTGGGCCATCGAACTAGGGCAGTTCGACCTCGAATTCGTTCCCAAAAATGTGATCAAAGGCCAAGTCCTCGCAGATTTTTTGGCTGAACTTACCAACTTGCCAGAAGTAGAAGAAGAACGGAGATGGATCATCTACATCGATGGTTCGTCAACAAAAAACTGCAGAGGCACAAGGATAGTGATCGTTCCTCCCGAAGGAGAAGAGTTAAATGGTTCTTTGAGGCTAGAATTCAGAACCACCAACAATGAAGCAAAATATGAAGCCGTCATAGCTGGCCTCGGGTTGGCCCTCCAACTAGGGGCTAAATCCGTGGAAGTTCGAAGCGACTCGCAAGTTATCGTCGGTCATATCATGGGAGAATTTGAAGCAAATAGGGATAAAATGAAGAAGTACCTTGCAAAGGTGCAAGGCATGCAGACCTCTTTTTGAAAGTTCAGCATTACAAAAATCCCCAGGAAAGACAACGAGAAGGCCGATCACTTGGCACGGATGGCCTCAGCTGAAGATAGGGGATTCAAGGAAGACAAAGAAGACATCCGGAGCTTAAAGCGTTCCTCGATATCCGACGACGCCTCAGACATCGTTGCATCGATCGAGGAAGCCTCGGATTAGAGGCTCTATAAAAGGGGATTCACATTGCCTCTCCTTAAGTGCGTCTCTCCTGAAGAAGGAAACTATATCCTCCGAGAGATTCATGAAGGGATTTGTGGATTTTATTGGCCAAATATGAACAAGGAATCGACAGCTATTGTCAGAAATTACGACAAGTGCCAACGATTCGCCAACATCACCAAACAACCACCAGAGGAGCTAAGTGCAATTTCCTCTCCTTGGCCTTTCTTGCAATGGGGGGTAGATATAGTCAGACCACTACCGCGAGGAAAGTGGGGTGTTCGATTTGCAGTGGTTGTTGTAGACTACTTTACTAAGTGGGTGGAGGTCGAACCCTTAGCAAACATAACGGCCAATGCCATTGAGCGTTTCTTATGAAAAAATATTGTTTGCCGCTACGGCGTGCCACGCATTAAATCACGACAAGGGAAAGCAGTTTGATGAACCGTTCCGAAAGTGGTGTGCTGAGCTTCACATCAGGAATTACTTCTCATCTCCCGGACATCCTCAGGCAAACGGGCAAGTTGAGGCCGCCAACAAAACCATTTTCAAAATTTTGAAAAAGAAGCTGGGCGACAAAAAAGGAGATTGGGCGAACTATCTCCCGGAGGTTCTTTGGGCATACCGAACAACAAAGAGAACTCCCATTGAAGAAACCCCTTACGCTTTGGCATTCGGAACCGAAGCAATTATTCCAGCAAAATTGGGATCGGAAAGCTTAAGGGTAGAAGCATACAAGGCGGAACCTAATGATGAAGGTCTAAAACTCCACTTGGACCTGCTACAGGAAAAGCGCGATCAAGCCCAGATCACACAGTCCGCTTATCAGGAACGGATGGCAAGGTACTTCGACAGGAAGGTGAAGCCACGGAGCTTCAAAATCGGAGACCTGGTTTTGCGCAAAGTTACCCTCGCCACCAAAGACCCGATCGAAGGGAAACTAGCTCCGAATTGGGAAGGCCCATACAAGGTGATTAGTTGTCAAAGACTTGGAGCGTACCACTTAGAAGACTCTGTGGGGAAGGTCCTGCCGAGGCCATGGAATGCGGAGCATCTCAAAAGATATTTCATTTAACATGTTGTAGTTCCCATTTATTTTGTGATATGACTTTAGCAGGAGTTGACCCAATAAAAAAAAAAAGTCCTCGGATTTTATCTTCATACATCCTTGAATTAAACGGTAGCGATCAAGTCTTCACCGAACTAAGGTCAGTCCCGATACGAGACCTGGTCATTACCAGGCTCGGCATCCGAGACCTGACACTTAGGAAGGAACTAAGGTCAGTCCCGATACAAGACCTGGTCTTCACCAAGCTCGACATCCGAGACTTGACACTTAGACTAAGGTCAGTCCCGATACGAGATCTGGTCTTCACCAGGCTCGACATCCGAGACCTGACACTTAGGAAGGAACTAAGGTTAGTCCCGATAAGAGACCTGGTCTTCACCAGGCTCGGCATCCGAGACCTGACACTTAAACTAAGGTCAGTCCCGATACGAGACTTGGTCTTCACCAGGCTCAACATCCGAGGCCTAACACTTAGGAAGGAACTAAGGTCAGTCCCGATACGAGACCTGGTCTTCACCAGGCTCAACATCCGAGGCCTGACACTTAGGAAGGAACTAAGGTCATTCCCGATACGAGACCTGGTCTTCACCAGGCTCGGCATCCGAGACCTGGTCTTCACCAGGCTCGGCATCCGAGACCTGGTCTTCACCATGCTCGGCATTCGAGACCTGACACTTAGGAAGGAACTAAGGTCAGTCTCGGTACGAGACCTGGTCTTAACCAGGCTCGGCATCCGAGACCTGACACTTGAAATAAAATCATAGTCAGTCTCGATACGAGACCTGGTCTTTACCAGGCTCGACATCCGAGACCTGACACTTGGAATAAAATCATAGTCAATCTCGATACGAGACCTGGTCTTAAACAGGCTTGGCATCCGAGACCTGACACTTGGAATAAAATCATAGTCAGTCTCGATACGAGACCTGGTCTTTATCAGGCTCGACATCTGAGACCTGACACTTGGAATAAAATCATAGTCAGTCTCGATACGAGACCTAGTCTCTACCAGGCCCGGCATCCGAGACCCAACACTACTTAAACTATATACAGGTATATGCGAAATAGCCAGAAAAAAGCCATGAATAAAATTCACTATTTTATTGTTAAATGAAGTAGCTTTACAAAAATAAAAAATAAAAAAAAAATAAGGGGTACATCAGCTAAGGAAAAATGGCTAAAGACCCTATATAAACAATCTATTTGTCCCCCTGAAGAGCCTCAGGGGGGTCTGGTAAAAAGGGAGCAACCTCAGCAGTTTGGGGAGCCTCTTTAACTTCACCATCCGCGGCGGTTTCAGGCCCAGCACAAGCCTCGAGAGCCTCAGACACCTCCTTAGCTACTCCACTTTCAGTAGCCTCGGTCGCGGGGGCGGGAGGTTGGTAGTTGAACTCATTGATCCCAGCCGTGTCTGGCATCTCTTCCGCTCCAAAAGAAAGAAGACGTCGGATAGCTTCACTGGTGTAGGGGATGTCCTCAATGTTCACCGAGTTGAGGTCGATTCTTTGGGCTGGGTCTTTCCACCAGGCCCTAAAAGTCTCGAACCCAAGGTACAATCCATCGGCCCAGGCAGCATCTCGAACCCTAGAAGCAAAGGAAAGCTGATGAAGATAGTCAGCCACTTTCTCCTCAGCCTTTCTCAGCCCGTGCATCAGTTTCCTGTGCTCGTCGCGGAAATGCTTGTACCTCTCCTCGGCGATGAGTTTGTCTTCCGAGACCTTCTCGACCGTTTCTTGACTCTCCTTCAGCTGCTCGAGTGTCTCGTTATGCTTCTCCTCGAGCAGCACCAGTTCTTCCTTGACGATCGAGTGGTCCTCTTGAAGCTCCGCATACGCCACTTGCAAAGCATCGTGGCTTTCCTGAAGAGCTGCAAGCCTGGCTCGTGTGCCCTGGATTTCCTCGGTCATCGAGGCAAGCTCTGCTACGGCTCGGTCCCTACGCTTTGAGGCATCCGAGGCCTCAACCTCTTTCATGGCTGAATGATCTGCAAGAACTCGAAGATCATCTTCATGCTTGGTGACCACCGCCTTGAGTCGGGCGTTCTCCTCCTTGGCCTCTGCCAGCTCCTTCCTCAATCCCTCTTCTCCACTATCTTCGGCCGAAACCTTCCTAAAGTAGCAGTAAAAGATGGCCGACCTGAGAAAGGACTGCAAAAGAAGGGCACACATTAGGCAAAGGCAAACACCAAGGAAAAGAAAAACCAAATGACGGATCGCTTACCAAAAAATACAGAGCCAGCATCTCTTCAGCCATTCTTCGAGCCGAGAGATCACAATCCGTCAGCTGGAGTTTCTGGTGGTCCACCATATCAAACACCACCTTGACGGGATTTCCCTTCAAGTCACCTCCGAACTTCGCCAACCTCCCTCTGAAGGTCCAGTTAGCCCCTTCAGGTTGCACCTCGACCGTGCTCTCGGACGCCTCGGAGGCTTCAGACGCTTCGGACACCCGAGGCCTTTTCGATGCAGAAGCCTCCTGGAAATGCATCGGACTTCGGGACCTTTTTGGTGTCGGAGCCTGAGACGAAGCCCCCGCTTCCGGTATGGTGGACAGGGGTCCCTGAGGAACACACCCAGCGGTTTCCACGAATGGCCCCAAATTCTCTTCCGCCATTCCGACGGAATCTTCAGAGGCCATCTCGAGATCCTCCAAGATGTGCTGAATGTTGGAGCCTAGTTGACGGTTCAGCACGGATGGAATGGGCCCCTCAGGCGCCATTAAGGGCTCATCGACTAACCCTGCCACATTCACAGGGACTACCGAAATCGGCTCGTTAGCCAGGAAGGTGGCAACCTCCTCCACTCGTGGCACAGACGGGGGAGGTTCCTGTTTCCTGCGGGCTACCAGGAAGCCCGCTACTTTCGCGACGTTGGCAGCTGGGGCAACGTTCTCGACGACGGGCACGGCCGACTCCACCTTCAGCGGTGTAGGCTCCGACGCTCTTTTAAGCTTTCTTTTTATCAAGGAAGCCTCGATCACCTCGACGTCCGACTCCTCAATCGGGACTGTGTCTAGGGCGGTCTCCTTAGGGGCTCCCTCGTGAGGCTCTTTCACACCCTGCATATCAGCAGGAGCTTCAGTACGGGGGGTCGGCGAAGGAGCAGCCTCGACTGGTTTCTCGATTTCTGACTCCTCGTCGGCCAGCTTCAACGCCCTTACCACCTTCGGGTGGGCCTCAGTCTTCGTCCCCTCGGTCAAGGGACTCTTTCTAATAGGCGGAGCGATTGGGAAGACTGGTGGGGAAGGACGCCTCGGTTCCCTAATCTTGAAGACCCCACCAGTTTGAATGGGATAAGTGGTTTTCTTGGGCTTCTCTGGCTCCACCATTTTGCCCTTGCCCTTGTCTACTTTCGTAGACCTATCGCCGGTTGCCGGGGCCTTGCCCTTTCGGAGGATAGCCTCCCTTGTATTCACAGTCGGAGGGCTGGGATCGAGGGGAACCCTAACGAGTTTCCTAGTCAGCCCAACTGCCACGTGACTGGCGGGGGCATAAACCAGCTCCATCAGTCCCGGAACCGAGCCCAGCACCTCGAAGGTTAGGCTCGACTCGTGCCTCCGAGCCCACTTCTGCACCTCACCGACCCGCGCAAGCTCTTTGGGGGTAAGACGCGGTTCTCGACCACCCCTCTCATAAAGCATGTTCACCTCCCGAGGAACCCTAGCGTCCGTGGCCTTCTCTGTAGGAGCGAACTCCCATTGCCCGGAGGCAAAGAAAAATTTGTTTTCCAGCCGTGATTGCTGGAATATCTCGGCTCCAAAATCACAGACGACCCTGCCTCGTCTGGATATTGTAGACCCCAGAGCCCCCAGGGTTCCTATGAACCCTGTGCAGGTGCAAAAATTCCCTGGCGGTCAACTGATGCTCTTTCCCCAGAGCGAGAGGCCACAGCACCATGCAGCCATAGAGGTATCTCCACGCATTGGGAGCTATCTGGTGAGGGGACAAGTCCAAATAGGTGAGCAACTCTCGGACCATGGGAAGAAAGGAGAGACGGAAGCCTGCCCTGAACATCGTTTCGTAAACGCAAACCTCGTGGCAATCTGAACGTACGATGGCTCCGGCCCCCCTTTCAACGAACCGTATCTTGACAAAAAGAGGAATGAAACACTCCATTCGAATTCTGCGTTCGTCGGCTTTTGACAATCTGCTCTCCCACGTGGCGGGGTGGGCGTCGCCGAGGCCATCAGAATCTTCACCGCCGCCCCTAGGCATCTTCAGAAAAGCTAGAAAAGGATTCACGAAAGAAAAGAAGAGCGGGAGCAGGAAGCTGCGAAATAAGGATTCAAGGAATGAAGATGGGCGGTGAATGGGGCAGAGTACGGCATTTATAGGGAACAGATAAAAACGAAGGCCGACGCTTTTAAAGGAAGAAGGTGAAGAGACGCACTTAATAATCGCGAACGCCTCGACTTCTCGATAGCTAGCCCTTCATGATGATCAACTAATCTGAGATACATGGCGCTATCTCAAGAAACAAAATCGGCGCATTAAATGCCCTCAACCGCCTCGGACAACCCAAGCGTCTCGTACGATTCTGGCGGGAAATTTAAAAGAAATTTCCCGCCCAAAGTACTTCAAAAAAAAAAAAAAACTTTTTAGCGTCATCTTCTCGAGTTCGTCAAGGCTCATCTTCTCGACTTCGTCGAGGCTTATCCTCTCGAGTGCGTCGAGGCTCATCTTCTCGACTTCGTCGAGGCTTATCCTCTCGAGTGCGTCGAGGCTCATCTTCTCGACTTCGTCAAGGCTCATCTTCTCGACTTCGTCGAGGCTCATCTTCTCGAGTTCGTCGAGTCTTACCTCCTCGAGCATATCTCAAAATTGAGACAAGTCTTGGAAGGTCGATCCATTCTTTTGAACACTAGAATTCCCATAGTCCTACAGACAAGGGAATTTAGGGGTAACTGTTGGGTCACGGATCAACTTCACGTATTAAACCCCTAGTGACTCGCTAGGACCAAGTCAGAGTCGGCCCAGTTCGCCCTTCTGTAGTCCGAGGCCTTCTCAGACCTCGACCACCTCGACCATCTATGACTATTTGGGCCCGTAACGTCCGAGGCCTAGGCTCGAGGCCTTCTCGGATACGAAGCCCCCTCTATTACTTCAACAGTATTGCGAGATGGTCATGTTAACAGGTTAAATACCTAGAAACTCGGAATCAGAATTCAAAATTCAAAAACCCAACAACCAAATCCTATCTCGATCCCCTAAGATCAAGGACGGATAACTACTCAAATCCCTCGATAACAAATTGCCACGTAGCAAATCAGGGAAGAGTTAGTAATTGGTTGAAGGGCTACCACTCCATGCCTATATAATGCAGAGTCGACGACACACTCGGGTAACGCAATTCTCGCCTTCTTTACGCATTATTGCTTTTTCTTTCTCCACATACACCGTATAATCGACTTAGGCATCGGGAGTGGCCCCACCGGCTTACCCCGGTCTCCCTTCAATCCTCTTGTTTTCTTCCTTGCGCAGATATCCTCAGCCCGAAGTAATAGAGCCAGGAGCCCATTAGCGTGCCACGTCATCAATCGGAAACTGTGCATCAACACACATCACAAATTTTACGCGAGGAATACCGGTATTTATTTTAGCGTTCTTAACTCGGAAGTCTCTAGATTCACTCACAAAGTTTTTAAATATTAACGTGTATATATATATGAGGGAGAGGTTTTTTTTGTTTTTTTGTTTAATAATTTTTTTGAATGGGATAACTGGACCTAGGCCATCCTCCTTTGGGCTATTCCCTTGTCTTAGTTTTTGCAATCCAATGCTTTTCGGCTCGAATAACTGGGCCCCCTTTTAATTCATTTGAGGTCTGACATAAATTATATGAAAAATTGGGCCAAGACTGGCCTACTTGGAACTTTCTACAAGGCTTATTAAGGCCCACTAATTCACTTAAACTGATACATGTGAGCCTAAAATAAATAATACCACAACTTAAGTAATTTGAGCTTTGACTTTGAGGGATAACTCAATCAATTGAAGACTATGTCTTATAAAGTGAAAATCATTGGTTCAGATCCACTTTTCCCTCTCCCTAGTCCCTCCCCTTTATTATCATCTTATATTACTATATGTATGTAACAATATTGTCATAAAAGTTATAATTAAGGAAAACTACACTTACTCCCTCAAACTACTACCAAATTTACAACGTCCTTTGAATTTTAATAATTTGAAATGTGCCTTATGAATCTATTAAGCCCTTTCATTTGATTATGTTTCTCTGTTATGAGCATCAGAAATATGAGAATATAAAAATAAATGAAGGAAAAATGATTAATGTACTTACGGTAGATGCATCAAGTCGGCCAAAGGTAGAGGAAAACAACAATTTGTCCTGAGTTGAAAATTTGAGTTTATTAAACACAAAGTTACGTTTGTCGTTTGGAACACGGAATATACTCCATTAAAAAAAAGAATAACTTAATTTTTTTTTAACAAGAATAACTTTAATTTGGAGTGGATGAATGTGGAATATAACGATCTTAATGATATAATATATGATAAGGATTTAACACTAGAAATAGTCATTCCCACGGTCCCTTGAGAGAATGACTATTCCCTAAATTGAAGAAATAATTGTTCTCTCATGGGCCATAAAAATGACTATTTCAAGGCTATTTCATTCTTGAAACATAGTTTAGGAAGTTTGAATGCAACTTCCACTTGAAATGTTTGATATGTCAAAGTTCGTGAATGGATCAGTCTTGCTATTCACAAGGCCTTGTGTTGATGGAAGCAGTAGATAACAAATTGTTACTGAAGTGCAAATATTTGTTAATTACTGTTATTTGATTTTATGACAATCTGTAATTAGGTGCTTAGGCATATGGTGTATGGATGGATGGTGAAGTATAAAATTTTTTGGTGATAATAACTTTCAATTGGACTTGCTAATTAATGAACAATGGAATTGAATTGGTAAGAAAAGATTAATAGAGAAAATAATTAAGAAGTCGTACGTTGCACACACTTTGGCTTCATGTTCTGTAGTGAAAGAGTTTTGGCCATATACGAACTAAATTAAGTTTTAGTCTTTATATCTCTTTGATTTTGGAAGACAATCGAAAACTCAAAAAGCTTCCGAGAACTAGTTCATATGATTTGGGGAGAGCAGTAAAACTAGAGTTCAATCAATTTGGAGATAAACTTAATTAATGGATTGGTTTGAAAGATTTGGGATTTTTATTTGTGGAATTAATAATTTTTTTAAAAAAATAACCCACACTCTATGTGGCATAAAAAACGTAGGTACCATCATAAAATATTCTAATTTGGCTAAAATATTAAATATGTGGCACAAATGACACTTACCATGATTTTAAGTGCGATGACATGCCCCAAGAGGTAGCTCAATCGGCTGTGAACCACGCTTTATGAAGCATAGGTCACAAGATCGAATCCCCCCTCCCCCTACCCTTGTGTGGACATGTCAAAAAAAAAAAAAAAAGTGAGATGACATGGATCTCCATAAAAAAAAAATAAAAAAAATTGAAAAACCTGGACGGAAGTACCAAGTAAATATTTTGATTACCTTTAATAAGTGGCATATTATCGAAGTTGCTAGAAAGAATTTTGTCTCCCAAAATACATTTTCTTCACTTTTGCAAAGACGTTTCTTTTTCATAAAATCAAAAGACAGTTTTTGGCTCAAGTTTTCTTTTTTTCTTTTTTCCTTTTCTTTTTTTTAATAGAAAAAACATTGAGAGTATGAACTTGATAAAAATATACTCAATTCTCAACCAAAAACATGTGCCCATTTTTAATAGGTGTCATTTAATTTGAAATTCTCAACTGAAAGGCTACCAAACACAAACAACTTCTATTATCTACCGTGTTTAGCTTGAAATTCTTAAAGCTTTGAGTTTAAAAGTCGTTGCATGATTTCAAACCTTTATAGGAAATGTGTCGTCCAAGTTTAGGTCAGGGCTCAACGGCTAATAAAAATCTAATATTGTTTATTATTTCTCTCGATCGAGTTTAAGAAGAATTAATTAAACGTGGTAACATGAAGAATTTTATTATATATTAGTCCATGCATGTTTAGGAGCCCACTAAAGTTAGATGATATAAACTATATATTATCAGCTATTGGACCGTTGTCCGTTGATGCATGCATGGGTTGATATGTAGACCACATGGTCATTTTGAATTGTAGAGTTGGATAATATTTTAAGGTCAAATGTGTTGAAATTTGAACTTGTTGAATATCACATGCACCAGTTGTCGTTATATCATTATGGTCATACTTTCATTACATACAGACTCATTATTATCATAATTTCCGGGATACAAGGGGGCAACAACACCATGTACACTTCAATAAATTACTAATGCTGGTCATACTTATATATTATATCTCCGATAAACCTTCCCCATGTGAAGCATCTTTCCACATTTTCTACCATTGTTCTATACATGTGTTAATCCTTTCCATATTCTTATTATTAGAATCATCCAGAACTTCTGTTTTTACTAACTATTCTTATTTTAATTTTAACCATATTTTTGAGTTGCATTGATAAAGCATTGCATGATCCTCTAGATGATTAGTTAAAATTAACACTTCTTGTAATATGCATGCTAAAATGGAAGATAATCAATACTTAATCCAACCTTAAATTCATTACTATCTTTCTTGTCTGTTTCTCTGTATGTCACAAAATATGCAGCTTCCCTTGAAAATTTAAGAAGAGAATAGTAGAGGAAAACTTCAATTGTTTATTTCTTTTCTTTTTTCTTTCTTTCTTTTTCCAAGACATAAACCTTGGCAGTTGTATCATGGTATTTTGTATCCCAGTCATAACTGGAATTATTCATATTTATTTGGAAAATCTAATTAAGATCACAAGTCAAAATCTCACTGTCTGGACACAATAGTTTGATCATTACTGTATTTGCTTCTCCTATATTTCTATTTTCTCTTTCCCTGTTGTCGACTTTATTATTAGTAATAGTTATTCAAGGTTTATCTTTTGGAGGCAACTAAGTCAGAAACATTTTGACATGCTTGCTGCAATGCATTGCCTAGCTCTTATAGGTGTACTTTGTCTATACACTAGTGCACTAAAACAAATTCCTAAGCAAAGGAAAGAAACTATTCAAAATATAGAATGCTGAGTTAAATATAGAAGTCTTCATGTATTTAAGAAAGCTTATGAAGATGCGGGGGACAATTTATTATGATCATTAGAGGTGTGTTTGATGATGTTCAGAAGGGACACTCTGGTTTCAATTGAACACATAAGCAGGCACTCTAGACAACCTTCAAAATCTTGAATGCTAGACTCCATTTTCTCTAACACAGTCAGTTCATACTCAACACCCATCCTACTTGTCTTTGGGCTGGCGTAAAGTATATATACAGCATCCAATTTTATGAATTTTCTTAATTCTGCAGGTTCTTTCCCACATGCTACACATTGAAGTGCACTAGTTTGGAATCAGAATCTCAGACATTTGACTGATTGCACCTTTGCCCAACTAAAAGGCCAATGAGGATTCTATTAAATCACCACTTATCTTAAAAGCTTAAACTCTTAAATTTTTTTGAATGTAATCATTTAATTAATGTTCTAACACTCCCCTCACATGCAGGTTTAAATTATCCCTCAATAAATGTAACGCCCCCAAAATTAGCCTCAGCTAATCCGGTGGAGTCACTGACAATTTACCCGTTCAAGCCAACTTGTGACCATACGGAAAATCACCTTTATAAAAACGTCAAAGTAAATGCAAGGGAAGGTGAATAAATCTGAGTTACTATAATTCATCAAGTGAGAACATGAAGCTATTAAATAGTAAAAACAAACATGTAATTATAAGTATCGCATAACCAGTCAAGTAGTAGCATCTCTTGCCACTCCCATAGCAGTAAGCCAAGTTACCTAAAGAATAATAACCGCGTAAGTCTAATGACTTAGTAAATAAACCTCACACCTAGGTATAACATGAGCCCAATTAATGAAAGTAAATATGCAATTTGAGTAATAACCAAAAAAGGGGATTACCTCCGCTAATACACTATTTAACAGGTTTTTGGATTTTCAAAGCTTATGGTGTAAAACCGGCGATAATTACCTAATTGTTTTAATACGGAAAAGGCTAATGCATTACAAGTCATAACTCTCATACATGGTCTACCCGAGATGTTACCTTTTCTCAACAAGGTTAGTGTTGTCCTAAGGGACCTATAATACAATGACAGTGCCCAGGCCATTGCATAACATACCATGCGTAACATTAGTGGCACGATCGAGTCCGACCTCGAGTGGCCCACACCAGCTAATGATGTTTGTCCTATAGTGACCGAACCATTGGGAATGGTTGCACCAAGGTCACGAAACCAATGGATCCGAAGACCTTATATAGCACATTCATTTGACCATAATACGCAATTTATATAGTAAGCCCATGGCCGTTCATACCGCATGTACCGGCGTACCATATCTTATGATGTATCTTAACAGTTTAATTAATAACGCAGTTACCGAATAATTACAGAAAATAGGCATGCTCATATCATACTAATGGTCAGTCAACTGACATATCCCACATTTTACGTAAAAAAGGTGTAAGCGTCTACTTACCATGCGCACTCGAACGAATCCTCCAACTAAGCTAATTCATGTTATAATGGATACAAGACACCGTTATTCTAAGCCTTACGAACCCTAAAAATATAGCTAAGCCTAAGCATACAAGTGTAAAACTTAAGAACCGGTACTCTACCCACTGAACGTACATTCGACCTCGATAGTGTACATCCGCTCAATGTGTTAAGCACACCATTTTAAGATTCGGACAATGCATGTTTCTAATGGCATTTACAGACTTCTAAACCTCTTCTAGGCTAGCAAAATAGTACATGCAATGCAAGAGATCATAGCACAACAATTCTTTGAGAAGATCCTTTGAAAACATCATTATCTTTAAAGAACATTTAATGAACACTTAAAAATCCTTATCAAGGCAGAAATACAAGATAAAACAGTGCTAAACACCAAGGTAACAGAGCTTACCCCGAAGCTAAGCACGGTCATGTCTCCTCTTCTCGAAAACTCCTCCTTGAAGCTCACTCTCACCAATTTCTCACCCAAAACTCAAAGGAATGATTTTGGTAGCCTAGGAGCATACTATCCAACAAAGAAGCCATTTTCTCAAGAAAGACCTTGTTATTGATTGTAAGTAAGTCTAAAAATTTGTCTGCCTTCCCCCAATTAACTTTGCTCAATATTATATTAGCTGTGAGGGATATATGTGGATCTCTTCATCAGCTCCTAACGAGTGCTAACATGACTTTGATTTGGATCCAACTATTGTGCCTGCCAATGTCTACTCAGTGTCTCCCTGACCCAATTAAACTGATAAAACAATAACCACTATAGATGGACTTGGTTCTAAGTTAGTAATGCACACATGAAGTAACATGAATTTGATTTTATTAAACAATGCATATAACATGTTGAGCACGAATGGAATTGACAACTTTTTTTTAATAAGTAAATGAAAAAATTCAATAAAGGTGTTAAGATTTGTAGGAAGGGAAAAGAGATGGAGGTTGCTGCCTCTTTATATTATTCAAGCTTATTTGACCTACAGAACACGCTGGCATCACAGACCACCAAAAACAATTTTTTTTTCCAACCAGAAGGTGTTCCGGCCTCCATAAAACAAGAACAAAAACTGCTCAGGCAAGTCTTGCCACCAACAAGAGAAAAACCCAAAATCACATCAACCTTTTATTTTCCAATGGCCTCTACACTCCAGCGTCCATCATATACTAACCACTACAAACAACGTCGGCAACCACAAAACAGGCCGGCCAACATCACGAAACACCCAAACACAACCAAATTTTTTTTTTTTCTCACCGGAAGAGTGTTCCGGTCACCATGAAACAAGAAAAAAATATTGCTCTAGAGAGCTCTTCAAGGGTACTGCCCATGCCCACATGGGCAGTGCTGCCACCAGAAAAACCCTCAACAAAACAACACAAATAGAGTGAAAAAAAAATACACTATTACAAAGGATTCAAACCCTAAGGCTTTGATACCATGTTAAAATTTGTAGGAAGGGAAAAGAGATGGAGGCTATCGCCTCTTTATATTATTTAAGCTTATTTGACCTAATACAAACAATCAAATATATAGGTTAAACCCTAATGACATAAAGACCAAACTAACCTTGAAACCCTAATGACTCAAAACCCTAATCTCTTCTAACAAAAGGGAAAATGGAACTGACACCTGCTCCTTAATTTATGTAATTCTTTATAATCTCAAGAGGGGCATATTAAACTTCCTCATGAATTATAGTGGTAGTTAGAAAGCCTAATGATTAATAAATGGCTATGCCTAAATGATGCTATATCTGAAATCAAGAAATGAGCTTATGGGAGACAAGATCACAGTGCCACTTGGTGGTATGATTTTGTTGTGTAATTTAGATCTAGACTACAAGTATAGATAGATCAGTAGTTGCAAAAATTATTGGAAGAGACATGCTTACATTTTTAGGGCTGTTGTAGCTCTGTATGAAAGACAGCACTTCATTTTCACTTGCTATAACTCGTTTTTGTAAATTTTCTGAAACTATATTTCGATTCTGCTCTTCTATAACTAAATTCACTCCTTCACTGTTATGAAAAGGAATGCCATTGCAAGGAAATCCTTACCAGCCATAAAAGTCTTTCACCATTGTCCCTTTTACTTTGCAATCACCAATATTGTGTGAATCAGAACCCATAGGATTGGACTGCTGGAACAGTCTTAAGGCATAAAATTTCGGTTTGGATCTCTCAGAATGACTGGACCAGAAGTTGGAGACTGAAAATGGTACATAATATTATGTGAGAATTAATTAAAACTTGCAGTAGTAAATAGTAACCAATGCTCTAGAAGAGAATTAAGTAGCAGGACAAGATAACGTTCATTTGGTAAAGATAGTGAATTGATTGAGAATCACAATAAAAAAAAAAATGTGTCTCATTCATGTACAAGTATGAAATGGGAAATTCTGTGATTTTGTAATAATTTACAGATTTTATAAAAAACAAAGGCTGACTACGACCATTTTTGGGCTAGTGGTTGAAGGTGTTGAGAAGGGAAACTCTGGTTTTGACCAGATGCCTAGACATGCATTCAAGCATTTCTTGAAGATCTAGAATGCTTGACTCCAAATTCCCCATACAGTTCTGCACGTTCTCCACATGCACGGTGTGATCAGACTTGCTTGTCTTTTGACTGATAACAAGAGATCTCAATGCCGCATCTACCTTCTCAAATTCATTTGCATATGTTTCTTCATCACCTTCACATGCTCTTTTGGGGTGCACCAGCCTGGAAACCAAAAACCAGCTGCTTAACTTTGATTGCAACTTTGATCCACCTATAAACGTCAACAAGGATTCAAAGACCATTAGAGTTCCTGCTTCTACCTCTTTTAACATGCTAACCATGCCCACATATTCATCGTTCTTGTAATTGAACTTATTTTGCATCCCCTTTAAGGCCTTCTGCATTGCCTTTTTGACCACCATCCTAGAGCTCAAGTATCGTTCAACTTCCCTGGCAAGGTCTGCTTTACTGCCCCATCTTCTGCGCAGAGTTGATTGAAATTCATGTGTGCATTCCTTTGTTTGCTGTAACACTTCTTTTGCAATACCACATACTTCCAAGAGCCTGAGAGATCCATCCAGCAGCTCATTAACCCATTTCCCTTGCTGCTCATGGGCTAAGGCTTGTGCGAACTGCGTCAACAGGAGCAACTTATCAACACAATCATGCAAATCTTGAAGGCCATTTAATTTCTGGCATATTGAGGTAGATGATGAGGAGGTTGCTTCAGAATTTCTCAATCTTCTCAGTTGCTCATTGAATTCTGAAATGAGAGGGTGTGTTCTAGTCGGCAAGCTGTAAGAGCGAGCATGGTGACCGGATTTTCGGTTGACTGGAGAGGCAGCCATGTTTTTCTCAAACAGGAAAGCGGTCTTGCAGTTGAATGTACAATCCATGTAGCAATTTTCCTTCCTTCGGTTTGAGTCTGCTCAATATATATAATGGGGGTGAGGGGGACATGAAGGAATCTCAATATCAAATATCAAGGAGATGTAACATGATTTTGATTTGATCTAAACAATCTCTCTGTATTGTTTATACATTGTCCCCCTCTTGCCAGCTTCCCAACTCATTGTCCAACTAATTTATGTTTCTACAAAATATAAATGCAATTATTTGAAGTCTCCCTCTTCTGCTACAGCATAAGCAACAGCTCCTCTATCCAGTTTGGGCTGCTAGCCCTCCCGGGAGACAAGAGGGCAACAACATCCTGTACACTTAAATAAATTACTAATGATGATCATGCTCATATATTATATCTCTGATAAACCTTCCCCATATGAAGCATCCTTCCATATTTTCTACTATTGTTATTTACTTGTGTTAATCCTGTCCATATTCCTATTATTAGAATCATCCAGATCTGTTGTTTCTACTCACTATTCTTATTTTTATTTGCATCGATAAAGCATTGCATAATCCTCCGGTTGATGAGTTAAAAATACAGTTCTATTAATATGCATGCTAAAATGGAAGATGGTAAATACTTAATCCAACCTTAAATTCATTATTATCTTTCTTGTCTGTTTCTTTCTTTGTCACAAAATATGCAGCTTCCCTTCAAAATTTAAGTAGAGAATAGTAGAGGAAAACTTCAATGGTTTATTTCAGTTCTTTTTTTCTTTTTCCAAGACATTAACCTTGGCAGTTGTACCATCAAAATAAGTCAGAAACATTTTTGCAGCATCAAAATAATAATTCTCCAACAAGAAAAAGTAAAACCAGTAGAGTAGTCAACCATTTCAAAGGTTCCCTTGTTCCAAATTATACACAATCTTTATCCCAGCAAATGCAGAATCCGAAGCATGAAGCCTTGTTGATGTTTTTATTATAATTCCCATTTAAAATATCTCGCTAACAGCAAAATTGACTACGAAGAAGTTAACAGAAAATTACATACATGACCTGAAATATCCATGTCGATCACCAAGAAGCAAACGGGTAATTTCAAGGAGTAGAAGGAAAGGAAATTGCGTGTATCATGGCAGTTATTGAAGGGAGGAGAGGCAGAGGGAGAGGGAGAGCTGGGCCTGCTGGCACTGGGCCCGCTTGAGCGCGGTGCCACCACTAGCGCAGAGAGCCCGCACCGCCTCCAACTCATCTGGGCAGGCCTCAGAGACCAGGCACTGCGCCAGGCCGCGGCTCAGGTGCTTGCACGCCGCCTCGCGCCCCGGACCCGACGGGACCCTCCTCTGGCATTCCTCCAGCGCCCGCTGCAGCCGCTCGCAACCCGACATCCTCGATGGATCGGTTCCTTCCCTACTCCTCCATGGATTTTTCTTTCTTTTATTCGGATTTCGGGTTGGGATCCATGTGGTTCTTCCGCCACTGCCACATCGATGTTTTGGTCTACTCTTTTTTTTATCTTTTTTTTAACATGTGCACATAAAGATAAAAGGGAACGAGGATTCGAACATGTGAACTCTGCTTCATAAAGTATGGTTCATAACTGATTGAACTATTACTTGAGAATGTTTTGTTCTACTTTTAAAAGAATCATTCTATTTAGTTTCTTTTCTTTTCTTTTTTTTTGGGATTAATATCATCTGTTTTCTGCTCTTTATTTTTACTTTTTGAAGAGAAAAATATCCTCCGATATAATTAACTAGATATTAATATATTATACGTTCAAATGAAATAAAGAGAATCTTAATTTATTTAGAATTGGCCGTGTTTAGTATTGGTGGCGTGTTGTTTAGACTAGGCTTTCTCTTTAGGGCGATAGGGGTGAGCCCAGGGAAAAAAAAAAAAGGAGGCCCTCAACATTCAACATGAGTCTCATAGAAATGGTGAGGTTTCATGTAAAGTAGTAAGGGTAGAATAACAATGACAATCACATAGATGAATAGGAAGTTCTCTAACCCTATTTGATCGACGAGGAACAGAAAGGTCAAGCTAAGGAGGGGTAGTGGATGAATTTTTTGTATTTACTCCTTTTGTGTAGGCCCATAATGAGATAGGTTCATGTATATTGTTTTTCATAGTGCAACTGTTATCTATAAATTGTTTAAAAACATTTTGAAAAAAACCAAAAATCCAACTTAATAGTTTATGACCACACATTCGAGGCTTGACCACAAGAATATTCGACCTTAACCCTAACACAAACGTTCAATCATGGACCACATCAAATGTTCGACCTGCAAATCTAAAACCATTGGGTAATAATACACCGGACGTTCGAAGCATAATACTGAACATTCGATGCAAGTCTAAAAGGCAATTTTAACCCATTATCCATCTTCTCAACTTTTTGCACACCCCTTCCCCTATAAATAAGTCCCTCCTTCGATCCCCTTATGGCCATACCTCACGCCTCACCCCTACACCTTAGTAATCCTGATCCTTGAGTGAGAAAGAGATTTTTGAGAGAGAGTGAGGAGATTTTGAAGTTGTTTGTTATCTTCAAGGTAAACCCCTCTGTACTATGTTGGTTTTCATGTTCTTATGATTTTCATGCTTCTTACAAAGTTTTAGAGTGCCATGATGAGTATGTGCTATTACTCTCCTTGAAAGCAAAAACATTTTCAAATGTTTTAAAACACATCTTGTTTTCTTAGGTTTGCATGTTGTTATGATTTATTATGTCCTGGAAATGGTATATAATATTTTGATTCCATAACTCCAGAGAGTTAATTAAAATCTTGTAGTAGCAAGTATTAACCAATGCTCTAGAAGAGAATTAAGTAGCAAGACAAGATAACGTTGCTTTGGGGAAAATAGTGACTTGATTGAGAATCACAATAAAAAACATGTATCTCATCCATGTACATGTATGAAGTGGGAAACTCTGTGATTTTGTAATAATTTACAAATTAAAAAAAAAAAAACAAGGCTGCCCACGACCATTTTTGGGCTATTGGTTGAAGGTGTTGAGAAGGGAAACTCTGGTTTTGAGTAGATGCCTAGACAGGCATTCCAGCACTTCTTGAAGATCTAGAATGCTTGACTCCAACTTCCCCATACAGTTCTGCACATTCTCCACATGCAAGGTCTGATCAGACTTGCTTGTCTTTTGACTGATGACAAGAGATCTCACTGCCGCATCTACCTTCTCAAATTCATTTGCATATGTTTCTTCATCACCTTCACATGCTCTTTTGGGGTGCACCAGCTTGGAAACCAAAAACCAGCTGCTTAACTTTGATTGCAACTTTGATCCACCTATAAACGTCAACAAGGATTCAAAGACCATTAGAGTTCCTGCTTCTACCTCTTTTAACATGCTAACCATGCCCACATATTCATTGTTCTTGTAATTGAACTTATTTTGCCTTCCCTTTAAGGCCTTCTGCATTGCCTTTTTTACCACCATCCTAGAGCTCAAGTATCTTTCAACTTCCCTGGCAAGGTCTGTTTTACTGCCCCGCCTTCCACGCAGAGTTGATTGGAATTCATGTGTGCATTCCTTTGTTTGTTGCAAGGCTTCTTTTGCAATACCAAATACTTCCAAGAGCCTGAGAGATCCATCTAGCAGCTCATTAACCCATTTCTCTTGCTGCTCATGGGCTAAGGCTTGTGTGAACTGCGACGACAGGAGCAACTTATCAACGCAATCATGCAAATCTTGAAGGCCATTTAATTTCTGGCATATTGAGGTAGATGATGAGGTGGTTGCTTCAGAATCTCTCAATCTGCTCAGTTGCTCATTGAATTCTGAAATGAGTGGGTGTGCTCTAGTCGGCAAGCTGTTAGAGCGAGCATGGTGACCGGATTTTCGATTGACTGGAGAGGCAGCCATGTTTTTCTCAAACAGGAAAGAGGTCTTGCAGTTGAATGTACAATCTGTGTAGCAATTTCCCTTCCTTCGGTTGGAGTCTGTTCAATATATATTATGGGGGCCGGGTGAGGGGGACATGAAGGAATCTCAATATAAATTATCGAAGAGAAGTAACATGATTGTGATTTGATCTAAACAATCTCTCTGTGTTGTTCATGCATTGTCTCCCTCTTGCCAGCCTCCCAACTCATTATCCAACTATTTTAAGTTTATAAACGTACATGAGGAGTATCTGGATGATCTACAAGATATATATGCAATTATTTTAAGTCTCTCTCTTCTGCTACAACAAAAGCAACATGAAGCTCCTCTATCCAGTTTGGCCTGCTTGCCCTCCCGGGAGACAAGAGGGCAACAACACCCTGTACACTACAATAAATTATTAATGATGATCATGCTCTCATATTATATCTCAGATAAACCTTCCCCATATGAAGCATCCTTCCATATTTTATACAATTGTTCTATACTTGTGTTAATCCTTTCCATATTATTCGAATCATCCAGAACGTTTGTTTCTACTAACTATTGTTATTTTTATTTTACACATGTTTGAGTTGCATCCATAAAACATTGCATGATTCTCCGGATGATGAGTTAAAATTAGCAGTTCTTGTAATACGCATGCTAAGACGGAAGATGGTAAATACTTAATCCAACCTTAAATTCATTATTTTCTTTCTTGTCTGTTTCTCTGTGTCACAAAATATGCAGCTTCCCTTCAAAATTTAAATAGAGAATAGTAGAGGAGAACTTCAATGGTTTATTTCTTTTCTTTTCCCAAGCCATAAACCTTGCCATTTCTATTATTGTATTTTGTATCCCGGTCATGACTGGAATAATTCATATATATTTTGAAAATCTAAGATCACAAGAAAATCTGTTACTTTCTGGATACAATAGTTTGATCATTATTGTATTTGCTTCCCCCTATACTTCTGTTTTCGCTTTCCCTGATGTGGACTTTATTAGTACTTCTGTACTTGTTATTCAAGGTTTATCTTCTAGAGGCCATTAAGTCAGAAATATTTTGACTTGCTTGCTGCAATCGATTGCCTAGCCTTTTTAGGTACATTTTGTCTATGAAACTTTACACTAGTGCACTAGAATAAAAACCTAAGCAAAGGAAAGAAACTATTCAGAACAGCATTGATTTGTTCAGAAGGACTCTCTGTTTTCAATTGAACACATGAGCAGGCACTCTAGTCCTTCAAAATCTTGTGTGCTAGACTTCATTTTCTCCAACACAGTAGTTCATTATCAGCACCCACCTTACTAATTGCACCATCCAATTTTATGAATTCACAAAATTTGGCAGCTACACTTTTTAAGTGCACCAGTTTGGAAACAAAATCTGGACATTTGACTAATTGCACCTTTGGCCAGCTAAAAGGCCAATGAAGATTTTATTACATCACTACTTATTCCAAAAGCTTAAGCCCTTAAAAATGGTGAATATTATTACAATCCCTCACATGTAACCTTAAACTCTCTCTCAATAAGTGAAGCACAACGGGTAAATTATTTAATTGAAATTGGAAGTAAATAGTAGAGTCATGTTCGAATCAAGACTTCTACTCTGATATTATGTTAAATCACTACTTATCTCAAAAGTTTAAGCTAATAGAAAATGAATGATTTAATCATTTTATTAATACTCTAACATTTCAAACACTACAGGAGTAACTATTGCCAACTTTGTGAAGGTGCTGCAGTGTTGTGGTCTATAGGAGAGAAGGTGAAGGTGATCTTCAATTATTTCAAGGACTTTCCGATTTCCTTCTTCTTCCTAGAATTTGTTTCAACCTTATTTGGGAGTCCAAATTCATCACCTCTTCTTCAGTGTCTGATTTATGTTCTTCAGCGCACTCTATAATCTTCAAGCAAGACCTCTCTAGTGAGGTCACATTCTTCTAAGCGCCTATAAGAACTCAAGTAGTGTAGGGAGAAAAATTTTGTCCCACATTAACTAGGTACAAAGAACTCAAGTAGTTTATAAGGAATCTAGCCTCCTCACTTAACAATAAATTGAGTGATAAAGCAGAGAGCTAGCCACCCGTATCACGTGACATGAGCATGGACAATTGGTTTTGGGCGCTATGAGGTGCAACTTTTGTGTTATTCTCTCCACAAGGGTGTTTTCGTGTTACTCCAGAAAGTATTATTCTAGAGTAACATTTAGGCTTCATTATATCCTGATAAAGTAGGGACAAAATACGTTATGAAGATATCGTCAGCAATCGAGCCGTCAAGTCCCAATTTTATTTGGCCTTCATATTTTCCCTCTTAATTCCACAACATATCCAACAAAGAAGCCATTTTCTCAAGAAAGACCTTGGCATTGATTGTAAATAAGTCTGAAAATTTGTCTGCCTTCCCTCAACTTTGCTCAATATATATTAACTGTGAGGGAGATATGTGGGATCTCTTCATCAGCTCCTAACGAGTGCCAACATGACTTTGATTTGGATCCAACTGTTGTGCCTGCCAATGTCTGCTCAGTGTCTGCCTGACCCAAACTGACAACAATAACCATTACAAATGGATCTGGTTCCAAGTTAGTAAAGCACACATGAAGTAACATGACTTTGATTTTATAAAACAATGCAGATAACATGTTGTGCACGAATGGAACTGAAACCTGCTCCTTAATATATGCATTTCTTTATAATCTCAGGAGGGACATATTAAACTTCCTAATGAATTATAATGGTTGTTAGAAGGCCTAAATGAAGCTATATACGAAGCCAAGAAATGAGCTTATGGGAGACAAGATCACAGTGCCACTTGGTGGTATGATTTTATTGTGTAGTTTAGTCTTAGAATACAATTATAGATAGATCAGAAGTTGCAAAATTTATTGGGAGAACATGCTTACATTTTTGGGGCTGGTGTAGCTCTGTTTGAAAGACACCACTGCATTTTCACTTGCTATAACTCGTTTTTGTAAATTTTCTGAAACTCTTTACTGTTATGAAAAGAAATGCCCTTGCAAGGAAATCTTTACCAGCCATAAAAGTCTCACCATTTTCCCCTTTACTTTGCAATCACCAATATAATGTTCCAACCCATCCCTCAGAGTATTCTACAGTGCAACTCACTTGGAACCATAAAGATCCATGTATCATATTTATACCAAGTAACCGTAAGAATTTCCAAGCAAATGCAGACAATTACCTTAAACACTTAACCTGCCTTTCTTGTATTGGAAGAGATTGAGTCAGCCCCTCGTGTGTTGAATATTTTATGTTTCAGAAAATGTTTTGTGTCGTGTTACCTGTAGAGTAAAGATACTGAGGCGATTTCAGAAGTTAAAGTATAGTTGGTGATAGGTTGGGGAGCTGCTGGTGGGGAGACATTGCACAAATCCAAATCCAAATCATGTGCTACTCATTGAGATTTGAAGTTAATGTGATTCCTCTTGTCTCCCACACCCTCTGATATATATTCGGTACACCCCAAGGGAAGGGAAGGCAAATTGCAAGACTCCATTGAACATATTCAACAACTCCAAGGCCTTCTCCTTTTCTTAGCTGAAAAAAAAAATGGCTTCTTCTCCTCTAAACCAAAGTTCCAACCATCATGCTCGCTCCAATAGCTTGCCTTCCAGACCACACCCTCTTATTCTACAATGCAACGAGCATTTGTGTCGATTAGGCGCTTCTGACACTCCCTCTTCATCATCAACATCATCATTAAGCAGCAAACTAAGCTGCCTTCAGGATTTGCATGAATGTGTTGAAAAGTTGCTTCAGATGCCTCTAACTCAGCAAGCCATTGTCCAAGACGAGCTCTTGGATGGATCTCTCAGGCTCCTGGACATGTGTAGCGCAGCCAAGGATGCCTTGATACATACAAAAGAATGCATTCGCGAACTTCAATCGATTATTCGCAGAAGAGCAGCAGGCGACATGGGGCTTGAGAGGGAGGCCAGGAAATATTTGATGTCTAGGAAGGTTGTCAAAAACGCAGCCCAGAAGGCCCTGAAGGGAGTGGAAAGGAAGCGTGCTGTCAAAAACCATGAGACTCCAGCCGTGGTTACAGCATTGAAAGAAGCAGAAGCAGCCTCCATCAATGTGTTTGAATCCTTGTTGTCCTACATAGCAGGCCCAAAGGTTCGATCAAAATCAAGCAACTGGTCGTTGGTCTCCAAGTTGGTGATCAACCCCAAAAGAGTAGCATGTGAGAATGAAGAAACAGATGGTTCTGAAGTAGAGAAGGTGGATGCTGCATTGTACTCCATTATTGGTCAGAGAAGAAGCAAATCTGACGACATACAGATTGAGAATGTCCACAACTTGCTGGCAAAATTGGAGCCAATTGTTCAAGATCTTGAAGAAGGACTTGAGCGCCTTTTCAGGCGCTTAATCAAAACCAGAGTTTGCCTTCTCAACATCTTCAACAACTAGCCACAATGATCATGATGTAGTATCATGGGCATCCATTTTTGTTGTTAATTAAGCATAGGAAAAAAAAAAGAGAAGGAAAAGATTAGTTGAACACTTGTACATGGGTGAGATATATGTGTATCAGCCTCTTCTCCCAAACTAAATATACTCTTTTACAGAAATCATCTTTGCGCATTAATTTTTTTTACTATCTTCCTTGGAATTTATTTATTTTTTATCTGCAATGCATAGCATTTTCTGATTCTCCAAGCATTGGGTACCATGTAGAAATCAGCTATGGAAAAAAAATTGAGAAAATAAAAAAGAATTATATGCGTCATCTTAGGAAATCTATCATATTTCCTAGAACCCGTGAGATGCGAAAAATAAAACATAAAAGAGCAAAAACAAGCAATTAAAAAAAAAAACATAACAGATTTACATGATTTACCACTAAGGACAACATCCACAAAGTTTCAGTAAGGTTTCATTATTATCGAGAGAAACAATACAAGAGGCGTCAATAATACATTCTATAAAACGCTAGTCAAAAGAGTATAAATATGACCTCTAACTAGATCAAAACACCAAGCATTCAAAAACCTCATTTAAACCGTAGGGTTCTAACGTCGGATCGGATCGGATCGGATACAAACCAGGCTTCACATAGCCTAACACATCAAACGTCCAGACTTGTCAAAGGTAAGAAAATATGAGATGAATGATATTAATGGAATCTTAAATGCGTGGAAAGTTTGAAAATCCATGGCTTCAAGTTAAAGCTGAGCTAAGCAGGATGAAAAAATGAACCATTTGAATAATGAGGACAATTTCTGGTGCAAACCAAAATGTTGACTCTATTTTTTTCTCCGAGTCAAGAGAGATGCTGCAATTCAAATTCATATCTGTCAAGATTCCAACTGTCGCAAAGGAGATTCACATGGTAGTCACTAGCCAGCCTGATTTATTAAGTTTGTTTACTAATTTATATCTTCTGATTAGCATCGTTCCTGGGTTCACGCATGCATCTTCTGCCGGGCTCTGTCTGGCACAACACACTTCACAATTTGACAGAATATTTAGGAGAAGCTTCTAAACTTTCACACATTTTAAAATTATTTTAAAGTTTAAAAACTCTGATGAGTATCAAATTTTCAATTTCTTTCAATTACCCTTTTTCGTTAGAATTTTTTTTGTTAAATATTGTCAAAATTTTCAAAATACCTCCGTATTATTTGTTATAAAAGGATAAAACAAAAAATTGTAAAGATTCATGCATTTATTTTTTTTATTAAAAAAATAAATCTTTGCAATATTTTTACTTTTTTATAAAAATAAATTAAAAAAAAAGAAGAGTATTTTGAGAATTTTGACAAAATTTAACAGAATATGGTAATCGAAAGAAATTGAAAATTCAATACTTTTAATTGAGAGTTTTTAAACTTTTGAGAGTAATGTCAAAATGAGTGAAAGTTCAAGGGAATTTTGTTAAATTTTCCCTTAAAATTAATTATGTATGGTGGAAACCCGGATAACGAGCAGCAGAAGGCAGAAATGGAGGCCTTTCAGAAACTGCACTGTTCTCAATTTGTCATGATGGGAGAGAAAATGCTTCTATTACATATATGCTCATACAGACAATAACAAAGAAATTGCAGGACAAGCATCTAAGCAATGACAAAAATAAAAAGTTTTGACAGAATGATGAGCTTGACCACATGTTCATCATGACTAATTGAATGAATTGTTTTTTCATTGATTGAAATTTAAAAAAAAAAAAAAAAAAAGTTTGCATGAACAGCAGATAGCAGGCATCACATTATTATCAGTTGTTGAAAATGATGTGTGATTCTGAATTACTATATGATTCCATAGATGGGGTTGTTTTAAAATACTATATTATTATGACTCAGAGATTTGTATGATCGTGTTGATAATTTGTTTCCATTACCATAGAAAATGCATATGCAAATCATGCATGTTTACTAATCAACCAGCCTTAATCATTTTCCTGCATTAAGGAAGAACATGGAGAAGTTGCATGTGCAGATCACAGAATAGGATCTTCTCCGGTTCCAATGGACTGGAGAATATCTAGTTAATTATATTTGAATGATATTTTTTTAATTTTCACTTTTTTATGGGACAAAAATACTCTTCTACCATAATTAACTGGATATTCTCCAATTCAAATGAACTGGAGAATTCGCAGATCATGCCTAGCACTAGCATAACACTCGAGGAGCAATTTGATCAATTAATTGAGCAAATTTCTCTTGAAATAATGAAGCTTCATGTGAGTGCGAATATGGAAGTGAGGATGCAAAGCTGATATTGAGTTCATATGGAGACATGTATATTGTAAATTGCTCCCAATGTAAATAATTTGTCATTTCCACTATCACATTAAGTAAGGTGATCAATGCTCTATGTTGGAAGTTTGGCACAAACTAAAACACATCTACTTCTGCAGCAGCCAAAGTTCTTTCATAACCTTTGTTGTATAGCATTTTATTTTAGAGTAATAATATTACTACAAACAGCGTGAGTGAACAGTTCACTCACGCTGGCTAAATATAAAATATTATTAAAAAAATCAAATGAACAGTAATTTTTTTAAAAAAATAACCGGCATAAGTGAACTGTTCACTCACGCCGGTTGTAGCAATATCATTACTATTTATTTTGTTTGTTTACAAATTAGAATGCTCTTTGAAGAAGTTTTGAATGTACATCTGATTTATCTTTAGGAACTCAAAAGGACTTGATCTCTCTGTCTCTCTAAAAGCATAAATCATGGGTTATGAAAAGAGGCTCATTAGCCCAAAGATAGGAAGAACTTGAACCCTTCAATACAATTCTTCATCCCCTTTGTCATCGATCTCATTTGCGAGCATGATTAGAAAGTCCACATGCTCTTTAAATGTAGAGAAAAATGCAAAATCAATTTTTTGTAATTTACTTGATTTGCAATGACTCTTTACGGTATAAAAATAAACTCAAAAGCCCTGAAATATGCCAGAAAAATAATTTAATCCTTACAATCAAATTTCGTTTATTAACTTAACAGATTCTAATATCGTAAAACATTAAGGCCAATAAAATTTTGTTACTGGTCATATTTAAGTCAGTGTTACACCAATAAAATATGTTAAATTAGTGGACAGTATTTAACAGAAACGAAATTGTTTTTTGGACGTACCTTAAGAACTTTTGAGTTCATTTTGATACCACACAGAGCTAATTATAAATAAGATAAACCACAAAGACTAATTTTTCATTTTTCACTTAAATGTATGAAAACATGCATTTTCAGGCATTTGGTTAATTTGCAAAGAGACCAAAAGATATCATACATAATCATGTAGACATTTAATTTAACATCATGCAATCTCATTCACCAAGTTTGTTGCTTTTCTTGACTCCTGAATCCTGATTCTTGAATTGGGATTGGGGGATGATGTTTTCAGGTGGCCAACTCTGCATTCAAATCATCAAAACATTGTTCCAAAAAGGATTCAATTCAAAACGCATCACTAATGACGCCTAGAAGATGCCCCCATAATTATTAAAATCTACCCTATATAGCCTCTACAAGACTCGGATCTATTTTGATCTACTCCACTCTGGTTGAAAACCAACCATATAACAGCCGCAAAAGTGCACAAGGAAAATAAGCACAACTTGATTAATGACTTATGCATCGTTAAGAGCAAGGACACCAGGGAGTGATTTCCCCTCAAGAAGCTCCAAGCTGGCACCACCTCCAGTTGAGATGTGGCTCATCTTGTCAGCTAGCCCAACCTTTTCCACAGCTGCAACAGAGTCACCTCCTCCAATGATAGTTGTCACCTGCTTGCCACTTAGCTCGGCCAGCTTCTTCGCTATTGCCTGCAAATAGAAAACAATAGCCCCTCAGTTCTCTGAAGCCTAACCTGATAGTCTATCTGAAGGTCTAGTCTGGCAAACATTCCCATTTCCCACATTTGAAGTGCTCAATTTACTACAGAAAATGTAATGCTCATTTAAGAAAATATTTAAAAACACATTCAAAGGCATTTTAGTTGCAAGGACATTAAAAGCTTATGGAGAAATATTAGGGATTTTTTTTGGGGGGGGTTGGAGAGGAGAG
This sequence comes from Carpinus viminea, assembly GCA_013348765.1. Taxonomy (NCBI): domain Eukaryota; kingdom Viridiplantae; phylum Streptophyta; class Magnoliopsida; order Fagales; family Betulaceae; genus Carpinus; species Carpinus viminea. The sequence continues at coordinate 33,214,760 of CP054672.1, read as the reverse complement.
AAGGAGGATGTAGAAAAAGAAATCATTATAAAGGAATGATCGAATCAGAAACAAGTTTCTCACATCCAAAGAAGTCAATTTGAAGACAAGCCAGTTCAAAAGATTTATGCCCTTGGTCATTTACTGCATCTCTAGGGAGGCAAATGACCACCTCCAAACTAATGGCAACAGAAGAAAACCAAAAACTTGGATGGTCAACCCATAAATGGTTCAATTAAGAGAGTTCTTTGTTGATTGGGTAGAGTTCTAAAAATGCAGTTGGAGAAAGGAATGATATTGTGATATAGTTATAAAAGCTCAGCAAAAATGTGAAGTTATCCGTACCTCAGTTCCCGCTGCAAATTTCTCAAACTCAAACACACCCATAGGTCCATTCCAGATTATTGTTTTGGTAGTATCCAGAGCTTCACTGAATGTCTTGATAGAATCAGGTCCAATATCCAATCCCATCCAATCATCTGGAATACCAGATGCTGGAACAACCTGCAAATACATAAAGATTTTAGGACCTCTCATGCAAATTCAAATCCTTGGGAGACTCACAATCAATAGGAAATGGTGTCAGCAACAGTGTAAAAGTTACTGTCAACTAAATGAAAAGAAAAAAAAAAAATTGGTGTCTCCATTATGTTCCCCCAATTAGGAAGCATTTCACACTCCACCTTTAGGGACAGAATCAAAATTTATAAAATAAATGGCTCTTAACCTTGCTATTAGCATCAGGAGCAAATTTGTCAGCAATAACCACATCAGTCGGAAGGAGTAGAGACACCCCTTTTGACTTGGCCTTCTCCATTAGTGATTTTGCAAGATCCAACTTGTCTTCCTCCACAAGGGATGATCCAACTGAATAACCTTGAGCCTTGTAAAAGGTATAGATCATCCCTCCACCCAGCAAAAGAAGATTAACCTTCTCCAACAAGGATTCTATCACTCCAATCTTGGATGACACCTTTGAACCGCCAACAATAGCAGCAAATGGCCTCTTGGGATTTGCTATGGCACCAACAAGATAGTCAAGTTCCTGAAACCACAGAACAAATAATGGATACAAATTGACAATGCAACCAAAAGAAAAAATATCTACAAGTTTCCCATAACCAATTAGAATGCAATTCACATAACATAACACTTATTTTCAAATACTCGTCAGTGGTCATGAGATTATCCAATTAGGAATGAAGCAGGCCCATTTGAGTGACCACTATCCCAAGACTTGAGCAATTCAAGTTATAAAAAAAAAAAAAAAAAAGGTCAAATTTTAGCTCATTATTTGTTTCAACATTTATGTCCCAGGTCAGTTAAGTTGGGCAAGCTCAGTTCAAACAAGGCTGGCTCATACTTAAACATCGGTAATTCCAATAGCCAGGATGGCTAAACAAAGCTTATAGTCAATTAAAAGTTTTATCAATCTGTGCACCAATAATCCCAGCAGTAAACTCAAGTTTCAGCTTAGCTAAGCTTCCCAACATTAACTGCTGAGATTATAAACGAGTTGATCACTCCCTTGAAAGTTTTGACCAACATACCTTCTGCATAAGGAATCCAGCAACAGCTGGTTTCAAGTGCTTAGCCACTCCCTCTGTGGAAGCATGGGCCCTGTGGGCAGTGCCGAAAGCATCATTTACATAGACATCTGCAAGAGAAGCTAGCTTCTTTGCAAATTCGGGGTCATTCTTTTCTTCCTCCTTATGGAACCTCACATTCTCGAGGAGCAAAACACCTCCTTCTGCAAGTCCAGCCACCAACTTCTCGACCTCCTCACCAACACAGTCATTTGCCATCTTAACCTAAAAATAAAATAAAAAGGAAAAAAGAAAGAAATGAAGAACTATTGAGAAAGGAAGCCGCCGTGTGAGAAATGAAGTACTGGCTTTTAGATTTTAGTTAAACACGTACACATGCAACACACAGTTATTTATAGAAGAGTTACAAACCTCAGTTCCAAGAAGTTCAGACAGTCTTGGAACAAGAGGCTTCAAGCTGTACTTAGGTGTGACACCCTTTGGGCGGCCCTGTAAAACCACAATCCAAGTTCAAACAAATTCATGAGTTACCAGTTGCAAAGATATATTAAAAAAAAATAAAAAATAAAAGGCAGAAATCTACACAATGACTTATGAGTCCAGTTGTATAATTAATATTTACAAGACCAAAAAAAAATATGGGGAGGAAAAGGAAGAGAATAATAGAAACTATAAGAACAAAGGTTGAGACATAGATTATTCCCAGACCCCACCGCATACTTTGCAACACTACAATTTTCAATCTGCCATACTTCAACACTTCACTTCTACTCAGTCCAGCAAACTATCAGTAGCAGGCTACACAAATACTAGAACATAATAAAATAATAATAATAATATTTTATGAATGGGAAAATAATCAAAAAGGGCGTCAATTATCTCAATTTTCAAGAGAAAATTAATTGCTGTCCCCTCCTACCGGAATTTGCTTCAGTACCAGCCACGATCCACAATAAGATATCAACAATCTCAATCTACTCTACTACCATTAGCTAGTGCCAAGCGCTAAGATTTACCCCTACTCTTTGTCTTGAGTAAACAGTACACTAAAAGTAGCTCAATTAATTTCCCTTCATAGTTCTGATATCCTTCATTATCATGCAAGGTTAATTTAATAACTCCCACCAACATGAAAAAAGAAATGAAAGAACTAAAGATTTTTACAACTTTGGTGTACTACCGGTGACCATTTCATGAAATCATTAACTCATCAAGATGAGCAACAGGAGCTTCAAACACTAAGCCATGGCAGTAAAGAAAAAGGTAAAAGCTAAAACTTCAACCAAAACAACAAACCAATGATCCCATAAAACAACAAACAGATGAGAACTAGATAAGGCCATAGCAGAAAATATCAAAACAATGATAGAGACCAACAATGAAGATTGTATTACAACAAACAAGGACCACTTATAGAATAGTAGCTCTCATCCCCAACATCTCGATTTTCAAGTAAATCCAAGGGCCCTCATGCGACACTCATGACAGTTAAAGCCTCAAATTTGCTCTTGTAAAAAAATACATACAGCAGAAAAATAGAGCCAAATAAAGAAAGGGATCAGAAACAAGCATTTCTGAACAATCAATCACAGCAATTGCTTCATTGTACGACAAATTATTGACTTCGAATGATATTTGAAACAGAATACAGTATTTCAAGGTGAATCATGTAAACTCACACAGGCTCAGGAGAGCAACAATAAAAACAAGCAAGAGAGATGTCAAAATGCAAATCATAGTCAGTTAACATTTAAAAAAACACACACACAAGTACAACCCCGTATTTAAGAAGGAACATAAAACAGCAATCATAGAAATCATCAATTAGTCGTAATTACCCGATTACTCATCACAAGCAGAAATCAAGGGTAAGAAAACAGAGCTAACTTTTCAGATCTAAATACAGTAAGTAGAATAAATAGCTTTAACACAGAATAGAAACCAAAATATATCAACCTTGATATGCATGGTACGAAACAATAATAGAGGAAAATGAAAATAAAAAATATGAACCCATAAAAATCGTCCCTCGAACAAATGGTTCATCTAAAGAACTTTTCACTTACATAAAAAAATGCAAAAATATAATAGAAACAAGCCCACGAAAAAAAAAATAAAAAACAATTTTTTTCAGACTAGTCAATATTAGATTAAACTGAGACCCAAATGGATCACAATCGATGCGATCCATATAGATCTGGATGAAATCCATCCAAACGAAACAAGCGACAAAACAAAAATCCCTACAGCCAGAAAACGAGAAGTGAAGTTGACAAAACACAAATCCACACAAACAAATCCCACGCGAAACCAAAGAAACTAAGACAAACACAGAACTCGAATCTCCAAAACGAAAAAGACCCAGTACTTAGAAGAGTGAAAATGAGTGGAAGCATGTCGTACGAGGTGGCTGGAGAGGATGACTTTGGCTTTATGAGCCTGCAAGTACTTGATGGTGGGAACAGCGGCACGGATTCTAGTGTCATCAGTGATGTTGAAGTTGTCATCCAAAGGCACGTTCAGATCGACCCTCACGAACACCCTCTTCCCTTTCAAATCAGCTTCCTTCAGTGTACTCACGCTCCTCTTGGTCGCCATATCAGTTTCTTCCCTTCAACGCACACAATAAACAAAAACCGTCAACACCCAGATCAGAATTAAACTTGTAAAAAAGTTTGGTGGCCTTTTAGATTGAAGGGTCTAAGACTTACCGAGATCAAAGAGAAAATGAAATATTTTGAGTTTTTGCGAGCGAGAAAAATAGCGTTACAGAGATCAAGTAAAGACAGAGAATGTCCAAGAAGAATATATAGGGATTATGAACGTGATCGGCAAGCAGATGCCTAAATTCATTATTTTCTTTCTTGTCTGTTTCTCTGTGTCACAAAATATGCAGCTTCCCTTCAAAATTTAAATAGAGAATAATAGAGGAGAACTTCAATGGTTTATTTCTTTTCTTTTCCCAAGCCATAAACCTTGCCATTTCTATCATTGTATTTTGTATCCCGGTCATGACTGGAATAATTCATATATATTTTGAAAATCTAAGATCACAAGAAAATCTGTTACTTTCTGGATACAATAGTTTGATCATTATTGTATTTGCTTCCCCCTATACTTCTGTTTTCGCTTTCCCTGATGTGGACTTCATTAGTACTTCTGCACTTGTTATTCAAGGTTTATCTTCTGGAGGCCATTAAGTCAGAAATATTTTGACTTGCTTGCTGCAATCGATTGCCTAGCCTTTTTAGGTACATTTTGTCTATGAAAACTTTACACTAGTGCACTAGAATAAAAACCTAAGCAAAGGAAAGAAACTATTCAGAACAGCATTGATTTGTTCAGAAGGGACTCTCTGTTTTCAATTGAACACATGAACAGGCAATCTAGTCCTCCAAAATCTTGTGTGCTAGACTTCATTTTCTCCAACACATTAGTTCATTATCAGCACCCACCTTACTAATTGCACCATCCAATTTTATGAATTCACAAAATTTGGCAGCTACACTTTTTAAGTGCACCAGTTTGGAAACAAAATCTGGACATTTGACTAATTGCACCTTTGGCCAGCTAAAAGGCCAATGAAATTTTATTACATCACTACTTATTCCAAAAGCTTAAGCCCTTAAAAATGGTGAATATTATTACAATCCCTCACATGTAGCCTTAAACTCTCTCTCAATAAGTGAAGCACAACGGGTAAATTATTTAATTGAAATTGGAAGTAAACAGTAGAGTCATGTTCGAATCAAGACTTCTACTCTGATATTATGTTAAATCACCACTTATCTCAAAAGTTTAAGCTAATAGAAAATGAATGATTTAATCATTTAATTAATACTCTAACATTTCAAACACTACAGGAGTAACTATTGCCAACTTTGTGAAGGTGCTACAGTGTTGTGGTCTATAGGAGAGAAGGTGAAGGTGATCTTCAATTATTTCAAGGACTTTCCGATTTCCTTCTTCTTCCTAGAATTTGTTTCAACCTTATTTGGGAGTCCAAATTCATCGCCTCATCTTCAGTGTCTGATTTATGTTCTTCAGCGCACTCTATAATCTTCAAGCAAGACCTCTCTAGTGAGGTCACACTCTTCTAAGCGCCTATAAGAACTCAAGTAGTGTAGGAAGAAAAATTTTGTCCCACATTAACTAGGTACAAAGAACTCAAGTAGTTTATAAGGAATCTAGCCTCCTCACTTGACAATAAATTGAGTGATAAAGCAGAGAGCTAGCCACCCGTATCACGTGACACGAGCATGGACAATTGGTTTTGGGTGCTATGAGGTGCAACTTTTGTGTTATTCTCTCCACAAGGGTGTTTTCTTGTTACTCCAGAAAGTATTATTCTAGAGTAACATTTAGGCTTCATTATATCCTGATAAAGTAGGGACCAAATACATTATGAAGATATTGTTAGCAATCGAGCCGTCAAGTCCCAATTTTATTTGGCCTTCATATTTTCCCTCTTAATTCCACAACATATCCAACAAAGAAGCCATTTTCTCAAGAAAGACCTTGGCATTGATTGTAAATAAGTCTGAAAATTTGTCTGCCTTTCCTCAACTTTGCTCAATATATATTAACTGTGAGGGAGATATGTGGAATCTCTTCATCAGCTCCTAACGAGGGCCAACATGACTTTGATTTGGATCCAACTGTAGTGCCTGCCAATGTCTGCTCAGTGTCTGCCTGACCCAAACTGACAACAATAACCATTACAAATGCATCTGGTTCCAAGTTAGTAAAGCACACATGAAGTAACATGACTTTGATTTTATAAAACAATGTAGATAACATGTTGTGCACGAATGGAACTGGAACCTGCTCCTTAATATATGCATTTCTTTATAATCTCAGGAGGGACATATTAAACTTCCTAATGAATTATAATGGTTGTTAGAAGGCCTAAATGAAGCTATATACGAAGCCAAGAAATGAGCTTATGGGAGACAAGATCACAGTGCCACTTGGTGGTATGATTTTATTGTGTAATTTAGTCTTAGAATACAATTATAGATAAATCAGAAGTTGCAAAATTTATTGGGAGAACATGCTTACATTTTTGGGGCTGGTGTAGCTCTGTTTGAAAGACACCACTGCATTTTCACTTGCTATAACTCGTTTTTGTAAATTTTCTGAAACTCTTTACTGTTATGAAAAGAAATGCCCTTGCAAGGAAATCTTTACCAGCCATAAAAGTCTCACCATTTTCCCCTTTACTTTGCAATCACCAATATAATGTTCCAACCCATCCCTCAGAGTATTCTACAGTGCAACTCACTCGGAACCACAAGGATCCATGTATCATATTTATACCAAGTAACCATAAGAATTTCCAAGCAAATGCAGACAATTACCTTAAACACTTAACCTGCCTTTCTTATATTGGAAGAGATTGAGTCAACGACCCTCGTGTGTTGAATATTTTATGTTTCAGAAAATGTTGTGTCGTATTAGCTGTAGAGTGAAGATACTGAAGTGATTTCAGAAGTTAAAATATAGTTGGTGATAGGTTGGGGAGCTGCTGGTGGGGAGACATCGCACAAATCCAATTCAAAATCATGTGCTACTCATTGAGATTTGAAGTTAATGTGATTCCTCTTGTCTCCCACACCTTCTGATATATATTCGGTACTCTCCAAGGGAAGGGAAGGCAAATTGCAAGACTCCATTGAACATATTTAACAACTCCAAGGCCTTCTCCTTTTCTTAGCTGAAAAAAAAATGGCTTCTCCTCCTCTAAACCAAAGTTCCAACCATCATGCTCGCTCCAATAGCTTGCCTTCCAGACCACACCCTCTTATTCTACAATGCAACGAGCATTTGTGTCGATTAGGCGCTTCTGACACTCCCTCTTCATCATCAACATCATCATTAAGTAGCAAACTAAGCTGCCTTCAGGATTTGCATGAGTGTGTTGAAAAGTTGCTTCAGTTGTCCCTAACTCAGCAAGCCATTGTCCAAGAAGAGCTCTTGGATGGATCTCTCAGGCTCCTGGACATGTGTAGCGCAGCCAAGGACGCCTTGATACATACAAAAGAATGCATTCGCGAACTTCAATCAATTATTCGCAGAAGACCAGATGGCGACTTGAGGCTTGAGAGGGAGGCCAGGAAATATTTGATGTCTAGGAAGGTTGTCAAAAACGCAGCCCAGAAGGCCCTGAAGGGAGTGGAAAGGAAGCGTGCTGTCATAACACAGGAGACTCCAGCCATGGTTACAGCATTGAAAGAAGCAGAAGCAGCCTCCATCAATGTGTTTGAATCCTTGTTGTCCTACATAGCAGGCCCAAAGGTTCGATCAAAATCAAGCAACTGGTCGTTGGTCTCCAAGTTGGTGATCAACCACAAAAGAGTAGCATGTGAGAATGAAGAAACAGATGGTTCTGAAGTAGAGAAGGTGGATGCTGCATTGTACTCCATTATTGGTCAGAGAAGAAGCAAATCTGACTACATACAGATTGAGAATGTCCACAACTTGCTGGCAAAATTGGAGCCAATTGTTCAAGATCTTGAAGAAGGACTTGAGTGCCTTTTCAGGCGCTTAATCAAAACCAGAGTTTGCCTTCTCAACATCTTCAACAACTAGCCACAATGATCATGATGTAGTATCATGGGCATCAATTTTTGTTGTTAATTGAGCATAGGAAAAAAAAAAAGAAGGAAAATATTAGTTGAACACTTGTACATGGGTGAGATATATGTGTATCAGCCTCTTCTCCCAAACTAAATATACTCTTTTACAGAAATCATCTTTGCGCATTAATTTTTTTTACTATCTTCCTTGGAATCTATTTATTTTTTATCTGCAATGCATAGCATTTTCTGATTCTCCAAGCATTGGGTACCCTGTAGAAATCAGCTATGGAAAAAAAATTGAGAAAATAAAAAAGAATTATATGCGTCATCTTAGGAAATCTATCATATTTCCTAGAACCCGTGAGATGAGAAAAATAAAATATAAAAAAGCAAAAACAAGCAATTAAAAAAAAAAAAAAAAACATAACAGATTTACATGATTTAGCACTAAGGACAACATCCACAAAGTTTCAGTAAGGTTTCATTATTATCGAGAGAAACAATACAAGAGGCGTCAATAATACATTCTATAAAACGCTAGTCAAAAGAGTAGAAATATGACCTCTAACTAGATCAAAACACCAAGCATTCAAAAACCTCATTTAAACCGTAGGGTTCTAACGTCGGATCGGATTGGATACAAACCAGGCTTCACATAGCCTAACACATCAAACGTCCAGACTTGTCAAAGGTAAGAAAATATGAGATGAATGATATTAATGGAATCTTAAATGCGTGGAAAGTTTGAAAATCCATGGCTTCAAGTTAAAGCTGAGCTCAGCAGGATGAAAAAATGAACCATTTGAATAATGAGGACAATTTCTGGTGCAAATTCAAAATGTTGACTCTGTTTTTTTCTCTGAGTCAAGAGAGATGCTGCAATTCAAATTCATATCTGTCAAGATTCCAACTGTCGCAAAGGAGATTCACATGGTAGCCACTAGCCAGCCTGATTTATTAAGTTTGTTTACTAATATATATCTTCTGATTAGCAATGTTCCTGGGTTCACGCATGCATCTTCTGCCAGGCTCTGTCTGGCACAACACACTTCACAATTTGACAGAATATTTAGGAGAAGCTTCTAAACTTTCACACATTTTAAAATTATTTTGAAGTTTAAAAACCCTTGATGAGTATCAAACTTTCAATTTCTTTCAATTACCCTCTTTCGTTAGAATTTTTTTTGTTAAATATTGTCAAAATTTTGAAAATACCTCTGTATTTTTTGTTATAAAAGGATAAAACAAAAAATTGTAAAGATTCATGCATTTATTTTTTTTATTAAAAAAAAATCTTTGCAATATTTTTACTTTTTTATAAAAATAAATTTAAAAAAAAAAAAAAAGAGGGAGTATTTTGAGAATTTTGACAAAATTTAACAGAATATGGTAATCGAAAGAAATTAAAAATTCAATACTCTTAATTGAGACTTTTTAAACTTTTGAGAGTAATGTCAAAATGAGTGAAAGTTCAAGGGAATTTTGTTAAATTTTCCCTTAAAATTAATTATGTACGGTGAAAACCCGGATAACGAGCAGCAGAAGGCAGACAATGGAGGCCTTTCAGAAACTACACTGTTCTCAATTTGTCATGATAGGAGAGAAAATGCTTCTATTACATATATGCTCATACAGACAATAACAAAGAAATTGCAGGACAAGCATTTAAGCAATGACAAAAATAAAAAGTTTTGACAGAATGATGAGCTTGACCACATGTTCATCATGACTAATTGAATAAATTGTTTTTTCATTGATTGAAATAAAAAAATAAAAATAAAGTTTGCACGAACAGCTGATAGCAGGCATCACATTATTATCAGTTGTTGAAAATAATGTGTGATTCTGAATTACAATACGATTTCATAGATGGAATTGTGTTAAAATACTATACTATTATGACTCAGAGATTTGTATGATTGTGTTGATAATTTGCTTCCATTGCCAGAGAAAATGCATATGCAAATCGTGCATGTTTACTAATCAATCAGCATTAATCATTTTCCTGCATTATGGAAGAACATTGAGAAGTTGCTATGTAGATCACAGAACAGGATCCTCTCTACTCTCCGGTTCAAATGAATTGAAGAGTATTTAGTTAGTTATATTTGAACAAAAATGTTCATCTATCATAATTAACTGAATATTCTCCAATTCAAATGAACTGGAGAGGATCCGAATTCGCAAATCATGCCTAGCATTAGCATAACACTCGATGAGCAATTTGATCAATTAATTGAGCAAATTTCTCTTGAAATAATGAAGCTTCATGTGAGTGCAAATATGGAAGTGAGGATGCAAAGCTGATATTGAGTTCTTATGGAGACATGTATATTGTAAATTACTCCCAATGTAAATAATTTGTCATTTCCACTATCACATTAAGTGAGGTGATCACTGCTCTATGTTGGAAGTTTGGCACAAACTAAAACACATCTACTTCTGCAGCAGCCAAAGTTCTTTCATAACCTTTGTTGTATATCATTTTATTTTAGAGTAATAATATTACTACAACCAGCGTGAGTGAACAATTCACTCACGCTGGTTAAAAAAAATATAAAATATTATTAAAAAAATCAAATAAACAGTAATTTTTTTTAAAAAAAATTAACCAGCGTGAGTGAACTGTTTACACTCACACCAATTATAGCAATATCATTACTCTGAAGAAGTTTTGGATGTACATCTGATTTACCTTTAGGAACTCAAAAGGACTTGATCTCTCTCTCTCTCTAAAAGCATAAATCATGGGTTATGAAAAGAGTCTCATTAGCCCAAAGATAGGAAGAACTTGAACCCTTCAATACAATTCTTCATCCCCTTTGTCATCGATCTCATTTGCTAGCATGTAGAGAAAAATGCAAAATCAATTTTTGTAATTTACATTTGCAATAACTCTTTGTAATATAAAAATCAACTTAGAAGACCTTAAATATGCCAAAAAATAATAATTTAGTCTTTACAATCAAATTTCGTTTATTAACTTAACAAATTCTAATATCGTAAAGCATTATGACCAATAAAATTTTGTTACTTGTCATATTTAAGTCTGGTGTTGCACCAATAAAATATATCAAATTAGAGGACAGTATTTAATAGAAACTAAATTATTTTTTTGACATACCTTAAGAACTTTTGAGTTCATTTTGATACCATAAAGAGCTAATTATAAATACGATAAACCACAAAGACTAATTTTTCATTTTTCACTTAAATGAATGAAACTATGCATTTTCAGGCATTTGGTTAATTTGCAAAGAGACCAAAAGATATCATACATAATCATGTAGACATTTAATTTAACATCATGCAATCTCATTCACCAAGTTTGTTGCTTTTCTTGACTCCTGAATCCTGATTCTTGAATTGGGATTGGGGGATGATGTTTTCAGGTGGCCAACTCTGCATTCAAATCATCAAAACATTGTTCCAAAAAGGATTCAATTCAAAACGCATCACTAATGACGCCTAGAAGATGCCCCCATAATTATTAAAATCTACCCTATATAGCCTCTACAAGACTCGGATCTATTTTGATCTACTCCACCCTGGTTGAAAACCAACCATATAACAGCAGCAAAAGTGCACAAGGAAAATAAGCACAACTTGATTAATGACTTATGCATCGTTAAGAGCAAGGACACCAGGGAGTGATTTCCCCTCAAGAAGCTCCAAGCTGGCACCACCTCCAGTTGAGATGTGGCTCATCTTGTCAGCTAGCCCAACCTTCTCCACGGCTGCAACAGAGTCACCTCCTCCAATGATAGTTATCACACCCTTGCCACTTAGCTCGGCCAGCTTCTTCGCTATTGCCTGCAAACAGAAAACAATAGCCCCTCAGTTCTCTGAAGCCTAACCTGATAGTCTATCTGAAGGTCTAGTCTGGCAAACATTCCCATTTCCCACATTTGAAGTGCTCAATTTACTACAGAAAATGTAATGCTCATTTAAGAAAATATTTAAAAACACATTCAAAGGCATTTTAGTTGCAAGGACATATGGTGAAATATTAGGGATTTTTTTTGAGGGGGGAGGGGGGGAGGGATGTAGAAAAAGAACGTCATTACAAAGGAAAGATCGAATCAGAAACAAGTCCCCTCACATCCAAAGAAGTCAATTTGAAGACAAGCCAGTTCAAAAGATTTATGCCCTTGGTCATTTACTGCATCTCTAGGGGGGCAAATGACCACCTCCAACCTAATGGCAACAGAAGAAAACCAAAAACTTGGATGGTCAACCCATGAATGGTTCAATTAAGAGAGTTCTTTGTTGATTGGGTAGAGTTCTAAAAATGCAGTTGGAGAAAGGAATGATATTGTAATATAGTTATAAAAGCTCAGCGAAAATGCGATTTTATCCATACCTCAGTTCCCGCTGCAAATTTCTCAAACTCAAACACACCCATAGGTCCATTCCAGATTACTGTTTTGGTAGTATCCAGAGCTTCACTGAATGTCTTGATAGAATCAGGTCCAATATCCAATCCCATCCAACCATCTGGAATACCAGATGCTGGAACAACCTGCAAATACATAAAAGATTTTATCCAATCTCATGAAAATTCAAATCCTTGGGAGACTCACAATCAATAGGAAAAGGTGTCAGCAACAGTGTAAAAGTTACTGTCAACTAAATGAAAAGGGAAAAAAAAATAATTGGTGTCTCCATTATGTTCCCCCAATTAGGAAGAATTTCACACTCCACCTGTTGGGACAGAATCAAAATTTATAAAATAAATGGCTCTTAACCTTGCTATTAGCATCAGGAGCAAATTTGTCAGCAATAACCACATCAGTTGGAAGGAGTAGAGACACCCCTTTTGACTTGGCCTTCTCCATTAGTGATTTTGCAAGAACCAACTTGTCTTCCTCCACAAGGGATGATCCAACTGAATAACCTTGAGCCTTGTAAAAGGTAAAGATCATCCCTCCACCCAGCAAAAGAAGATTAACCTTCTCCAACAAGGATTCTATCACTCCAATCTTGGATGACACCTTCGAACCGCCAACAATAGCAGCAAATGGCCTCTTGGGATTTGCTATGGCACCAACAAGATAGTCAAGTTCCTGAAACCACAGAACAAGTAATGGATACAAATCGACAATGCAACCAAAAGAAAAAATACCTACAAGTTTCCCATAACCAATTAGAATGCAATTCACATAACATAACACTTATTTTCAAATACTCATCAGTGGTCATGAGATTATCCAATTAGGAATGAAGCAGGCCCATTTGAGTGACCACTATCCCAAGACTTGTACAATTCAAGTAAAAAAAAAAAAAAAAAAGTCCAATTTCAGCTCATTATTTGTTTCAACATTTATGTTCCAGGTCAGTTAAGTTGGGCAAGCTCAGTTCAAACAAGGCTGGCTCATACTTAAACATCGGTAATTCCAATAGCCAGGATGGCTAAACAAAGCTTATAGTCAATTAAAAGTTTTATCAATCTGTGCACCAATAATCCCAGCAGTAAACTCAAGTTTCAGCTTAGTTAAGCTTCCCAACATTAACTGCTGAGATTATAAACGAGTTGATCACTCCCTTGAAAGTTTTGACCAACATACCTTCTGCATAAGGAATCCAGCAACAGCTGGTTTCAAGTGCTTAGCCACTCCCTCTGTGGAAGCATGGGCCCTGTGGGCCGTGCCAAAAGCATCATTTACATAGACATCTGCGAGAGAAGCTAGCTTCTTTGCAAATTCAGGGTCATTCTTTTCTTCCTCCTTATGGAACCTCACATTCTCAAGGAGCAAAACACCTCCTTCTGGAATTCCAGCCACCAACTTCTCGACCTCCTCACCAACACAGTCATTTGCCATCTTAACCTAAAAATAAAATAAAAAGGAAAAAAGAAAGAAATGAAGAAATATTGAGAAAGGAAGCCGCCTTTGACAGTTAATATCCGTGTGAGAAATGAAGTACTGGCTTTTAGATTTTATTTAAACACATACACATGCAACACACAGTTATTTATAAAAGAGTTACAAACCTCAGTTCCAAGAAGTTCAGACAGTCTTGGTACAAGAGGCTTCAAGCTGTACTTAGGTGTGACACCCTTTGGGCGGCCCTGTAAAACCACAATCCAAGTTCAAACAAACTCATGAGTTACCAGTTGCAAAGATACATAAAAATAATAAATAAAAAGCTTTAAAAAAAAGGAAAGGGAAGAGAATAATAGAAACTATGAGAACAAAGGTTGAGACCTAGATTATTCCCGGACCCCACCGCATACTTTGCAACACTACATTTTTCAATTTGCCATATTTCAACACTTCACTTCTACTCACTCCAGCAAACTATCAGTAGCAGGCTAAACAAATACTAGAACAGAAAATAATAATATTTTTTTATGAATGGGAAAATAACCAAAAAGGGCATCAATTATCTCAATTTTCAAGAGAAAATTAATTGCTGTCCCCTCCTACCAGAATTTGGTTGAGTACCAGCCATGATCCACAATAAGATATCAACAATCTCAATCTACTCTACTACAGTTAGCTAGTGCCAAGAGCTAAGATTTACCCCTACTCTTTGTCTTAAGTAAACAGGACACTAAAAATAGCTCAATTCATTTCCCTTCATAGTTCTGATATCCTACATTATCATGTAAGGTTAATTTAATAACTCCCACCAACATGAAAAAAGAAATGAAAGAACTAAAGATTTTTACAACTTTGGTGTACTACCGGTGACCATTTTCATGAAATCATCAACTCATCAAGATGAGCAACAGAAGCTTCAAACACTAAGCCATGGCAGTAAAGAAAAAGGTAAAAGCTAAAACTTCAACCAAAACAACAAACCAATGATCCCATAAAACAACAAACAGATGAGAACTAGATAAGGCCATAGCAGAAAATATCAAAACAATGATAGAGACCAACAATGAAGATTGTATTACAACAAACAAGGACCACTTATAGAATAGTAGCTCTCATCCCCAACATCTCGATTTTCAAGTAAATCCAAGGGCCCTCATGCGACACTCATGACAGTTAAAGCCTCAAATTTGCTCTTGTAAAAAAATATATACAGCAGAAAAATAGAGCCAAATAAAGAAAGGGATCAGAAACAAGCATTTCTGAACAATCAATCACAGCAATTGCTTCATTGTACGACAAATTATTGACTTCGAATGATATTTGAAACAGAATACAGTATTTCAAGGTGAATCACGTAAACTCACACAGGCTCAGGAGAGCAACAATAAAAACAAGCAAGTGAGATGTCAAAATGCAAATCATAATCAGTTAACATTTAAAAAAACACACACACACAAGTACAACCCCTTATTTAAGAAGGAACATAAAACAGCAATCATAGAAATCATCAATTAGTCGTAATTACCCGATTACTCATCACAAGTAGAAATCAAGGGTAAGAAAACAGAGCTAAACTTTTCAGATCTAAATACAGTAAGCAGCATAAATAGCTTTAACACAGAATAGAAACCAAAATATATCAACCTTGATATACATGGTACGAAACAATAATAGAGGAAAATGAAAATAAAAAAAAATATGAACCCATAAAATCGTCCCTCGAACAAATGGTTCATCTAAAGAACTTTTCACTTACATAAAAAATGCAAAATATAATAGAAACAAGCCCACGAAAAAAAAAATAAAAAACAATTTTTTTCAGACTAGTCAATATTAGATTAAACTGAGACCCAAATGGATCACAATCGATGCGATCCATATAGATCTGGATGAAATCCATCCAAACGAAACAAGCGACAAAACAAAAATCCCTACAGCCAGAAAACGAGAAGTGAAGTTGACAAAACACAAATCCACACAAACAAATCCCACGCGAAACCAAAGAAACTAAGACAAACACAGAACTCGAATCTCCAAAACGAAAAAGACCCAGTACTTAGAAGAGTGAAAATGAGTGGAAGCATGTCGTACGAGGTGGCTGGAGAGGATGACTTTGGCTTTATGAGCCTGCAAGTACTTGATGGTGGGAACAGCGGCACGGATTCTAGTGTCATCGGTGATGTTGAAGTTGTCATCCAAAGGCACGTTCAGATCGACCCTCACGAACACCCTCTTCCCTTTCAAATCAGCTTCCTTCAGTGTACTCACGCTCCTCTTGGTCGCCATATCAGTTTCTTCCCTTCAACGCACACAATAAACAAAAACCGTCAACACCCAGATCAGAATTAAACTTGTAAAAAAGTTTGGTGGCCTTTTAGATTGAAGGGTCTAAGACTTACCGAGATCAAAGAGAAAATGAAATATTTTGAGTTTTTGCGAGCGAGAAAAATAGCGTTACAGAGATCAAGTAAAGACAGAGAATGTTTAAGAAGAATATATAGGGATTATGAACGTGATCGGCAAGCAGATGCCATTCGGGGAATTCTTGGGTAATACGGGGGGTGGGGGCCGAGACTAAACGGTGTTCGGGCGAATCATCAACAGTCGATGGTTTTGGGAGAATTTGGGCTTGGGCTTTAAGGACGGAATAAATTTAATTCTTCACTTTTTTCAAAAAATAAAAAGTAAAAATTCTTCACGCCCATTTTGTCGGATCTGGCTTATATGTTGTTATTAAAATAACAGAATTTTAATAATAGCATATATGTTGTAGTAGAAATAACGATTGAGATTGAATTTCAAAGTTGACTTTCTTTTAAAAGCTTTTAATAGGAGAGAAAAAATAAAAATTGAAAGATCCAATCTTAACCGTTACTTTTATTACAGCATATAATAACTTGTAAGCCGGATCCCATTTTGTTACATTTACCTAATAACGGCGGACGTAGTATGAGTTGAATGATCACTTAAAAAAATAAAAATTATATTCTTTCAACTCATACCATCATAATTGTGTGAAAAGAGTGTGATAAAATAGATATAAAATGTAGCATTAATCTTTAAGAAATTGTGTAAATTATCATCCAAGCTCTTTTTATCAAAGATAAATGATAAAAATTATTTTACCTTATTTTGTCCATCTTCATATAGTGGACAGATGAATTCATCATTGGATTTGTAGCACCTACTTGTGGATCCCATAAATCTAGTGATAAATTTGCAAAAGAAATAGGTGGAAGATGATTAAAAGAATAATGTGTAATATGACTCTTCATCCAAAGACTTTGCATAGTTATTTACTTGATGCCCTAGTCCCGGTGCCCCTTCCTTTCATTTTCCTTTTCCCTGGCCTCCTCCTTGAACGACGGTCTTTTATGTTTGTTTTTGGGGCTCTTTGTGCCCCTGTTTGGGTCTTCTGGCTTTTGGCGTTTCGCAGCCCTCCGCTTGAAGCAGGTCCTTTACGCGCCCCCACCGCATCATTTTCCCATTGCCACCTTCCTCAGCGGTGTTCCAGCCAGATCACGCCTGAGCCTTCTCCGTTCTGTCGATCTTCTTCGCGTCTGTTTTGCCGCACTTCGTCCATTGCTGGGCCTTTTTTCGCGCCCCCACTGTGTCGAGCTTCCAATGCGTCCTTCAATGTATGGGGTTTGCTTGCAAGCGATCAGTATTTATTTTCCTGTATTTTTATTGTTTTTTGCTTGTAATAAGTCATGTCTCAATCAGCCTACTTTTAGATGTGATGTTTGGTCCAGATCTTTGAGTTGTGGATGTGAACATTATCCTAACTTTCGGGTCGAGGAGGGACAAGTGTTAGCCTGAGATTCTCAGCCCTCAGTGTCAAAAAATAATTGCTACTTATGCATTAATTAGTTCTGTCTGGTACAGATTTGTATTTCATTTGTTGATTAGTCATAGGTTAACGAATCTGTTTTGAGAGTTTAAATTATAATATGTCTTGTATAACGTTAGTATCTTTGTAGTTTACCTACGAATACTTCGAGACTTGTCTTATATTGTAAGAGCTTTGCTCTTGATCTTTTATAAATGAGATTATGATGATTTTTTTTTTCAAAAAAAAAAAAAAAAGACTTTGCATAGTCGAACCACCCTTTCACTCTAGGTCTCTTTCCCCAAATTCTCAAGAGCCCGAAAGCTCCTAAGGTGGTGGTTCAACCATTAATGTATATTTCTTCTTCTTTTTTATAATCTTTTAAGAGTGGTTGACTTGACACTGAATATTGCATATGTTAGGAAATTGACAGAAAATGTTACAGAATGACTTGTTTGGAAAACCACTAAAACTTACTAACATATTTGCCATAATTTGAAACTCATAGACCTTTTAGAAAATGGCCTAAAAGCCCTCAATCTTCTAGCAAAACAAAAAGCAAAAAACAAAGAAAAGCCTTCAATCTTTTCTTATTTTTTAGTTACTAACGTATGTAGAAAATTTTTATTTGTCATGTCATTTGTTAATTTTAAAAGAAAAAATAATGGCAATTCGGCCAACAACTTAGCATTGAAAATACAAATCTTTTACCTTTGGATATCAGGGACCAACTCCATTTCTCCTCCTTTTGAGAGATCAAGGCCAGATGCTTAATGGTTCTTCTAATGAAAAACAAAAACAATAATAATAATAATAATAATGAAGGAATTTAGATAAATTATGAGCCTCAAATTAGAAGGTTTTAGTGTAACTCTCCTATGTTTGCTTAAATGTCACTATGTTATTGGTAGGTAGTTAATTATTATTGGAAGCTAGGTGGGATCAGTCTATCACTATAGGACCAATCGATCGGTGTCAAACAGAACGCGATTCGAATGAATCCAAAACTAACATAAGGAGATGGAAGGTTATTTAAGATGCATTTAGAGAATTCTAGCGATCATTTGGTTTGCTAAAGAAACTAAAAAAAAAAAAAACCTAGGAGAGAGAAAGTAATGGGAGAAGAGGAGGAAGAAAATTGGAAACTCTTTTTGGGACTCTTTACCGTTCAAAACCCTAATAGGTATATCTTTCAACCAAATCTTGTATTTTTGTTCTTAAATTCATTGTCATTTCATAGAGTTTATTAGATGTGTTAGTAGGTGTGCGCACCCTAAAATGGGTGGTTAAGAAAAGGGTTCTCTCAATTTTCAAATGAAATTGGGAGAAACTGGTTGGTTAAAATTGAGGGGTAAAATTGTCTAAAAAATAGCAAAATTATAATTTGGCCACTCAATTTTTAACCAACCAGTTCCTCTCCATTTCATTTGATATGAAGAGAATCCTTTCTTGAGTGAAATTATAATTTTGCCCCTCAATTGTCTAAAAAGGATTATTGAAGTTTTTTTTTTTTTTTAGATGTCCACACAAAAAAAGGGAGAAGATTCGAATTAATGGTAACATCTACTTTATGAGGCATGGTCTACAGTCGATTAAGCTACCATTTGAGAATAAATTATTGAAGTTTTCAAGTCAAATAAGCTACGTGAAAAATAGGAAAAATGTTTATATGTACGTTTTTTTTACCGTTCTATTTCATTGAAAACTTTATGAGATGAAAATACCATTGCAATTGCGTTCATTATTCATAGTCAAATTCCTTTTCATAATTTTATTTTTCTTCTTCTTCTTCAAGTTTGACAAAGCTGACAAGTCCAAAGTGTCATACATTGGTATCATTACCTAACATCTGTGGTCGGTTATTCAAATTTGTGACTTCTTGTTGTTGGCTTCTAGTTGCTTAAATTTGAAATTTATTGGAGAGGATCCTTATTTATGTGGTTAAAATTAAAGACCCCATTTTTTTTTTTTTTTGGTTTAAATAGAGAATTTCAGATCATATTTTTACGACCCAACTTGCCCATCTCATTTAAAAGTACAAAAAAGAAAGGACCAAATAAAAATAAAAAATCAAATTTTATTAGTCAAAATGGCCAAAAATTAATTTTTTTTTACTTTAGATATCAACTTTTTTAAAGTATTTCCATCATCCTCACCATTTTAATTATCTACTTTTACTATTATATTTAAATATTATTTTTCAAAATTTTCTTTATTCTTTCTCTAAACATTTTATATTTTTGAACGTTTATCTTTTCTTAACAGTCATATTTATAAATATTTGTCTTATTCTAAGGGTCATATATATATATATATATATATATATATATTAGCAATTATATTTTTGAATATTGTCTTTTCCTAATAATCATATTTTAAATAATTATCTTTTTTTTTTTTTTTGACATGTCCACACAAAGGACGGGAGAGGGGGATTGGAACTTGTGACCTCCGCTTCATAAGGCGTGGTTTACAGCCAATTGATCTAACCCTTGGGGACAAATAATTATCTTATCATAACAGTCATATTTTTGAATATTTATCTTTTTCTAACAATCATATTAAAAAAAAAAAAAAAAATTGTCTTTCCCTAACGGTTGTGATCAACTACTTGGCTTGGCTTTGTGTTCCCTGTGTTCTCTTCCGACGTGAATGTTTGGGTGGGTTGAGAATGTGAGAAAAAAGAAATATAAGGGAGAGGAAAGAAGTTTTAATAAGTTTTTAATTCCTTTGGTGAGCAAATAGCACTCATCAAAGTTGTTCACTCACCAAGTGATTTTTGTGAGCATTTTTTATGACTTTCAATGATTTGGCTCACCAAAATCTTTTTTTTTTAAATTATTTTTTTATAACTATTTTGGTTAATTTACTAGGAATGGTCACTAAAAAATACCCAACTTAAATGGTCGGGCTTTATAACTTATCTAACTTCATCATGATAATATGAGTATTGGGGTGAGGGTTAAGTGGTTTTAAGATAATACTAACGGGGTTCGACTCCAGCAACAAAATCTTCCACCCTAATTGGTATTAGCAACCATGGATGACCATCCGGACCTTACAATAGTAATACATTATTAAAATTATTATTATTATTATTATTATTGGCAATATTTAATGTTACTGTTATTGGTTAATAGAGGTTAGGTGGCTCCTTTAGAAAAAGAATGATGCAACTGACGGCAACTAACAGAACGTCAGTCAGGCATGCAAAGAGCTTATACAATTAATTTGGTTACCAACGATTATTTTACACACAAATCACGTCATCCAATTACCATATTAATAATGTTTATATATATATATATATATATATATAAAGCCAAATACATTGGTGGCTGGAAGAGTCCCAATTAGTTGAAGGTCAATGCAGTAGATCACGGCCTCAAGAAGCCCGTGAAAACAAGTCACGCTTGAGAGGTGATCACTCACCAGTCATCACCTTCAATTCAATATTCTAAATGGCCATAACTTCGATGATGATAAAGAAGAAGAAGAAGATTATGATTATTATGTATATGAAAGGTGAGGTAAAAATAGGATCCCTTCAGAAAAAGTTTAGTGTCCAAAGGACAACGTAGGCCTCTCATTCCTGTGGTCAAGGATTATACAGCTTTGCTCTCCACATCTTTCCTATCACATCTCTGAAAAGTTCAAGGTGAAACTACCGGTTGAGAGAGAGAAAAGATAGGGATACAAATACCCAGCTACAGCTTAAAAATAAAAAATAAAAAATTCTCAAAATCCTCGTAATCTTTCACGCTTTTTGAAAGTATTCTTAAAATTTTAAAACTATCAATTAAGGGTATTATGGTTTCAATTACTTTTAATCACCCCAATTTGTTATGATTTTCCGTTAAATATTATCAAAATTCTCAAAATATCAAAACGAGTAGAACTTGAAGGATATTTTTTGAAGTTTTCCAAAAACAGTGCCTTTGCAAATGTGAAGCTACCAACCGATCCAACAGAAAGTTTTGCTCAAAAGTTTGTAACAGAAATAATGCTGAAAAGGAGTATATGCTAAACACAGGTGATAGCAAAAGGACCAATTTATTAAACTGTTTGTATGACTCACCCTGCCCAATCTTACAACCTGTTCTGGCAAATATGAAAAAGGGCCTGAGGGACTAAATTCGACCTTATATCAAAGAGAACATAAATGAACATTTACAGCAACTCATATCTTCCTAGGACACTTCATTTCTCGTTTACATTCTCCAAATAAAAAACATTATCACAGGGATGGGAAAAAAATTAAAATTAAAATTGTCTTACACAGCAACAGGTGTGGCTTCATCAAGTGCAAGAACACCAGGAAGCTGTTTGCCTTCCAGCAATTCCAAACTTGCACCACCACCAGTTGAAATGTGGCTCATCACACTAGCAACTCCTACTTTCTCCACTGCTGCAACAGAATCTCCACCTCCAATGATTGTTGTCACTCCCTTCCCGCTGAGATCTGCTAGCTTCTTTGCAATAGACTGCAAACACAGGGTACAACTTCAGTTTCACTATCCATTCATCTACAAATAAAGAGGTAGTACTTGCAATGCCCAACAATCTGCAGATGTCCCTAAGCAACCCTATAAGATGCTCAGGTATTTCAAATCGGCCAAGATCTGGATAAAGGCTGGTAAACCACTTCAGGTAGCTGTTTGTTTCTGTCTTTGATTTACACATACAATCAACAGAGCTGGTTAAGTGGGTACTCAGCCATATGGACTTTGTTAAGTCATGTTTGTCCACAGATAAGTGGATAAAGATATGGGTTTTGTGCAGAGTTTCAAAGACACTGTAGGTCTGTATATGGTAGGTTAAGGTTCGAACTGCCAACATCCCTATAGACCTATACAGTGTAGGTCTGTATAGTTCTGTAAATGGTAGCTTATGTCTAACCAAAAAATGTTAAAAAAACAAGAACTGCAACGTATAAAAATGAATACCGAACAACAATTCTTGCATACCTCTGTTCCAACTGCAAACTTGTCAAACTCAAACACTCCCATTGGTCCATTCCAGATGACAGTTTTAGTAGTTTCCAAGGCATCATTGAATGTCTTAATGGAATCTGGTCCAATATCCAATCCCATCCAGCCATCGGGGATGCCAGAAGCTGGCACAATCTGCAATGACAAAGGCAATCTTTTATTCCTTACCCACAAAATGCCTTTAAATCAGAGATATCATTAATTATAAAAATAATCATCAATAATGACATCAAGTATTGTGCAGATTAAAGTCAACATTAGTTTCAATGAAACAAAGTTAACGAGGTTTATTTTGCTTGCAGTCATCAGAATTTGCAAAAATAAAATAAAATAAAATACAATTCTGAAGAACAAACTTTGTAAGGGGAGCTTAGAAAACAAACCTTGCTGTTAGCATCAGGAGCAAACTTGTCTGCAATTACCACATCGGTGGGTAACAAAAGAGAAACTCCCTTTGCCTTGGCCTTCTCAAGGAGTGTTGTAGCAAGATCTAGCTTATCTTCCTCTACCAGGGAAGATCCCACTGAGATACCCTGTGCCTTGTAAAATGTGAAGATCATTCCTCCACCAAGAAGTAGGATATCAACATTTTCTAGGAGTGACTCGATTACTCCAATCTTGGATGAAACCTTTGAGCCACCCACAATGGCAGCAAATGGCCTCTTTGGGCTTGATACAGCCCCAACAAGATAGTCAAGTTCCTAAAACGAAAAATGATAATAGTAAGTAATAATTTAATCATACTGTGAGTACAAGTCAATTGCAAATTCATTTAAGACTGAAGAAAAAAAATAGAAATCTAGCACTTTAATCATACTCCACGATTCCTCCTAATGAAAAGATTGATAATCCATCTAAACCAATCATAGCTTTCAAGAACTACAGATATATTACAAAATACACAGGAAGGAAGCATTGATTCTTTCCATATATCCACCGTAAATTGAGTGTTCCTCCATTCATGCGAACTGAGTTACTGACAGATATGGGTTCTAGATCAGCTGCCATCAATCAGCTAATTAAGGATCAAGAAAGATATGAAACCAGTCATATGTAGCAAACTTCTTTTAAAGTGAGAACCCCACCTTCTGCAATAGGAAACCAGCAACAGACGGCTTCAAGAATTTCGTAACCCCTTCAGTTGATGCATGCGCTCTATGTGCAGTCCCGAATGCATCATTCACATAAAGATCTGCTAAAGAGGCAAGCTTCTTTGCAAACTCAGGGTCATTCTTTTCTTCCTCCTTGTAAAATCTCACATTTTCAAGAAGAAGTACACCACCATCAGGAAGTGAAGCCACCAACTTTTCTACCTCTGGACCAATAACGTCATCCGCCTTCACAACCTGTTTAGTTATCACAAACAAATAACAGATGAATTCCAGATATTGGTCACAAGCCACCAAATAGTGACAAGCCCTTTTTGTACTTGTTTATTTTCCTTCTACATTCCTGAAAGACAAGGATCTACCTTAATGCCAAGTAGTTCAGACAGCCGAGGTACAAGAGGTGCCAAGCTAAATTTTGGAGTAACACCCTTTGGTCGTCCCTGAAGAATCAGTGAAATGAACATTAATCTAGCTCATCAAACTATAAGAATTAAGCAGTCCTTGAATGACAGAGATAAGAATGTGGGCCCAATTTGTTTCAACAAATAACCACTTCGAAAACATTATTTGCCTTTGAGTGAGAAATCATGAAAACAATGTCAAATTTATATAGTATCTAAATATATCTGAAATATGAGATTAATGTACATGTCGTCAATTAATTGCATACCAAACTTCTGGTCTAGCTTTAAAACCCCCAGAGAAGTAGAGCACTAACAGAATATACATTGCATTATTCTCAATTACCATTAGAAAAGGAAAAAACTTAAGTTCCAATGACTCCAAAAAGTTAATCAAAGGCACAAAATATATTGGCAATGCACAATTTGGCAATAACTAAAAAACAGAAATGCTCATAAACGTACGATCAAAAAAAAAAAAAAAAGGATCAGCATTCACTATGATCCAAAACCACAAAACCATTCCTCAAATCTCAAAAACCCGTCTATTAACTACTTGGAAAACCCAATCCAGCAAAGACTAAAACATAATTATTCACAAACCCAAAATTATCAAGAACCATCAAAATTCAATATATCATACATGAAGAAAGCCCAATTCAGCAAAGACTTAAAAAATAAAGCTTACTAGCAAACCCACAACATAAGGAACCATCGAAATTCACTACATGATCAAAACCCAATTCAGCAAAGACTTGAAAAAAGATAGAGATAAACCCACAATCACAAAGGAACCATCAAAACCCACGATATGATCAAAACCCAGAAACCAAAACCTCCAAATCTCCAAAGCTGACATACCAAATGGCTGGAAAGAATGACTTTAGCCCCATTCTGAATCAAATGCTTGATGGTTGGTATCGCAGCCCGAATCCTTGTATCATCAGTGATAACCTGGCTGTCATTCAGAGGCACATTCAAGTCAGCCCTCACAAACACCTTCTTCCCCTTCAAGTCCGCGGCGGTCAAGTCCCCAACACTCTTCTTGGCCATGGACACCACGCCTCTCACAGCCTTTCCATTGAAAGATCGCACTTTGGAGGCCACTCTGAGAGCGAAGAGAGGGTCAGATGCGGAGAAGCCGAGGCGGCTCAGGCTGGAGGAGCGAAGGGAGATGGATGAGGATGAGGAGGTGGGGGAGAGGTGAAGGAGGGACGAGCGGGTGTGGGTGGTGGAAGAGGAAGTGGTGGTGGGCAGGAAAGAGAGGGTTGTGGGTGCGGTGGCCGAGGCCATTGCCGAGTGTTTGTGATGTGGCTCAGAGTGAGCGAGGGAGAGAGTGTGTGTTGGTAAAGTGAGGGGCTTATGTGGATGTGAGAAATGGGGTGGTTTTGATTGGGAACAGGCTGAGAGAGAGGGGCAGAGAGAGAGAGAGAGAGAGAGAGATGTGGACGTGAAGAAGGAACGGGAATGATTGGGCAATGTGTGGATTTCTCTTATCGTTGGGGAGAGGTTGAAGATGTTCGATGCTTTTGAGACTGCGCTTCAACGCATCCTCTACATACACAGCATTGGTTCTTTTGAACTTTCTCATTTCACTATTCCATTTTTATGTTCTTTAGCTCTGTTGGATATCACCTTTTTATTTTCTTTTTTGATTTTTTAAAATATTAAAGAATTACTGCAACACAAAATACTCAAAATACTTTTACGTCACATGAAAAAAAAAAAATTCAAACAAAATATAAAAATTCCCTCCTAAAAAACATTAGCATACAAAACCTTCTTTCTTTTTTTCAAATAACTTGTAATCACTCTTTGGCTTTGTCTTGTGCTAAGAGGTAATGTACAAGAGAGGTCGTAATTGACCACTAATAATGGCTAACCGCACAATCATATCCGGATAACCGCCTAGACCAACTGTAGTTACTAGTTATAGGGATTGAGGAAAGTGGTTAATAATTACCCGATAACTAGTTTACAAAATCTATGTTTTGGACTTCAAGGGTAGTTGGATTTAATACCTACCTCTAGCTGAGTTTGCTTATTACAACAGCTATCAGGCAACTATTAGGATGCTACCGTATGAAGCACTTTACAAACGGAAATGTCAATCACCCTTGTATTGGAATAACGTTGGTGAAATACAAACACTAGAGCCTAGAATGATTCAAAATACTCGAGACAATTCTTATTATCAAGTAAAGGAAGACCAAAACCTAAAGTCAACAGAAGAGTTACTCTGAAAACTGAAGGTGCCCTTTGGAATTTAAAGTAGGGCATTTTGTGTTCCTAAATGTTAAATTACCAGTTATCCCAAAAGTTTAAGCTGATAAGAATAGGTAAATTTAATCACTTGATAATTAGTTTAACATTCCTTCCCACATGCGGGCTCAAACTTTCTTTTAATAGGTGAGGCCCAATACATGTAATATTTAATTTTAAATGGGGGGAATTAACGGAGTCAAGGTTCAATCTCGGGACCTTTGGCTCTGATACCATGTTAAATTACCAATTATCTCAAAAGCTTAAACTGATAGGAAAATATAAATTTAATCACTTAATCATTAGTTTAAAGATATCTCTAGTGAAAGGGGTTATGCGATTTGGGAAGAAGAGAAAGCTGAGTCCTCAATTTGTTGGGCCTTTCGAGGTTACGCAAATGATAGGAAGGTTGACATATTGAGTTTCCCTACCTTAAGATCTAGTAGGGATGCACACTGTTTTTCCACATCTCTATGTTGAAGTACAATCCTAAACTAGAGCTAGTAGTGGAATTCGTTGGAGATTTATGAAGGGTTGACATACACCGAAGAGCTAGTGAGGATTCTGGATCAAAGGAAGAAAGTACTGCGTACCACGACTATCCCTGTTGTCAAGGTGTTATGGTGCAATCATAGAGTCAAGGAAGCATTATGCAAGGTAGAGCGGGATATGCATAATTGTTACTTGCATTTGTTTGAAACTTGATTGTGTATGACTTTCTTTAGTTCTCAAGGTTTATACTTGGATAGTATACATATCTCTATGATGGTCAGGGATAGTTGACTGAGAAAGAGTTTGTTTTCCTTTTTGTAGTGACATTAATAATTAACTAGGCTTAGATAGTTTGGTTAAATTGTTTATTGGACTTTTGGGTCATTAGGAACAGTTGACAGGGCATTTTAGGAATTTTTGGACTTTCTTACCGTATGCTCGCATGGGGGACCACGCAAATGTTCACCTACAAACAATACATGAACATTCATGTGAGGACCGGCTAAACATTCATTGACTTTTGGTTTACCAATGGATATTGCCTGAACATATGATGTAACCCTAAAACCGATGGGTAAACAGTACATAAACGTTCGCCTTCGGAATACCAAATGTTTGCTGCTTTTCAAAACTGCTCATGCAGAGCTCATAGCTTTTTCAACCTATAAATACCCCTCTCGACTCATAAACTTCATTTTCACCTTTGTGCCCTCTAAAATCTCTGTACGAGTGTCTTTGTAAATTGTGAGAATTCTTGAATGAGGATGAGTAATTCCTTAGAGGTCTTGCTTCAAGAAGGTAACCTTCTAAACTTAAGTTTGTTCCTTACGTACCATTAATATTATTTTCATATAGGAAAATTTGTTTCTTTCCTCCTGCAACTACCATTAATATTATTTTCATACGGGAAATTTGTTTCTTTCCTCTCCCCCCAACCATTTACTTCTTCTCTTCTTCCTTGGGTTCATATTGGCTAGATTTTTTTTCTTGCTCCTTATGTCTCATATGAGGCCTATCCACCACCTAGTGCGATTTATCCTATCTACCCTATAAATTGCCACCTCAACCTCCTCATGGTTGCCTCGCTACCTCCTCCATGTCTCCAAGCAGTGGCAGATTCAGGATTTTTTTCGACAGGGGGCATTTTTTTTATAAATAAAAAAATTTCATTAAATATACAAAATGACAAACTCCTATTTGTAGATATGTTCTTTACATTTGGTCTCTATTAATAAGATGATAATCGCACATTTTTTTCTTAAGCAAAGATTTCTGAGCAAATTTGCTAAATTTACTTTAATATGAGGTCATTTAGAACTTGATTGGAGCTCAATAAAATCGTTGTTTCTCTCTGTAATCTCAAATAACTATAATTATATATTTATACAAATTTACAATTAAAATATGAGACAAAAACTATATAAATTCATAAATAATTACATATAAAAACAATTATATTGTGTCTTGTACCGTTGCACACTTGCATGGTTGGTTGGTTGGTTTTTTATTTTTTTTCTCTTCTACGTATGCACACCTGTTGGCTGGTCCATTTCTTTCTATGTTTTCAAAGCCTTTTTTTTTTAAAAAAAAAAAATTGTCTTAAAGAGTTGAATGTTGTTCAACCTATTCCCTCTCCAAACACTCAAGGCTGCCAACACAAATAGCAATACTTACCGTTTTGAACTATTCATCATCTTCTACCTTTCATTCTTTTGAAATATGCAAGTTTCTAAAAAAATTTCTAAATTTTTTTGAAATTTCAACTTAATAATCGATGTTCATGATGCTGAAACATGAAGATAGAAGACATAATCATGGTTGAAGAAGAGCATAATAATAACATTAAGATTTTTTTTATCATAGGATAGGGGGATTTTTAGGAGTCGATATGCCCACCCTCGACCTCCCTAGATCCGCCCTTGTCTCCAAGTCATCTCCTCCGCTTGGATGATTGGATCTGCTTTGGGCCTCAGCTTTAGCTTCTTTGAAGCTTGATTCTCCGGCTTCCGCACACCCTATTGCCGCCTCATGCACCACCACTCTCATAGCTGTTGATTTATGAGTTTGGAGATATTTTCTTGATTTTCAACTATTTGTCTATTGTGTGCCTTCGATGCACCTCACCATCAACTCCACAAAAGCTGCTCCGCTTCTTGCCTCCGGTCTCCACGTCTTCATTGAGCCCCAGCATGTTGGCGCTTGGCTTGCATGCTCATGCAATTTTCTGCCATCTTCCGCTTTTCCATCTACAGAAAAATTTTGATAAGATTTAATGGAAAATCTTAACGAAATTAGGTAATTGGAAGAAATTAAAAATTTGATACCTTTAATTAATACTTTTTGAACTTCAAGAGTAATTTCAAAATTCATAGAAGTTCATGTGAGTTTTCTGATTTTTTTTGTTAAATATATATATATATATATATATATATATGAGATAAATAGGAGAATATAAAATAACAATTCCTTTTTTTTTTTTCTAATTTTTTTTTTTATTATGTTCAATGAGCAGCCAAAAATTCTTCATACCTGCTATACCCGCTAGTATTGCTGTATTGGTCCGACTTTTTGTTTTTGAGAGATTATTAATGTCAATATTTTTTTTTATCTTATTTTATAAATTAATGTTAGATTTATAAATTTATATAGACCTTATATAAATTTAATTGTAAATCTCACAATTTTTTTTTAAGGTGAATATTATAAATTTAATGGTTGATATATTACATTTATAAGATAATATTGAGAAAATAAAGAAAAAAAAAAATTTGAAATGAATTTTGTTTTACTGACATGGCAAAATCTGCTCATAAATATCCTTAGCTTCAATAAAGGCTTAGTTTAGTTATACAGGAGCGAGCTCAATCTCAATGGTCTGTCATGGCTCTCAATCTCACTTCTCTAAAGCCCAAACCTTTCCCACACTTTCTCTCGCCCAAACTTTCTTTTCTTTTCCTCCAAACACCCCCTCGCATTAATACAAGAACCAAGCCCTTCTTCTTCTCCACTAGAGCGAGAGCAGCCCTTCGTGAATGGCGGGAGTATGAGGAGGCAGTGAAGCGCAAGGACCTCGCTGGGGCTCTCGGGTTTTTGAAATCCATCGAGAACAACCCAATTGAGAGCGTTAATGGGTCTGCCTCGGCCGAGTCGGCTCGGTTCCGACTCGCTGAGTTGGGCCTTGCTGGGTACGAGAGGGACTGGGAGGTCCTGGACACGTGTCTGAATGCGGATGATATGAAGCTTGTGGGAAGCGCCTATGTGTTCCTCAAGGATAGGGGTTTCTTGCCCAATTTTGGGAAATGCAGGAATATTGGTAAATCTTTTATATGTGTGTGTGTGTGTGTGTGTGTGTTTCTGTTGTATGTCTTATATTTGCCAATTTACTAAAATTTGTTGAGCATTTAGTGCAACTTGAAGTGTTTTTTTCTTCCTATTTTAATAAACTTTTTGGTATCCACTTGATAAGATGGTTGCCCAGTTGTGAATTTGTGTAATAGGTTGAACATTTGTTGCAAGAACTCCTACTTTGTCTTCGTTTTAGTGTTAATCTTTTTTAATTTGTAGTACCAATTTTGTTAATGCTATATGATGTTTTTTTTGGCTGCTTTGAAGTAAGAAAGTTTAACTTTTTATATCTGTTGCCAATATTGGGTGCTTAGCTATTGACTTGTGTGATTGGACTTAGTAGGCTCTTTGTACCACAAAAGCGAAGGTATGCTATTCTTTCATCAATCTTGGAGTAAAGCCCGCGGTCTATTCTTGTAAGTAGACTTGTGATGTCTTCTAATTTTGAAGACAAGGCCCATGGTAGGGGTTAGAGGAAACCAGTGTATCGTTAGTGATAACAACATTGAGTATACCCTTCGAAACAACATTAGGGTGTCACTGCTTCCCTGTTACAATAGGTGGAAATCTACAATGTTACGGCTTACATGTTTGTATGTCACTAAAGGTGGACTTGCCAGAAAGAGTTTGGGAAGCTATTACTTTTCTGCAATCATCTATCTCTGTAATTGTCTGGAAGAGTATAATATTTACTACTAGTACTGCTACTGGTTCTGATCCTCGTACCTTTGTTTTTGCAGATACAGCCTTTCGTTTTTCACTTTTTATATGAAGTTTGTATTCTATTTCATTGGCTAGACTTTCTCTTATTGATGGTCCTCCTCTCATCATTCAATTATGCCTATTATTAACAGATATGTGGGACCCTGCTTGTGTTCAAAGAGTCACCTTTTTCTATTATGTTGGAAGAGTTTCCAAAGGGTTGTACAAGTAGTTGAAACTAGTATTCTCTTATTCATTTGTGCGGTGATATAATTGCACTCGTGCCAATTTGCCAATAGTCTTTGGGCTCATGGGTTCAATTATATGCTAGTGCATGGGCTGTGTTTACGTATAAAATAAAGTTTCTGTAATTACTTCAAGCAAGTTCTTGGTTACAAAATGATAATTTTTTTATGTCATTGTGTGAGCCTTGATGGAGGTGTTGAAACGTTTATTTACCTTTAACTAAATGCTTACCTCACTTTATTGTCTATGTGTTTACCTTCTGCAGTGTTGGAGGGACCAAGAAAGATTACACCGACTGTATTGAAGTCTTCAACAGGTTTAGAAGGTGTGTTTTATATTCTCTCATTGACTGAAGTTATTTACACTTTTAGAACTCTTTGCTACTGTGAAGTACATAAATTTAAGGGTTAAATGCTTGTTAACCACCCCCCCGGTTTGACAACTTTACAAATGCTTACCTTGGTTTTAATTTGCATCGTAAATGGTACCTCACTTAAAGTTAAAAACAAAGATGGTCCCTTTGTCCATCTTCCATCATAAAATTGTCGGAAATCTACATCAATGTCCTTCAAAGCATGACACATGTCCCATGGCTTATTGATATTATTTAAAAATTGAAAAAAAAAAATGGAAAAATTAAAAAAATTAAAAATTTTGGAAATACAAACCTTTGAACCTCCTTAGCCTACAAACACGCACCCATGGAAGGACAAGCTAGAAGAATATTCACAATGCTAACAGAATCCGGGCAGATTCCACGATTATCAGTCATTCAATCAAACATTTTGAGTGGGTTTTTGGCATCACCACCTTGTACATCAGCAACCACAATCGAATTCCGCAAAACCATATCACGTATCCTGCTCTCACACAAAACGCCGGGTGTGCCTCAAGCAATGCACCACACATTCCATACAACCCATTTGCGCACACCACAGCATAGATTGAAGCGCCTCAATGAAATGAGGGAAGTTTGCCACAAGCTTTGAGAACAAAAGGGAAGGTGTAGTGGTCAAGCCTCCACCCAAGTCTCTGCGTTCCTCTATACAAACCAACCAAGTCGCTGCATTCCACTAGAACACAGTGAAATGTGACAAAGCAAGGTGCTTGAGCAACGAAACAGCCTGCCCGGGAGCGTCATAGGCTATGTAGGTGCGGATGCACTGTTAATGATCAAGGAAGCAACTATAACTAATTGACAAAGGAGACACATACACCGTTGTCCATTGATACAAAGTTTCATAAAATAGAGATAAAATTTCTCCTAGCATCTTGTCTTTGTCCTCAAAAAATCTATTGTTTATTTCCTTCCAT
The DNA here is from genome assembly GCA_013348765.1 of Carpinus viminea. Lineage (NCBI taxonomy): Eukaryota > Viridiplantae > Streptophyta > Magnoliopsida > Fagales > Betulaceae > Carpinus > Carpinus viminea. The sequence continues at coordinate 33,182,137 of CP054672.1, read as the reverse complement.
ACACACCAAAAAGAGGCATGTAGGCACCATTTCCGCACTGCAACACTCCTGGCCTACCAAAGGACCACCAACGGTTGAATAAGTCTACAACACATCTAAGCATTACCCAAAACATCCCAAAACGAAAAGCACTCCAAATGGTGCATGCCACATCACAATGGACAAGAAGGTGACCCCCAGGCTCCCCATTACTCTCACACACGCAACATCTATCTATCACGATGATGTGCTGCCTCCTAAGATTATCTAAGGTGAGGATCTTGCCTAGAGCCGCCGACCACCCAAAGGATGCCACCCTCAAAGGAGCCTGGGTCCGCCATACACTCTTCCAGGGAAAGTGGCTACCTAGGTCCGCCCTCTAAGAAAATCACAAATCAATTGAAACCCAAAAACACCCAATCAACCAAAATTTAAACCCTAAATCAATTTCAAAATAGAGAAGGAAACTCATTGATTTCTCCGGAGGGAGATGATGTTTGGGGATGGCTGAACCACCCTTGGATCATGGGGTGGTTGAAGCCACCCTACCATTTTTCTTATACTTTTTCAATTTTTTTTTCCAAGTTTTTAATATTTAAATAATATCAATAAGCCATGAGACATGTATCATGTTCTGAAGGGCATTGACGTGTACTTCTGTCAATTTTATTGACCGAAGATGGATGGATGGACCATCTCCATCTTTAGCTTTAAGTAAGGTACCATCTATGATACAAATTGAAACCTATGTGGGCATTTGTAAATTTGTTAAACCATTGGGGGGTAATGAGCATTTAACCCTATCTTCCTCAAATGGGTCTTGATCTTTTCTGCTTCTTTTCTTCTTTCTTCTTTCTGTTTTTTTTTTTTTTTTTTTTCATATCCAGCGTCTAAACTTTCTCCAAAGAAGTGGGGTGTTTCAGGAAGCTCCCAGGCTGTTTTACTTGCTTTTCTTGGTGGGGTATCTTTTCTTATTTCTGAAGGGATCGATATCAGGCCTAACCTTGCAGTAATATTGGGGCTTGCCTTCATGGACTCTATTTTCCTTGGTGGCTGCTGTTTAGCCCAAATCTCAAGTTACTGGCCTCCAAATAGGCGCCGGATTCTAGTTCATGAAGCAGGGCATCTCCTGATAGGTAAATCCTACTTTTATCTGATAGTTGGTACTTTAAAATTGATATAAAGTTCCTTATGGCAATACCCAATAACTTAACCTTCTGACTACATTTGTTTCCTCAAGAATTATGCTACATTGCTACATGTATGATCTCACAAGGATTGTCTGGATGAAAATGCAGCTTACCTTATGGGTTGCCCAATTCGTGGAGTGATTTTAGACCCAATTGTTGCAATGCAAATGGGCATTCAAGGGCAGGTAATTTGTTCTCTTCTGTGCTTCATATTTTATTTCGCCTGGTCCTGTAATCAAGATTTGAAGTATTTACACTATTACATGCTTAGTTGTTTATGCATGATGTTACCAGTTCATATCTTCTTCTTCTTCTTTTCTTGGGGTGCCTGCCTGCCCCAGAAAGAAAGAGGGGCTGAGGGTGTGAGTTTAGGCTTTAGGCTTTAGATGTCAAGTCACTGAGATATGCAATACTTATGCTTGTGTGTATCTATGATTATTGTTATCTTTTCCTTTAAAAGCTGAATGAGAAACACTTCCACCAAGAGATTTAAAAATGTATAAAAATACCTGCTGAGATGTAAGTCTAAATAACCAAAACATGTTTTTCTCCCTTAGAACATTCTCATAAGTACAAAAAAAAGTGAGAAGATATTGAAGGGACGAAGAAACGCTTCTCGGTGTGTGTTTCCCTGGGAGGCTGAGGGTGTGAGTTTAGGCTTTAGATGGAATGCATGGCCCCTGCAGTGGAATATCTGTACGTGAGAGATTTTTTAGTTACTTTTACCTCTTCAATATCCATATTTTAATTGAATATTTTATTTTTTGTTTTGTTTTTACTGTCTCACGTTTGAAATTTCAATCTCATACCGCCCTTGCTTTTGTTTTTCACTCACTGTGTTCTTTGATGGGCATGCTTCTTTTTATGGAAGCACCCATTGTGTTAGATGTGCTTTACCTGTAGACAGATAGGAATGATAGGACAAACTGTTCTTAGTTCAATAAATATTAATTCTCAACCTATAGGCAGGATATTTCTTGGATGGATTTAGGGGTGGCTTCTTCCCAATGGTTAAAGTCTTAAAGATAATGAATTTATGAGTGCAACTAGCAAGACTAACGTTGTCTTGATTGAATAAATTCTACAATCCACTATTTTCTTTCAACTTTTTATTTTAATATTTCCTCCTTGCAGTCCATGCAGGGTCGCTCAAATTGTCCTTGCACTTGAATAAATAATTTCTTTCTGGTGGCTGTCCCTACATTATAGTGTTAATTTTACTTGCAACTGTTGCGGTTTTACATTGGGTATTATTGAATAAATAAAATCATTTTTTAATGGACTTTGTTCACTGTGTTCATCTTCTTGGTAATTTTACCGATATCACAATCTCTAATTCTTTTTCATTGGCATTTCACATGCGTGCATGGGAATGACTTTCTCACACCCTTTCTTGGTTTTTCTACTTTTACTGTTAGACATTTAGACTTTAAACCCTGGATTTGCTCTCTTAGACTTGATTTTCGTAAGAAATACTATTCATGTACTAGAATTTTGTTATCTTTTTACTTACTAATTATTATATTAAGAGGGACATAATAGAAGGCTAGAATAGACTCTATATGCTTTAAGTTCTTATTTCTTATTCAAAGTAAAATTAAGAAAATAGGAATCCGTTTATTTATATGTAATGCAATTTCTTACGAACTCATGTAGTAAAAGTAAATGGTTTTAAGAAAAATCAAATATCACCCAGAGTGTTTCATAGCACAAAGTTGTGTTTTTACATGAAGCAATAAGCAAATATTTTGACACTTCTTTTTTGGGTTAGAATATTATAAACATAGTACCTATTTGAGTTCCACTCTAATGCTGTTCATATTCAGAATATCTATTGTCACACTCATTTTTGCATGCTGTTAGTTAACAATTTAGGACAATCTGTGTCTGACATATATTTTCAAACATTAGGCCGTACTGAGTTCAATTTCATGATATTTTCAGAATATTTTATTCCGGTATTTAGTAATTAGTTTAAAAGCTTTACTTTTATTTTTTAACAAATGAAAGAAAATACCCTTGGTCCAATTATACCATAATTCCCCACAATTCCTATACCTGGTGGCTGGTGGGTCGAACCTCAAATATTCACTAATAAATTTATTTAGTTTATGAATTAAAATTACATAAATATTTTAAAGAACTTATTTAGTAATAAAGCTCAAATGGCTGTATGTATATTCTGATAATTAATTATGTTTGCGTAAATATAGCTGTATCATGAATTTGCATTCTTTTCACAGCAAGGAGGGTTCATTTGAACTCTGATTTTATAGGCAGGAACTCAGTTTTGGGATGATAAAATGGCCAATGATCTTGCTCAAGGAAGACTCGATGGAACTTCTTTTGACAGGTGGGTATGACTTGAACGGTGAGGTTGCTTGAATAATTAATTAAATCTTACTAGTTATGTTTTGCTCGTCTGCAGAAGCTATTTTTACCTAATTAAAGCTGGTTTGAGTAGAATTTTAAATTGGTTATACTTTTAGCTGGTTTGTGTAGAATTCAGGACTTATATATGAATATGATAACCCAAACTTGCCTTCTAAGCCTTTGATTTTTTAGAACTTATTCCATTACACAAATATAAATACCAAACAGCCCATTGCACTTCAAACTTCGATATCTGAAATGGTTACTTTTTTTCATTATCTTATTTTTTTGTGCTCGTCATTTCAAGTGATTACTGATTCTTGGAATGATACAATGGTTAGGTACTGCATGGTGCTTTTTGCAGGCATTGCAGCAGAAGCACTTATTTATGGTGAAGCAGAGGGTGGAGAGAACGATGAAAATCTCTTTAGGAGTATCAGTGTTCTTCTGGAACCCCCATTATCTGTAGCTGAGGTTACTCTCTAACTTGGGTACTTGGTTTGATGATCTTCAATTGATAATATTATCATTTTGGTCCTTAATTTGACCATCGTCACCTGGTCTAGATGTCAAATCAAGCGAGATGGTCGGTTCTTCAGTCTTACAATCTGCTCAAGTGGCATAGACATGCACACCGAGCTGCTGTTAAAGGTTTGGAAAATGGTCTTGGCCTTGGCAATGTGATTAGGAGCATCGAGGAAGCCATGTCTTCAAATGGATGAACTGCAGAAGTTTATACTTAACAATTCTTTTCTATCCCATATTTTCACTAGGTAAATTGTTGTGTTCTTTTTTGTTAGTTTGTTCTATTGGTGCTGATTCATAATAAATCAACTCAAATGTGTGTATGGTGTTTGCCTCAAACTTGGCAGGACAGGCATAGGTGATCTGAAGTATAACTAACTTGGTTTGACATAGGCCTCATTTTCTTTTTCGTCTTCTCTCATCATTTGGCAGCTGAATGTTTTTTATCAAGAGAAGGGTGGGTCTGCTGAGGGTAAAGTGCCCTCCGGCACGTCTTTGTTGGCTTGTTCCATGTATTATTATTACGAGGAGGATGCATGTGACAGTGGAAGGTCTCTATACTGGGAGGAAGAAAGAAATGCAGTCTCCTCTTTTGGGTCGTGGATAAAACACTCTTCAGAAACGCAGTCTTTTAGCGGCCTCTGGGTTTCATTGGTGTTGTTCGAGTGTTTGGTTGGATCAGCTACGCTGATCAGCCTCAGGTCCATCCCACATTGGTACCCAGCCACCACCACCTGGTCCGGCAGCCTGGAAGGTTGCTTGTTTTAGCTGTATTTCTTTCTGTGTTGGTGTTGCAACTCGGTCAGTTGACTCGGCTTGTCGAACTTTTTCGGCGCAATGAGTCAGCTCGGTCAGTTAACGACAAAGTCTACTTATTTAAATTTTTTTTTTTTTTTTGCTCGAGAAGACTTCAATCAAAGTGTGTTGACACTGTTTTTTATTCTAATTTTCTGTTTTATGTTTTGCCGGATTTATGTTGTGTGCAATTGATGATAGTGGGTGATTTGCCATTATCTGGGTTTGTTTGTTTAATTTTCGAAATGGGTTTATGCGTCTGATTTTCCTTTGAATAAAAAATTTTAAAAAAGTGATTATGTTAATAAAATAAAGAAGAAATGTAGATAAGCGAATGAAACATGTTTTGAAAATTGTTTAGTTGGCCATTTTGAATAAAAAAAAAAATGGCTAAGCCATTTTGCCCAAGCAACAATGAAATGATATTAACATTCCGGAGGACTCATTCCCTTGACATAAATATAAAATAAAAAATTATTTTAAAAAAATAAAAATAAAAATGGCTACAATGAAATGTTGTTAACTTTCCCTTCACATGTATGTTTAAACAAGTCAAATTTTTTGAAAGAGTTGCAAAACGAGGAGCTGAATGTTGCTCCTATTTGGTCTGGCAATGCCATCTCATACTGAATGATACAAGTATTACCAAGAATAGCAATGATCTAGGAAGTTAAAACATAACGGAAAAAATATGGCATACACGCCCCCCCTTATACAACAACTATCACAAGTGCGTATGAATCCATACATATCAAAATGAAGAAGTACACTGCTGAAACACAAAGCACACATTGAGCATACTGGTAAATGTGTTTTCCCTCACAACAATATGTGGAGGGTTATGCTTTATTTAATTTATAATCATGATGTTTCTACAATTCAGATTACAGATAATAAAAAGATGAAATTACACAAATGTTATCTATTCAAGAGCATCTTCGAATGGTTGCAGCAAATCCATGTGGGAGTGGTTGAGTTGTTCAAATGAGGTCGACCTACTGTGCCATCCTTATCCATGTCATTTGAATGCAATTGACTTTATCTTTATCAAGTTGGTTTTCCTTGCACAATAACTATCATCGATACATATCAAAATGAAAAAGTACACTGCTAAGACAGACAAAGAGCACATTGTGACCAATATCATAAGAATACAAAACCAAATAGGGCTAATCATGAAATATAACAAAGGCAGAATGGGTTGAGAATCATGAGAGCATCATCTCGTCTACATCAGCTTCTGAATGACCATCACTATCAACATCATCAGAACCATTCACATCCTGGGATCCAGCTGCAATCAAAAACTCAACAGCACTTGTGCCAACCATAAAATCATTAGTACCTTGCCAAAATATGACATTCCGCGCATAAAGATGGTGTTCTAACAGCCTTGTTTAGAAAAGAGCACATTAGGGATACTCCTAGAAAGTGTTCAAACAAAACATGTTATCTGCCGCAAAAGACATTATAAAAAGTGCTTATGAATCCATGTTATAGCCTATTGTGTTATGGACCTCTATGATACAAACTTGGAAGGAAAAGTCTATGCAGGGAAGGGGGCCAATCTACCATTTGACAGTTATCATGCTAAAATTAACCACAGTACATACTCTTACATATGATTGACCACACTCCTACATATAACTGACCAAGAACTCAGCAAAAAAATAAAAATAAATCAAAATACAGAGCACAACAGCAAACAAAACAACCCCAACACAGATAACTAAATATAGAATTATTGAGAAATAAAACATGACAAGGATCAAGAAATGTGACAAAGATCAATAATAATAAAAACAAAGCCAATAACAAAAAAAGGTCCCAAACCCTAAAATATTCTAGAGTTTCACTCTTAGAAAAAAACATAGAAATTCTCCTAAGCATGTGACACAACACAGATGCTCCTACGCATTTGTAAATCAATCGCCCAAAAAAAACAAGTTGTAGCGGGGGAAAAAAAATTGAATAATTATCCAAGAAATCATCATTGCCCAAAGGCATCCCCTCACACACACACACACACAAATAGATTCCCAGCCAAGAACATAGGTTACCCCTACCCTCAGTCAAGCTTGGACATCAACAAGAAAGAATGAAATGAAAGCACAAAACTAGTAAGCCAAGCCAAGCAAAGCATCCCACAACCAAAAAACTTAGAAAAAGAACATAACAAAACCAATTCCAAATCTAGCAAGGGCAAGCAGAGCAAGCATCCCACAGCCAAAAAGCTTAGAAAAAAACAGAACAAAACCAATTCAAAAAGAGGAGTAGCTGTCCCTAGAATTGACCTCAAATTGAAATAGAGTTGTGATCCTCTTGTGTACTTGACCTGTTGACCATAGAAAGCACATCAAATAGAAAGTATTAATGAAAATGAGCATTGCCATGTAATTGCATTTACAAAGTATTTGAAAACCAAGTAATGAAAAATACTAGTTAGTGTAGTAGCCAAACTAAGTTATTAAAAGCATTTGTAAGTAAACCAGCCGAAGAAAAACAAGTTGTAGGGAAAGAAAGTATAGCTGTGTTATGGTCTAAGAAGCCCTCACTGACCAAAGGCATCCCTTCTCTTGGAAAAAAAAAATATAACAAAACCAATATAATGGCCTCAGCATGAAACAGAGCTGTCATCCTCGTGTACTTGACCATAGAGAGCATGTCGAAAAGAGAAAAACAAAACAAAATTATGTTACTCGCAAAGAAGTCGACAAAGACCAAAGGCATGCCCTCCGTCAGCATGGCCAGCAAAACGAATGGATGAAATGTAAACAGGGGAAGCACAAAACTAGTGAGCTTAAAGATGACAAATATCAAACTAAAAAAAAAAAGACAAACCTTAAAATTCTAGGGCTTCTTCACTCATCCGAGAAAAAATCAAAGAATTCTGAGAAATTAAACATGACAAGGATCAAGAAATATGACAAAAAGTACAATTTAAGAGAGAGAGAGAGAGAGAGATAAGGACCCAAACCCTGAAAAAAATCTAGGGTTTCACTCATCCGAGAAAAAAAAAAATCAATTAAACATGAAAATATCAATAAAAAGGATCAAGATAAAAAAATATGAAAAAGATCAATAAAAAAGGGACCCAAACCCTCTAGGGTTTCACTCGTCAGAGAAAAAATCATAGAAAATCGGAGAAGCAAAAAACAATCATCAAATCAAAACCTCCCCCAAAGAACCACGGCGTTAGGCCCGAGAATGTGGTTGAGGAAATTGATGATCAGTGCGAGGCGGTGTTGATCAAGAACAAGATGCGCTCGCGGATGGCCGTCAGTTGACGCTGGAGGGCGAGAAGCACTTCCGGGCTTTTAGTAGCGGACATGGTGGCATCGATAGCGGCAAGCTGATCCACCAGTTCCGTGTACGAGGCGCTCGCTCCCACGTCGGTGTCTTTGTCACCCTTGCGCCTCTTCCCAAACACAACCTCCTCATTCATCTTCTGAGATTCGGAAACGTATTCAAAGCCATCGAAATTCGAGAGATCTGAGAACTTGCGCCTCTTCGAAATAACAACCCCCTCATTCATCTTCAGGAATTACACAGAGAGAGCGAACGTGATCGAAAATAGAGAACGAACGTGATCGGGCGGCCAAGAGCGATCGGAATTACAGAGAGACTGGGAGAGCTTGAAAACGAGTTATGTGTATGAGAGAGATGAAATGAGACAGATCTACGCGGTTGCCTTATATATACCAGCAGCGCTAAAAAAAAAAAACAAAAAACAAAAAACAAAACGACTAAACGTATATGTCGTCAAGAAGTTGTTGGTAACAAAACTTTACAAGTCTTTTTTTTAATGAATATTCTCTTTAAGAATATAATTGTTAGGGTAATTACCTTTTGCCCCATGAACAAAGGTGCTTTGACATTTTCTCATGAGCTAAATTGTAATGACACATCAATTACAATTTTAAATGGATAGTCAACAAGAGAGAAATTTTGTTTTCCATTTTGCCCCTACTTTAAATCACTAAAATGACACTTATACCCTCTAAAGTGGGGCAAAATGGAAAAAAATTATATCTCTTGACTGTCCATTTGACTAACAAAGAAAAATCATCGATGATAGTTTAATAGAATCGGTCATTAATTAGTGAAAAGTCAATATGAAATAATTAAATTTTTATTACAAATGTTGAAAAATATGATTAATTAATTAATTAATTAATTATTAAACACACCCTCATACATGGGCTCAAATCAGATTCTATACATGGCACCGCAACTCATTTTAACGAGCAATGCTACAAGTTTTTATTGTGTCCAGCTTTAAGTTCATCTAAAAATAATGTGTCTTTGACTGTACTCCCTTCACAGTACTCTTCAGCTTCTTCCCGATCTTCCCCTCCCTTATCCTCAGTCTGTGTCGCTGCATTAGCGGCTTTTCCGGCAAACTCTCCGACAGTTTTGGCCTCGTAAACCTGGTATATATTCACGAAGGTCGCGAAATGAACTCCATGACTGATTCTTTTTCCTGGGAATGACCGGGGCATTAACAGAATCTACACTGGAAGTACTGTTTGTTTCCAAGGAAATGTTTGACGTTGATGATGACACTGCTGTTTCATAGGATCGAAAGCTTAGAGAAGTTTGTAGGAGTTGTGAGCCTTTGAGAACATACATATTCATGGCCGTGACACGGGTAGTTGAATTCATTCTTGGACAAGTCTTGCCACACAAATCCATTTTTTGTTTCTTGGGTTATTATTGTAAGTTATAACTTGGAAGAGAAAATTAGCTAGAAATATATAATAAGATAAATGCTCTTTACCGTTTTGAAGACCAAGAGTACAAGTCGGCCATGCCTTCTCCCGAAGAAAATTTAGTCTGTTCATCACATCTGAGAAACAGGAAAAGTAAATACAACCAGATGAGATTCTACAAGTATTAGCTAGGCATTCATATATTATGTGGTTGATGATTAGTACCTCTAACATAGAGTCCTGTGGGGGAAGAGAGAGGGACCTCCATGAAATGAGGGTGCTCTAGCTGGCCATTCCGAGAGAGGTAGTAAATGACAGGAACTTTTTGCTCAGCAGCCTTGGACTTTGGCTGAAACCAGATTTTGTTTCTCTCAGGACTGGTCTCTCTGTCTTGCTATTGCCTTGGCATGCACAGCACTGCTGTTCCTCTTGAATCTGCTCCATTTTAGTGAAGAAATAGAAGACGAGTGGGAGTTCATGCATTTATAAGGGCTTGGCTTGAGAAATGATACGAGTATGGAGCAATGAGCATGGTGGGTGTGGATGGATTGGATTATTCAGTAGTGGGTGGAAAGGGACAAGAAGTGGTATAAAACAAAAGGAGATTTTGAGTTTTGCCCATAAAATTTTGTCAATGCTGAAATCTTATCACAAGCAACAAATCTTTAGCATATAAGTTTGTGCAGTAAATTTTATGAAGGCAATAAAAGCCAACATGTTCCTCAAATGCTTTGTCCATTACTAGCAAGCTCGCGGGCCAAAGTGAGCCTAAAACAAATTAAGTACTTCTATTTTCAATATACCAATTACCAAGTCAAAGCTACTCCCGTGAAACAATGACACTTAAAAACTGGAAGGCGAGTTGACAAACTAAATATTGAGGAAAATGCAGTTTATCCCTGAAGTTTGACCTATTATTTTAATTTGAACTCCAATATTTAAAAATTTGTAGTGTACCCTTACAAAGTTACAAAATTTTGCAATTCAAATACTCTGTTACCCAATTCCATCTTCTTGGACGGAAAGTCGAACACGTGCCATGCATTTGATAATTTTTTTTCTAAATCTTCCCATTTTGAAAATTTATAGAACTCTCATGAATTTTTATCCGTTTTGAAACTACTTTCCCAAATTTAAAAAATTCTTAATTAAGGAGATCAAATTTTCAATTTCTTTTAGTTATTCCATTTCATTAGAATTTTTCATAAGATCTTGTCAACATTCTCAAAATACATATATTTTTTATTAACATAAAATAAAATAAAATAAAAAATTGTAAAGATTCAAGCTTTTTTATTTATTAAAAAACATATTTGCAATTTTTTAATAAAAAATGGGGTATTTTGAGTATTTTGGCAAAAAATAACGAAAAATCCTACTAAAAGATGTTAATTAAAAGAAATTGAAAGCTTGATACCCTTGATCAAGAGTAAAAGAGCTAAGATAGATGTGGACTAAAAATTACCAAAACAGTGTTTGTGGGATTCTTGGCAACCTGGTTCTTGGCTGCATCACCGACCAAAAGCTCTTTGTCAGTGAAGGCAACATAAGACGGCGTCGTCCTGTTGCCTTGATCGTTGACTATGATCTCTACTTGATAATGTTGCCACACTGCCACGCACGAGTACGTCGTCCCCAAATCAATCCCTATCGCCGGCCACTCTACTTCACCGGCCATTCTCAACGCCTACAAGATAACGAAAATGAAGAAAGACTCTTGAGTCTAGAACGATCAGGAAACTGAAGTCAATGACAGGTTGAAGATGGTCATTTTATTGAATTTGTTTCCTTGCTCACGTAGTAGACACAATCCAGTTGCAAAGGTAAAAGCTGTTAGAAGATAACAATGTGGGCTTGTCCCACATTGCTCAACTATAAGAAACTCCTTTCCCTTTGCTTCTATATAAATGGGTCTTGCCCACATTGCTAATATCATAAGGAGCTCCTCTCATTTGGCCTCTATATAATGAGGTCCACTATGTACAATCAATTCATTTAATAAAGTCTCTAAGAGGTAGTTCAATCGGCTGTAAACCACGTCTTATAAAGCGGAGGTCACAAGTTCGAATCCCTTCTCCCCTTACCCTTGCATGGACATGTCAAAAAAAAAAAAAAAAAATCATTCAATAAAACAAGATGTAGCCAATAGGGCTTTACTGTGTGGATATAAGTCTTAAACCGAACCACCTTAAATCTTGTGTCTCTTGTCTATCTCTTGTTCTTTAATATTTCCGTATTTATATATTCGCATTATGTTTTCTTACAAAAACAACTTCTTCTCTGAGCTTTACATATTTCATTAAGTAAACAGAGAATCTTAAAAAACAAAATAAAATAAAATAAAAAGAAAAAAGGATAAAATTGTGAATCCAACTAAAGCGCACCAAATTACATTGGTTGTAGGATTTGAAAAAGTGTCCTCTTTTTCACTAAATGACTTTCTATTGATAATGGCTCAAATTGTCAATAAGTGTGAAGATAATTACTGACATATCCCACGTTTTACATAAAAGGGGTGTAAGTGTCTACTTACCTCGCATATTCGAGCGAATCCTACGACGAAACTAAGTCATGTCATAACGGATACAAGACACCGTCATTCTAGGCCTTACTTAACCAAAAAATATAACTAGGCCAAAGCATACATGTGTGAACCCAAAACTAGTGCTCTGCCCACTGACCGTATGTCCGGCTCCAATGGCGTACGTCCGCTCAGTGTGTTAAGCACACCGTTTCAAGATTTGAATAGTGCATAATTCCTACTTCACTCCTAGACCTCTAAACCCCCTCTAAGCAAATAAAAGAACACATACAACATAAAAAATCACAACACAACGGGATTTGAAAGAGTTCTTTGCAAACATTATCATTTTCAAGAAGAAACTAGATGAACACTTTGAAAACTCAACTAGGCATAAAACAAGGGCTATAATAGTGTTAAATACAAGGGAAATAAGGATTACCCCAAAGCTGAGCATGGACATGGCCTCCTCTCCTTGGAATCTCTTCTTGGAAGCACTCTTCCTCACCAAACTCTTTCTTAAAACGTGGAAGAGGGTTCTGGCAGCTTAGGGGCACACTAGAGGGTGGGAATGGGCGTGAGGAATGAGAGGTGGGGGTGGGTATTTATAGGAAAAATCTGTCACCAACTCTCTATCGGACCTGCTAACATCCGGCAACCCTAACGTACGTCCAATGGTTTTTGCACAGTGGTCCAAAGAGTGTCTTATACGTCAAGGTATTATCCAAAGAGTATTCAAAAAGTAGCGTATGTCCGGTGGTCGCATGTACGTCCACTAGTACAGTTTGTAGAGCATACGTCCGGTGGTTCCCCTTCGTACGTTTGCACTACAAATAGCAGTGTACGTCCGCCAAACCTATCATACGTCCACCTCCTAAGGATCGGTGTTTGGCTTTTATTTTCTAAAGGCTCAAAGTGCGTTTAGGTTAGCACTAAGGGTCTTAGGCCTTGTCTAAGCAGTTTTATCAAAGGCTCTTGTTAAACGTTCTAGTGGACTCATAGGCAACCAATACATTGTTTGTAATCAATCTCCCTTGAATAAAAGCACTTTGATTTTGAGAGATAATGTGAGGTAAAACCAGTTTTAGTTGATTGGCAAGCACCTTCGAAATAATTTTGTATAGAACGTTACACAAGCTAATGGGGTGAAACTCGATAAAACATGTGGGATTTTTATTCTTTGGGATGAGGGCTATAAGAGTGGAGTTCAAATCACTATCAATAAAAGCATTGTTGAGAGAGTAAAGAACAGCTTTGCAAACCTTGGGTCCCACAATGTTCCAATTTTTTTGAAAAAATCCAGCATTGTATCCATCCGGTCCAGGAGCTTTTAACAAAGCCATCTGAAATAAGGCAGTTGATATGGTATTTTTGTGACAAAAAATATCAATTATAAAAATAACCACTCACAATAGGATGAATCTTTGTAGGATACAGCTATAGAGAGGGTGTCAAACCTCAAGGACTATGGGGGTTTCATTATTAGATTCAAAAGATGAGGTTTAACCTAATTAGTAAAATAGTTTTGATTGTTTGTGTAAAATTAAAGAGCATGAAAGTAAACGCAAAATTAAGGATAATTATATAAAAGAGAGAGATAAAGGTACTGATTTCACTGTACTCCGCACAACAATGGTAATCGTATTTAATCCTAGAAACTCATAATTATGTATGTTATAAAAGACAAAAAAATACATATTAAAGGATAAGAATAATTTATTTTCAGTTGACACGGATCGTCCACTTAACCACTAAGATGCGGCACGACCCGTCTTCCCTAAGTATAAACTATAAAATCCCTTAATAAGTTTTATATGATTAACGGAATAGTATAACCCATCTTCGGTTGGCACGGATCATCGACCTAAATTTCTCTAAACTAGGTTGTAGTTCGACCCGTCTTCCTTAAGCATAGTCTATCTAATCCTATTAATCATATTCATATAAAACCCATTGCATAACCATCAATCTTATGATCACAGAAAATAAGATTGATTTGAATTCAATATAGAAAAAATAATTTCTAAGACAAGAAGAGAATTTCGCAAGTACTGATTTTGTAATTGAATAACAATTGCATTAAAATTAAGAACAGAATTTAAAGGTTGCAATCCTTACAGTTATGCAATCAACATACATATAATGAATTAACTAGAATCAAATACAATCACCATTGTGCTTGGAGAGGGTTACATCATTACCCCACAATAGGGGTTTAGCCGCTCATGATGATGAATAAACTCCCAGGGAATTTGATGCAATTTTCATTCTTCAAAAGACGGCCCCCTTTTACAATGTATAATGGCCTATTTATACGTACTCATCAAACCCTAAAAACCCTGGAAACCCTAAGAAACCCATAGGTCAGTTTCCTTATTCAATTAGGAGACTTGCAATCAGTTTTAAGCAGCCAAATGCACCTGCCGGGTTAAGTGAAACCCGAGTGCGATCGATCACCAGGGTGGGTGATCAATTGCCCATGCGATCAATCCTAGGTGAGCAACGATCGTTCGCCAGCACAGAATGGTGCCAACTGGTCCTTTTTAGTCCAATTTTCAACAGATTTCATGTATTTGATCTGAAACACAAAACAAAACAAAATCAAGCACAAAGCAACGCTAAGGTATTAACATATGTAAGTTAAGGGGCTTGAATGTGCAACATTCAACGCTTATCAGCAATCCTAATCTAGGCCTCTAAGAGAGGTCTCATGAGTGATGTGTTCATGGACTCATCAACCATCCTCTCTACCTCCTCCAAGCAGCTGTCAATAATCATTCCCTTTCCTCTAGAGAGTTTAGGGTTTTAGGGTTTAGAGAAAAGGGTTGTAGAGAAAAGCTTTTCTAAATAACTAACAAAAGCCCTCTCCATATCCTCTTATTTAGCCCAGCGGACACCCCTCTCATCACAAGTATGATGGATTTTATTTATTTTCCTCCTTTGGTTTGCACAAGCATGGAAGTATTTCGAATTTTTATCCCCAAAAGCTAGCCAATTTATTTCTGCTCCTTGCCGCCACTACAAGTCCTCTTATTCCATTAGACTTTTAAGATCATTCTGAATTATCTCAATTTGTCGCAAATCCAAATATGTTTCGTCCCCTTGGAGTTCGACTAGCTTGTTATATTGGTCCAGCAGGCTTTGGTTTGGCTTTCCAATAGGGCTGGCAATTTTGACACGACCCGACAACTCGACATGAACACGACACGAAATTAGCGGGTTTGGGTTTATTGTAAACGAGTTTAGGTCATAAACGGGTCGACCCATTTATGACCTGTTTATCTTCATTAAACGGGTCGTGTCATAGGTCACCCGCGGGTAAACTGTCAGACCCGTTTATGATATTAAAAAAAAAAACAAGTTTTTTAGTCATTAATTATCACCTTCCGGTTTCCAGTACTTTCCACCACTTTCCTCTTTCTTTTTATTATTTTTTTTCCTAGTCTTTTTCTTCATTTCCTTTACCGACAACATCACCTACCCATCTCCTTCACTTTTTGTTCCTTCATTTTTTTCTCCTGTTCTTCTTCTTGCTCAAAAGTGCCTCCCTTTCCTTCCCACGGATCCATACCCATCATCACCATTCACAGATCCATATGGCCATGACGTCTCCATCTCTCTTGTGCCGCTCCGTCTCCATCTCTGTCTTGTGTGCCGTCGTCCCTCGCTTGTCTCGCTTCTCTCTCACCGCCGCCGCATCCCTCTCATTCCAAGCTCACCTCCCTTTCTCCCGCTCATTGAGTCACCTCGTCTCTATTATCTCTCTTTCTCTCTTGGTTTTATTTTGTTTGATGCTGAAGACTGAGTCACTGAGGAGTGAGTCGTGACTTAGAGTCTCAGACAGAGTGAGATCCATGAAGTTCTTTCATAGGTCATGTCGGGTGACCCGTGAAAATTCACTGGTCGTGTCGTGTTTGGAGCTTCGACTCGTTAATTAAACAAGTCGTGTTTGGGTCTAGCTTAAACAGGTTGCGGGTCATCATGGGTCGTAAACGGGATGACCCGTAGACCTATTTTGCCAGCCCTACTTTGCAATCACATCATGTCTTCATTGTAACAAAGAATTCTTGTAGGTTTCCATATTGCAATTCAAAATGCATCAAGGGTCAACCTACACCGAATCTGCCTAGGATCTTTCTCCATGCCACATCTGCTTAATAATTTCTCTACATTACGCATCAAGCTCCCAACCAGTTTCAAAGCAAAATTTTCTTCTTCCCCTATATCGGTTGCTTGTGTTTTGCAGCGTCAAATATATTTAGGTTTGATCTGACCATACAGCTACACCCACCAAGACCTCCACGAAAAATTGGCACCATCCATGGTTGGTTACCACTTTATCAAACCTTTCCTTTGTAAAATCATCTCCCTCCCTACAATTGCTCCATGTAAATTTTGGGCTCCTATAGCCTAGGTCCAAGAGACGACATTCCTCTAAGGTATTTTGAAAGGCTTTCATCAAACCCTTTTGACGTCCATTCCCACCAAATTTTTCATCTAAACAAAGAATCTCGTTAAAATCGCCAAGTCAAACCTAAAGGCCTTTGTCCATTGCAACAATATAACGAAGTAAACTACATGCCTCCGAATGCTTGCTAGGATCAGAATGACCATAGAAGCCGGTGAACTTCCAAGGCGGGTCGGTTGGAGAAAGGCACACCTTTGCATTAATGTGTCTCCGACTATAATTTTGAATGTCTACCCTTGAGTCATTTGTCCAAAATAAAGCCAACCCCCCACTCCGTCCCACACAATCCACCACAAACATGTGATCAAATCCCAATTGGATTTGCACCCATTCCATTTTATTCGCACATAATTTAGTTTCCATTAAAAAAATCTAAAGTGGGCTTCTTCTCTTTCACCAAGCAACAAAGCTCTCGAACTGTCCGAAGGTTCCCAAGCCCTCGGCAGTCCTAGTTCATGATAATCATTGCGGTCAACGGGGCTATTGAATAGCCACCACCAATCCCGATCCAATTTTATCCTCTTTATCCACCATTTCACTAGGGTTATACACCTGTCCTCCTCTCACCCACCCTTTTTTACCATTTTTGCTCCTCCCTTGTTAATATATTTTCCTTTTCTTTTTTCTTGTCCTTCCTCGCTGGACTTTGTTAATTTTATCGTTTGTCCCCCTTTACCATTTCATGTTAATGTGTTATCACTGGCTCGTCGCCTCTCTATGTTATCTCTAAAGTTATTACTTTTCATCTTTTCCTCCACGTTAGCCATTGTGAGAAAATTCCCACTGCTTTTTTGACCCATGCCCAGATTCTTACTAATATACCCTTTTTCCACTTCTTTTTCTTCCAATTTTGAATAATTGTCACACACCCCTTTAAACACATGCACACCTTCTTAAGTCTTGCCACCCTCCACTTTATTTAATGAAAGGCTTGATTGCCCAATATATCTTTCCCCCTCCTTCAATGCAGATTGGTTTTCCTTAAAGAGTGGGATTTTCGGAGTCCCTAACCCATTCTCATTAAACAGTAGATCCTCTTCATATTTCATGGGAACAAAATCTCATTGATCTGTGCCTTCTTCATTGTCTCCGTTTTTTTCTCCTCTAGCTGGAATGGTAATGGTAGGTTTCACCTTTTTTGGCAAGTTTGGGCTCTTTAATTTCTTTTCCAAAAATGTTCCAGCCCTACTCTCCTCCTTACCAGAACCATTTCCATCATTTTCTGGCCGACCACGATGGGGGGTTGTCTAGTTGGTGTTTGTTTCCTATCCAGGTCAAGTTTCCCAAACTCTCCCTCATAACCGCACTTGGTCTGCTCTCACTTGTCTGGGTCTCACCTATCTGAATCTTACCTGTCTTGTCCAAATCTTCCTTCAAATATTCTTTTTGGGGAACTAGGACGTAGCCATGGCCCAAATTGTAGTGACCCAAATTATTAATTAGGTGTAAGTAGCTTAGTTAGGGGAAGTTAATTTGGGCTTTGGGTCACTAAGGACACTAGATGGGCAATTTGGATTTTTGGGTGGATGTACTCTAGATCTAGCAAACATACGTTGCTGTCTGTAGTGTAAAAGTACGAGGAGACCACCAGACGTACGCTTTACAAACTGTACCAACAAACGTTTGTGAGACCACTGGACATACGTTACTTTTTAAAATATCCTCTGGTTAATATCTGAACGTACGAGGCAGCCTTTGGGAAATAGTACCGAACGTACGCTAGGTTGGCCGAATGTTCGCTACTTTGATAGAGAGTTGGTAGCAGCCCTCTCCTATAAATGCCCCTTACCCCCTTCGTGTTTTTCATGGTTTTTAGATGCCCCCAGATTGCCAGAGTGTTTTGAGTGTGCTTTGTGAGTGTTTTGTCAGCGTTGGTGGAGTGTTCGTGTGTTTCAGAATGTTCGTGAGGCAAAACTCTTGCAGTTTTGTTTCAAGAAGATAACGTTCGATCCTTCACTTTTAAATACGTCGTTATGCTGCTCGATTTCTATTTGGTTGTAGTTGTTAGCTTAGATATGCTTTGAATCTTATTTAGGTTAGCGTTTTGTTAACTTAACATTGTTACATTACATAAAGGTTGTAATATAGGTTATGAGGCTTTAGGGTGTTTCTAATAGCCTTAGGAGTCGGAGAATATACGGACAGTAGAGAACAAATGAGGTTCTTCCTAAAAACCCTCAGAGCAGACATATAGTATCATTACCAAACGTACAGTCCATCATGACACGGTGGATGTACTACCTCAAGCCTGACGTACAATCAGTGTGTGACAGGAAAACCCTATTTTCACCAACCGTCTCATATCTCATGTTTTCCTTATTCTAGAGTTGTTTTAGTAGAATTATAACTAATAGAAGGTTTTTCACAGATTTGAAAAACTCGGATCTTTCGGAATACTCAGAGACACTTTTTGATCCAGGTAAATTTTAACTCATATAATACACGTTATTTTCCATGCACTGCACATCTATTTTGTATATCAAGAAAACATGCATATTTTACAATTCTCACAGTTTATACTTATTACACATGAACTCTGATATTTTGAAAAAAACATTGTACTAAACATGTTAACCAAGTGAGACTTGTAAAATGACATACATGTAAAATACAGACAAGATAATTCGTATCGTATGACATGGTATACCGGTACATGCGGTAGTAATGGATATAGGCTTACTATACATGCTAACTTTATAGTCAAATGTATGTATTATATGATGGCTTTGGATCCATTGGTTTTGTGACTACGGTGCAACCTTTCCCAATGGTTCAGTCATTATAGAACGAACGTTATTAATCAGTGTGGGCCACCCGAGGTCAGACTCGGTCGTGTCGCTAATGTTATGCACGGTATGTTGTGCAATTGTTGGGACACTGGCATTGTACATAGGTCACTCAACTGCTTTTGCTTATTAAACATCTGAGTTCGTTACTAAACTGATATAGGCATTATCTGTGTTAAGAATCACTAAGTCTTAGACTTACCATTTTTTTTTATGTTTCATCTCTCATTACGATTATTATACGATTTAGCCGCTTTAGAAGAAAATGCCATCGGAGCAAACTTGGGTGCTAGCTTAAGACTTGATCTATGTGATCTTTGAAAATATAGATCTTGTTTGGTTACGTTTGATATAGGAGACTGGAGGATCTGCTCGTGCAGACATGATAGAGATCTTGATATCATTAGCTTCACTTAAGCTTAAGTCTAGGCTGTGATTTATTGATCCATCCTTTTGAGAACTATGTTGATGTTATATTATTTTGGGTTGTATTTCTTTTCCTGATGATGGTTTGATGACCAGTACATTTGATGACAATCTATGATATTATAGTGACGTAGTATTTTATCTCTGGTATTTGTTGTGTGATGTTTCATTTAATGTCTCTTCCCATTGTCTTAGTAAAGTCTTCCGCTGCAGTTTTCTCATTATGACGAGGAAAGTGAATTCCTGAAGGTCTTGTTATGTGAGGGACAGGACTGGGATGGCAAGTCGAGGGATCAATTACTAGTTAATTGATTTGCCCATCAGGGTCGTCACACAAATTCAATGGGGGCGTTTTGTTTCCTTGCCCCATTGCTTTCCTCACAACCAATTATCCCATGTTTGATCACACTGCAACGAAAACAAAACTTTAGAAGTCTCTCATATTGAAAACCAATCAAAATGGAAGACCCATTTATCCTCAGGATCCTCCATTTGATCAACGGTTTATGTAAATCAAGATTGACCTTAACCCATAGGTATTCACCCCGAACCATTCCTCCATCATCAACATCCACCTCCTCAACATGACCTGTCAAAGACCCAATCTGTTGTCCAATTGTCAAGCTCATACGGGCCAGTGGGAGGCTGATCATTCGAACCCAAAACGTTATTCTATCGAACTGGATTTGTGCTAGGGGCCTTAAACCATCGTAGTCCTCCACTACAAATACTAATAGGCTCCCCTCAAAGACCCATGTTCTTCTCTCCAACACTCTTTCCTTGTCACATTTATTCTCAAAGTCCACCAAGATTAGGTTGTCTCCCAGCACTTTGAGGGGCAGTGTTCTTGATGGCTTCCAACCACAAAGTAGGGTGGTCTTGATGACCTCCTTGCTCACCAAGTGGTCAGCAATTAAATTTCCAACGACATAGGTTTTCCCGCGAATGGTCCCTTACGCCCACGCCTAGTTTTTGATCTCCAATTCATCGCCCTCCACTTTCGATAGAGAGAGACTCGTCCACATCCGAGCCAAGTCATTTACCATTTGCATCTCTTGATTCATCATGCTCAGTACTCCCACAACTGTAGCTTGGAAAACTGATAGTTCTGCCATAGGATTTCAAACTACCTCTGTGTCTCTTGCGTTTCCTATGGAAGACGCATATTTTGGTTTCTTGCGCAGAGGCGAAACTTTCAATAATTATAAATCTATCTAGTTTTATATAATTGACATTTTTAAGCGATAACAAAAACAATAATACATAACGATATTGTCTTTTTCAACGGCTGCTAATTATTGTCAATGTCACATTTTTTGAACAATTTCCCTCTTGCCAAAACTGCTATGTACTTCTCATCTAGAATTTCTCATTATTTTAAAGAATTTTTTTAGATTAATCATTGAGTCAATGAGTCAACACAAATCACACCTCAAATGCTTCATTCCATCAGCATTTTTTGTCAAAATTTTCAAAGTACCCATGCTTTTTAAAATGAAATAATTGTAAAGATTCATGCGTTTATTTTTTTTATTAAAAAAAATTATATATTTCCAATATTTTTTTTATAAAATATATAAATATTTATATTGAGATTTTTGACAAGATTTAACGGAAAATCCTAACATAAAGGAACAATTGAAAATTCAATACCTAATTTTTTAAAAAAAAAATATAAAAAATTCAATAATAGTTTGGTCTTTTAATTTTTTTTTGTTAGGGGTTAACATAAAAATTGATGGAGATGGTAAATTGCATCAAATTGAAAGTTCGAGGGGTGAAATTGAGAGTTTTTGAAATTTTGATGGTCTTCTCTAAATGTATTATAGTTAAGGGATCATTTATGAAGTCCCGCCCCCCGACCCAAAAAAAGAGAACTCTTCATCTTCCACCTCTCCCACGTTAGAAGTTCCATCACCGCCCAACTAGCGTACGATCGCCCAACTGAACATTGCTGCTTGAGCCAAAAGGCACCACCACATATTCTTCGCATACAATAAATGTATAAAAATAACAAAAAACCAAAATAATATATCAATTACTATCATTAGCATCGTCAATAAAATCCAAACAAAAATAATAAGATATTGCCACATACTATCAATCACTAGTAGCCTGACCGAGTCCGACATGAGGTGGTCTACGCCTGCAATAATGTCCATCTATAATGACCACCAATCAAACATGGTTGCGCCGATCATGAAGCAACCATTAGATCCAAGGTCAAATACACTATAAACATCTTTGTGATCATAAAGTCAAACTTTTATATGTGATACCCGAATAAGTATAATAATAAAAAGAAATGTATGTATCCATATTAGTCATTTTTTTTATAAACAACTGCTATGTAAAATGGTTTAATTTTTTTTTTTTTTGCAAAATATTAATTTTAAATTGTTCGTGATCGAACATTCAAGAGTACCTAGAATGTCCAGTGAAACCTTATTCCCTCATGTTTGACAATGAACCATCGAGGTTCAATGGAAATCCTAGAACTGTTAGTATAACAGTACACCAAACATTGGAAGATATATACCGAAAGTTTGATGAACCTAAAAAGCAAATTTAACCTATTAGCTGCCTCATTCAGGCTTAGCCTTATCCATCCACCCACTCCTATATAAACCCCATCTCATGACCCTTCAGATCAAACTCAGCCCCATGCACTTTACCCACCCTAAATCTAAAGAGACAATGAGATTTTAGAGAGAGAAATATGTGTTTTGGTGTTAATCCATCTTCATTAAGGTAAATCCTTGAACCATACTCGTTTTTCATGTTGTATGTACTCTATCCATATGATGTACCATGATTTTTACGAGTCTTAAATATTGCAAGATGCATTTATAATTTATTCATCTTAAAAGACTATGATTTTTCAAAAAAATATGAGCTAACTCTTGTTTCAAGATTCTCATGTTGATACTTGATATGATTTAACATGTTTTTATTGATTTATTAGAAGTTTTGGTTTAGGTATGATATGTGTTAGATAAGAATTTTAGAATTTTGCATGCATTATGATGCCCATCGAACATTCCATGGCATTGGCATTGGGTTGAATGTTCGACTATCATATATTGAATATTTGATATCAATGTTGAACGTTTGACAGTTCATACAAATGGATAATTACGGTTTTTTTAATGATGGTCTAGCGTTCCACACATGCAATAGGATTCTCAAAGTACTTTGTATAATGTTATACTATGTTTTGTAGTAGTGGGAGATTAAGATGTCAAAATCTGAGGATGAATGGATAAGGTAAGTAAATACGTACAACAACTTAAAAAAAAAAAAAAAGGTGATATGTCAATGGATTGAGAATAAATTTTTAATAATATGTTATAAGCCTATTACTTTTTATAAAATGAATAAATGTCTAACTAAATGAACAATATTTGCGTTGTATGATATTGTACACTGTTACCTGCAATATAATTGCCATAAGCTTACTCCCAATGAGCAATATATGTTTATTGTTTATATTTGACCTTGGATCCAATGGTAATTTGTAATCGATGCAATTATGTTTGAGTGGTAGTTACTATAGACGAATGCCATTAGTAGTGTGGGCCACCAAAAATTGGATTTGGTTGGGATATTAGTGAGTGGATGGCATGCATACGATACTTGGGGCACTGGTATCTTATTACAAGTTCTCTGCATTAAATATCAATGTTTGTTGTCGAAATTTTGTCATAGTATTTCATTAAATTAAACCACATTTTTATGGCATAGTAACAAAGATAATACATGTTATATTTGTGAAAACCCACGTCTACCTTTTCAAGTTGTAAACTATTACTTAAAGGCTAATTGCATATTCAATTATGATATTTACTTACTAAGTCACAGACTTACGTAGTAATTGTAGTTTTGCAGGCAGTAAGAAAATTTGTTATCAAGCGAATGTGTCATAGTATCAGGTGTGGCAAGTATTTAGAATATTTTTGGAAGCTTTAAGGCTATAATCGACAATGTCATTGGATATTTATGACTATAGTAATCTCTAATACAATATGGTATTAGAGCATTCGGTTTTGTCAACCACAAAAGATAATCTAAGAATATGTTATGATATTAGTAGGTTTGAATAGCAAGAGACTGGAGCATATGATAGAGTTATGATCATTTGAATGGTATGTCTTGATTGCTAAGGTGCAGGCCGAGTAACAATCTTGTTGATTGCAATAGAAATAAGCCAGATGGGTCCTTAGCTCGGCAAGGAAGCAGAGGATATCACAACACATGACTCAAGTGGCTGAAGAGTATGCAGGGATGGAACGAGATGAGATATGGTTACAGAAGACCAGGGCACTACAAATAGGGATGAACAGCCAGAAGGTAGCTTTTCTTCTTAGCATCGAGAATGATTACGGGGTTATGATCAAGCAAGAAGAAGACTTGTCATAGTCTTTTTTATTATTTATTTTAAATATATTCAATTTAATTCCCATACATTTTTTTTCTTCTAATTTTATTTTATATTCTCTAAACTATCCAAACACAATTTCAATTTTTTTTTTCAATATTCAACATTTTTAATATAATAAAAAATAATAAAAAAACAATATGATAAAGTCCACATGCCCATTTAAACTACCACCCAATTGTTAATATCCACCCTAACTTTCAATTGTGATAATATTTCCCAAACTACCAATATTAAGGGCCTGTTTGAGATTGCATTTGGGAGGCCTAAAAGTGCTTTTAATACTCAAAAAGCCCGTTTGAAAAAAAAAGTAGTTGTTTGTTAAAAAAATTAAAAGCGCTTTTAAGAGTCCAAAAAACCTAAAGGTGGTCAAAAAAACACTTTTGACAAAAGCTTAAAAATGAAGCTTTTGTCCAAAAGTTCTTTTTAGCTTAAAAGCTCTATTTCTCAAACTTAATTTCAAATATGCTCTAACAAAGTGATAAAATGCCATTATATAGAAAGATTTCTCAATAAGACAAAAGTATCCTTATAAATAATTTTTTTTTTTGACAAAACAAAAAATTTTTAATTTAAAAATAAAAATAATTTTTTTTAAAACGATTTTTTTTAATTTTTTTAAAACGAAAATTTTATTTTAAAATAATAATTATTATTTTTGTTGGTTTTAGGTTTTTTATTTTTGTTTTTATTTTACTAAGGGTAATTTCATCATTAGGGAAACATTGACAATTTTAGGCAATTTGGGATGAGATATTGTCACAATTAAAAATTTGAGAGAACATTGTTAATTGCGTGATAATTTGATGGGTATGTGGAACTTTCTAAAAAACAATAAAAAATATAAGCGAATTAGAATCATTTCAAGTTTATTTTTTGAAGCGAATTAAAATCATCTCAAGTTTATATTTTTTTGAAATATTCGCATAAGAGGGAGGAAAGAGATTCAAACTAGTGACATCCGCTTCATTAGGCGTGGTTTTAATCGATTGAGTTATTTTTTTGGTGAATTAAAGAATATCTAATTAATTATATTAAAATGATATTTTTGTATTATGAAAAAGTGATATTTCTACTATTACCAACTGAGAGAGGATCCGTTAAAAAAAAAAGAAGTGTATTGCGTACTTTCAAACCAACCCCTAATTAATTAATTAACTAATTAAAACCTCGTTGTTGTCGAAGAAATAGGAGCTTTTACTTCATGCGCCAGCGCCAGGGGCAATTGAAAAATAAAAAAGGCAAGGCAAAACCTCGAAAGCAAAAATATAATTTAATTTAATTTAATTGCTTTTCTTAGAAGCGAAAAAAAGCAAAAAAGTACAAATTTTTGAAGTTTGTAACCAACGCATTACCCGAGCGACATGGGTCCTATACGAAAAGACCCCTCGACGCCTCTACTCTAAGCCCCGCTCTTTGGCTTTTTCTAACTTTGGACTCCATTTTGACTCTCCATCTACTCTCCCCCACTGGCCACTGTGCTCTCTCTCTCACTAATTTTTATATAATTTTGGTTAGCTTTGATTTTGCTTTAGATCTACCAAATACGCAAAGTCTGAGAACCTACTGCCATTATAGTCCCCGTTGAACATCCTGTTTCTCTTCTTCTTCTTCTTCTTCTTCGATTACAAACTAACTAACCAAAACCAAAAAAAAGGAAGAAGCCGAAAGCCACAGAGGAGGCCAAGCGACTAAACCCTAGATCTGAAATGCTGCAACTCCGGCACCGGCGGGACTCCACCCCCGCCACCACGAAATGGCTGAACAAGGTACATTTGCGACAATGTCGGGGGATTTTGTTTCCAATTTTAGAAAAAGAAAAACAAAAAATTGAATTATTCCGACGTCAATTTGTTCTTTGTTTCGTAGTTTGATGAGAATTTGGAGCAGTGGCCGCATCTGAACGAGCTGGTGCATTGCTACACGACGGACTGGGTCAAGGACGACAACAAGTACGGCCACTACGAGAGCATCGGGGCGGTGTCGTTTAACAACCAGATATATGAGGGCCCCGATACTGACATTGAGACTGGTAACGGTGGCTTCTCTCTCGCACAAATGCTACTACTACTACATTTGCTTAAAGCGGACGGACGTCTTAATTTTTTGTTTAGTTTAACTAATACTTCTTCTTTTTCCTATTTGCTCTGTAATGGAAAGAAAATTAAATTTCATCGAAAGAAGATATGCAGTTTCTGTGAGATATTTATTGGCGCAAATTAGTAGTAAAAAAATTTAGAAAGATATCTGTAAGATATTTCTTGTATTAAATGGAGTGGTAAATATAATTCACCCAAAGAGAGGCAAAGTTCTTCAGAGAACTTAATTTGAAAAAAAAAAAAAAAATTCAGTTTGCTGTTCATGAGACTTTGTGATTAATGTTTTGTGTTGATTTAGTGTTATGTGTTGTGGTGTTTATGAAATTATTTTGAACCGTTTGCAGAAATGCGTCTTGCCAATGCAAGGCGATCAAAGGCAGAAGATACTACTGATGATGACGTTCCGAGCACCTCAGGAAGGCAATTTACAGAGGCGTCTGTTCTGAAGGTTGCATTCGTTTTGAGTCTTGGTTTTAGTCACATCAAATGTGTCATGAGTCTAATTTTGTTTCGCAATTCTTTGGTTTCTGTACTGTGGAAAGTTTTAGTGAAATGTGTGCTACTCTAGTTCCCTTCTTTGTGTCCTAAATTTACCTGGATCTGAATGTTTTTGATTTGCAAATTAATTTGCAGCATTTTGGTCCATCTCCCCTTCCTGCTTATGAACCAGCATTTGATTGGGAAAATGAGAGGTCGATGATATTTGGCCAAAGGATTTCAGAAGCTCCTATATCACAGTATGTCACTCTTTTGTTATTATTATTATCTTTTTCTTTTTGGCCATTAGAGTATGTCAGTTTTGTAGTCATAGTACCAAGTAGAATCTTTATATCAGCCATTTAGTTTGTTTCCCCCAATTAATTCTCTCTTTCTCTTTCTTTGTTTCATTTTGGGATGGTCATAGCGGATTAAAGATATCTGTTAGAGTTCAGTCATTATCATTTCAAGTGGGATTAGTAGGTGAGTGTTCTGCTTTTGGTATCGTCTCAATGTTATGTTACTGTATTTAATTTATTGGTTTAAGGTGTTTCAATATTTCTGACTTAGACTTCTCTCTCTCTCTCTCTCTCTCTCTCTCTCTCTTAGAGCCATTTTATGGTACAATTTGCTTATATAATAGGGAGAGAAGAGAAAAGTTGTCAGAGGATTTCCATTTTCATGTGTTACCTACTGAATTGCAGGATGTAAGTATAAGTCCGATTCAGCACTTGTTTTTCTGAAATTTTATTTCCCCTTTGTTAACAGAAAGAGTGAATTACCACTTACATTATAACTAAGGAATTTACTGTTTTCTTTGACACCATTTTCAGGCTAATGAACGGCGGGGTATCTTCTATTTAGATGCTCCATCAGCATCAGTTTGTCTGCTAATCCAATTAGAAAAGCATGCCACGGAAGAAGGCGGGGTTACCTCTTCTGTTTATTCACGTAAAGAACTGGTATATACTACAAAGGCACCTTTACATTTTTCTTTCTTACTAGCTGCCTTCAACTTGTTTCTTAATGCACTAAAAGTTGCTATCTTGTGTGCGTTACCAGTCAGCAACATTATTGATGCGCCTTTTTTCATAAAATTTCCACTCTCTGTTGCCTTAGTTGTTTCCGAATTGGGTTCTGTTGATGTCTTGAGAAATCAATGCCTCTGTTTTTAACACTTTGCTGAATTTTGTTAACCATTTTTGAACTCTTGGTGCTTGATGTGGATATGAGGTTTGGGCTAGAGTTACTATCAGCTGTGCTTGTGCTGGCTTTGGTCTCCGCATGATTTACTGGATTGCAACCTTGATCTCAGCATTTGTATTTGATCCCTTGTTGGTCCTATATGATATAATACCATGATAAACACATCCTTGTTAATTATGTTGACATGGTCTTTAAAGGGTAGCTCAATCGGTTAGGGACCATGCCTCATGAAACGGAAGTCACTAGATTGAATTTCCTCTCTTCTCCTCCTCCTTGGGACAAAAAATTACTTATAAAAAAAATTATGTTGACATGGATTTGCTTATCTCTCTCTCTCTCTCTCTCTCTCTCTCTATCTACCTATCTATGTGCATGTGTGTTATTGATAACATCCTTTTATTCTCTTCTTTTGAAATAATTCAATGCAAGCTTGTTGTTGTTGTCATTGATTACTTGATCAAAATGTTCTCTTTTGTGTACTGATGCGTTCCCTGTACCTGAGCAGGTGCCCTTAAGTGAGCGAGAAAAGCAGAAACTGCAGGTGTGGTCTCAAATCATGCCTTACAGAGAATCGTTCGCCTGGGCTATTGTTTCATTATTTGATAACAGCGTTGGTGCAGCTTCTGGTGGGGCTGCTTCCCCAAGCAGCCCTCTTGCTCCTAGTGTGTCTGGGACAAGTTCCCATGAGGGTGTCTTTGAGCCCAGTGCAAAGATCACATTAGATGGGAAGCTGGGTTATTCAAGTGGAAGCTCTATTGTAGTTGAAATATCAAACTTGAATAAGGTTAAAGAGAGCTATACTGAGGACTCACTGCAGGTGTGGAAGAGATTTATATCTTAAATCTAGTTGCTTTTTAAGGTTCCTCTTTATAGTGTTTAAGAAATTATACATGAAAAATTATAGCTAAATTTTTTGCATGCTGATGAATTAATTTGGATTACTTGACCTTCACTTAATTGTTCCCCTTGTTGCATTTACAACATTCTTGGTATCATGCACTTGCTTGCTTAAATAATTGTAAACATTATTTCCACCTTCATTCTCTATGCGTGTTAGCTTCCCTAAGACTTTAGCTTGCAATTTGTTGTTTATGTACACCCTGTAACTTCTATCACCACTTTGTCATCTTCTAGTTACATTTCTTATCAGTGATGTAGTATAGCTGACTTGTTACTTGATCTCATTGTTATGTTACCAAATATTTGGGTCTTTAATTATGTACTTTAGCCTCTTGAGGATGTCTGTCATCATAAGGAACCAGTTGGTCTTTGAAATAATGCTTTGATACCAGGGTTTGAAACTGTTATTCTTGAGCTTTAGCTACTAATTTGGAATGACCTAAGTTGTAACATTTGAAAGGAAGGATATGGCAGCAATATGTGGAACTGCCCTTCTGAAAAGGTTTACTCCAGAATAAATTAACAGGTGCTCCATCACAAGCAGAAGCTAGTTAGGTAAAAGGCCTGGGTAGAACCCGACATGCAACTTTCCTGGCATGTTGCTCCTCTATGCTAAATTCTTTGGATTTTCTGATAATGGAGTTTTCACATAAGAACTGGTCGAACATGATAATTTTTTGAAACCACTGTGAAATCAAGTATGCCGGAGTTGCGGAGTTAATTTATCTGGGTAAATTTGGAATTTTACTCTTTAATTCACATTTTTGTAAGGTTTGGAGAATTCATCATTATATTTTTCTTTTGGTTCTTTTCCTATTGTTTGAGGCGATTGGGAAAGGAGGCTTTGCATGGCCCATAGAGATAAAGAATGTACATGGAGGCTTTGGTCACATTACATCATTTTGACCATGCAAAGGGAAGCCAGGAGAGTGTTATTTTGATACTGTTAATGGAATAACATAGAGTTTGCTAGCCAACTAGCAAGGAGGCAACCCTCTAATTGTTTTAGAATCACTGTTCTTAATGCGTTAAGGAGCACTTTTGCATGCTGCAGTTTTAAAATGTTGATCAATAGAGTTTACCATGAATATTCGTTTAACCCACCTAGGAAACTGCTAATTTGCTAATGTTTGTTTTTTATTTTTTATTATTTGTTATATATAATTTAATTTTTGTGATAAGTAAATAATTTATTATTAAAAAGGATACTCTTTATGGTTTAATGGATTCATCCCCAAAGTTCTCTCACTTTTACCCATTCTAGACTGACTTCTTTTTTTTTTATGTTCTTGAGAAATAATACTCCAGATCGATTGCCAGATATTATTTCTTTATGTTCATAAAGCCCCAGAAGCTTGTAAAAATGTAACCTGCCATGAGTGAGCCTGAAGTTTTTGAATATTCTCTATTCTTACTTTCTTTTTTATGCCAGAGGATGAGTTACACATCCTTAAAGGATTTTGGTCCTTTTTTGTCTTCTTCTCTTCCTTTCCTCCTCACCAGTTTATTGCCACTGTAACTTGTAGTAGCTAAGTTTCTTCATTCGATGTCAGCCAAAAGGCTGAGAAATGTATTATAGTTGCTAAATACAAGTATAAATTGAACTAAGCTTGAAAATTGCTGAAAGATGAGGAAAGTGAGAGACTAACTGCAAGACAATGACTTAGTTTACCATTAAGATATAAGGAATGAGTCCCTAGTTGGCTTGCTTTTTAGTACTTTTATGTCATTATTCATTCCTGGACATGCGAGTATTTGTGGATATGTTGGTTATTTGCATGTGGATGAATTTTTAGCTATGCAAGGGCACATGAATAACCTATTTAGTAATTAACTGAATCCCTTTAATGCGTTTATTGGTCTCTAAAGATGTTGCACTTATACAATTGTCTCCCTTCGTTTTTCAATTCTTATTTTTTATTTTTAAAATCTAAATGGCAGCATGTAAAGTTTCCTTTTCACTTATCATTAAAAGGTTCAGAATATTGTGCTCAATGTCTTCCATAATTAGTTTTCCTATTCCATGTTTAATGTTTAGATGGATGATAGTGCCTTCTAATATATATATTTTTTTCTCTTGTTTCTTATTTATTTTTATTTTTAAACTTTAAATTTAAATTTATTATTATTATTATTGTTTTTATGTAGGATCCAAAAAAGAAGGTTCATAAACCTGTGAGGGGTATTTTTAGACTGGAAATTGAGAAGCACCAGATTGGTCATGCTGACTTGGAAAATATATCAGAAAGTGGGAGTGTCACTAATGATTCCATTGATCCGGGGGACCGCATTGCTGATTCTTCATTGAGAAAGTTATCCAATAATGGTTCTGATGGGCCTCAGAGTAGCAACATGAAGTGGAATTTATATGATGGGAAAGAATTTTCTGGAAATGGATCGAATGCCCACGAAAATCCTGATTTTGGTGTTGATGATGTAAGTGTGTAAAGCCCCTGTATAAATGATGATCCTCTCCATTTGGGTTAAAATAGATGTAGTCCCTCTGAAGATCCATGGCCATTTGATCATGATTGAAATGGCATGAATACACGATGAAAAATAGTGTTTCTTATTATTTGCTTGAACTTCTTTTTATGGTTATTTCATGTTTGTTTGATCATGATTGAATACCATGGATCTTGAAGTGGACTCCTCCATTTCAACCCAAATGGAGTTCCCCCATGCATAGTTATATATCTGTGGTTGAATCCAGTTGTAGTGAATCTATCAATTACAGTTCACATTACTTTTGTGCAAAGGTATTAAAATATTGATTTGTGATACCTCATCAATCTAGGTTGGATGGATCTGTTTGTCATGGATTTTTATTAGAATATATATATATTTGGACCAAATGGTATTTCATCCCTCCATA
The DNA here is from genome assembly GCA_013348765.1 of Carpinus viminea. NCBI lineage: Eukaryota > Viridiplantae > Streptophyta > Magnoliopsida > Fagales > Betulaceae > Carpinus > Carpinus viminea. The sequence goes on along the minus strand of CP054672.1, from coordinate 33,150,367 downwards.
AACAAGGGTGGAGGGTAAGCATATGGGTTCTATCCTCTATGTGTGCGCAAGTTGGGTTTGGTTGTTTGCCTATAAAATTAAAACAAGTTTTTGCTATAAAGATATATTCATATCGATCCATCAAATTGAGATGCTAGAGCCAAATGAGCCTCAAAATGTGCACAAGTCTCAGTGAGGGGTTGTGTATTTTTTTTTTGAAAATAACCTCAAAGATGACAGAGTAAATGATCAAAGAACAAGCTTTCTATTGAAGGAAACGTTTAGCATTGTCATAGTATTAAAGGAAAGGTGGTTGTTAATTCACTGTAATGATACAACTATTTTTCTAGAAAAATGTGTCCACATCTCACATCTTTCGTATATCGTTGGGTGTTTACAATAATAAAGTCTACATCTCACACCTTCCAGGGCTTGAATTATTATGCTATATCATTTGCCACTTCATTTAGAGTAATATATTTTCCATTACTTATTAGTATTTAGTTATTTTGAACTGGTTGTTGATATGATCTTTGATTGTTGTCCTACGCAACTGGATTTTTTTCCCTGAAATGCGTACTTTTAAATTTGGTTGGTCTGAATAATAAAGTCTACATCTCACACCTTCCAGGGCTTGAATTCTGATGCTATATCATTTGCCACTTCATTTAGAGTAATATCTTTTCCATTACTTATTAGTATTTAGTTATTTTGAACTGGTTGTTGATATGATCTTTGATTGTTGTCCTATGCAAATGGATTTTTTTCCCTGAAATGCATACTTTTAAACTTGGTTGGTCTGACATGGACACATGTATTGAGAAGAAGCTGATTAGATTTGGGGTCCCATGGAGTTTCATTTTTTAGTTTTGGGTAGGGATGCTCCTTCATCCATGTCATTAGTTCTTATCTAGGATAACATTTAAGAAGAAAGGTGAGGGGGTCCATATGTTGGAACTGTATGAGAAATGGATGCGCCCTTATTCAGTGGACCTCTCTTAAACAATGTGCTTCATTTGGCTCAATGAGCTTTATATGAACTCTACTTATCCTTTGTAGGCAGTGTATACTGAAAATTCTATCATGAAGAAGTCGCAGTTAACATTTTGATACATGTCCAGGCTTTCTTTTGTTTTTTTTTTTGGTGGTATATTTATCCTAAATGATATGTCGATTAACTTGCAGTTCCAAGCTTTTGACTTCCGCACAACAACGAGAAATGAGCCTTTCCTGCAGCTTTTTCATTGTCTATATGTATATCCCTTGACGGTTAGTTTAAGTCGGAAGAGAAATTTGTTCATACGGGTTGAATTAAGAGAGGATGATGCTGATGTTCGTAGACAGCCTTTAGAGGTAAATGCCTTGATTTATATTTTCAAAGCAGTGTTCTTTCTGAACTTCATCTTGTTTCACATGTGCAACTATTTTGACTAGGCCATGTATCCGAGGGAGCCAGATGCTTCCCTTCAGAGGTGGGCTAACACACAAGTCGCTATTGGGACTAGGGTGGCCTGTTACCATGATGAGATCAAACTTTCCCTCCCTGCTATCTGGACACCAACACATCACCTTTTATTCACATTCTTCCATATTGATCTTCAGACAAAACTCGAAGCTCCAAAGCCTGTATGTTTGCTTGTGTCTTTTTCTCTCAGAATAATGCTTGATTTTATTGTATCTTCTTTGCTTGTTTTTGTATTGTAATAGCATGTCTTGTGGGTTTGCTTCAGTATTACCATATCCACTCCTTTGAATTAATCATTTTGACCATTACTTTTCCAGGTTGTAGTTGGATATGCGTCACTTCCATTATCTACTCATGCCCAGTATGTATAAACTGATCTTTCTTCCTTCTTTGTCCTTGTAGCTAGTAGAATTCAACTTGTCGTTTATTTGTTCTATTTGGCTGCTGTAGTTTTAGTAATTCTGTGACCAGAAGTTTTACTTACATTAAGTGTCTCATGCCTGTGGTCGGATGTTAATCTTCATGACAATGGCGGCTGCTTATTGTTGTCTGCTATTGAGGGCTCTTCCTTCAAGTTACTGGGTAGCCACATGGAATGATAGACCTTGCCTTTTTGTTGGCCAAAAGTGATACCTTTGACCATATCTTGTTTGTCTAAGTTTGATGCATTACCATGTCATAGTGAACTAGATCTGAATTGATACCAAATGATTAGCTATACCTGTAGAGCTATTAACTCTTTGAATTAACTGTATTTACCCTGGAATTAGAAACATTTGTAAAATTTCGAATATTTAAGCGTCTTTTCTCAATGAATTGATTTGTTTTTCTTGTATTTGCTTTCTGACTGGATAGCCTTTGGCTGCTTTTCTTCTTCTTCTTCTTCTTCTTCTTTCTTTAATGTTCGAGATGTCTTGCGCTTTTCAATGAATTACTTATATATCAAAAAAAATGTTCGAGGTGTCATAAATATTTGGTGCTAATTTCTACTTATCAAAAAAATTATTTGGTTCTAATTTCCCACAGGCAGATTGCAGTTGCATTTGGTAATTTGGAATCCCCATCTTCTTCCTTGAGTGCTATCTCTTTCTCTCTTTTTCTCTTTTCTCTCTCTTGTTGGTGCGTGTAGGCATGTGTCAACATCTTCTTTTGTTTGTGTTTGCTCTCTGATGTTGGCTTGGTTGGAGCCTTTGTTTTGCTTGTCTACGATGGGTTTCTTGAGCTGGTTTATGTATCGGCTAAAGCCTTTGAGCTTTCAGTAGTAGAGGGATGGGTTTCTTGAGCTGGTTTTATGTGTCGGCTAAAGCCTTTGAGCTCTTAGTAGTAGAGGGGTGTTCAGTTCCTTGTTTGGTTGAAAGGAGCTGTGGGGTTACCTGGGCAATATTGTTGTGTAAGCTGGGTATTGTTTGGCTGTTGAACTTGATTGAGGAGTTGGTTCGAAGGATAGAGGTGGCTGAGTTTTTCAAATTGTCAAGGGATGGAAACATGGTGTTCATTGCTTAGAGATGCTCTAATAGGTCTGGCTGGTTTCCGGTGGTGTAGTTTGGTAGTGGCTGAGAGGCCTTATCGTAATCCCAGAGGGGCGAGAAGGGAGGGGATGGAGTAGATTTATTGCTGATATGAGAAAGGTGATGTCTTTCTTTGATCTTCCTATTGGCAAAGGGAGCAGAATTTTTCCCTTATGCTAGCCCACTGGAAGTACCTTCATGGAGGTGGTAGGTAGGGTAGTGCAGTTGCAGGTTTGACCTTCAGTGCCGGGTGTGATGGTGGAGTGAGCTCCTCCTTGTACAGCAGGCCACGTTAGGATTGTTGCCTTTGTACCTCATGCTCGGTATGAAGTCTGATTCTGTTTGCTTGAGAAATGTGGCTTTGAGGGCCAAGTTAGTTCCTGTATCTTCTGATGCGGTGTTTTCCCCTAGTTTAGGCACTTTTTTGGCAAACTCAGAGTGGGCTTTTGTTGCTAAGAGGGGTAAGAGGGTTCCATCGCTTGTTTTTTTTCTTTCCTCTTCTCTTTCCATAGAGGTGTTGGGGGAGAGAGAGAGAGAGGGGGTGGGGGGACATGTATGTGGTCAAACAATCTTGATTCCCCTTCTTTGGTCAATAATTGGTAGGTTTCTTATCTCTCCAGAGTGAGAAGTGAAGTTTCCGTTTTTGTATTAGAAAGGTTGCCTAGATTGTGTGCTCAGATCATTTCCACATTGTCTTTGATTGTGGTGATATTTAGGGGGGCAAAAGATCTTTTAATTTTGAGAATGTTAGGTTAAAGGCCGAAGTCTTTGTGGACAGGGTGAGGTAGTGGTGCTATTCTTATTGCATTCAAGGCTCCCCAAGCTTTATTTCGGCTTATAAATTTAAGGCCTTGAAAGCTGATTTAAGATTCTGGAATGAGTAGGTGTTTGGTAATGTGGAGACCCTTAAAAAACTCTATTGAAAGAGTTGCGTGTTCTTGATGGTTGGGAGGAAGCGAGAGCTTTATTTGATGAAGAGAAGTTGAGGAAAGTCATAGTTATTAGTGAGTCGGAAAAAACTACTTTATTGGAGGAGATAAGTTGGAGGCAAAAGTTAAGGGATCAATGGATTTGCTAGGACGTTTTTACTTATCAAAAAGAAAAGTTTTTCCATCGGCCAACTCAAATACTTATCAAATATTGGATTTACTTATCAAAAATGGCATTAAGACTTTTTCAAACTAAACTTACTACTAGCATGAAATTCATGGAACACCTCCATAATATCTACCTTGATCACGTCCTAGCAAATCCATTGAGGGAGACAAATCCATGAAGTTTTTCCATCGGCCAACTCAAATAGGAGAAACAAATCCATTTAGTCAGTGTTAGTAAATGGCTTAGTTTCTTTTGATCAACTTACAATATGGGATCACATTGTGCAATTCTATGATAGACTATTTTCAGAATAGTTTAAGGGGCGCAACCCTGTGTACTAAGGGTTGCGCCCCTCTGCGCTTTTTAATATATTCTTCTGACTTATAAAAAAAAAGAACAGTTTAATTGGTGGCCCAAACTGTATGGCCTTGCTTTTGATTCCATTGATGAGGAGGAGGCCTCTTGGGCCTCTTGGTTTAAGATACTATTTGAGGAGAGTGAGGTCCTTGAGGTGGTGAAAGGTATGCGCACGGAACAGGCACTAGGTCTTGATGGTTTTACCATGGCATTCTTCCAAATTTGCTAGGACGTGATCAAGGTAGATATTATGGAGGTGTTCCATGATTTTCATGCTAGTAGTAAGTTTGAAAAAGTCTTAATGCCATTTTCATTGTTCTTATTCCAAAGAAATCTTGGGTTATTGATCTTAAGGACTTTTGGCCTATTAGTCTTGTGAGTGGAGTTTACGAGATTATTGCCAAAGTCCTAGCCAATGGGTTGAGAAGGGTTGTGGAGAAGATTATTTCGAAGATCCATAGTGCTTTTGTTAGAGGTAGGCAAATCTTTGGCTTCGTGCAAATAGCAAATGAATGTTTAGATAATAGGATCATATCTTGATAAGCCAGGGGTGCTTTGCAAATTGGATATTGAGAAGGCTTATGATTATGTCAATTGGAAGTTCTTATTATACTTGTTGAGGAGGTGCGGTTTTAGGCAGAAATGACACTCTTGGATGGCACATTGCATTCTTCTGTGCGCTTTTCCATTTTTGTGAGCGGCAACCCATCCAGATTCTCTAGTAGTTCTGTTGGTGAGACAGGGAGATTCCTTGTCACCTTTTCTATTTGTTATCATTATGGAGGCTTTTTTTTTTTTTTGATAAGTCAATGTATTATATACAAAAAAAAGCACAAAGCGCCTAAGTACACAAGAACGAGAATGCAAAGCGCCTCAAGCATACATAGGAAACCCCAAATCAAAAACCCAAAGAAAGCGTAAACACGCCTCTAAGTACATAAAAAGTATACAAAGGAACCTAAAAACCAACCTCGAAACAACCCAGAAACAACAAAGGACCTAACTAACACCCTAACAAAAACATCCCTAGTTCTCCTCAGACCACCCTAGTGCACCTCCGGAGGAAATGAAAACGCATCTTTTGATCCCAACCAACCCCGTCGCCTCTTGCCCTTCACTGGAGAGATGGTGCAGTCCAGATTTTTAAGCTCTCTCATCCCCTTAACCTTAGGAATAGAAGCTTCAACAATATCCCGAAGTTTCTTGTCTTCACCTCCCCAAGACAACCCTAAAACAGGAGCGAGGTTCAAAGCGTTAGCCACCTGATCCTCCCCGACCACAGGAATAACACCCACAGCCTCCGCAATCAAAACCTTGTTTTTGTTCAGCTGTTTGGCAACCTTTTCCTTCACCCTCCGAGTATACCACAATTGAGACGTGGAAACAGAGGAATTAGAAGGTTTACCACTTTCCCTCCTAGGCTCCATCACAGCAGCCCCATCAGAAGATGAGCAGACCTGCGACGAAAGCAGGACAGTAGCACCAGAGCTAGACCCCTCCTCCAAAGTAGGATCTTTCCCCTTAAGCATTGGCAAGACCTCCTGCAACACCACTAGAGGGGAAGGAATAGGTCTCAGACCCAAGAACCCTCGCTGAATCAAACTTTTCGCCGAGGCCGAAGGGTGCACCACCTGAATATCCTCCACCCCAGACAAGGTGACCTCATTATCTTTGCAGGAAGGGTTGGAAGGGCTCACCGGCTCGTCCACCTCCCAAGGAGCAGCAAAAAACTCTGAGAGACACACCCAAGCGGTTAGCAGGCCTCGAGGAGAAAAAATCCTCCCGATCCCTGCTCAGAAAACCTGTCGGAAAATCCTCCACAGAGGGGAAATGAAAACCAGGGACCAGCAACTTAGCTCCATCAGCGGACCCATTTCCGTCACCCAACCCATCACCGGCATCATACCCAGTGCTAGCAGCGGTGGCATGAGTGGCCTCCGTTGCCGGCGCGTCTCCAAAATCCTTCACCTCGACATCCTCAACAACAGATCCGCGGACGCACACTGAGAGAGAAGGCTCATTGACCGAAGACGTTGATGCACCCAAGCACGCGGTGGCAGGAATGACCTTTGTCGCCGTCGAATCTCCAAAAACCTTAACCCCGACATCCTCAGCGACAGACCTGTGGGTGCACACCGATGTAAGAGGCTCACTGACCGAATACGCTGGCGCACCTAAGCACGCGGTGGCAGGATTGGCCTCCGTTGCCCGCGAATCTCCAGAATCCTTCAACCCGGCATCCTTAGTGACAGACCTGCGGGTGCACACTGATGGAGAAGGCTCACTGACCAAAGACGCTGGCACATGGAGGCTTTAAGTAAAATTCTTCTTGCAATTGTTAATGGGGGCTTTTGTTTTGGCTTTTTTGTGGGGTCTAGGCACTATAGTGTATTTAACATATCCCACCTTTTGTTTGAAGACGACACTTTGATTTTTTGTGGCACCAATCCTAATCGCCTATGCTATCTGTTTCTGGTTTGAAATTTAATTTGGCTGAGTCAAAATTGGTTGTGGATAATGTCATTACTGTGGCTGGTATTCTGGATTGTAGGGTTTCTTCTTTGCCTTTGAAGTATCTTGGTCTTTTGTTGGGAGCCTCTTATAAGGCCAAGTCTATTTGGGACGATGTTATCAAGAAGATAGAGTGTTGGTTGGCTTGTTGGAAAATGATATGTTTGTCTGAGGGTGGTAGGGTTACCTTAATTAATAGCTTCCTTTATAATTTGCCTATGTATTTCGTGTCTCTTTTCTCTCTTTCTACAAGTGTTGCAAACCACATAAAGAAGGTACAACAAGATTTCTTATGGGGTGGGTTATAGATTTCAAATTTCACTTGGTAAGTTGGTGTAAGGTTTATTATCCGATCGTTGAGGGAGGGTTGGGGGTTCAAAACTTGTACGTGTTCAATTGTGCTCTTTTAGGAAAATGCCTATGTCACTATAAGCATGAGAGAGGCTTGGTGGAGAGTTGTGGTGAATTCTAAATATGGGAGCTTGTCGGTGGGTGGTGTCTAATGAGATTCTTGGGTCATATCAAGATGTGTTGGGGGGTGTTTTTTGGTCATACTATATTTGAGGTTGGAGATGGTTCTAATATTAAATTTTGGCTTGACTTGTGGTGTGGGGGTCATGCCCTTAAGGAAGATTTTTTTTTTTTTTTTAAATTTTTTTTTTTATTTATATAGTATTGCTTGTGTTAAGCATATTTCCATAGCGGTTCATTTGAAGCTTTCTAGTGGCTCTCATCAGTGGAATGTAAGCTTTCTTCTAGTAAGATGTTTCTCGTGTATACTTCTTGTATACTTGGTTTGTGTTTTTTTGCTTTTAATGCTATTTCGTTTACTTAAAAGAAACATTTGTAAAAAGTTAATGACTGGGGACTCACATAGGGGGTTGTATTCAGAAACAAGTTAGGAGTTTTGTCTGCTGGTTAGAAATTGACTATTTTCTATGTTCATATTATTCTGCTTTGGACTAAAAAAAACAAGATTTTATCAAGTCAATTGGAGGGAGAAAAGGAGCAGCCGCTGCCATTTCAAGAGAATGGTCTGGATGTGGTTTTGTCCCCTCCTCCCTCCTCCCCCCTTGTCTCTCTTTCTCTCTCCCCCAACTTATTTATGTAGAAAACACACTGATTTGTGATTCTCTATCTCGTCTTCTTTGATTCTTCTAGACCTTTGGATATACCTTTCTTTTTTGCTTTCCTTGCGCAAAAAGGATTCTATCATGGTAGGAATGAATCAGATTTTTATATTTTTCTTTTATTTGAGTTGGGTAAAGGAAAGAGAGGGAGTTTGAGTTCAAGTCAGAGCTGAATTGATATTCATCTCTTAACATCTTCAATGGAGTACGTGTGACATTATTCTACAATGAAGGTTGCTCCTTGATAAAGTAATCTCAACCTTCCATGAGACGCAAAAATGTAAGCCATGGGGCCAATTGATAAGGTGCTACTGGCATGCTTGCAATGGAACTGATAAAATGTGAATTTTCACAATTGGATTCTCTCTAGTGGAATTGATTTTCCTCTTTAAATTATATTTGGTGTTAAACTTTGTTCAGTACATCATCATAAACATATTTATGCTTTGGATGCACTCTATTTTAGTTTATTCCTTGAAAATTGTGGAAAAGGGCTTTGCATAATGTGATCTTGTTTTGATCTGGCAACCATTTTATTTTCTTAGGTTCAAAATTTTAGTTTTAATTCAAGTATCATTATGGATCAATGATTATTCTGAAATGGTCATGGTTCAATTCAGGTTGCGATCTGAAATTTCTTTGCCAATTATGAGGGAGTTGGTTCCACATTATCTCCAGGACACTGGAAGGGTATGCTTCACAAAACCTTTTCCAATGTGCAATTTATTTTTTGGTTGCCTTAATTAATTTTCTTTATTATTTCAATAATATTTTGGGTGCAAATGTAATTGAGCACTAGTTGATTATTTGTAAGTAGACACTTGATTGTTGAATCTCTCTCTCCCTCGCTCTCTCTCAAAATTTATTCGGGTTTCATTCTTGTTTAATTTCTTTGCCAATTTTTTTTTGATAAATAAGTAAGCATATCATTAAAAGCGCAGAGAGGCGCAACCCAAGTACATAGGGAGTGTACAAAGACACCCCTTTAAAGAGAAAAGTAAGAGCAAAAATCTACAAATTGAGATATCGAAGAAACGTGAGGAATGTTCAAAACACCCGCCCATTGGTGTAACATTGTGAGAAACCTAGTGCTAATCTCTGCTGTTGTCAATTCTTTATCTTCGAAACACCGAAAATTCCTCTCCCTCCAAATAGTCCACATAAGGCACAAAGGGGCCATTCTCCACACCTCCAACACCATTTTATTACCTCTTTGGCCTTTCCAACAAGCAAGGAGATCAATAACCCTACCATTCATGACCCATGTCACATCAAAGAGTGAAAAAAGAACACTCCATTGTGCACGAGCCACATCACAATGAAGGAGATGATCAACTGACTCTCCACTCCGCTTGCACATACTACACCAATCCACCACAATTAAACCTCTCTTTCGAAGATTATCCACCGTGAGAATCCGACCAAGGGCAGCTGTCCATGCAAAGAAGCTAACTCTGACCGGAACTTTAACCTTCCAAATACTCTTCCATGGGAACAAACAACTCCCCTCATCATCCCTCTCCGCAGAAGAATTAAGCACCCTGAAGTAGGATCGTACCTCAAAGAGCTTCCTCTTTGATGGGATCCACCAAATACGGTCTACTCCCCTAGCATGATGTCGAGTCTCATATAATTTCGCATAGAAAGTCACCACCACCTCCACTTCCCAATCCTGAGCCGCTCGACAAAAAGGAACTTTCCAATGTGCTTCCTTAATTTGCATATGATCACTCACCCAAGCCTCTTTGTTCCTTGCAATATGAAATAATACGGGAAAAGACTCATTCAAAGGTTGATCACCACACCAAACATCATGCCAAAATCTGATTCGAGTGCCATCACCAACTTCAAATCTGATGAACTTGGAAAACAACTCCCACCCTCTTCTTATATGCTTCCAAACTCCTACACCAAATGGCCTCTCAACCTGTTTGGTACGCCAATCTCCCTCCATACTTCCATACTTTATCTCTACGACCTTCCTCCAATAAGCTTCCCTCTCCGTAGCATAACGCCATAACCACGAGTTGTTTTCCAAGTTCATCAGATTTGAAGTTGGTGATGTCATTTGAATTAGATTTTGGCATGATGTTTGGTGTGGTGATCAACCTTTGAAGGAGTCTTTTCTCGTATTATTTCGTATTGCAAGGAATAAAGAGGCTTGGGTGAGTGATCATATGCAGATTATGAATGAGGAAGCACATTGGAATGTTCATTTTTGTCGAGTGGCTCAGGATTGGGAAGTGGAGGTGGTGGTGACTTTCTATGCGAAATTATCTCCAGGACACAGGAAGCGTATGCTTCACAGAACCTTTTCTATTGTGCAATTTTTTTTTTGCCTTAATTAGTTTTCTTTCTTTTTTCAATAATATTTTAGGAGTGTTAATAGGTTTGTAGCAAGAAGTTTAGAGGGAGAATAGGCGGCTGTTGCATTATTCAACTTGTTCTTAACCTAATACAAACATCCTAATATATAGGATTAGGGAAATATCAAAATGGCCAAACTACCCTCAAACACTATTGACTTACTAATCCTAATAACTCTTGTAACACTCCCCCTCAAGCGGGATCACATAAATCCAGTTTGGAAGAAACAAGCAAATGGAACAGCTTGCAGCACACAATACATAGACCCATAAAAATGACAGGAAAATTTGCTAAAACTTCAATGCCGGTTAAACACTTGCCGGAAACTGCAATACTTGAAGTCAGATCTCGTGGAAAAACACCAAGGCTGGTAGAATCTTGCCGGAAAACAACAACCGGTCGGAAATCACCACATACCACCAAGGCCGGCCGGATCTCGATAACTAATAACCAACATCCAAGATTTGAGGGTAGTTTGGTCATTGTGATATTTCCATAATCCTATATATTAGGATGTTTGTATTAGGTTAATAATAAGCTGAATAATACAACAACCTCATCTTCTCCCTCTAAACTTCTTGCTGCAAACCCTTAACATGGTATTAGAGCGTGTTTCAATTCTTGGTTAATCCTTTGTTTGGTTCTCTCATTGGTGGTAGCACCGCCTGTGTGGGTCCACATGGGCAGTGCCTTCATAAAGCTCTAAAAGAGTTGAATATAGTCTATAGTTACCAAGAAAAAAAAAAATCTCCGGTCGAAGAAAAAGGAAAAAAATTCATTTACCATGCGTTTTCACGGTGGTTGGTTGTCGTTGTGCCTTGTGCAATGGCGCTAGGTGGTTTTCCAATGAAATCTGGAAAATTTTAGCAATTTCTAAGTCTTTGGCAGCCTTTTGTGGTGTTTTCCGGTGCTGTCCGATCCTTTGTGGTGCGTTTCCAGTATATTTGTGGCGTTTAATGGTGTTTTTTGAGTTCTCCGTCAACCTCTGTGGTGTTATGAGGTGTTTCTGGCAATTGTGGTGGTTTTCGACCTGTTAGTTGTTTCTGACGAGATTCTATCGACCTTGTTGTTTTGTGATGAGGTCCGACCAGCCTTGGTGTTTTGTGGTGAGATCTGATCAAATCTTGGTTGTTGGTGGTTAGTTATCGAGATTCGACCAGCCTTGGTGTTGTGAGGTGGTTTCCAACCAGTTGTTGTTTTCTGGCGAGATTCTACTGGCCTTGGTGTTTTGCGGTGTGATCCTAACGGCCTTGGTGTTTTATGGTGAGATTCAACTAATCGTTGCAGTTGCGGGCGAGTTTTTGACTGTCGTTGAAGTTTTAGTAAATTTTCTTATTCTTTTTTATTAGTCTTTGTATTGTGTGCTTGAAGCTGTTCTAGCTTGAGGGGGAGTGTTAGAGTATGTTTTCTATGTGTTTTGCGTTTGCTTGTTTCTTCCAAGCGAATTTATGTGATTTACATGATCCAGCTTGAGGGGGAGTGTTAGAAGAGTTATTAGGGTTACTAAGTCATTATGGTTTGAGGGTAGTTTGGTATTGTGACATTTTCCTAATCATATATATTAGGATGTTTGTATTAGGTTAATAGTAAGCTGAATAATTTAGTAGCCTCCTCTTCTCCCTCTAAATGTCTTTCTGCAAAACTATTAGCAGATTATTTGTTATAATAGTTATCTGGAACTAATGACTCCTTTGTGATTCAGCATTTAGATATTTTCTGACCTGACATTGCCATTTTATGTTCCTTTTTTTGTTTCAGGAGAGGCTGGATTATCTGGAAGACGGGAAAAATGTCTTTAAACTGCGGTTAAGACTTTGTTCGTCTTTATACCCTGTCAATGAGCGCATTAGAGACTTTTTTCTAGAATACGACAGGCACACTCTGCGAACAAGCCCACCTTGGGGTTCTGAACTTTTGGAGGTATTGTTCTAATGTATGCTTTAACTTTTTAGTAGTTTAGCGTTTTTGTTTTTCATCATTATATTGTCTTTCTAAAAATCTCCCCTCCATTTTTTTTTTTTTAAATTTTAAAAATGTATTCCTTACGCCACATTGTTCCAAAATGAAATTCCTTAATTAACCCTTATGCGAGTAACTTAAATACAAAGGTACATGAACCGACACTAAGAAGCCAGGCTTGAAAACCGCCTTGTGGGTGTTCCCCTTCCAATATCCCCTCTGGGAGTCAGCGGGTCTGGTCTTAGGTCCGCTAGTCTCTCTGGTTCCAGGACTCTTCTTAGTGGACTATTGTCTGCTGTTGTCCCTGCATCTCCAATTCAACATTTTAATTGAGTAGAAAACAATCCAGATCAGTATCTTTGTAAGTCTGGGTGAACACTCCAAATTAGTTTGAGGTTTCAGTGGGTTGGGATTCAAAATGCAGCTGCCTGGGCTATTTTGGGCTCTTTAGTTCTTGATCAGGTCCAAAAATGTCTGCACAAAACCTAATGGGCCGTTTGGAGGCCGTAAAAAGACTGAATAGCCCTTGGATTCCAACACAGGCCCTAAAATACATTTTTGGGACCCACAGTTCTACTGCCTATTTCTTGGTTGGCCACTAAATGCCCTACCAGGAAGGTTTGAAGAATATTGAAAAAGTTACTCACAAAAAAGAAAAAAAGAATATAAAAAATGTGATTCTAGCCCTTTGGAAGGCCTTGCAGAGACCTGTTTGAGTTTAGATTCCCAAAACGTTTGGTGTGAAGACCAAAAAAGCATACTCCCATTTGTTGTGCCTTGCTGAGCTACCAAATAAAGACCCACTTATGGAATGACTGTACTAAGAAGTGCATACCTTTTAGGGAAAAAGGGTGGTATAGAAGGACACGGAGCAATAATTTCCATCAATTATAGAGGGTTTCCTCAAAGCTAGGACAATTGGTTGAGAGGGCATCCCATGGTTCCTGGGAAGACATTCCCTTTCATGGAAAAACAAATCAATAAGTGATTCTCTACAAGTAGTGGTTCTTCTGATCCCCTCCTTCCTTTAAGGGAGTCAGACAGCTTTAGAAATGAACTTTGAGCGGTTCTTGTAAAATCTCATGGCACTGTATGACGCTCCCTGGTTAATCTCTCTGGTATGTGATTGTTAAGTTGTCAACCATGAAGTGGAGAGTGGGCAGTGCACTTAAGATATTGTAACTTTTGATTCTTCTGGAATTATGCAAATTGAATTGTATCAAATTGCATTGTAAATGTTTGTAAATAATATTAAGATTTTTTTAAAAAAACAAAAAATCTAATATGCTGTTATTTTTTGGAAGATAATGTTTTTGTTTAATTAATATGACAACTAGAAATATGGTGTTGGTGAATGCACTTTTGAATATTCTAGTTGTGCGAAAACCAATTACTTAAGTCATAATATGTTTCACAAGTACCGTATCCTTCTAAAGGCTTATGGAATCTGTTCTATATGTCCATGCCTGTGTTTTTTTGAGTTGTAAGGAGACAGGAACTAGAATCTGGTGAATGACTAGGGACATGCTTTCAAAGTGATTAACTGCTCGTGATCCAAGTCTGTGTCACCTATCAGTGGCTTGGGTCTGACTGGGGTAGTTGTGCCATTACATGACAGCCAAGTTTTATAACGAACAGATACAGATGCCATATACGTGTGTATAGAAGTTGACAGGCTTTATCAAAAGGCTTGATTCCAATACATAGTGATTTTCTGTGCAGGCTATTAATAGTTTGAAGAATGTTGATTCCACAGCTTTGCTTCAGTTTCTTCACCCAATTTTGAATATGCTTCTCCATCTTATAGGCAATGGTGGAGAAACACTCCAGGTTCTCAAACAAATTTATATTAGTTCTTTTTATTATTTATCTTTCTTGTTCATGAATATAAGGTCCTGATTTTCTTGTGCTGGTTATTTGCCTGAGTGACAAGAATTTAGCTTCTTTACTCACTTGGCTCTTTGCTGTGTTTTGCCATCTCATTTTTTGCTTTTATTATTGCTTTCAGGTTGCGGCGTTCAGAGCCATGGTTAATATTGTCACTCGGTATGTTTTCTAATTATGGTTAATAATAATACGTGGGCCAGAATTATAATCTATTATGTACGGTTCAGAGAAGTACATGCATTTGTCAGAGGCAAATCTGAGATCATTGAAATCAATGATGCATACCACTAAATAGATATATGCTAAGAAAAGTATGAGGAACTTAGTGCTGATGTTCTATCAATGATCTTGTATGAAGCATGTCTTCTTCTGTAATTCTTTTTATTTTGACTAGTTGGCATACATTTACGGTTTTTGCATGTGTTTTTAATTGCTGAATATGTAAAACAGAGTCTCAGACTTTACTTTTGTTCAGTTGATATTATTTTCGTCTCTGACCAGTATTTTTTGTATGTGTTTTTTCCCTCAAACTCTATGATTGCATGTCCGGTTTAGTGTTTGATGTTAAGTTCTTTTCTTGGCAGGGTGCAACAGGAGTCAGTTGATGATGCTGAAAGAAACCATTTTCTAGTTAACTATGTAGATTATGCTTTTGATGATTTTGGGGGTCGTCAACCACCAGTATATCCTGGTTTGTCCACTGTATGGGGAAGCTTGGCTCGAAGTAAGGTAAGTCTATCCCACTGGTTGTTGTCATTTAAGAATTGTTAGCACATGGTCATCATTATCATTATAACTATTGTTATTTATTTAAAATTGTGTCTTCCTTTGAAATTATAAAAAAAAATCCTTGGTTTTTCCTTTTCCACGGCATATTGTGTCCTAGATATCCTGTATATTGCAACTAGGAAATTGAAAGTGGCGCTTAAAGAAGATAAATGTTGCTTCACAGCCTGGTCGTGACTTGGTAATGATCACAAAATGCACCTGCTCATAGTAAAAGACTTTAAATTAGTAAGAGAATCAAGTAACTAGCTATGACTCTAGCATACCTAAAATAGTATGTCCATCAATTAAGGTTCAGAAGGGCTTGCAATTCCTAGCTTCACATTAATAATTTGCGATCCAAAACCAAAGGGAGAGTTCGGTCACTCCATTATCATACTATGGAGCGCCCCCTCGAGAGCTGGACTGTCAAAATCAGTATCTGCAGTATTCAGGTGCTAGAAGAGTATAGTATTAGAACTTGTAACCATACAGTACGGTGTGTAGGAGAAGTGTATGGTTCTGAGCAAAAAGGATTTCTAAGTTAAAATGTTCTGTCAACCTCCACTGAGGATATGTTCAGAATGTTGTGTTGATGGGAACAGTTTAGCATGGAAGTTACTGTAATTGAAGGAACTGGATTCCAGGAATAAATGTCTTTATATTGGATTTTTGACAGGGTGAAATTTTGTTAGGTTGGGGGTTGTCTTGTGGATTTAATAATTTAAATTAATATTCTAACATGATATAAAATGGAAATGCTACTTTTCCATGTTATGAATTTAGTGTGTTTCTTTTTTTCACAAAATCAAATCTTTTGTATATGGATTGCATAATTGTTTTCAAGGTCAATATATAGTATTTATATCAATATAAAATGGAAATACATTTTTTTGATAAGTAATAAGGAGTTTTATTGAAAAAGGAGAAAGAGAAAAAAGAACTGTACAAGAAAGAACCCAAAGCAAACCCACAAAAAGAACCCCACAAACCTACCCAAGAACCCTAAAAAGCACCCAAAAAAACCCCCACAAACCCAAACAGATCACTACATCACAGTGATCTTGCCCCTCCTTGTCCGGGATGGCCTATGAGCTCTCTTTCTTGCCCTTAAACCTAGGTTACTCGACCAATTTTCCACCTAAAAATTTCTCGATCTGCTCAAAGTGAAACGCCAAAACAGATTGCCCCTCCTTACCGGGCAGCACCCCATCATGCACACCTTTATTCACCCTAAGAAAAATCTCTTCATTATGCTTCAAAACCACCTTAGTTGTATCATTGACCTTTAATTCTTCCCTCAAGCACTCAATCAACCCTAATTGCGTATTGGTCAACTCAACAGAAGTGGTGTCAATAGTGGTGTCAAAAGTGCAAAAATCCAGAGGAGAGACCCCTACAACACACTTCTCAGGATCCGGGTCTGGATCCAAATCCAAATGCCCTTCCTTAGACTCTGTCGGACCCATGCTCACCATCGCAGGGGCAGCAAGCGCCTCGGAGGTGCTACTGGAGGCCAAAGCAAAAGATGAGGTAGGAGAAGGACCAGGAACAAACAACAGTGCATCACCGGCAGACCCATCACACCTTAAGGCCCAAGGCCGGAATCCAGAGAAGCCCTAGCACCCAGCTCTAGACCACCCTCGGAAACCAAAGGGAACTTAGCAGGGTTGAACTTCGGTAACAAAAAATCCCCTGGAGAAGATCCTTTCCCAGTAGACCCATTATTCTCACCCCCACCGGAGAAACAGGAGAACTTACTTGAAGACCCTCGCTCCCCGTCGTAGAAGTAACGACGTCACTAGTTGAAGACGCCGGAACCACCACGGGTGAGAACTTTGAAGACCCTAGATCAGCCTTCCCCTCATCCTCGGACACCAACGTCCCCACGCTCCCCTTAGCAAGTGCCCCAACAGAATTAGGCACCAAGGACGTTGAATTAAAGGAGAGACCCGAACCCGGATCTGAATCCCAATTGAAATCTATAATCCTGTCCAGATCCAAATCCCGATCTGAACCCAAATCTGAACCCAACAACATACCCGGATCCAACCCTTGATCCAAACCCAAATCCATTCCCGAATCCAAACCCTTATTCCTATCTTGATCCAAACCCGGATCAGCAAAGGGAACTGACCCAACCTCATGGACATACCTGAAATCTCGACCCATATCCAACAAGGACCCGATCCAACTTAGCATGAATTTGCCCTAGGTTCCTCAATAACCCAGAAATGCCAAGATTACCCTTTTTCTTCTTCGAACACAAAGCAGCAGCAGCCACCGCCTGAGGCCATGGCAATCTTTCCAATGCAAAGCAATCCATGGCAGATCGCAGTTCATCGGCAGACCTTGTCTCAAAACAAGATTGCACCGGAAACAGATCGAGGAGGCTAGACGAAGAAACGTTCAATTCTGGAGCTTTCGCCTCGACACCATGGGTAGATCGAAGGACCTCCACGAATGATCTCCCAGCAATAACACTTTGAGAAGGAGCCTCCAAAGGACTTGCCGCCAACTTCGTCTTCTTAGTCTGACCCACCTCTAGTTGCCAACGCTCGCCTGTGAATCATTGCCAACCCCTCCCATGACGACCCTACGGAAGCCAGATAATACCCTTACGACCACCCTCAGCGAAAACCGACACCTCCAAGAATCTACCCGCCTTATTACCACTCCCGTGGACCATTGTAGCCTTTTCTCCCTCACGGTAAGATTTGGCGAAATCCTCCTTTGACTGAGACAAAATCTCCGCCTCCACCGTATCCAACAGCCACGACGAACATTGGTTGCTCGTGAAAGTAAACCCAACGAAACCTTTTCACCTTTCCTCTAGATGAAAGAGAGAACACCCATCCTTTGCCGAAAGGTAGAAGGTTTTAGCTTCGAAAGAGAAGCTACGCTCCATGAGAAAACACTCCGGACCCTAGCATGCAGTGGCTAACGCGCCACTGCTGGGGCAGAAAAAGTGAAATGGGAGAGGGCTTTCTAGAGAGAGGCTTTCAATCTAGAGAGAGAGGATCTTTCAATCTACATCCCAAATAACGTTAACATTAATAAAAGAGAAAAATCTATTCTTTCTCTTTTCTCTCGTATCTCAAGTGGCTAGAGGATGCTGCAGCCTTCGAGCCAAAGATTCGGTGGTGCTTATCGTATCATTGAAAAGCACAGAGGGATACAATCCAAGTACACATGGAGTGTACAAAGACACCCCTTTAAAGAGAAAAGTAAGAGCAAAAATCTACAAACTGAGACATCGAAGAAACTTGAGGAATGGGCCATTCTCCACACCTCCAACACCATTTTATTACATCTTTGGCCATTCCAACATGCAAGGAGATCAATAACCCTACCATTTATGACCCACTTCACATCAAAAAGGGAAAAAAGGACACTCCATAGAGCACAAGCCACATCACAATGAAGAAGGAGATTATCAATGGACTCTCCACTCCGCTTGCACATACTACACCAATCCACCACAATTAAACCTCTCTTCCGGAGATTATCCATCGTGAGAATCCGTCCAAGGGCAACCGTCCACGCAAAGAAACTAACTCTAACAGGAACTTTAACCTTCCAAATACTCTTCCAGGGGAACAAATAGATCTCCACCTCGTACCTCTCCGCAGAAGAAGTAAGCACCCCGAAGAAGGATCGTACCTCAAAGAGCTTCCTCTTTGATGGGATCCATCAAATATGGTCCACTCCCCAGCATGACGTCAAGTCTCATACAATTTTGCATAGAAAGCCACCACCACTTCCACTTCCCAATCCTGAGCCACTCAACAAAAAAGAATATTCCAATGTGCTTCCTCATTCATAATCTGCATATGATCACTTACCCAAGCCTCAATACGAAACAATACAGGAAAAGACTCTTTAAAAGGTTGATCACCACACCAAACATCATGCCAAAACCTGATTTGGGTGCCATCACCAACTTCAAATCTGATGAACTTCGAAAAAAACTTCCACCCTCTTCTTATATGCTTCCAAACTCCTACACCAAATGGCCTCTCAACCTGTTTGGTACACCCTTCTCCCTCCATACTTCCATACTTTATCTCTACGACCTTCCTCCAATAAGCTTCCCTCTCTGTAGCATAGCGCTATAACCACTTCCCCAATAAAGCTTGATTGAACTGACACAAATTTCTAATCCCTAGACCACCATCCTTAACAATAGAGCAGACTAAAGACCACTTAACTAAATGAAATTTAGTCGCCTCATTGGTACCGCCCCATAAAAAGTTCCTTTGCAATTTCTCTAACCTATTTGCCACACTTGAGGGAATGGGGGAAATAGATAACAAATAGGTTGGAAGATTAGAGAGAGTGCTCTTAATCAGAGTGAGTCTTCCTCCTTTCGATAGACGGCCCAATTTCCACCCAACCAGCCTCCTCTCCGTGGTCTCAATCATACTGTTCCAAATTGTGTTATCCTTGTAGTGCGCCCCCAAAGGCAGCCCCAAATACTTCATGTGTAAACCTACCACCTGACAATCCAAAATACTCGCCAACAAATCAATATTCTGCACCTCCCCAATAGGAACAATTTCGGACTTAGACAGATTTATCTTTAATCCTGATGCAACTTCAAAACATAGAAAAAGACATCTTAAATTGTGCAGTTCTTCTTCCGCATCACAGAAAATCAAAGTATCATTGGCAAACAATAAATGCGAAACGCGAAAACCAAGATTATGCGTAGGACCTATAGAAAACCCTAGAACCAACCACCTAGCTTCCGCTTCCACCATCATACTACTCAACGCCTCCATGATAATAACAAAAAGCAAAGGAGAAAGTGGATCACCTTGACGAATCTCCCGAGAACTACTAAAATAACCTGCTGGTTCTCCATTAACCAAGACTGAATATCGAACCATAGAGATACAAAACCCAATCCAGTCTCTCTATTTCTCCCCAAAACCACACTTCTGAATAATGTGCAGTAAGAAGTCCCAATTCACATGATCATAAGCTTTCTCAAGGTCCAACTTGCATGACAAACCCGGAATCCCAAAACACAAATGACTGTCAATACACACGTTCCCTATAAGGACTGAATCTAGGATTTGCTTCCCCTTGACAAAAGCATTTTGAGACTTTGAGATGATCTTGGCCAATACCATTTTCAATCTCTCTACCAAGACTTTAGCGATAAGCTTATACACCACCTCCACAAGACTTATCGGTCTAAAGTCCTTAAGATCCGCTGCCCCCACTTTTCTTCACCCCCCTTTTTTTGTATAAAATGGAAATACTATTTTTCCATGCTACTTGTATATTTGTATATTTACTATTTTTTCCACATACTTGTATATTTAGTATGTGGATTGCATAATTGTTGTCAATGTTATTATTTTAATACAAAAACAAAGCGATGACAACCTTGCTTGCGTCAATAAATAATTGTTTTGTATTTTGGGTGCTGTGTGGTGATTGCAAGGTGTGCTTTAGAGCCAAAATTATTACATCGGCCTTGTATATTTGTTTTCTGCTATTTTTTTCTTTTTTTGAACAAAACAACTTTATTGTGCAGGCTAAAGGCTACCGTGTGGGACCAGTATATGATGATGTTTTGGCAATGGCTTGGTTTTTCCTTGAGCTTATTGTCAAGTCAATGGCATTGGAGAAAACTCGTCTTTTCTATCATAGTCTTCCCACGGGTATATTTAAATTGCAGGAAACTTATTCATGCTATCTCCTATGATTCCTCTTGCTAATGAACATGTTGTTTCTGCGTGTATATCTGCTTGAGTAATTTTTTGCGAAGTAAAAGTTATTGGTCATAAAAATCGTTTCCAAATTTTGGAGCTGTTGTTATGAAAATACTGTTACACAAGGCATATGAAAAGTGTTTTTTTTTTTTTTAAAGTAATGTTGCATATCAAAAGCGTAAAGGGGCGCAACCCTAGTACACATGAAGTATACAAAAGAATGTTTTAAAAAATAAAAAAATAAAAAAGCCCTAAACCCGTAGAACAGGCTCTAGTCCTGCCTTAACCCCAACTAGAGCTACTGCCCTTAACCGACCCTCCTCAATAACAGAAAAAAGATTTCTCGTCACCCCCAAAAGGCAACCCCAAAATGGGAGTGGCTCCCATTGCGCTAAGCACAAACTTAGAATAGCCCTCAACCCCACCTCTCCATTCTCTCGATTTGTCTTAGTCGAAACCCCCCCCCCCTTGAGGATTCACCCTCCTTTAGGATGGTACAAGCCACCAGAATGGGGGGCCAACGGAAAACACCCGAAAACTAAAGAGGATGGAGGCTGAAGGAAGAGGACAATCCTGACATAAACGAGGAGAACACTGGCCTAGGCGAAGGTAGAGAGATACATCTGGCGCTAGATGTAGTCCAAGTAACCTCTCTGCCTCACTCGGCCTAAAAGACCCTAACAACCCCACAATCCTTAAACTTGTGGTGGTAAAACTTCATTGGCTTTGGTGAGGGCCAACAATCTGCTAGGGACGTTCATCGGTGAAATCTGAGTAGACGCACTTGGCACCAGGGCCCTTATCAATCTCTGAGACTCTGACGAAGAACCCATCCCCAACACAACCTTGATGATTGATGATAATATTGGACCCATTAATGGCTTGTTCAGACACCCACGAACAGGAACCCGGAACAACCCCATCCAATCTAGCAACGTCTTTTGTGGGCCTAGGAGGAAATAGAAAGAAATCAGCGCCTTTGATAGAAGGTGCCTGAAAACACCCAAAATTGTAGAAATCATCAGGCATAGACGCCTGAGTACCCTGCCGGACCTTTGTTTATGGACGTGTGGACCGCTTTAAACCCTTGCGCCAACCACTCTTGTGACACCCAACATACTTGGACTTAAGAGAGGACCTAAAGCCAAAGCCCTTCAAGCCTTCCTGAAAATCCAAAATAGCCCCGTCTTGCTTCCCTATGGGCATCAGGTCCAGCCCAACTAAATGGCCTTCGACTAGCCCGAAAAGAACCTAGCCCAACTCAAAACGAAAAAGCCCTAGGTGCTTCTTTACTCACTGATTGATGGAAATGCCCTTCGTTTCGTCTTCTTAGTTGAATTAGCCGCCGTCAGAGATGGGTTCGAAACACTCATCTTCTTTGGCAAACCCTGCTGGACCAAAATCGCGAACTTGTCCAACTCAATGCAATCCACCGCTAAATGCGTCTCATTTCCGCCATACATTCGCTCAAAACTAGCCAACACTCGGAACAAATCAAGCAAACACGTAGATAGTGACTTCAACCCAATGGATTTCACCTTGGAGCTTGATGCTGATCGTAGTACCTCCACAAAGGAACATTCAGAAGGATATCCAAAAGAAGAATCTCCCAAAATGACCTTAGTTTGTTTCCTTGGCAAAGAGGGAACCTCAAAAGCCTTAGACCTAGACTTTCCTACATCTGCCGCAACTCACTTGTGAACCGATGCCAGTCCTGCCCATTGTGGCCCTTAGGGAGCCAGATGATCCCTTTCTGTCCACCCTAAGGGTAGACAACCACCTCCAAAACCCTTCATGCGTTGTTACCACCTTCATGAGCCATCAACACCTTTGCATCCTCATAGTAACACTTGATGATATCTTCCTTCACCGGTAACTGAATCGCCTCTTCCACCGTAGCCACCAACCAAGCAAAACATAGATGACCCACTAAAATGGCCCCTATGAAACCCTTCCTTTGCCGACAAACAAAAGGCTTTTGCTTCAATGGAGGAGCGTCGTTCCATTACAACCTCATTGGGCCAACCTCCAAGAGCTTGGAGACATAGGCCACACCCCTCACAATCAAAACAAAAAGGTTCAAAGCAATTAGCTGAGCTTTAAGATAAAAAAGGGAACCGAGTCCTAGCAAGCAGCACCTACATGCACCTCCGCTAGGGCGGATAGATAGAAATGAGAAGAGAGAGAGAGGGGAGCTTTTTTTGTTTGTGAGCTAGTGTCTTTTCATTTTTGAAGAATACCACATGGATTCTTGAAGATTTATTTAAACAAATGGAATTAGGAGTGATGGGACAAGATCGCGCACTGCAAATCCATTTATTTGTTTGGGTATTGCAGGCCATGTAGGAATAATTTTTGTAACTTAGGTTTGATTTTTTATGCTGCCTACCAATTTTATTTTCTGGTTTACGTTAGTGTACTTTCTTTCTCGCCGGAGGCCACGCCAGTGGCAATCCAGCGCTCACAGTCTGTTCTGGTCGTAGACCTGAACTTGTTGGGGTCTGTACTCATATTGGTGAGTCCTGATGCCTGGCATGAGGGGTCCTCTTCCTTGTGGGGTCAAGCCAAGTTCATCCTCTGTTGTGGGTTATGCGGACACGGACCTTGGGTTGGTGTCGGGTCTTGAAGCTGGTCTTGGGCCTTAAAGTGTTGGGTCTTGGGGTAGCCCTATTCAATCTTCACAGAAGGCGTAGGTAGACTCCTCCCAAAAGCTGTCTAAGCCCAGAAGGCGTAGGTGGCTTTCTATGGTTCCTTGTACGAGTCTCGTCGACACGTGGGGGGTGGACCGGATTTGCTGGAACCCTTCCAAGAAGAAGATTTTTGAGGTTCGCTCCTTTTTTGATATGCTCTCCCCTCCTTCGGCTAGGTTCGAAGGGGGAAGGTTGTCGTTCCCATGGAAGAGCATTTGGAAGGTTAAAGTTCCCTTCAGAGTGAGTTTTTTTGTGTGGACGGCTACTCTTGGAAGGATTCTCACTTTGGATAATCTTCACAAGAGAGGAGTGTTTGTGGTGAATTGGTGTTGTATGTGCAAGAAGAGCGATGAATCCATCAATCATCTTCTTCATTGTGAGGTTGCTAGTGCCCTTCGGAGTGGTCTCTTTCATCTCTTTGGTGTGGTGTGGGTCATGAATGGCAGGGTGGGGGATCTCCTTGCGTGCTGGAATGGTCAAAGTGGTAATAACATGGTGAAGGAGGTGTGGAGAATGGCCCCTTTGTGCCTTTTTTGGACTGTTTGGAAGGAGAGAAATGCTTCTTGTTTTGAAAGTACGGAAATGCCAATGGCAGAGCTTAGTAATAGGTTCCTCAAGTTGTTGTTTCTTTGGGTGGGAGTTTTGAATATTCCTCAAGTCTCAAATTTGCAGAATTTTGTTCAATTGTGCTCTTCTTTCTAGCTTTTAGGGGTGTTGGCTTTGTATACTTCCTGTGTAATTGGGTTGCGCCCCTTGCGCTTTCAATAATATTCTTACTTTATCAAAAAAAAATAAGCGCAAAAACAAGGAGAAGAGGTAGTTGAAGGTTTGTGTTGATGTGGGTTATCTCAGGTGGGGTTTCCTGGAGCCGAGCTCTTCTCTGGCAGCTCATGGTGATCCTGGTCCGGCGCTGGACAGTGTTCCTGGGGAAGGGATGTATGAGGATTTGGGTAGTGTTCCTCTGTTCTATCCTTCGGAGTGGTCTTTGCTTTGCTCTTTTGTGGTGTTCGGCACCAAGGGGCAAGAGGAAAAGATAGCCTTCCTTTATACCCTTGACTAGGAGCATTATCGGGAGGATAGGATTGTGGGTTTTGAGTATTAAGGGTCTAGGGTTTTTATGTTCTATGGAGCTTTTGTTTGAGTTGGGTTGGTGTTTTGTTGTGCCTTTCTTGTATATTGTGTGTGTACATTAGGACGCCTTATGTTGATTTTAATTTAATTCGCATTACTTATTGAAAAAAAAAGACATTCACTGAAAGTTGTAATGCATGCCAATGAATCTTGTAATAAACATTTCAATGTTTGACAATCGATGGACACTTTATGGAGCTACTATTCTGTTAAGGAAAGAAACCCACATAACTGTTCATATTGTTTTAGGTACATTTCTGTCAAATGTTTATGTTGGTGCCATTAAATCATGATACCTTATTTTTGATTCAGCTTTATAATCTGGATTAAATTTTGAATGAGAAATTTTTTCATAATTATAATTTTACTTGTGCTACAGATGAAGACATCCCACCAATGCAATTGAAAGAAGCTATTTTTCGATGTATAATGCAGTTGTATGATTGCCTTCTAACTGAAGTGCATGAGCGATGTAAGAAGGGGTTGAGCTTGGCAAAACGTTTGAATAGCAGTTTGGCCTTCTTGTGTTATGATCTGTTGTCCATCGTTGAACCTCGTCAAGTTTTTGAATTGGTATGCATTCTGGTTAATTTTAATGTTTATTGTTGCATATATGCATTTGTAAGAATTCTGTTGCCTTGTTGCATATATGCATTTGTAAGGATTCTACAGTCAGACAGGCTGAATCTAACTTAGGCCCTGTTATTTTCTGAGAACCCTTTTTGTCGATAGACTTAGGGTTACATTAAAGAACATTCAATAGTAGTTTTCATCACTCAAAATCTAGTAAAAGCGTATATTTCCAAGGAATTTAAGTAATGCCAACTCATCCACCAAATCAATATTTTGAGGAGAAGAAGTCACAAACTTATCAAATAATGTAACTGGATCCACAATATAAGATGTCCTGTGAAAGTTCATGGAATTAAGACAGTTGTGAATTTCTGAAGAACTTTCAAATTACACCTCCACCAGACCTTATGTACAGACCAACCAGCTGGCAAGTTTGAAGTTCTGAGATAAGTTCCCTGTATTACTCTTGCAGTGCCACATTATTTGTGAAACTCTAATGTAGGTTTTTCTTACACCGCAAAAAGACGCCTTTTGTTGGTGTTTGTTTCACCTCCATTTTTACAGCACCGTGGTTTCAGTTGGATTGCTGAATTAAAATTATGTTCGAATTGCCAAATTGGTTATGTACAAGGCATTTGTTTTAATAGGAAAGAAATGGAATGCAGTCATGAAGGTACTTATCTTCCTGAATCTTAGCTTTTGGGATTTTTATTGAAATGTTTGAGATCTGCCTTACCATGTTTTTTTTAATTTTTTTTTATGGGAAAAATATAAAAAAGTCTCCCAAACTAACAGCCGTTTACGATAGAGCCCTATAATGTTCAAAAGATACTAAAGTAGTCCATCAAACAAACTACAATAGTGTGTAAAAAATGTCCCATCTTTTTTTATATTCCTATAATATCCCTAATCTTTTAAAAACTAAGAAAAAAGTTCATAAAATAAATAATAAACTAAACTATATTTTAAACAAAAAATAAATTAGAAAAAAAAGAAAAAAAAAAAAACCAAGGGGTGAATAAATACATTTTTTTTTTTTTGGAATGAATAAAAAATTTGTCACTATTGTTGGCTTAAATTAAAAATAGCTCGTATGGTATAAAAAATATAGATAAATGCAGAATCAAACCTTGTGTTTGGCTCAATTGGCTACCACCCCTTTCCTCATTTATTTATTTATTTTTATTTTGACAAATTAATTTTTTAGTTATTTATTTTATATTTTAGTTTTGAAAAGATTAGGGGTATTATAGGAATATAAAAAAAGATGGGACTGTTTTGACACACTTAAGTTGTTTGATGGGCTACTTTAGTACCTTTTGAACATTATGGGGTTCTTTCACAAACGGCTGTTAGTTTGGGGGCTTTTTTATATGTTTCCCTTCTTTTTATTGTATTTCATTTTCTTATGAGCTACGAATGTGTGTTGAAGACCAACACCTATGCATATGAAATTTTTTTTTAAAAAAAAATGAAGGCCTTTGGGTTAATTAAAAAAGAAAAAAAAAAAACTGACGTACAAAAAGTTATAAAGAAACCTACCTTAGTAATGCAGAATCGGTTTGTGCAGGCTTATTCAAGCAATGGGCTATTATGGCCCAGAAGCAGTGGACTTTGTTGCTTTTGTTCATCGTTGTTGCCCTTTTTCTGTGATCATATCTCGTCATTACGTTGTTTTCCGTCTGCTGCAGGTGTCCTTGTACCTGGACAAGTTTTCTGGGGTGTGTCAAACGGTACTCCATGACTGCAAGCTTACATTTTTGCAGATTATATGTGATCAGGACCTTTTTGTGGAAATGCCTGGGAGGGACCCTTCAGATAGGTGATTTATGTAACACCTCTTGTTTTGGTATTTAATCACTTTTATTTAGATTACTGTGGACCTTTGAATGAATTTCGTGTCTCCAAGTAGCACAAATTTCTTTATGTGAACTTGTTTATTTGATATAATTTTATTTGGTGTACTGTTTTCTGTTCCAGTTGCTCTAATTTCTGTCTTATAATATTAAACAAAAATGTGATATTGCAATTGCTGATATTCCTCACGGTAGTTGATCTGTGAAAATTTACTTGCTGCTATCATTCAAAGTCTCTAAAGCATATCATGTGACTATTTATTGGAGCTTTTGGTGCTATCAAACTAGAGGACAGAAACTTTAGGAAATGACATTTATATGCATATTTGTAATAATTATAAGTGCGAAGGGCAAGATGCCGCTGTTTGCTCCCAAGGATCGTGCCTTACCGAATATAGAGATGCAGTCGGTTCATGTTTGGGGAAAAAAAAAATTCAGCCATTGAAAGAGATACTACTATGGGCTGGGGAACTTGGAGGGAAAGTATGCAGATGGGCTTTGTTACTAATGAAAAGGTGGGCTCAGAGATTCCAGTGAATAATGAGGATGGGCTAGATCGTATTCTGCCCAAAATAGACCCAGTGGGGAATAGAGCCCAACCCATACAGAGGTTCAAGAAAACTTATCGCCGTAGGCAAGTATCCAGGCGACTGTTCCGCTGGCGTGTGAAACAAGTTGGTGGGGAAACTCAACTGCCACTAGAGAAGCTGCCGGAGAGTAGCCGGAGCAGGCCACTGGAATTGAAACTCGGATTAAAGGGACCAGACCAATCCGCCCAGGCAATTTGTGCAGAGAGTAGGACCTGCGATGGTATTCTGGAGCCTGTTGCGGAGGAATGTAGCTCGATGGAACAATCGGCGACCGAGGAACCGCTGGAGAATAGCTGGAGTAGGCCACCAGAGCTGATGAGAAGTGCACCTGCCACAGAAAACGCTGACAGAAGCATCGGCCACTCAAGGAGTCCCAACGATGGAACTTTAAGAGCAGTAGAGGTGGTGACAGGAGGAGTGGAGGTTGTGAGTGCTTCTGGGCAGGTTGGAATCAAAGCAGAGATGGCTGAAAAGGGTGTATACCTTTTAACAGAACCCATCAGCGCTGACGTAGGGGGTATGGGTCAGCCTTTGGGTTGGGAAACGCAGGCACTATTCCTCACAGACCTCGCTGACGACTCACAATTGGTTGCCGGAGACCTGAAATGGACCGATAAGGGCAGTGGAACACTGGCATTAGTAGAAGGAAGAGGGCTGGTCCACGGGCTAGATAGTGAGGGTCTAATAATGAATACAGGAAGTGTGGATGGAGGACGGGAACTAGTAATCACTGGAGTGTAAGAAAATCTGGGTGAGGTTGAGGGTGAGAAGGACAAGGCAGTGGTGGTATTTACTAGAGTTGAAAGGCATTACATGCGATCTTGGAAACTGAATCTCTGGCAACTGTGGGGGAACAGGAAAGGAATTCATCAATGCCTACAGAGTGGGTGATTGAGAGGGTGAAAGACCTTGGCTATGTGTTGGGACTATCCCTGTGATGGTCATGAGGAAGAAATGATGGCTTTTTTTTTTTTTTTCTCTGATATTGAAGCTAAAAGAGATGGGAGAAGGGCAGAGCTGGTGATTGATGTAAGTGAAAAGTTTGGCACTAGAGGAAGTCGCGAGTTAAAGCGGTTGGAGTGTTTGGTCAATCATGATGGGAAAGGAGGACAGTCATCCTGGATGCCAGGAAAAGGGAGGGATGGTAAACGTTTTTTATGAACCCAAAAATAATCACATGGAATGTGTGAGGGATGAATAAGGTCGAAAAGAGAATGAAAGTTGGGGGGTGATTACGGGAGTGGAAAGCTGATATAGTATGTTTGCAAGTGACAAAATAGAGGTGATTAGTAGCGAGGTGGTTGGTAGTGTGTAGGGGTGTAGGCATGCTGATTGGTTGTGTAGAGGAGTGTGTGGGTTTAGGGGAGATGCCAGTTGGGGATGTCCCAAAAGGGTACGAAGGACTTGCGGAATATGTTGGAGGGTGTAAAGCATTATTGTAGTTACTGAAACAAGAACTAAAACATTGTAATGTTAATTATTTTCAAGATTTCTTGCTATGGTTATCATAGATGTTGAAAATTAGTAAAAAATATTTATATCCCAACTATCCTTTCAGTGAAGGTTAAAAACACAGGAAACTTGAATTGTATTGCCTTGCAGTATCCTGATTATTATTATTTGATGAATTTTAATTATTCTAATTTGGGCTAATCTGTGCTTACAATGTGTTTTAGATATTACGTGGTTGCGTGGTTGCTGACTGTACATAAAAAAGAGAAATGTTTGTTTTCTATCTTTTACCCATCTCTATAAAAGAGATGGGCAAATCTACCATTGAATGTATGAGGACGCATGTAGGTCCCACAGATTCAACGATAGATTTGCAAAAAATGGGCAAGATATATATATGTAACAATTATCCATAAAAAAATGGATGTAATCACTAACTTTTTATCTATATTTTTTATTCTTATCTTTTGTCTTCTAATATTTATTTCTTTCAAGACTTCAAATCTGTTTGGATCAGCTACTTCAAGTGAAAGTGGTATGTGATGTGTACTTGACGTAAAAGGATGTTCATGTTGTAGGAACTATCTTTCATCTGTCTTGATACAGGAGCTTTTCCTTACTTGGGATCATGACGATTTATCTCTGCGGGCAAAGGTAAGCGTTAGTTCAGATTATTGGCACTGACCTTGATTTCAATTAATATTTTATTTTCATTCTTTTGAGAGGGTGGATGTCCGTTTTATCCATTTTTACTTGCGTAATGTGACTGTTATTTATATCCAGCTACATAGTGCAAACTATTGTAAACGATATGCAATATATCATTTTCATTCTGTTATCTGACACTTGCTCTTCCATGTGTGTAGGCGGCTAGAATCTTAGTAGTCCTTTTGTGCAAGCATGAGTTTGATGCTCGATACCAAAAGCCTGAAGATAAGCTATATATTGCCCAGCTATATCTTCCACTTATTGGACAGGTGCATATTGTTAAATGAATTTGCTGAAGTAGTCTATTTTTTATTTCTGTTGAACCTCTGCTGACAAAAGTCTTTAAGTTTTGCATTACCTTAAGTTGTGTGTGTAAATTTTGTAGCTGTAGTTGTACACTAGCTAGGAATATTAAGCTTCCTTTCTGTATACTTTTGCCTTCGCGGAAATTGTAAACATGCAAAGCTCTTTATCAAAGCTAGAAGAGTTACTGAATGAGATAGTTTATTGAGCTTTGCAGTTTTATTATAATAGTTTGTCGAGAATTGTTGCTGAATAAGATAGTTTAATGGTGATTAGTAAACTGAGTCGATTGAGCTAATTGATTTTTAATGGTGGAACTATAAGGGTTGAGGAACAGAAAAAAATAACTTTGATAAGTGAAGATTGGAGCCAATGACCGTTGGCCTAGATGGCACCTCCACCCCCAATAAGAAAAGGGTGTTTGTTATGGACGTGGGATTCAAGTCCTGTGGGTGGGTGAGGACTGAATGCCTGAGTCTGAGGAAGAACCTAGCCTTGGTGCATTCAGAAATCTGCTTTCATAGTTCATCCATTTTGCTTTTCAGTCCAACAAAACCATATTTAATTATTTGAATGAATTTGGATGGGAAAAGACGAATGTTTGTTCTCAATGCTCTCTTTCAAGTGGAGAATTTGTTGAGAAGAAAGAGAAGGAAGTGAGACTGCAAGATTTGCATTTATGGAACAACCCCAAGTAAAGCAGTAAAATTTACGAAAGAAATCATAGAATTGATACCAAATGCATGAGATCACTCAAAAAACAATCTTAAGCATGATGATTTCAACTTAGTAATAGATAATTCCACAACACCAAATGTTCAATTATCTTTGTTAGAAGAGTTATTAGGGTTTGGGGGTATTTTAGTCTTTGTGATATTTCTCGAACCCTATATAATAAGATGTGTGGTAGGCTAAGGAAAAAGAAGATAGTAACATGTATTCACCTTTTTGTGTCTAAACTGTTCATGCAAACTACAACATGGTATCAGAGACATTGGTTATGAATTCAAACCTTGATTCCGTCAATTTATTTCATTTAAATTAAGGATTACATTTGTTGGGCTTGGGTCTCACCTAAAGGGAGTTTGGGCTCACACATGAGGGAGAGTGTTAAAGATAATTCTCCAAGCTTATGAAACTCTGTAAATAAAAATAAAGTGTAAAATTTCTATGCTATAATGCCAATAGAGATAAATTCATGCAAAGGTTTATAATTCTGTGAATTGCACCAGTATAACTCCCTGCAACTTTGCAATGGGTACAAAATTTCTTGATTAGCTAAACATGTCTGCTAGATCTCTAGCTATGTATGGATAATAACTTGTTCTTCCAATAAGTAGACCATTTTAATATCCAAAATGTAGAAATGTATCATTTTTTTTTTATGTCAAATACAAGTTTTCGAAACCAATTCTTTTATCATTTATATCGTTAGATTTCATAGGGTGATTGAGGTGGTTTTGTTGGTTTTTTATCATTCGTGTTATCAACTTTGGATCATGATTCTTCCTGTTCAGTTTTCATAATTTGTGATTCTTTTGTCTATGCAGATCCTAGATGAAATGCCCGTCTTTTACAACCTAAATGCTGTTGAAAAGCGTGAAGTTTTAATTGTTATTTTGCAAATTGTGCGCAATCTTGATGATGAATCACTTGTCAAAGCATGGCAGCAAAGTATTGCTCGGACTAGATTATTTTTCAAACTTATGGAGGAAAGCTTAGTTCTTTTTGAGGTTGCTATTCTGTTTAAAAATTCACTTCCTTTTAGATCATGCGATTTTATTTTGTTAGTCAGTTAATTTTACTTGTTCCGGCTATGGCAAAGTCAAGTTCATAAGCTATCATTTTCCTAATCTATAATTAATTATTTTATGTTGTGCATTTATATTATTTGTTGTTTTATTAAGTGTAGAATTCAGCTGTTGATGGTACGTTTGGTTCCAATAAAATGTGGTTGTAGCTTTAAAGCTTTTTTCCAATGTAAATTTTTTTTTAATGAATCTATAGGGGGTATTAGTGTTTCATTAGTTCATTTGGGGGTCAGGTAAGCCCACATAGCATTTCCTTTCAAGACTAGGTATTTTGCATTCCTTATTGGTAAATGTCTCCTCCCTGTGGTCAGCTCTCTGAAATTACGTACTTTGTTGTCTCTTCCATGATACCCGAACAGGATATTTCTAAGGATTTCTTTCCGTTAGTTGATATATGTTTTTTCTTAATGCCTTACTAAATTTTCCTTTTGTATGTATTTTTATGTTTTGTCGTTATAGCTGATGCTCTTATTAGAGGACTTGCAACAACTTCCCTTTAATTTTCCCTAAATTTGGGGGAAAAACTATTTTTTGCTTCTCTATGAAAATATGTTTCATAATAGCTTTCCTTACATTTTCCTATACCATTAAAATATTATTTATTTACAAAATATAAGTTCCCTACTTACCTTCACTTTTTTCACACAATCCCCAATTAAAGACAAAAAGACAAGAAGATGAAAGAGGAAAGAGAAATGTTTATATTGAAATAATGTATAGGGAACCACTTTGGTTCCCTACACATTGGGAAACACTGTAATTACCATCGAGTGTTGGTTAAATGTAGGGAATCTGATATGAGTAAGTTTTTGTGGTTTTTTGAAATTTTTCCTAAACATAGGGAAGTGAATGGCATATAAGGCATCTGCTGCTAGTGTTCTCACATCAGCCGTAAAACTAATGTTTTATTATGTTCTTTTGCAGCATAGGAAACCCGCTGATGGCATGCTTATGGGCTCTAGTTCTCGTAGCCCTGTTGGGGATGGACCTGCTTCCCCCAAGTACTCTGAAAGACTTTCTCCTGCAGTTAACAACTATCTATCTGAGGCATCAAGACAAGAAGTCAGAGTTAGTTGATATTTCTGTTGTTTTAAGTTCTGAAAATCTATATTTTCAGTGTTTTGTCTACTATTTGCTTTGTGTTATTCACTCCCTGATTGTGATGTTGGCTTTATGTGCATTGAATGTTTCCTTCATCCATCGGACGCATCTTTGTTCAAATTGCTGATATTTATGATGTACCACATATTCTCTGTATCCTTAATGCACCTTGAACCTCTTTAATGCAGCCACAGGGAACACCTGACAATGGTTATTTGTGGCAGAGAGTGAACTCCCAATTAAGCTCCCCTACCCAGCCCTATTCCTTGAGAGAAGCTCTGGCTCAGGCACAGTCTTCTAGGATTGGAGCTTCTGCACAAGCACTTAGAGAATCTTTGCACCCGATATTGAGACAAAAATTGGTAGAGTTTTGCATAGAAAAATCAATCATCTGTTTGATTGCTCCAACTGCTCCAAGAAATTACTAATGTTATGTTTTGTTTATATTGTAGTTATTTTAGACGACTGATAATTTCGTATTCTCTTCAGGAGCTTTGGGAAGAAAACTTGAGTGCTGCTGTCAGTCTTCAGGTTTTGGAAATAACCGAGAAATTTTCCATGATGGCAGCATCCCATAGCATCTCTACTGACTATGGAAAACTTGATTGCATCACAGCTATATTTATGAGCTTCTTCTCTCGAAATCAACCTCTGGCTTTCTGGAAAGCTATGTTCCCTGTCTTCAACGGTGTATTTGATCTTCATGGAATAACTCTAATGGCAAGGGAGAATGATCGTTTCTTAAAGCAAGTAACTTTCCATTTACTTCGACTTGCAGTTTTCCGAAATGAAAGCATCAGGAGAAGGGCTGTAATTGGGCTGCAGATACTTATGAAGGTATGCCCTGTGAAGTTCATAGATTTCTGCTCTTGTTCGTAACTCAAATTATGTTCTTTATTTTTTGCAGAGTTCCTTCTATTACTTCATGCAAACAGCAAGGTTAAGGGTCATGTTGATTATCACATTATCAGAGCTGATGTCTGATGTGCAAGTGACTCAGATGAAGCCTGATGGAATGCTAGAAGAGAGTGGCGAAGCACGGCGTCTTAGAAAATCTTTGGAGGAAATGGCAGATGAATCTAAAAGCCCCAACCTATTGAGGGAGTGTGGACTTCCTGAGAGTGCTCTGATGACAATTCCAGAAAAATTGACAGAGAACAAGTGGTCTTGGTCAAATGTCAAATATCTCTCCGATGGTCTTCTTCTGGCCCTTGATTCCAGCTTGGAGCATGCACTGCTAGTAAGTTTTCGGCAATATTTGCAGCAGTTTGAGTTCTAGAGTAGTGAGATTAATTATTCAGTTAACACAGTACACGAGACTGGGCGAAGGGTTGATACCTCACCTCCCAAGATGTGTTTCTTTCTTTCATTTCCGTTTTATATGTTGCTATTCTTGTAGCTGACACTTCTTGTGTGGAGATATGGCATTGCTTCTAGTTCATGGTGGGAACCAAAAATTACTGAGCTGCTTTCCATAAATAACTCTATGCAGTATGGTCATTTTATCAATAGATTTATACATTTGTGTATGGAAGAACGATGTCTATTTGCGTCAAAGTTCATAGTTACCTATACACATCAAAAGTAGGTCACTCAAAGAGACATGCACTTCGTAGAAAGTACTAGGAACTTTAAAAATATACATTTACTTTAACAAACTTTATTTAGCCTTTCTGAAAACTGGTGGGGTTCCCTTTTGCTCCCCCTCCATATTCAACTTCATAGTGCGTTTGTACTGGGAATGTAGGAATGGCCATGGTTCTATTTTAAGAGGTGACCTGATTCTCCGAGTTCCTTTTGGTACAGGGATTTACTCTTTGCATTGCCACTGATTTGCACATACCAAGTTTGCATATTCTTTGCCAAAGGGAATTGAATAAATTCATCCAACTCTAAATGTGTTCATCACTTGTCTTACTTTTGTCGAAATGAATAAGTTCTGTTGTTCTGACAAGGTAATACCTTCTGCATTATTTTTCACAGGCCTCTGTAATGACTATGGATAGATATGCAGCTGCAGAAGGTTTCTACAAACTTGCAATGGCATTTGCGCCTGTTCCAGATCTTCACATAATGTGGTTGCTGCATTTATGTGATGCTCATCAGGAAATGCAGTCTTGGGCTGAAGCTGCCCAGTGTGCCGTGGCTGTTGCTGGTGTTGTAATGCAGGTAACACACTGTTATTGGTGCTTGGTATTCAACCTTTTGTAGCAAAATATTTAAAATTGAAACGCAATGTTTGTGAATTCAAGAGCTTCCACTATTCCAGCACATTCTTGTAGATTGATGTGTGGAGGGAAGTTATCATGTTCAGTACTTTGCAACCAGATGGAAGGGAATATATCCCACGCCTCTGCTGTTTGCTTTAAACTGTGTAGTTGAACAAGCTACTAAATGACCTACCTAAGTTGATATGCATAGGCTGCCACCTGGGTGATTTAGGCCAATTTGGTTAGGATATTCTTGGTTTTCAAGTAAGCTAATTTTATAATCTTAGTGGTTTTTGGTGGGTTGAAACTTGAAACTTCCTGCTGACAGATTTTTAATTAATTTTGCAAACTTCTAAGCTACTGGCTCCTGTGGCGGTGATTTTATACTTTATTTCCAAATAGTGGTCATTCTGTGCTATGAGGTGCAATTTCTTGGGTAAGAACCCATAGTGAGTACTATCCGCTTTGTATGGATATTTGAAATTTATGCCACTGCCCTCTTTGAGGCACTTGCAATCTGATGTGGTTTTGTGCTGTTTTCTTTTGGCTCTTTGAGGCACTGGAGTATTGACTAGATAATTTGAAGAGTGGTGCTGACTTATTATCTGCTTTTTGCTAATATACCTAATTAAAATTACCGTAGGCCCTTGTAGCTAGAAATGATGGTGTTTGGAGCAAGGATCATGTGACTGCTCTTCGGAAAATTTGCCCAATGGTGAGCAGTGAGATCACATCTGAGGCATCTGCAGCCGAGGTAGAGGGATATGGTGCTTCAAAACTCACAGTTGACTCTGCAGTGAAGTACCTGCAACTTGCTAATAAGCTTTTCTCTCAAGCTGAGCTCTATCATTTCTGTGCCAGCATTCTGGAACTTGTAATTCCTGTCTATAAAAGCAGGAGGGCGTATGGACAGCTGGCTAAATGTCACACATTACTCACTAATATCTATGAATCAATCCTTGAGCAGGAATCAAGCCCAATTTCTTTCACTGATGCCACATACTATCGCGTAGGATTCTATGGTGATAGATTTGGGAAGCTTGACAGAAAGGAGTATGTATACCGAGAGCCCCGCGATGTACGGCTAGGTGACATAATGGAGAAACTTAGTCATATATATGAGTCTAGAATGGATGGCAATCACACTTTACACATTATTCCAGATTCTAGACAAGTGAAGGCAGATGAGTTACAGCCTGGAGTCTGCTACCTGCAGATAACTGCTGTTGATCCAGTAATGGAAGATGAGGACTTGGGAAGCAGAAAGGAGAGGATCTTTTCTCTTTCTACTGGCAGTGTTCGTGCACGTGTCTTTGACCGCTTTTTATTTGATACCCCCTTTACGAAGAATGGCAAGAACCAAGCCGGATTGGAAGACCAATGGAAGAGGCGAACTGTGCTTCAGACTGAGGGCTCCTTCCCTGCCCTTGTGAATAGGCTCGTAGTAATTAAATCTGAATCTCTTGAGTTCTCCCCAGTAGAGAATGCAATTGGAATGATTGAAACCCGGACAGCTGCACTAAGAAATGAGCTTGAAGAGCCTCGCAGTTCCGATGGGGATCAACTTCCACGTCTCCAGAGTCTACAGAGAATTCTTCAAGGCAGTGTTGCTGTTCAAGTGAGTTGTGCCGATTTTGTTTCTAATATCTGCTTTCCATGTTATCAGTTTTTGCAATGTATATTGATGACTTCAGATCTCCGTCACTAATATTTCCATGAGTTGTCCTTTTTTTTCCTCCCCTTTTTCTTGAGATGCTGTACTCGAACTTACTTATGGCATTGCTTATCATTTTCTCATTTCTAATGGCTCATGGCCAACCCCATATGTGCAGGTGAACAGTGGAGTCCTAAGTGTGTGCACAGCCTTCCTGTCTGGTGAACCTGCTACAAGACTGCGTTCGCAGGAACTGCAGCAACTCATTGCTGCGCTCCTTGAATTCATGGCCGTTTGCAAGCGTGCCATTCGGGTACACTTTAGACTAATTGGAGAGGAGGATCAGGATTTCCACACACAGCTTGTGAATGGATTTCAGTCCCTCACTGCAGAGTTATCTCACTACATTCCTGCCATTCTCTCAGAGCTCTGAATCTTGTAGCAGTATTTGTTTGTTGCCTCTTCAATTTGTTCATATATTTTTTTTTTCTTTTTTTTGGCTGATGTGCAAATATTTTTCTGTTCATATGTGTATACTAGCATTCAAGCAGGTGATGTTTAGGAAACCGACAAGTTTACTGGTTTTCTTCTTTCTCTTTGTTTTTATCACAAAGACCAAATTACAATGGGCTAGTAATATTGCAGGCGTCTTTCTTGCCCAAATCTGAATTTGAAGGATTGACTAAACCAAAACTTAAAAAGACTCAGAAGTTTGTTAAGTGCATAAAATATAGCAATATGTGCATCCCAATTAGATATTACCTTAAATATGTAACTTTAAATAGATGTTTACTTTAAATGTATGTTTAAATTTTTTGCAGTCTACAAAATGGGTGAGCCAAAAATGGGGGTTTTTTTTTTTTCCACCCATTATATCTGAAAGAGGTAATATTTTCAAGAGAATTTGATTCAGGAAGCTAAATGATTGTGACATAGCAAGAGAATGTTCACAAGACAAAAATTTGGAATTACAGTGCGCATCATACAACGTTCCCATTTCACATGATGCCATTTCCTAGTTCGGTAAAAATTGCTTCCGACCTAACCATTGAAGCTACCTACCTAGTTCTCTAGACAATGGGCAAGTCGTCGTGCATTTGTAGGCCTACCATATATTGAGATAGCCAAGGTATAGAACTGATAGGTACACGAGGTTGGATAGTGATGTGGGATTTGAGAGCTCCTTTTGGGTAGGACAAACCACAATTCTTTCTTAGGATTAGGGATGGGTATTGGGGGAATCAGTGATAGTAGGGGTTTTCTGCCTAAAACAATTAAATGAAGTGCAAATTATTAATTCATAACTCAACTTAGAATTTATAACCAAAATAATAATAGTAATAATAATAATAATAAATAGCATCATTATTTGATTTCTTCGACTGAAGAAACATCATTCAACACTAGAACTAGTAGAAAATGTTTTGCATCACTAACAAAATTGAATTTCTCTTGCAATTTTCTTATTCTTAGCGTTTCATGTGTGAGGGGATTTACCATTCCACCATTTCTTACTTTCTTTCGGCCTGGCTGTGCGACAGAGTATAAGGGAAGGGACAGAAGAACAAAACAACGTTAAAAAAACTAAATGGCTATATGATTTGGCTCTTGAATGTTGGGGTGGGTTTCTGAAAAAAACTGCAATAGAGAAAAAAGAAAAGAACTTATTCATGAATTTTAACACTCTCTTCAAATTATGACCACATTTTCCATGTTCCACACAAATCTAAATTACTAAACAAATGTCAGTATCCCTATAAAGTTAGAAAAAGACAAATTATTATAAACTTTTTCAATACGACAAAAATATCTTATAAATTAAAAAAAAAAAAAGTTACATAAACTGGAGAAAGGAAAAAAAATAAAAATAAAAATGAGCATTGGTTTAATTTAAAAAAAAAAAATTAAGTTATTTTTTAATAATTTTTATATTTTTTTTAAAAAAATAATAGTATGAATGACATTTTTTTTGACATGTTTACAAAAGGGAAGATTTGAACTAATGACTTTTGTTTCATGAGGTGTGATTCACATATAATTAAATTATCATTTGGGGACATGAATGACGTTTTTGTATTGGGAGACATTGAGATTTTTTTTAATAATTTAAGAAAATTATTAACACAATTGTTAGCTTAAGAAAATAGTAGTTTGTGAAAGTATGTATATATATATGTTAATTAATTATTACTCCTACGAATAAAACCGCTAAACCCCGGCATAGGAAAGAACCAAAACCCCAGATAAGACAGTCCAAATACTACTTCGAAGTTCAAAGTTCAGCAGATATGAGGTTGACAGAAATGGAGCTCAAATGGCAGATATGAGTTTTGCACTCTGAATCTATCAATTCTACATCCAAAAATGGAGCTCACAATTTCATACAAATCAAGCCCACTACTCTTCTGTTCAGCACCACTCACACAGACCTCCCAGAGTCCCATTCTTTTCAAGCTTCCCACAAAACACAGGCTCAAAATTTCCCGCCAGAGGCCCATTTTCCGGGTTCTAGCTTCCGCAAACCCAAATGGGTCTGATGGGTTTTCATGGCTGAGTCTGACTCGCTCGGTCCGCCGCGGCACCGAGCGCTTCTGGTCGAAATTCGGCGAGTCGGTGAAGAAGGAAATTGGGCTTGATTTGAATGATGCCAATGTGAAGGTGGGCGATTTTGTAGGGCAAGTTAGCGAAGGGGTGAGGAAGGGTGGGGCTGAGTTGGAAAGGTTTAGGACTGAGTTGGTGCCCGAGTTTGTGAGTTGGAATCGGTGGGAGCGTTGGAAGGTAATTTGTGAATTCACTTTGAGACTGTTTTGTTTTAATCTTTGTTTGCTAGCTTAAGAAATAGAAGTAAAAAGGATAGAAAATGGGACAAGTTTGAGTATTTTTCTTCTGAACTGTTAGAGAAGGGAGAGGGGGGCACTGGGAAACATTCAAATGATAGCTGGTAGAGACAAGGACAAGAGATATGAGCTTGGCGGAAATGGAAACATCTTAAGTATTACTTGTAATTATTAATCATTTGCAACGACTCACCTCACATAGCATGAAAAATTGGCCATTTTCAAAGAAATTTAGTGATATCTTTAAACACACATTTCAGCTATCATTTTTTTTTTCTTTAGTTATTTTTGTCATCTTCTTTGAAAATCAATGCATGCTTTGATGCAAGGGGCTAGATAATGATATAGCTATTCTCCTTTGTTTTCCTCAAGGATATCAAAACATGGGAGCCCCAACGAATTGGTGCCTTGATTCTCTATATATTTGTTGTGGTAATTTCCTGCCAAAGAATATATATAGCTGTTCGAGCTCCTTACCTAAATCGCCAAAAAAAGGAGCTAACGGAGGCTTATATGGAGGCATTGATTCCTGAGCCATCTCCTACTAATGTTAGAAAGTAAGTAGATTTCTTACTTTAACTACAGATGTAATCAATCATTTTATATTCTTATGATATATCATGATGTTAATTGTTAGAAAAATTTATTATTATTTTGTAAGTAGAGATGAAGAAAAAGATCCACTAAGTCATCTGATTGAATTACGGTTCAAGTTTTCATTTCCTCAATAATTTTCACATCATAATGGTCTCAATCAAATATAGGATTTATGACTTGACTGAGACATTGCCTAGATGATGATAGAGCTTCTAATCAATACTATTGATCCCAGGAAAGCTTAAATACACCTGATTACACTGGGTAACTTTGTCCAACAAAAGAGGACAAAGCTAATCCATCAAAGAGCTTTCTTTCTTTCTTTTTCTTCTTGTTTCCCCTCATATTTGAAATTAACAACTGCAAACATTTAAAAAGAGTTGGACCTTTCTCCAAGAAGAAATAGCAGTATGTGATGAATATGAATAAGAGCAAAGAAGATTAGGATGTCTGTCGCTTCATTGTACTTGTTAAATTTCAGAGCCTCTGATTGTCCTTATAATTTTGCAGGTTTAAGAAGAGTATATGGAGGAAGACAGTGCCCAAAGGCCTGAAAATGAAGAAGTTTATTGAAGGACCTGATGGAACACTTATTCATGATAGTTCTTATGTTGGAGAGGATGCATGGGAAGACGATCGAGAGCCTCCTCTGGACAATGTGAAACAAATTATTGAGAGTGATGTCAAATTGAATGCAGAAGAAAAGAAGGAACTGAAGGAAGACTTGGGCATTTCGGGTTAGTAATGTATCAGAGTGAATGTGTGTGCATAAACATCATGTATAGTTTGCAATAAGGTTGCCATTATATGTTCTTATCTCTCTCTCTCTCTCTCTCTCTCTCTCTCTCTTTCTTCTTCTTCTTCTTCTTTTTTTTTTTGGTTCTTGCATTCATTTTTTAGTTTGTTGTAATTGCAAATATTCTTGTTAAGAAGAATCTTTGAGGATTTCATAACAAATCTATAACACATGAATTTTTAGATATCTTGGGAAAGATCATATGAATAATAATTTTATGCTTGAAGAGGGCGCTTGATGCAATGAACCTCGCTCCTGTTGCGGGGTTGTCTTGGGGAGGTGGAGACAAAAAACTTCGGGACCTTTTTTTTGTCATTGATAAGAGGGAGCTTGTGGTTGAAGCTTCTGCTCCTAAGGTGAAGGGGATGAGGGAGCTCAAAAATCTGGATTACTCCATCTCTCCAGTGAAGGGCCAGTGTCAACGGGGTTTTTTGGGGTCAAAAAATGCTTTTTCTTTTCCCCCTAAGGTGCACTAGGGTTCTCCCTGAGGTGCATTAGGGTGTTTGGTTGGGTTCCTTGTATTCTTTCTTGTTTTTTTTTTTGGGGGGTTTGATAGGGTGATTGGTTGGGTCCCTTTGTATACTTTCTTGTGTACTTAGAGGCACATTGTGCTTTTTTGATATATACAACATTACTTGTAAAAAAAAAAAATTTATGCCGGAAGAGGATAAAGTCCACATTTTTTGGCATTATGATTTGCAAAGTAGATAGAGGGCCTTATTACTTTTCATCAATTAGTACTAGAGATAAATATATTACAACTAAACTTGGTGATCTGAATTAACTTCACAGGAAATATATAAAGGGGAAAAACAAGGCTTGGTTTCCATTAGTGAAAATGATTTGGAGATCTTTGTGTTGGCAATTATTCAACCCAGTTATATCTTTTTTCATTTTGTTTTTAGTTGTCTAGCTTGGCCTCTTAGTCTAGTTTTTCATTTTCAAACCCCTCTACAAGGAAGCGACTATGATTCTTTAAAAACTTGTCCATGAAATTGGAGATCTATCAGCATTTCTGTATGTTATTTGTAGTCTGCTCTCATGATAAGCATAATTCTAAGCTAATGAAGGATGTCATATTGTGAAATCATGTGAAGCTGATTGGGAGTTTTCCTAGGACTGTTCCCTGTGTATGAGCACTGTTTGATTCCTAGCAGCCAATTTATATCATGCTTGCTTGGCAGGCAAAGCTCAAGAAAGTAGAGAAACATGGCGTGAAAGGCTTCATACTTGGAAGGAGATCCTCAGAAGGGAAAAGTCAGATGGGCAATTAGATTCCATAAATGCCAAGTATGTAGTTGAGTTTGACATGAAAGAGGTTGAAAAGAGTCTTCGCAAGGATGTGGTGGAAAAAGTAACAGAGACACAAGGAAGTAGAGCACTCTGGATATCCAAGAGATGGTGGCGCTATCGTCCTAAACTTCCTTACACGTATTTTCTTCACAAACTTGATTGCTCTGAGGTAAAAGTGTTAGTCACCTTTGCTTTGTTCTTTCTTAGTTTTTGGGTTGATTGGTGTCTTATTGCTGGTATTGCATGAAATACAATTCTTTCGATCCCTCAATTGGTTTTTGGTTTGATTTTACGTAACATTTGGATTTCTCTAGTATCTACTCAAGTAAGTGCACATAGTGCATGCACATGTGTACATATGTGTGAATTTGTCCTCCTTCCCCCCTGAGGTGCAACCTTTAGAGTAAAATTAGTAGTCAGAGAAAATGCTAATATAGATGATTAATCCAAATTCATTTGATGAAATACTAACTACAATGGGATTGAACCATAGATTTACAGTCTTTTAGAGAAACCTTTTCACATCGGATGCTAATGGTGTAAAATAGTCATTTCAAATGCTTTATTAGAAAACTTCTTACTTCATTCTTATGTGCAGTCGAAATGTTTCATATTCATTATGCATCCAAAAGGATTAGGAGGTAGGTTGTTTCTGATGCTGTGAATTCTTTTTGGGCAGGTTGCTGCTGTAGTCTTTACAGAAGACTTGAAGAGATTGTATGTAACAATGAAAGAAGGTTTCCCATTAGAATATGTTGTAAGTCTACCATCTAATTATTATTATTTTTCATTTCTTTTTTTTTTTTTTTTGATAAGTAATGTTGTATATATTAAAAAGCACATAGGGATGCAACTTTAGTACACAGGAAGTATATATATAATTTTTTTTTTTTTTTTTTTTTTCATTTTTTATGTTGTCTACAATCTAATTGATGTTACTACC
Source organism: Carpinus viminea (assembly GCA_013348765.1). Lineage (NCBI taxonomy): Eukaryota > Viridiplantae > Streptophyta > Magnoliopsida > Fagales > Betulaceae > Carpinus > Carpinus viminea. Next base: position 33,107,070 of record CP054672.1, on the reverse strand, counting down.
TGATCCGGAACATATTATTCATTGGCTTGTAATTGCATATTGTTACACTTGGTAGGTTGATATTCCTCTAGACCCTCACTTGTTTGAGATTATCTCCAATTCTGGAGTTGAAGTTGATCTCCTACAAAAGCGTCAGATCCATTACTTTATGAAAGTCGTGATGGCATTAGTGCCTGGAATTTTGATACTGTGGCTTATAAGGGAGTCTGTGATGCTTCTGCACATCACTTCCAAGCGTTTTCTTTACAAAAAGTATCATCAACTCTTTGATATGGCATATGCAGAAAATTTCATCCTGGTAATCTTTAACCCTGAAATTGTTGTTTCCCTCCTTATCTTCTCAAATAAAAATTCGCAAATTCTAATACATTTGTACTCATCCAGCCAGTTGGAGATGTCGGTGAAACAAAATCAATGTATAAGGAAGTAGTATTAGGGGGTGATGTTTGGGATCTTCTCGATGAGTTGATGATTTACATGGGAAACCCCATGAAGTATTATGAAAAGGGCGTGAAATTTGTCCGGGTAACTTTTTAAAGTATAATGAATGATGCAGGCATCTCTATTGGACCTGTCTTTTAACATAGAGAAGTATTAACACATTATTTGATGGTGTTGTGCACAACAGGGTGTGCTTCTTTCTGGACCTCCTGGAACAGGAAAAACACTCTTTGCAAGGACACTTGCAAAGGAAAGTGGGTTGCCCTTTGTTTTTGCTTCTGGTGCAGAGTTTACAGATAGTGAAAAGAGTGGTGCAGCAAGGATCAATGAGATGTTTTCTATTGCAAGGAGAAATGTAAGAATTCTTCTCTTTATTTATTTTCAAAAGAAATAACATGTAATTCATTTATTAACATGAGCATAATAAGATTTTCATCTAACATATGATCCTCAAGAAATTGGGATTTTTTTTCACATCTTTAGTCCTAATGCTCCAAGCTCTTTTGCTTACTTAATAATGAAAAGTGATCGATTTTCTTGATTTATTAAACTTTAGGGTATAATTTTTTAGGAACTCTTGTATATGTCCTGCCTACTTGAGTCATTTCTTTTCTAATACAATTATTCTTTGCTTTAAAAAAGAAAAAGAAAAAGAAAAATAATTAGATCCTTTTATGTGTCCGATTTGCAACACATGGGGTCTTCATGTTTTGAATGAGTTTTAGTGTATGTTTGGTCTCATGGCTCTCGTTGGTAGGTCTTGGGTCCAATGTTGGCTTGCCAGAGATTATGAGTCCATGTCATATTGATGATCCTAATGTACCGACTGTGTTGGCCTCCTTGACATTGTTAGTTCCTTTATCTCTGAAGATGTACAACCGGAAGCGGAGAGATGGTAAGTTTGCGAAAATGGACAACAACCTAATTGCCAAGGCAGTGACGGCATCTAGCGCTGCACTTACTAGTTCTTTTGATATCAGTCTCCAGAGGGGGTTTCTCCAGTCTTATGCTAAGGCTCAGCCTTCTTTGGTAATAATGGGGAAGGGAGGGATTGTCAGCCTGATAGTGCTGGTTTTGTTTTCAGTGCTGGTCGAAGTGGATAATGGGGAATGTTGGGATGAATGGGGAGGAGGAGGAGGAAGATGATTATCCTTTCTCCTTGGGTGATTTTCCCTTGCAATGTCCTTGGATCGGATATTGTTCAAGTCGCCCCCAAAGGTTGTCCAAAAGGGGGGTGTGGATGGAGCTGTTGCTCTTTCTTTGTTTTCATTGGGTTTTTAGTCCTTTTCTCAGGTTTTGGAGGGTTTGCTTGGTGATCCCCCTCCCCTGTTTAGGCCAAGGGTGGTCTCACCTCTCTCTGAGGTGGGAGAATCATTGAAGTCGGTCTTTGCTTCTAAATCAAAAGGAAGGAGGGAATTGAAGAACTTGGAGAGTTCTTTCAGTTATGAGGGCTCCAATTGCAGTAAAGGCAAGAGGGTGTAGGTCTTTTTTGGTGGGTGTTGGGTTTGTTTTGTGGGTCTTGGTGAGTTCTTTGGGTGTTTGGGTTGCTGGGTTTAAAGTTTTGTTTGTTTTGGGCTGCTTTGTGGGTTTTGGGTCTTCTTTTGTTTTTCTTATTTTGCTTTTGCTTGGTGTCTCTGTGTATACTTCCGATGTACTTCAGGGTGCCTTACACTTTTTATATAAAACACTTCGATTACCTATCAAAAATACTTCAGTGACATACTCAATACACAAGATGTAGCCCATATGTGCTTCTGCTCCCTCTCTCTCTCTTCTCTCTCCTTTCTCTCTTTTATATTTTATTCTTAAATATATATTTAACATGGTATTAAAGCCAAACCTCTCTATAAATAGAGGCCTATGTAATACTAAAATAACATAATATACAAGGTGTAGCCAATACATGCTTCCACTCGCTTTCTCTCTTCTCTCTTTTATATTTTATTTTTTAATATATTTAACATGGTATCAAAGCCAGAGGTTTTGAGTTTGAACCTTGATTTCTTTAATTCGCCCTAATTTAAATTAAATATTCCATATGTTGGACCTCACCTATTTAAAGAGAGTTTAAACTCGCACATGATGGGGAGTGTTAAAGTATTGATTAAATAATTAAATTTACCTCTTTTTATCATATTAAGCTTTTATGACAAGTGGTGGCTTAACATGGTATTAGAGCCATTTTTCTATGGCCTTCAACAAACGTGTGTGACAAGATTCAACAAACTTGTTGTTCAAGTGTCTTCGCTTGCATTGCCTGTTCCTTCCCCACCTTCACCATAGCAAATCATAGAAAACTAATCCTAGAATCAAGCTTGCAAAGTACAAATCAATTGATCTATGGAAGTTGCACTGCCATCGGTTTGTGCACGCACCTCCACATGCCGCCCAATTTTTTTTTCCGTGCAACCATGCATTGCCAAGCTCTGCCAATTGCCTTGGTTGTAGTGCTGTTCGATAGATCTCATGACAATCATTCCAGATCCACCGAAATCATCACCATACTACCTTCCACGTGCCACCTAGTGTTCTGCGCCTGTGGTACTCGTCATCATGTGCTGGCTGTCCTTCCTATGCCTTACATGCTCCAATGCGGATCAAACCGACCTGGCTCAACCTGTTTCAAGATCAGGTTTGGTCCTTCTCATCCTGGTTCATAACAGTTAAGGACTACATACAGACTCGGTTCAATGGTTTTGAGGCAATTCTATCTTGGTTCCATCTGGCTTAGACCTTTTTTGGCATGTTCAACCCGGTTTCCCCCCTTTTCTGGATCAATGAATTTCATGTCCAGTTCACTTTGTTTCTGGGAAAGTTCATGGTGTTTTTGCTTGGTCCTTGTTGGTTTGGGGCTACATGGAGCTCCCATCGGGTTTCTTGCTCAGAGGGAGTTATTAGAGTTTTTACAAGTTAGTTCTCGTTCAAGTTGTCATCATTGTTGGTTGATCATGGGAAACATGATTGTCGTTGGTTGTCGAGATTTGACCGGCCTTAGTGTTTTGTGGGCAGATCCGACTTGCCTTGACGTTTTATGGTGATTTCCGACTGATTATTGGTGTTTTCTGGCAAGATTCTACCGGCCTTGTGGTTTTATGGTGAGATCAAACTAGCCTTGGTGTTTTGCAGTGGGTTTCGCCAGCCCTTGGTGATTTTTAGTGAGATCCTACTGGCCTTGGTGTTTTGCAAAGAGATCTGACCAACTCTTGGTGTTGTGGTGAGATCTGACCGGCCTTGGTGTTTTGCGGTGGGTTTTGACTAGCCTTTTGTGTTTTCCAGCAGGATCCTATTGGCCTTGGTGTTTTGCTGCGAGATCTGATTGCCCGTTGCAGTTTTCTGGCGAGTTTTCAACTTTGAAGTGTTTAAAGAATTTTTTTAAATATTTTTATTTTTATTAAGTTTTTGTATTGTGTGCTCCAAGTTGTTTCAGCTTGAGGGGGATTGCTATTTTTTTCTAGATGTTTTTCCTTTGCTTGTTTCTTCAAAGCTGGACTTATATGATATATATGCTCCAGCTTGAGGGAGAATGTTAGAAGAATTATTAGGGTTTGTGAGAGTTGTTAGGGTTTTTGGTATTTTGGTCAGTGTTGTATTTCTCTAAACCTATGTAATAAGTTGTGTGAGGTAGGCTATGTAACAACAACAACAGTAATGTGCCTCAACCTTTTTCTATCTAAAACCGTTCATGCAAACGACAACATTCATGGGAAATTGCATCCCTATTATGTTGAAGTGATAGTTAGCACTACAGGGGTATCATATCCGTATTTTAGCCATATCAGTTATGATATATCTTGATGAGTTAATAAATAATTCAAGTTTTACTATTAACTCTTGGTAAATATAGATCATAATGATTAAATATCCTTTGTGCAGGCTCCTTCATTTGTATTTGTGGATGAAATTGATGCTATTGCTGGAAGGCATGCAAGAAAAGATCCTCGAAGAAGGGCAACATTTGAGGCGCTGATTGCACAGCTTGATGGGGAGTAAGTGTATTAGTTTAACCCATCTCATGTCTTTTCCTACACAATACTTTAAGAAAAAAAAAAGGCTATTCAGGAACTTATAATATGAAGGTGTTCCTTTTGTATTTGCTTTGTGTTTAGCTTTGTTGCCATTCTTTTTATATACTTTATGTGGGCGCATTACGCTTTTTGTAATATTTGTTGATTACCTTTCCAAAAAAAAAAAAAAAAAAAAAAACCTATAATATGATGGGCATTTTCTTGGAAACTCTTGTTAGATGGTTTTCTGGAAGGACTGCCTTTTTTTTTTTTTTTTGATAAATAAGTAATTCATTGAAAAGTGTAGAGGGGCGCAACCCTAGTACACAAGATGTATACAAAGAAATGCCCCACTAAAGGCAACATAAAGATAAAAATTGAGACATGGTGCACATTACAAGCGTTGGCTCGATGGAATAGAGTTTGAATAAACAGCTTTTGGAGCTCTTCATTGGCCTTTCTTGATCTTCAAAACATCTTGCATTCCGTTCTCGCCAAATAATCCACATAAGACACAGTGGTGCTATTTGCAACACCTCCTTAGCTGAAATATTACCTCGCTGACCACGCCAACAAGCTAACAAATCTGCCACCCCCTCTAGACATGACCTACTTGACATCAAAATGAGAAAATAACACACTCCATAAAGCTCATGCCATTTCATAGTGAAGGAGAAGATGGTTGATAGACTCACCACTTTGCTTACACATACAACACCATCCCACCACAATGATACCTCTTTTACACAAATTATCCGAAGTCAGAATATTTCCAAGAGTCGCCATCCCCACAAAGAAACTGATTCTCAATTGAACTTTGACTTTCCATATACTTTTCCACAGGAAAGAGGAAGCATCTGTTCCTGAATAAGAGAGCATGCAAAAAATTACTTTACCTCAAAGATATCTCATTTGGAAGGAGTGCACCGCATGCAGTCCATCACCCCCATTCGACTACGAAAAGCATATAACTTCCCAAAAAAAGCCATCACCACCTTTACCTCCCAATCTTGTGCAGCTCGTAAGAAAGGAACATTCCACCCTCGATCGTACAGTTGCATATGATCCCCAAACCATGCCTTCTTATTACTAGCAATTCGAAATAATTCAGGAAAAGCTTACTTCAAGGGCTGAACCCCACACCAAGTATCGTACCAAAACCTAATGAGGGAGCCATCTCCTGCTCCGAAACTAATAAATCTCAAAAAAACTTCCCACCCTCTCTGAATATGTTTCCATACTCCAACTCCATAAGGACGCTCTACCACTTTGGAGTGCCAACTGCCATTTATGCACCACCCATGCTTGACCTCAATAACCAACCTTCAATATGCCTCCCTTTCCATAGCATATCGCCATAACCATTTACCCAATAAAGTGAGATTGAAATTGCTCAAGTTTCGGATACCCAAACCACCACCTTGCATGGGAGAGCAAATTTGAGCCCATTTCAGTAAATGGAACTTAGGCTCCTCATTTAGGCCACCCCATAGGAAATCTCGTTGTAGCTTCTCCAATCTGTTCGCCACACTCACAAGAATAGGGAATAGAGACAAGAAATCTCGTTGGAAGGACTGCCTACAGGTAGGTTGTGCTTTTTTTTTTTTTTCCTTATGCAGCCAGTATAGTATGCTAATACAACCTGGGTTCTAGCCCATATTGAACACCTATAAAGGAGGCTTCCAGAATGGGTTTTACCTCAGTAATGATTTAAGTTAACTCCACTATCATTAGAAGCTCCTGAAGTTTGCATCTCTACATCCTGTGGATGAGAGTTTCAGTGATCAGTCAGCTAATGAGAAATCAAAGTTTCTTCACCAAGAGAGGAGATACCATCTCAGGGCATTTCATTTTTCTTGGTGGTGGTTATGTTTTCATTGGGTCTGTTTGTTTCTTGTATCCTAGTGTAACTCCTGTTTTGCTTTTGGATGTAGCTTCTTGTTTTGAAGAATGTGGAATTCTTTTTTTGCAAAGAAAATCAATACTGTAGGTTGAATAATCCTTGCACACCAGGTGACCTTGACAATCCATGACAAATAGTTTTCTGTCTGTTATGGTTGGTAAAGATTCTGGTTTATGAAGACGAATTTGTGCACTGATTGTTTTGATAGGTAATATCAATTTATTAAAAGCGCCAGGGGCGCAACCCATAATTTGTGCACTGATTAAATGTCATTAGCTGTAGAATATTTAAGGATTTATTAGCTACTTTATGTTGAATTAACAAATACTAAGCCTTAAGGATTCTAGATCCTCTAGTTTCGTGTTTAGTTGCTGTAACCATTGTATGTTCCCTCACAAGTTGCCTCCAGTTTTACAGCAATTATCTTATTTGAACCCTATGAATCACAAAGGTACCCTACGTTAATATGCATTTCCTTCTCCCAAAATTTAGTGAAAAATGTTTTTTCTTTAGTTGATGGCTCCATGGGAAAGGGTGATTTGGTCATGATTTTAGTGTAGAAGTTCCCAGGGAATTCTATAGGGAAATTATTGTTAGAAAAAGTGTGTTATAATTTATTATTCTGCTGACTTTTCATTCTAATTTAAGCTATCTTTTTTTGGGTTTATTTTTCTTGTAATATTAATTTTCATGTTTAGTAACTTATTATGTATAGGAAGGAAAAAACTGGTGTTGATCGGTTCTCACTCAGACAAGCTGTGATATTCATCTGTGCTACCAATAGGCCAGATGAATTGGACCTTGAGTTTGTTCGTGCTGGACGTATTGACCGTCGTTTGTACATTGGTCTGCCTGATGCAAAGCAACGAGTGCAAATTTTCGGCGTGCATAGTGCAGGAAAGCAACTTGCAGAAGATGTAGACTTTGAAAAAGTAAGTGGTTGGTGTTTATTGTCTAAAAGGTAATAGATATAACAAGTTAAATCAGTTTGTGCTCTCTCTCTCTCTCTCTCTCTCTCTCTCCACTTACACACTCACTAGTCATCTTTGTAATGTTCTCCTATTGTCTTGATAAATTTGTGTTAACTTTAGAAGCTGCTGCAGATTTATTATTTATTATTATTATTATTATTTTTCATTTGATTTTTTATAAGCTGGATTTGAAAAGAGAGGGCTGGGGGCTATGATTTCATTGGATAGTGGAGGCATTTGCAGAATCTGCAGTTGTCTGCTCCCTGGTGCAGTGAAGTGGACTCTGCTTTCACATCGAAAGTGACATGTTTACTTCCACAATGTGTATAGATTACAGCTTGTTTAAGGACGTGCAGTTACCTACTATATGGGCGTGGGAATAAGTATTTGGCCTCAATTTCCTGGTACATAAGGACTCCATGTTATTTTTGGAATGCACAATGGTTTTCAAAGAAATCAATATTAAGTGCTTCAGAAAGAGGGAAAAAAAAAATTTGCTATTGAGAATGGAAAACGTTATTTACTTACCTGTGATCATGCTGGAGTCCATAACTTTGCCCACAAAGCTACAAGCAAAGACCCAATTGATTCTTACAAATGCTACTCCCATGTTCTTTCTCCCATCTTGCTCTCTTATCTTTTGCTATATCTTCTTAAGGACAAGTCTCCTAACCCATTGAGTAGATACTTACAAGCAATTGTTGAATTCCCCATAAAACACCAAGTTTGCCTTTTTTAGCACAATGGAAAAGACTTTTAAGTTGGGCAAACTTCACTTACTCCCCCTGATCTTACATCACTTTTGCAATTACACCCTTAAATTTTAAGAATTCTCAATGTCAGGTATCTAAGCTTAAAATTTTTGCAATGCCATCTCTCTAATACGATTTTCTATTACATCCTTACAGAGAATGTGAAATTTCCTAAATACCTTTGTTTTGTTTTGTTTTTTTGTTGGCTTAGGCCTGGCTGGAGGCCGGCCGTGAGTTACAAAATGGTAGCTCATTAGTACATGCAAGACCCTTCATTTCACCAGGTTACATGCAAACACAGCTCCATTTACACCAGCAATATGCAACTTCTTATCCTCAGTTTTACAACAGTTTCACCAGTTTATCTTCAGGACCATCTGGCTTTGCTTCAGGGTTTGATGAACACGGGTTCTTTGTCGTTTGTGATAGAGAATAATGGAGGATATATGGGGAATGGGCTTTCCATGGCTTCTAATTCCATGTCGGGAAATGCAGTGGCATTGGCGGATGAACTTGCACTCGTGAATGCCGATTGTGGCATGCCTTTTGCGGGTAATGGGGAATGGTTGGGGAATTCAGTTTAGGAATCGAATCCTAATGCTTTCTCAATGTGGAATGACTGGTGTTAATAGATTTGTAGTAAGAAGAGTAGTGGGAGAAGAGGTGGCTGTTATATTATTCAGCTTATTATTTAAGCTAATACAAACATCCTAATATATAAGATTAGGAAAATATCACAATGACCAAACTACCCTCAGACCCTAATAACTCTTCTAACACCCTTCAAACTAGAATAGCTTGAAGCACACAATACAAAGACCCATAAAAAGAGCAAGAAAATTTCCTAAAACTTCGACGCCAATCGAAAACTTGTCGGAAATTGCAATAGGCGGTCGGATCTAGCCAAAAAACACCAAGGCCGATTGGATCTTGTCGGAAAACAACGAGGACTGGTTGAAACCCATTGCAAAACACCAAGGCCGATTGGATCTCGCCGCAAAACACAAAGGGTAGATCGGATCTCACCGCACAACACCAAGGCCGGTTGGATCTCACCACAAAACACCGAGGCCAGTTAGAATCTTGCCGGACAACAACCGGTCGGAAACCACTGCAAAACACCAAAGCTGGTTGGATCTCAACAACTAACAATTATCACATTTCACGTGATCAACCAATGAGTCTTGCCGGAACTAACTGCTAAAAAAAAAAAAGGAACCCTCGCTGGAACTCGCAAATTTTTTTTCGATGGCCACTGCAATACACCGGCCACCTTACACCAACCACCACTGATGGGACCAAACATCATAGAAAATACCAAAAACTTAGAAAACTAGTAAGAAACTCCACAAATAGCACGGTGAATGAACACAACAAACTTTTTTTTTCTTGATAACCACAGACAACATTTTTCAAGGCGTTGCCCATGTGAGCTTTAAGCCCACATGGGTGGTGCTACTACCAGAAGAACACTTGCCAAAACAAAACGAAAAATAGTGAAAAACTAAGACTACAAACAATGGAATGAGGATCTAAACCCTAAAGCTCTGATACCATATATTAATAGATTTGTAGTAAGAAGAGCAGGGGGAGAAGAGGTCACTGTTATATTATTCAGCTTATTATTTAAGCTAATACAAACATCCTAATATATAGGATTATGGAAATATCACAATGACCAAACTACCCTCAAACCCTAATAACTTACCAACCCTAATAACTCTTCTAACAATTGGGATGTTTGGAGGAGATTTCTCATGGCTACGACCCATGGCCAGGCATAGGCCATGGGTTTTTTTTCTTTCTTTCTTTCTTTCTTTCTTTTTTCTTTTACCTTTTTTAGCTTTTTAATTTTTTTAAACTTTCAATCTAAGGGTAATTTTGTATTTTTATTAGTTTTGCAGGGGTATTGGGGGACATTTCACACCTTTAATGTTTGATTTAACCCCAAACCCTAATGGTAGGGTTGACATTGCAAAGTTTTTAAACTTGGCTTCTCGACATAGAATTTTTAAACTTTAGGGGTGTGATTGCAAAAGCGATGTAAGATCAAGGGTGATAAGTGAAGTTTTGCCTTTCTAAGTATATGCCAACTCTAGTGTGAGCGCATTCACTGTTTTGATCTTGTGAGGGGCTGTAGAGATTGTAACTTTGTATTTTTTGAAAAGTCAATAGAATATATCAAAAGCGCAGAGGGGCGCAACCCTTGGTACACTAGGAGTATGCAAAGGGGACTAAGGGGAGGGGAGAAAAAAGAGAGAAAAAAAAAAAAAAAACTAATCACTTGTGGGGCCAACCACCCCTCAGTCCAAGTGAAAAGAGTAAAGAAGAACAAATAGAGGAGTTCCTCATGGGATCTCGATTTGTCCTCAAAGCACCTATCATTACGCTCCTTCCAAATGCACCACATAATGCAAAGGGGAACCATTTTCCAAACAACCGCACTCTTTGCATGGCCACCTGTCCACCAGCTTGTGTATAAATCTTTAACAGTGCTAGGCATGACCTAGCAAAGACCAAACTTGGAGAAGAAAGCGTTCCACAAAGCCCTCGCAGCCTCACAATAAAGGAGAAGATGATCAACTAACTCCCCATCCGATTCATAAAGCCAACATCTATTCACCACCACCATCCCCCTCCTCCTAAGGTTATCCAAGGTGAGGATCATGCTACGAGCAGCCGTCCATGCAAAAAACGCCACTCTTGGAGGAGCCTTTGATCTCCAAATACTCTTCCAAGGAAAGGAAGTGGGCCCGTGGGCCGAGAGGGCTCGATTGAAAGACTTAACCTCAAAACCCCCCTTGCACGAAGGCACCCACCACAACTTAGCTTTCCCATCCTCTCTCAACTTACAAGAATACAAACACCGGTAAAATGAAGCCAACACCTCCACCTCCCAATCATGAATCAACCGCGTAAATTGGATGTTCCATTGTATAGCACCATTAGATCGCTCCACATTGTCTGCAATAGACGCTTCCTTGAAGCTGGCAATATTGAACAGCCCGGGGAAAGCAACTTTAAGAGGTCTATCCCCACACCAAACATCATCCCAAAATCGAATCTTAGTGCCATCCCCCAAATCAAGTCTAATGTGACTCTTGAAAATTTGCCACCCCATACAAATGTATTTCCAAAGCCCCACTCCATGAGAACCGGAAGTATCTCTGGAACGCCAACCTCCCCAAACTGCCCATACTTGGCTACCAAAACCGTTCTCCACCATGCCCCTTCTTCATGAGCAAAACGCCAAAGCCACTTGCTTAAGAGAGCTTGATTAAATCTCCTCACATTTCGAATCCCTAACCCACCCTCATAAATGGGAAAGCACACTTTCTCCCACTCAAACAAGTGGAATTTAACCTCATCAATCTTTTCCCTCCAAAGGAAGTCCCGTTGAATTTTCTCAATACACTTCGCCACATATGCCGGGATAGGAAATAAATACAACATATAAGTAGGCAAATTTGATAGAGTGGTCTTGATCAAGGTGACCCTAGCCCCCTTGGAAAGATACCACTGTTTCTAGGGAGCCAACTGCCGCGAGATCAAATCCTCCAAATCCACCCACATCGCTTTGAGCTTGAAAGAAGCCCCTACCGGTAAACCCAAATACTTCAACGGCAAATCACCTATGCCACAGCCCAACACACCGGCTAACTGATCCACCTCACCCCGCGAGCCAATGGGAACCGAAGCGAACTTAGACAAATTGACCTTGAGACCTGCAACCACCTCAAAGCAAACAAGAAGGGCCCCTACGTGCCTGATTTGACTTTCATTTGCCCCACAAAAGACCAAGGTGTCATCCGCAAATAAAAGATGAGAGACGTTCAACTTGCTTGAACCCACAGTAAAACCTAAAATCAGCCCCCTAGTGAAGAAGGCACCAAGCATCCTGCTAAACACCTCCATCACCAAGACGAAGAGAAAAGGAGAGAGAGGATCTCCTTGATGAACCCCACGAGAGCTCCCAAAGAAGCCGGAAGGCACACCATTAATCAGAACTGAAAAGCGGACAAGCGAAATGCAATGCTTGATCCATGAACACCATCTCTCCCCAAATCCACACCTTTTCAAAAGATAAAGAAGAAAGTTCCAATCAATATGGTCATCAGCCTTTTCCATATCCAACTTACATAACATACCCGGTTCTCCAGATCTAAGCCTACTATCCAAACATTCATTCGCAACCAAGACCAAGTCTAATACCTATCTCCCTTTAACAAACGCATTTTGAGGCTTATAAATGATCTTATCCATAACTTTCCTCATTCTATTAGCCAAGACTTTAGCAATAATCTTGTAAATACCTCCCACAAGACTAATGGGGTGAAAGTCTTTAATCTCCTTGGCCTCATGAACCTTCGGAATAAGCGAAATGAAAGTAGAATTAATGCTTTTCACAAATTTTCCCTTGGCATGAAACTCAGCAAAGACCGCCATAAAATCCCCCTTGACCACACCCCAACAATCCTGTAACGTTGTATTGTTGGCCCACTGTGACTTATACCAACATTTTGTGATGTTATGCTTCTGATTCTGGCTGCTAAAAATTCTGTGAGCTGGAAAATTAATGATAGCTTATTCTGAAGTCAACATGAATATATTTTAGATAAAAGGGTCACAGGCAAACAAATGAAATATAATTTTGGATACACACGGTCCCAAGTTAAATACACTTAACTCCTTGAACCTCACTATTATGCGGTCAGTGCCAATTCCAGCTTTCTCTATTTCTATATTGTGATTCACTATTTCGTAATCTAGCTATGTTGGTGGTCACAGTCGGTGCTAGTTTTCAGCAAAGAGTTGTTCACGTGGTCTTTCCTGTTTCCCACTCTTTTATGCTTCTCTCTCTCTCTCTCTCTCTCTATATATATATATATATATATATATTGATTCTTATACTGGTTCAGTGAGAACTTGGGCCCTAACTCTGCAAGTAGTCTTCAGATTCAACTCAGAACTGCCCTATGTGTTTTAAAAGTTTAATCTTTTAGTTATAGTAAAATTATCACCAAGCAAAAGAAGCGGTAGAGGTTATAATAAGGATATAAATGAATTGGATGCACATGAATCAAGTTAATGGTGGATCTTTATGTTGAAGATGGAAACTATCGATATGCTATGATTTGATTCTTCTTGATTTATTCCTATTATTATTGTGATTGTAATATTTCCTTATTTCTTTCCATAATAGTCTTTAGGTCTTTTCTATTTAAACCATTGTAATCTTATGGAAGAGTTACCACCACATAAGAATTTTCTTTCTTCCTCTCTATTTCCTTCTTATTTTCTACTCTTTAATGAATTAATAGAGAAAAAAGAAATATAGGAAGTAGGTCTATCTCACAAGTTTTAAAAAATTTATAGAAATTTTTACCTGATATCCAGTTTTAATCTTTGATGGAGCTCAACATGATGGCTGCATTTGATGTCCACCTATAGAGTATATGAGAAATTGTCAATGTTTTGTTGTCATTTTGAAAAACTGTACTTTCTTCTAAACGGTAACATATATTGAGATCTGAAAGTGCAGCTTTATCAGCTTGAGGATGCAGTGTCTTGTGAATCTTGTTCATTCAATGTTGCTGTCTTGAGCATTTTTAGTGATTGGGTTGCTCTCATCATTGTTGGTCTTTTAAACATTTCATTATTGGAACATTGGCCAATAATGGCCATGCTAATTATTCCTCCAGGAAAACCATCTTAGATAGTGCTTTATTTATTTATTTATTGGGTTAACTTCACTAACCCCCCTAAAGTTTGGCTACTTTTGCAAATACCTCCCTAACGTTCAAAAACTCTTACTTACCCCCCCTGAACTTTCAATTGCTCTCAATTTGGACCCATCCGTTCAAATTAGGGCACCAAATTTTAAAAAAAGATCAAAATACCCATGACTTTTATTTTTTAAAAAAATAAAAAAAAAAATATCTGGAAGTTAGAATTTTATACAAAAGTCACCGTTTAAAATTCACTATTTAAAATTTCAACTTCCAAAATGTTTTTTTTTTTTTAAATGAAAATCAAGGGTATTTTGGTCTTTTTTAAAATTTTGGTGCCCTAATTTGTACGAATGGGTCCAAATTGAGAGCAACTGAAAGTTTAGGGGGGGTAAGTGAGTTTTTGAACGTTAGGAAGGTATTTGCAAAAGTAGCCAAACTTTACAGGGGGAGTTAGTGAAGTTTTCCCTTATTTATTTTATTTTTTAATGTTTTTCACGTTAATTTTATTCTCTTTTGGTAGATAGTAGTCTCATTCTGCTTTATAATGTACCTAGATGTTTGAAATATACACTTATTGTTTAGTCCTTCAAATTTAGTGCTTATTTTTGTAGTTCTCTTTGTGCAGCTGATGGTATAATTTAGTTTTTGGCTTCCTGTAATCTCTTTTCCTTTCCACTCTACAGCTTGTCTTCCGTACTGTTGGGTTTTCTGGGGCAGATATTCGTAATCTTGTCAATGAAGCAGCAATAATGTCTGTAAGTTAAACTTTCATATTATTTATTGAGATAGTTAATCCCTTGTACCTTTATTACAAGGGAAGTTTTTTAGTTGGCTTAATGTTTTTGTGAAGTGCATTTAGTTGGCTTCATGTTTTTGTGACTATGCTATTCATAGGGAAGAATTTCTTCCTCTTGATACATATGCAATTACAAGTAAAAGATGAATCTGGATCCTGTTCTGGATCTGGTTCCTGTTTTGGAGCCGGATATCGGTGTTGTCCTGGTCTCAGCTTCTGTTGAGGTCCGGAAGTTTGGTTTTGTCTCACCAGTGTCTTCTCCGATGAGCTTGGTCTCGGGGCTTTTGGTGGTCTTCGATGTGTCCTCCGACATTCCAGAGACCCCATCTGTGGCGCCGGTGCCAGCTTTGTCAATCGCTACTGTCGCTGGTGGCTTCTCTGATGCGGAGCTTGTGCTTGCAATGGTATGTCTGGTGAGTTCCCCGAGTATGGTGACTGCGGACCTTGGTCAGAAAACTTCTCCAGCGAGTCCTATGGTGGTTTCTGGCATGTCTGTGGGGGTCTGCAACTCTGATGCCATTGCTGTGGAAAATGGTCTAACCAAAGCCCAGAAGTGGCTGATTGAGTGGTTGAGGGAAGGTGTAAAGCACGATGAGAAACATTTGGCGTTCTTGAAGGACATGGAAGAGGATGCTCGTCGGGCAAATAAGGTTGCACGCCCCCCAGATGGCGATGAGGTGTTGGCGTTGATGAAGAAGGTGTTACTGGATTTAAAGGTTGGGCAGCCTAGGGCTAAGGGCAAGAGAGAGCTTTTAAATTTAGAAAGCTCCATTAACTATGGCATAACTAACGGGCCTTCTTAGGGTAGACGGGGCAAGACTATTGTGTAGTAGCACTCCAGGTGGGTTATTGTTTGCTCTTCTTATTTTGGGGCACCTTGTTTGATCGAGTGGGAGGGAGTTCTTTAAATGGGTTTGCTCCCGTTTCTTTGGGGGTCATTTTGTGGGAGCTCCTCGTGAGCATAGGGTTGTTTTGGGATTTAGGCTTCAAGGTTTATATTAGGTTATATTTTGGGTCTTTTTGCAGGTTGCCCTATGTATACTTTTTGTGTACTTGTGGCGCATTGCACCTTTTGATATATACAACATTACTTATCAAAACAAAAGTAAAAGATGAAAGTATCCAAGTTGAAGAATACATAAAAGAATGAAAAAGAGATAAAAGAGAGAGATATTATCAAGGAGAGAGGACCCATACAAAATTAGGGATCCTCATACACCACTTAATTATTTATATTAAGCTTGCATGCTCTATTCCGAAAGGAAGGAGAGAGCTCAAAAACTTGGAATGCCCTATTAATTTTGATGGGAGAGGCAAATGCTCTAGCTGGAGTAAAGGGAAGAGAGTTCTTTCTGTGGCGTGATGCTGCCCTTGGGTTTTGCAGGTTCTTGCTTGTGGGTGCTGTTGTAGTTTCTTTCTTTTGGGCTTGTGCGGGTGGCTTTGCAGGGTTTCACATGTTTTTGTTTGTTTTTTCTTTGGTGTTCCTTTGTATACTCCATGTGTACTTAGGAGCGCCTAATGCTTTTTATGATATTTCTTTGATTACCTATAAAAAAAAAAATTATATTAAGCTTGAAGAAGACAATTACATAAATACCCTTAATAACAAAATATGAAATAATATAGCTCATTAACAGTACACACTAAATGTAATAGACATCGAATTGTTGCCCAATTTTCTTTGTTAATGTAAGCGTGTGAGCCTGGTCTAAATTCTTGAATCAGTCCTTTGAACTCACACTTTTGGATAATTGTCTCTCCAATAATTTTGAGGCTAGAGGCCGGAGGTCTTTCCCAGCAAAGTGTCAATGCTAGCAGGGTTTTTTGGGTCTAAGAATGTATTCTCCTTCCCCCCTGAGGTGCAGTAGGGGCCTAGGGTCTTTAGGGCTGTTATTGGGCTTTTGTGGGTTTTAGTCTTGGATTATTTTTGGGTTTTCTTAGGGTGTTTCCCCCAACCCCTCTTCTCCCAAGGCCACCTTGTTTAGTAATTTCTTGTGTTCTTCATGGACAAGGGTCACATTTGGATCAGGGGTGTTGGCTGAGAATGTTAGTGTTAGTTTTGTGAACTTTGATAGACAATTGTTGGGTCACTTTTTACCATCTTCTTAAACCCTCTTCCCTCCTCCCCAAAGGCACCATTTTTGGTAATTTCTTGTGTTCTTCATGTACAAGGTTCACATTTGGATCAGGGTTGTCTGCACATTATGGTGAGTATTAATGTTAATTTGTGTAAACTTTGATATACAATTGTTGGGTCAGTTCTTACCATCTGCTTAAGCAAATGATTGGCTCTTCAACATGTGTACTTGAGTTTAGGCATCTTTTTGCATGAGAATGAGCCTTTCTAATTTTCTGGAGAGTATAGGCTGACAATTCAATGAATATGGAAGGTTGTTATGTAATCATAAGTTCACAATATTATGAAACAACTGGCTTTTTATTTCTATTTGTCATCTTACACACACACATAATCACATGCACGCATGACACATGGGAGGAGAGATGTCAAAGCAATGATTTCTTGATGAGGACTACCTGATGCCAAAAAGGGAATACCCATTGCTGTAGTCATTTCTTTTTTCAGGTGTTTGGTAACTGTTTCTATTGCTATATATGAGAAAATCACAAGTGCATCACTTGTTTTCTTTTCTTGTTAGGTTTTATCTAAGGTCCTAAATGTGGTCTTTTGTTTCACTTTTAATTCCTGGAGAGTACGTACCTTTCAACTAAGCTTCTAGCTAGTTCTGAACTTCAAGGTGATGTTACCTGATTTGCATGTGCAAAATACATATTTTCATTCATGTGCTGATGCTTTGTCATTTTCATTCTCAATCCTGTTTCATAATCTGAACCCTTTCCTTTAGAGTACACTTGGTGAACATCTTATTATCTTGAAGGTGTTCATTGCTGATTGGAATCTAATGTAAGACCGTCTAAAACTGATGTCTGTCATGCTTACTATTTTTGTAACTAGTTTACTCTTTTAGATTGAACTCTAATTCTGGTGCACCCTTTAGTCATTTTTCATTCATTTCAGCAACAACTGTCAACTATGAGTTGAAGGGTAGGTTCCCTTACATTTTTCTTACACAAAATTCATTGTTGGTTGCAGGTGAGGAAAGGACACTCCAAGATCTACCAGCAAGACATTGTTGAGGTGCTAGATAAACAATTGCTTGAGGGTATGGGTGTACTTCTCACTGAGGAAGAGCAGCAGAAATGCGAACAAAGTGTATGTCTCTTATATTGATTTCTGTTGCTGCTTGTTAAAGAAAAAGTTTTTATGTACAATTATTTTGATTATATAGTATGTGTTATTTGTAACAGGTGCCTTTTGAGAAGAAGAGACTGTTGGCTGTACATGAAGCTGGTCACATACTATTAGCTCATTTGTTTCCTCAATTTGATTGGCATGCATTTTCTCAGCTCCTGCCTGGTGGCAAGGTGAAATTTCTGGCTATAGAAATGGACTTCTAGTAGATGCTATTAAATTATGTTGGAGGAGTTGCCTTATGATGAAGTTCTTTAACATGAACAGGAAACCGCAATAACTGTGTTCTATCCCCGAGAAGATATGGTAGACCAAGGTTATACAACTTTTGGCTACATGCAAATGCAAATGGTGGTAGCTCATGGTGGGCGTTGTGCAGAACGTGTTGTGTTTGGCGATGACATAACTGATGGAGGAAGGGATGATCTAGAGAAGATAACGAAGGTAAGCATAGTTGCTTGTGCATAACTTAGGAACATAGATCCTGGGGATGTAACCCAGCTATGTCAATGTGGTGATTTTATGATAATAGCTTATTTAGCAACATACTTCATTGCTCAAAATGTTCTGTGCAAAAGCTTAATGAATATATATAAGGCAATTAATTTTGATGTATTGGGGACTTATGAGGAAATTAAAAAGTAGAGCGAAAGGTTTGTGAGAAACTTAAAATGTTTTAAAAGAAGAGGACATATTGCAAGTGGAGACATGAGTTGAAGTGAATTGTGACTCTTACTACCTTAGTATAAATCTGGAGTGCTAGTTCCACCAGAAGATGGTTGAGTTATTGCAATACATTACAATCTGGAGAGTCTTCCCCTTTTCCTTTGAAGAGTGTTTGGAAGGTGAAGGCTCCACCTCATATTGCTTTCTTCACTTGGATGGCAGCTTTTGGTAAAATTCTTTGAATTAACCACCTTAGGATGCGGGGTCTTACCCTTGTCAACCGGTGTTGTCTTTGTAAGAAGAGCGAGGAGACCATAAACCACATTCTCATCCTGTGAGTTTATTACTAGCAAGATATGGCACATGGTTCTCATTTTATTTGGAGTTTATTGGGCCATGCCTGGCAATATTCTTGAGTTACTTCTATGTCGGAAGATGCAAGGGTTGAGACAATCCACATAGGCCATTTGGAAAGTCATACTTATGTGGAGCATTTGGAGAGAAAGAAATAGATTTATTTTTAAGGACTGTGAGTCTAATGTGTTGCAATTAGAAGCTTCTTTCCTGAGCTTCCTTTTAGAGTGGGCTGTTACTTTTGTTCCTAATTTCTTCTCCTCCAATCTTGTAGATTTTGTCAACTTTTTAGATTTTCAACACCAATAGGGTGGTTGCTTCTCTTGTTAACTTTTTGTATAAGCGAGCTTTTCTTCTTCAATAAACTATTATTCATCAAAATGGATTGGAGACTATGTGGATTGGATTTGGCTCCTTGTTAAGCTTAGATGTATCATGATTAGTAATTGTCTCCAACGGATCCCTTAATAATTTCTATTCCAGCGTACCTGTTATCAATCAGGTAAAATATCTATTTCTTTCTCCTTTTTTTTTTTTTTTTGAATTTTATTGGTGTTTTGATCCCAGATTGCAGCTGAAAGATGAACCATATGTTTTAGGAACTGTTGGGATGGACAGTTTTCTAGCTAGCTTAATGGAAGTTTTAGAATTGCATGAGAACTATAAACAAGCCTACAAATGTTTCTATATCAGTATTCACAAGCATCCTTTTTGATATATTTTCACGTTTGTGAAACTTCCCACCATTTGATCTCACCTTGGTCCTTCCTACCATCTGCAAATAAAGAAGCAATAGTGATTATACTTCTAGTGGTGCCACCCTAATGACCGATACAAAATCTACCTTCAAGTTTCTTAGAGCAATTTCTTCTTTATAAATGAAGTGGTTTATAGACAATAGAAAGAAAGGCCTTGTGCTCTTGTTACAGCCAGAAGATGATCCATATTGCAAATATCTAACCGAAGTACAATGAGCCTTACTGACATTCTACTTTTCTTTACTATGGTAGCTAAATTTGTCTCACGTGTGGGTTTCATTGAGTAGTAACCAATAAACATTTTGGTTACAGAGAAATCAGGAGCTTAGAATAGGATTTTTGGTATTGGAATCTTACCTGGAGGATTGGGAGTTAAAATCTGTTGCTACTCTTTTCAATCTTTTGTACTCTGTTTTTCCATCGAGTGAAGGGTAGGGTAGGATGTATTGAAGGTTATCACAATTTGGCAATATTTGATGTATATTCTTTTTGGAGTTGTGCTGGTATCTGTCCTCTATTCTGGAGCAGTGTCCTTTTTTATAATAAAATGATTTACTTGTAAAGAACATTTTGATTCAGAGTTCCTAATCTCATCTCTCACTTGTTTATTAGATTGCCAGAGAGATGGTAATCAGCCCTCAAAATGCCAGATTGGGCCTTACTTCTTTAACAAAAAGAGTTGGACTGATGGATCGACCAGATAGTTCAGATGGAGAGTTGATAAGATACAGGGTATGTTCTTCATTTCTCCAAAGTAAATGCAAATATGGAAAAAAAAGAGCTTATAGCTGTATACCATCTCATTGTAAATTTTGACCAATTTTTTTAGCAATTGATTTTTGTCTCATTCTTTCTTCATGATGCCAGTGGGATGACCCTCACGTGATTCCGGCTAATATGACACTAGAAGTTTCTGAGCTATTTACTCGAGAGTTGACAAGGGTAATTATTTTGCTTCCTTTTGTATCATTGTTTTAAGCTTCATACTAGGGAAGTGGTTGTTGGCGGTGCTGCCATTCATACAAGTATTTGCTCTATGGCCTAATGAAACCTCCCACAGTATGAAACTGTGGGGAATGTTGTTATGCATTTGATCCTCACGTGTTGATACATGTTCATATGGCAGAAGAATGGTAAAGTGTGGAGTCCTTGTGCAGAAGTTATTCAAAGAAAAAAGATGATTTTGTCTAGATCTTTGAAGATTTTTCATACTTAGTTTATTAATAGTTTAAAAATAGAACCATAAAAAATTTGTAGTAACCAATTGAATGATGACATTAGGAAAGTAATAAATAAAGATAAGGCCAGCCTCTGTATTGGTATCTGCGAGCTTCCTTTTAGAAATAGAAAATAAATGATAAATAATCTACTTTTTGAAGGAATGCATGTGAAAGGTTTATTCATGCCTTTGATTGTTATGTGATCCTAATGCACTTATATTTCCTTTTAAAATTTATTCAGTAGATTTGATGTTGGCTGCAGTACATTGAAGAAGCGGAAGAACTTGCTATACATGGTCTGAGGGATAACAGGCATATACTGGACATGATCACAAAAGAACTACTGGAAAAGTCAAGGATAACTGGATTGGTATACTAATGAACACCCTTTAATCATTTCACTCTACTGTATTGTTATTGTAGAACAAAATTTGCAGCTTTGGATAGTATGATCAAGCAGACATTGTGTAGCTAAAGTTTCCTTAATATTTTTTCTTTGAACTTAGTTTTAAGTGTCCTCAACTCTTAGGTCTCTCTGTTGGCATGAAACTATATTGGGTGCACTCTTTATGTTAACTTCCTTTACTTACTACGCAATACAAATACTTAAATCCTGCTTAGCCAACTAGAAAAACAAAAACAGAAACACACACACCAAAAAAAAAAAAAAATTCTAGAACTGCCACTTGAAACTGTTAAATGGGAATACAGAGTTCCTTCCTATGAACTGACAAAAATCACATAAGAGAAGGGAGGGAAGGGAGGGAGGAAGAGGTGGGAAATTGATTTTGAATTTTATAACGTTTGGAAAGGATGTTAGGGCAGAATCTTACATTGTAGCAGATGCCATAATGAGTTAGCTTCAAATTTTCAATTTTAGTTGAATGGCAGACAACCTGGCATCTCTCAAAGTCTTAGAGCTTTGTTATTTCAGTAATTGACAAGGTAACTGCATTCTTACCTTTTGCAATTGTTATTTGCTTAACTTCTTTCCTAATTGAATTTCGTTAATGAACATGGGACTATTTCTTGCAACTAATTAAGCAGTTTTTTCCCTAATATAAATCACAATTTTTTTGTCATTTCTTTCTGTAGGAAGTTGAAGAGAAAATGAAGGGCCTATCACCTGTAATGTTTGAGGATTTCGTAAAGCCATTCCAAATCAACTTGGAAGAGGTACTTTTCCATTTATTTTGCAAAAATAATGATAACCAGGAAAAAAAAAATTTGCTCCTCGCTTACACTTCCATTAAAGTTCCAAATGGATTGATAGATATCTTCTCCATGCTGGTAGATTCAAGGTTTACCTGGACATTATTAAAAGTTAAAAGAATGAGAGGTTCTGAGAAACTGTATCTTGGTTACTGCAGCTTCAAATTGCTTCGTGCATACCTTAAATTGATTGGCTAGATGATGAGATTTTATAGATTTTTACAGAAGATGGATTCCCATCTTACACGATTTGCATATTGGAGTCAGTTTGTTTTCCTCAACTTTCAATTATTACCAATTCCTCGTTAAAGTGATGATTGCTGAAGCAGGCACTAATCTGAGTTTTAATAGTGTTAGACATCTGATAATACAGAAAATTGGTTTCAATATTTTAGTACTTTACCAGAGGAAACCTTGTGCCAAGTCCCAACTTAAAGCCTAGTTTTTTTTTTTCCCCATTTTCAGAACATGACTGTGCTTCCAGAATTAAAGATAAGGCTAATTATTTTAGGCATGATAAAGTTCTTCTTTAGGGCATTTAGGCTATCAAATAAGGAAGAACTTAGTGCTTGATGATAACTGAAACTTGGACGTAAATTTTGTTGATTCAGAAGTATACAATTAGAATCTGGAGTTGACAAAGCACTGCCAAGCCCTTGAACTGAATGACATGCCATAAGGAAATGGCAATGTTATATCAAACACACAAGCGGTGTAACATTATCACTCATAGTGTGGCAATTAAGAAATATATATATATCATTATTTGAGTGTGAGCAATGATCGATTGTTAATATATTACACAGTAAAGAAGCTTTACATTTATCATGCATGCAACTGATTTGTATTTGGAATAACGCACAAACACATTGTAGTTACGTAGTATGGTTTGTTGGGAGTAGGTGAAATGGGTGTAGAGCTGAGGTTAAGATAGGTAGATTGTAACTTATGTCTTTTTCTTGTTGTGGCTGTAATTTTTCTTTTTCTATTTCTTCTTGGGTCTGGTGGTTATCAAAGTACATAAAACCATCTTTTATTTTTGGATTTATGATATATCCAGCAGATGCGAATGTGAAACCATCAGCATAAGTGGTCTGTTTTTTGCCTTGCATGCTCAATAGCTGCATGTAATTAATTACATTTTTGCACTTGCAACTTCAATTAATAGGTAAGGAATAAGGAGAGTAACTCTGTTAGAGATTGCCAAACTATGTAACTACTAAATCTGTAACTGAACAGTCACATTGTTGTGTCACATTTCAACCTACACAAGTCATGTTTGCAGTCATAATGTGGGCCGCCAGATTTCTTTTCAATTCCTATGTTTTTACTTTCCTCTGCTTTTAATGATATGTTTCAATTAATTATGGAAAAGAATTTTCCTCAGCTTGTCTTCTTACAATATTCTATTTGACGGTTGCACTGTATTCCAGAGTTCATTGAAGCCAATTTTAGTTGGCTATACATGTTTTATCCCATGCTAGAGTCACTCTTAAACTTAAAGTTTACCCTGTTTTATTTCATAACTCCAGATTTTCTCTGATTTGAATGGATATTTCCAGAAAAAAAAAAAAAACAGAAATAAATATAGTAGAATTCGTTCTTAAAAACGGTTTTATATAGTAATACAAATAATTGATATATAGTGTATTTGCATTCATAGTGAGTAGTCAGGTTTGAATATGCAAGCTGATTTCTTGAATATTGCCTTGGATGAATTTGTTCCTAGTGTTTGTTCCCAACCATAACTTTCTTCCTTTTTTCCATAAGACACATTTAGAATCACATTTTCATCAAATTGAGTTTTTAATTGTTGGTACTATACTTATCAAAAAAATAAAAAATTGTTGGTACTATACTTATTTTAGGAGGGACCGTTGCCACACAAAGATCAGTTGCGATATCAACCGTTGGACATATTTCCTGCACCACTCCACAGATGTTAAAATGTCTCCAGATGCTCATACTTGCGGTTCCTTGCATATAAAAAGTGAGGTCTTTTCAGTTCCTGTGTATCATCGAGAGCAAAGGAAAGATTTTCTTTGCTCCCATTTCGGGAGCCAGCTGAGATGTTCACGGCCTTACTTAAGTATCTTGTCGATTTTAATGGAACAACTGATGAGCAAGCATCAGATTTGACAGCGAAGTACCAAGTGAAGTGACGACGCCAACTGCTGCATTGAAGTCGAATTCTCTGAATTTGGGATGCCACTGAAGGTGAGGCTTGAATATAGCACTCTGCTTTTGACAGAAACCACTGATCATGCATGGTTTTGCAGATTGAGATGAGCCTCCCAGTTTTGTTTTTTTTTTTTTTTTTTTTAATCTTCTTTATTTATTTGTGTTCCAAAAAATACTAGAGTTATTTCATAAAAGGTCATGAAATCCGCCTTCCGGCATGCATTTGTATACTAGCTCAAAATTCTTATAAAAGGAAATTGATATGCTTCAGTTTCATGACCCATTGTATCATATGCCAAAAATGATCATGTTCAATTTGGTAAGCTCAAAATTTGCAATTATCTGTTGATTTGCCGCAAACCCAACACCTTTTCCAAAAACCCATTGTGAACCAGGTTGATCAGATTACACGTAATCATGACACTCATAATGTAATGAGGGTGAAGTACTGTTGCAATTTTATCCATCCATGGTACATTCATGTGTAAAAGCAAGATTATATCCTAGAGTAAACCAACTGCTGTGCTCTTTTTCTCTTTCTTTTTCGGTTTTTTCTTTCTAAAGGTGTATGTAAGATGATCATCATAACATGTAAAGGGCAACGGTCACGAAACTAGGATTCCACTTTCATTAAACTTGTGCAAGGAGAAGGGTAAAATTGGTACCAGTCACTCCCCAAAAAAAAAAAACCCACAAAATAATGACTATTGGAAGGTGACATTTTAAGATCAAAAAACGTCACTATTGATGTAGTGATGTTTGGCAGAAGACCTTAAACATAGTGACTGGATTTAAAATTGAAGATGTTTGCATAGTAAAAATGTTAATACAAAGTAACATTTAGGGTGACGCGTCACCTTTTGGAAGGTGACACTTGAATAGTGCGTGTCACCTTCCAAAAGATGATGTTTGCACTATTCACACATCACCTTTTGGAAAGTGACGTTTGAATAGTAAGCATCACTTTTGGAAGGTGACGCTTGCACTCTTTAAACGTCATTACTTTATTACTAAAATATATATATAATACCGAAAATATCCTTATGACTAATCAAAAAATATATATATATATATATATAATACCAAAGAAAAAGAAAGAAAAAAAAAATTAAAATTGATTTTTAAAAAAATAACAAATTCAAATTAATTTTTTTTAAAAAAATTAATAAAAATAAATTAGAGGATGGCTGCAACCCACCCCTCGTGAGAGGGTGGGTACAGCCGTACAGGAGATACTTGGGAATGGCCTGCGAGTAAAAAAAAAAAAATTATGTTTTGTGTGTGTGGGTGAGAGAATTTTTAAAGTTTTTGAGTGTGTGATTGTTATAAACACAAATTTTGAGCGCCAATTTTTTCAAAGATTTCTTAGTGTTTTTTTTTTTTTAAAGAAGATTACTTGTTTAAAAAAGATTACTTGTTTTTTTTTTTTTAAAGAAGATTATTGTTCAAACGACACCTTTCAAATGTGAATAGTGACATATGACACTATTCAAATGTCGTCTTTCATGTGTGAATAGTGACACGTGAATAGTAATACTATTCAAATGTTACTATTCAGGTGTGAATAGTGATGTGCTAATAGTAATACTATTCAAATGTCACTACTTAAACATACTACTTAATGAATTGTGATGTTTGAACAGTAACTCACTGCATTTGTTGAGTTAAAAAAGAAGAAGAAAAAGAAAAAGAAGCCGCCCAATTAGTGATGTTTTGGATAATAACCTCCTTTTTTTTTTTTCTTTTTTTTTCGTAGTGAGTTGATCTTCAAAGCCGACCGCCATCCTCACCACACCTTCATCGATTTTAATTTAATAGAATGAGTTTCTTCTAATAGGGTGGTAATCCCAAGCTCTAAGTTGAAAATATAAAATCAATATATAATTAATGTTAATCCTTGTGGAAAGCTAATCGGAAGAAATTCTTTAAGGTTGACATTGTTAAGTTTAATCTAACACTTATTTCAAAAGCTTAAGTTTATAAAAATTGAATTGATTTAATAATTTAATTTATATTTTAACATAGATATTGTTAGGGATATTTTCTGTCTTTAGGCCTAGATGAAGTTGGGCCGCCCAAGATAAACTGACCGATTGTAAGGAGACGTGATCCAAGGCACTAACCCAAAAAATATTCAGTTTGCTTGAAAGACACATGTCCGGGACTCAACTTACCCGAGAACCAAGATCCTTAATGCCTGGGTATGCCCACCTACTCAATGGATATTCAGGATAGATTCAACAACTGAAAAAAGAATCCAACAAGGGATCAAAGGGGGCCATCAGAGAAATATTAATATATACATTGCACCGGCCTAGGCAGGAGGTCCTCCCACTTACTCTCTCTTTTTATTCCATTTACCACTAGGCTTAATTTAATAATCCTGGACTTAGTCATATTAACCATTAAATAAATAAAGTAAGTGGACAAGGAGCTAGAAAGGATACAACCGGGCACAGTAAAGAAAGTCTATAAAAAGGAGAAAGAAGAATGAAGAAGACATGCTGAAAACCAGAAGAGAACCGAGAGAGAGAGAAAAGAAGGAAGAAAAGAAAGTTTGTATTGTAATCTTGTTAATTTCTTGAATAAGATTATGACAATTTCCATAGTGGATGTAGGCTCATTTAAGGCCGAACCACTCTAATTCCGGTGTATTTATTTATTGTTCTTATTATTATTCGCATTCTACAACCCTATCAATTCAAATTCCAACTTAGGCCCATTATGTGAAATCCAAAACTACAAAAAAACATAAAGTAAACCACCATACTGAGATTGCTTTGAGGCTTTTTTCATACGACCGAAAATTGCACCAACATATATGATATCATGATGGCTTGGATAATTACAAATATAACCTATTCTCTTGCAATTTATTAACTAACTGTAGCTTCTAGGGTTATCCAACACACTCCTTAGTTCTTATCCGTTTTCTTACTTGAATTTAAACAGCTCAAGTGTTAAAAATATAATAAATTTATCAAATAAATAAGAATCAAGGTTATTTATTTATTTATTAAGACAAACCGATTCTTCAATCTTTTCACCAGACTGACTCTATCCTAATTTTTCCCAATTTAGACCTCATTTTGCTACATAAAAAGTAATTGGATTATTTGTCTTTACTCTCACCAAATTCTCCCATATAATTTTTTTTTTTTTTTAAATGTAAATTACATGTGTTGGTATCTTTCTCTTTTGGTTGAGTGATTCATGTCGGTATGTTGAACACCTGGTTGAAACAAACGGAGCCTAAGTTTTTTGTTCCTTTACAACCAAATGAATACATATGAGCTGCTCACTTGTCCAAGCCAATTTAAGCAATAATCATTCTTAATTGATTCAAGTCCACTGACATTTGATGCCACTGTAATCACAGCCCTCAATAATCATTCTTAATTGATTCAAGTCTACTGACATTTGACGCCACTGTAATCACAGCCCTCCGCTGCAAACACCGGCTTTTTGCCAAGTAACTGAATTTTTTGTCATATAGGATTTGGGGAAACTATCTTTTACCCACATGAATTACAACGCATTGACACTTTCTCTCCATGAACTACCAATTGTTCTACTTTGCCCTCATGAACTACCATTTTGTGCCTAAAAACCCCTTTCGTCAATCAAAGCCGTTAACTCAAACTGTCACTTTGCATCACTTTGCCCCTATGAATTATAACGCATTGTCACTTTGTCGCCATGAATTACAATGCATTGTCACTTTGCCTCCATGAACTACAACACATTGTGGCTTTGACCATTTGAGTTAATGGCTTTGACTGACGAAAAGGGTTTTTGGATACAAAATGGTAGTTCATGAAGGTAAAGTAGCATGGTTGGCAATTCATGAGGGAAAAGTGTCAATGCGTCGTAGTTCCTAGGGACAAAAGGTAGTTTCCCCGTAGGATTTCAAAGAAGTTGCAAATAACTATTATCATCCATAATGGAACAAGCCTAGAACTACAGACTGAATTACACAAGACGAGAATATTTCAATATTGTATAGGGCATCCATCTAGTGGTCTCCTGAAATGATTTTTTTTTTTTTGATAAGTCAGTGTATTATATATAAAAAAAAAAAAGCGTCAAGCGCCTCTAAGTACACAAGGACAACGCAAAGCACCTCAAGCATACAAAGGAAACCCAAACCATCAATGCCTCTAGGTACACAAATAGTATACAAAGGAGCCCAAAACCAAAACCCGAAACAACCCCAAACAAGCAAAGGACCCAAAACAACCCAAAATAACCCCCTCTGTACAGCCCTAAGCGCTCCTCGAAAAAATCCTAGTGCACCTCCGGAGGAACGAAAATGCATTTTCGATCCCGACCAACCCGCCCTCTTACCCTTCACGGAGATATGGCACAATCCAAGTTTTCGATCCCGACCTTAGGGAATGAGCTTCAACAAGATCCTGAAATTTCTTGTCTTCATCTCCCAAGACAACCCCAAAACCGGAGCGAGGTTCAAGCGTCAACCACTTGATCCTCCCCATCACATGATTAACTCCAACAGCCTCCATAATCAGCTCTTTGTTCTTATTGCTTAGCCAACTTTTCCTTCACCCTCGGGTATACCACCATTGAGAGGAACCGGAGGAGTTAATGGGAATAGGCTTTGTCATGTCAATCTCGACGGAAGGCAGGCAGCCTGGCAAGGCAAGACAACAACAAGTGGATTGAACACCACTTATCCTCCTGCAAAGAGGGAAGGATCCTGTCGATAACACAGCACGTAAAAAAAGAGACAACGCAAGACCTATCCTCCGAAGCAAGCTCCTTCCCCTTGATCACTGGCAATACCTCCTTCAACACCACCGAAGAGGGGGATACAGCTCTTGGGCCAAGGAAACCACGACGAAACAGACTTCTCGCCGGGGCAGAAGGGCGTACCACTTGGTTGATCTTCGCCCCAGAGGAGGATACCTCTTTTTCCCTGCAAGATTGGCTCGCCAGCACAACCACCTCCCAAGGAAGAGCGAAAGCCTCCTTAATAATCTCCGAATCAGACAAGCCCACACATGCTGTAGGCAACGAGGAGTAAAATCCTCCATCCTTGCTCGGAAAGCCCGCGGTAAAAATCCGAGCTCCTCCGCAAAGGGGAACCGAAAATCCGAGGTCGGCAATCGAGAAGACCCATCGCCGGCATCAAAGGGCACAAAGCCAGACTCCTCTGTCGAAATCACCGCCAACGGAGTCGGCTCAGACCCCGAAACAGTCCCTTCAAGCTCCAAACCCGCCGTGTGCAAAGGAGACTCGGGGACACTGACCCACTTAGGCTCCGAAGCAGCCCCCTGAGTATATCCATTCACGACATCCCCAAAATGCATCACTTAAAGCCCATCGTCAGACGGCTCAGGCGCTTCCAAACGAGCTTGAGAAGCAGAAGTCTTCGTTAGAGAAGTATCGGCTTCCTCCGACAAAGACCCAACCCCCACTTCATCTTTCTTCCGAGCCATCGTCGAAGACCCAACACCCACGTCCTCTTCTGGGGATACAGGACCCCCACTGTACGTCGCCTCCGCCGCCAACGGGCGTGCAGGAGTATTCACCGGAGAAAGCCCAACACCTGCAGATCGCACCGGCTCCGAAGGCTCGGCCTCAGAAGCACCCAGAGGATCTTGGACGCCGGTGATGAAGCGGAACAACATCACGACCAAAGACTTAAGCGATGGGTGGCCTCGTCCTCCTTGAGGGCTTTAGAAAGCCAGCCCAATCTTCTGTGAAACGCCCATTACTTAGCCCAAATCCTTAATGCCTTTCAAAGCAACCAATACACTTATACATTTATCCACCGTCAAGTCTTTTGGCCCATTAAGCAAGCCTTGAAGCAACCCGACCCATACCGGCCCAAACCAAAATTTGAAAAAGCCCTACCAACGATTGACCCATCCTTGGACTGAATCGGCCTTTGTCTTCCTCACAGAGCCAGACACGATCGCCGACCTAGCCTCTTCCTTCGCTTCACTACCCCACCTTCGCCGCCTCACCTCGCGCTTTATCCTTCAACTCAAGACATGGCTTGATTGCGGAACCTCCACAAAAGCGAATCTTAGATGCCTGCAAGAGACCCCAACCCCATAGCTTGGGCGAAGCGTTACGTGTACTGCAATCGAGACTCGCCACCTTGCATCGAGACTAACCCTTGAGGCTAGCTATCAGCAGCGCGATTCGCGAACCGACGCCACCCCAATCGACCCTCAAGCCATAAAACCTTTTCGCCACCCTCCACATAAGCGGACACCTCAAATATCTCCCGCCTTATTGGAACCCCCATGGACCATCGAGGCTTGTCCCCATCACCAGCGACTTGGCGATATTCTCCTTCTCGACTGCCGCTTCCACCGTGTCTATCAACCAAGTAGAGCCTTGGGTACTCACAGAATATACCCAGAATTTCTTCCTCCTTTCCTCCGGTAGACAGGAGGACCCTTCCTTGGACGAAAACCTAAAAGATTTAAGCGATGAAAATAGCGTTCCATCGCGCCGACTTTGGGTCCTAAACGCTGTACCTCTCGAATCTACATGAGATCCGGCGACGGCAAAACTAGGTTTGGTTTGAAAAAATTTGAAAAGAGCGAGGAGAGAGAACGGAGAGAAATGTACTGTAGAAAGCGTTTTTAATTGTCCAGATAACAGCTTTGATCAACAGACGCAGTTCGCCGTGAAATGATTGAGAGTAGATTATTGTAATTTTGCCAAGTAGAGGACCAATAAACCTACAAATGACCATATATTATTCTTATCCATCATGTGGGCTCACAGCTTGCTGGTTGGAACTCCCACTGGTTTCTCTCTAGACCTCTTTTCTACTGCACGTGAAAGCTGCTTTACTGCCTCCTTTTGTAGATGCCGAGGCCGGCTTAGCCAAAGTCCTCCATCAACAGGAATGGTGGTTCCATTGATGTATTTACCTACAAATATTATATGGATGAGTAATCCAGGTAAAAATAAAGGATGGGCAACAAATAAGGGTAAAAAGTTGGTAGTAAAGGTAATAAATAATTGGCAAAAATTAGTACATATTATGTCCTGGTGCCAATTCTCTACCAACATGAATCCCCATTACTGCATTACATATATATCAGGCAAAGCAGAAACAAGTTAATATTTGGTATCTTCAAAATAATGAAAACCAAATATTTCCTCTTCCTCCATATTCTTGGGAATTTTTTCAGCCTAATACATGTTTTTTTTTTTTTTGGGGGGGGGGGTTCTGTAAAACAGCTACAAACGAACAAAATCACAAGTCTATCTCAATATCACTTAAAAAAAAAAACAAGGACACATCATCTCCATGTATGTTCTGTAGCTTTATAGTCAAGCTACATTCACACAGAATAGGCTAAATAAGTTTAGTTTTGGGCCCAAAAAAATAGTACAAATCAGAAAAATTGATCCACGCTCACACTAAATTCAATAGACATTCTTGTAACACAAACACAAACACCAACCATTACCAAAGTCACAGCATCAGTAAGCAAGTTATATAACAGCAAGAGCATTGCATTATAACCGATCAGTGGCTACAGTAAACCCATCTACTGCGTTGTGCTTTATTTCTTTTCCCTTTCTAGGACTTTCAAGATGTCAACACACATGCTATAATGTACACACAAGTTCCATTAGCAGAATCCTAACTCATGACTCTAGGTATTTCGCATTCTCAATATCCTTTGCATGATGTATTTGCTAAACAGGACAATCTCTTTCTCTAACAACTATGTTTGCTTATCCTGATTATCATGATTTTGATTATATACAAGAGAAATTGCAAAGCCATGCAAATTAAGAATTTAGGCAAAGTTCATGCTTCCCAATTGTTATGCAACAAAATAAATCAGAACCAAGTAGTGGGCCAAGGAACAGAATATAGGAATAGTATATATTTAAAATAATCAGAGATATAACTGGACCAGACTTCACATTCAGCAACTACCAATACCCCCTGAAACTAAAAATATAGCATGGCAGAGGACAGACCCATGCTCCCAGAATCAGCACCAAAATCTCTAGAAATCATTTACGCTTACACACAAACACATAAATATTGATAATTACATAATAACAAAACAGAGCTTTGTGATAGATAATTGCATGAGTGAAATACGGTTAAAAACCTGCATCTGAAACAAGGTAGAGAGCAGTCATAGCGATATCCCATTTCTCCCCTAGTTTATACAAAGGCATGTACTCTCTTGCTTTGCTATTTATCTCATCAGGAACAAGTTTACTCATGCCAGGAGTATCACCAATGGGACCTGGTGCAATCCCATTGACTCTAATATCATAGTCAGTCCCCCACTCCAGTGCCAAGTTTCTTGTAGTGGCATCCACAGCAGCCTGTTGGAAACAAAATATTTTGAAGAAGCTAAACACTGGAGTCAGATACATGTAACATCTAGAAAACTATTGTACGAACCTTTGCTGCAGATACATGGATTTGATACCAAGCTGCCGTGTAATGCAAAGTAGCACTAATGCTCAAAATTATTCCGCCACCAGATGAGCCCCTTCCTGGCCCGCCTTTCTTGAGATACTTAAGTGCTTCATGGCACATTGTAAATGTACCAACAGAATCAATATCCATAACTGCAGGTAATGATTAAAATCAATAACACATTAGTTCAAAACCTCAATAGAGCCTATATCTTGAAAAGCATGTTTAAAGGGTTAATCACTATGTAAGAAAAAAAAAATTGTCGAACCCCTTCAAGGCAGGGTTACTTCTTGTACTTATCCCTGTTGGGTAAACCTCGGACCCGTGTAATACTCCGGCTTCGCCAAGGGCCTGGCCTTAAGGAATTGTTTGCATCCAAGGAGATTCAAACCTTAGACCTAATTGAAATGCCAATAAGACCAAGGTCCTTACCACTTGAACCAACCCCTTGGGGTTAAAAATCAATTGTCTCAACTAACACAATGATTAGAGAAAATCTCAAGTTGAGCACGTGAGTAATCATGGTTGTCTTAGGACGCTGAGTTATTTAATAACAGAATACATTTCTTGATTGTCAACTACTATACGCTCTTTAAATAATGATTTTTTTTTTTTTTTTAATAAGTAAAAACTTTACTGAAAAAATTTATGATGCTTATCAAAGCTAAAAGAGTAAAATCACTCGATTGTATTCTCAAATCTTCAAATGAGAACATAGATTTTAGGACACACCCATAAAATCCAACTTTCATATAATTTTTTATAATTCTTTATTTTTTCTTTTTACAATCTTTAATGTTCTCTAGAATACTCAATTCTCAAGCCAGAGTAAATTTGACATCCACAGCTCCCAAGGTAAAGTACTTCTCATCGTGACATTAAGTACAAATATTCAGGACCAAAAAAAAAAGCTCTGCCACCTATCGAAAATAGACATCAAATTTTAAGCATTTGCAACATAAGGTGAAATTAGCTCTAAAGCATTTCCCATGATTTACATAAGATCAAATACAAGAAGAATCTTGATGGCAATGTCTATAACCAAGTTACCAAAAGTATTAAAAAAGGATTGAACCATATACTCACAACTGTTATAAGCTAGGACATACAACCTGTTCGAAATCCATTAGGAGACAAATCCTCTGCTGACACAAGAAAATTTCCAGCTGCAGCATTCACAAGAATGTCCAGCCTGCCAAAGTGATTGAAGGTTGAGTCCACAACTCTTTTGGCATCTTCCTGCTTGCGAACATCCCCCACAAAGCCAACAGCCTCCAGAAAAATGAAAAATGTATAAGATTCTGATGTATATAATAAATCAAAATTTTGAAAATCAAATAAAAGGGATGCAAATAAAAAAAAATTATATCAACTAAGTCCTGAACATTGCTTAAAAACAAACCAACTGAACAGAATCCTAATAGTGCAATGGATTAAATAGTCATTTTTACTCATTTTGTAGTTAATTTTCAGATCTTTCCCAAGTGAATTTAAGTAACTAATTAACATAGATAATCCTAATAGTGCAATGGATTAAATAGTCATTTTTACCTGCTTTGTATGTGCCTAAGAAAACTGGCAGATGCCTTGTTAGTACACGTGATAATCCTAAGATCACATGGCAGATAGTTGTCAAGTAACAAGGAAATGAGAGTGTTGCACGCAAAAGAGCATTAAATCATGGAACTCGTTTGTCTCCACAGAAACTATAAACAATAAGAAGGTCATAACGTCTTATCTCTTTGAGATGAAACTTTAATATTTTCCCTAGAGTCAAATAAGCATCCATGCGCGTGGTAAATGGGAGTAATTCTATATATCATCATTTTATTCCCTAAGCTGATGCAGTGTAGTCCCCAGCCAAAAAACCCCATTTCCATAAACCAAATGCTATGGGCCACAACACATCGGCTTTGGGATAAAAGATGGTATATAACAAATTTAAATTCAGCTAGGCTAGGGAAATTTTGGATTTGGCTTAGGTGCAGTAAAAAATACTGCATGAAATCTCCTGTAGCTTTTTCAAGGATTCATTTTAATTTCAAGTTTTTTTTATGAGAAAGATAAAGAGAGGGAAATTAATATGAACCGTTGAAAAAAACAGTGTAGTTTTTCTTACTGCACCTAAGCCAAATCCGGAAATTTCAACCTGCTTACAACCCCCTACCAAGCCACCCTGATTTGTGCAATTGGGAATGGGCACTTTCGTCAGAGTTCAAGCAGCAAGTACGCAGCACGGACATGGGACCTCAATGTTCAGGCGAAAACAGGAATTCAGAAGAATTAATCTAGACCCAGATTGGCATTCGTGTCAAATGGAAAATAAAGTCAACTTATTTCCCTGTTTCTCACTTTTCTCATCAGCCAAACAGAATCATAACCGAGAAACCACTCTTTCTTATCGTATGATCGATTTTCTTCATCAGCCAAACAAACCCATAACAGAGAAAAAGAAATTAAAGAACCCAAATGCAAGAAGATCATTCCAGGGAAATTTAAAGCGATAAAGCAAAATTGGAGGAGACTATGTAGGAAGGAAAAAAAAGAGCACCGGAATTCCAAGAGAACGGAGAGCAGAGACAGCAGAGTCGAGGACTTGCTTGCGTCGACCCATGATGGCAATTGAAGCTCCATGTTTACCAAACTGCGCTGAAATCTCCAACCCAATTCCAGAGCCACCTCCAGTTATTAGCGCCACCTTCCCTTTCAGTATCTCTGCCTTGAACGGTGACTCCATCCCTCTCTCTCTCTTTCTCTCTCTCTCTCTCCTTCTGTCTCAGAGGCTGGCTGCGTTTGTCATTGTGTCTCGCACACGTGCAATTCGTGTGTCATACAAACGAGCAACGAGGTTCCCCACATCACCGCATGGACATCAGCCGTTGCGTATAAGCTGTGCGACAAATTTTCAACAAAAATTTTCAACAAACAAAAATCATTGGAGCAATAGCCAATAGAGTCGCAATGATTTTATTTAAATTGGATTTGAGACATTTTACAATTTAAATTATAAAAATAGACTTATTATAGTAAATTATTAGGCATTCTGTATTTCTGTTGATGTTTTTCTGGTATGAGGTAAATATTATTTTTTTAAAACTATGTGATAGAAATAAGGCCAAATTTATTTATTTTTTATTTTTTTAAAAAAATAATATCAACCTGTAACTAGAATAATATCTAGATAATACTTAGCATTCTCCCTTATTGTATGTACTTCTTCTTCTTCTTCTTTTTTCCCTGTTTTTGAACATTTCTTGTTGCAGTTGACCAACGAAAGCAACCTTCATAAAATGTAAAATGGTTTGCTTATCATCTACGTAAATCATTTCGTGTTGCTTTCCTACACCTTCGAGCTACCCAAACACGTACCTGGGTAGGTAGGCCAAGGACCTTTCTCACCATTATTTGTCCAAATTGTAAGCAATATGTGTAACACTTTGGTTTCATATTAGGAAGATGATTAGTTCACATAAAGTAAGTAATTTATAAAAAAAATTATGGGTATTAAGTCTCACATTGTTTACTTACTAGATGAAACTAAGCTTTACATAAGAAATTTTATGGAAGATCTAAATTATCTAGTACTCTTGGGAAAATAGTGCATATGTAGTTAATGTTTTTCTCTTGGTAGTCACAAATAGTATCAAAATCATATAGTAATGCTATGTGATATTGTCAACACCACATGAGGTAGTCCTCACAAGTACATTAGAGGTTTAAGGATTGAGTAGCTCACATAAAGTTAATATAGTTTATAAAGATATTCCTATATGCGGAGTCAAAGCACTTAGAGCATCTCCAGCAGTGTAGCTAAATGGAAGATATTAGCTATATTTAGCTATTTTTGTCATTTTGTTTACTCTAATAGAATAACTTCATATTAGCTATTATACCTTAACTGATACAGTGAATAGCTACAAATAGCTATTCATTGTAACACACTAGATTAAATATATTATTTAATTTATTATTATTTTTAATATAATATAATATTATTTCCAATATTGATTTTTCTTTGTTTTTGGTATTTGATCTCTTCCTTTTCCCTCAAGCCATTTTCTTCTTCTTCTGCATTTATTTTTTCTCTTCCCCTTCCCTCTCACAAGCATATCCCTGGATTTGTTGAGTTCATTCAAAGACATTTGAGCATTAGAGACCGTTAAATTCATTCTTAGCTGCAATCCAACCTGGTGGAACACATATGGGAATTGCATGGTCAATCTTAAGAATTATTAGTTATATTACATATATTTATTTTTTTTATTAATTTTAAAAATTAGTACCTGCATGTGAGATGAATGTTCATTATATGTGTTTATTTTTATTTTTATTAATGATTTATATATATGTGATTGTTTTTTTTCCTTTAATTAAGTGTTGTCAATAATATAATAAAAAATGAATGAGAAATAATATTTTAAAACAAATAACTAATAGAATAGAGAATCTGTTGGAATTGACATTAAAAATTGGTAATTAAAATAAAAAAAATTGTACTTTTTGAATAGATAGAATACCTCTCACTACTGACTCTTACATTGAACTTTTTACTTTTGGTTTTTCTTTACAATTTTAACAAAACTCATAAACGCCGGCCAATTAACAAAATCTTCACTCAATGTTAAATTTAACTATATGTTTTCATGCTATTCAAATACAAAAAGCCCAAAAGTAAAAGTTTAAAAAAGCTCAATTTGATGCAATTTACTCACTCCATCAATTTTTGCCGTTAAACTATAACGGAAACTCTTAAAAAGACAAAATTACCCTTCTATTTTCGTTTTTTAGAATTTTTTTTTTTTTGAAAAACATGGTTACAAGGTGGCCCAACCGTCGGTCACCTTGCGATTTTTTTCTTATAATAATTTTTTTAAAGAAAATTAATTTTAAATTAAGGGTAAATTTAAAAAGATGCACATGATCAAAGGAAGGCCTAATGGAGAAGATGAGAGTAAAAAAGGCATGAGATTCTTATTAGTTAAAGTAAAGAAATATTTAAAGAGTTTGATATTTAGTAATTTTGAAAAGTGGTTAGCTAAATTAACTAAAGTAGATTTTTAGAGTTAAATTCAGATAAATTTTGAAGAACTTAATGTGAATACTCCCACACATTACTTACTTACTAGGTAAAATTTGGCTTTATAATTGATTTTACAAAAGCTTCAAATTGACTAGTCCTTTTGGGCGATAATGCAATGTAGCTAAGCACTTTTTCTTAGGTCATTATAATATGGGTTGGCAATTGCACTATATTTCAATCCCACCCCTGTTGACTTTCTATTTTTACAATGTCTTCCTCCGCAATTCTTCTTCCTTGTAACTCTTTAGATTATATGAAAATATAAGTAAAAAAAATCTATTAATTTTCTATATGAGTCAAATGCAAGAAAAAAAAATTTACAGTGAAACACATGGAGCGTAAGAGTAAAATTATATACCCTACCATTATCTTATTATGTTGACTTTGTATTGTCAATTCACCCTTAAATCAACCATTAAAGTGACAATGTCATGGAATGGGATCCTCTCCAGTCTATTTGTATTGGAGGGTATCCAGTTCATGATCAGGATCTCTTTAAAGAGATCCAATGACTACAAAGATATCACGTGTCCCATTTATTCAAAAATATTAAATATTTTTTAAAACATAAAATTATATATATATTTTATATGGCCCTTGGGGGTGGCCGAAGCCACCCTTAGGCCAAACGGTGGCCCTTGGGGGTGGTTCGGCCACCCCAAGGGCCATATCAAAAAACAAAACAACAAATTTATTATTATTTTATTTTAAAAATATTTTATGGACAAAGTTTTCCTCTAAACTGGATTGGAGGAATTTCCTTCAACCTGGTCTATAAAAGTGACATGTGTCGCTTAACATGTGAGATGCACATGTTTTTTTAATAGTCAAGACAAAGTTGGAATAAGTTTTATTAAAAACTTATATGCATCTCACATGTTATTAAAAAAAGGGACACATGTCACTTTTATAGATCAGGTTTAAGAAAATTCCTCCAACTCAGTTTAGAGAAAAACTTTGTCCATATTATATTATCTTTTAATAAATAGGACACATGGTATCTTTGTGGCCGTTGGATCTCTTTAAAGAGAACCTAACCATGAAATAAATACCCTCCAATCCAAAATGGATTGGAGAGGATCCCATTCCCAATGTCACACCCATATAATGGGACAATGGTGTGTTATTTAATGATGATTCACCATATTTCATGAAAGTACTTTTTTTTTTTTTGACATTTCCACATAAGAGGGGGGGTCCATTTCATAAGACATGGTCTACAGCCGATTGAGCTATCCCTTGGTGACTGAAAATACAATTTGACATACCAGCAAGGGCGGAGAGAGGGGGGAACAAGTATCCTTAAAACTCTCCTTACCTTTGGTAAAAATAAAATAAAATAATGCCATGATTATGGATTTATGCCTCCTCTCAGTAACTCTTGAGGGCAAATGCTCCCTCCTCAACCAAATGTTGAAGATGTTGCGGTTGAGTTGACTCTAATCATTATAACTTGAAATTTGCAAACTTGTAGTTGCAGAAGAACAAAAGGTTGAAGATGATGTAGTTCCCAATATTTTTCTTAAGCTATGAAAGAAGATAAGGCACACACGTACAAGAGACAAATAAAATAAAATAATAAAAAAGGTACAATGTGCAACTTGCAAAGCACAAGAAAGAGACAAAAAAAAATCTTTATAAAATTATAAAGTCTTGTTCACATGTTCAACTCTTCCCAATAATTTTCTTAAAGCATGGAAGAAGACATGGTACATGCTAACATGTGTGCAAGAGAAATAAAATATAATACAACGTGCAACTTGCAAAGCAGAAAAAAGAGACCAAAAAATCAATTGTTATTTCTAACTTTCTAAGCCACATGTTTTGTTTCCTAGAGAGGCTAAAGATCAATTATCAAATCTTCTTACTTCTTACAAAAATTACAAAACTTTGAAGTATTTTTCTTCTTAAAGACTTGTCGATTTTTCCTTCACTTTCTAACTTCAACGAAAATTTGAGGTATGTAATTAAATTTTTATATTTCAATTTAAATTGGTTTTTAAATTAATTGTTTCGATATTTATATTATTATTCTTGATAATTGTTTTTATATTTAATTATTTATTGATTGATATAGTTTTTGTTTCATATTTTAAGTGTATAAAATATATAATTGTAGTTATTTGAGATTATAGAGAAAAACAACGATTATATAAAGCTTCAATCAAATTCTAAACAAGCTCGTGTTAAAATTGGTGAGCAAAGACAAATATTATATTTCCAACCTATTAACAAGCATGCCTTCTTGGACCTATACAATTTGTCAAGGTTGTATCTCATTTGCAAGTGACACCTGACCATGGCATTACTCTATCATCGACACCTTGTATAAGGAGAGGTCATGCGATCATTTTAGTTAAGATCACATACCAATTATTTCGATAAACACTCTAGATTTGATCCTAAAATAAATAAATAAATAAAAAATCACCATTAACCTTTGCTAACTTGAGCATCGGTGTTACAAGCCTGAATATCAAGTCCATAACAACTAAATTAGGGTTGGTTTGATCATTTTGTTCATCATCATCACTAACGTTTTATTTAAGTATTTTTTATTACTGGCTTAATCGAAAGATAAAATGATCAACTCATCCTTATAGTAAGAATAATCTTCATGTTATTCTTCATGAATCATATTTATTCATGCCCATAGACCACATGCATTTTACTCGAGAGTACCCTCATTGCACTATAAATATTGAAAACGAAAATACAAAAGATAATCATCCTTCACCAATAATCCCTACAAGAACATGATCCCTTAACAAAATGATGGAACCGGTTTCGATCCCGAATGATGATTTCTCTATCAAATCTATCTGAAACATGTTTCATGAAACTATGACAGTCATGACAAATTCGAAGATTCTTCATGACCCTTATTGTCCTGCTGTCCCTGTATCTAAGGAGTGCAAAAGCAACGGCCATTTTCTCACTGTGATAACCAACACTATGCTCCTTATCCTCATCTTCAATGTCATGCAATACATTACTTGTATAGGGAGTATAACCTCCAAGCCTTAAACTTTCGATTGTTGAAATTAAGAATGTCTTAATCTCCTCGGATTGGGGATGAGAACTGTCTCCAGAAACAAACTGGTGAATCACTTGGTCGATGCTGATTGTACTGTAGCCTGGATTTTTGCTGATTCTCTTTTCCCTCATCAGATTCCTCACTCCTTCCTTCTCAACCCATCTACCAACTACGCCATACGCGTTTGATAAGAGCACATAATCACCATCATGATAAGGGTCGAGCTCATGGATCCTCTGCTTCACTCTCTCTGCCAGCTCTAGATGGTTGTGATTTACACAGGCTCCAAGCAGAGTTCTCCAAATGACAGAATTTGGCTTTATTGGCATTCTTTCGAGAAAGTTATAGGCCTCGTAGAGCAAGCCTGCCCGGCCGAGGAGATCAACCATGCAACCATAATGCTCAAGCAGTGGTTCCATGTCGTACTTTTTCCTAATGCTTTCAAAAACTTGCCAACCCTCTTCAACAAGACCGCCATGGCTGCAAGCAACTAAGACCCCAGTAATCGTGATATGATCCGGGAAGAAGCCGGATTTCTCCATCTCGTAGAAGACCCTCAGAGCTTCTCTGCTACGGCCATGCACTGCAAGCCCATTAATCAACGCCGTCCATGTCAATAGGTTTCTTTCGGGCATTTCATCAAACACTCGAATCGATTCGTCAATGGACCCACATCTCGAATACATATCGACAAGAGCAGTACCCAGTGAAACCGAAAGCTCCAGCCCGCTTCTGCGGATGAAAGTATAAACCCACTGACCCAATTCCAACGCCCCTAAGCTTGAAACCGCGGATACTACGCTGAGCATAGTAATCTCATCGGGTTTTATATCGTCCGAGACAGAGAGCTGCATTTGCCGAAACAGGTCCAAAGCTTGAAACCCGAAACCGTTGTTCGCAAAGCAAGCAATCATGGACGACCACGAGACCAAGTCTCTCAGGAGCATTTCTTGGAACAGCTTAGACGCAAGTTGAATGGAACCACAGCGGCCGTAGAAGCTTATCAACGAGTTCTGAACGTAAATGTCAGAATCAAACGCAAGCTTAATGATGAGCGAGTGAAGGCTCTGACCCAGGTGGAGACGAGCGCTGGCCTTG
The DNA here is from genome assembly GCA_013348765.1 of Carpinus viminea. Taxonomy (NCBI): domain Eukaryota; kingdom Viridiplantae; phylum Streptophyta; class Magnoliopsida; order Fagales; family Betulaceae; genus Carpinus; species Carpinus viminea. Next base: position 33,065,154 of record CP054672.1, on the reverse strand, counting down.
AGAAGGAATGGGAAAGTGAAGGCGTCGGGGGAGACGGCAGCCAGGCGCATCTGAGAGAAGAGCGAAAAGGCGTGGACAGGAGAGGAGTGGGCATGGGCTCTGATGAGAGTGTTGTAGGCGAAGATGTCTGGAGAGGCAATGCGGGCGAAGAGGGAGCGGGCGTGAGATAAGCTGTGAGGGGCGGCGGCGGCGCAAGAAAGCAGGAGGCGTCGGAGATAGAGAGGGTCATCGTGGAGGCCGGTCTTGAGGAGAAGAGTGTGCAACTTGTAGAAGGCGCTTGTGTCGATTGGGACACCGGGGTTTCTCATTTGCATCTTAGAAGAAAAAGAGGAAGGATGAAGAACAAACACTTGGGAGAGAAAAAAACATTTGGGTCAAAATTTAATAAGTCAAATTTGAAAGGACACCTTAAAAAAAAGAAAAGAAAAGGAGGAAGACATGAGGATGTCATTTAAGCGACAATGTTATTTAAAAAGCATGTGCTTCTCGCGTTGTAAAATCAAATATGGTATTTTTATCGACTAGGACGAATTTCTTCTACTTTAGTTTGGAGAAAAACTATCGATGTTTTTTGAACATTGGTTGGTTTCTTAGATTTGAGTTCGCCATATTTTTACCCTGCAAGAACTCTTGAGTAACGAATCTGGAATAGAATCACCCCTTTGATATATGGAAATGGAAAACAATTTGACCATTACCTTGATATCAGAATTTGTTGACAAATGCCTGTCAAAGAGTGGAGCCCTTGAACTTGGTACATTTCCCGTTTATGCAACGCGATTCTACTCCAAATTCTCAATTTCGATGCAAACATCCTACCATTTTCTAGGATGATGCTAATAGTAAAACCTCTCCTAATTGCTCTCAATCTTGTGAAAATCTCTGGTGTTTACATAATCGAGCCTGTTACCATAAGAATATTTCCAATTTATATTTCTAGATATTGTTAAAAAGTTTGTCTAATAAAGGGTAAGTAAAAAGATAATTGCTTTCGATTTTAATGTGCTTAGTTTAGATGATTTTATTAACTTATTCTCTCTATCCAACTAATTGTTTTGTGTTTCTCCTGTATTCCTGTGTATTTGAGTTGCACCTTTAATACTCCATGTACTTGATAAAAAAAAAGGTTCAAGTTCCTGTCGCAGTGTTGCTATAGGAGATCCTAACGCAGCCTACCTCAACACAAATATATCAAACAAGTTTCGACTCTTTCATCTGAGGCAACAGAACTAGCATTTGATTAAAAACATTTGCTGAAACCAATTTAATCATAAACCACATCTAATAGACTGCATTATAAGATGTCAAATCATTTAAGAAGAAGAAGTAAGAAAAAGTGTAACCACCATTAGCAGCATAATTTCCACTCAAGTGGCTTGTATTTCAGAAGGCAAGACTCAATTTGAAGACTTCCATCACTCATCCAGACATAATAAACTTCTATGAACTATTTTCAACTACACAAATTGGATGACCTACATGCTATTAAAAATCAAGCAGAAGCTCGATCCTCTCTCGCCTACATAATTACTAGAACTTCCCACTACCCTGAAGCAATAAGAGTGGCTCGCCTCATATTTGGCACTCATCTAATCTACTTTTGTGCAGCTGAAATGCAGGATTAACCCAAGCTCCACAGCTGCACTGCATACCTGCCCAGTTGAAGTAACCCAAGCGGCCTTTGCAGCCCATGCAATGAAGTCTCTCTTCCACGTAACCTTCTTGTACTGGCCAAGACAAAATCAAAGCTAAAATTAGCATTTTGTGAACATATATATTGCAACAAAAGGCAATATGATGCTAATATTCCTGTTTGTTGGGATGATGTGCTCTGTGTGGGAATTAAGCAATGGTGTAAGAAGACTTTAAAAGCTAACTTGTGTCGGTTAGCTTTTGGTGCTACAATCTATAATTTGGGGAAGATTTGGAATGCAATTAGACATGGGGGTAATCTCAGCGTATTCTTTGGGAAGTTGAAAGCTCGAGTTTTTTTCAATGGGAAATTTCGGTGTACAAGCATTATGTTGCAGTTAGGGTATAGATTCTGCTATTCCAGTATAACTGGTTGATTTACTAGGTGGTGTTTTGTTTTTGTTCTTGTAGATATATAGAGAGGTTGGTAGGGGTTGATACTTGTATAGTGTCATTGTTCTTTAGTTTTTACTAAAGAGAGTTTTGTAGTTGTTTGTTTGTTGATATAAAATTCAATCATTCATCCAAAAAAAAAAAGAAAAGTGATGCAAGTTTAAATCACCTGTTTCCATCCACTTCATGGGCTCTACAAAGATGGATGTGCACTCAATAGGTTCCTTTCCATTTTTCGACGCGTCACCACTTCTCTTTTGCCACTTGAAGCATGATTCCCCCCTACCAGGATTATGAGGAACTAAGTTCTCCTGTGCAGCAACAATTCTTCGACATTTCTTACATCGGTATATGACTTGAGGTTTTCCACTGGTTTCCAAATTGGTGTTATCAGCAGCTGCCACTGGCATATGGCTATCTGATGTTGCTTGAGGTCTTCGAATGGGTTCCAAATCTGAGTTATCAGCAGTGGCCACTGGCGTATGCTCATATAATGTTACTTGAGGTTTTTGAATTGGTTCAAAATCAGAGTTACTAGCAGCGGCCATTTGCATATGCTAATAATATGTTCCTCTTACTCCATGCACTGCCAATACCAAAAGAGAAAAAAAGCATTAAGAAAACCATTCCTAAGACCGTATCTTAAGACCAAAATTGAGATCATAGTCATAGACAGGATAGAATAAGATCACATGCTTAATTCTAGTTATAGGTGTTCTTGAGCTGACACTTGTCTTTCAAATTTGAAATTATAAATGATCACTGGTTTAAGTTTTAACCATAGAAAAGGCCAAGGAAAACCAAGAGCCCAATTGATGAAATGAATACAGTAACTAATATCTTTAATAACAGAATTTGAGAACACTAAAATTACAAATGAAGTCTTATGAGTAAGATCATATGCTGGTCGAGTGAGTCTTGTATGTTCTTAAAATTACTACTTCCCAAGTTGATACCTATTCTGGAGATCACATTTATATTTCAATGCATAGAACTATTACACAGACATAATGTGGTTTGGAGTATCACTAAAGGGCAGAGCTTCCTTCTAAGATTTCATGCCATGAAAAAGGTAGCTGCTATAGGACTGTCAATACATGCCTCATCTTTCAATGAGAAATCCTAATGTAGGCATCTTCCAATGAAATTAATCCTTTGATGTCAGAAGTTGATGTCCTGGGTGCTTTTGAAATGTTCAAGAATGATTAACATTGAATCTTAGATATGAACCACATCACAGGGCTAGAGATGTCCTAAAATGAAGCACACTCATAACAGAACATTTCTGTTTGGTGAGAACCAAAGAGCTAGCATACGATGAGTCTTCTAAGATTCAGAGGAGACTCAATTGAAGATTCCCACTTTCTATTTAATGCCCCAAAAAAGATGTTCTACGAGTCTGGCAATTTGAATACGTTAACATCGCCTTTTTATGTGTACCAGTAAACCTGTTCACACAATTTGTAACGATATTTCCATAGAATCAATTGAATATAGGAAACTTCTCCTGCAAAGTCTTATTCAATGTGACAAGCGTTTTAGCTCTTTTTCATGTCCTGTTCTTCCTTAGGGCCAAAGCAAAAGGCCGTATGTTACAATTATGTGGAATTTCATTTTGTTCACAAGTGCCATGCTTGTCTTATATCGCGGTTGGATATCGCCTCTTGCGAAACCCCTACTTACACTAGTTCCTACATAACATACTTTATACACAACCACTTCAAATTATTGCACTAAGGAGATGACTAAAAGAAACAATATGCAATTAATGTTCACAACTAACTTATGACAATTTGTTCAAATAATTTAAAGACATGGGGAAAAAGAACGTGTTACAACCCTTTCCAAATTAGGAATAATATCCCAACATTAAGTAGTATAAGTCAAATCTAGTTATATTAGAAATGTATTTTCATAAGACTATTTCCTTAAGAGTCTTGATTGACGAGCCGGCCCTAATTTTCCTTGGGGACGTTGTAATAATTTACCTATTTAAAGGCTGTTCTGTTATGAAATAAGTAGAGAAGAATTAATCTAAATCAGTGCTTGCGTTGTGAGGTCCAGGTTCCATCTAAGAACCTAAATTATCAAGTTATGAACTTAGGTTCATAACAGAATGAAGAAAGCAAACAAATCTCATAATGACTTTGCAATTCAAAATCCTACTCCCAAACTAATAATTTTAACCATTCTACGAACTTTCAGCAAATGAGGGATTCCACTGTGAAAATAGAAACAAAATGGCTTTGACGGTAGGACTCAATTTTGGTTTCTAATAACCATCGTACCAATTTTCAGTCTAACCCATTGGTTCCAAGACTCAATTTATATGTTCTACACAATATAGCGAAATCCTAAACATGCTCTAAGTTACAACTTAGCTTTTACCTATCATGCAAATTCCTCATCCGATAAAATTAACAAAACTTGTTTGCATCACACCTATAAAAGATTCAATGCTTAAACTAAATTGAACCTCTTTTGGGGAAAAACATATTCAGCTCTCAATTAAATTTCTTAAGCATAATCTTCCTCAACTCAGACTCAAAACTTAAGCCCTACTTTTTCTTTCTCTATATGGATTCCAATATTCTTTTTCTTTCTTCGTAGTGGCAATATAATTTCTATTAACCAAGTAAGCAAACAAATAATGGGTCTAATTTATCTTCTGAGATAAATACAGGATTACACTCACATACACACATTGCAAAACCAAAGAGAAAAAATAAATAAATAACAGAAAGAAAAAAACACGTATATAGGATTACCTTACCTGTCTCATCCTAAACTCTAACTAAAGGGATTACAGGAAAAAGGCAGCTCTATAAAGGAAAGGAGGAAAACCTAATTGGCCATTTCCGCTAACTATTTAAAAAAAAAAAACTCGTTTAGATATTAAAATTCCATAAGCGGAGTAATATTCATCAATAAGAAAAGACATTTGTTTTATATTACTTTTCAAACTTAACAAAAAAAAAAAAAAAAAAACCCTCATTGCTCGATTATATAATAAACCAATGAGTCCGAACGTCATCTCATATTAACCAATGAGTTATATATATCATAATGTTATTGAATTCAATCTAACTGTATTATAGTAATTTGATCAAAACTGATATAAAGCACGTTTAACGTGAATTGTACCTTAATTGCTGTTGACAGGAATCCTCGCCGAGACGATCTCCCACGCCAATTACGATTCTCAAATATTAGTGCACACAGAGTTTACTTCATTACAAGATGATTTGGTATGTTATGCCTCTTTTCACTTATACGGGCATATAGAGAGAGAGAGAGAGAGAGAGAGAGAGAGGAAAATTCTGAAACGGCGAAATATTTCGTTCCTTTCCCAAGTACTATGGGCACTGGGCAGTTGCCCGCATCTGCACAAATATCGGGCTTTTTTTTTCTTTATTTTATTTTTTTTTTTAAATGTCGGCACAAGAAGAAGGAAAAGAAATTCGAACTAGTAACATCCGCTTCAATAGGTATAATCCCAACCGATTGAGCTATCTCTTGGAGACAATCAATTAACAATGTCTTTTCTTTTAACTGCCGAAAAATCATAAAAATATTTTTTTTATATAGAAATTCAAAAACTTTTTCTTTTTAAAAAAGAGGATGATAGATGTAGGGGTTGGCACAGGTCAGGTTAAGCAGATATCGGCCATTTTGACTATTTGACCTATAATAACTTTGATAGGAGAATTAATTATCTAGTAATTGACAGCATGGTTTGTCTCTCAACCCTATCCCTCGCAAGGAAAGACTCGGGATCATGACCTGTCCTACACGAGAGAATTTAGCAGAAAACTTTTATACTATAGGAAAAGAAAACAATAACTAAAATAACTATACGTACATACACTAGAGTAAACATGACGCCTCATATCACGAAGATAAGTCATCAAATGTATTGGTTGGATCTTTTTTTTTTTTTTCGCGTTGGAGGTGGGCGGTGAGTCATCTATTTGGTTGCTTGATTAGTTAATTGGGTGTTTTGATTTTATTTTAAATTTGTGTATTTTTCTTAAAATGATGAGGTGTCAACTTATGAGTGACGGGCAAAAAACCACACCTTTATACCATCACGGTATGGCAGCTGCTCTCAATTGTTACACATATTATTAAGACTAAAGCCCATGGGCCTTAGGCATAGTAACTTTTCTCAAGTGCAATTGGTTATTTATATTGTAGTTAATGTAAAAAGGTCGATGAGCCCCTCCATTATTCCATGTGCTCGCGCATTTGCTTTCACAGATTAGGCCGAGTTACTCTTTCACATTTGCTACTTGTATTACGTACTATATATACAATTAATTGCAATTAATCCAAATTCAAAGTTATGAACTTACTTCCAATACTTTTAAATTTTAAAAATGTAAATCAACCTTCACTTTTTTTTTTTTTTTACTTTTATTAGAGAAAATGTTTTTTTGTTACACCACATACAAAAAATAGAAAAAATAATTTTTAAAAAATGTTTAAAACCATATTGCAGGTTTTTTCAAATTTATATTTATATTTTATTTTTAAATCTGGAAAGACGTGACATATGCCACGCCTATGCCACGTCACCAGGATGCTTACTGTTGAAACACGCATGTGTTCCTGTATCACTATTTTTTTTTTTTACAATAAAAGTAAACAAAATTACGTGGGAGTTTGCTCAAAAGGATTTTTTTTTTTTATATTATTATTATTATTTTTTGGGGATTAATTTGTGAAAAGAAAGCCGAAACCTAATCCCACTGGGAAAAGGAAAATACATCCAATTCCGAGGCGCTGAGGAAAAGACTTCCGAATCAAGCGAAAGATCTTTATCCTTCCGCTATAAATACACCTTCACACCACAACATACCTCGAAGATTCACACCGCTCCGTCTCTCTCCGTATCAGCGTTAATTTGACATACGACTACCTTCTCGACAATAGCAACAATGGCGGACAACGGCAACGGCAACGGCGTGAAGACGTTAAAGCTGAGGACCGCCGAGGGCGAGACCGTCGAGGTGGAGGAGGCCGTGGCCATGGAGCTAGAGACCGTCAAGAACTTCTTCGACGACGACGGTATCACGCATGACGCCGTCATGCCCCTCCTGAACGTGACGTCGATCCCGCTCGCCAAGGTTATCCAGTACTGCCGGCGCTCCGTCGAGTTCAGGGCCAAGTTGGCGGGCGCCTTCGACGACGAGGACGCCCAAAGAAAGGTGGAGAAGGAGAGAAAGGAGTTCGAAGCGGAGTTCGTGAGCGAGGAGAGCAACGAATCGGTCAAGGAATTGATTCTTGCGGCGAATTATCTGAACATCAAGGATATGCTGTCTGCCCTCAACCAGGTAGTGGCCGATCGGATCAAGAACAAGAGCGTGGAGTACGTGCGCAAGTTCTTCGGGATCAAGAACGACTTCCAGCCGGAAGAGGAGGCGCGGCTCCGCGAGGAAAACGCCTGGGCGTTCGTGGGCGTCGACGCCGATTAAATGCGTCTCTATTCTGATTCGAGGCAATGAAAGAGGATAAATAGGATTTGATTAGGGTTAGGGAGTTTTAAATTTTGTCGCCCAATGCGTTGATTGAATTAATTTTTTTTGGAAATTTTGATGCTTCTTGAATGTTGGATTGTTTAGTTTTGATTCGTGGGATTTGAATCTGCTTTCTAAAATCACGTATCAGAAATACGCCGGATTGTGAATGAACAGTGTTTTTGCATATTTGTCCCACACCGGAAGTTTAAGATCTTGAATTTTTTATTTTTATTTGTTTTTAATCCTAATAGTTTATGAGAAAAATATAATTACACCGTATATGCATTTAAGGCATGTGTCGTGCGAGTGATGGGTTGATTGTCTAATTACTTAATAATTTTGATTGACAGAAGAGAGGATTTTAGGAACGAAATGATAGTTTGATACGGTCATAATATAGAGTCGATAATTGATAAGATTATTTGATAATCAAGTGGTAGTTCATAAGAGAGAATGATAATTGCATTTAAAAAAAAAAAAAATTTGGTAACATACTGCTTTATTTAACTAAAACAACAAAGAACTAACGAATCACCTCCCATTAAGGGGGAGAGAGGTGGTGGATGGAAGAGAAAATAAAGTGGGAATGTAGCTCGAGGTAACTCTTGTCATAGCACAAAGAATTTTTCTAACCTTCCAAGGAGGAGATGATTTGACGCAAAAAGAAAAATTAAACCAAGTAAAAGAATAATAAAACAAATTAATTCAAATAAAAGATTGAAATGTAAGATAGATTGCCCAATCTACACCAGGCTTAGAGAAGGGAGATAGAATTAGATATAACATGTTCAAAATTCCATTCTTGGACCATAAAAGGATGAATTAAAGCTAAAATAACAATGGCCGAGTCTCCTTCTATAGTGAAAAGGTTGAGCTTCATGGAGACTGCCAAGGAAGCACTAAGAAAAGCGGCTTGTGCTTCACCAACATAGAACCACATGAGGGGCTGATTTGGGAGATAGGCTTGATAATTTTGCCTTTTGAGTCTTTGCAAACAGCAGCCGAGTAGTGATCTCTAGAGACTGAGGCAAAGTTCATTTTGTAATTTTTTTTTACGGTGGGAGGGGTCCAATGCTCTCTGGTAGGATGAAAAAAAGTGAAACGAAGTCATTCCTAGTATGCTATTGGTCGTGTGATGGCATATGGTGTAAAAATTCTTATGGATGTTATATAAAATTAATTCGAACAATTATCAATAAAATATAATAAGTAAAAAATAGAGCAAGAAAAAATCTTATAAAGTTATAGAATCACGTAAGAGCGTTGTCCTTAAAGATTGATTTATACTTTTCGAAATATGTAACTCGATACGATCGAATCTCTTGACGCTCAACCCTTCAGAATTAATTATAGTATTTATCTTCATTAGAAACGCACTTCTAAATTACGAAAATCAAATGAACAACTATTTTGATAAAAAAAAAAAAAAAACGAAAGACTAAAAGCCACACAAAAGTATAATTCTATGATAATGAAAGGAAATTTGTTGAAGAAAAGTTTCAGGCTGTACGACACTGTTTGGAGACAAAAGTATGTGTTGTACAATGCTGGTGGGTGAGCTCAATTTATAGAAAATTGAGCTCATCATTTTACTAAAGACCATGACAAAATATTAAAAGCCAACGGTAAGGAAAATAATGCAAGATTAATACTCTTTTTTTTTTTTTTTTTGACATGTCCACACAAGAGGGGGGAGAGAGATTCAAACTAGAGACATTCGCTTCATTAGGCGTTAATACTTACTTAGTAAATGATAAACCGTTAAAAACATCAAAAGTAGATTTTTGAGGGTGACTTAATGATAAACGGCTACAAACCGTTAAGTTGAGATATTTTTTCTCATAAAGCTCATAAAAATGAAAAACGGTCAAAAGAAAAATTCAATGAAAAGTCAAACAGTCAAAAGAGAGAGAAAAAAAATCAATGAGAAAATAAAATAAAAATCAATGTTTGTAACATTATAACAATCCCCTATATGTTACAAATACTAGAATAGAAAAAAGGAGATTGAAAGCATGCATCAATATGGTACCCAAAAGTTTTAACCACACTTAGAATAAATATGTAAGAACTTAATGAATTGTAGTAGAGTTATACTCTTTTAACCAAATCCATAAGTTGAGCAAACTTATCACCCACATAACTTTCTCCAAAAGAAAATTAATAAAAAATAATAAATCAATAAAATTGAGATAAAAAAAAATTGGGTTATTTTGTTGGTTGGCACCTTATATAGGCCATGCACCCCTGGATTTCATGAGTGCTTTAGAGACCTATCCAAGTTTTATAGGAAGCAGCACCAAAGACACTTGGCTCACTTCTGACGTACAACACTCACTTTACCCACAAATATTACCCCACCCCAGCACACTTAGTTAGAAAACTCCCATCATAAACTCACCACTCAACTCACAGCACACTAACTTAACCAAGGAGGACCCGTGGGTCTCCTTATATAGAGAATTAAAGTTGGTTTAGCCGACTTTGTTTTCAATTCTTAGTCAATCCCCGAGTTGGCCACTAGGGCTGGGCATGGGTCGGTTCGGACGGGTTTTGGCCCGTTCGGCTACTCGACTCGTGCCAGTCGGGTATGAAAATTTTCAACCCGTAGCAGTAATGAATACATGAAAAACCGGTGGGTATCGGACAATTCGGATTGGGTTTTTTGGGTCAGGTTGCTCGGGTCGGGTCATGTATTTTTTTCAATTATTAAAAAAAAAAAAAAAAAAAAAGAAGAAAGAAAGAAAAGACCTGTTGGAAAATGATCAACAATTTATAAATCTAATGACATTCTCGTTTTTCATGAATATTGAGAATCTGATACCCTTTTATTAAACAAACTATAATCTTTTTTCAATACATTTCTCATTTTGATCTCTCAATAATCACCATAGCATGAACAACATAAAACGAATTCACAGCACAAGCAGCTGCACACATTAAGAACAAATTTTTATCATCAATCTAATCCATTAATTCCATATACTAATCAAATTTAACACACTCAGGTAATTGATGAAAAAATAACAAAGACTCTGCACAAAACCCAGAGAGGAATTCTTCAATGTCCTACTTTCCCGCTTAGATTAAACAAACAAAAAACCACAAATGACTAAGTATTTTTTTTGTGAATCAAATATGATCAAAATGCATAAATTCAAAAAATGAAAAATTATCAAAATGCAAAATATCCAACTACAGGGCTGGGCACAAAAAATAAAACTACTAAAAGTATCTAACTATCAAAGGCACTAAACTACAACTACAAAAAGAAAAAAGAAAAAAGAAAAAAGAAAAAGCAAATAAAATATGTTTATCACTATCAGTTACATGTTTAACATTTGCACACATTACATAAATAAAATTTAAAGGCCAAGCACACATAAAACATTGTTACATAAAATATTGTTACATCAAAAAGAAAAGTTACAAAACACAAGCTATTGGCTAACAAATCACTAGACCACCAAGAGTAGATGCCTAGCAACAAAATCCAGCAGCCAAGCAGAATGCAACTTCAAGTCACTAATTATCTTCAAGGAGAATGCTGACGTTCTTCAAAGATATTTCTACAAAGAATGAATCAAAAAAAGTATATTCTCAATTGAAACCGTTTAATAAAATTTGTAAATAGCAAAATAAATTAAGAAGTAAACTAAAATGATCAAAAAGCTTACCTGATTCGAGCTTATAACTTTCAGCATCATCAACCATATCTGAGTCAGAACTGAGAGGTTTTGCCCTTAACCAGTTTTATGAACATATCAATGCTTTAACCGTTACTGGGGCCAATGAACTTCGAAAAGGATCCAACACACGTCCTCCAATGCTAAAAGCCGACTCTGAAGCAACTGTTGTAATGAGAATGGCCAATACATCTCGTGCTATTTTGGCAAGAATTAGGAATTTGGTTGAGTTCACCTTCTACCAATTTAAAATATCGAAATTTGCACTTGCCTTTTCAACATCCTCCATCAAATATCGATCTAACTCCGATTTGCTTTCATTATTACTTTTAAAAGATAGGTATTTATGAAACCTATTCATGAAGTAAAGGTTGGCACTCTCAGTTTCTTCTATTTGTATTGAGGAACCTTGAGACAATTCACTACAATGTTGGACAATGCATACATGACCTCAATTTTGTAGTAATCATATAATTTGTCAATGCATGACCCCAATTTCACCATCTCCTTACATTCATTGGCACCAGGCACATCTTTGAACCAATATTCAAATGACTCCAATTTGGTTCGTGGATCAAGTACAATCGTAACAAACATCATCAAGTTAACCTTATCATTGTTACTAAGATCACCCCAATATTTATTGTACTTCAACATCATTCTCTCTGCCATAGGACTTAATACCGAATCACCACTATCAATATACTCTTGTAAATGCATTTGAATGCCACAAATTTATTGGAAGTACATATTAAATGTACAATACAAAGACCCCGAAAGTCGCATTGTTGTATCATAAAAAAGTTTGAGAAACTTGAGAAAAATCCTAATTTCTCAAATTTCTCATTCTTTTCCTCATTCAATGCAATGTTAAAGTCTTTATCAACCGACTCCATAAGTTGGAAAGTAGATTGACATTTTTCAGCACCTTCCAACATAAAAAATGTAGAGTTCCATCTAGTTGGAACATCAAAGCACAACAAACCATTGAAAGTAAATTGTTCTCTTTCAACACAATTCTTAAAACTTCTTAAATCTTGCAGGTGAAGACTTCACATTCTTCACCGCACTTCTAACCCTCACAATAGAATCTTCAACTTCTTTCAAACCCTCGGTCACAATAAGATTTAGTATGTATGCACAACACCTTATATGCATATATTGACCCTCTAATATGGCGCTCGGCTTATTACAAGTTCTCATCTTCACATATTCTAAGCAGTATCATTGGAAGTAGCATTGTCAACTGTGATAGTGAAAATGTTACAAATACCCCACCCAAGCATACACTCCAAAATCTTCTCCCCAATGGTTTCACCTTTGTAATTAGGAATTAAACAAAAGTTTAAATTCTTTTGTGTAAGTTTCAATCACTATCAATAAAATGAGAGGTGATTACCATGTAATTAAGTTTTTGTACCAAAGTCCACGTATCAGTGATAAGACAAACCTGAGCATCAGTCGTCATAAACATTGCCCTCAACTTTTCCTTCTCAGACATGATGAGCTTAACACAACCCTTCATCATAGTATAACGAGAAGGAACTTGAAACCTAGGCTCAATTGTATTCATGAACTCATGAAACGCTTTAGTTTCTACAAACCTAAATGGCAACTCAACCTTAATTATCATCTTAGCAATTGCCAACCTTATTTTCGTAGCATTGTACTTCACAATCACCATTTTACCAACACATTCATCTCCCACTAACATTTCCCCCTCCTTTTTAGCCTCAAAACTTAACTTTGATTGTGACTTATCAAACCTACCAGGATATTTTTTGCAAGTACTCTTCAAATGAGTTAACATAGATAAAGTACCTAGCCTTTTACTGTAACAGCTAAACAATTTCTTACAATAATTGCATTATGATTTAGGATCCTCAGGATCACCCCCTTCACTAAATGTTCCCAAACCATTGATGTTTGCTCAAATTTTTTAGGTTTTGGTGGGAGAGCTGAACTAGGGTTTTGAGTGCCAACACCAACACTATCAACAGAAGGCATAGTACTATCACTAAAAGTAGGAGTAGATGAAGTAGAATTAGAACCAATACCACTAATTGGACGACCAACCATGAGTCTACAATAAATGGAAGAAAAAAAAAATCAAAACAAGCAAACCTAAGTTCAAATATAGTAACCAAACAAGCCATGAGTCATGCCATCATAAATCATCAGGGGTTTTATTAGATTAAACTATAGAAAAACCATGGATATAATTATCAAAAATCATTTTTTTTTTGATAAGTAACTTTGAAAAATTTAAATAAAACACTCCATACAGTAATAATAGCAATCTGTCATAAATCATAAACTCATGAAAAGCTTTTGCTCAAACGTACTTTGATTCATCATGAAGTCATGGAAAATGAACATCACATAATTAGAATATTAATGCAAAGAAATTACAAATGAAATGATGATTTGGTTGGGGTTGAAATGAATAGTTAGAATCCTTAATTTGATCTTTGAATGGTTTTAATTAGTAACTACTTTTGCTTAGATTTGAGCTTTGATTAGGGCAACAGTAAAGAGAGCAAACATAAAATCCAAGTGGCTCCTTGGTTTCTGTTTTGTGAAGCAAACAATATGCTTTAAGGATACACACAACAATCTAAGCAAATATGAAGAAGCCAAAAAGAAGTGAGAAGCTTTGGCTCTCCTTCCTAAAACAAACTCTTTTTTTTTTTCTTTTTTTTTTTTCAGAGAAGAGATGGATCGAATTGCTATCCAACATAATCAGACCATAAATTATTAACAACCAACAAGAATCCTTAAAAAAATTTGCTTAACAAAATAAAACCCTAACAAGAAAATCAAACCTTAATAAGAGATTGAGAGAGAGATGAGAGCCTCTGTGACTGAGAGTGAGAGATCGAGACTCGAGAGAGTGAGCGGCAGCCAGTGATGGGTTTGTGCGTGCGGTGCGGGTGCTCGAAAATGGGGAAAAAGATGGGCAAGGGATCGAGAGATCGAGTTCGAGACTCTGAGGATTGAGAGTGAGAGATTGAGATCAAGACTTTGTGGTGGCAAGTGGGCGGTGGGTAAAGGACTGAGGGTCTGGGCAGGGTGGGTGAGGGAGAGGGACTGAGGTAGTGAGGTCTGCTTCTGAGGGAGTGAGGGTGTATGGCTCGAAATGTTCAAAGTTCTAGGGTTTTTTTTTTAAGGTATATCAGCATATGGGTATATTCGGGGCGGGGCAGGTACCCACCCAAAAAAATTTATTAAATCTGAGACCCAAACTGACCCGACCGGGTTTTGTGATTTTCAATCCGAACCCGCAAAAAAAGGCCTAAAATCCAATCAGGGGCGGCTCGGGTTTGTCAGATCGGGCGGGTTCTGCCCACCCCTAACCTCCACACTCACATAGGTGGTATCCATCAGGAGTGTGTACAAGGAACACCCCATCCTAACAGGTAGGGACTATGGAACCATTAAAAGTTTTAAACTCATCTTTAATCTCTCTGCATCTTTGTACTGTCTTACACCATAAAGATAGACTCATCAATAATCTTCTCAACAAGATAATGATGTAACATAAAATGATAGTATCATACCATGATCACTTGTGACTTCGTTTCCAATTAAACCTCATTCATGGGATCTCCAATCACAGAGGTTAGGTATCAATCACAGTGTTATCATTTGGGTATCAGTCCTATCCCTCTCCACTACAAAAAATATAGGGGATTACTAACATCTATACTGTTAATTATTTTTGCCACGCCACCATTTAGTAACGTGTCACTTTTGTGCCACGTTAATAAAATATTTTGGTAACATGCTAAGTTGACAGTTTACCATTTGGTAACGTGCTAAAACCGCCACGTTACCAAATGGTAACGTGGCATTTTCACACGTTACTAAAATAATAAATATTTTAAAAAATTATTTCAATATATAAAAATTATAAATTAAGTGATCCTAGATATATATCGTAACTTAATTAATATATATCTAGGGTTATGTATGTATAATAACTTATTTAATATAGGGGTTTGCTAGGGGTTCTCCCCGTAGTGTTCTCCTAGCGTTCTCTCAATCTTACGTACAACATGATTTAAGAAAAAATAAAATTGTAGTACCATTTTTTTTGCTAATAAATTAATTTTTATGAGTTAATAGTTAGGTTCTAATGCTTTAAAACTTGTTTTTGGATTCAAAACTAAAATCTAAGAGTAAAAGGTTAACCCTTTAAGGATGGTATCACCCAAAATGGATTTGATCATCCTAAATTTGATGTTAATGCCTCAATTTTGGTGCTAATGCCTCACAAATTTGGTGCTAATGCCTAAAAAAACCAGTGGTGTAGGCCACTACAATTTTACTTTTTCTTAAATAATGTTTTATGTAAGACTAAGAAAACACCAGGAGAGCCTACGAGGAGAACCCCTAGCATTTTCCTTTAATATATATGTAGGGTTATATATGTATAGTAACTTATTTAATATATATCTAGGGTTATACATATATAGTAACTTATTTAATATATATCTAGGGTAATATTTAAGATCACTTGCGTACGGTATGTGGTCTTTAAATGTGTCATGCACCTTTATCCTTACCCTAATTGTGAGGGTGATTTACTATCCATATAGGACCATATATGCTTGCATATACTATATATACAGTCCTACTCTAACTACGAAAAAGACCACCCTTATCTAAGAAAAAATGGACAATTTTTTTTTTTAGGGAAATTAATTAGGAACAATGTCTTTAGACATCTGACGAATCTTTTGTTTTTTTAATAAATTATTCACAGGTCATTGGAAAAGATTTATTTAAGGTTGTTAAGAAGAAGTTGGGTGAAAATCTAGAATCTTTTATATTTGAAAAGGTTATTGTAGTCCCGGGTGATGTCTCTGATGAGAATTTGGGAGTCGGAGATTCTAAACAAAGACAAGATATGTGGAAAGAAATATATATTATCCTAAATTCTGCTGCTACCACCACATTTGATGAAAGATAGTAAAATACTATTGAATTTGGGATGAATTACTATTTAAATTTTGATCATATGGTAATTTTAATATATACATTATTTAAGAGATAAAATGATATTTTTATCGAAACAGGAGTGCTCCTGCCTTGGTAGAGGATCCCACTTAGGGGCGGAATTAGACTTTTAATTAGTATGAGGATTAGAAAAAGAAAAAAAGATGACATGATACTTTTTTTTTAATAAATTTTTCTCTCTCTCTTAGATACGACCTCGCATTGGGCATCAATACATTCAGCGCTCTTCATGTTTTGGGCTTTGCCAAGAATTGTATTAACTTAAAAGTGATCCTCCATGTATCAACCAGTTCGTGTACATAAATTAAAGCTTTTTCCTACTTATTTCTTACATTAAGGGCATGTTTGTTTGAGATTGTGTTTGAGGAGTATAAAAGTGTTTTTAACACTTAAAAAGTTTGTTTAAATAAAAAAGTATTTGTTTGATAAAAAAAAAAATTTAAAAAGCACTTTTAAGAGTCTAAAAAGCTTAAAAATGATCAAAATGTACTTTGAAAAAAGCTTAAAAATGAAACTTTTTTCCTAAAAGTTCTTTTGACTTAAAAGCTATATTTCTTAAATACAATTTCAAACATGTTCTAAATTTGTCGTGTATTTTCAATTGATAATGTCGATTTTCAGCTTATCTGTGTGGCGAAAGGAAGGGGCAAATACTAGAGAGCCCATTTCAGATGGAAGAAACCCTCAATGGAACCTCAAAATTATATATCAAAGCAGAGAAACAACTTACGGAGGAGTACCTAAACAAACTACGAGAACAAGGTGCCACTGATGGAGCCATCACATCCTCCATGAAGGATCTTGGAATTAAAAGGATTTTTTTTTTTTTTTTAATACTATCCCATTTTTATATTTATTTATTTATTTTTAAAGTTGATTAATTGATTTTTTCTAGTTGATTAGTTGATTTTGTCCTTATTTTAATTTATTAATTAATTTTGTTTTTGATTTTGTTAATTGCAAGGGCAAAACTATATGGATGGCCAAACACTTGTCTATACAAAGGCAATGGGAGAGATGCTTTTAGGACGTTTTAGAGAGAACCTGTCCCTTGTTATCATTCGACCCACCATGGTATCCGGTACTTACAAAGAGCCATTTTCTGGTTGGATTGAAGGTGTGAGGTACTAACATGCATATATATATATATATATATATAGGAGCTACAATTTTGAGAAAAGATCAAATCTTGTTTTGTACGTAGAAGACTAGATAAAGAAAAGAAAAATAATTGGTTCTTTCTTTATTTTTTTGATAATTAATTGGGAAAACTTTATAAAACCCCCGCTATGAACTTTAATGCGTTTTGAAAGTACTACCTAAAGTTTACAAACTCTCCATTAAGGGCATCGAACCTTTAATTTCTTTTAATTACATCATTTCATTAGAATTTTCTGTTAAATATTGTCAAAATTCTCAAAATACCATTTCTTATTTGAAAAAAATAATAATAAAATTAAAAATTGTATAGATTCAGGTATTTATTTTTTATTTTTATTCTAAAAAATAGGGGTATTTTGGGAATTTTGACAAATTTTAATGAAAAATCCTAATTGAATGGGACAATTGAAAGAAATTAAAAGTTTGATACCCCTAATTAAGAGTTTCTAAACTTTAGAAGTATTGTTAAAACAAGTAGAAGTTGACTGTGAAGTTTCTCCTAATTAATCAATTCATGCTTGTTTACTCATTACAGAACCATTGACGGCGTAGTTGCTACCTATGGTAAAGGGAAATTGAAATGCTTTCTTGGCCATCATGAGACAATCTTAGATATAGTGAGTTACAGTCATTCTTCACCATCTACGCAAGTATATACTTTCTTCAGTAAGCTTCTAGAGTTGAAATTGGAAACTCATGCAGATACCTGCTGACATGGTGGTAAATTGTATGATTGTGGCCATGGTGGCTTGTGCAAATCAGTCTTCCGAGATCATCCTCCATATGGGGTCTTCTTGGAGAAATCCAATAAAGTTTTCAAGTTTTAGAAGTTTCATCCGCCAGTACTTCACTGAAAACCCGTTGGTTGGTAAAAATGGGAAATCAATCAAAGTCGACAAGCGGATAGAGTTGAACAGTATGGCTCGTTTTCGGGTATACATGGCTATTCGATTTATATTGCCACTCAAGGTATGTTTAGGTCTAATCCATAACCAAGAAGCTTAAGGTTTGTTTGGTTCTTGTTTTCAGTAATAGTTTTCTATTTTTAGATTTCTAAAAAGAAAGGAAAATGCCTTCTTTCCTCCTCTGATCCTTCGTCCATTCTCACACATTTTAAAACTACCATTGGATTTGTTAGTGCTATACGGGTCTCACACATAGACCTATAAATTCAATGATGATTTTGAAAAATGGGAGGATGGGAGAAGAATGAGGGGAGGATGGGTAGCACTTCTAAAAAAATATATATTGGGAAAGCAACTTATTTATACAAACGACCAAAATCAAAAATAATATGTTATTAGCCTCTTTCCAACTTAATCTAAAATTATTGGAAACTATCATAATGTGACATGCAACTCATGTTAATGGGGATAGGCATGGTAACTTGGTATGCTAAGAGAAAGTACGTTTATTTTTATTTAGGGAAAACTTCAGAAAACCCTAATCTCAATTAAGGTATTGGATTTTCAATTTCTTTCAATTACCCATTATGTTAGGATTTTCTATTAATTTTTGTCAAAACACCAATTTTTTTAATAAAAAAAATAAAAACATTGCAAAGATGTTTTTTATAAAAAAGGGAAAATTACACTTTACCCCCCCCTGAAATATCCACATATTTTCACTTTTGCTTCCAAAGTTTAAAATGTGACACTTTACCCCTCTAAACTTTCAAATTGTGGCAATTTAACTCATTTTGACCTATTTATTCCCAAAATGCCCCCAACACTTTTTTTCTTTCTAAAAAAAAAAAATTCCAAAAAGAAAAAAAACCAAAAAAATATATAAATATATGCTGGGGTGGCCGAACCACCCCTTAGGTGGTGGCCGGCCACCCCGTTTTCTTTATTTTATGGATTTTTTTTTTTAAAATGTGCTAGGGGTATTTTGGGAATAAATAGGCCAAATGGGTTAAATTGCCACAATTTGAAAGTTTAAGCGAAAGTGTCACATTTTAAACTTTGGAAGCAAAAGTGAAAATAGGTGGATACTTCAGGTAAAGTGTAATTTCCCCTATAAAAAATAAAAAATAAACACTTGAATCTTTACAATTTTTTATTTTATGATAGAAAAAAGAGTATTTTGAGAATTTAAGGAAAATTTTAATGGAATGAGGTAATTGAAAGAAATTGAAAGTTAGATGTCCTTAATTGAGAGTTTTTATTTTATTTTTATTATTTTACTCTGGGGGTTACTTTGGGGGGGGGGGGGGGGGGGGGGTGTTGTGAAGTTTTTTCATTTATTTTTGTAGAGAAAAAAAAATATGATGGCAATTTTCTGTTGCAAACCATTTGGCTTTTGAGAAAATGACTAATTACAAGAGTTTTAAGATCACAAGTGTTCTCCAATCCTCTTATTTCTAGGTTTTTCAAATAGCGAATATGGTAATTTGCCAGTACAATCAGGATGCGGTTATTGATCTTAAGCGGAAGATAAAGTCGAGGATACGATTGGCAGAACTTTACAAGCCATATGTGTTCTTTACGGGCAGGTATTTATGATTTATTTTATTGCTTAAGTAGTTGAGAAAAATCATAGTTAGCTCCCAGGTTTTCATTTGATTTGAACTTAGTTCTTGAATTTTCAATTACAAGAATGTAGTTCTTAGGTTTTGTTCAAGTTTAAAATAGGTCACTCTCTCACTTTACTGTCAAAGTTAACAGTTTATCATCTGCCACATATCTCATTTGACATGATATAAACACTCTAATGCAATGCCATCTTAACAAGTGCTAAGTTATTCTTAGAAAGAAAAAAAAAATGATTTGACACCTAGAACTTAAAGAAACACAAAACATGAGAACCTAAAAATAAGCCCACATTAACAAAGGCTTCGATTCTGTTGTTGTGGCATTGCATCGGGGTGTGTTGAAATGAATATTGATGTGCCAAATGTAGTGGTGGAGCCAGGATATATATATTGAGGGTGCTGTCAAAATTTTTTTTAACGTCTTAAAATTTGTTTCACCCTAAAAATTTGATAATTTACACAAAAGTTAAGGTTAAACTCATAAAATTAACCTTGGAGTGTTAAAGAGAGAGACTTTGAGAGGGACTAAGGAAGAGAGAGAAGAGAAAGGGAAAGAATTCATAAAAAGTGTGAGAAAGGGAAGGATAAAAAAACAATTTTTTTTTTTAATAGCCAAAAAAAGAAACAAAAATTAAAAAAATTGTTGGGGGTGCCATGACCCTAACGTTGCTCCACCACTGGTCAAATGTGACACATATGGCAGATAACAAATTGTAGATTTTGATGGTAAAATGATAGTGTGACATATTTTAAACGTGAGTAAAACTCAAGGTCCTTATTCTTGAAATTAAAAACCAAAAGACTAAATCCAAATAAGATGAAAACATAAGGACTAAATATGATTTTTTTTTTCTTCCTAAAATAATTTACCAATGGTTCTCGTATTGTATCCAATGAGAATAAGCTTTTCATGTTCCGTACAGCTTTGATGACTCTTAACACAGAAAAGCTACGAATGCGGACAAGTGAGAGTGGCGTTGATGTGCATTTTTTTTTGGCTTTGATCCGAAGTGCATTGATTGGGAAGACTGCCTTATGAATACTCATATTCCTGGCCTTAGACTTATGCATTGAAATGATAACTTGAAGGGTTGTATGTTTGCCCTAGGCATGATGTTAATAGGGACGGATCTTGCTTTTAATTTGAGAAGGGACAAAGGGCCAAAAAAATTTTGGAGAGAGACTAGTTGACAAAAAAATAACTTAAATTTTTTTTTTTTTACCATAAAACTTTTTTTTTCCTTCAATTTTTTTTTCTTGTAATTTTGGGGGGGACCAGGGCCCCTCTCAGTCCCCCCATAAATCTATGTCTCTGATAATGTATTGTACTTTTTCAGGAATCTCTTTCATTAATAAGGCAGTATCCTTTTCTGTCATTTTGTTTGGAACTATCAATAGTCAAAATCCGGACATTGATGTTGAACCAAAAGTGTTTTATGACTCATGGAGACGCAAATGTTGTCTCACAAGAGAGACATGTCTTCTAGGGAGTCTCTTGGGGAGAAATAATTGATGAAGTTGCATGAATCTAGTTAGACAAAAAGTTACGTGAAATCTTTTTTACAAGTACTTGCCCGGTTGAGACAGTGAATGTTTCACTTAGTGAATTAAGATTGCTAGTAAGTGTCCGATTGGAATTGAGCACAAGTGGGAAATTGTTGGGATTGATGTCCAAAACTCCAATTGGTTAGATGATACTTTGATTATTATTACTTCTTATCTTGGCTTTCCGTCGACTTGATGTCCAATCTTAGATCTTAAAACTGGATGGATACGTATTTTATAATGTGATGTCTTAGTTTTTTTAACTCTGGTGATTATCTATTGTGGTTTAATTAGTGGCCATCTTTTTGGTTTATTTAAATGAAGGCTTCTGCTGAATACACTCTTTTACAAAGAGAATTAAATGTCCCCCTATGTTTCCGTTTTGTCTGACTAGGAATGGAGTGACATGTTGCGGAATCAATTACCAGTTAATTTCTTTGGAGCATTACTCTAATACCAAATGATAGGATTATGAGGGTTTCTACCATTGGAATCAAAAAATAAAAGAAAAAGGAGAAAATTCACTTTACCTCCCTGAAGGTGTTTTTCAATTTGAACTCCGATATTTAAAAATTTGCAATGTACCCCCAAATGTTTCAAAAAAATTATAATTAACACACTTCGTTACTAATTGCCATCTAATTAGACCGAAATGACAGGATTTTTATGTTGCGTCTTCCAATTTTGCATCTAACCTATCTGGTGAAATGACACAATTGCCTATCATTAAAACCCAACACCTGTTTTGATTTTTTTCTCGTCAACCCCATTTAAACCCCTTTTGGGTGTTGTGTGGGTATTGGAGTGAAAAAGGAAATAAGCAGATGCCTCTCACCTACTCCTATACTAGCAATTTTAGTGTACTTAGACGGCAATTAGTAACAGATGGTGTTAATTACAAACTTTTGAAACATTAGGGGGTTATATTACAAATTTTTAAACATTAGGGTTCCAATTGAAAAACACCTCAAACTTTAGGAGGTAAAGTGATTTTTTCCCAAAGAAAAAAATATATATATATATAAACGGAATACGTACTTCAAGGGAATATGAACATCCAAAAGATACAAAAAGTAATTTTATTTTCCATACAAAATCTACATTCTTTTACAAAGAGGATTGTTGTTTTTACTTGAAAAATAGCTATCACATAATCACTAGCTTATTTATAAGAAGACTGCAATCACACAATTATAATACATAATATAGATTGATGTAGAGAGTCTCCTGCATGCTTCAGAACCAGAAAAAGAAAGAGTCACTAATGACATTATCATCGCCATAAGTCCCTTCATACCATTTTCACCCGTTGTTCCTCTCTCTCTTAGGATTATTGATTTTTTGAAACTCGATGCTGAATTCATAGCCTACAACATCTCATGCTTTTTATACACAAGAGTTTGTAGGATATTTTGAAATTAAATATATTTTAGGTTGAAATTTATTTATTCTTCAAAAATAGCCTAATTTTTTTTTTCTTATTTAAGAGAATATTCATTTATGCACAGTGACTTTATAAATGTTTGATGACTATTAACAAATGTGACGTCCCCAAGATGTAGCGTAATTGACTGGAATTACGTCTAATGAAGCAAAAATCACTAAATCCCCCTCCTCCCTCTTGTGTGGACATATAAAAATAAATAAATAAATAACAAATGTGACTTTTAGTTAACGTCATATATCCCCTAACTTATTTAAACAAAAATTTGTTTAAGTAGGGTGACCTTTTAACTCAAGTGAATTTCGGTTAAGGTCACATCTCATGACTATTGAGTTTTTTTAATAGTTTTCTTTTTCTTTGTTTAAGCAAATATTTGTTTACCCATGGTGACCTTAGATCCCATATGGAAAATCAAAGAGTGAAACACATGAATTACTTTTTTCATCTTTCGGTGGTTCATACTAATATATTCAGAACCACCACCAAATACTTGTGCAACAGAAGTGTTCAAAAATTTCCAGGGAAACAAGCAGAAAACGAAAGCAAGAGAATAGTATTTCTCGAGAAAACACGAGTAGAGTGAAGCTGAAACTTATTGACTGACCTGGAAACCTCTTCCCAGAGAGGGAGCCTTGGCGTTGGACTCCCTGAAGGCATCGTTAATGTCGGACCTTATCTTGAGCAAAGTCTAGCTCAACTCTGTTTGGCAAAGCCTTTCCTTTTTCTTTGTTACTTTTATCACTATTTTCCAAAAATATCAACTTTAAAACATTCTAATTTTTTCACTTTTATATTACATTATTCACTTTCTATTATTATTCAAATAAAAAATTTACTACAAAACAAAATTTTTTTCACTTTTTCATATCACTTTTTTAACTTTTTTATTGCAAACATTCTTACTATTTTTTTTTTTTTTCCACATCAATCTATATAGTTGTCTTAAGGAAAAGGTTTTGCCCAACAAAGCCTTTGCCATTGGTTATCGCCCAGTTCCGATCACCCTTTTCGCCTCACTCTCTCCTCCTCTCTAGACCCATACCAACACCAATCCACCACCCTCCTCAACAATGGCAGATATAATAATTCATTATTAGAAGGGTCGGAACTAAAATAATAATTTTTAAAATTTTTTGGAGCGGGAGAGAAAGGAATAGGGCATAGGGTCAAGAAAACTAAAAATAAATTATCCTTAAAAAAAATCAAATTTTTTTGGAGGGATGAGCGCCCCTACCCGCCCTCTTTTATATCCACCACTACTCCTCAATCTTTCCAATTCCAATTGCGAGACCCCTAATTTTCTTTTATTATTTTAGAATTGAGGTTGATTCAGCCACCCCATTAGCAAAATTGGATAGTCTAACCATCCCATAATTTTTAATTTTTTTACAGTTTATTATTTTTATTTTTTAAGACATAACATTTATGATATGACACATAACAATCCGTTAGTTTGGGATATTAAAATGTGACAGATGTACTAAATTGATCCATCTATGATACAATTTGATACCCAGGTTAAAAAAAAATTAAAAGCAAAAAAAAAAAAACAAAACAAAATACAAAAAAGTAAAAACTTAATTACTAAAAAAATAATTAACCCAAATCTTAAAAACCCAAGGGTCGATTCCATGTTGACATAAAACTCGTGGTACTAAATATTAAAAAACAAAAAAATATTTTCCAAGTCAAAATCCATAAATCACAGGCATATCACGTTCAAAGCCTGCCTTTACTACCACTTTTCATCAGTAAAACTACAATGTATTACTACAAAACCGTGGGTCTTTTATCTCTTCACAAAGCAATCAACAGATCCTCCCCCCATCTCTCTCTCTCTCTCTCTCTCTCAAGAAAATGCCACCGCTTTATAGTCAAGTAGTACTAATCTTTGTACTAATGAGAAGATCCACCATAATATTCTGCAGGATGAAACCTCCGATATTAAAATCAAAGCAGACATGTACCGCAAATTGGTTCTAAAATCAATAACTGTTGAATACTGAAAATCAACACTCGTTAGCTGTATAATGAGTACAGATTCTCTCTTTTTGGGACAAGTTAAAAGCTTTTGCATCCTCTGCTAGAGCAAACTAACCATCAATCCCCATTGAGACAAACCTCTAAACAAGAGCAAATACAAGCCCATACACAATAAAACCACCTCACATGCTTGTCATCATCCACTTAATATTACAGCTATCAACTAACACTAGAGCTACCACTTACTAGAAGATACCACTGGAAATTCATCTCTAACAATCGTAAGGGTGCCCGAAAACACCCGTCACTTACCTTGTCCCTAGTCATCAAGAGTCTGTTTGCTGCTGTTGCGGTGGATGCTGCTGTTGAGTCTGTGGCCACGGCATGAAAGCCATAGGCGGTCGAGGCTGTTGAGTAGCATACATCGCTCCTTGGTCAACTGGCTTTCCCATGATCATTCCTGTAGGTCCGACGGCATGCTGCGGTGGAACGTAATAATATGGAATATCAGCCGGGGAACCCACTACTGGAATAGTACCCTTGGTGACCCCAAGTCCCTCCTCTTTCAATTCATCTCTTGGAATAATATCAACCAAGAAATCAAAGACGTCAGTCCTCGAAATGGCAGCTGCAATATCATTCTTTTGTAATGTCCTCCTTTTGTTCTCTTCTGTGTGGATCCAAGAGCGCAGAGTCAACTCCAAGATGAACATTTCACATGCCTTCGCAAATATGACTGGGGCCTCTGCCGAGATCATTCGAACATCCTCATCAGCTTTCATTATTTTCTTAATCCGAGCAAGAGGTAGGCTGTGATTCTTGAAGTCAGATGTTTGCTCAATTTCCTGCATTTGGTTGGCCCAGAACATCTGAAGCTGCTGTTGTTGTTGCTGCTGCTGCTGATGGTGGAAGTGCTGGGCTTGCTGGTAGGCAAGCTGGTGTGAGGTATTAGCAAAAGTTGTGGGGGGCTGGGTCGGAGAAGGAACAGTTACAGCAGGAGTTCCAGATGCCACCATGGGAGAAGTTTGGTAGGGAGGACCATAGGCCATTTGGCTGGCACCTGCTGCAACTCCCACCATAGGTTGCTGCTGTTGCTGTTGCTGATTTTGTGTCTGGTCTGATTGATCCATGGCCAATTACGGCAATATGCTTCAGCTCTTGTAATTATTTCCTTATTAGAATGCTGGTCAAAACCATACAAGGCAAACTCAGTGACATATTATCCAAAACTAATGAAACAAAGAATGTGTGAGACAAGAAAATATTACAGCATGGCCACAAATAGACATTGAAGACAAATCTTACTTCACTTTGCTTTAATGAGAAAAATTTGAATCCTTATTCACAAGTTATCATTCAAATTTTACAGGATGGGGGAGAGAGAGAGAGAGAGAGAGCAACATTCCTAGATACTGATCATACAAACTCCTACTGCCTTTTTGCACGAACTATGGTTATGTATATTATTAGATTATTCTACATTATAGCAAGGTTGAAACTTTCCACCGTCTGATGGATATCAGCATTTCTATAAATGAACCTCATCTGTAATCCACTGAAACCTGACTATTACAACCTTGTCTGACACCAGTTTCCAAATCAACAATATAGCAAAGACAAAATTAAGGCAATCAACGGTACTCTAGCAAATATACTGCATAGATTCCCAGGAAGCAAACTTCCATTTCAAAAATTGTTGGTTGCTCTTTTTATATTGTGAAAAATATCCTTAATGTTCATTTGTAAAGCCACCAACAAATTTACAAATTTACTTTTTCTACAAGGAACAAATATCAAGGAAAAGAGAGAGTAACTCCACCATATGACAATGACCAAAAAACACAATACCAGTTAAAACAAATATTAAAGGCATACAAGCGTAACTTTTTAATGCAGTGAACACCAAGTGTAATTAAAACAAGTGTCATACTCTCGATTACTGATATGCATGGGATTACCACATACACATTTCCATAAACAGCCAGAAAAAAAGGAATAAGAAACAACACTTTTTCTCTCATTTTCCTCAACAAAACCAATAATCTAGCATATCTTTGAGAAAAGAATTACAATCCTTTAAGCTCAGCTAGAACAAGAGATAACCCTTCATTCGACATTCTAACAAGTCTGCGCCTACGAGACGGCAATAGTTTGAAATACGTGAAACCTCCACCATTTTCCCTGTCTATTAGAGTGCTTGACTATGTGCATTTCCACATGGAATCTCATGTACAAAGGAAAAGCAACCTTACAAGATGTGTCTTTACAACAATTTTTGGATAAAAATTGGACCAAAGCTGAGCCCTTTAGTTTTAAGTATGTTCTACAAGGGCACAAAATGTTACAACTTTGCCAGACTCTGCATAAAAGCTAAGAATAAATTACTTTCCTTCATCTACTTTGAAAGTACTGAAAAGGATAGATGGCAAAGGCAGACAAAAGATAAGGATTCATGATCAGGAAGAATTTAGATTTAAAATTCACAGACAAGGAAAAAAAGATCAAGTGTCCAAAAATCAACTTAAAATGCTGTACTTTCATTTCATGTTAAGCATAGCTTTTACTGACCAAAAAAAACTAGCTTTGAAATTATTACCAAAAAAAAAAAAAAAAAAACCTACTATTACTAACTTAGTTACGAACCCTTCATGATGTATTGATCTTGTTATACAGAAGAGGAGCATTAATTGCCAATGTAATGCTAATTCCACTATGAATTCTAGAATTCTTGAGAATGCAAATATAACACTATTTTCTGTACCCCAGATTTTATCGTAAAGGATTGCATAGACAGGTACTAAATCCTTTGTTTTTTTTTTCCTAAATTGGATGTATACTACATTGAAATAGGTGATCTAGATCACAAGAAGTCCTAAATGTAACTAATACTTTTGTAGCATTGTGCACATATGTCTAACACATCCTTGGATCATGACAAATGGTATCAAACCAATGCAAACCCTAATGACGACATCAAGGATTTGAACAGAGGAGATTATACTACCTTGGATTACAAGATTAGATCGTTGTAAAAGGCATTGTTTGATCTGTGATGAATCTTACCTAGGATTATACTAGGTCAAACTAAGCTATATAAATGATTATGGGAACCCTGACTACAACTTGCCCTTTTGGAAAATCATATAGATGTAACTAGCAAGTCCTTAAGTAGTGACACTTGGAATAAAAGGAGTTGTTTTCAAAATCGTTTATCTGTAAGTGGCGATGGGCAACCAACTTTCTTGTGCATGATCAAGTCTCAAAAACATGACCAAATCTTTCCAATTAGAATATCAAGTTACATACTTCATATACAAACAAGTTTGGTTCTCTGTAAATTCTCATAATAGGGGATGACCACTTTGCATTTTCATTCTGACCATATATTACCACATTAATGATTCAAGGGGACAGTCAAATGATTATGCATGAACAAATCACCAGATCCTGTCTAGATGCTAAGCAGATATAAACTATGATAAGCTTCATATATGTGAGTAGTGTAGCTTACAGTACATAAAACTGGATGGGAAACACATATATGAACTCTCACAACCACTGTGATAACATCTAGACAGTTATAATTAAATAAAAGTTCAATTGTATTCATATCCATGTGAAAACTCGCCACACACTAACATATAAAGTAAGACGAAAAGAAAGTCACCTAAGCCACCAACCTATCCCAATTGTACTGATTGCAATTGATAGCTCTTTTGACCCAGTGTTCGTGAAAGTGCAGCAAATTCAAGGTATGGTAAAACCATGCCTACCTTTAGTTGCGACAAAATCCAGGAAAGCAAAGAAAATTAAAAATGAAATGTTCATATGGTCGCACAAATTATCAAATCTGAACTCAACAACCCTAAGTAGTCAGACCAGACTCAATTTGTAGCGGGTTTAATTCTCGTAGGTTCCAAATATGAAATTTCAAAAGTATTTCCTCTGGTACTCTTTCACGGAAACAAATAAAAAAAAATATACCTCAGAAGCCTAAATATTCAGACATCATCCAGATGCCCTTTCTCTAAAATTTAAACTATATCCATGTAGACCAACAAGTCAGGTATATCCATTTGGATCGAATTACTGAATCATATCTAACATTTAAAACAAGGGGTAAACACAAATTAAAGGCAGTGCACCTTTGAAGATTCATTCTATATGTGCCTATGGGTGAAAATGCAATCACTTAAAAACTGTCTTTGGTTTCACTTGTCAAAAAAAAAATGTCTTGGTTTCATTTCTTTCAAGGAAAGCTGGACTAGAATACTGCAAACTAGATCCACTGGCAGAAAAGCAAGCTGATGAAATTAAAACAAAAGGCAATCTAATAAAATATATTCCATTGTGGTGGTTTCTACAAAAGGAAGGTTTGTCATGGCTTTGACAATGGCCCCTTGCATGGAATGTGACTGATCCACCGAGGGGACTAGAAGAAATTAACAAGTGCTTAGCAATGGGCTTCACCGATAGAGAGGGATGTTGCAGACCGCAAGCTGCAGGCTGTACTGAGGTATGCTTGGGACAAGGCAGCAAGGGCTTCCGTGTGCATGTGGAGCAGGCAAGCGGTCGCTAAAGTGAAAAGGCTAAACATCAAGACGGCTCAAGCATTGCACTAGCTAAATGCAATCCAAGTATGATTCTCGACAGCATGCATACGGTGAACCTTGCGAGGGCAAGGACTGGCTAAAGCACAACAGGCGCCAAGGCATGCTCATGAGCGCTGGCCAACAGCTGAGTGTAACTTGACTTGGTTATTTTTCATTTTTCCCCATTTCATAAAATATTTTGTATCACTGACTGGCAGTAAAAATCCCTTGCAAATTGCTTCCAAAATTTCAAAAGAATTCTGGGGAAAAGACAATTTCTCTTTCAAACAGTAGAAAGTAATAAAACAAAAGGCATTTCCACTATTTTCTGCAATATAAGTTGCTACGAAAAGATTTCTAGAGAATAAACCTAGCTACACATTTGCAGACAAGTTTTTCCAGCCCTTTTCCATTCTCTAGGACAACAGAAATGGAAAAATTCTCCACAGAATGAACACAAACATGTTCCAAGGACATGTTTGGTTACATACACAATTTTCAAGTTTTATTTCATTGAAGAAAGAGAAAAAAAGTAATCACTTTTTTTTTTCTGTTTTATTTCGCTTAATTCATTTCTAGCCAAATGAACAGTTCTCCACAAGGATTTTCTGTTTCTACCACAAGGGTTTTCCTGTCCTTTCCTTTCTTTAGTCTTGTAAAGCTTACCTCAAGCCTCAAGCTTAGCTAATTTTTCAGTCTTACTTTCTCTCATCCATCAATGGAGACCTGATCAAATACCTAGACTACAATAAACAATGTGCCCACTGATCTAGGCAAGGATAGGACACTCAGGAATAAGAAAATCAAGGCTAATTTAAACATGCATGAGCCTAATCACAAGATTATAATCGTTAGAAAAACAATTCAGAGTTTGTTGGATAAAAAAAAAAAAAAACACCTTTATCTAATCAAACCCCATATCCTGCCAAAGCAACCTCAACAAGAATCTTCTAGGTAAAGACATAAAAATAAAAGCAGAAACACAGTATGCAAAACCCTTTCTTTTGCTTTGGACATGCTTTGATGATTCTAATTACCAAAGCTAAAATAGAAGTAAAAATAAATAGCAAAAAAGATGCAAGGAACATAATACAAAAACAGGAAAAAGAATCATTTTATCTTACAAATTTACAAATTCTAATGCTCTGTTTGGTTGGTAAGATATCAGAGGAAAAGAATAGAGAACAGAAACTATTAAATCTAGAAAAAAAAAGCCCATCACTTTAAACTGAAAAAAATCAACATAGAAACCTGAATATCAAAATTTTTCTTTTTCTTTCACTATTTCTCTCTACTTTTCCTAGCAAACAAACGAGGCTAAGTTATAACCCAACAACCAAACCAAAAAACAAAAAAGAAAAGTTACCCACCAAATTACAGCTGAATCTTCAGCAGAGATCTTCCATATCAGAAACCCTAAGAGAGAGAGGAAGTTGAAGACAGGGAGAAAGTGAGAGCTTTAAAAGGGAGGGACAGAGAGAGTTTGAAAATGGTGCTTCGTAGAGAGAGAGAGAGAGAGAGTTCTGGGGGCGTCGGTACCTCGACACGTGTCGAGCATTGCGAGTTCCGACCATTGGAAGGTTATGTTCGTCGCCTCCACGTGGCGGAATTCAGGTGGACGATTCAGAAGAGGAACACTCTCACCATAAACTACTGTGACGTACGAGGAAAAAGACAGCTGGTTGGGGTGGGGGTAGTTTCGGGATATAGAGAAAGGCATTGGGGTGTTTTGGGAAATTAAGTGAGGTTTGCTTGTCTGGTAGTGGACACGTGGGGAGCGCGTGGGGTGGGGCAAGACTAGTGGAGTTGAGCTGGAGAGATGTAAAAGGAAGGGTGCTGAGGGGGTCACGTGACAAAGGCCAAAGGGTACTTCATTCCCTTGTGAGTTGTTGGTTGGGTGGGTCCCATTAAGCCTCATGTGACCAACCTATGTAATTATGAGGACAGGTGTTGGATCAGGTGGACATCGCTTCAAATAATTAATTGAGATTCTCAACTCTAATATTATAAAATAATTGTAAAATAAAAATCATGGCATATATCATTATTCTCTTTTTTTTTTTAGATATAAATAAGAATTATGTACCTACAGTCTACTAATTGAATGTCTTACTATAGTAAATAATAAATAAAATAATAATAATGATTGGTATAAAAAAGTAAAAAAAAAATGATATTGAAAAGTGAAAATTTTTGTTTTGTATTGTTTTTTTTATTTGAATAATAGTAAAGTAAATGATAAATTATGTGATATAAAAATGAGAATATTTTAATATTGATTAAAAAAAAAAAAGAAGTGAATAGTGTGTGACAGTATTTTAACAAACACTACCATAAATAACATATCTACTAATCAATCAAGGCAGTCTCATAGAAAGAATATAGGTTTTTTTTAGCAATATACAAGGTTAAGATTAAATTAATTTAGATATATTTACTTTACACGAACACAATTCTCTGTAAATTTGATCTCGTATTTGCAAAAAACTATATTACAAACGACTCGTGCACTTGCGAGTATCATTTAAAACTCGCAACAGGTTTGTTGTCAAATATTCACTTAATTAATAGACGAATAAATGTATATTTTACTCACAAGTGCACAATATCAAAACGATAATATAAAAAGCAAGTATGAGATTATTTCCACGAAGATTGATGTAAATTATGCTTAAGAAGATTTTCCTAAATAATTATCCAAATAAAACGAAATAAAGATTGAATTGAAATAATAAGAATGAGGGGTACAGTTTTTATATCCACTACTAATCATACTCAATTAAGATAAACAAAACAAGTTTATCGTATGCTCGGATGATATCTTCTCAAGGCCATGCTGACTCTCCCAACATTTTATATAACCTACAACAAAACAAGTTTAGGAAAAATGAGGAAGCATTGTGGAAGGTGATGAGGATTGGAAAGTGATATCGGCATAGTCATTAGCTTGTACTTTTTGGAGAATAAGGATAAACGGCTCCAATATTACACGCATAAGTTTCTTGTAAGCCATTGGTTTTCATCCACTTTATAAACCTTTTAGCTTGATGTATAATAAAAAAGATGATTAAGTCTTAACCATTGATTAATTCTTATAGTAATTTGATTCAAATAATTGTTTAATGGTTGTGACTTTTGGAACTATGACCATTTTTTTGGTTAAGTGCCTTTTTGTTTAAATAATACATTTTCGCTAGGATTTCATGATTCGTTCTGAATTTATTTTTTTATGTTAACTTGTAGTTTTTAGCAAAACATGTGTACTGGTAAGAAATTAATTGGTTTCAAATGTACAAGTGAAAGGGATGATCCCCTTGTCATAATATACAACATACAGTAACCTATATGAAAAGTTTTAAAAAAACATTAATTTGAAATGCATGAAAATATACATATTAAAATATTTATAATACAATCATTAGACTCTTTATTTATAAAAGGACAATATATGTCTTAAATTTCAAAAAGAAAATATATTATACACTTCATCATAACATTGTAGAATGAAAATTTAGTTAAATGGAATGCATTTTTAAAATTTAAATATATATATATATATATATATATATATATATATATTTGGAAGGATAAGATAGACCATAAATCAAGTGTCAATTTTGTGTTTTTTTTTTTTAGTTCATCAAAGGAAAAGGTGATATTGTCCCATAGTTTGGGTTATGAGCTATAGGGAATGCTTTTTTAAAAGGAAAATGATAAAAGCACAACTTAAGTTCAACTTTAACCCAACTTTTCTATTAAGTTTTTTTTAAAAAAAAAACTGATGTGAAAGAGAGAGAGAACCTTAAATTAAAGAGAGAAAGAGAAATTTGGCTTAGAAGTTGGGTCAAAGTTGAACTTAAGTTATGCTTATATCACACCTCTTTTTAAAAAAATTAAATTTTGAAAGGGTAAGATAGACCACAAATCAAGTGTCCTTTTAATTTTTTTTTTTCATTTCTTGAGAGGAAAAAAGCAACATTATCCCATAGTTTGGGTTATGAATTATTATAACTATACATTAAATGCAAAGCTTTTTTTAAAAAATAAATTTTGAAAGGCTAAGATAGATCATAAATCAAGTGTCCCTTTCCTTTATTTAATTTCTTAAAAGGAAAAAAAAAGCGATATTGTCTCATACTTTGGGTTATGAGATAAAGGGAAAGTTAAAGTAGCAGAAGACTAAGGTAACTAACAAAAGAACAGTGTCATTGATTGCAAAGAGAAGCATTTTCGTCTTCTACTCAAAAAATAAAAATAAGTCCGAAGGCTAAAAGAAAGATAAAACTCCGTAGAGTATTTGAGAGAAAATTCTTTGGTTTGATAATGATTTAATTGATGAGTTATATATAATAATTTAGCCTATTTATAGGAGAGAAATATTTTTAGAGCAAGTAAGCCTAATCCTAGTAGTAATAGTAAACATAATCTAGTAGGGTAAGTAAAGCAAATCCTAGTAGGGAAAGTAAACATAAATCTAATAGGAAAAGAAATCATAAAATAAAACTAAAAAATAATCATAGTTGGAAAAGAAATAAAATAAAACTAAAGAATTTATTGCTTACCAAAGAATTCATTAGAAAACTTTATATAATCGAATACCCTTTAGGCATAAACTCGAAACTTGATTTCAAGCATAGCTAAACTTTAGGAAATTGATCTTGTAAAAAGAAAAAAAAAAAAATTGTGTTCCCAATACGTTATATCATATATACAACATATTGCATAATCAAAATTTCATAAATCTTCAATTATTCCATTTTAAAAAATAAATTTTTTCGTCTTTTGAAGCAAATTATTCTTTAAATAAAATTTCTGTTTAAAAAAAGTTTAAAACTTTTGTATTGTTTTGGTAGTTTGGGAGGGAGGATATTGTCACAATTGAAATTTTGGGGAATATTGTCATTTGGGTGGTAATTTGAGGGAAATATGTGAATTTACCCTAAATTTTTTTATCAAAAAGACTCATTTTTGCTTTTCGCAACTTTTTATATATTAAAAATACTTCTTAAACTTCTTAACACAATCTCAAATAACTTATTAAGCTTCCTACAAAATTCAATTTTTTGGCTCTTTTTAGAGCGAAAAATATATATATATAGATTTTTTTTATTTTATCAAACATAGATTTTTTGTTTGACCCGACTTTTTATGCACTAAAAATATTTTTAAAACTCTTTAATGCAATTCCAAACAAAATCAGAATCATCAGAAAATGATCCTTTTTCCAGAATCATCAAGGTCCATCCTGGTTTTTCTTTGGTAGGGTGTGATTATAGGTGTTGTTGAAGATTAATTAGCCTCATTTTTTTGGGGCTGTTGATAAAATGAGTATTGTCTCATCTGCCACATCAAGCTCACTAAAAGTTGGTTATGTTTTCATGGTGAAGAATGAGCCGCGCCAAACAAATCTAAACAAATTTAGCATTCCCACCCCCACCCTCCCACACCTTAAAAAAGAAGGAGAATATGCTTAGTCAACATAGTAAATAGATGAAGCAGCATATTCATTATTCACACATTGTGAGCAAGCCTAGAGAGTCTCCTTTAAACTCTTAAGCCAGCTCCTGCTTCACCCCCAGCATACTATTACTACTCCATCTGGAAATGGCAGGCATGGATGATTTGCTCTCGTTCCCCTTGCATGAGAGCTTCAACCATGATCATGCCATCCGAAGATTCTGTCCTGCCCGAGTGGAGCAAGAGCGAGGGGATCAGTGGGAGTGGGATGAGAAGGAACCATGTTCTCCTTCTGATGCCACTGCAGTACTGCCTTGCTTGCCTGCTTCAGAGGATGATGAGTTTGTTGATAGCTTCATAAATATGGATCACTACGATAAGGATGAGACTGAAGCCTTCTCCATGGTGAATGATGATGTTCCCATGGAAGAAGATGATGAATTTGAGGATTTTCATGGAGGTTTTCCCGGAATGGTGCCTGGTGTGGAGGAGGTGAGCCATGGCGTGGATCAAGGGCTTCACTTGGTGCACATGTTGTTGGCTTGTACCGAGGCTGTGGGGTGCAGGGACACCCAACTTGCAGGCTCAATTCTCGCACAAATCTGGGATTCAGCTACTCCTTTTGGGGATTCACTGCAACGAGTGTCCTATTGCTTTGCAGCGGGATTGGAATCCAGGCTATCACTTCTGCAGAATGTTAATGCAAATGGAACATTCACAAACGGTGCCATAGGTAATAAGTGCTTGGTGACAAGGGAGGAGAAATTGGAAGCTTTTCGGCTTCTTCACCAAACAACTCCTTACATTGCTTTTGGTCTCATGGCTGCAAATGAAGCTTTATGTGAGGCTGCACTAGGGAAGGACTCCTTACACATCATTGATCTGGGAATGGAGCATACTCTTCAATGGCCTTCTTTGATAAGAGCCCTTGGATCAAGGCCTGAGGGCCCTCCAAGGCTCCGAATCACAGCTTTGGTGAGTGATCACAATGTCTTAGGGCTTGAAGGCAGCATGAAAGAGCTTGTGGAAGATGCTAGCTCTCTAGGTATAACATTAGAGCCAGCCATGATATCAGATCCAGTAACACCATCACTTTTAACCAGAGAGAAGTTAAACTTGAGAGAAGGGGAAGCACTATTTGTGAATAGCATCATGCACTTGCACAAGTACGTCAAAGAGAGTAGGGGGTCTCTAAAACTTATCCTTCAAGCAATCAAGAAGTTATGCCCAATTGTGCTTACAGTTGTGGAGCAAGATGCTAACCACAACGGACCCTTCTTTCTTGGGAGATTCCTTGAATCTCTACACTACTATTCCGCCATTTTGGATTCCCTCGAGGTCAGCCTCCTGCGAAATAGCTTGCGGAGGATGAAGATAGAGAGGCTTCACTTTTCGGAGCAAATTTGGAACATTGTTGCTTTTGAAGGGCCTGATAGGATTGAGAGGCACGAGAGGGTAGATCAATGGCGAAGACAGGCCAAGCCGGATTTCAGATAATGGGATTGAAGTGCATGAGTCAAGCCAGGATGATGATATCAGTTTATGGGTGTGATGGCTATAGCCTGGCTTGTGAGAAGGGTTGCCTTCTCCTTGGATGGAAAGGGAGACCCATAATGCTGGCAGCTGCTTGGCAGGTGCCCAAGGTTTTGTCCTCCTAGTGTCTTGGAAGATATTGCAGTTAATCAATAGTTGATTAGAATTTGGAGGAAATAACAAGGTAGAGATTGTCTTGTGATGGACAATGACAACCTCCATATTCCTAATGATGGTAAGAAATTTTATTGTCCTAGGATGTTTGAGAGAAAATGATGTTTTCCATAGTTTCATATTATTAGTCATGTTCAAACTCCATATCTGGGATATTTCCATGCAATTCACAATTCACTAGATTGTCCATTTGTACCATGTATTTTGATCATATGTTGAGACCAAACAGAGCAAGGTCCAGCTCAACTAGGTTAAGTTCCTTCTTCGCATAGCAAGCAGATGAAAGGGAAGAACATCGTTAAAAGCTCCATCATAGATGCGATGTTGATGTAACCAAAAAGACAAGGGGATTTACAATTCTATTAATGAAGTAAAAATCCCACATCCTGTAAAAAAAGTTGTGGAGTTCAGGAAGGAAAAAGAGGATTATTATTAAGAGATTTACTTGGAAAGAGAGGCTATTCCATTTCGAGGGAAAAAAAGATTATGGAAGCCAATTATTCCTGACTAATATATTATAAGCTAGCTATAGTACAATTAAATGAATTAACTTGTCATATGGTATCTATCTCACAGCACTAATGCCATAAGGAACGAATGAACCACTATTTAGATGACTTTTGACCATGTGCTTTGGCTTGGGTAGCTGCTGCAGACATTACACGTAAACGACTGGCGATTTCTGTGAAGGACGGCCTGGTTGCAGGATTAGGAGCCCAACACTGCTCCATTAGTCTTCTCCATTCAGGATCACAGTAACTTGGAATAGTTGGCCTCAATGTGTTGTTCACAATACCTCCTACATGCACAGAAAGGTTTTCAAATAACTTAGAAATAGCAGTTTACAGTAACTTTCTGGAGAGAGAGTGAGAGAGAGCATAACCAAGACGAATGATCTTTAACCATCAACATTTATTTTGATAGATAAACCTTATACAAAAGGTGGTACCATAATAGATTTAATTTCATAGAAGTCAGGGTTATTTGCAAGCAATGCGAACCAATTGCTGTTTTAAGTCCTAATCTGCATCCTAAGATCCCACTTCTCAAATCATACCCTATAATCAATCCAGTCCCCTTCTACATTTCGACCATAAGGATCCTAATAGAATAATGGGTAAGCCCAGAGTTATCAGTACATTATTAACTAGTGAACCACAATCACTTAACCAAAAACAT
Organism: Carpinus viminea; assembly: GCA_013348765.1. Lineage (NCBI taxonomy): Eukaryota > Viridiplantae > Streptophyta > Magnoliopsida > Fagales > Betulaceae > Carpinus > Carpinus viminea. Next base: position 33,027,238 of record CP054672.1, on the reverse strand, counting down.
GGTGCACTTTTATTCCATAATACGAATTTCCGGCAATTCAAAAATTCCAGTCAATATTCTAGGTAACACAATTACCTTCATTCTACGTAACTTATGTAAACCTATTTTCAAAACAGGGGTGCAAAGTAATTGTTTGCGGACAGTTTGAGATTGGCCAAATAAAAACCTTAGATTGGCTTGTTTATATGATTGAGGATAATGAACCGAGCCAGAGCTTCAATTTTAACTCACGTTAAAGCGCAAACACATCAAATCAGCTCAATAGACTTACCAGCAGCTCAACTATAGAACTAAAATTTAATTGTATTTAAAATGCAATTGATATGCTTTCTCACAATCTTTCCCTTGGAAGAGTGTGTGGAGGACCAAGTCTCCCCCAAGGGCTGCGTTCTTTGTGTTGTCGGTAGCGCTTAGAAAAATTTTCACTTTGGATAATCTAGGGAAGAAACAGGTGGTTGTCATTAATAGATGCTTCATGTGCAAGAAAGACGGAGAATCGGTCGATCACTTACTCCTTTATTGTGAGGTGGCCCATGCTTTGTGATGCAATATTTTTAGCCGGCTTGGTCTTTCTTGGGTCATGCCTAGTAGTGTTTTGGATCTGTGTGCTTACTGGTGTTCCTCTGGTAGAACTAGGAGTGTCGTGGTTTGGAAGATTGTGCCTATTTGTATTTTTTGGTCTATTTGGAGGAAGAGAAACAATAGGTGTTTTGAGGACTTGGAAAGCTCTATGGAAGAAATTCTAACCTCTTTGTTGTATTCCTTATACTTGTGGACTGTGGCTTACCTGTCCTTTTTGTATCTTAGTTATGCGGATTTTCTTTTCCGCTTTTCTTTTCCTAGCTAAGTGTTTCTCTTGTATATACCCTATGTACTTTTGGGATGCCTTCGCTTTTTAATAAAATCGTTTTGACTTATTAAAAAAGAAAAAAAAAAATTTCTTCTGAAAAAATATACATTCTTGTTGTTATAAACCCTTTCTTCAACTGAAAAATCAATGGGGTTTCACCTATTAAGCGCTTTGTTTTTATCAAAGTGAATGTACTATTTTGGCTCATACATTCAATACCATTCAAAAATTAGATACAAATCATTATGCTAATATTAGTCTTGATCCATTATAGCGTAGTATGGTTCCAAAAGTGTTAGGCCCAGTTTTGAATTCCTAAACCCAAGTATAATTGAGTAAGGTCATGGCCAGGTATCCTTGACCATCGTATTACCATCCCTGATTACCAAAACTCATCTTAAGCATTTCTTGACAGGCTAAATCTTACCAGCCCATATTGCTTGAACCCAGGATGTGATTAAACTAATCAACACTGAAACACTTCAAAGAGTAATCCATATTGGCAATTATGTTTGAACTATATGGAACCAACTGGTAAATCAGTTGAATATAATAAATTGAAATCCTCGAGACGTTTCTCATTTTAACAGATCAGAACTTACACCCAGCTAAAAGATATTTAACTCAATATTTTTAATGGTACATTTGTACCATAAATACCAACTGATGTAATTGCCTGAACAATTGCTAACAAATGTACCACTATTGCATTGCTACCACTTCGATACATCAATACATATGCATGTTGAATAAATATTGGCAAAGTCACAGCTACACAGTAACCTAGTACCATGCCAAGTATAATAACTAGGTCTGTTATGTGCTTTATCTGGTGCACTGGGCTAGAAACAAATGCAAGGACATTTTTAAGGAACTAACTTTCAGTGGTTTAAGTTAAAGCTGATGTTTTTGAGATCACTATCTGAGTGGAGAAAGACAACCTGCGGCTTCTCCTTGTTCTTTTTTTTTTTTTTTGTTTCCTTCTTTTTCAATTTATTTCTTGATGATGTTTGTAATTTTAAACCCTTAGTTTCCTTTTTGCTTCTTTTTTTATCCATTTTTTTGGGAGAGTTTCTATCTTCTATCTTTTGGGTACAAGGGATGTGTCCTCTATTATTTATTTATTTACTTACTCGAATAAACAGCTCACCATCCCAACGTGCATTTAGATAGTCTACACACTAGCACTTGTTAGCTCATGGCTAAATGGTTGTTATTGGAAATAAAGTAACAAGTGCACTTATCAGTTAATGTTAAATTGGTGTTTTTTTTTTTATTTTTTTATTTTTTAAATTTATTTCTGAGCATGTTAAATTGCTTTTGATTGTAAATAAGTAACAATATACTGATTTCAGTGTCGAGACCCGATAACCTTTTGAGCTTGATGGAGCAATCAATAGACTCTAAGGAATAGGGAAGTAAAGAGACCAAGCTGAGCCCAACTTGAGCTTCGCCAATTGAAAAGGCCAATGCTGGTCAAGCATGACTCAAGCCTAACCTAGCTTTAACTCAGCTTGACGGGTGTTCAAGAGCTCATACAAGTGTATGAGCCAGCCCAACCTCAACAGAGTACCACCTGAGGGCATTTACTTTCTCAAGTACAGAACGGAGTGCCATATAGAGGGTCTCATTTATAAGTATTTCTTCTTTAATTGAAATATAACGAAATATCATACTTTTTTTTTTTTTTTTTTTTTTGATAAGTCAATAGAAATGTATATCAAAAAAGTGCAAATTTAAAGGGGGCGCAACCCAATTACACAGAGAGTATAACTAAGAGCGCTTAAGTTGCATTGTGAAGAGGCGGCTCGGCTATGGAATTATGTCTTTACATTGTTTGGGGTGGATTGGGTTATGCCGCGAAGCTTCCACGACTTGCTTGCTTGCTGGAATGGGGTGGGGGGTAGGGATATTTCTAAAATTATTTGGAGAATGGTGCCTTTATGTGTCACATGGTGTATTTGGCGGGAGAGGAATGCTCGAACCTTTGAGGATAAGGAGTGTTCGATGGATGGGATGAGGAAGAACATGATTTCTATGCTACACTTGTGGGCGTGGGCCCATCAACGAATTGAAGTCTCGACTTTAGAAGAGTTCTTGAATATGTGCTCTTGTATATTTCGTAGGGGTTTCATTTGTATATTCTTTGTATATGGGTTGCGCCCCTCTGCGCTTTATTTATAATATTCACATTACTTATCAAAAAAAAAAAAAGAGCGCTTAAGTACACAAAAACAAAAAAAAAACAAAAAAAGCTCACTAAGAGCACCCACAAAAACCAAAAGAGATACCCTAACAAAGCAACACCCTACCCAAAGGCAAACCCGCAAAACCCCACAGAATCAACCCAACATCCCTAACGAATCACCCCACATCCCTAACCTTAAACCTCGAGACACCACCCTTGTCCACAAAATAGAAAGAGCAAGCAATCAAAAGCCTATTCTCTAGCTCTCTACAAGAAATCCTATACAACTAAATAACTTCCCTCCGTAAAGTAGACTTGGAACCAGAAGACACTTTAGCATGAACAGAAAGCATAGGAGCATCCTCTAAAACTGGAGGGAAAGAAAAATGTTTCCCTCACGCAACAGGAGCAACCGGCATCACCGGAGAACCAGAAGCAGCCGCAGAATCAGCCAGAAGAACAGCCTCAGCCTTAGGGCTTGCCGCAATAGAAGCAACCGGCATTACCAAAGTACCCGCAGCAGCCGCAGAAACCACCGGAGAGACAGCTGCAACCTTGTGGCTAGCTGAATCTAGATCCATACACAGGGGGGCCTTGACTGACCCAGAAGAAAGCAGCCACTCCTCCAGCGAACACAATCAGCATCTCTCTAGAACTACCCCAAAGCTTTGTCGAAGCAAGAACCCCTGCCGAAGCATACATTTCTCCGGAGAGGAACGACGTGTCGCAACCTTACCCTTCTCACAAGCCCTCGCCGACAAAATCTCCGCTGTAGAACTCGAATCAACAGCACCCATCGCTAGCACTGCTTCCTCCTCAGGCAACGACAAGGACGCCGGCCTAAGAAACCCGCACTGGAGCTCCTTACCTGACGGGGCTGGCAAAACCGCCTCATCAAAACCACTTGCGTCAGACTCTATCGCTCTCACCATCGGCGCCTTCTCCGATGACACCTCCCCCTCCCCCTAACCCGAAACCGAATCCGGAACCCAAACGACACTGGCGTTTGATTTGATCTTGGAGACAACAGCCAAAGGCTTGTGCCTCACAGACAGCCCACTAGTCTTACGCCTCCCCCTCAATTTAAGTCCAAAAAGAAGCTTGGGCTTCAGGCCCAACGAGAGAAAACCCGGCCCATTCTTCTCCTAATGTCGCTCGACGCATCGACCTTTAAGCCCAGCCCAAAGAATATGACTTGGTCTACCTCCGCCCTGACCTTCGCTAGAAAGTCCATCGCCAAGCTCCTAAGCGCCTCCAACGAGCAGTCTGGCGATGGCCACCGGGACCTAAGACTACTCACCAAATCTGACACAGGAGCTTGAGCTTCCATTACAGATGACTTCGAACGAGATGCGCAACCCACCTCTCCAACGTTTACAGCAGGAACCACCGGCAGGGTCTTCTCCATGAGATACACAACCAAAATTCGCATTTCATCCACAAATCTTTGCTAGCCCCAACCTTCGCGGTCCTCAGGGAGCCTAATAACCCCTTTCTGGCCACCCTCGACGAAGACTACCACCTCTAAGAAACAGCCCGCCTTATTGCTTCCCATACGAACCTTCAAAACCCTTACTTCATCCTGAAGTTCTGGTGAAATCCTCCTTCCTCTGAGCCTCCATCGCCGCCTCCACCGCATCTGCAAGCCAATCTAAGCACTTGATCCCCAGCAAAATGAACCCACCGAAACCCTTCCTCTTTTCCTCCAAACGAAGTACCACGTTACCCTTCTTCGCCGAAAAAGAGAAGGATTTCACTTCCACCGAAAACCGGCGCTCCATCTGATGCTAATGAGTGTCCCCCATAGACCAAAAGTTGAGCTCTAGCGAGGCGCGTCCATACACGCCGACACTAGAGAAAAGGACCCCTAGCTCTATCCAAGAAGAAACAACGAAATCTTCACCGGAGAGTAGAAAGGCAAGAGCGGAGAAGACCAAGGAAGAGGATATCAAGCTTACAAGAATGCTGGAGAATCACAAAGTAAAATTTGAAATTTGAAAACGCTCTGTGCTCTCTCCTACTTCGTTTTCGCACCTTCTCTGCAACTACTCAACCCTAGCGATGGCGCGGCAAGCGCCTCACGCTAGGGTTCGGCGTGCTAGTCATGGAACGAAGCTTCTCCTTTGAAGCTAAAACCTTCTGCCTGTCAGCAAAGGTTGGGTGTCCTAACCTTTGTTTGGAGGAAAGGAGGAAGGGTTACGTGGGGTACATCTTCGCAAGCATCCAGTGCTCGTCATGGTTGGTGGATACGGTGGAAGCGGTGATTCAGTCTCACGTGAAGGAGGAAACTGCTAAATCTTACCGTGAGGGAGATAAGGCGATGATGGTTCACAGGGGTGGTAATAAGGCTGGAAGGTTTTTGGAGGTGTCGATTCTAGCTGAGGTTGGTTGCAAGGGTGTCATCTGGCTTCCAAAAGGTAGGTTTTGGGGTGGCGGCGATTTACGGGTAAACCTCGACTGCTGTTGGAGGCTCAGGTGAAGTCGTCTGAAACTGAAGAGTTTGGGGATCCTCCGGCGAAGGTTCTCAGGGAGGCTCCTCCTTCAGGTGTTAGGCCCGGGAGGTCGTTTGTGCAAGCCCTTTGTTCCATCTCCGGCGGTGAGGAAAGAGCCGTTTGTCCCTCAAGCTCTCTCGACCTTTTTCCGGTGTCGATTTGCTTTGAGTCAGGGTTTGACGGTGAGGGTTTGCATTCAGCTGTAGATTGCTCGGTGATGGAAGGTGTTTTGCCTAAGTCCCTGAAGGCGGGCTGGGTCTGATAGGGCTTTTTCATCTGTAGTTGATGAGGCTGGGTTGATGAGGCTGCTTGGGCAGCTTCATTTGAAGTTGGACAAGGTTCTTGCTAGGGTTTCTGCGAGGCCCAACCGTAGGAGGAATAAGGTTCGCGTTTTGGGCCTTGTTGATGCTTCGGGCTAGGCGTCCAGAGCTATCCTCGAGGCGGATTCGGGTAATTGTTTGGATTCGGGTGTGGATCCGGATCCGGGTACGGGTTTTGATCTGGGTTCGAATCCGGATCTTGATTCGATTTATTTGTCACTGGAGTCCTAGTTGAATCTTCTAGTAGTTCCCCTGGAGCTCTCTTCGGTGCATCCTTTGGTCTCCGATGATGGTCTGGAGCTGCTGGTCGTTGGGGATTCAGGCGAGATTCTTGGGCTTGCCGATGAGGTGAGTCGTTCTGTTTCGCCTGTTTCTGCCTGGAACTCTTCTTTGGCGATGGTTGCATGCAATGATCCTACCCCTCTCCGGCGTTGGTCCGACTCTCAAGCTCGTCTGGGGGCTACCTTGTTGTCGGATTCTAGGTTTGCTTCTAATCCGGCCACTCTCTTCCCTGGGAGGATGACTTGTCAGCAAGCCCTGGCAGCAGTGACGGGGAAGCCTCTGAATCTGGGGTGGCGGATTCTATCGATTTTCCAAGGTCGGAGGTAACTTTGGCCAAAGTTGTTCGTGGTTCTCCTCAGGCTAAGTCTACTCAAAATTCTCCTCCGGCGAAGAGTTTGATCAGACAAGGTTTTTTTAGGTCCGAGAGCTGCTCCTCCTCCTTTGGTTTTGGATGACATTCTCCCTGCTCCGGCGAGTGCATTGTTTCGTCAAGGTTTTCTAGGGTCGTGTCCTGTTCTTCCTACTTTGCCGACAATGAAGGGGTTTGTTTCTATTTCTGATGGGGCGGCCGAACTGGGCAGGAGTCCCAACCAAACTGTTTCTTCCACCTCTTCTGTCTCCAAGTCACAATTGGGGTACTCTCGGAGGGTGAAGGAAAAGGTTGCCAAGCAGTTAAATAAAAACAAGGAAATGTTGGCCGAGGTTGTGGTCGTTAATCCGGGGAAAAGGGTAGAGGGCTATTCCAAAGAGGTGCTCAGTGTGATGAATGTTGCTCCTGTGGTGGGGATGACAAAAAGCTGTTGGACTTGCTTTCTGCAAGGACATGAGGGAGTGGAAGGCTAAGGAGATGAGGGAGCTTAAGAATTTGAATTGCTCCATTTCTTTGATGAAGTGTCAGCATAGGCGGGGGGTAGTTGGGTCTAAAGATGATTTTTCCTTTCCCCCTGAAGTTCATTAGGGGTGTTGGGTTACCGGGTGTTTTTGTTTCTTGTGGGTTCTGTTTTGGGTTTATTGTGTATTAATTTTCCTTGGTGATATTTTAGGTCAGTTGCTGGGTTTTGTTTTCAGGGTGTTTGTTTTGGGTTTTTAGTTGGGCTACCTATGTATACTCCAAGGCACTTCACGCTTTCCTTATGTACCTAGAAGCGCATTGTGCTTTTTTGATATATACAACATTACTTATCAACAAAAAAATAAAAAGAACGCCAGAGACAGCAGGATATGTTTGCTGGGGACAACGAGATCTGGGTGAGATTTGAAAACGAATGAGGAGAGAGAACATAGCTTTTTTGTGTTACGAAATATCATACTCTAAGGGAGGAATCAAGCAAGTCACTTAGATCCAAAGGGAGTAATTTTTTTTTTTTTTTTGGATAAGTCAAAAGTATTATATACAAAAAAAAAAAAAAGCGCAAAGCGCCTCCAAGTACACAAGAACGAGAATGTAGAGCGCCTCAAGTATACAAAGGAAACCCAAACCAATAACCCAAGAAACACACAAACACACCTCTAAGTACACAAAAAGTATGCAAAAGAACCCAAAAAGAAAACCCGAAACAACCCAAAAGTAGCAAAGGACCTAAACAACACCTAGCAACAGCCCTAGTGCACGTCCGGAGGGAACGAAAACGCATTCTTCGATCCCGACCAACCCTGTCGCCGTTGGCCCTTCACCGGAGAGATGGTGCAGTCCAAATTTTTGAGTTCTCTCATCCCTTTAACCTTGGGAAAAGTAGCTTCGACAAGATCCCGAAGTTTCTTGTCTTCACCTCCCCAAGACAACCCTAAAACAGGAGCGAGGTTCAAAGCGTTAGCCACCCAATCCTCCCCAACCTCAGGAATAACACCCACAACCTCCGCAATCAAATCCTTGTTTTTATTCATCTGTTTAGCGACCTTTTCCTGCACCCTCCGGGTATACCACAATTGTGACAAGGAAACAGAGGAATTAGTGGGAGTACCACTTTCCCTCCTAGTCTCCTTCACTGCAGCCCCATCAGAAGACAAGCTGACCTGCGGCGAGGGCGGGACAGCAGTAACAGAACTAGACCCAACCTCCGGAATAGGATCCTTCTCCTTGCGCACCGGCGATTCCTCCAACTCCACCGCAAGGGGAGGAGCAGCTCTCAGACCAAAGAACCCACGCCGAATCAAACTTTTCGCTGGTGCAGAAGGGCGCACCAGCTCATCCACCTAAATATCCTCCGCCCCCAGACGAAGTAACCTCATTATCCCTGCAGGGAGGGCTCATCAGCTCATCCACCTCCCAAGGAACTACGAAGACCTCTTTGAGAGACACACCCAAGCATTCAGCAGGTGTCCAAAAGAATAAATCCTCCAAGTCCCTGCTTAGAAAGCCCGCCAGAAAATCCTTCACAGAGGGGAAAGGAGAATCAGGGACCGGCATCAAAGCTACATCATCAGACCCATTGTCATCGCCAAACCCATCACCGGCAGGAGTGGTACCCTTCGCCGGCGAATCTCTAGAAACCTTCGCTGACATCGAACCTGGCACAAACTGGACGATACACGGACGAAGAAGGCGATTGACCAAGACAACAGTAGCACACCCGAGCACCCACAATACTCGACAATGGCACCTCAAGACCATCTTCAAAACCCATAAACATCCCCTTCGAAAGCACCAAAGGTGGCGCCTCACCAAGACCCGACTCTAAAAAAAGCCCAACGGCGATTTTGGACCCAAACCTGAGTCACAACCCGGAATCACACTCAGACCCGAAACTGATTTAAGATCCGACCCAGAACCCAAACCCCACCAGAGTTACTAAGGCCCAACACGCAGACCCGTTTCCTTCTACAATTGGGCTTCGGGGCAGGCCTAGCAAATACCTGGTCCAGCTTGCATTTAATTTTCCCTAGGAGACTCAACACCCCACAAATTCCGAAATTGCCTTTCGTCTTCATCCTCAAATGCACATACCCAACCGCCATCACCAGAGACTCAAAGCTCGAGCAATCGACCGCGAGCCGCGCATCCTCCCCACCTATCCCCCCCTCAGCAAATGAAATCTATAATAGCTCCATACAAACCGAAGACTATCCCTTCCTCTCATCGCGATTCTTCAAATTAAACCCATACTTCTAGAATCATCCACGGCTTCCTTCACCTCAATGTGAGATCCAAAGGGAGTAATTGCCAACAAAATACCCTTTAGGGTGCACTTGGAGGTCCTATCCACAGAGGTCAGACCTCCCCTCTTATATTTTGAAAGCAGGACTTAAAACCATTCATATAAAGCTTTCACTAGAATTAACTGACATCATGCAATTAATGAATGCAATAATTTGATCAATGTAATCCCATTTAGAAATAGTTAATTAAGCTTTTAAATATCTTTATATATCCTTTTCCTCAATTTTGTGAGGAAAATGCTAGGGATTCTCCCCGTAGGTTCTTCTGGTGTTCTCCCAATCTTACGTAAAATATGATTTAAAAAAAATAAAATTGTAGTTGCCTCTACTACCGATTTTTTTAAGCATTAGCACCAAATTTGAGGCATTAGCACCAAATTTGTGAGGCATTAGCACCAAATTTAGGATGATCTAATCCTTTTTGTGTGATACCATCCCTAAAGGGTTAACCTTTCACCCTTAGGTTTTAGTTTTGAATCCAAAAATAAGTTTTAAAGCATTAAAACCTAACTATTAACTCATAAAAATTAATCGGTTGACAAAAAAACGGTATTACAATTTTATTTTTTCTTAAATCATGTTTTACGTAAAATTGGGAAAACGCCATGAGAATATTAAGGGAAGAACCCCTAGCAAACCCCTTTTTGTGACAAAGTAATTTGTGGACCCTAATCAAGCAGGCTCGAAGCCCAATGACACAAACCCAAGTTTGTGTTGGCTTGTTCATTGTTCGAGTGAATATATGAATGTATGTGGAATAATAAGAAATTTCCTAAGAATATGAAGCATGGTATGTAAACCTTCTAGAAGGAGGCTAGGTGTCTTATAGCTGTCATAGTACATTTTTTTTTGATAAGTAATGTGAAATTTTATTAAAAGCAGCATGAGAAGTAACCCTAGAATAAATGTACAAAAGAAATCCTCTGAAATATACAAAGGACACTTAAGCAAGAAATCTTCTATAGTCGGTATCTCATTTGTAATGAGCCATCGCCCACATATGTAACATAGTAATCATATTCTTCCTCACCCCAACCACCGAACACTCCTTATCCTCAAAGATCATTCCTCTCCTCCATATGCACCAAATGACACACAATGGAGCCATCCTCCAAATATCTCTAGATAGGTCCCTCCCCCCCACCTGATTCCAACAAGCAAACAAATCTATGACCTTTTCCGGCATGACCCATTCCATCCCAAACAAAGAGAATACAGAATGCCATAAATAGGTTGCCACTTCACAATGGAGCAATAAATGATCTACTGATTCCCCATTCTTCTTACACAAACAGCACCATTCCACCACTACAATACTCCTCTTACGCAAATTGTCATGTGTCAAAATTTTCCCGAGTACATAGTACATAGAATATTATTTATTTTACATGTTCCCGGTTTTCCATTCAATTTGTCGTCTAGTAGTAAAATTACAAAATTTCTTCAGTGTTCTATGTAGTTTTACCTCGTGTATTTTTTTAGGATCTCCAGACTCGACATATGATTGGTATGGGGCACTAGGTTGGTAGACTCTACTATTTGAACCTTGCACATGGTACCTTACATTACCCCATGGGCTACCCATTCCTTTCCAGTGGCATTATCGATTGGATCATCCCCCTTTACCTATCTTACAGCGTGAAGTTGTCGGCATTAATAATGTATTTTCCTTTTGGTGGGAAGCTTGTTAGCTTAATAAGCATCATCGTATGTCCTTTCAGTCTTATCCTATTAGTTGAGCGTGTAGTCCTTTTAAGTTGGTTCATTAAGCAGTTTAGGGTCTTGTTAATATTGCATCAAATAACTTTCACCATCTTTTGACATTTGAGGATTATTATTCTTTTATGATCTAGTTATTCTTAATAAAAATTCTGCGTTATTCTCCATTTTTCAACTTTTTCATTTAGAGGTTGAGACTCAATTTGACCAAAAAAAATTTAACTTGAGAGTCTAATAATGCTAAATAATTTGTCTCTTAAACTTCTACCACTTATCTTGTTGAAAAAGGCACTGTGCAGTAGACCTCGTGTTTACACTCCACAACAAAATGGGGTCGCTAAAAGTAAGAATCGTCATTTGTTGGATGTAACTCAGGCTCTCATGATTCATATAAATGTTCTGAAACGCTGTTGGAGTGATGTTATTCTTAGTATATGTTATCTCATTATTAGGATCCCTTCTTCTGTTTTAAATGGGGCATCTCCACACTGCATTTTGTTTCCATGCTCACCACTATTTTCCATACCACCTAGGGTTTTTGGATGTACTTATTTATTATGTTCACAACCTTGACCAAGATTTGACAAACTTGATCCACAAGACACAACGAAAACTTGATCCTCCAGCCACAAAGAGTCTTTTCCTTAGATACTGTCAAACTCAAAAAGGTTATTGCTGCTACAGTCCTGTTCTTGGCGATGCCTTGCTAGTACTGATATTACCTTATTTGAGTCCCAACCCTCCTTTTCAGATACTACATCTTATGAGAAGTCTGTCCTTGACATTCCTCTCCCTACTGTTTTTCCTATACACACTCTTAACAGATTCTTTATTCTACTCTCTACTTTATTGGAATATTATTTTTCAATTATTTTTTATTGTTTTCTTTTCTTTCGCTCTCTACTCTCCTCTCTCTCTCTCTCTCTCTCTCTGACATGGGAAATGGGAAATGTTTGTTTTTCTTTCTCTATTATACTCTCTCACTGACATGGGAAATGTTTGGATCTGCCTTTGGCAAAGAAACAGTAGCAACAAAAGAAGAAAAAGAAGCAGAGGAAGAGCCTTTCTTCTTGCTGAAACAACTACCCATGATGTTTAGTGTAACCCAGCCCAGCCAAAGAGAGAAAGCGAGTGTGTGTGTTTGTCAAAGAATGCAAGAAAGAAACAATGGAGAAGGTGGAATGCTTGCTTAATAATAGAGTAGTTGTAACTTGAAGGGCTATTGCTGAAGAGGCCGAGGAGGGAGAGAGAGTGGGAGAAAAGGGGGAGAGAAAAAAAAAATTAAATGCTTAAAAGGGGCTACAGGGAACTTTCATATGTTCATTGTAGCAAATTTTTCAAAACTTTTCATTTTGAAGCATCTGCTGAAGGGGTAAAGTGGCTCGCAATAGCTATATTTAGCTATTATGAGCCATATAAAAGGTCTATTGGAGATGCTCTTAGGAGATAACCTTGTTACTTGGAAGAGCAAGAAATAGACAGTGGCTACTCGATCTAGTGCAGAGACAGAGCATACTCGATCTAGTGCAGGGACAGAGCATAGGGCTACACCTTATTTGACTAGTAAATTGACATAGTTACAGAATTTCCTCTAGAAAATTTGATTTTCAGCTTACCTAGATATTGAGACAATCAGGTTGCTATGCACATTGCTTCTAATCCACTGTTCCATGACAAAACAAAGCACATTGAAGTTGATCGTCATTTCATTCAGGATAAAATATTGAGTGGGGATATTTTTACACCTTTTGTGAAATTTGGAGATCAACTTGCTGGTGTGTTTACAAAGTCTCTTTCTCATGGTCAATTAGACTTTATTTTTCCAAGCTAAGCTTATATGCTATATATGTCACAGCTTTAGGGGGAGTATTAGAGTGAATAAATGAATGTATGTGGAATAATATGTAATGTCCTAAGAGTATAAGGAATTGTATGCAAAACTTCTAGAAGGTGAGGTGTCCTTCTATAGCTATCTATCATGGTACCTAGAATATTCATGTATAGGCTTTCTATTAAATAAATGAATTAGGAGAAAGGAGCTACGTTGAGTCAATAGCTTCCTTCCATTTTAATAAAGGGCCAAATGCATTCCAATGCTACCCCAGGTTCTATCCTACTATATAAGGTAATGCATGGTAATGTCACACTTGTCTATAAATGACAGTAAGTATATTGTAATGGTAAAGGATGAATTATTTCAGAGCAAGACACTAGCTGCAAAGAAGAAAATGATATTGTGATGTTAGTTCATTATTCCTTGCATCCTAGGTGTTACTTTGTTTTGAGATCCTAATTGCTATGACTTCTTTGAGTTTAAGATCAGTCCAATGCTACCTCTCCTTGATTTGCCAATGGCATCCAGAAGGTTAGATCAGGTGGTTGAAGGAGGGAGTAAGCAGAGGGTATTCGCTATTGGTAACTATATTAATCAACCGTTACTTGGATTAATTCCATCGATACAGTCGACCCCATTCCGAGCCAGCATCAAAGGAATTATATTAGTACAATGCAATAAATATCTGAAGTGGCTGCGGCACCTAAACACATCCCTTTTCTTGGGGCTTGGCTAGGGGATGCCCAAAGCTAGCCTCACTCACTATCTCTATATCAAAGCTTGTTTTATTTCATTCATTTACCTAATGAAGCCCCAAACAGGTTGGCTCACTTGTAGAGCTCTAGCTGACTCATGCGAAACCATTTAACTGACACTGCTCTTTTTGGACAAATTGTCATGGAATGGTGCCAATTTCTCAGTACTCTTTCAATATGCAGACTAACAACATGACCTAACAAGCACAAGCACAAGCACAACCATGAAGGTAAAGAACGGGAAAAGTAAAAAAAAATGTACCTATAATTGCACCATAATGCATGTTGGCGTATGGCTCCTCGCCAGTGAGAATCTCCCATAATACAATACCAAAGGAGAACACATCAACCTGTGGTTCAACAAAATTAATGAGCACTGTAAGGACAAAATTTCAAGAGTTAGGAGATCAAGAGAGAGAAATAAAGAAGAGAACACTAAACACCAAGTTATGCTTTTTTTTCAACTGGCAAATAATACACAGATTACAAATTCCTCAAAGTCAGCTAGTGTAAATGAAAATTTTCTGTTACAGGGATTCTCAATAAACTAGAAGAAATAAATAAATAAATAAACAGAAAGAGATCTCCATAAAGTTATGTAAACAAGATTTTTCGTCAAATAGGATAAAAATCAGTACAAGATTTTTCGTCAAATTCTTGTTATGCCATCATAAACAACAAATATCATGAGTGACATCCTACCTTTTCAGAGACCTTATTGCTGCTGCCGTTCAACAGCTCAGGAGCCATCCATGGCAAGGTTCCCCGTACACCACCAGAAACCAGGGTATTTCGCTTGATTTTGGACAAACCAAAATCACCAACCTGGGAAACAATATATTTTGTTGGAACATTCACAGTAAGCATAAACAGGATGAATATTCCCTGCAAGGCTTAAAGCCACAATGCTTACCTTGCAAATTGGTCGTAAAGGATCTTTCAAGTTTACAAGCAGGTTGTCACATTTCAAGTCAAAATGCACAATATTCTTTGAGTGTAAATATTCCATTCCAAATGCTGCATCCATAGCAATTATTAGCCGCTTGCGACGGTCAAGATGCCTGCAAAATAAGATCATGTTAAAAAGGATGGAGGAAATTATTAAAGAAGCAACTGCTTCAATTTGAAAATAGCAAACTCTGGGCAGACACAAAGGCTATTTATGAATAAATAAGCAAACTCTAGATTCTTGGAGTAATCATCATTTCAAAAATTAAAATGCCTTTCTGTTTGTCCAGTTTAGTTAACTCGCTCTTTAGAGTAATCATCATTTCAAAAAATTTAAATACTTTTCTGTTTGTCCAGTTTAGTTACAATGATATGAGTAGAATTTTAATATACAGTTTGCAATTGGGACCTGAACCAGAAGATTCCAAATTGAAAATCATGAACTGTACGAGTGGATGTCTCCAAATTGAAAATCATGAACTGTACAAGTGGATGTCTTACCTATCCTTGCGAACTAAAACATGCCTAAGAGAACCATCAACCATGTACTCTGCCACAGTTGCTAATGTTGCCCCAGGTCCATCTTGTACTACACCATAAAATGCCACCACATTGGGATGGTGAAGCTTTGAGAGAATGCCAGCTTCCCGCCAGAACTCTGTAGTCTGAGAATAGCAGCAAGTATTATCTAATGTGGCCTTGTAAATGAAACCATTGATATACTTCTTACTAAAGCAATAAAAGAGTGCTGATCTTATTCTCATGATAAGGTTTGTAATGATACAGAGAGAGAATAAGTGGCTAATACATCATAAAAATTATATTAACAGCAAAACGTTCAAGGTGTTGAGGAAGAGTACCAATCTCTCTTGCTCTGATGATCGGCCCGTGAAGCAGCTCTTCTTTATTCTCTTTATGGCAACATCCGTTCCTCTCCATTTCCCATGATACACAGTCCCAAAGGTACCAGAACCCAGTTCCCACAGCTCTTCAAGATCTTCATTCTTTATAATCTATAAAGTGTATCCAGAAGAAATAATCAAACAGTTTATATATATATATATATATAGGTAATCAAAGAAATATCATTAAAAAGCGTAGCCCCTAAGCATATAGGAAGTATACAAGGACACCAAAACAGAAAAAGCAAAAAGAACAAAGCAAACAGCCACCAAAACCCAACAGACAGAAGAAACACCAAGAGACCCACAACAGAAACCCTAAACCCACAAAAACACCCCGGGCTACATTACAACACTGCAAGAGCTCTAACAAACCCCCTTAGCATCAAAGTTAATCGAGCACTCTGAATTCTTAACCTCTCTACTCCCTTTAGGCTTAGAAGCAGAAACAGGAAACTCTTGATGCTGTCCCTCGTCCACTAAGGTCAAGAAACCCAGAAAACCCTTCTCATCACTCTTGAGGGAGATCCCCATAGTGTGATAGCACAATTTTGCATCTTGCACTTCCTCGTGGTAACCTACAAACACTTCCTCAACCTTCTCTCCAGCACCAGCCCCAGCCATTCTTGTGGAGAGAGTTGGCCTAGAGTTGTCAAACAGTTGTGGAGACATACTTTAAACTAGTCAAAAAAGTAGGCTGAACAATCTCAGAACTATGTAGTACAGAATCAGAACTATTTTTGAGATGCAGAACACTTTAGATAATAAAGAACTAGCTTTGCCAAGGATTTTGAATAGGGTTACTACCACTCATTTGCACGTTGTCCCCGCAAACTACCACTTATCACGCTCAAACCCCTTCAACTACCAATCGTTGGCCAAAAAACCCCCCATATCGTTAAATTAGACAGAAAAAACGCACACATAATACACACATGCTCATTTTTATGATGAAATGATGAAAATACCTTTAGTTTAAAAATTAGATTTACTTAAATACCCTTAGAATAAAAAATAAAATAAAAAGTTCAGCCACCGCATGCAATGACACACCCACAACCGCCTCAAGCCAGACCCTTCAACCCAAGCTTCTTCCCACAGGAGTGGTATCAACAATAACTGATGGAACAACCGTGGCTTCAAGAAAAGCCACCACCTTACTCAACTCCCCAGCAAATCAGCTCTATCCCAGCCCTTCACACCCCCCTTAGGTAATAAAATGAGCCCTTTCCACCCACCCTCTGCATACACCACAAACTCCAAGAAACCACTGGTCCTATTTCCACCTCAACAGACAATCAACACCTGCTGACCCTCCCAGAAAGATTTAACGAAATCTTGTACCCTAGTGTCACTTCCACCATCGCAACCAGCCATACAGTGCATTGAAGACCCAAAAACACAACACAGGCAAAACCCTTCCAGCAGGACCACCACCTCACCTACCGTCATCGAGAAAACAAAGGACTTTGCCTCCACAAAGAACCACCGCTCCATAACCCCCTCACACAGCATCCACGGCCTCACACGACAACCTCTAAGAAGGATCTCACCTAAAGCGCCACTCACATTGTCGCCGGAGGAGTAGCCATCCCAAACAATGCCACAGAACAATGAGAATAATGCCTTCAAGCTCCAGTGTAAACCCACCAACAGACTTCCAACTACTTCACAATCTGACAGAGAAAGGCCCAAAACCACTCCAAAACGATGGGATACCATAGCCCAAAGCCTACCAATTGTGATGTAGATCGGACAGCCTATCTTACATTTCAGTCTTTTATTTGAATTAAGTTTCTTTGTTAGTCTTTTACTTGGTTTAGTTTTCCTTTTCAATTTCATATTATTTATGTGTTTATTTAGGATTAGAAGTCTAGAATTGCAATAAGGACTCTAATTCATAGTTTAATTAGGTTTATGAGTCTTTGGGCTATAAATAAATGCTTATAGCCTCCAGAACCGCAGATTTGGTTTATATGTGAGCTTGTTTAATACAAATTACTCATAGTTGAGTTTTTTCTTTGTTTTCCTTCAAAACCTAGAGAGTATGTAGTTTTTCAAGGAGAATTCTTACATCTTTGATAGGCTCAAGATCTAGAGTTATTTATCTGCTGCTTGTTGATATTCTTCGCTGCAGCCCACTAAGTCACACTGCATCAAATTGTCTAAGGAAATTGAATACTTAAGACCCTTTATTTCTTAAAAAGGAGTAAGAGCTAACCCAACTAAGATTTAATCCATGATTGAATGGCCGTTTCCAAAGAACCTGAAATCCTTGAGAGGATCTTTTATGTAATGCAAGAAGTCCAGAACTCCTTTATGCTCAATAAGACACAGGTTAACAATGAACATACATGAATTATACCTGTAAAGTACTGATATCAAAATCTACAATAGAAGGATCTAGAGGAGGTAGACCAATATTCCTGGATTCAATCTTCCCCTCCTACATCAAAGTGATAAGAAGTTAGCAGGAATGTACAGTATAGTCGTTTAGAAGAAGGATTTCCCAAACCAGTTCAAAAGAATACCTCATACTCTGTTTCTGGCATTCTTAGGTTTTCCATCATACCATCAGGCTGCATACTTTCAGTGCCCTTAACTTGGGAATCATCATAATTTGAATGCAGAACTTTGTTGTCAGCTCCAACTGTTCTAGGTAATTCTTTATGATTGTTCTCACCAAGATTAAGCTTTGAATCCAAATGGCTATCTGAAACTCCATCTGTCGTTAAAGGTGTAAAACGATAAGATACATGATCTCCTTCTTCAACTTTTCTAATCGGAGGTGAAAACCCAAGATGATCCTGATCGATAAGAGACTCATCTTTTTGAACAAACCCTTCTTGTGCCAATTTCTGAAAATATGACCAACGTTTAGGTTCATGATTCTCCATGTATAAGCTCAGGCCAGCTCCATCTTTTGGCAGTGGACTAATGGCAGAGGAATCTTCAGAAAGTATTGCTTTGGAAAATATATCAGAAAGGAAATCACGAGGGAATCTGTCATTAATATCAATAACTATGTCTCCCTGAACTGGTGCAGAATCACCACCAGAAGGAATTTCTTGAGAAACATCTTTGATTGGGCTTCCAATCCAGGAAAAAGTTTGTGCTTGTCCCTTTGCATCATCACTGCTGGAACCCTTGCATGTTCCCTCACTCCAATGAAGCTTCGGAAGATCAGATGATGTATCCTTATGGTGCTCAAAGGCAGCTACTTGACTCACAGCAGGAAGTTCTGATCCAGCTTCTGCAGGCACATCAGCCAAGGGTTTCTTACTCCCATCTTTAGTGCCATTTGTTGCATGGCCAGTAAGAACAGTATTCTCATTCACAGCATCTTTATTATACATAGCATCTGGTGATTCATGTCTCAACTCACAATCCACGTCTTCCAAATGCTTGGAATGCATCTGAAAAACTGCATCAGCAAACTCTTTGTACTTTTGAAGTTGGGCAAGTCCATCATCAATGGTGTGAGTATCTATAAACAATGGCTTTGCTCTTGAGGACAGTTCAGTCTGGGGAGCCAGATTTCCATCATGCAATTTGTCAACACATTCTGCAATTGAATCCTGCTGAGCGATATCAGAACGTGAGTGAGATATGAGAAACTGAGAACCATGTGAATCGTCAGACTTTGACAATCGATTCAACAACTCTGCCTGCTCCCTTGGAATTCTCTCAGAATAGAAGTATCTCTGAGCAGGCGTAGGTGGCTCGAGGTAACTCAGATCAACCACACTGGACTCAGAATCTGGAGGAGCAAACGCACTACTAGAATAAGGGTTATCATCGCTAGATTTAGGAAGCTGCGCCGGATTCACAGCATCAACCAACGAAGAGACATCTTCAGGTTCCTGGTGCTTTGCCTCATTTTTTGAAGACAATAAAGATTGATCTCCTTCAGATGCAGCAACCATGACCACTGCTTCTTCAAAAGAAAGATGATCTATCAAGCTACCATCATGTGGCTGTGGAGGAACAGTGTAATCTTGCTCTGAGGAGCAAATGTTTTTGGTGTCACTCTTTTGCTGAACAGAACCATCACATTCTGGTTTCACCTGCATTACGGCCATCTCCAAATTCTGTTCACATAAGCCACTATATTGCTGTGCTTCAGTCAAATCTCTCTGTTGATTCATCAACCCATGAAGAGGAACGAGAGTAGGAATTCCCTCAAAAGGGGAGTGATGAGGAGGATCCTGACCATGGTGAAAAGGAAACTGCTTAGATTCTCCATGGGGCATCATCTGCCCATGATAAGTCTGTGAGTAGGGTTCATAAACATCTGAGGAACTTGGTAGAATTGGTTGTGAAGATTGAATAGTCGATGATGAGACAAAAGTGCCCGTCAAAGGTGAAGTGCTAACACCTATTGAGTGTGTTGCAAGCCTATTTTGCCCCTCAATATCCTGTCCGTCTAACACACCTAAAATATTTGCTGAAGAGCTCATCAGACCATTCAAGGTCGAGTTTCTTGACACCATGTCCATGCCATTGACAGCAACCATATACTGAACCTCAGAATCACCTTCCACACTCCCCAAACCAAACTGAGCATCATCCAAATCACTCATGGAGAACAGAAACATCCTAAGCTTCTGTGATCCTTCTCTATCCTCTAGTTCACTACACTCCTCCATCATATTCTGCAGATCCTCATAGCAAGACACAGAAACCAAGGCATCAAGATCCTCTCCAGGAAGCTGATATTTGATAACATGGGTTTGGTTATAAATTGATACTGCTTTCTGCACAAGCTCCTCCCAAGAAATATCTTTTCTTATACGTATAATGCGTGTTTCACCTCCAACATGCCTCAGCTTTCCGTCACTTGGCCTAGGTAGGATTTTTCCACCAAAGCTACAGAGAACCTTCATTTTCATTGACAAGCTACTGGAGGCTCCAGAAGAGGCATAGCCATGAACAACTCCTCGACTACTGTCATAACCTGACATAGTTTGTGGTAATGACCCATAGTTACTTCTATCTTCACAGAAAGAAGTGTTACCTCTGTCTTTATGTAAAGAGGAGTCCTTTCTCTCAAACTCTTTCGGACATTTTTCAACAGTGGTGAGCATTGAAATATCTGACCCACTTTCAGACCCTGTATGACTGATGCCTAACATACCTTTTAGTTCCATATAACCTGTTGCACAATTGGGATCAGTATATGGAAGAAAAGGCTTCCTTGGATTCACCCGGTCGCGCATAAATTCGAGTGCAAACTCCTCACCTGTCTGTATGGAGTAATTAAGAACCGGTTTAAATTCTTGTACATTAAGGTCAGGAGCTCTAATATTAGTATGCATCCCACTCAGAGGGTCCTGAATAAATGACTGAGATCCAGGTTGGAGTTCCTCATTTCTAGGATCCATGGAATTGTGCTGAAATTGTTTTTGTATGCTTGATTGTTCCATCAAACCATTATGTCCGTTTAGCTGAACGTAACTGTGATTAACCTCATTGCCAGAATACTATGAAGAACACATCACCGCATGTACAAACAACCCATCTAACACATACCAAACTACAAACATGCTTACAGCTTTTGACCACAGAAAAACCTGGAAGTCTCAGACAGATACTGAAACAGGAATAAAGCTTCAGTTTGACTCCAGTTTCAGCCACCCAATTGAGATATCCAGAAGCTTCAGCAATTATGAAACAGTGGACGTGACTTAAATCTCCTTCAATAACTTAAGAATCTTCAAAGGATATTATGCTGCACATATAACAGATTCGGGAAAGAAGATTCAGTAACAATCCAGAAGCACAAAAATTTACAGGAACCTGAAAGTAAATCTATAATTTGACCCTTAGAGAAACACAAATTTCAAAACAGCAAATAAAATTTAAACCCAACAAAAATCTGAAAATAAAAGATAAAAAGCAAACATAGTATATAGAGCTCTTATTAGTCAAAAGCTTAACATTAACTCCTTAAACAAAAGGCAGACAAGAATATAAAACATATACCCTTAATACGTATCAAGCTGCAATCAAAATCTCTAAGAAAATGTAAATCTAGTGTTCATTGTCAGCTGTTCTACAATGGGTCCCACTATATCCTAGAACACAAGCCCAGGTAAATTGCCCATTATGGACCACATACACAACTCCAAACAATCAATAAATTTTTTATCCAAAAATTAATACTATAGGGATATTGAACCTTCTTGACAAGGATACCAACAATCACCCTTAAGGACACCTTTATCGTAATAAAAGTAAACTACTATCTTTTGTTGGGGCAACGGTGAAGCTAGGGGGGTTGAGAGTAGGCAAACAACCCCCCTGGCTGCCTAAAAAATTATTCCCTCTGGACCTACATATGCACATCCCAGCACATTTTATCAATGTATTGGCTTTGACTTCGCGCATATTCCATCTTAGCTCCATGCACCTTCAGAATCCAAATGGCTGATGACCAAAAACTTTTGTACATGCTACATAAACGACTGTTTGTAAGTACAGAGGACCATACCCTCCCAATATAACATATATATACTCTCCCTTTGTGCCCCTCCAGTATCTATTCTCATTTTCCCTTTGGCTTTATAGTTACTGATCACATTAGTTATGAAGTAGTGGTAGTAGGTGTGGTGAAATGACCGAATTTTAAACCCCCAGATTAATCAACTCTTGGTATTAATGACTTAGTGACTGCTGAGTTGTATTGCTAATTGAAGTAGAGGTAAAGTATTGCTGTTATTACACCCAGATTGCAAAGGAAGTAGATGAAAAGCATTGACATTTCTTGTATATTACCTTACTAATCGTTTTGTTAGAAATTTTACTTTCCATGAGACTTCTAGTCAATTTAGAAAGGATTTCAAACATATATAATAACCAATACTATAATTCACTGATATGCATATGGTTTTTCTCTCTTTGACTAGAAAAAAACATTGAAAAATTCACTTCAAAATCTCACTTTGTTATAGTCTTGTTAGAAGTAAAAATATCATATATCAATCAATCATGCGTCGCATGAAGTCTCGTTTCTTACTTATTTTCATGGAATGTGAAATTTATAGGTATAACCATATAGCAAAAGTGATTTGAAAATCCTCCAAATATATAAGCTCAACGAATCAAACCGACCACAGTGTCAAATAATCTTTCCTTTTTTTTTATAAGTAATCAAAAAATCATCAAAAGTATAAGCCGCCGCCACGTACACAAGAAGTATTCAACAAAAGACACCTAACTAGTAAGGGCAAAAAGAATAAGAAAATCAAGATAACTAATCACCAAAGGAGAAGTATAAGCAGTTGTCCACAGATACAAAGTGTCGAAAAAGAAAAGACTTAATTTCCTCCAAAGTCCTCTCACAGTCCTCAAGACTTATATCATTCTTTTCCCTCCATAGATACCACAAAAGTGTTGAAGATGAAAACCATTGATCTGATTCCCTGTTTTTAGGCCCAATATTATTATGATTTTATGTGATTTGATTTGAATGTAATATTCCATTATTTCTTTCCTCATTAGGTCTTTTCTATTTAAGCCTATGTAACCATATGGAGCAATTAATTGAATAAGAGAATTCTTCTTCTCTCTTGCTATCTCTCTTTTCTACTTGGTATTAGAGCAGTAGTCCTAAGATCGAACTTTGTCTCCTAAATTTACCCCATATTTCAATTAAATATTCCATTTGTAGGCCTCATCTATTAAAAGGAAATTTGAGCCCATAAATGAGAGAGAGTGTTAAAATATTAATTAAATGATTAAATTTACCTCTTCCTATAAGCTTAAACTTTTTATGACAAATAGTGATTTAACATAATCTCTTGCTTCAAATGGTGATTTAACATAATCTCTTGCTTCAAATGGTGATTTAACATAATCAATTTTTGTTCAAATCTATTTTTTAATCTTGACCCCAGTGAATCAAAATCTTAGCTTTGCCAGTGTGTTGGGTATTTCATGCTAAGCAACAAGTGTTTCATTTTTCTCTTATGTGATTAATTACAAAAAATGAAGATCCAATTCAAAGCAAAGGAACCTACCCTGGGGAGTAAGTGCAGCTATAGGGGATCATTAGATGTCAAAACCTTTTTCTGACTTTTCACGATCTCCCACAAGACACATCTAGAAAGTGATATAACAGCAAGGTAATGATATTTCCATTAGATTCTTAGTCATGAGATGAGACATTGTTGAGGAAGTACTTGCATCTGGTAGTCAAATAAGTTTCCCAAAGCAGGACTAGAAAATGGGCCATATCTTTCTTTTCCTTTTTCCCATTCCCTTTTCTTTTTCTTCTCCCTTTTCAACACAGAAATAGTGCATGTTTGAGCAATACTGAAGGTCAGTAGATGAATGTGGTCCCCACCACTATAACTCTCTTTCTTAACAGACGACACATGTAAGTGTAGTTTTACCATTATATGGGCCTAATATTAGTAATTGTCCATGATAAAATTCAGCATGGACATATTTTAAAAGATGTGCAAAGCAGCTAATAAATAAGCATTGCTCCACCAATTAAGAATGCATTCTAAATCTATAGGCCCAAAGTTACTCTGTATCAGATATAGGTCTTCTTGCTAGTCATCGGGTCTTAAATTAAAACATACCCGGTGCATGACACACTAAAGCTACTGATTTTGCCAAGCAATGGAACATGACATACTGTATAACATGCCAAATATGATATCAACTGGTACCGCTTCTAAACAATTAGGAATGCACCTACTCCCCTTTGTACTGGGCTTCATCAATTGACAGATGGGAAGCCTTACCCCTATGATTAATAACAAGTAGAAATAGTTGGCCTAAAGTTCGCCTTCGAATAAAGAAACACATTCATATTTGAAAAGAATTTGAATTCGAACACAAAAGATGTTCTAAACCTACCTTGTGTTGGTTTATCAATTTATGTTTGTCTTTCCTCTCATTCGCATAACCTTAGTTCATCAAACAACAACTCACATGACATGCAACCATCAAACTGTCAAACAGAAACACCTCCAACACATACATTTATTGTTACAGATGCATATTACAAGAACCCTAACTTGATAAGAACAAAAAACCCAAAATCAGATAAAGACAAATCTTCAGAAACACTATTGGTTCGAAACAAACATTAAATGTAAATACCTGACAAAAGAGAGCAATGCTTTTAGCTTTTCCTCAACTCTGGTTTTAGTTCAACAGGGTTTGAGTGAACCAGCCCTTACAGTATCTGAAAAAGGGTCTCCGTCAAAGCTCAGAGAACCCATCTTTCAAATTTTCTCTCACTTTCCCTCAGTTTCTCGCACTTTCCACTTCTGAAGTGAAAATTTTTTCTCGAACTGTTTCTTCTTCTCTCAAAAACGGCCTTTTTTTTTTTCTTCTTTCAAATTAAAAACGGCTTTTCAAAAACAATAAGACGACGACTCAGACGTCCCTCTCTGTGTTTTCTTTCACCCTCTTACGCAAAGCGTATTTATATTCTTCTGCCGAGAGCCTGTGGGTCAAACAAGAAGGCGACAGGCATAGTTCCTAGATTACCCTCCCTCTGTTTCGTTTTCTACTGAAACGCCATGGCAAGTACAGTTGACTTAACTCCGCTTTTTTTTTTTTTTTTATATATTTTAAACCTGTCAACATAATAAGAGAATGGAGGATTCTAACAGCAACTATAAAATAAACTAACTTCAAGTTAGTTTATATTGTTATTTAGTTAAGTTGGTTAGTTGGTTAATGAGTAAGTTACTTTGTTTTATTCAATGTACAAAACAGAGTATATATATTGTATTCTGTGATCAGATTATACTTAATGAGAATGAGGGAATTTCTCTACAGCTGATAAGCTTGTTTTTCATCTTCTTCTTCTTCTTTTCTTTCTTTCTTTCTGGAATTTGATATGGTATCAGAGCCAACCAAGATTCTTTGAATTCTTATCCATGGCTGTTGTCATTCCAGAAGGCATTCCAATTTCTTCTCACTCTTCTCGTTCATCCTTTCTTCTTACCGAAGATAGTTCTAGTCATTACTATCTACATCATGGAGATCATCCGGGTTTGTTATTAGTTCCTCAACCATTGACTGGTGAGAACTATAATAGCTGAGCAGATCCATGTGATGGCACTTTCGCCAAGAACAAGCTGATGTTCATTGATGGTTCTCTTGCCAAGCCTTCTCATCTAAATGGACCTGAATTCAGCTTGGACAAGATGCAATGACACTATTTCTTCTTGGATAGTCAATACGGTTTCGAAGGAGATCAATACCAGTATCATCTACATCAATAACTGTAGGGATATGTGGTTGAGTTTAAAGGAAAGGTTTTCTCCAAGAAATGGACCAAAGACTTTTCAGCTCCAGAAATCCATTTCTTCTTTAACACAAGACAATCTCTCTTAAGCTCTTATTTTACTAAACTCAAGTCTCTTTATGATGAGTTTGATAGCTACAAAGCATTTACTTCATGTACATGCATTCCTTCATGTTCTTGTGGAAGTATGAAGTCTGTCAACACATTTTTTGATCAACAATATGTGTATCAATTTCTGATGGGACTCAATGAGTCTTTCTCACACATCAGAGGACAGATTTTACTCATGGAGCCTTTGCCTCCAATTAATAAAGTTTTCTCTTGTCATCCAAGAAGAAAGTCAAAGGAGATTTTTATAGGGTCTATGATTCCTAACACTGCAATGATGACCAAGTTTGTTCCTCCACAACAATCTGCTTCTCCACAGCAGAATAGGTATGTTAGGCAGTTTAGTAGGAAAGAAAAACCTATGTGCACTCACTGTGGTATGGCTGGACACACAGTTGATAAGTGCTACAAATTGCATGGATTCCCACCTGGATTTAAGTTCACGAGAAGATTAGCTCCAACTGCTCATTCAGTGGTTCAGAATAATGAAGGAATTATTTCTGATTCTTCTTCAAGTACACCTCAGTTGCCAATCACAGCAGAACAATGCCAGAAGTTGCTGGAATTTCTGCAAACCAACCCTCATCATGCTTCCGCCAACCAAGTAGGTTCACCTATTAAAACCAAGATCATCTTTTTTCAAAGATGACAGGTATTCCTTTTGCTCTTGATGTTAAACATTCTGTTTTTCATTCCTCTTCCATTCCATGCAACCCAAAACCAGAAAATACTTGGATTATTGATACAGGGGCTTCTGATCACATGATTAGTTGTGTTTCATTGTTTACAACTATTACCCCTAGTTTCAACATCATTAAACTTCCCAATGGGGATCTTGTATCACATCACACATGCACGGTTCAAATTTCAGAACACCTTATTCTAACCAATGTGCTATGTGTACCATCATTTTCTTTCAACTGATATCTGCTGCAAAATTGATTAAACAACTCAAATGCTGCCTCATTTTCATTAACAATTCTGTTTATCTGAATTTGGTTCAATGGAGAACAATTGGAGTGGGTGAAGAAAAGGATGGCTTGTTTTATTTGATGAAATACCAGGAAAGTCATCCACAAATTCTAGGACATTTCATGTCTCTCTCAAAGATCCTTCTACAGATTTATGGCATTTTAGGTTAGGCCATTTGTCTAGTCCTAGATTAAATCTGTTGCACAATTTGATTCCATCTATCTCTGTAGATTCTAATAAAGTTTGTAATGTTTGTCCTTTGGCCAAACAAAAACATCTTTCCTTTCCTATCAGCAATAAAGTGTCCAAATTTCCTTTTGATCTTGTGCATATTGATATTTGGGGTCCTTTTTCTCAACAATCTACCAATGGTTCACATTATTTCCTTACTATTGTGGATGATTTCAGTAGATATACATGGGTTCATCTCATGGCTCAAAAATCTCAAACAAGATTACTTGTTCAATCTTTCTTTAAGCTAGTGACACAATTTAATCTCAAAATTAAAGTCTTGAGATCAGATAATGGTGTGGAATTTCACATGGATGAATTTTTAACTAGTCAAGGTACTTTACATCAACATAGTTGTGTAGAGACACCTCAACAAAATTCCACTGTAGAAAGAAAACATCAACATCTACTCAATGTTGCTAGAGCTTTAAAATTTCAGTCAAATTTGCCTCTTTCTTTTTGGGGAGATTGTGTTCTCACGCAACTCATTTGATTAATAGAATTCCTTCACCTCTATTGTCTAACAAATCACCTTATGAGTTGCTGTTTCTACACTTCCACATATTCCCATCTTAAAGTTTTTGGTTGTTTAGCTTTTGCATCCACACTCTCTCGGGATAGAACCAAATTTGATCCTAAAGCTGTCCCATGTGTTTTTTAGGTTATCCTAATGGTATGAAAGGATATAAGCTTCTCAATATTCATACTAATTCTTCATCTCCGAAATGTAGTTTTCATGAATCCATCTTTCCATTTGCTTCAAAAGATTTTCATTATGATTCTAATGGAAATTTTTTCAAACCACATGAGTTGCTTTATAATTCTACTCAGATTCACAGTTTTATTATAATGATGATCATAATATGTTTTCTCATGAAGTTCCTCATGAAATAGATTCTGCAATTCCTCATGAAATTCCTCATGAATCGATTCTATAATTTCTCATGAAAACTCTCATGAATCGATTCCATCAATTTTTGATCATCATTCCAAGCAATCTGAATCCTAGGAAATCCACTCGTATTAGGAAAGTTCTGGTTATTTGAAACAATATCATTGTCAACTTGCATCCTTTTACGATTCAACTCCATGTACTTCAATGAATAAAGTTTATGATGATTACAGAATTGTTAGTAATGCGTATTCCTTTTCCCTTTCATCTGCTTTGAAATATGATAACCTCTCACCTTCACATAAAGCCTTTAGCCTTTCCTTATCTCCCAAACTGAACCTCAATTCTTTCACCAAGTATGTTAAATCACACGAATGGAGAGATGCAATGCACGAGAATGCTTTAGAAGATAATAATACTTGGGTTTTGACCAAATTACTACTGGAAAGAAAGCAATTGGGTGTAAATGGGTTTATAAGATTAAACTCAAAGTCCGATGGGAGTATAGAAAGACATAAAGCTCGTTTGGTGGCTAAAGGTACACTCAATGTGAGGATTAGATTATCATGAGACATTCTCTCCAAGAGCTAAACTTACCACGATTAGATGTTTGCTAGCTTGCAGCTTAAGAATTGGTTTTACACCAATTGGATGTGAATAATGCATTCTTCATGGTGATCTTGATGAAGAAGTTTACATGAGTGTTCCTCTGGTTTTGGCATTAAAGGGAGTCTCAAGTTTGTAAGTTGAAGAAGTCTTTGTATGGCTTGAAGCAAGCATCTCGGCAGTGGTTTTCTAAATTTTCTAACACATTGATTGATCAAGGTTTCATTCAATCTAAATCTGATTACAGTCTTTTCACTAGAACTAAAGGTGCTGTCTTTATTGCTTTATTGGTGTATGTTGATGATGTTATACTGGCTAGCAATGATTCTATAGCTATTGCTCAGTTTATCACCTCACTCAACCAGCAGTTCAAGCTCAAAGATTTGGGTACATTGAAGTATTTTCTTGGGTTGGAGGTAGCTAGATCAGACAAAGGGATTTCTCTTTCTCAGAGAAAGTATGCATTGGAAATCTTAGAAGATTCAGGCTTACTTGCTGCTAAGCCTTCTAAGTTTCCTATGGAGCAGAATATAAAATTGTCTAGAGATAATGGCACTCTTTTGGAGGATCCAACAATTTACAGGAGGCTTATTGGCAAGCTGATTTATCTCACCATTACTAGGCCTGATTTAGCTTATAGTCAAAACTTAAGTCGACATGGATCAGCCAAGACAGCCACACCTAGAAGCTGCTCATAGGGTGTTGAGATACATAAAAAGTTCCCCTGGTCAAGGAATTTTTTTTCCATCCTCTTCAGATTTTCGGTTGAAAGCATTTTGTGATGCTGATTGGGCAGCCTGCTCAGATACTAGAAGATCAGTCACTGGGTTTTGTATCTTTCTTGGTGAAGCTTTGATTTCATGGAAATCAAAGAAACAACAGACTTTCAAGGTCATCTGCAGAATCGAATATAGATCCATGGCTGCTACATGTTGTGAGATTACTTGGTTAGTTGGTTTACTTAAGGATTTGATTAATCATCCTAATCCAGCTCTCTTATTTTGTGATGCAAGGCTGCACTTCATATTGCAGCTAATCCGTCTATCATGAGAGGACAAAACACATTGAAATAGATTGCCACCTTGTTCGAGAGAAGATCCAGCTCGGTCTCATACATACACTTCATGTGTCTACTCATTCTCAACTAGTGACATATTTACCAAACCACTTGGATGTGTTTAGTTTCATGGTCTATTATCCAAGATGAATATCCTTGATATATTTCATCTTGAGGCGTAACACAACTATAAAATAAACTAACTTCAAGTTAGTTTATATTATTATTAGTTAAGTTGGTTAGTTGGTTAGTTGGTTAATGAGTAAGTTACTTTGTTTTATTCAATGTACAAAACAGAGTATATATATTGTATTCTGTGATCAGATTATACTTAATGAGAATGAGGGAATTTCTCTACAGCTGATAAGCTTGTTTTTCATCTTCTTCTTCTTCTTTTCTTTCTTTCTTTCTGGAATTTGATAGATTCGAACTATAGAAATCCAAATTAGCGACCTCTAATTGACTTAACTCTATTTTATTACATGCGAAAGGACAATTTTTTTTTATTTTAAAAAAAAGAAAGCTCTATTAATTAACGGTTAATTTTAAAAGAGTTTTATAAATTGTCATAGACATGATAATACAACGTCGACGTCTCAATGTTGTCGCATACCATCATCATCAGCAACCCAAAAGCAGATTTAAATCTCGGGTGATCCACATCACTAACGATGCAGTCATTATAATTGCCAATAAAAAATGATTGCATCAATCACCTATAAACCCAATTGATCCAAGGCCAAATATAGAAGTAAATCTATTGATTATAGGGATTAACCTGTATAATGGAAGCCCATTACCTTCATCCATACATGAAGAGAGAGAATAATAAGGATCATGTTTTACCTCCAAATCAAACGAATGAGCGATTTATATAAAGAAAATAAAAGTTTATGCTTAAAAATAAACCAACACAAAAATAAAGAACATTCATACAACCATAATACAAGATTTTGTTCACGAAGTAGAAAACTCTTTGAGCACCTCAAGGGAAAAACAATTTCGAGTCAGCCAAATCCAATAGATCAATATATAAAGATTCAAAGTTACAGAGTAGACGATACTCACCCCATGGAGGATCTCTATACTTAGTAATAACAAGCGTGTATGGTGTGGTTTGAAATAAAAAACAAAAAACTCCCAAGTGGTGAAAAGCTTCAAGCTTTTCAGGAACTCTACTTAGTACAAACAATGGTGAAAGGTATCACTTCTATGAATGATAATAACAACTCTTTTTTCACTGGGAATCTCCAAACTCATAAAAGCATAAATAAAAATGGAGAGGTTCAAAAGTTCTACAGAAAATGAGACAGATATTTATAGATCTGATATCTCACTACTACAAATAAAACTTTTTTCACTTTTTTCAACATAAATCCACGTAAGAAAAGAAAGGTAGAAAAGAGTTTGCAAAACACTCTCCTTATAATTTATCCCTTGTACCCAACCCACAAGTACTTTTTATATTACCTTCAAGGCCAAGGGAAAAAAGTACTGGAAACAAGAGGTGGTAATGGAATATTCTATGATTGAAAGAAGATAAAGACATTGGCATGACATTGCTCAAATTTTTTAAATTTATCATAAGATCAATCAATATTTTCTATCAAGGAATGTGGCCAACCTTAATTTTA
The DNA here is from genome assembly GCA_013348765.1 of Carpinus viminea. NCBI lineage: Eukaryota > Viridiplantae > Streptophyta > Magnoliopsida > Fagales > Betulaceae > Carpinus > Carpinus viminea. Next base: position 32,996,016 of record CP054672.1, on the reverse strand, counting down.
TAGAATTATGGAATATTCAACCAATCTTATTCTATGATTAAAAGAAAAAGACATTGGCATGACATTGCTCAAATTTTTTAAATTTATCATAAGATCAATCAATCTTTTCTATTAAGGAATGTGGCCAACCTTGCTAATTAATTATAAATTTTATAGAATTATGGAATATTCAAGCAATCTTATTCAATGTTATATAAAAAAAAAATAAAAATTAAAAAAAATTGCGAGATTCAAGCAACCAACTAGATAAGTTCCATCTAGTCCAAAAACAATAATCAGGTCGGTTCTTGTGCCTCATTATTTTATTTTTAAAATAGTGACATGTATACAAGATTGTTATTTTCTTTGAAGGACAATTTTCATGGCAATTTTTTTTTCTCTCTATTAAGAGAATGACACGTCAGCATAGAACGACCATAACGAGAGTTACGAAAACCCTATATCTGGAATAGGATCCTCTCCAGTTCAAAATGGACTAGAGAATATCCCGTTCGTGGATAAGATTTATTCTTAGAAACTATACAACTAAAAATGAGCCATCTGTCTCACTAGTTAAATATAATAATAAAATATTATTTTATATTAAAAAATAATTATTTAATTATTTTAAAAAATAAATTGGTGGTTGGCCACTCCCAATGGGGTGGCCGGACCACCTCAATTGGTGGTTGGGGTGGCTTCGGCCACCCCATATCGCCAATCTGGGGTGGCTTCATGGCCCTTGGGGGTGGTTCGGCCACCCCTAATGGCCAAATCTAAAAAAAAAAAAAAATCATTTGGCCCTTGGGGGTGGCCGGACCACCCTCGTTGGGCATCAGGGTGGCCGAAGCCACCCCACCCCCCGACTGTGGTGGCCAACCATCCCTTTATTCTTTTAATTATTTATTTATTTAATATAAAATAATATTTTATTATTATTATTCATTAATGGGACAAGTGGCTCATTTTTAGCTGTAGAATTTTTAAGAATAAATCCTAACTATGCACTGGATATTCTCCAGTCCAAAATAGATTGGAGAGGATCTTGTTCCCCCATATCTTATACCTTTCTCGATCACTCATAAACAAATAAAAAATTAGATTCTAAACAATATGAAAAAAATCTACCATCCCAATTATTTGTATTCTTCATTAACAAACAAAGAGGATGAACTCTAATGTGTTTCTCCTTTAATTATACACGTATAATTTTACAAGAACCATATTGCCTCACCTACTAACTTCTATAATATTAAGCTCTAATACCCCAAATTTTAATTTCTGAATAAAGTAGTTTTAATCGTAGGGATTGCAATAAATAAAAATATATTATGGGCAGAGTAATAATTTTAGAAAAATTTAATTTTTTTTTTCCTGTTTTTTGAAATAAATTTACTGAATTCTCATTCCAGAAAAATCAAAGTGAGTAGATTTGTAGTACTTTCTCAATAATATCACAGATACAGTTGGGGGTATCACTCACCCAAATCCTATCTATGAAAGTGTTAGCTACCAATTTTGCCAATGTATGAGGTGCCATGTTTGCTTCACACGATGACACCTGCAGCTTGGTATAGTCTGTAACACCATCCTTATATATATATATATATATATTATTTCTATTTTTTTTAATTCTTTTGGTTTCTTTTACTTTCAAATTAAATTACTTCTATTTTTTTTTTCTTTCACCATCCACACTATATTATTACTACAACCTATAGCTTGAAACGCCGACAATGAAGCATAACGTGTAAGGCCAAACTTTTAACTAAACCAAAAGCAATAGATAGCTAGTACCAAGCTGTTTAGAAAAGCAATGGAACCCCTTCTATATATGCTAAGAACTTTTGGTAATAGAATGTCAAGTATATATTATAGATTTTTGGACATAAAATTTTCTTTTATAAATTAGTGTGAAGGATAAATGCATTTATGGTTCATATAGTTTGGAGTTTTGACAAAAGGTTATATGAATTTTCAAAAGTTATAAAGCACTCTTTAGGGTAAGTGAAAAAGAAAAAAGAAAAAAATAGTCCTTACTTTTAAAAACGTTGATAGAATATGTAAATGTGTTAAGCGGCGGTGATTTAGCTACTTTCTTTAAGCATATTAGAGTGTGGTTGAACCACTTCCATGGCCATTGGGGTGGTCCAACCACCTACAAATGACCCAAAATATATATATATATATATATATATTGACCAGAATTGGTTTAGCCACTTCATCTGTCTGGCTTAATTTGTATTGATGTGTCACATTAATGGATTTTGTCAACTTTTCTAACAACATAAACTAATTTGTTATTTTTTGCTTATCTTAAGAAGTTAATTAATTACTTTTTAATAGAAGTGAAAGAGCCGTTATAGTTAGCAATTTTTCTAAATGCCTTCAAAAGTGGTTAGCCAATTAACTATTTCAACCATAGTTTTTGAAATCTAGGTAACTATTTATCAAAAACCCTAAACCAAGGATCAAAAAATGTATTTATCCATTTCTTTTCTTTTAATAGCATGTGATTGGTCACATGCTTTTTTAATAGCTTAAAGGACACATTTCCCTTGGATATTAAATTAACTAAATTGAAAACTAGGGTCTAAATGCTAAAGCACGAAATCCTTTAAAAAAAAAAAAAAAACAAAACAAAACACACATGGGGTTCTAGAATGAGTGTAGCTGCTATACAGTCAGTGCAAAAAGGGGGGGTTTTCTGCCCTCTACTCACAAGCTGACACCTCAGCATTTCAAGAAAAAATACATAAACTAAAATGAGAACAAAACACCCACGCATGCCCTTTTTCTTTTTTTCTACTTCTTCTCCCTCACCTCTCCGGTGACGGCTGGCCCAACCGTGACCCACCATTTTTGGCCAAACCATCTCCTGCAACTTTCTTTATTTTCGGCCAAATCCAACCTCAAAAATCGATTCTAATGCCATAAAATTCGTTTATAATGTTTTAAAACTAAAATTTAGAGGGAAAGGTTAACCATTTTTTGAATTTTATTATCCTAAAAACCAAAGAAAAAACCAAACTCACTCAAAAAACCCAAACCCAGTCGTGGGTCTTGGTGGCCGGCCGTGGGTTTGCTCTGCATCGTGGGTCTTAATGTTGTAGGTCTTCTTTCTTTCTCGCAAACCATCTTTCTTTCTCTGTTAAATGACAAGAAGAATAAATAAGAAAAAATTTAGTATTTTAGGATGTAGGATAGTTTTGTGGGTTTTTTTTTCTTATATATGAGGTGTCAGCTTGTGATCGGGGGGTAAAAAACCCCGCATCAGTCGAATGGAAATTATTCCCTTTTGGAATATGTTTGCTAATTAAAATGCTATTAGTTTAACAAGATATAACTATATGAAAGGCAGACTCGTCGAGCATGTGATCGCGTGGCCTAATGGATAAGGCGCTCGCCTCCGGAGCGGGAGATTGTGGGTTCGAGTCCCATCGCGATCGTTGTAACGTTTTGTTTTTCTCCTCCTGCCTCTTTCACAAATCTGCTCATAAATTCGATAATCCTACCACTACCCCCACCAAAATACCATCTCAATCCCCTTTTTCTTTCCAGTTACTTAACTTGTTTGCATTAATTTCTTCTGTGTTTGTGTGTTGGATTGAACGTTGAAGGAAGCAAGACTACAAAAGTATACATGCTAACATATTAATAATGAATCACCGTTGTTGGCTAAATTATAAATTACTTTATGTTGTATTAGAGCAAAATTAATGGGTGAATAAAAACAATTTTTTAACAGAATTTGACTCCAATAACTAAATTATTATTTTTGGAACATCTCAAGAACCGCATCTTTAATTTTACTTTAATACGACATAAATAGTCACCGTAGTTGGCCTAAATTATTTATTTATTTCAAAAAAAAATTTTGTATTTATTCGCCCATTGGTTTTTTATATATATTTTTTCAAAATTATATTTTTAAATTTTTTATTAAAAGAATATGGGTATTATAAGAAAATAAAAAAGAAAATTTTCATATATTTTAGTAGTTTAAGGGGCTACTTTAGTACCTTTTGAACATTGAGAAGTTATATTGCAAACGATTGGTAGTTTGTGCGGCTTTTTTATATTTGTCCCTAAAATAAAGTACTGACCTTTGGCCATTGTTGCAGACTAATTATTTATTTAAAAATTCCAAAAATTTTCAATATTAGAACCAAATCCAATTAACCCTCACAATATGTTGGAGAGTGATAAATAAGAATTTTTGGTATATCTATTTCTCACATTAAAAGTTGTGAATGATGGATATCACATGCTTGTTTATAGATAGATCAAGACCCCTATCTAATTTATCTTACGTCGCTTCCTTCCATCAAGAGAGAAAACATTTAGTGCCACACATACTCCCACTTTTACACTCTCAAGTACACATTCTCTGACGTGGCATTAAAATTTACAATTAAATATAAGATTGATCACTACTGAATTTTGAATTCAATGGTGATTTTTAATGCTACAACAAGAATGCAATAGTGAGAGTGTGTAATATTTTTCTTAATTAATTATCTCTCTCAGAAATCTCTTCTCTGGTTCTACTGTGAATTTCATAATGCTTGCAACACTAGCACATGTCATGAGAGCTCAGAAATTCAATAATCCTACCACTCCACGAATAGCATCTCCTCCTTTTTCTTTCCATTACTTGCTTGCATTGCTCTTTGTGACAGCAACTTGTTTTTACCTCAACAGGCATTATTATTATTTCCAACCGATTTTTCATCTTGCTCCAACCACCGGAAAATAAATAAAATAAAATAAAACAAATTCTGTGAGAGACAAACAGAGCCTTGAATGTTTTATCTGTCTGTGCATGCACGTTTCCTTTCCCTAAGCATCACAGAACCGAGTGCAGAAGAATACTACAAACATGAAAGAGGCAAGACAAGCAATGTGATTTAAGCAAATTCCAATTATATACATAGATATAACCGTTGGATAGGAAGAGGTTAATAGGGCACAAAAAATTCTTACAACTGGGAATCATCTTTTGAATAAGAAAACAGGTATTGGAGCCCAAGGTCTGTTTAACATCTGGAACTTTGAGCAAACCCAGTTATCAACTGGCAACCCAGAAGCAAAAGTTTGTACAGTCTCCCATTCTTGCCTGGATAGCAAAAGAAAAAAGCACATCCCTTGATAGTTATTGAGCACTTATTTGCAACAAGTTCTTGAAATTATGACAACCCTGTTTTATCAATTCATTCTCCTAAATGAGAACAAATTACACGGTTCTTGAAATATGGCATCAATCAACCCCATTAATGTGTTAAAGGCTTAACTTGATGGATAAAGAGTAATGCTATACGAGGACTTCTATCACTTTTTTATTCCCCTAATAGTGACGTGGCTTTCAAAAATACCATTGAATCAAAATTCAGTAGTTATCTATCCCAAATTTAATAATGATTTTGAAAGCCACATCACCTTTGAGGGATAAAAGTTTTACGTCTGGCATTTACTCATTAGATAAAATAGATCATTGACTTGAAATAAGCTATATGGGCAGAAGAAATTTAATAAATAATAAGAATCAAGCAGAGCAGAAATATTACCATCCGCCAGGATGCCCCACATAAACCACTAAGCTGATCAGTCCCCCTGGCATTAGGATTCTTTTTGCAGCTTCCAGTGCCGGTAATGTTGTCTCTGGCTTTGTGATTATTGCTTTGTCACCGCCAGGAAGGAAACCTAAGTTGAAAGCAACAAGCCTAAAAAAGCCCAGGTCATCAAATTCTCTCTTTTCTAGAAGCCATTTTTCTTTTTTCTTTTTTCTCCTTAATGAAATGCAGAAGTATGTTTTTGATTGGTAAGTAAGATATGCATCAGGTGGGTCCTGAGTTCACAACCAGATGACTCATACTTAAGGGTGGAGAAAGTGACAATTGAGTTAGAGTTGAGATGGCTCTCGGCAAAATGCAGAAATATTAATTACTAGATGGCCTGACTCGCTACAAATCCAAAAAAGACAATATAGAAGAATAATAACTATAAGCATAATACAAATATAGAACCAAAATTGAGGATTTTAACTTGTTTTATCCAGCTTAATTACTCATACAATAAAAAGTATGGTAAACTAATATAGATGTTTGTCACTTATAAACAAGATGCCAGTTGATATTAAAACTCCGATCACATATCATAAATCATGAGTGAATATGCAATGTAAATTGACCAAATGAACATGCCAACAATAGCACAATCTGGGACACAATTTGTTCAGGTTGCTAACCTGCTAGTTGATACTAATATTTAGACCATGTTTCGGCATTTATTCTGTATTTCTTTACAAATATTACTTCTCATACGACTCTTAAGAGCTTGTAGATGATAAGACATCACTAGGGCTTGGGATTTATGGTCTTCGACCACTATAGCCAACAAGTTATCAAACCCCATAAATAAAACCTAATAACATAAGGGCCAAAACTTTAGCTAATTCTTGAAATTGTCCCCTCCAATTCATTAACAACTCTATCACCTTTCAAGGCATAACCCATTAAACACCAAACAACTAGAAAAGCGAACTCAATAATTCTTTTGCAACCTCACAATGAAGGAAGTGATCAATAGACTCACCACTTTTCTTACACATACAATACCAATCCACTACAAGAAAAAAAGTTTTTCGCTGGTGTTCTGGAAGCAGTGAACTGTACCCAAGAGCGTAAAATTTATTTTTTGGATAGTTTAAAAGCTCTTTGATGGAAGAGGGATTTAGGGTTTTTATGAGTACAATTTTTGGAAAAGAATAAGAGGAACAGCAGATCTAGTTTGGCTGGAATTTGGAGGAAAATTAAATGAGAGGGGAAAAGGAAGATAAACATATCATCACACCTAGGGTTCATTGGCATTGCACCTCGATAGAGTTGCATCACAAAAATCTCAAAAACATTTTTTCTTTCTTTTTTTATTTTTCATAAACTGGTTTTCTATTGAAATGAAAGTGTAATATCAATATTTATATAAAGCTAAACTTAACCCTAATAGGGCTTGGAATTTATGGTCTTTGACAACTAAGGTGAAGTTATCAAACCCGTAAATAAAATCTAGTAACATATGAAGCCTATAATAGCACTTAAGGGCCAAAACTTTAGCTAATTCTAGAAATTGTCCCCTCCAATTCATCAACAATTTTCTCACCCTTTGAGGCATAACCCATACAACACCAAACAACTGGAAAAGCGAACTGGATAATTCTTTTGCAACCTCACAATGAAGAAAGAGGTGATCAATACACTCATCACTTTTCTTATACATACAACACCAATCCACTACAATAACATTCTTCGTTTGGGTTAGATATTTTTTAGTCAAAAAGGCTTAAAAAATATTAGAAAATTTAGGATTACATATAGGGCACAGAAAGGGATTTGGCTAGCAAGAAAAACAAGGAGAAAAGCTTTTGGCTGGTGTCCTGGAAGCAGTGAACAGTACCCAAGAAGGGTAAAATTTATTTTTCAGATAGTTAAGAAGCTCTTTGACAGAAGAAGGGTTTAAGGTTTTTATGAATAGAATTTTTGGAAAAGAATAAGAGGAACACCAGATCTAGTTTGGCTGGAATTTGAAGGAAAATTGTGAAGAAATTGAGAGGCAAAAAGGACAAAGGGAAGAAGAAGATAAACCTAAGCATCACATCTAGGGTTCATTGGCATTGCACCTCGATAGAGGTGCATCACAAAAATCTCAAAAACATTCTTTCTTTCTTTTTTTTTTTAATTTTCATAGACTGGTTTTCTATTGAATTGAAAGTGCAATATCAATATTTATAGAAAGCTAAACTTAACCCTACCTGGAATTGGAATATATGGTGTTTGACCACTATGGCCAAGTTATCAAACCCCAACAATAAAACCTAATAACATATGAAACCTATAATAACACTTAAGGGCCAAGACTTAAGCTTATTCAAGAAATTGTCGATTCCAATTCACCAACTCTCTCAACTTTCAAGGCATAACCCATGCAACACCAAACAACTAGAAAAGTGAACTCCATAATTCTTTGGCAACCTCATAATGAAGAAGCAAGTAATCAATAAACTCAAAATTTTTCTTACACATAAAACACCAATTCACTACAATAACATTCATCATTTGTAAATTATCCAAAGTTAAGATTTTTCTTATAGTCCACGTCCACACAAAGAATGCCACTTGCGAGGGAGCCTCAACTTTCCATATACTTTTCCAAGGAAAAGTGAAACTTACTGGAGTAGATAACAAATGATAGTAAGACTTCACTGCAAATGATTTCCTTTTAGAAGGAATTCAGAAAATTTTATCCTCACCTCCTTGCCTTGCTCTTTGAAAATACAACAATTTAGAGTCAAGAACAACAATAGCACTCGCATTTTCTTTCTTCATAATTTTTCCAAGCTCCATCTTAGCTTCTTTAAATGATTCTGCTCTGACTAGCATATAGGGCTTCCATTCCTTTAACCGGTTTCACAATAAATTTCTTCTTTTGCCTTAACTTGGACAGCACATAGAGGTTCTAGTTATGTGTCCAACCATTCCTTTATTCCTGGTTGAGGTAATTCCACCAAAGCATCTAAAGTAATTTCAATTTGATTTACAACATGAACAACAATACCATGCTCCTCACCTCTTTTATATTATTTACTTCTTCTTGATGACTCATAGCTGAAACTAACAGCTCTCTGGTTCAGGAGATGAGAGCAATCCTCTAGTTATCTCATTCATCAAAGAGGGAAAGATCTCACATCTTACCAATATTTCATTTATCTTTTCTCTGTCATTCACTGTATCTATGAAGCTGAAAGAATTTGTTTTGGTTCCTCAAATCCCCAAATGAATTAGATCACTTCAGACAAAATGATGACATGTAGGTTATGTTTAACTGGTTTCTCATGAGGACCATAGGATAGGCCGGAGTGGCTTCAAATGACATAATCCTCCAGAGACTTAAAATTATATATTAGGTGGTTGAGATCCCTACAGGTTTTCTAAGATTTTGAGAAAGCAATTGACATCTCTGGGTTGTTGGACATCCATAATGGATATATGTGTTTATAAGCAATAATGTATATTTCCCAGCAAAGAGACAAGCCTTGGCTTTAAAAACTTTATTTCGGGACGTCATTACCCCTTCCTTAAATCTTCAATATCAAGCGGTAATCTCTAAAGCCTGAGGGAAAACAAGAAGGCCTAGAGTGACAAACAATAAATAAATTCTTCTCCCCAAGTTTGTTCAACAAATATATTGACTTTAAGTTGAAGTATTTCAAGCTTTCTCAGAGTTGAGTGTCCAACAAAGGTTGACTAATCCCTTGAAAGATTATAGTAAGTTTCAGTTAAAGAAGCAAAAAAATAAAAAATAATAATAACATATATATATTTGATCACTTCAAATAGCCATGTATCACATACATCCTCTGCTTCAAAACACAGAACAGTCAAAACAGCAGGCATTAATGAGTACCTCACGGAGGCATTCTCTGAAACAACTTTGTCCATTTCACTGTGGCATATGGGCAAGAGCTTGACAAGCTCTATCTGCATAAATTTGCAACTCATAAGCAATTGCTCATCTTTCCTCATCTTATGAACACAACTCAACAACCTTACACCATGTTCCCAATTTCAAAAGACCAGCGCACCATAGAACCATGGTATATAAATGGATGTAGTGAAAATAAATTGAGCATTATTTATGCAAATTCTTTGGTGTTTATAATAACATATTTGACACATGAAAGTTCAACTATAGAGACAGAATGAAAACCCAAATAAATAAAATATAGAACTTTAGATAAACTAAGGTGCATTTGGAATCATTTTTGCATCTACATAAGCAAGAATAGCACTTTTTTATTTTTTCACTTCTTAGATAGCTAAAAGTAGCTCCTCTTCACTTTTCTACTCAATTCGTAAAGAAGTTCAAATCCATACCAAATACTGAAAAGGAAAACATACAGACATTGAATTCTTTCATTGTTCTCCAATGAACTCAGCAACTACAAATTAAAAGGGAGATGAAGACCAACCTCTACTGTCGTGACACCTTTGGATAGGCAGTTTTTAATTTCTTTTCCTTTCTTTTAAAAGGTTTGCATTTGCTTAATTCCATGTTCGATTCAACTCGGGTAAAAGAATTACAGGAGTCAGGGGACAGTTCATAAGATTATCCAAAATCCAAAGACATTTAATTTTATCCAACGGAAACTAAAAGTAATTCAGTAAGTTTACTTCCCAATAAATTGCTATTAAAAAAGAACCAGAGAGAAGGTAAATATAACTAATCAGGACTGGATTGATATATCTAGTAAATGGCTGCATCATACCTAGTAATTGACAGCATGTAATCCCCCTAAATGTTAACCAGAGATTGAACAAGTGAGAAATCAGATCAAGATAACCAAATATAATACCAAGAAAAGGGAATCCCTTATCAACAAGTGCGGGCCTGTCCCCAGTCTCTGTACTAGCATCTGAAAGCACCCAAAGTCAAGGGAATCATACCCTATCAGAGTTAAATGTGCATTTGGTGTTCCTTTTTTAAGTACAAGTAATAAATTTAGGTTAATCTAACTTTATATTTAATGAATTTTAAATTACATGCAACAATGGTAGTGGCAAATGTACATGCTTAGGCAAGATTCTAGGTACTATGGCATAAAAAGAATTTACAGCTCTATAACTCTTTTGCTACTCTGGCTTTACGATTAGACTGCCATATTAATTTAGTACCAATCAAAGTGAAGTTTGATACATGTCAAAACTTAAACTGGATTGTTGCAAAAATAATTTATCTTCATTGTCCACAATTAGTAGGTGATGTCTCTTGAATCAGAACTCCAAGATTTTTCCCTTGGAAGAATCCAAGTAAAAGACAGAAGAAAATGCAAAATAGGGGCACCTCATTCGGATTGAGCGACTGTTCCAGCAAGGAATAAGTGTTCACTAAAGCATCCTTCTGAATGTCCATTGCATAAACACATCCCCTACCTGATTCATCAGCGACCATTTTGAGCATTGCTAAGGTATCATAGCCATTGCCACAAGTGGCATCAATGACTGTATCCCCTTTCTGGACTACATGTTTCCAGACCCTGGTGTACATAGAGGCAATTGGAGGTTCAATGTCAGAATACAGTTGCAATGAAATAAGAAGCAGAATGTGAATATTAATAAGTCAACCTAGAGATGGGATAGGGCGAAGTAGAAAATATCCAGTACAGTTACCATTCACAAAGAAATAATTTGCCCGATGGTAATTATCTGGGTGTTAAGTTGCTAGAGCCCAATTGTAAATGATTTATCTAGAGCCCATACATGCTCGATTGTAACAAAAGCCAAAACCATTACATAAAACAAGCTCATTTCTTGTATAATCCAAGCAAAAGTTAATTTAAGAACAAGTATATAATTTCAAGAAGCTCATTTCTTTTCTCATTTCTTCTAACAGCACATTTTGTCACTAGTCATTACTGCAGTAGTGCAGCTAATCCTTATCCAATAAAAAACAAAGAAAAAGTCCTTTTTGTAAAGAATCATGATGTTCAGCTCGGCTAAGCCTTATCCCAACAAATAAGAACAGGAAATTCCGTAACGAATAAAAATACCAAACCATTGTTTACACAAATAGATAAAAGACGAATTTGGAGGAATTCAACCATCAAGTACTTACGAGTGAGCAACTTCTGTTGCCCTCTTCCTGCCAAATATATAGCTCATTAGAACATCCTCCACTCCTACACCGAACCATTCATATATGTTATTGTAATTATGCTTCATCCATATTCATATAATCTTCAAATATCATGGAGCTGAAAAGGGGAAAAGGGGTACCAGAAAGAGGCGAATCGTGGGAAAGATGATTTTCAGAAGTTGAAGAGGCAGAAGTGAGTCCATTTGGCTCAATCGGCTTCGCGCAGAAACACAGGCTTCTCGGGCTACTCCGCGAAACGTTTCGTGGACAAGTAAGCTTGAGTGTCTGCTCGAGACATTTTCGGGGTTTCGAAATCGCAAACGGACGTGAGCAAATTCTCAGCGATAGCATCTCTCTCTCTCTCACTCACACGCGCACACACACAAACACCGAGGATTAGGATAGGATGTCGACTTAATAACGTTAATTCCAATTAATTCCACTAGGCAAATGTGATTGCGCTCTAATATACCAACTATTATTTGAATTGGATAGATGTTTTAAGGTAAAATCTTATGATGCTTTTTAATAGGTTAAGGATAGCTTTATGAGGTGATGATTCGCCATGATGGTTTATAAAATGTTTTGTCAAAAGATAGTTTTACAAAAATTATTTTCAAAAGATAGTTTACAGAGGGAATATAGAAGACGAGAGTAACCAGAGTGATCAATAATTAGAGTGAAGCTCACGCAGCCCTCTGGCTTCTAGAATTGCAGTCTCCTTTGCCTGCCCCCGCCTGATCATTGAAGGGGATTCCCTGCTTACCATCCTTGTTGTAAAGGATCCCCACCTCTTCTTGGACCGGAACTCGGCGCCTGTCATTTTTGATATTCAGCTCCAACTGATTTCCATCCCTGATTGGAAAGCTATGAAGATTTTCAGATACACCTTGTAGCTCGATAGGCCGCTTCCTATTTTGTGTTCGGAAGCATTCTCATTATTTCTCTTTTTCTTCTTCTATCAGATTAAGGAGTGACAAAGTCACTCATTTGTAATTTCTTTTCCCCTTCTCCTTGATTTGAGTGAAAAAAAAAAAAACCAGAGTGATCATAAGCCATTAGGCAAGGTTTTCAAGAATCAAGGGTAATATAGTTCAGTCTCTACTAGGTTTACGTGTTCTTGTAAGGATGACCGCAGTTAATAGACTATAATGCTTACTAATTTTTTATTTTTTATTTCTTATAAACAAAAATTCGGTGTAGAAATTTAAAATTTTTCCTTTTTTTGAAGATAAAAAATTAAAATTTTTTTGGTTTTTTTTTTTCTCAAATTTATTGGAGTTTTTTTTTTGTCTTATTAAAAAATTTAGGGTAATTTTTGTCTTTTTGTTAGCCTTAGGAGAGACATTGTCATTTTTTTTGATAGTTTAGAGGAGACAATGTCACAATTGAAAGTTTGGAGAGAACATTGTTAAGAGTAACGCTATAAGGCTTCCTAGAGTCATCACAAATATGATATGACTTTTAAAATCACTAATAAATCAAAAGTCAATAAATTATATCTTAAATTCAACGATGATTTTAAAAGTCACGTCACATTTGGGAGGACTCTAGAAAGCCTTATAATATTACTATATTGTCAATTGGGTGGTAGTTTACCGCGGGTATATAGACTTTTCCCCAAAAAAAAAAAAAAAACTAAACTAAACTACTATACAAAATAAAATACTCCTAAGGGTACGGCTAGGGCTTAGGTGTCTAAAAAAATATATATTTTCTACTTTAATTGTATAAAATTATCATGCTAGAATGTAGCTTAGATGAAATAAAAATGCTTCACATAAAGGTTTTCATGCAATTGATCCATATCCATGAGGCTAAATTAAAATTATAGGGCTTTTAATTTTTTTTTTTTTCTAACACAACATTATTAATAAAGTTAGCAACATGTTAATGACATCTCATCCTTTGAGTTAGGCTGATCTATACTCCAAGGTTGGATGTTACACCACCTATGCTAATAGATAATCATGCAACAATGCTTGTGATTTGCACATACTAGCCATTCAAAGTGTTAATTTATATCTACTTTATGCCCATGTAAAATTATGAATAAAAGACACCTTGTCATGCCTCAAATATAACATCCAATGTATATATATATCTCAGTTGTTGATACACTATGAACAAAAATATTCCTCCCTCTAATGCTTATCATAGCCAAGCAAAATTGTCCTTTGGATTATCTACCTAGCTAGTTTTACAGCTCAATGGGAGGGAGAAAATTATTATTATCCTTAAACTATATAATAAAAAATATATATAAACACACTTATGCCAAATAAAAGTTGGCATATTTGATAAAAAATTCAAAAAATATTCTTTGACTTTTTAACTAAAAATATGGTTAAAACGTAATTTTGGCAAAAGCTTAAATATAAAGTTTTAGCCAAAAAGCGCCTTTTCACTTAAAATTTTTATTTCTCAAACACAATCGCAAATATGCTCCAAATATGATAGTAGCTCGATCAAGATGACGAGTTGTTGTTGATCTTGTATCGGTAAAGAACATGTTTCTTCTTGAATGATACATTATCAATTGTGAGGACAACTTTTCCTGCTTCATTGTTCTTGAAAGAGTTGCGAATTGAACCCTCCTGCCCACCCATTTTCCTTTCCCTTTGAACAATGATGCTGTATGATCCCTCATGGCTGGGCACAAATTCCTCCTTGTAGCTCACTTCCCAACCCAAGACAGTCAAGTCCCACATCAAACTAGTTCCAGCCTGTTGATACCAGAAAACACAAATCTTTGTTAGAGCTGGGAAACCACATTAAATAAGTTTTGAAGCACTCTAAAAGACTGGCCAAGTTAATTGTTTCACACACTTCCACGCCAGGGAGTGTCTACTTGAAAATGCATGTAGCTTTCTCTTGTTCAAATTGAGTTGAAGTATGTTCTCAAGTTGAAAACCACTTCTAGCAGTGTAACAATTCTAGTATCTAGAAAGTTGTGCCAAATGAAACATTGGCGTGTTCGGTAAAAAAATTTAAAAGTATTTCTTAACTTTTTTACTATAAAAAATGACTAAAATGCACTTTTGGAAAAATAAAAAACTTAAAATTGAAGCTTTTACTAAAAATTTCTTTTCTTGATAAAAGTAATATTTCCCAACACAATCCCAAACATGCTTCAAGTGTAAAACATCATCTGCAAAACAATCCCAACCCAAAACCACAAACCTGCAAGACAAAAAACTGCAAGCTACAATTCTGCAGAATCATATAGCAGAGTAGCAAAACAAAACTAAACACACCTATACACTCCCATGACAACAGACAACCAAATATCCACACAAATCAACACAAAATCTCTACATTTATTCTCCAACTTTCACAAAGGGCTTCATTTTATTGTGTCCTTTTAAACCTCCCAATAGAGATGATCTTTGTCCTAACTTCCCATCTGATTTAAGCAACAACTTTTTCCTCTGAATAGACATGGCTGTCATGTCTAATATTATTTTGTTGCTTCTAGATGTGGTCGATCAACTGTAGCTTCCCATCCAAGTCTGCAAATATTAGACTTCAAATCTTTCTTCCAACTTTTAAAATCCCAACAGGTATGAACCTCATCCATCAAGCAAGTTTGTAAGTGCCAAATACACTAGCTGCATTGAAAAATTAAGTGCTCTCTCCCCTCTATACAACTCCTTCAAAAAAACACATAACATTACCATGATAGCCCCCCTATACCAAGGCAATCTCTAATCTCTAACCACAAGCCATGTAACCACACATAGCAGTCTAACTATACTCACCTAAGAATTGATATCCACATATACTTTTCAAACAGAAAAAGATAAGAAAATGGATATGCTCAGAGGAAAAGAGAAGAAGAAAAGGGATATGAAATTGCAATATCAACACAAACTTAAGAGAAATCTCTCAACTTGTACCTCTAATACAGGAATCTCAATACTTTCTGTTGATCCAGCATTGGCAATGACCTCCATGACAGTATCTTCAGTGGAGAAATCGGAATCGTTTTCTCGCTTAAGCCCTCCATAATGGACCGGAATTTCTGACACAGAAATGTATCTACAATGGAGACTTTATAAGTAACTTCCAATAGTTTTCAATAGACCCACCATGGACAGAGGCAAAGAGGCATTGGAGAGTTCTTACTTGAGCAAGGTTTCTGCAACCTTGGCCGGGCGGGCAAAGACAAATTTGCTCTTGGTTCTTTGGGTTAAGAAAGGAAATAGAAGAACAGTAAAGGCGTAAAACCAGAAAGGGACATTGATGAATATCTACAAACAGAGACATCTGGTTAACTTTCAATTACTTTCAAAGTAAATTTAGACATACATAAAGTCAGCTTGGTAAAATATTTACAAGCTATTCCGATTGAAGTATCCACATAGGATTCAGTAGAATTATTATATATGAGGCTGAAACATAAATGGTTTGTTGCAAGTAAAACCTATGAAAGTTGAAAATTCTGAGAAAAAATTATGTAAGAAGGTGTATGTTCTTTCTATCTAGTACGATAATATATATTTAGCAAAGAAAATATAAATTGTAATAGCAGTATTATGCATTAAGAAAAGAAACCGAGTTTTAGAAAAATCCAGAGAAGTAGGCATTGAAAAATTCACTTTAGACCCAAGTTGATATTTATCTTATTTACTCCTGAGGAGTGGGTCCGAAGGGTCCTATCTTAGTGAGGTTCTACGTCCTTTTCTTTTTTTCTTTTTTTTTTTTTTTTTTTTAGAAAAAAAATTTCAAAAAAAAGAGGAGAAAGCTTTGAGAATCCAAGAGGCCATAATGTTAAAAGTCATTCTTGTGTCCCTCTTGTGCTACTCTAAAAATTATGTGGTTTCTAAAATTAACATTTGGCTTGTAATTAATTATTATTGAATTTTGATTAAATTGTGATTTTAAAAGTCGTCTCTTTCATGGAGTGACATAAAAGTGACTTTTAGAATTACTCATCTAACTCAAATGGTATATTGATATTAGTCTGGATTCAAAATCAAATGGTAAACTCCTTTTCCTCCCCTATAAAAGCCTCAACTTTCAATATGGGTGAGGAAGACAAAACATGGATTTTTATGGCCTGAACAAAACAAGACATTTAATTTCTTTTTTCATAAGTAATTAACCCTAACGAAGGGGTAAGAAGAAATTCGAACATGTGATCTCCGCTTCATGAGACGTGGTCCCAGTCGATTCACAAGTTCAAGGGTATTCAATTACCTTGGAAGTCATCAACTAATGAAAAATTGATTTTTATGAAAAACAAAATTTGGAAGAAAACATGCAAATTTATCTTGGTTGGTTCTTTCTAGGCATTTTAGTGGAGGATATTCAAATATGCAAAGAAAATTAACCCACCATGCATAATGAAAAGCTTACATTTTTGGCAACAAATTCAGGATAGTTGTCTTGGAGGAGGCCAACCACTTTGTTTGTGGCAAGGCGAAGCTCCTTCTTTAAGGGACTGGGAGCCTCCTTAAGATTATTGATTTGAAGGAATGAGGAGAGACCACCAGGCTTGAAATCCAGCTTCTGAATCCCCTTCTCCATCAACTGCACCCTCCACCTCAAAAACTTTTCTCTCTTCTCTTCTGTTCCAAGTATGTTGTTATACATGTCATCATCCCCAAACAAGCCAAAATTGTTGTAGCATACATGGTGGCCATCTCGGTCCACGCCATTCATGTAACCTATTGAGTCAAGGTCAGTATCAAATTTTTCATTCAAGATCGAATCGATGTCGTTTTCCTTCCTCCATTGAATGGTATTCCTTAACATTTCAAAGGCTTCATTGGCATTGAACTCTCTAGCCCTCAAGAACTTCAACAGTATTTCATCAGTGCCATTATCTCCTTTACTAGGCTGTAACATGACTCCCCACAGGACATTATCATCATTTTCTTTTGTGATTTCCTTCTTTTCACCATCTTCTTCTTCTCTCTCTTCTAATGGTTTTGTGTCTGGTTGCTCTTTCCTTCCTTTGAGCAAATTATTCCCATGAATTGCTTCCTCAACCTTGGCTCGAAGCTCGGTGAATGCCTTCTTCTCATACTCTTTCAAATCGGAAAGGGAGTTGTTGCTCTCTTCCCTTAAGGAAGAATCCTTCACAAATGTTGGAGGTGGTGAACCATCTCTTTTTTCAACTTCATGATCATCTTTCTTTGGATTCTCATGAGTCTCCATCTTCCCTCGAATAGCTTCCTCAATCTTTGATTTCAGCTTGGCCCATGCCTTCTTCTCAGGAACCTTTAAATGAGAGAGGAAGTTGATCTTCTCAACTTTGTTTTCCTTCTCTTCCACTACTATTTCAGCTTCATTCTTTGTATTCTCATTCACCTCTACCTCTTTCTTTGGTTCTCCATCTTGTTCTACAACACCATTCACATTTGCTACTTTAACATCTTTGTTTGAGACAACCTTAGATGGATTTTGCTGTTGTTGTTCATCAATCTCATTAAAGTTCTCCATTTTTTTTTTTAAGTCTCTTTGATATCGACTTTCAGAGTTTTGATTTTGTAGTAAATTATAGGACATCAATGAGTAAAGACAAAGGAACTACTTCAAATATGGGAAAGAAAAATGTAGAGAGAGAGGGTAGAAGAACAAAGACCTCACATCTTTCCCCATTTTTCCTCCTATGTTTTCTCTGTTCCTTTATTTGGTGGGAAGAGAGAGAGAGCTTATCAATGGTTAAAAATTTAAAAGTTTGAAATAGCCATCAAAATTAGTGGTACTTAAGAAACCGAAAAATTATTGAATTTGGATATGTTTAGTAGCTCTTCACACATTGCCAATGGAGCTCCGTGGTGAAGCTGATCTACGTTCATTGGACGACAACAATTTGATGGGTCTTCTGCGGATATAAATTTGCTACAAACTAGTTTGTATTTAATTCTTACAAATTCATCTAATAAAGTGACATATGTCCCACAACATGTGAGAAACACATGTTTTTTTAGTAGTTATGGAACACATGTCTATTTATTAGGTGTGTTTGTATGAATTAACTATAAACCAGTTTGTAGCAAATTTATGTCCATCTTCCGCAGCATGAGCTCTATCTAATCATGTGTTGTAGTAGCCGCTCCAAGGTGGCGCTCACCAAATAGATCCTCACACACCCAACGGTCACAAGAGTTGAAAATCAATGGTTGTTTGGAGTTAAGATTTCCTCTGTAACGGTTGTTCTATAACCAATTGTGTGAGAGAGAGGTAGAGACAGACCATCTTTTCCTCATCATCTCCTCTTTTCCCTTTTTCTTTGTTGTTTTCTTCCCATAATATGCACTACATTGTTCAAGAATATTTGAAATAGATGCTTAACATGAAATTATAATGCAAAAGTTAACAATTCACCTCATTGTTTCCATATGATTATAGGAAACTTCAAAAAAATCTCACCATCAACTTATCTTCAAATAGGGGTGAAAATGTGGTTACAATTATTGGTTATTGGTTAAAATGTTCACCGTAACCACAGAGACGGTAAAATTCACTAACCGCCTAAGTGGTTTACCGGTAGTTAGTGGTTAATAACCCTAATAACTGCTAACCACTTTTAAAGGAAATTAAAAAAAAGACAATTTATTTATTTATTATTATTATTTTTTTAAAAAATGATGTCATTTCTAAATTTTTATACATATATATATATTTAAACACAAACAAGGATGTCATTTCATATATATATATAAGCGGTTAGCTATTAACAGTTAGCGATTTTTTCTAACTGCTTTTAAAAGTGGTTAGTGATTAATGATTAGCGGACCCTATCTATGATGTTGGCCGATTATGTAATGACTTGACCACAATGGAACAAGTTTAGGAGAGGAAGACAAATTAAAAAATAAAATAAAATATTTGGTTTTAAAATTTAAAAGAGCAAAATCTTATGACTTTTTAAAATTTTGAAGGGGCTCGAACCTTCTAGGATTATGTTGTTATGACTTATGATTATGTCTTTTCGCTGACATTTCACTTTGCCTAATTCTGCTTTTTGCTAACATATATGTATCTAATTTATTGGTTTTGGGTCTCCAAGAGCTAGCTTAATCAATTGGGACTATGCCTAATGAAACTGAGGTCATTAGTTCAAATTTCCTTTCCCTTCTTGTGTGGGCATGTCAAAAAAAAAGAAAAAAAAAAGGGTTGGTTTTGGCTTTTTTGGGTTCATTTTGTGGATATTATATTTTGGACAGAATTTTTTTATAAATCAATTAGGAGGAAATATCTTCTAAACTAATAATTAATAGCAGTTTACTAACTTAGACTAATATTTTAAATGTTTATAGACATTTGGTGGTATTTTAAATGAGTTGAAAAATATTTCCTCTAGATTGGTTTTGAGAAATTTTCTGTCCTTATATTTTGTAACCTTTTATTTTGCTTTCGTTAATGCTTGCTACTAATTTAAAAGAAAATCAGTTAGACGATTGAACAATTTAAGAATGAATACAAATGTAGGAGTAGGACTTTAAATATTTAAAAGAACTTCACTTAATCTCCTTAAATTTTTCATCAATCTTGCAATTATTCTTATTTCAAAGTTTAAAAACTCTCAATTTAGTGTTTCGAACTAACAATTTTTTGCAATACCATCAATCTGTTAGATTTCTTTGTTAAATCATAACAAAAAAGGGTGTCAAAATTACCAAAATACCTCCAATTTTCTTTTTTGTTTTGGAAAAGAAAAAAATATTACAAAGATTCAAGTGTTGGTCAGGAGTTAAACGGAATTTGTAAAAATACCCACGCCTAAATCTTTGGAATTTTTTAATTAAAAAATGGGGGTATTTTGAGAATTTTGATAGGATTGAACAAAATAATTTAACAGATGTGGGTAACATTGCAAAAAATTAAAAGTTTGATACACTAAATTGAGAGTTATGGAAGTTCAAAAGGAATTAAGTAAAGTTTCTCCCAAATATTTTGTTAATTATATGGCCAATATTAGAACTAAGAACATTCCTAATAGATGAGTCAAATTTTTATGCAAAATGACTCCTTAAAACTCACTTTATCTACTTTAACTAATGAATTTTTACATGCCTCTCCGATTAGTTATATTTTTATTTATATCATTTAAATATTATTTTTTTTTATTTTTTTTATAAGAATTGTATTTTTCCTAAATATCATATTTTTCAACTTTTGAGAAAAACGAGATGTGAAGAGAGAAATAGTAGAAGAAAATTTTGGAAAAAGGGAGATGTGGAAGAGAAATAGCAGGAGAAAATTTTGAGAAAAGAGAAAATAAGTGAGAGAAATAAAAAAAAAATAGCTCTTTGAATAACGCCGCCATATGTAAATTTCTTTTTAGCTCATCCAATAAAATATATATTTTACTTTTTTTTTTTTTTTTGGCTTCTTTAATGCAGGGGTATTTTACAAATTTAAGAAACCATTTTAGATAAAAGTGTCATTTAGCTCCTCCATTGGGAATGCTGGGATTAATGCTATATAAGTCACTCTTTTTTTTTTTTTTGACATGTCCACTTAAGAGGGGGGAGAGGGGTATTCGAACTAGTGACCTCTACTTCGTTAAGTGTTGTCCTAACCGATTGAACTACCTTTTGGGGATGCTATAAGTCACTCTTGTGTTCCTTTTTACGTCACCCCAAGAATGATGCACCTTCTAAAATCACCATTAACCTTATGATTTTTTTTAAAAAAAAACTCAAAGAAACAAGAGCAAGTCGCTCTAAAGAAACAATAGTAATGGGTTTAGGTCTCTAAATTAAAATTTTAGTGAAAAATCACAGCATCAACCCATCTTCAATGACTAAACGCGTGCTTGTTTAAGATATAGAATTAGATGATGTCATGACTTGACAAAGGCGAACTAGAATTTTAGGAGATCCAGGGGGACAAAACTAAAAATATTATATTTTTTTAGGGTAAAATTTAATTTTGAGGAATCCATTTCATAAAAATATCTAAAACTTAAAAGAGCAAAATTAATTTTGTCACATTTTTCTTTTAATAGTGACACATAGAAGGTGATGTTTTTAGCCCAAAAAACGTCACTACTGATGTAATAACGTTTGCATAGTGACATTTTCAAAATGCCCTTAAATATAGTGACTATATTCAAAATTGAAGATGTTTGAATAATAAAAATGTTGATACAAGGTGACATTTAAGCTCAAACGTCACATTTTGGAAGGCGAAGTGTGAATAGTGCACGTCACCTTAAAATACTTAAAATCTAAAAGCCCAAAATTTGAACTCATTTAATATTCAAGCAAAATTAATTTAGTTGGATGATTTAACAGTATGAGAACGAGTGCCCGTATATACTATGTACGACTTTAAATGTTTTATTATATGTAGGAATTTAATATATATATTTCTATAGACTATAGTGTCTTTTTTTCAAAAAAAAAAAAAAAAGCAAAAAACAAAAAACAAAAAACAAAAAACATAAACAAAAACAAAACCCTAGGCTGCCTGCCAATTAATATTAGCTGCCGCCAAGCTGAAAGGCAATAACGGTTTTGCATGAAGCAAGGCCCTAGCTTTCCTCGCAAGTCCTCCTTAACCGCTGCAAACCTCCACTACTCCCAGATTTATCTCAACCCACAATCCACCCCCACCTCTCTCTCTCTCTCTCTCTCTTTGGGATTGAGGCAGTGAGGATAATTAATGTCAGTTTATATAGTTTTCTAGTTGCAAGTAAATGCTCTTCGCAGTTGGTCTCTTTTACTTCTGTCGTCTCCCACTTCAACAAACATTATACAAGTCCTTACACGCTATATCTTCTCTGCAGGTCTCTCCCTCTCTTTCTCTCTCTCTCTTTTTTACAATATTGTTCAGTTTATGTTAGTTTCCTGCATGCATATATAATAATATGTCTACATTTTATGCCAGGTTTTAATTAATGGCTTTGAGTACATACTCCAATATGGGAGCACTTGAGAGCCTGAGCTCAGAAATGAGAGAAGCAGAGCTCCTCAGCTACTCCAACAATTTTGATCTTCCACTGAACACCTTTCTTCATCCACTCTATGAAGAGTACCAAGAAGATGACACCCATCATCTTCTTCTTCCATGCTTGCCTTCTCAATATTGTGACCCTCTCATGATCTCCTCCCTCCCTGATATCTTGACACCCCAAGATTTGGACCCCTACTCATACCCAAAGCGCCAGAAATGCCATGGAAATGACTGTTTCTTTGATGGGTTTTTACCTGACTTCTTCTCCCCCATGCCCCAACAAACCCAAATGATCAGTAGTGAAAGAAGTGTGTCGTCGCAGAGCATTGCGGCTCGGGAAAGGAGAAGGAAGATCACTGAGAAGACTCAAGAGCTTGGGAGGCTCATTCCCGGGGGCAACAGGATGAACACAGCTGAGATGCTCCAAGCTGCTTCCAAGTATGTCAAATTCTTGCAGGCCCAAGCTGGGATTCTTCAACTCATGGCCTCATTCCAGGTATTTCTTTCTGAGTTAACAATCAAGCATGTCCCTTTCAAAAAAATAAAAAACAATCAAGCATGCCACCAATTTATTGTCGAGTAATGCTATTTATAATAAATTTTTATACGATAAATTCGCATACGACTGTCATACAACATTTAAATCAATTACTACTTGTAAAAATAAAAATCAATAACTGATATTAACTGCCCCATCTTCACAATTATATGTTAGAACAATCATTGGTTTTGCTGTCTATGACAATGGTCAAATATTCCTCAACTATATATGCTTACTAGATCTTCCCATAAAGACTCAATCTAATTAGCTGTTAACTCAAAATTTGATAAACGAATAAGAATAAAGGAGAGAGAGAGAGAGAGAGAGAGAGGGAAATTAGGAGACAGTTAAAAGGGAAGAAGAAGGTGAGGAACATAGGGGAAGTTAAGCGATATGTCTGCACGAAACTTGAGGAGAAAGTTGAGAGACGTGCATGGAAGTAGGAGAGAGAGAGCCGCACGTGTTAATTCCAACTCTTTTGTTTTGTTTTTTTTCATTTGCTACTTTTTGCATGTAATGCCTTATTTATTTTTCCTGTGACTAAATACCAAGTTGTAAAGAAAGCCCAGGATAACTACGATAGAAATGGTAGGAAATGATTTATTAAATAGGGAGATAATAATAATAATAATAATAATAATTTATATTTATATGGGATAAAATAGTTAGGAAAAAAAAAGAGTGATGGGCCCTAATTAGCTAGTTGATTAGGGTTCATAAAACTAACCCTGGATTAATTGAAACTTGGGATAGTATTCGTCAATAATTCTTGAGGATAATTCAGATTACAAGTCCTTTTTTGTTTGTTGTTTTATTTATTTATTTTTATAAGTGATTCTGATTACAAGTCCTTTATTATTCAAAAGCGCAAATTTGATGGGAATTAAACTGAACTGACAAAACTTTAGGCCACCTTGGACAAAACAAACTATTATTATTATTATTATTATTATTTTATAGAATTACATTGGCTGTCCTAGTCCTAATCCATCATAACTTTCAGCCTCCATTTCTGTTGCCTTCTAATATAAAAAATTCGTCCCAAATTAGCATCAATACTGAAATGGCTATTGTATTGAAAACAATAAGGCATGCATATGAAATGATAAGAAAATTAAATGATTACTGTGCAGGAAATAAATGGGGCATCTCCCAGGGAAGAAATGCAAGTCATCCTCACATCCCCATCGGTTCAGGAGAAGCTATATTTGGAGGACAAGTGCTTGGTGCCAAAGGAGCTTGCCAAAATGTTATCAAAACATTGTGACATCAAATCTAACCCTTCAATTTCTAATGATCTCAATCAACTGTTGAGGTCGGAGAATTGACAAGGTGGCAGCGGGGGCAGCAACGGCGACAGCAACGGCAGCAAGATATGTTCCACTTATGCATTTTACTTGTACGAGTTTAATTTTCTTGTAAATATTTTCGCAGTCGACTTTGATTCATCTCATGGTTAATTAATTTTCTGCCTGAAAAGTTTCTCATCCACAAAGACACAGTTGCTGCAGAATACATCTTTGTTCAGCAGGGAAATGCTGTGGTTCACTTGATTGACAAGAAATTCATCAACCAGAAAAGTGGAATAACTGAAAACAAATGTAATTCCATTATTTCAATCTTGTGTGTCAAATTGGCTTCCCAAACAACTGTTTTAGATACAACCTCCTTGGTCACAATCTATGTGTGACAAACATCTTGAGGTTCATGCTTCTGGTAAGCTTCCAATGTTGTTATAGGCATTTACGAAGTATCAACAGGTGTCTCAGATTGTGCCCCCCATTCAGTCCAAGATCCATCATAGACTGCAACATTAGACCGACCAAGTCGGTGTAGGCCCTGAAAAACATAAGCATAACCTTTTCAAAACACAAGCATTGATGAGACCAAGGTCATTCTATTGCCAATACAAGTAGAGACAATGTTATATACCATATTTTTATCTTCAGTTTGCTGATTTGGTATTTTTTTTTGATAAGTAGTTTGCTGATTTGGTATTGCCAATCCAAAGGCTAATTGACAGTACATACCACATCAACAACATGGGATAAAAATGTGGTGTATACCGTTACTCACGCAAGTATTTCCCATCAGAAAACTAGCTCTGTGGGCATCTGATTATTCTTCGGGGCAAGTATAGGCACCTAGCTTGTCATTCATTTTGTATTGTTTTCTACTAATTGAATAGAAATATAAATTATTTTACCCAAATGCCCAGAGGGAAAGGGACCCCTCCCTTTTCCTCTTCATATCTGCCTAACCAAACAAGAAAAAAGCCAATCCTTCCGTTTATGTTCCAACTATCAACCAATCAAAATGTTTTAACACATTCCAACACACACACACACACACACATATATATAGAGGGAGAGAGAGAGACCAATGCAATGACGCATGCAGTTACTCCTGTGCCACATGAAGTTACAACAGGGCTTTCCAAAGAGATGCCTGCAGAAGAATTTGGGATTAGGATCCTCATATTACAAAATCAAGTTGAGCCTAGGTTGCCAATGGTCAATTTACTCCTATGCTTGCATAAAGCATACGCATGGCATAATTGCAACTGATCAAAAGCCCAAAAACAAGAAGTAAGCTTGGTGTATAATGTAGATTGAGCCAAAATAAGTCTTTAAGCTTATTCTTGGAATCACAACAAATTTTAACCTCTAATATTTGGTCCACCACTCATTTCATTAGATTTCAAAGGGAATACAGTTAATAAACTTCTATTAAAATGTGAAACTTCTAATCTTTCAAAATATCATATATACCATTTCTATTCACATATTGTTAGCATTATACTTATATAATTACAATCTCAAGGGCTTGTATGAAATGGAAATGGTGAAGCACGTCGTTCAAACTACTCAAAGCGTTTAAATTGATAGCTTTAAATCAACCAAAGGAAAAAATAATAATAATAATCTTATTCAAGTGATAGATTGACACAAATCATACATTGAAAATATGGAAATGCAAATCATGATGATTTCAGAATATTTTGTATTGCAAGATTCTTGTCTCTGGACTTTGCTCAGATCATTTTCTCATTCTTGATTGTGGTGATGTTCAGGTGGCAGAAGATACTTCAAGTTTGAGAACATATGGTTAAAGGCGGAAGGTTTTTTGAATAGGATGAGACAATGGTGGACCACTTATCATTTTCAAAGCTCTCTGAGCTTCATTTTCGCTCATAAACTCAAGGGTGGCTTGAAAGTTGATTTAAGAATCTGAAATGAACATGTGTATGGTAATGTGGAGAGACCCATCTAAAGATTCTTTTGGATGAATTGGTGTTCTTGATGGCTTGGAGGAAAGAGCTTTATGTGACAAAGAGAAGTTCAGGAAAAACAAAGTTATTAGCGATTTGGAGAGGGCTCTCTTATTGTACGAGATGAGTTAGAGGCATAAGTTGAGGACACTATGGTTAAAACAGGGTGACAAGAACTAAGTTTTTCTACAGAGTAGCCAACTTGAAAACTTTGGTCCACTATGCTAGAAAATACTTACCCATCATTCCACCATCACTGCTTGTAAATTTTGTTTTGTTTAGTTCTCTCTCTCCCTCTCTCTACCGGGGCTACGCCTTTGTGATTGTAATAAAATTTTGATTAATTATATATAAAAAAAAACGATAATTTCATATTTCAATGTGACTAAGAAATTATAAACTGAGCTTTGGTCCACTATGCTAGAAAATACTTACCCATCATTCCACCATCACTGCTTGTAAATTTTGTTTTGTTTAGTTCCTTCTCTCTCTCTCTCTTTCTCTCTCTCTCTCTCTCTCTCTCTCTCTCTCACACACACACACACACACACTCAGAAGAATTTCTCTATCCATCATTCTACCACCAGTCCTTGCACATTCAGTTTTGTTTTGTTCTCTCTCCCAGCTTCCCTCTACCTCTCTTCTCTCTCCTGGGTACTTGGTTGTGAAAATTGCAATTCATAGGATGCTATGGAATGTCATGTCTTATCTTTAGTAATTTATTAGTGCCAGTCACTACATTTACAAAAAAAAAAAAACACTAGCTTGGTAGCAATCATATGTCTTATATGGTGAAACAAGGATTCCAAGGAATGCCAGAATCTGCAATAGAGGAATTAAAAATGAAGCAGGATACTTCAAGCCATAATGAATGATGTGAAGTGCAGACTTCTTGACTGCAACAAGTTTAAGAGTTTCACTCCAAATAAAATAATAAGCTTTAATTGGAACCTTCCATCTTATGTTTTCCATATGAGTCAATAGAGTATGATTGAGTGGTTAGTATGCAGCCTTAACCGCTAGCTTTGTGTTTGCATATATTGATTCATCAAAAAAAATTGTATCTATAGGCACAATAAATTGATAATCATAAAACATGTCACATAAGAAAGAGAACATAAGCTTAATGATTGGCTGCCGAGGCTCTTTCCTCATTCTCCCTCTCTCTCACCCACAAGGGATAAAAATCTTCTAAAGTGATGAAATGACTAATATTATCATGTCAAGTGGAAAAAAGAGAAAGCACTTTGATATGAAGCAAATATAACAGTTTCTTGGTCACTTTTACATTTGTTAAAAAATAGGTAAATGCTAACCTGATTAAACTTTTAAGCACCCATTTGAATAGGAGGAATCCAAGGGAACAAAATGGAGAGGGAACCCACCATTCCCTTGTGATGCCAATTGGGGGAGGAATGAAACGTTGACTTTCCATCACATTCCTCTCAAAGCCACCATTCTGGTTCTGCCCACTTTTGGGCAGAACCCCAATTAATGGAAAGCAATTAAAAGTGCTTTCCTTTGAAATTATCTTTCCATCAAGAAAACAAAACTCTTAACTTTTTAGAAAAGGATATAATAGTAATATTGTTATAATCAGATTCCTTTCCACTCCTTAAATACTTTCAAATAAGAGATACTAATTCTCCTTTCCTTACAAAAGTCCAAACAGCTAAAGGAACTTAATAATCTTTTTGGTTGCTGTAGAATTCAGATGGTTCTTTGTTCGAGCAGAATGGCTACTGCAGGATTGGTTCTGAGTCCTTTGCTTTTGTACATTGAATCATTTGCTGATCAGGCTTGTGTGGAAGAATTGTTGGAAGTTGGTATAGATATATGCTGGGTTGAGTTGGCTGGTGTTTTTAGCTAGAGGTTGCTCTGGCTGATGGTTGGTTGGTTGCTGAAGTGGTTCTGCCTGATGCAGAATGTTGATGCAGATTTGGCTTTGAATTTTATGGTATTGTGCGACAAGTTTCTTTGTTAGGTATAGATATAGAGTCCATTTGCAATTGATACTTTCTGTTACAGCAATGCTGAGGGTTTTTTTTGGGTGGTGATAATTGGATTGTGTAGGTGTTGTATGGTCTGGAAGGTCCTTACTGTACAGTTTAGTGTTTAGGAAACTTGTTTTGTTTCCTTGAGTTTTTGATCTGAAAGGAGCTAGAGTGCATTGTACTTTTCATTGATATATGAAATATTTACTCACTCATCCTAAAAAAAAAAAAAAACCTTAATTATCTTTTCCACTAATTTCCATTCCTTTACGAACTCCAAAACTCACTTAAGTAACTTACAATCACCCATACACTGCGTGTGGGGCTCTACGTTACACAATCTCAAATGAATATGCATAAAAGTTTTACCTGTCTCACGTGGCTAATCCCACAATATTATATTCATTATGTATTTGTATTGATCCAAATTATTTCAGATCTACATGTTTTTTTCTTTTTTCTGGTTTCAAAAGGAGAGAGAAAAAAAGAGATTCAAACTAGTGACTTCCACTTTATGCGGCATGGTTTCCAACCGATTATACTACCACTTGGAATTCCAAATCCACAAGGAATTAACATGTAAATAGGAATTTTCTCAATTAAGTTCAGTGAGGAATTTTTTAATAAGAATAGAACCGACACTAGGAAAGAAAAATTAAGAAAAAAAAATCCTTACCTTCTTGATCAAATCGTCTCTTTAGCTCATCTGCAGGTAAGAGTGTCTGGGAAGCATCCAACACCTACAAATAAACACCATACATGTTGATAAACAAATTTTTTATGTTGCATAGCTCAATGGATTTGGATCCAATGAAGTGGCCACAACAGGAGAATCCTGGTGAGAACCTACTAAGAGCCACAAGTGAGATTCATTTAGACTTCCAAGTCAGGAAAAATGTGGGAGTAACTAAACCACGAAAACCATGGATCAAACAACATTTGAAGTAAAGCTAAATTCCAATACAACCAGGGAAAATAAATGGATTCAATGTAACAGTTGGGTAAGCAATGTGTGATTCTTCAGATCATACCAGATAACAGACACCTTACAACAATTTGATCTCTCACCTGGGCAAAAGGAATACACTTGCTGCCAGGTACATGACCACTTCTAATCCCCTTTCGAGGCTCTGCTGCAGCACCATCAAACCTGTGAGAAGATAATATCTCCATTAAATTCAAGAATGTTTTACTAGAAATATGCATTCTGGAAATCATTCAAAATTATATTTACAACCAGAAATCACTTTCTTGACCACTTAACACAGTGAAGTCAGGACCATCCTTGGCAATCCTCTACAAAATAGGCTACAACAATCATGGGCTCGTGAGTTGGACATACCCAATCATCTCCAGATGATGCTCAGGTTTAGCAAAATTTTTTTTTTTGAAAAGTCAATAGAATTAAACAGAAGCGCAGAGGGGCGCAACCCTTGGTACATTGGGAGTATACAAAGGGGTTTAGGGGGAAAGGGAGAAGAAAGAGAGAAAATCAGAAAAACTAATCACTCGCGGAGCCAGCCACCCTATAGTCCAAGTGAAAAGTGTAAAAAAGAACAAATGGAGAAGTTCCTCATGTGGCCTTGACTTGTCCTCCAAGCACCTATCATTACACTCCTTCCAGATACACCATATAATGCACAGGGGAACCATTTTCCAAACAACCGCACTCTTCGAATGGCCACCAGTCCATCAGCTGGCATATAAATCTTTGACTGTGCTAGGTTTAGCAATTAGAATCAAGCAAGCTACGTCAAAGCCAAAGAAATAGATGGAATCAAGCTTGAGTTGTACTTTGCTTGTAAAGTTCCTGATCTAAAATATTCCAATTATTCACCTGGCCACCAAACTGGCCCAAGAACCAATTTCATAGAGCATTAAAAGTCATACGAACATAAAGGCCTGGTTTGCTCAGCCCCATAAACAGGAACTCTTGGTGATATAAATATCACATTTAGATTATGTTGACACACATTTTGTTAGTCAATGATTGCCAATCAAATTGGGCTTACAGAATTAGTCCATGTTTGACCAATTACCCATTGTTTACATAGAACTTGGTTTGTTTACCACAGACAGGAGCTTCTAATCTATTTGTTATCAAGCTTCTTGTCATTTTATTGGCAATGAATAAAAAATTACTAAAAGAAAGTACAAGGACAAAGATGAGAAATTTATGAAGAAAAGGGAAGGAAACAATGAGTGAACTAAATGCTTAAAACCAAACACAAGTTTTTCAAACCAGCAGCACAAGAATCACAGTCAATATTCCACAAAATTTCACATATATTACCTTCTCTGGGTGAAGCCATCATATTCATAGATCAAGAGAAATACAAAAAAAGAAGAATATTGGCTACCTGGCCTTTGATCGGGCATCTATGTGTTGGTGAGTCCTTTCCTCAATGTTCTTTTTAACCTGGAAAATCCACAGAAGAAATGTGGTCAGATTGTTGAAATCAGAACCTAACTTACCTAGGAAACTTCTGCCCATACTGGCTAAGACAAAACTTGCTTCCATAGAAAATAAGTCACTAACTTAGAATTCTCTAGTTACTTCAATAGAACAAGTATAATGTCTAGGGTTGTACATGCGGGTAGTTACTAACCACAACTAATCACTAACCACTAACTGCATATGCGGATGCAGTTAATAACCGCATCTGCATACCTTTAAATATATAAACAAATTCACCAACCACCACACTTTGTAATTTGTATGTTTGTATTTTCTATATGAACCCATCATAGGGTGTGTGTATTTTCTTTGTTATTTTTAAGCTGGAATGTGGAATCAAGATATGGATTTCATTAAAACAACAGGGCTTAAAAAACACTAAAACAAGCTTAAAACATTTTCAAAATCGTTTAAAATAGGCCTTAAAAGAGACCCAAAAAAGGCTCAAAAGGCCCATTACCTTATGGCTGATATATGGATAGAGGTTAATAACTATATTCAATAATTATGTGGATAGCAGTTAGTAACCACATGACGTGGATACGGATGCGGTTACCTAAATTTTTTTTATTTTTTTATATATAAAAGTGATTTCATTATCATTAATTAAACACAAATGGGCACAACCCTAGTAGACAGAGAGTATACAAAGAGAACCCTTAATCATATGAAAAAGAACAAAAACTCAAGAAAATATGCGAATATAATAATGCCCATCCATAATGGATTTATACATTGAAGTCAACTTAAAGGCATTTTACTAGAATAAATAACTCATATGACCCTTTAGAATGCATATCACATACAATACATTCACAATCAAGCATGCTATGGACCCATGATCGTGCACCATTCTATTACTAAAACCAAAGACATACTTTGCATTCATTTGTCATAATACATCAGGTTGGAAAAGCCAATCAGAGTCAGCTAGCACTTTTGTAAACAAAAATGAGACATAATCTTAATTTTATAAGGAAAACAGTACGGATTAAGATAAGAGCAAACTAACCTGCTCAAGGGTCCAGACAAGATGTGGCTGAAATTTTGTGTGAAATGTAATTGGCCCAATCTGCAGAAGAATAACGCATGTCATTACAATGACTAACAAGATTGCAAAAGTACACTCAAACAGTACAAAAGATGAATAAAATATTAGGAAAAAAAATTGTCAATCAAGTGGGGACCTGGTATGATATATAAGAATCTGATACCTTATGCCAGCAAAGAATATTGAAGCTTCAAAAAGGCAAGGAAAAAAACTTCTCATGAAAAAATACACCTGTGTCAACCTCTATATCAAAATTTCTAATTCCTTTCCTACTAAATTATGTTTCACATTAAGCTAAGGAACAAAATTACAGAAACAGTATTATTTTACATAACCTAGTTGGCAGTAAACAATAAAGAATTTCCCATGGAAAGCGTCTTCTCTGATCCATACTATAAAGTAAACACAAGAAAGAGATATGTCTTTCAAAAAAAATGCACAACAGGCCTACTTAGCAAAATGGCTATAAAATAGCAACATACTTTAGCACCTACCTCCCTGCAACATTTGCCTTTGAAATCCTAACCTTGCTCCAGTTCAAATGATTGAAAGATAAAATTTTCTTCTCCAGAAGCAATTGCCAATTGAACACAATTTTACCTCAGTTTTCAAAAGCATGAGGTAAGAAGCTATTATATTTACAAGGTAGCTTCTTACAACCCCAAGTCAATATTTTCTTTTTATAAGTAACCGATATCATTAAAAGAGTAAAGTGTAAAGAGTAAAGTGCCCTCAAGTATACAGGAAGTATTCATGAGAAAACACCCTCTGCGCTTTTTTTTAATGATTATTACTTATCCAAAAAAAGTATTCATGAGAAAACACTTAGGTAGAAGAATAAAAAAGTATAAGAAAATCATGATAGCTAATTACCGCAGGAGAAACAAAAGCACTGTATAGCATATAGAGAGCTTTTTCTTCAATATTTAAGATAAAAAAAATTATGAGAAAATTATTCACAAGACAATGAATTACCATAAGCATGGAGAAAATAAAACCTAAACTATTTCCATCCCACAAAAAAAGGAACCAACAGGAGAGAAATCTGAGACAAATTGAATCAGTTATGAACTTACTGCCTGTCCCTGATAAACTTTCTCTATCGCCTCACTGGCAGCACTAGCTTTCACAATAGCATCACTAGAAGCACTAGATTCAACATCGTATCCAGATGCACGCCATCTTGGCAGGCCTCCATCTAACACCCAAACTCTGTCATGCCCAAATACTCGGAACATCCTTATTATTAGAATAGAAAATGAAACATATCAGTGTATGATTAGTAGCCAAAACATGAGACATTGATTCCAGTGAAGTTGAACATTTATTATCAATGCCACAACTCACCACCAGACTCGAGCAGCACTAAAAATCCCCTTCCCATCATAAACAACCAACCCATCTTTGTTCTCAATGCCAAGGGCAGAAACAGCAGCAGCAAAAGCATCCTCGGATGGCAACATGTGAGGCAACTGATACAAGTTACCAATTCTATATTATAAACAGAGGGAAAAAAGGGAAATGCATACAAGATAAATAAAAAAGGAGGCGTATGAATGGCACAATAGCACACCCACCTAGAAAGTCTCCTTGTTTAAAACAAAATCATTAGAACATTTTGAGCTCATCTGCTGAAGTTAAGGAATTGGAAATTATTTTCTCAAACATATTCTTTAGACTCTCATACAAGATATGTTCTTGATAAGCACCGAATGTTGCACATTCAAGCCCCTTAACTCGCATTTGTTAATTCCTTAGCATTGTTATTTTGTTTTATTTTGTGTTATTTTTGTGTTTTCAGGTATTTAATAAAGATATAGGAAAAACCATTGATTTTAGGCTTAAAGCACAATTTGAGAGGACTTAGAAGATATGATTAAGCTTAAACAATCATAATAGAGGACATATATGATGTGGTTAAGTTTAATCAAATCAAGGAAATGATAAAATTGGAATTTCTCCAATTGGAGTCAAAATCAGATCGGATAGAATTTCAAATTCTGAACATGTCTCAGTATTTTGGCCATAACTTTCAGCTCAAATATTGGATTAAGGTGATTCAAGGGGCATTAGAAAGATAATTCAAAATTCTACAAATCATGCTGAAATAGGATTTTCCTAAATCGGACTCCCGCTACGCCAAAATCGTCCCGCAATAGAAGGAAGCAAATCTGGACGAATCCTATTCTGATTTGTATATGGATTGACTCCTAATTTGACTAGGAGATTGAAATTCGAATTTTCTAGGTTTCCTAGGGCTTCTAGGACTTGTTGCTCCCTATAAATAAGTCTCTAAGCTTCAAGAAGAGATAGACTTAGTTTTATACAGAAAATATTTCTTGGAGGCTTAGCAGAGTCATGAGCGGCTAAACCCCTTTGTGGGGTGTTGATGTAACCCTTTCCAAGTACAATGATTTGATTGTATTTAAATTTCAGACTTTCTTATGTATGTTGATTATATAACTGTGAGAATTGCTACAATTAAATTATGTTCTTAATTATTAAATACAATTGTTCTTAAATTCCAAAATCAATATTTGTGAAATTCTTATCTTGTCTTAGAAAGTATTTTACTTTTATTGAACTCAAATCATTCTTATTTTCTATGATTATAGAGATGATGGTTATATAATGGGTTTTAATAGACATATGATTAATAGGATTAAGATAGGCCATGCCTAGGAAAGACGAGTCGTAGTACACCCTAGTTTAGTGTAATTTAGGTAGACAATTCGTGCCAACCGAAGATGGGTTATGCTATTCCATTAATTATATGAAACTTATTAATGGGTTTTATAGTTTATACCTAGGGAAGACGGGTCGTGCCATGTCTTAGTGGTTAGGTGGACAATCCGTGCCAACCGAAGATAGATTATATTTACTCTTTAATAAGGTAGTTTCTTGTTTAGTTATAACATGCATAGAATGAATTTCTGGAATTGAATCTAATTAACTATTGTTGTGCGGATAAAGGTGAAGTCAATACCCTACACTCTCTATCATATTTTAATTATCTTTTATTTTATGCATTTACTTTTAGAAAACAAAATCAAAACAAATCTCTTTTAATTAATTAGGTTAAATTTAGTCTTTCAAATTTAGTAACGAAACCCTTACAGTCCTCGAGGTTTGACACCCTCAATATAGCCCTATCTTACATGATTCGTTCTATTGTGAGTGGTTAATTTATTATTGATATATTTTTGACACGGAAAGACCACATCAGTTCTCTTATATATTCAATCTATTTATTGGTCAACTGAAGAAATTATCATGTAATAAACGAAAGAGGTCTCTTATAGTCCTTTATTTTCAAGAAGCACATAAGCAACACAATCCAACTGACAATAGCTTCACAAGGTGCAAATTATATACATTTTTCAAAAATTCATGAAAGACGACAGTAATTTAGGCTGCATTCTGCTGACTCTCCACAAGTGCTTCTAGCTAAAATTTCAGGGGAGACCTTTGCAGCGAAAACCTTCTCCAGAAGTCCATTTGGCCAAAGATACCCAAGATAGATTTTCAAAGTATTCATGAAAAGCTATATATTCACTTAAGTGAAGAGATAGACAACCACTTTTATCTCTATTTTAACGAAACCAACCTATTATTTAATCATCACAAAATATTTGATAATAAATCTGATTTAGGTTGCAAACAAAAGAATTCACCTTTAATTCTAAAATTTCCCAATTAGAATGTGGATTTCTCTTCACTTCTCACCCCAAGCTTTGCTTTTCTTTTCACAAAGGCTTTACCTAGAGAACCAAAACCCCCGTACACGAAAAAGTATACAAGAGAAGCAACTACCCTATTAGAGTTGAAAATCTAAAAAGTTAAAAAGATTAGAGGAGGTTCATGAATGTATCTCAACAGAAAAGTATGGATATTGCTCAATATGTGAATATACATACATACATATATATAGAAATCTAAATATATAATCATCATATACGTATGTGTGTAAATATGTATTTAAGTTTTGCATGGATGTGTAGAAAAAATATGGAAGGCAAGAAACCATCTCACATTTGAAGTTCGGTCTGCTATCCCATCTACGTCGAAGAAAAGGGCACCGGGAATATGAGCAACCTATTGGAGAATATCAATTGAGGAAAATGGATCAGAGCTGAGGCAGAAAAAGTACAACAGACAAAATCTTACAGAAAGGATGTAGGGAGCATATCTCGATTATACCATATACCAAAAAAATTTCAGAACCCAGAGGATGAAAAATCTATCAAACTCTATTTTCAAAGTGATTTTAACATAATCTTAGCAAATACCTGATACTCTTGAATTGGATTCCTCTGCTCATCTGGCATGTACCAGGATGCATCCAACACCTGAATAGAATAAATAAATGAAAATTACCGACTTTTAATACTAAGCTTGGTTCTGGGGCTTGTATATGGGGTATAGTGAGGTTGATGTTCTGTAAATACAAAGCTTACTGTTCTCCGGAAATATACAAGCCAAAAGCTACTAATATCTGAACACAATTTCAGAGATCACATCAGTTTACTATAACTAGTATTAGAGCATATGCTTTGCATCTAGAGCCTTACAAAAATTGTTATTTACATCAATATTTGTAAGTGAAGTAATAATTGAATTAATGATTTTTTTAGAAAAATATTGATGATATAGTTTTTACTTATTATAAATATGAAGTTCAGACTAAGAAACATAATTTGCATATAGTGGGATATAAGAAATAGAGTGCAAATATACGTTCGGAGTTATTAGCTACAATGATATCTAAAAATTTGGCCCCTTTAGAATCAATTAGGGTATTTAAGTTGATCAATTTTCACCATGGAGTTCATGTTTTTATATATGGTATAGATGACTGCTAGCAAATCAAATTCCAAATCGACTTTAAGTATATACCCACTGCTGACCTTTTGGGCCCATTGTAACTCAGAAAAGATTCAGAATTCGCCTCAATATGAATTTGGGACTGTAATCACCCATGAGAATTAAAGGAAATAGATGGGCCAAGGGGTAGGAGAAGGACTGCACACATTATATTTTTGCTTAGTACCTTAAATATGTAGGGCATTGTAAAGGTATTTCCAATATTGATATCGTGAGGAATAATCAGAACCCAATCTGAACCACAGATCAGACAGACTCTATTAAGTCAGATTCAAGTTTGAAATTGCTAAGTTGTAGGATTTACAATCCAAGACACGCAAATTATACCATTTGGTTGGTATTGTACAGAAACAACTTCTTAATCTATTCCCATTAATTATCAATAATTTTGTAGCCAAAAAATAAAACAACAATATATAACAGATCCTATCAGATTTCTTATCCGCTAAACTGGATTGAATTAAATAAATAAAAAATAAATTATGCAAATTAATGAGTGTAATCATGACAGAAACATATTTTGGACTTAAATAAAATAGAAAATATAAATCCAGCTATCTCAATTATGTGTGATTTAAAAAAACAAAAAACAAAAACTAGGGTGGTATAAATACAATAATTTAATGTCTCAACTTTCCTAAGTATTCTCAGAGTATATTGGAAATTAAGAACCTCCGTAAGACACTTTTACCAAGGCAATGGACGTTAGAAATGTACCAGCAGAGAGACAAAATTGAGAGGTGTGTTTTTTTAGAACCCTCTAAGGGATATCCAACAGAAAACTCAGCCAAGCTCTACCTAGTACATTTGTGCAGTCCTGGACATTTTGCATAATTGCCGCCCCCCACCCCCCCGGGGAAAAACTACACTTATGCTTTGTTCTTCATCAACCATCGTGTCAAGCTTTGTTGAACCTTGTTGTTAACAAACTTTGTATCTTATGCAAGTTCTAATGAATAATTTCCCCTCCTCGCACCCCAATCCCTCCACAGTCCAAATCAAAATGGAACAATGAAAAGTAAAATGAGCAA
Organism: Carpinus viminea; assembly: GCA_013348765.1. Classification (NCBI taxonomy): domain Eukaryota; kingdom Viridiplantae; phylum Streptophyta; class Magnoliopsida; order Fagales; family Betulaceae; genus Carpinus; species Carpinus viminea. The sequence goes on along the minus strand of CP054672.1, from coordinate 32,958,202 downwards.
TTAACTATTTGGTGTCTATTGAGTTCATATAAATATGAAGAATATTTGAAGAAAGAAGAATCCTACACCAACATATAGAAATCCCTTTAAGTATGAATTAGGTCAATCCCATTTGAGAAACAATTTAATTTCTTGAATATATATGTGGCATAATCATAAAGAATAAGTGACAAAATTGGTTGACAAAAAGAAAAAGGCTACCATCCTTTACCATGAGCTCTTGTTATGGGCCTACTTGTAACACAAAGGAGTAAACAGGCATCAGACTGGCGTATACAGATCTAGGTACAAAAGCTTACTTAAAAAATTTACATACAAGTAAAAGTCACTTGATCAGAAAAGAACTAGAATTGGAGGCGATGCAAGTCAAAAGACAGAAGAATCTGAAGTTTGTTCTAAGGATGTAATCACAGCAAACTGAACTTTGACCTCAATATTGCATGACAATAATGCATGTAAAATGGTCTCCCATATCCTATTATGAGAAAGAGAGAGATTTGTGTGCATCTATGCACACTATCATATATGTTAGCATGGATGTATATACATAGAGATATGAAGATGTGATTTATAAGATGAAGCAAAAGAAATTTCCACTCGAATAGAAGAACTGAATTCAAGAACAGCATTCAAAGATTCAGGTCATTTCCACATTCCACAAAAAGGAAAGAAAAAGGCACAATAGGAACAAGCGCAAGCAGTAACCTTGAGATCAGGCTCCTTTAGGTTAGCATGGAGCCAATCAATGGAAACAACAGGCTCATTTGTAGATAAGGATTGTGTTGAAAAATGAGCTTGTCTCCCAACCACTGAGGAAGCCATAATACAAGGAATCCGAGGTGATGTTCTATATGCTGTATAGGTGGGATCAGGTTGAAAGTGAAATGGTCTCTTCTGCAAGTAACATGAAAAACCATATCATATCATCATACGATCTTGGCCAAAAGAGCATAACAAGATTGGACGGATAGCTTCAACTCACTAAGACAGTTTCAATACAAACACAAAGGTTTTTACTATCAAACTAATTTCTTCCCAAAATATACAAAATCTAAATAAAAAATTGTACAAAAATCACATGATCAAAGATTCTTTTAAACATTTTTGCAGTTCAGTTTAGACCTTCAGGATACAGCAAAAGCATGTAAAACAGATTTGCACTATAGGATTTGCAAAGATATCACTGCATAAATCTCGTCGAGCAAAAGCATTAAATGCACTCTATGCACCCTAAAAAAATTCTCAGTCTTTCCTGCATAGATCTCGCATAAGACACGACTCGTTGGATTTCAAATTTCCACAGATAAGTCCATCATACCTGATGCTTGAAAAATAACAACAATCATAAAGAAAGGAAAAGTAACAAACTAACACGCAGAGCTCAAAACAACTGCTCGTCTTTTTCGTTTGGTTAAAGTAACAGTCCAAAACAATTGCTACACACTACACAATGCCACGAGTTAATTCATGTGATCAAGAACTGAGACCAGATACAAAGAATTAAATCAACTTCTGGAACGGATAAAGGAAACCTTTCCAAGCCCAAGTCTAAAATTCACAAATTTTGCCAAAGAAAAAACATAATTTATAACAACCCTTCCATCAGAGAAACCCTGATCAATGCAAAACCCCACTTCTCACACTCAAAACCACCAAAAATAATTCAAAACTATTAACAAATTATAAATTTTATATACACGGGCCAACAAAACGGAATACCCACATGGAAAAACCGATCAAAACAACCATTAGAACAAAATTTACCCAAATACAATCACAGAATTCAACCAAACAAACCAAAACCGACACATGTTTTGGACATTTAGCACATACCCAGTTTAAGATTTCTCAAAAACAATCGGGACTTACATTGAAGAGGGAAGTCAAAAGTCGGGGCTTGTGAGAGAAAGAGCAGGAAGAGTGAATCAGGCGACAACCCAAAAGAGTCCTTGTTAGGCTGGCTGCTGCCATTTACTTATAGACCATAAGAGTTAACGTCGGGCTTTTGGTGGCTTTCGGGTCAGATTTCAGTGAAACAAGACGAAGGAATTGTGCTGCGCTGTTGGACGTTGTGGTCTATTGCAGCTACTACAGCCCTTACTGCTTTATACCATTGACAGAGACCTGTCTGCGTTAAAATATATATTGAGTAGTTTTTTTTTTTTTTTAATTAAAAAAAAAAGAAAAAGAAAAAAAGTTAAGCTTAAAATAGATAAAAGTGAAAAGTGAAAATACTTTTATAGCAGGTCAGATTTAAAATATTTTTATTAAAGAGAAATGATATATGTATTTTTGAGTGCTTTAAAAATTATCATTAGTTTTAAAATTTAGAGTTTTGAAGAGGTAATTCAATCAATTGTGAATCACATCTCATAAAGTGGAGGTCAATAGTTCAAATTTTTCCTCCCCCTTCTTTTATGTGGATAATTCAAAAAAATTAAAATTAAAATTTAGTGATAATTATCCAAAATATGATAATGATTTTTATTATAAATAATCAACATTTTAGTTAGAAAGGAAAAAAGAGAGAGAAGAAGTGAAAGAATAAGAGGGCCTGTCTTGTCTTTCATGTGCGAATTTTTTTAAAAAAGGTGGAAGAGAGTGGACCGAGTGGAGGCATTTCCAATTGGTAAAAGAATGACAAGAGAGAAATGATGGAAGGAAGAGAATTAGAGATTGGAATGAAAGGAGGAAAACTCAAGAACTACTACCACTAGGCCATTTGGCCACTTTGTCTTTTTATGGAGGGTTAAGGATTAAATTATGACAGGCGATAGTTTTTGGAATATTTCAAGTATAATATTGACATGGAGCAAGGGTATTTTGGTAATTTTGGTAGGTAATATTTTAAATTGGAAATTCAAGATGGAATTTCTTAATTAAGATAATTACTCTGGCTCTCGTAACTCTAAAGCATTAGAAAAATGATTCTTTGGACATCTGATCCTGAATGAATATTTAAGTAAAATTTTGCTCAACTTGGTTAAAAACAAATAAATTTTAAGAGAAACTTCACAAATGACTAATGAAAAAGTCAAATTTATTGGAGTTGTAGAGTAAGAGCCTGCTTAGGATTGCGGTGGAAAATAGAGTTTTTGGAAATAAAGCTTTTGCCTATAAGCTTTTGTCAAAAGTGCTATTAGTGAAAAGTCATTACATATTTGGTAATTGCATGTCTTAAAGTGCTTTTTTAATATTACAATATTTGGTAACAAAACTAAAAAAGTGCTTTTAGTTGCAAAAATGACATATAAGGACATGTAATTAATTTTTTTAGTATAACTAAAAAAAAAATCATTACGTGACACAAAATATATGTCATTTTACGTAAAATCATTACATGTTGGTAATGACAATAAAGGCATAAGGTTGGTAATGAATTTTTTTTTTTCCATTTTATACCAACATTTTTATATAAAAATGGTTAATGTTAGCTTTCACAAGTACAAATTATTTTGTAATATTTTATGTAACAAAACGTTAAGATTTTATTTCTTTTGTACTTATATGTAATAAAAAGTGATGTCAATCATTTTCTTTGTCATTTTTTAAAGTATTTAACACACTTTTTAACACCACAACATTTCATATTAAAAAAGAATAACATTCAAGGAGATCCTTACAACATTTTAAATTGTTTATAACAAAAAAAAAAACATAAAAAAGAGAACATTAACGGGTTATAAGTAGATTAGCAATATGATCATACTCAATGTTCATAGAATTTTCATTTGATGTATCTGATTGTTGTATGCTTGACTCATCTTGTGTTTCATTATCGCTTATACTATCAGTAGGTAGTAAATCCCCATCATCGTCATATAGTTGAAACTTAGCATCCTTTATTGCATGCTTCCTAATGAAGTTATGAAGAGCCATAGTGCCACCACGATTTTCACTTGTTTATCATAAGGAAAATTCGACATGCAATGTAATAATTTCCACTTATTTTTCCAAACTCCAAATGTTCTTTCAATAGTGCATCTAAGTGATGAATGTGCATGATTAAAAATTTCATGCATACCCCTTGGTTGGCTTTCACGACAAAAGTCTGGTAGATGATACCGCTCCCTTTTGTATGGCCCCATGTATCCCTTGATGTGAGGATATCTCGCATCTACCAAATAATACTTTCATGTAATAAATATGCGAATAACACTCATAAAAAAATATTAAAATATATATTTTTAATGTATAATTCATAATTGTCATTTTTATTAAATACAAACTTCTAGGAGGGTATGGAAATCGCAATTCTTCCTTTCAAGTAGCTTTCAAAAAAATACATGTATCATGTGCAGTGCCTTCCCATCTAGCCCAAACAAAGGTGAAACACATATGAAAATCACAAACAGCCATAACATTATGAGTAGGAGTTCCTTTTCGACTAATATATGGTATTTGTTTTTATGGATAAATTTTAACTGGTACATGAGTTCCATCAATGGCTCCAATACAATCTTTGAAGTATGGCCAATACCACTCATCATCAAGAATTTTGCTTGGAACATCCCTAAATTCCCTATCAATAGGATTAATAATGTCAATCGCATTCTTGAAACGGCCATTAAAACACGAGTAAATGTCTACTAACTGTTTCTCCTGAATGTTGAAACCTTTCTTGCACTATTCTATTCCCAAACCCATGACCTAAAGTATTCAAAAACATAGCCACCAACTCTTTAATAGTTAATTTCCTAATACATTTTAAATGATATTTTTCCTTTAACTCTTTACACAAGTAAAGGAATACGTTTATTTCCATTCTGAAATTTTGTTTACACCTATCAGGATTACCTTGTAAAATCTCCATAACCCATTTATAACCTATTTGAGAAGATGTCCTATAAGCTTTCTTTGCAATATATGGCATATAATAGTTCTCAACAAATTCTACTGCTGCAGCTGCTAGAATAAAAACATCATTTTCATTTTTCTCCTCACCATAATCACTATCACTTGTATCTTCTTGAGTACTAGTATAATCATTATTGTCAATGTCTGTAAAAAAAACAACTAAATAAATAAACACAACATAAATATATAAGCACCCAAGAAAAAGATATCTACGTAGTTATGCAATATTCTAATATACTCACCTTAGTACACAAATCAACACATAAAAAAAATAATAACATTCAAATGGATTCTTAAAACTTTTTAAATAACTCATAACAAAACATAACATTAAAGAATAACAACATTATTCCATGCTACGACGATTAATTTCTCTATTTCCCATTCGCTTGATAAAGTCAATCTGCAACCATGGCTCTTTAATAGTCACAAACATCTCTCTATATAATCTCTTAAGAAATACCTATGTTGCAAACTTAAGGATGTCAATGTCATTTTCTCTTTCAGTAATCCCCTGAACAACATCCATAACCTCTTCAATATTACATCCAGGTTTATCGTAGTTCTTAGATGTGACTGTATTCTTACATTCGATTATATCACAGATACGACTCAAATGTTGACTAATGATTTGAACTCCTTTATTTCTTTTCTTGCATTGAACCGTAATACCAAACTTCTTATTTCCTTTATCCTGCGTATCTAGATCAGCAGGAATATCATCAATGTCATGTGTATTGAGATTTAGTTCATCATCCAAAATATCTTCACCTTCTAGAACATTGTCATCTTCATCAAAGTTGACATCTACACCATTTATGGCACCAATATCATTAGGAACCAGCCCTATGGATGGTGCCCAAGATCCCTCCCCGGTGGCAATTATATTTCTAAACAATATTTTCACCTTTATAGCATAAGCCAAACCAACTGTGCGAAACTTGGTTGCTTCTGGAACTTCCTGCAGTTAGTTATATGTAAAAATCAATAATAGATATTTTATAAACCACTTAAACAAAATCAAATAAGTAAAAGTATAATACCTGCAATTTTTTTTTCCCACAAATCATCGGGTGCATCAATTGTCTTTTTAACTAGATCCCATCTAAGGCCAGTTTTCTTGCCTATCAATCTCTTCCAAATGTTCCATTTTTTTTTCAAACTATCTCACTTGTTATTAAGTTGTTTATAACAATATTGTTTTCCAGTTTTTTCATTAAATTTATTTATCACATTTTTCCATCCTGTCTTATTGAAATGTGTTTCTGGGCGGTTACCAGCATGAATCTCAGTAATACATATATCAAGATAATCTTCTAGCATTTTTTCAATCAAACTACTTTCTTTATCGAGTATCTGTAGCAAAGCAGTTGTTTTGGCTTTTTTACTCATATTTGTCAAATAATAAATAACCGATAAAATTATAAATGAAAAATATGTTAAACACTACTAAAATTATATATATATTGGCATGAAAAGCACGATATTCACAAACAACAGGCAACAATAAAGAATATTATCTTAAAACAAACAACTAATATTACTTTTTGGAGAACTCAAATAAAAAAATATATATAAGAAATAGTCAACAATGATATAAAAATCTACAGCAAAAGAAAGAATAAAAGAAAAATAAGAAAGAAAAACAAATATATTCATTATAGAAACAAATAAAAAAAAAGGTTAAAAATTGACAACTCCCATCGACCCAATAGAAGCTCTGCAAATACCAAACAAGACTAGCTACACGAGTTTGTTCTCTTTGCTCAAAACCAATTATATTTATTCTAGAAATTAAATATATATATATATATATTGTTTGAAAAATTGACAACTCCCCACGTGAAGCTGTGTAGTGTGATTGTTTGAAAAATTAACAACTCCCCACGTGAAGCTCTGCGGTGTAAGTGTTTGAAAAATTGACAACTCCCCAAATGAACAACTACCCACATACTAGTTTACAAAAAAAAAAAAAACTCCCCACATACTACACTGCCTAAGACGGCTCTTTACACCTAACGTTTGTTCTAGAAACAATAAAAAAAAAAAAAAAAAAAAAAATTGAAGAAAAAAGCATATCCATGTGAAGCTCTACACGCCCACAGTACTGCCCACGTGAAGCTCTGCACGCCCACACTGCCCAAAAAAATTATTACCCTAAACATTAAACAATTAACACCGAAGCCATCTTCTTCCCTTCCATACTTCTTTTCTTCTCTAACTCTTCTTTGGATGACGGGCAAGGAAACTTGCGCGCAGAGCCGCAGATCTTTATTCTTATTTTTTCTAATACTATCCTTCTCTTTATTTTTTTTATAATACTCTCTCTTTGCAGTTCCATGCTCTGTATTTTTTATTTTATTTATTTTTTCGAATATTTTTATTTGTCAGTCTCTCTTATATTTTCCAATACTCTTCTATGCAGGTCTCTCTTTATTTTTCTTAAACTCTTCTTCTCTTTATTTTTTCTAGTACTCTCTTTCTGCAGTTCTTTCAATTTACATCTTACAAACTTCTTTTATATATGTCAAGATTAGAACAAAAGAGATGAGAATAATCAAAAATCAAAGGAACTCACCAGAACGAGATGAATTTCTATTTGATCTCTCTCTCTCTGTAGCGGCTCTCAACTACGGCAGAATCGCCATTCGGTTCAATGTGATGTTTATATATGGGTATGGTCATTATTTGTTAAAATTGGTATGGGTATTTTTGTCTTGTTCATATATTTCATTAATGAAAATTACGGCGCACCTTTTTCTTCATAAGTCCGTTTGTGCAGAAGCCTCATTTTCCAGCTTCGTTCCAATCGTGATTTTCAGCGTTTGGGACCTTAGAAGCGCTTTCACAATATTTTACCAAACATCCATTTTTTTCCTAAAACGAGCTTTTGAGACCTCAAAAGCTTGTTTTGGGTTTGCAATCGCAGACCCAAACATACTCTAAGAGGTAGGGAAAACATGCACATCTAAACGCTTTTAAGAAAGTATAATCTGGTTGTTTGGAAAAGAGTTTTTCAAAAGGAGAAGCATGATTAAGAACCGGGGTAGGTAATCTATTTATGAGGTAATGGAAGGTTTGACATGCTTCATCCCAAAAGGATTTGGGTAGTCCACTAGTAGCAAGAAGCGCGAGAGTGGCGTCAATGAGATGATGATGGTTTCTCTCAACGCATCCTTGTTATTGGTGGGTAAAGGGACATAAGAGACGATGATTGATCCCAAGAGATTGAAAATAGGCGGTGAGTGAATGATATTCACCTCCCCAGTCGGTTTGAACATGCTTAATTTTAGTGTTAAGTAAATGTTCAACCATTTTTTGAAATTGTATAAACACGATTTTGACATCAGATTTATTTTGAATGGGAAAGAGCCAAGTATAACAAGAGAAAGAATCAATAAAAGAAACATAATATTCATTGCCAGAAAGTGAAACAACTGGGGATGGTCCCAAACATTTGAGTAAATTAAATCTAGAGGATGACTAACATCCAAACTAGAGGAACTAAACGGTGATTGATGGCCCTTGGCAACCAGACATGCTGAATAGAAAACTCAAGCTTTATTGGACTAAACTTAAAGACTAAATTTGCATAGAATGCTCCGGATGACACAAAAAGCTGGATGTTCTAGGCGCTGATGGCAGTGATCAACTGAGGTTTTCTCACCAATCTGCACTGATGCCAGTGATCAACCGAGGTCTTCTCACCAATCTTTGGTTCAAAGGTGACTACTCTAGATCCCTCAAACAAACGAATCCGACCTTATATACCACCATCTGCGCAACCATCTACTCAGCCACTGATAAGCGCCGAATGTTGCACATTCAAGCCCTTTAACTTGCATATGTTAATTCCTTAGCATTGTTATTTGCTTGATTTTGTTTTGTTTTTGTGTTTCAGGTCAAATACATGAGCTCCGTTGGAAATTGGACTAAAAAGGGCAGAGAAGCAACCTTACTGTGCTGGCGAACGATCGCCCACACCTTGTGAACGTGCGCCAAGTCCTTGTGAATGTGCGTTGGGCGCACAATAGCCCATGCCTGGCGAACATGCGCACTCGGGCTTCACTTAACCCGATAGGCGTGTTGGACAATTTAATTGCGACTCCAAGTCTCCTAGTTGAAGTGGGAAACTAGCCTACGGCCGTGATTAGGGTTTTAGGATTTCTAGGGTTTCCTAGTAACTATAAATAGGCTATTATACAATGTAAAAAGGATCTGGTTTTCCTTAGTGCGAATTTTACATACAATTTCCTTGGAGTTCATTCGTCAGCATGAGCGGCTAAACCCCCATTGTGGGGTACCGATGTAACCCTTTCCAAGCATAATGGTGATTGTATTTGATTTTAGTTAATTCATATTATGTATGTTGATTGCTTAATTGTGAGGATTGCAACCCTTGAATTCTGTTCTTAATTTTAATGCAATTGTTATTTAATTCTAAAATCAGTACTTGCGAAATTCTTATCTTGTCTCAGAAATTATTTTACCTGTATTGAACTCAATCAATTTTATTTTCTGTGATCATGAAATTGATGGTTATGCAATGGTTTTAACATGCATGTGATTAATAGGATTAGATAGACCATGCTTAGGGAAGACGGGTCGTACTATGCCCTAGTTTAGAGTAGACGATCCGTGCCAACCGAAGATGGGTTGTACTATTCCATTGATCATATAAAACTTATTAAGCGATTTTATAGTTTATACCTAGGGAAGACGGATCGTGCTGCATCTTAGTGGTTAGGTGGACGATCTGTGCCAACCGAAGATAAATTATTATTATCCTTTAATATGAATTTTCTTGTCTTTATAACATACATGATTATGAGTTTTTAGAATCGAATTACGAATACCATTGTTGTGTGGATTGCGGTGAAGTCAGTACCCTACTCTCTCTCTCTCTCTGATATTATTAATTTTAATACTGCGTTTAATTTTATGCAACTCAATTTACAACAATCAATCTTGTTTTCTCAATTAGGTTAAATTTAGTCTTTTAATTTTAATAATGAAACCCTACAGTCCTTGTGGTTCGACACCCTCAATATAGCCCTATCCTATGAGATTCGTTCTATTGCGAGTGGTAATTTTATTATTGATAAATTTGGTCACAAATTTACCACATCAGCCATCTATTGAGCCACCTATGCAGTAACATGTGTGGTAATCTCCTCCCCCTCTCGGGCCATCTGTGCCCTGTGTTGCTCCTTTTCCGCTTCAAGTGCTCTTTCGATCATTTACGACATGACCGCTGAGCTTCCAAGGTTTTGGGACCTTGCTTGGGATGATGTATAATAGGAACGACTGTTGCCTAGCCCAAGTAAAATATTTCTACTAACACCTCGTACACGACCCGCATATTCAGGCTTATTGCTGTGAGCTCCATCTCCTTCTCCAGTTCTCCTATGTAAAAAAAAAGTCTCAACTTTAAAACTTCTTCCTCAACTACGGGATCTCGACAAAATGGGTGGAAGACTCAAGTAAACAACAATAATTCCATCAAATACCATTTCGACTTTTCGAACGCCATTTTAAACTGACTTGTCAGTTACGTTAGGTGACGAAAAACATTGGTGGCGTACGATGTCAGTGAGAATTCTGACTTTACCGAGATTGTCGTGAAAACAAAATTTTTCTACCAAAACCAACATTATGTACAGACTCTCAGCCCTACTATTGAAGTAGACAACATAAAAGTAATTGTGGAGAAGAAATTTGTATTTTTGATGTATGTTCAATTGTACAATAAAATGACCAATTTATAGTTGAATGAGGCTCTAAAAGAAATGAAATACAGTAATTACAAAATCATATAAAATTAGCATATTTACAATAATGAATATGGTATCTTCTGTAATATATTGAGAATATTATGGGAATATAATATTATGAAAATATAATATTCTAACATCCCCCCTTAAACTCTAGGGGGCAAAGCCAACTTGAGTTTGGAGATAAAATCATTGAATCGTCCCAGTGGATGAGATTTGGTAAAAATGTCCGCCAATTGATCTACATAAGAGATAGAATGAAGATGTAAAATACCAGTATGAAGATGATGTCGAATGAAATGACAATCAATCTTGATATGTTTTGTGCACTCATAGAAAACATTATTTTGAGCAATCTGTATGGTACTCCAATTGTCACAATGAATAGGAGGAATAGTGGACTGAGGAACACCCATGTCGAACAAAAGCCATTGTAACCAAAGAAGTTCAGATGCAGTGTCAGCAAGAGCACGATACTCAACTTTAGTACTAGATCAAGCAACAACAGATTGTTTCTTACTGTGCCATGAAATTAAAGAAGTTCAAAGTAAGAAAGAATATCTAGTGGTGGAGCAACGATTAGTGGGATTTCCAGCCTAATCTACATCAGAGTAGGCCCGAAGCTCAAGAGATGAGTGAGAAGAGAAGTGAAGACTATGAATCGTAGACCCTTGGCATAGCGCAAAATGCGAAGAAAAATAGCATAATGAGTAGATTGAGGTGCACTTATAAATTGAGTCACCAATGAACATTATAGGCAATATCAGGCCATGTAACAATAAGATAGATGAGATTGCATACTAGCTGCCAGTAGAGAGTAGCATCTAATAAAGGCTTACCATTCGTATCTAGAAGTTTGACATTGGTCTCAAGGGGGTTGCTCACTGTTTTACTGTCTGTTAGACCTGCTCGGGAAAGTAGATCAGATGCATATTTGGCTTGAGATAATAACCATCATTACTCGAAGTAACCTTAAGACCAAGGAAGTAGTTGAGTGTCCCCAAGTTCTTCATTTCAAAATTTTGTCTAAGGAAGGATTGAAGAGTGCAAATGCCTGAAATGCCATCACTAATAATAATCATATCATCAACATAGAGAAGGATAATGATAGTACTAGTATTAGTAGTCTAAAGAAAGAAAGTTGAGTCATATGAACTAGGAACAAAGCCTTGTCAAGCAACCACAAAACTGAACTTGGCAAACCAAGCATGAGGAGCCTGCTTGAGACCATAAAGTGCCTGACAGAGTCTACAAACTTTTTGTGGCGAATGGTGACAACTAGGTGGAAGGTGCATATAGACTTTTTCTGTAAGATCACCATTGAGGTATACGTTTTTAACATCCATTTGAAATAACTGCCAATGACAAACATCAGTAGTTGTAAGTAAGGATCTAACAGAGGTAAGTCTAGCAACGGAAGCAAAAGTCTCCTCATAGTCAATACCATACTTCTGAGCAAAGCCATTTGCAACAAGACAAGCCTTATAGCATTCCGCATATCCATCTACATGAGTCTTAATTTTATAAACCCACTTACATCCCACTACAAACTTCCTAGGAGTCAAATCCACCAGGTCCCATGTATAGGTTTTAGAAAGGGCATCTAGTTCATCTAACATAGCTTTATGCCAAAGAGGGTCAGCACTAGCCTCATGATAAGAGTGAGGTTCATGAAGAATAGTCAGAACAGAAAAATAACTATAATCATGGAGATGGGCAGGTGCTGCTTTTACCCTATTGAAGTGACGAGGTTCATGGGAAGGCTCGAGAGTGTGTGACACAACAGAAGGATTCGTAGTCAAATCAGGCAATTAGAAGCAACCGTAGAAGGTTTGTCCAATGAGCTTGAGTTATCTACAGATGATCCAAGAAATAAGACAATGGAGGGGGTTAGTGAAGACATGGGAACATATGGAGGAGGAATAGGGAAAATGCATTTGACTGGTTAACATTTTATGGTCCCAGAACTCCACATGACGAGATATCTGAAGTCATCAGGCAATGAGGTCATAGCAGTGATAACCTTTTTAAGTGATGTTATAACCAATGAAGCAACACAAGCGAGAGTGAGGTTCAAGTTTGGTACACTCATGTGGAGGAAGAGTGACAAAATAAATACAACCAAAGACGCGAAGCAAAGAATAGTTGAGTGTGCTACCATACAAACGCTCATAAGGAGTTTGGTTGTCAGTAGTAGGGGAAGGCACATGATTAATCATGTAAACAATGGTGAGAGCAGCCTCACCCCAAAAACATTTAGGAAGTGAGACAAAGATGAGAAGAGCTCTTATCGTGTCTAAGATGTGATAATGTTTGCGCTTTGCACGTTTATTTTGCTGAGAAGTGTAAGGGTAAGAATGATGAGAAAAGGCCCAATTTTGTTTTTAAAATTTTTGAAAAGATTTCTCATTATACTCTATTGCATTATCTGAACGAAAAATTTTGATGGTATGAGAAAATTTGGTTTGTATCGTTTGATGAGAATTTTGATAAACTTGAGTGAGTTCAGAGCAATGCTGTAATAAATATATCTAAGTATAACAAGCATAATCATCAAGAAAAATAACAAAATAATGAGATCCCCCCTCAGTGGGAATAGAGGCATTGCCCCAAATATCAGAATGGACCATATTAAATAATGCAAAAGAAGAAGACTTAATTTTATTAAAAGATAAATGTGTTTGTTTTCCAAGATGACAAGAAACACAATCAAAATATTTTACATCTACTGATCCTATATGACCTTGAGATGCAAGAAGTTGGACACATGGTAGAGAGGCATGACCCAAACAAGAATGCCATAAGTTGGATAAGGTAGTGGATGTTGTGATAGAAGCTGCTAAGTGCGTAGGAGTATGTACAAATGAAAGCTCAAAAAGACATCCAATCTTACGGTCAGTCTCAATTAGTAGACCCGTTTGTGGATCTTGCACATCAACACCCCTATTAGAAAATGCCAATTCCAAGCCTAGTTCACAACGTTGATCAACTAAAGAAGATTTAATGACAAAAGGGGAACAAGATATGTGTTATCAACAGACAAATTAGGCAAAGAAATAGACCTAATGTCATTAACAGGTAACCTAGAACCATTAGCAGTATAAATGGTAGGATTGGAAGAAAGGGTAAACTTTTGGGAAAATAAAGTGGGATTAGGGGTCATATGATTACAACAAGTAGAGTTGATAAACCATGAATGTTTACCTGATGTGATGGACAAGGCAGTAGAGGAACGAGATAGAACCTGATGGATTAATGCCTCAACATCAGATGCAATGAGAATAGAGGATTGAGATGGGTTCTCAGTGTAAGATGCAGGTGCAAAGGAACTAGATGAAATAGCTGTGGCTGTCTGTTGGAAGGGAGCATGTGACTGACCTTTGTTTTGGAGCTTGTAGCAATTAGCGACAGAGTGACCGGTCTGTTTGCAATAGTTGCAAATTAACTTTGTGGAGGACGACTGTGGTGTGAATCGTCTAGGAGGAAATTTAGGAACACTTTGAGGTGTAGCAACAACGACCATATTTGGAGATTGCAAGTGCATAGTGGACTATCGAGTCTCTTCAGACATAAGTTCTGTTAAAGCAACTTCTAAGGTGGGAAGAGGATTGCAATGTAAGAGAAAAGCCCGAGTGGGTTCAAAATCTGCAACAAAAGCCATCATGAAATGCGTAAAATTTCGATGATCTTGATAGTTTGCAAATATTTCCACATCTTCAAGATACTTCAATTGAGGATCTATAGTGGATAATTGCTCCCAAAGATTATTATTTTGAGAATAAAAGTTAGCAATAGACTAGCCTAGCTCTTGACGTGTCTAATAGAGTTTAGTTTCAATCTGAAACTCTTGTGAGGCATCATAAGTACAATTGTATCACTTTGTTAAAAACTCACAAGCAGCCTTTGCATTACTAAGGTTGGGAAGCAAACTGTGGATAGAAGGAACTAAAGTATTGATAAACCAAGAAATAATCCTATAATTTGCACTATCCCAATCTTCAAGTCAACTGGCAAATTTGTTAGCTGATTCACCTTCTTTTTGTATGGGTGTAACAACATCTCCATAAACATAACGCCATAATCTTCTTCCTCTCAAAAAAATTTCTACATTTTGAGCCCACAACACATAATTTGAACCATCTAAAATATTGTTAATAGGACAAACAAAATTATTAAGATTGGTAGACATTTTTTTTTTTTTTTTGGGAAAAGGGAAAAAAAAAAAGAAGTAAACTTGAGGGCAGTAATTCGGTGTGGTGGAGGTGCGGGTACAACCTAAGGAATGGATCTGGTGTGACTCACACATTATAGCTATGGTGTACCCACGAGTAGGATCCAGTATGACGTGATACACAACAATGAGTGTAGACTCGTAGGCAATGATCCAGTATGATGCGGCATTGAGGAGTACCATGGATCTAGCATGTGTCGCACGTGGAGAGACTAGGGAGTGTGTGGCGTGTGAATCTCATGTGTTGAGAGAGTGATTGGCGTGTGGCAAACTATTTAGGACCCGTTTCTTCATAGGTTTTCCGATTTTGAGTGATAAAACCTCTACAATTTCTGGTCACGTACTAAAACAACTGCAACAAGCGTTTGGTGTGATGTTGAAACAAAAAGAACGCTCAAACGAAAAAAAAAGGTACAGACATGGAACGAAGGGTTAAAAGAGGCATCGGGAAAATGGTGGTTTTGATACCATGTTGAAATAGACAAAGAAAGATAATTGTACATAAGAAATTTGTATTTCTAATGTATATTCAATGGTACAATAGAATGACCTATTTATAGTTGAATGAGGCCCTAAAAGAAAAGAAAATATAATAATTACAAAATCACATAAAATCAGCATATTTACAATAATGAATACAATATCAAATATTTTCGTAATATATTGGGAATATAATATTATTATGAAAATATAATATCCTATCACCTACAAAGCACCATAAAGAGGTTTAGAGAGGTTCACTGGAAGTTTGGTAGGTGTGTAAATGTGTACTTACTAAAGGATCCTCCTCTTGTTATATAAGGTTGCTGTTCTCGCCTCTCCTTGGTAAAGTTTGAAGACTTGTGCTCAAATGTTGTTCACAGTGTTGAGGGTACGAGCAATTCCCTTCTAGGAATATTGAGAGAGAGATTTCTAGCCTGAAAATGCTGTTATATGAATATATGGACCTTAATTAAGCACCCATCAAGGTTGGGTAGATTAACCAAAAAATAGCACATTACATATGGTTAATAAATATTGAGTAATGTTAGAAACCATATTTTTATTCCAAAACTATCCCAGAATACTAACATGACAATTCCAACAAACCTTTGGATCAGTCCTTATATATATATATATATATATATATATATATAATTCAAAGGCTAGTTGAAACTGCATGCCACGTTAGCATTGTGGGATAGATAAAAAAAAAATAAAAATTTGATATTACATGATGAGTGCCAAATATTGTATATTGGGGCCCCTTAACTTGTATTTGTTAAACTCTTAACTTTGTTATTTTCTAATGTTTTAGTTAGTTTTGGTATTTTTAGTGTTTTGTAGGTCATTAAGAGAAAATTGCGGTTTGAAGGTGGAAATTGCAAAGTAATTGAAGTCCTTTGGAAGAGTGATTGAGTGCATAGTGCCACGATTGAGCGCATCTGCGCTTGAGCCCATGCAAGGCACACTAGAGCGCGCATACACGTCAGCCCTAACATGTAGCGCCTAAGTGTTGCGCCACAGAAGCCCTGAAGACTCGAGTACGCTCGAGTGCAACTAATGTGCGATCAAGTGCACTCAGGCTAAACTGGCAGTGCCGAAACCCTAGTTTTTTTTAGGGATAATTTCACTAACCCCCCTCAAACTTTAGCCACTTTTGCAAACACCCCCCTAATATTCAAAAACTCTCACTTACCCACCTTGAACTTTCAAAAATTCTCACTTACCCCCATCCATACAAATTAGGGAACAAATTTTTTTAAAAAGACCAAAATACCCCTATTTTTTATTTTAAAAAAAATAAAAAAATATCTGGAAGTTGGAATTTTATACAAAAGTCACCGTTTAAAATTCACTATTTAAAATGTCAACTTCCAAAATGTTTTTTTAATTTTTTTTTTAAAAAATGAAAAACAGAGGTATTTTGGTCTTTTTAAAAAAATTTGTGTCCTAATTTGTATGGATGGGGGTAAGTGAGAATTTTTGAAAGTTCAAGGTGGGTAAGTGAGAGTTTTTGAATATTAGGGGGGTGTTTGCAAAAGTGGCTAAAGTTTGAGGGGGGTTAGTGAAATTACCCATTTTTTTTATTATTTATAGCATTCTTTTCTTTTGTAAACATATGTTGGGAGGCACCATTTAGAGCCTAATTTCGACCTATAGTTGTTCTTGAGCTTTTTGGAACGTATCTCCTTGTAAGTTTTACGCTTTTAATGATTTTAAATTATATTGTTATGATTTTTGTGATCATGAAATTCTAAAATCTTTAACTAATGTTGAAGATGAAGCCTCGTCATTGATAAATAATCACATTCTTGTTATTTTATTTATACAATTATGATGTTTAGTCAAAGTGTTGTTCAAATTCAATGCAATTGCTTGATTAATTTCCTGTGATTGAATGTTGTGACAATTATTTATAAAAAGTTGGATATTCAATGTGTTTCATCCATGAATACATCAAATCATTCGATTGAGAGCAGATATCAATTGTGATTCATATTTCAAATAGATACATTTGATGATTTGATTTCAATTTGGTATTCGTCGTGATTCGTTTAACAGTTGGATTCATCGAATGATTGAATGTGCATTTTTACGAAACTTTGAACAATGTACAAGACTTATTTGTTTATCGATTGTATATGTAAAATATAGGAATGTGTTGTTTGATGTAGCGAGGTGGATTTGGAAAACTTTAATGTTTTTCATCATTTGATCTAGTTTATTTTATTTTGCATGACAAAATTACTTGAACTTCGAAACTAGTCTAAAATATGATTGATTTAGGTTAAAAATTGATTTTTATAACAAAATTCCCTGTGGATCGACCTCGCACTTGCACATGCTATATTGCACACGATTAGTGCGCTTACGGGTACTATTTTAAAACTCACAACAAATTTTTGGCACCGTTGTCAGAGATTTGTTTGTTTGTGAAAATTAATTTTTGTTTAAATTGATTTTGTTTTTCTACTAGTTTAGGTATATTTTTGTTTCATTTTAATTTTTTATTTGTTTCTTTGTTCATCTAATAAAAGAAAAGAGGGTTTGGTTGTCGTTTTTATTTTTCTGTAGTTATGGAGAAATCGAGTCCCTGCTAAGACACTCGAGCGCACTCGAAAACACAGGCAGCAAAGCATCTGCACCTACAACTCAATCGCTTGCGCATCTTCGCAGGCAGTACCCGCAGACTAAAAGCAGCTAAGGACAGTTCTTGGAATTTCTTTTGGTTTATTTTTTTTAATATTGTGTTTCTATTTATACATCATCTTTTGCTTCTTTTTCTTCTCTTTTGTGAATATTTTATTTTTGTTTAGTTAGTTTACTTTGAACACTTGTGTTTGGCATATACTTGGTCGGAGATCCTTGATCTTAGAGTTGATACCTTTAGATCCAGACTTAGAGAGAACTCTTAGAAGAAATCAGAGAGCACCTGTTGAGAGAGAGACAATTGAGATAGGGGATAATGCAGCCAAAAATACACGGGAATTGATTGGGCTTTAGATCTAGTTTTTCAAGTCTAAATCTAGTCTTCTCAACCGGTTTCACTTAGCCATGCGCCGGCCCACCATGTTCCCCGGCTTCTCAATTACCCATCAGCATAAAACGATTTCGTCTCGTCTACCAAGCGCTGGCCGATGCGCTTTGCCTCCCACGCCTCGACTGTTGTAGCTAGCTACTAGTTTTTTTTATTGTGTTTTTATTATTTTTTTGAATAAGGTTTTGACTTATTCTTAAATCTACTTTTATGAGTGATCTTTGGGGTGAAGGTTTTTATCTTGGATTTTGGATCATAGAGGATTAGTTTTGGTGCGAGGGTTTTACTCTTGTAGCGCTCGTGTATTGTTCAAAACAAGCTAAAAATGCTTTTTAGGAGTAACAGAAGAATCTCTGAAAAGGTGCAAGTGCACGAGAGCTCGTGTACTATTCACAGCATTTGGTCCTTGTCCAACGGTCCAAAAATTGGCCAACAAGCACTTGAATGGTCCCCTTCCAAGCGTTCGGTGTATTGTTGGACTTATGCTTGCTTGTACCTTTTTGACTCTTTGGTCAGCGAGTGCTCGGCCAAAACGGGCAAGCACTCTGCCCTACAGTTGACTTTTCAGCAATGTTTAGTAAAAATGGCATAACTTTTGCTACGGGTCTCAGAATTGCTCATGCAACCCCATTACAGAAAGTTTTTTTCTAGACGAACGTCATGATATCCATCCTGACATTTTTGATAGCCTTCTTGTGATTCAAAAATCTAAGATTTCACTCTTAAGAAGGTGTTTCCAATGCTTAATCGTCCTTTAGGAATTATCCCTTAACTTTCACACCATAATTGATCTCATACTCATTGATTTCCATGTATAAGCTGATTCTTCAGCACTGTAGGCATCAATACCTTCGACCTCCATTGAATGTTCAATTCTATAGTAAATTTTTAAAAAGTCCAAGGTACTACACTTAATGAATTCATAACCAACCCAAGTATAATAATTAGAGTGTACTTAACCCTAATTTATTTTTGGGGTATTATAGAAGCATCTAGTGTCAAACCTTCATCTTCTCTCCACTGTACTGGTTGCCCAAGGGGACCCAATCTTGAAACTTTCCATAATGACCTCCGAGACCGATCAATTATGTAATGCCCCCAAAACTAGCCTTGACCAGCCTGGCATGGTTATTGGCAATTACCCTAGTTTAACCAACTAGTGGCTAAATGGAAAATTGCCCTTCTAAGTATCATTATAGTTTATGCATAGGAAGGTGAAATAAATAAGCGAAGTCTATTAATAATTAAAGGGACAAGTATAATCTTCAATTTAAAGACGTGGAGCATCTAACTGTAAAATAAAGCAAACTTGATAACAACATGTGAACATCTTAAGGAAAAGTCTGTAGTGACAATCATACCATTTCTTGGTTCTAAAAATAGGCTTCCTATAAGAGTAATAACCGCATAAGCCTAACAACTTAGTAAGTAAACCTTATGATGGAGTATGACATAAGCCTATTATTATGAAGTAGAAATACACGAGTAGTTTTTAGTAAATATTTAAAAAGAGGTATAGTCTCTATTAATATACCATAAAAGTATTGTTCGGTTAATAAAAGAGTGGTGTACTTTGAGCAACAATCACTTAAATATTTTAATGCAGCAAAACTAATGCTTATAGGTCGTAACTATCATATATGGTTTACCATAAATATTATCCCTTCTTAGTAAAGTTGGTATTGTCCCGAGAGACTTGTAATACAATGCTAGTGCCTCGACCATTGTACGTTACCGTCCATATTACTAGCAACCCAACTGAGTCCGACCTTAGGTGGCCCACACAATTAGTGATATATATCCTATAGTGTAAAACCTCAAAAATTATTTAACTGGTAATTAATTCTATAGTTCGTCTCCGAGTCTTATCTCTCACGGGACAAGACCTAAAAACCTTTATTCCTCAAAAAAAAGGATACTGGGTAACAGAAAGTATTAAAATTCTATAAACATTAAATATTACAACCAAGGCATCTACCAAGGAACATCAATGTAGCTGAAATCATACTATACATATCATTCTTACAAGGGATCTGTGCTATACCTTAATATGCAAGTATACATCAACGCTCCTACGTTTACAACATAACTCAAAAGTATTAGTTACCACGAGCATCCACCCAATATCGCAAGAAGTCCTCAAGCATCTCCTGGATCAAATCCTCCACAATAATCAGATGCTTCATGGTATCCATCTTCTGCTAAACTATCTATAACAACATATTTGTACATATAGAGAAAAAATGAAATAATACAAGGATAAATCCAACGACTTAGTGAGTATAAATGTACCTTAAATAGTGAACTCCATTGTTTATAAAGCATATGCAACAATATGAGATGAATATTTATCATAGGTGTAATATAGTATAATATAATATTTATCAAAGATCAAATTGTTCCAAACCAAGATTATCTTCCTTGGTTTTGATATTTCTGAAGGAAAAATACAACCCATTGATAGAGCCATCCAATTTGCTGATAAATTTCCTGATGTTATTACAGAAAAAACTCAGCTTCAGAGATTCCTTGGTTCTCTCAATTATATTGCTGATTTCTACAAAGATTTGCGAATGTATTGCAAACCTTTGTTTGACAGATTGCGGAGCAATCCGTCTCCTTGGACTGATGAACATACTGCTATTGTTAAACATATCAAAATCCATGTCAAGACTCTTCCTTGTCTTGGTATTCCTTCTGATCATGCTTTCAAAATTGTTGAAACTGATGCTTCTGAAATTGGATTCAGAGGTATTCTAAAATAACGAGTTTCACCAGGATCATCTGAACAAATTATTCGCTTCCATTCTGGATCTTGGAATACTGCGCAATCTAATTATAACACTATTAAGAAAGAAATTCTTTCTGTTGTTCTGTGCATCACAAAGTTTCAATCAGATTTACTTAATCAAAAATTTCTTTTAAGAATTGATTGTAAATCTGTAAAATATATTTTGAAAAAGGACGTTGAAAGATGGCAAGCTATTTTGAGCGCATTTGATTTTGGCATTGAATATATTAAAGGATCTGAAAATTCTATTCCTGATTTCCTTAGTCGTGAATTTTTGCAGTCCTATGATGGCTCCGAAGCCAAAAGATAAAGGAAAATCCCAGGCTCTGGTCTTAACATTAGAGTATAATGTTTCCCCTATTTCTACTACCGAGTTAGCAAATAGGTTTGCTCCTTTGGGAACTGACTATCCCAATGCCTCTTACTCCAGCACATTGGTCACTCCTTTTGACCCATTTGCTGATGTTACCCAAAAGCCCAGGTTTGTTGGCTCCTCCTTTAAAAAGCCTTCTAGCTATATTTTGCTTCCTTTTTCCCAGTATCTGTTTTCAATAGAACCTGAGCATTCTAATGTCAAAACGGCTAGTGCTCTTGCACTTTCTTATTTTCCTCGAGGTTTTCATTGGATCCCTGAACATCCTTTAAAAACTCTCACAATTTATTCTAATATCTTGACTTAGACCAAATCTATTGAGATTCGGCCTATCTATCACAGTGTCCGTTTTCTGAAGGTCATTTTCGAAAAGGAATGGGGTGATCACCCTAATTCCCTTAGAAGACTTGC
This sequence comes from Carpinus viminea, assembly GCA_013348765.1. Taxonomy (NCBI): domain Eukaryota; kingdom Viridiplantae; phylum Streptophyta; class Magnoliopsida; order Fagales; family Betulaceae; genus Carpinus; species Carpinus viminea. The sequence goes on along the minus strand of CP054672.1, from coordinate 32,936,245 downwards.
TGGTGACTTTGGTGTTCATTTCAATTATTACGACTATGTCGATGCTTGGTCTAAATTCTTCCTCTACCAAACAAGTCTAATGGATCATTCTTGGTTCATTTCTTTTGACAAAGATCACTCTTGTGGTATTCTCCCTGTTTGGTTTGCTAACTGGTGGTCTCACTTCAATTTGATTCCAGATGTTCTTCCTTTAAATTTAATTGAAAGTTTTGAGTTATTCAAAACATGCTTTAAAGTTGATGCCTATGGTTCTAAATTCCCTCATATTTGATCATTAAATGGCAATATGTTATTGTTGGTGATCGCCTTGAAAGGCATTAGTGTATTAAATGGTGGGATAAATTTGCTGTTGATGTTATTATCAACAAGGTCAAGCTTCTGATTTAGGCTCCCAGAGCCCAGAGCGTGCCTTTGCCCTCTATTGTCCCTCCAAAGCTTCTCACCCCTGAAGATATTGGCAAAACCCCTAATAAGGCTTTGTCTGTTGTTGCTGCTTCCCCTACTTCTTCTTCTACTTCCATGACAAAGAAAGAAAAGAAAAAAGCTTTATTGAAAGCTATGATTGAATCCTACAAAGAATATGATAGCTCAGATGAAGATACAACATCTTCATTTTCTGCTAATGTTCCTGACCCCCAGAAGGACTATTTTGGAAATTCAGGATTTGCTCATGATGATGTTCCAAGACTTGAAGACCTATAAGGACTAAGGTCCTATGTTGCATGATGATACTAAAGACCTATAAGGACTATGGTCCTATGCTGAATGATGATGCTTTTAGGATTCCTATCCTATGCTCTGCTCTCTCCTGTTTTTTGCCGAAAGAAATTTTGTCACTTCTACCAATAGAATTATGCTCATACTTTACACTGTTGTTGTTTCGTCTGCCGACACTACAGTGATGATTCTTTTACTATTTACTTTTACTTTGTAATAATGTAATCTTGTTCTTTTCTTGAAATTGAAGGGATGCCTTTGTCTATAAATGTAAGTTCTCTTCTCCATTTTGAGGCAGAAGCAAAAAAACTGTCTAAGTCTGCTCCTCAAATCTGTCTTCTGAGTCTGTATCTATTTTGCGCTCTTGTATCCAGTCTTCTATTTCCAAAGCTTAAATGCTTATGTTATAATTGTAAGTTTTGGAAAAAATAAAAACTTCAATATTATCTTGTGAAATATTCAGCTTATTTATCTATCTGCTTTGATACCAAGGGGAAGCGCAAGCACAATAATAAAAGCAGAAAATAATGCATATAATGTAAATAATGTAAAAGAAGCAGTATAAAACCAGCCAAGGATGATGAACAATGTATACAAAACAATACGCGTATACAAAATAAGTTGACATTAACACTTGTTTTCTTCAATATAACACTTACCCCTTTCTTTTCATTTCTCAATATAGGACATGCCACTCACACATGCATTTACAACAAATCTTCTCCTCACGTGTGACGTGTGAGTTTCTTTTATATCGACTCAACTTTCTCTCTCATATGTGAGTTATTTTACAAATCATAGAGTAACAAGTATACAAGACAGCAAGAGTTACACCAATAGCATTTTATCAACTAATGGGTTGAAATCAAAGTTTTATGAAAAATACATAACTTACTGCCATAAAATGACATATCTCCAAGAAATAATATCGAAAATCTCTTGGATAAAAAATGCTTGTTGTTCAAGACGAAGGGAATAAAAATATTGAATTCTATGCTCTAAATTTAACACACTTGAAGGAATATTTATCATAAATTTATCATAAAGCTTAAATTTATCATGAATTCTATTCTAGTTATTTTGAATTCTATGCTCTAAATTTATCATAAAGCTTAAATTTTGATGTCAAATATAAATGTACAACATAACACATTAATAATTTATGTTTGATAAAAAATATTTCAATCAAAATAATAATCACATATGACTGAAACAAATCTCAATGTAGTTGTTAAAGCTCCAATTTTACGGATAAAAATAATATGTATACTCAAAACTATATGTATACATAAAACAAAATAAGAAAATATTCAAAAAATAAGACAGTGTTAAAATAAATATTGCAGTCTTCACAACACAAATTGCATATAAAATATAGTACCATTGGACACAAAATTTTCCTTTCAGAATTGATGGTATGCAAATACGTCCTTATACTTCATATGAAGCAAACACAAAAGGACAAATTCAATGCACAAAAAAAAAAGAATAAAATAAAAAGATTACTGCAATTTCCCAACTTTCAAAGGGCATCTCATAGCCTTAAAATATTTCCAAAAAAAAATTTCCCCATTAACACGCTCAGAACGTTAAGAATTATAATTTATATATAAATAAAATTCTTTGTCATTTGAACTCTATTAAAACATAGAGAATAACAAATAGTTCATCAATGACAAGCTAACAAGTCATCATGCTTTGACTTCCACTTTAGCAACCATAAATTAAAACACAAAGATGGCTACTTTGAATAAGTCAGTACAAAACCCAAATCCACAATTCAAGAAAAGATATAGCTAAAACTGCCAAATAACCCATAAATGCATGGCAGATGCTAATATATGCAGAAGCAGAGAGCAATCTACTACATGACACTAAATTTGGTCAGTCCTTACGAATTGATTGATTCACCAATTCTGCTCAGACTTATTCTACAACAGAATTATGGTCTGAGAATTATACATAGGACCCCAAAAGATAGTTTGGGTAAAAGAAAAAACACTTGGATTACCCATATTAGTGGTGGCGACAAGAAATTCAAATCTATTACCACCTCCACTCGAAACCAAATCTCGTTTGTTCACAATAATTTTTCAGATAAGAAAAAAAATTCTAAAACGAGATTTATTACAGCCATGAAGAAAAGAAACAGAGGCTCTGATACCAATTGTTAGAATAAATCAATAATATATATGTTCTTTAGCCATAGCATGTATAGACCAAGGATGAGAATCACATACCTCCAATAATCACAAGACAAATTTCCAATATCTGCCTCTCTAGTCTCCTGTAGATTCATAAACATATAAAAGAAAACTGTGTTTTGTGTGTGTAGAGAGACTATTACTCTCAACCCTAATTTTCACATAATGACCTAAAATGAAGTTTAATGAGCCAACTTCATTTATACATATAGGGTGAGAGTAAAGGGCTTTCTCATGTGTCTACAAAATTTGGCCCATCCCATTATGGGTCTACAACTAAACAAATGATTATGCTAGTCCACACAAAAGGAATAAATATAATTATTTGCATTAAAAATCACTAAGTCTTAGACTTACCCTTTATTTATGTTTCCCCCATCATTACGAATAGTTCCGCAGTTTATCTGCATTAGGAGAGGATATTGTCGGAGCAAACTTAGGTGATTGCGCATAATTTGATACGGATCAATTTTTAGGCCATGGACCACATTTTGCTTAGGACTATGCGGGAAGATGGAGGAACCGCTCATCCTGACATGATAGAGATTTTGATCTCATTAGCCCTACTTAAGCTTAGGTCTAGGCTGTGATTTGTTGATCCTTTTAAAAAAATAATGATGTTATGTTATTTATGGTCTTAGTACATTTGATGTCTATCTATGTGATGATGATGATATTTTATTTTCTCTGGTGCATGTTGTGTAATGTTTCAATTACTATCTCTTATTCCCATAGTCCTAGTAAAGTTTTCTGCTGCACCTTTCTCGTGAAAGGTTGAAATCCTTGAGTCTTATCATGTGAGGGATAGGGCTGGGAGGCGAACCATGGGATCAATTACTAGTTAATTGATTTGCCCATGTAGATTGTCACATGCAGGCAGGGCCTACACAATCAAACAAACAAGTTAAGGCAGAGAAAAGATTCAGGAGACAGAAGTCTCTCGACCACAAGCAATGAAAGTCCCAAATTGTTGCCCAATCCTCGAGGGAATCTTTTGCATTCATAAAGCCATAAATGAGAGATCTTCGAAGGCACGCTAGCATTTATGACGCCACACCATGCCTTAATGACATGGGGTGTCACTTCCTACCTCGAGAAAGCTAGTATGCATTTATTGAAGGAGTAACAAATTTGGCAGATTTCCATCACTAAATAGCTTACAAGGCATAGACAATGGAAAATTTGGCAGATTTCCACACATAAAGAGGAGGGTCGAGGCACCCAAGGCCTAAGAAAGACCCAGGAAACTAGGTAAGCACATATATATAGAGGTGTGATATAAGCACAACTTAAATCCAACTTTGGCCCAACTTTTAACCCAATTTCTCTGTCTCTCTCTGGTTTAAGGCTCTTTCTCCTCCACATGTAACTTTCTTTTTAAGCTCAAGAAAAAAGTTGGGCCAAATTTGGGTTTAAGTTGTGCATTTATCATTTTCCATATATATATGCTTACGATTCTATTAGAAAGATTTAAATCGGTAAAACTAATTTTAACAGATCTATCTAAATACTATTGGATACAATCAAGATTAGAGGTATCTTTTACTACTCTAGCATGCTTAATACATTTTCCAAAAGCCATTCGTTAGGAAGATCAATTTCATCCCAGCGAATCATTTTTGGAGGACAACTATATAGGCAAAGGGTTTATCATATTTAATAAAAGGAGTTCTTGGCTTATATGAAGAATCAACAAAGGGATCATAAGCAGAAGTAAGAGTACTGGAATAAGAAACAAGTGATCAGGACTATGGGTGTGGATTATGTATCTAAATGGGTCGAGGTTGTCCCCTCAAAGACTAATGATCACAAAGTGGTTGTAAAGTTTTCGCAAGATAACATTTTTGCTAGGTTTGGGGCTCTAAGGGCAATAAATAGTGATGGAGGTAGCCATTTCAACAATTAAGGCAATAAAGAATTATGGGATCACCCATAAATTTGGCACTCCATATCATCCTTAAACTAAGCAACTGATAGATCAAAGGCATCCTAGAGAGGACAATGAATACCAGTAGGAAGGATTGGTCTCTACACTTGAATGATGCACTATAGGCATATAGGACTGTATACAAGACCCCAATTGGAGGTAGCCATTTCAACAATTAGGCTTTTAGGCTTTTGCTTCTTTGATAAAGAAGTATGAGGTCACATATAAAGTTGACACTCCATATCATCCTCAAACTAGTGGCCAAGTGGAGATAAGCAACTGATAGATCAAAGGCATCCTAGAAAGGACAGTGAATACCACCAGTAGGAAGGATTGGTCTCTACGCTTGAATGATGGAGTTAGAGCATAGAGCGTATTGGGCCATCGAGAATTTTAACTTTGATGTGAAACAAGTGGGTGATAAAAGGAAGTTGCAATTAAATAAACTTGAAGAATTGAGGCATGATTCATATAAGAACGCCAAGCTCTACAAGGAAAGAACCAAAGGATATCATGATAAACAGCTGGTTATGAAGGAGTTTCATGTGGGACAAAAGGTATTGATCTACAATTCACGATTAAGACTGTTCCTTGTAAGCTCAAGTCTAGATGGTTTGGTCCTTGTGTTGTCACTAAAGTGTTCCCTCATGGTGCATTCTGGTTCATAATTCAGAGAGCAATCAGTCATTTAAGGTGAATAGACATAGAGTGAAGCCATACATTGAAATAAACTTTACACCAAGAGAAGAAGATTTGGCATCACATGATTTGGCACTCCAATTTGTCCAATATGCAACAGCACCGAGAGCACTTAAGCCACATTTGGTGGGCTTCAAGTGCGTGTCCCTGGACGCTACTGTCAAACGCGTTTGAGCAGGATAAGAGCTTAAGCACATCTGTTGAGATCAGTGGTACTAAGGTCACTGAATGCAGTACATGTCTTTATCCTTCTAATTTTTGCGTCCTTTTAAAGTTTGGTTTAACTCTATTTTTGTTGATATGTTTAAAGTTTGGTTTTGTTCCTTCTAAAAAAAAAGGAGTGTGGCATTTTGTTTGTGTGAATGTGTGCACTCACATATCTCTTTTCGTTATTAAGTGCGATTGATTGCACTACCGCCATGTGCTCGTAGACGCGTGAGCGCATCCATATGCACAAGTACGATCGAGCACATTCCCTTACTCCCCACACTCCCCTTGCACTCACAGCACTCTCTGTCGCCCACTGCCAACTACCCACACACCGCCGCAAGCCATCTGTTATGCACCCACCTGCACAAGTACGATCGAGCACATTCCCTTACTCCCCACACTCCCCTTGCACTCACAGCACTCTCTCTCACCCATTGCCAAATACCCACACACCGTCGCAAGCCACCTGTTACACACCCACCTTCACCACATTTCCTCAATTCCTCAGTTTTCTCCCTTTTTCTCCCTTTTGCACACTTTGACAATCACAATGTACAGATTGTATTTGTCTTCTATTGTTGGATTTCTATTGTTTTGCAGGGGTTTGGTGTAGAGCAATTCTGCACCACTTGAGTTTGGTGGTGCGCACCACCTGTTCAACAAAATTCCTTACCAACATTCAAAGATGCCAAAGTCCCTTGTTTCTGCATCTCAAGCTTCAGGATCTCGAGCCCAGTCCTCTAGACCCACATGTGAGCAGCGGGAGCTCCTTTTTAAGACAACATTTGACATAGACGGTGATTTCAAGAATTTTGAAGCAACTCAATGGGCGGTTCAAGAATTCAAACGCCGTGGGTTGAAAAAACTATTCAAGCCCGTCACCTCCACTGCCTAAACAAAGTTGATTGCTCAGTTCTATGAGAACCTCTTTTGTGACTACACTAAGCCGAGTGTCTTGTTCTCTCATCCATTCGAGACAAGAATATTGAGGTGACTTCATCCGATATTGCCGCTGCTCTTAAGTGTAATGATGTACACCCCCTAAGAGATGCACAGCTGGATAAGTAACCGCCATCTTTCTACGTTTCAAAAATCATTGAAGATATGTGTGCGGGGCAGTATGCAGATGGTCACAATAATGCTAGTCCCATTAATGCTGGTCCCATTGAGACACAAGACTCAGTGTGATCAGTTCCTTCAAGCATTGTATGCCTTCCATAAAGGCCATTGGTATTCCATTCTTTCGATCATCTGGAACCAAACTCATTAGTTTTGGGATTGGGTACACACATGCCAAGCCAACTCACCCATATCTTAAGGAAAAAGGGCATCAAGAGCACCCATATTTTGGTCGAATCCAATGGATAGGGTGGACGAAGAACCTATGGAAACAGAGGAACCTGTAGCTTAGCAAGGTAGGGTGGAAGGACCCGTTGGGCCGTTTAGAGTATCAATTCTTATGTGATGAGATGTCCTTCTTCCGGTATGAGATAGCTGACATTAGACAGGAGGATAGGGAGGATCAGTACCTAGCAAACTAGCACTTAGGCAGGCTGGAACAACGCTTTGATAGGTAAGAAGAGATGCTCAGGGCCCATTTTCTTTTTGTTTTCCAGTTTTACTTTAGTATTGTGTTTTCAAAGATAAGGACTTCAGTTCAAGTTTGGGGGTGTGCTATGAGCCATGAAAATCCAGACAGTTGGTGGGAATCGTTCTAAAATGGCCCTGAGCATCTCTTCTTGCCTATCAAAGCGTTGTTCCAGCCTGCCTAAGCACTGGTTTGCTAGGTATTGATCCTCCCTATCCTCCTGTCAAATGTCAGCTATCTCATACCGGAAGAAGGACATCTTATCACATAAGAATTGATACTCTGAACAGCCTGTGGCAATGAGTCCTTCCTCCCTGCCCTGCTAAGCTGCAAGTTCCTCTGTTTCCATAGGTTCTTCCTCCACCCTATCAGCAGCAAGTGCTGGCACCCTATGTCCTCTTGGCACGTGTGATTGGCTTTGGTTCCACTAGATTCGGCCAAAATATGGGTGCTCCTTGACATGTCCATCTTCGGAGGTGCCTTTGATGCCCTTTTTCCTCAAGATATGGGTAAGTAAAAATAGGAACAGTAGCCCCATGAATTGGTAGAGTTGGCTCGCCGTGCATGTACCTAGTCCTAAAACTTGTGAATTTGGTTCCAGATACCAATGGCTAAAGAAAGGCATACAGTGCCTAAAGGAACTAGTCATGCCGTTGAGTCTTGTGTCCCAATGGGCAAACATTGCGCTGCAGAATAGAGTCCACAAGTCAGAGTTGTGGAGGCAACTTGGACCGACTACCAGCATTATTGTGACCATCTACGTGCTGGGGGCACACATATCTTCAATGATTTTTGAAACGTAGAAAGATGGCGGTTGCTTATCCAATTGTGCATCTCTTGGGGGGTGTACATCATTGCACTTGAGAGCATCGGCAATATTGGATGAAGTCACCTCAATATTCTTGTCTTGAACGGATGAGAACAAGACACTTGGAGGTGGGGGTGACGAGCTTGAATAGTTTTTTCAACCCACGACATTTGAATTCTTGAATCGCCTATTGAGTTGCTTCAATTCTTGAAATTGCCGTCTATGTCAAATGTTGTCTTAAAAAGAAGCTTCAGTTGCTCACACGTGGGTCGGGAGGATTGGGCTCAGGATCCTGAAGCTTGAGATGTGGAAACAATGGACTTTGGCATCTTTGAATGTCGGTTAGAAATTTTGTCGAACAAGTGGTGCGCACCCCTAAACTCAAGTGGTGCAAAACCACTTTTAAATTGCCCAACCCCCTGTATAACAATAGAAATCCAATAACAGAAGACAAATACAATCTGTATACACAAATTGTAGTTGTCAAAAAAATAAAAAAATAAAAACCCTAAACTTTGGGGAAATGGGGAGTGATTGACAACGTGTGTAAAAGGGAGAAAAAGGAGAAAACTGGGGAATGGAGGAAATGTGGTGAAGGTGGGTGCATAACAGGTGGCCTGCGGTGGTGTGTGGTGGCTGGCAACTGACCACGGGTGGTGGTTGATAGAGAGTGCGAGTGCTATGAGTGCAGGGGGAGTGTGGGGTGTGCTGTGAATGGTGAGGGATAGTGCACAGCGCAGGGGAAATTGATGGAGAAAGGGGGAAAAGTGATCTAAAATAGGTCATGTGGTCCTCTGTCCCATGAATCTGCATTTATTAAATCTTGTTTATTTTCATTACTTGTTATTTTCTGCATATCATTGGTTTTCATTGTTCTATGCGCACTGCGCTTCCACCCCTCTCATTAGTATATATATATATAATTTTTGATTAAGTAAATCAGACTGAAATTTAGTAATACATAAAACAATAGAAAGAATTTCTTTCTTAATAGTACTATAATTAGATTGCGCAGTGTTCGAGGATCCAGAATGGAATCGAACAATTTGTTCAGAGATCTGTGAAACACGTTGTTTCGAATACCTCAAAACCAATTTCAGAAGCATTAGTTTCAACAATTTTAAAAGCATGATCAGATGGAATACCAAGACAAGGAAAAGTCTTGACATGGATCTTGATCTGTTTAACAATAGCAATATATGCATCAGTCCAAGGAGACGGATTGCCTCTCAATCTGTCAAACAAAGGCTTGCAATATTTTCTCAAATCTTTGTAGATATCTGCAATATAATTTAGAGAACCAAGGAATCTTTGGAGCTGAGTTTTTTCTGTGATGATATCAGGAAATTTATTAGCAAATTGAATGGCTCTATCAATGGGTCATATTTTTCCTTCAGAAATGTCAAAACCAAGGAATCGATCTTGGTTTGGAACAATTTAATTTTGAGAGACAACAAGACCATTGTGTTTTATGGTTTCAAGGAAAGCATTCAGATGTTTCCAATGTTCTTCAATACTTTTGGAGAAGATCAGAACATCATCAATATAAACAATAGTAAAATGAGAAAAAGGATTGAAGATGTCATTTATGATATTTTGGAATTCACTAGGTGCATTCTTCAAACCAAAAGGCATAACATTCCACTCATAATGTCCAAAAGGAGTAGTGAAAGCAGTTTTATACCTATCTTGGTTACATATCTGAATTTGCCAAAATCCAGATTTCATATCAAACTTGGAAAAGACTAGAGCATTACTTAAACGGCTAACAAGGTCCTTCCTATTGGGGATAGGATACCTAATCCATTCAAGTACCTCATTGAGCAGTTTGTAATTAATGTCTAATTTGGGGACACCTCTCTCAATCTCTGCATTTTTTCTAACATAAAAAGCAGCACGGGACCAAGGGGATTTACTCTTACGAATTATTCCCTTAGCAAGCAAACCAGAAATTTCTTTTTTGCAAAAATCTAAGAGCTCAGCATTCATTTGAATGGGACGAGCCTTAGTGGGAATTTTCTTTTCAGAAAAATCTTTGACATAAGGGAGAGAAACTATGTGTTTCTTTCTATGCCAAAATGCATTGGGTAAATCAGAACAAACAGAGTCAACTATTTTATTCTGAAAAGCAACAATTTTTGACTGAAGTAATTTGTCAAAATTTGTTCAGAGATTTTTTTGTACATAACATCTTGTTTGAGGAAACTAAGATGCTTTGTTTTTGCAGAAATCATATTCATAGATTGATGACAAATATCAACCTCAAATTTGGAAGCAAATTGAAAATTTATGGGAACTCCCATTACATTGGTTTTTACACCATGCAAATCAGCATTGAAAGGGTATATCATGGCAATAAAAGGCATACCAAGAATAACCTGTTCAGACATGTTTTTGATAGCAAATCTTATTTTGACAAACATGAGCATTATTTAATTCAAAATTAATTTGCATTCTATTTCCACTGGCAGAAGAAAGAGTTTCCATAGATTTTTCAAAATATCTACTGGGGACTAATCCTTCTTGAATACAATTCAAATCAGCACCAGTATCCATTAAGGCAAGTGCATCAAAAGAATAAGCTTTTGCAACAATAATATGAACTTTAATATACCATTTAGGAGGAAATACTTTGTTCAACAAACTAATAACCTGAAAGTCATTAGGAAGCATATTGTTAGATTGTACTTCAGTAGTATGCTCAGAAGATTCAGAATTTGCAGATTTTGCATCTTCATTATCAGAATTGCATTCAGGAAAACTGGATTTTAGCTTTGTCAGCAAAATTTCTTGTTCTAAAGCTTTATTGTTAGTTTTCAAAACATTTATTTCCTTCTTTAACTCAACAATATCATTCTTGATATTACTAATCTCATGCTGCAAGTCAGAGATAGTAATAACTTTGGTTTTGGGTTTAGAGAACCTTTCCAAAGTTTCTTCAAGAGATATTTTTAACGTGGAAGGTGTTTTTTCTTTCTTAGTCATGAGTTTTTTAAGTTTTTGAAGATATTCTTCTTTTAACTCAGGATTCTCTATTTGAGAAATAAGTTTTAATAACATGTCTTCATGTTCTTCAGTTTTAGTTAAAACAAAAATTTTCTTGTTGCAGCAAGAATCAAAACAACCAATTTTTACATCTTCATCAGAAGAATAGGAACTAGCTGAATGATAATCAGAATCATCAGAAGTTAATATGTCTTCCTCAGAAGAATAATCTGAAAAAGCATTATTTTGAAATATTTGGAAAATGTTATGTTTTTCATCTTCAGAAATATTTAAGGCATTAATTTCTTGTTTAATCTTTTTAGGAGGTTTAGGACATTTTATCAGCAAAATGTCATGTTTCTCCACAATTAAAGCATTTTCCTTTTGAAAAATATTTTTCAAATTTAGATTCAAGTTTCTTTCTCTTATTTTTCTTGAAGTTTTTAGAAAAATTCTTTGAAGTAGAAGGCTTATTAAATCTTCTTTTCTTATGAGTATTATAATATGGAGCAGGTTCTCTTCTGGAGAATTTTTTAGATTTTTTCCTATTTGCCTTTGAGGGAGCAATAGGAACTAATCCAAATTATTCACAGAAGTTACCCATTTCATATTTAACTTTCTTAGAATTTTTTAATTGTTGCCTAAGCAACTTTTGATCAATACACATCCTAATTCCGAGTTTCTTGACTGTAGAAAATAATTCACCGTAGGTTTCATAGTCAATCATTCCCGTAGTAGGATTTAACAATTCATCTTTAACCTTATGAGCAAACAATGAAGGTAATCCATCAATAAATTTTTCTTTCCAATAAGGTTTATTGCTGTTAGTCTTGAGCATAACACGAGAATGAAAAACATCTTGGTACCATCTATAATCAGACATAGTAGGACACCTAAGGTTATTCAAAACATCAGAAATCCTTGCAGTGATATTAGAAGGAGTACCAATAAAATGCTTAATGATTGTATAGATCGAAGTATTCATACAGTCAAGTTCGCCCATGCCAACCTTTTCATTGAATATAGGGAAACCATCGTCACCCTTTTTAACTACTTTCCTAATTCCTTCTCTAATTTCTTTAGTGAGATGTTTATCCCACCAAGAGCGAAGGGTACCAAAAAACCCAGTAGCAAAAAGATCAACAATTTCAGGTTGAGACAGGTTTTGGTTAGCATCATAAGCAATAGCAACCATAGACATATGATTCATCTTATTTAACAATTCTTGTTCAGACAAACCATCAATATTCCATTCATAAATTTTGTCAGAAGAAACAGAAAATTGTGTTTGAAGGAATCTTTCTTCAAACTGCAAATCTGGAGGAGTTGGTCTGGAGTACCAATTTTTGTAAAACCAATGATTTGGGTTTGTCAGAATTCTTTGAACTTTTGGTTCCAGATTTTCTTTTCCAAAAGTTTCTTCAAGTATTTTAATATCAGCATCAGTGGAAGAGGTAGAAGAATTAGTATCAATTAGATGGTAAGAAAGGGGAGAAATCATTTTCCCTGAAGAACTGGGGTAGTCAGGGAATGGGGTAGTCACCCATCCATTGAAAAAGAACTTCATGGATTTGGCATTAAATATAATTATTATGATTATATTGAAGCCTGGTCAAAAGTTTTCCTTTACACTGCCCTGATGGATCATTCCTGGTTCATCGCCTTTGATAAAAACTTTACCAGAGTTCTTCCTGTCTGGTTTGCCCATTGGTGGTCTCATTATGGACTAATCCCTGATGTCCTACCACTGAATTTTGTTGGAACTTTTGATTTATTCAAATCATGCAGGTTGATGCCTATGGATCCAATTTCCCTATAATTTTTCATTTTGCCAAAATGTTCAAAATTTCCTGAATTCTTAAATGGCAATATGTTATTGTGGGAAATCGTGTTGAAAGACACTGGTTTTGCAAATGGTGGGATAAATTCCCTCATATGAATTCCATTATCGAAGAAGTCAGGCGTATGGCTCAGGCTCCCAAAGCCCAAAATGTTCCATTGCCTTCTACAATTTCTCCAAAGCCCATTGGTAATACCCCCACTAAGGCTTTGACTGCCACTTCCCTTGCATCTTCCTCTACTTCTTTGTCAAAGAAAGAAAGGAAGAAAGCTTTGTTACAACAAATGATTGCTCTTGAAAAAGAAGAAGATAGTGATGAAGAAGACTCTGCTTCCTCGGCTCCTATCTGTGACCCTCAGAGGGATTTCTTTGGAAATTTTGGTTTTGGTGATGATGTACCAGGACTAGGAGACTTGTAAGGACTTAATGTCCCATGCATCCTAATAATAAGGACTATTGTCCTATGCAGATTTGTTGCTTCTCCACGAGTTCTTGTGAAGATTAGCCCCAAAACACTAAGGTCTAAAGATGCAATGATGGTTCATAATGACTTTTTGACTCATTCAAAGACTCATGATGACCCCCATGTCTTTAAGACCTATGCTTTGCTGGAAAAGGATTTCTATCCTATGAATGTTGAATTTTTCACCGAAAGAAGTTTTGTCTGTTATGCCGACAGAACTATGCTCTTGCTTTACACTGTTGCTGTTCTGTGCATGAATTGCTCCTATACTCTGCCGACACTACAGTGATGTATCTTTTACTGTTTACTTTTACTTTTGTAATAATGTAATCTTGTTTTCTTGTTGTAAACGCAGGAATGCCTTCGTCTATAAATGTAACCCCTATTCTCCATTAGAGGCAGAAGCTTACAACCATCTAAGCCTTCACCTCGAAAATCTGCTTTTGTATTCTGTAACCATTTTGCTCTCTGTACCTTGTCTTCCATTTCAAAGCTTCAAAGCTTATGTTTGATTATAAGTTTTTACATATATAAAACTTAAATCTTATCTTTCAATTATCTTGTTATTTTATATTACTTTATACTGCTTTTATATAACTGTTACCGCCTTCTTGGCTGGTTTTATATTGCTTTTTCAGTTTTATCTTCATCATATGCATTATTTTATCTGCATTTTATTATAAATTGCGCTTCCGACCACTTATATATATATATATACAAAGGCCTTCAATTTTCTGCTTGTTTGTTTGTTTTTGGCACACTTTGTGGGTGCTGCTCTTGGGGGATTCACTCAAACTAGCCCTAGTTCTTTGAGTGCATCATTGATCTCCTCCACGTCGCTTTGTCATCATCCACCGTCCATTGTCAGGTCTGTTCTTGCGCCCCCCACCGTACTTCACTGGCCTTATTCGCTTCCAACGCTAGCTTTGGTTTCCAACAAGCAATGATCAGCCTTTCTTCTGGCCGCCGTCATCCGCTTAGCTTTGCTCTATTGTTGATCCATAAGGTATTTGTTTATGATCTAGACCCTTGGGTTGTGGACGAGATCTATATCTTGGCTTTCGGGTCAAGGAGGAAGAGTTTTGGCAAGAGGCTTTCTACTCTTAGGTCAAATAAGAGTTATCTATACATTGGAATGAGTCTGCTAGGAGCAGATCTGTTGTGCATAAGGGGAAAAAGAGGGGGGGGGGGAGGGGACGATGGGAGGGAAGGAGAAGAAAAACCATGGAGGAAGAGGGGAGGAGGGGGAGCCCTAGCACAAAGTTTCCAGCATATTTTTGCCCAGCAGTTCTCTAAGCCTTGTGTGTTAATAAATTGTAGACCGACAGAGAAGAAGGCAGACATATCGCAACAATGGAAGAGAATCACAGATCGAGGTTGAGATATTTTGGGCTCTAACAATTGGTAATAATAGTGTCTAGGCTGACAAGTTGAAGATCTAATGGGGTTATCTTGCCAATTAAGGGCTTCAGTTTGTTTTGATGATGATTCGTCATTGAGGCAACAACAGTAGAAGAAAAATGAGATGGGAGGCAAGATATAAGGATGAGAGGAGGAGGACAAAAAGATCAGGCAGAGAAAAAGCAATATTTAAGAACAAATCAATTTAGTTTTCGTTCTCAGATGTGGAATACACAGATTGGAACAAAAATCCAATCTTGCAATAAAATTGGACGAGCACCATTATTTCCCAATTGAATCCTCAAAGTTTTAGACATAATTCTACCAAAACTTCAGGCGAAATTTCCTAGAGAATTATGGCAACATTATACTCATTACAATAACTTACAAGAATTAAATACCCAAAACTAATTATATTAGAAAGTGGATGAAAATCATATAACAAATATTACAGCTCAAGGGACGCAGACGCATATAACAAATATTAAATACCCAAGCAGACGCAGGAATTTCTTGTTGAAAAATTGTTTGGATGGCGCAAACGATCATAAAATCAAGAGAATGCAATGGCTTCATCGATGACAATAAAATATGAGCAAAAAAGGAGGAAAACAAATAAGAAGAGCTTTCTTAAAGCTCGCTGATCGAACGAGAAGATCATAGTCATTTTTGGGCCTTCAACGATTCTATGGGAGAACAGTAGCATATATAAATCTAAAAAATTAACAAATTTATTTATTAAATATATAAAAAAATAATAATAATAGTTTTATACTGGGCAAATTTGTTTAAAATTTAGGAAGGAGGAACAGAGTATTCAAACTGTGAAGCAGGGTCGAGTGTAGGCACATCTGTGGAAATGTCAGAGGCTTGGTGATGGTGGTGGCGGCGCCGGTGGTGGTTCTTTGAGGCGGCTTTGTCACCCATCTTTGGTGGGGTTCAAACAGAGAGATATTCGTGAGAAGTAAAAGTTTGGAAAATGGTTTTGTTATGCTTTTTTTCTGTCAAAAGGAGTGCTTAATATGAATGTTTATAAAGTTGGGCAATGAGAAAGATTGGTATATATCGAGAGAGAGAGATAGAGAGAGAGTTTTATACTATCCCGAAAATTTGAGAAGATTAGGCTAATAAATTAGAGTTGAATCATCATATAAAATATTTCTACATATTTCTATCATATAATGAGAGTTGTAATTTGTTGAAAATTTCTTTAAACAAACAGTACAGAGGAAGGAACAGAGTATTCAAACTGTGAAGCAGAGTAGAGTGTAGAGAGGATATTTTACCGGTTGGTTTCAGACGGTTTGTTGTCGTCAAAGCACTTGGAGCCGCTCTGAGGAAGCACATCTATGGAAATGTCAGAGACTTGATGGTGGTGGCGGCGCCAGTGGTGGTTCTTTGTGGCGGCTTTCTCACCCATCTTTGGCTTAGACTTTAGATCAAAACAGAGAGGTATTAAAGTTTGGAAAATGGTTTTGTGATGCTTTTTCTGTCAAAAGGATGGGCATTCCTAAAGCCAAATGGGTTCAACGGCCACCATCTCCCTCGTCCTTAACCCACAAAAATGAGGTAAAAGCAAAAGAAATATTCCTACAACTACAAACCAGCGTAGTTTTTCAGTGACAAAACAGGGAATTACATTACCCTCTCAACTCCGCCGCATATACCTCGCCCTATATACAGAGCTGCTGCTGCAGATAGTATAGATAGCATACGCAGGCAGAGAGAGAGAGAGAGAGAGAATTTTTTGGAAGAGGAAAGAGCAGATTGAGATAGCAATAATGGAGGAAAATGAAGGAGAGATGAAAAGTATATATAACGGTACTCAGTTTTCATGATCACAGTCGACCGACCACGTGATCCGAAGAACCCTATGTCATCATCGCATTTAATTTATAACGGCATTATTTTTTTCTTCTTTTCAATAATCATAATTTGAATACTTGTCTTTTTCAAACGGCTATATTTTTTAAAAAAACCTTTGTTTTCTCTTTTGAATCCTTGTCTTTTTCAAACGGCTATATTTTGAATGCATTTTTTTTTATTTTTTTTATTGGTGATGGTTGATATGCGGGTTTAAGGTGAACAACCAAATAAGAGAAAATAAAATAAAATTGCTACATTAATTTACAGCCCCAATAATATTAAGTAAAAAAATTATATAAGTTTGGGGGCTTCAGCAAGAGTTGATAGAATGCATGTTGAGAATAACTTCAATTCGGTCTGTGCAAAAAGGTGGAGTTTTTTGCCCACCACTCACAGACCGACACCTCACATAAAGTAAAAAAAATGCACCCAACAAAAATATATCCGGCAGCAGAAGAAAGAAAGGGATGAAGAGAAAGAGAACGTGGGTCTGCGAGAGACCCAAGGCATAGAGCTTCATGGCGCAGAGAAAGAAGAACCTCAGCCAGACCCACGGCCGGCCTTGATCTGGCCGGCAGGTCTTGTCGGCTGTGGGTTTGATTTTTTTTTTGCTTCGCCGGAGATGTGGGTTTGGTCTTTTTTTTTTTTTGGTTTTTAGGATGATAAAAGCCCAAAAAGGGTTAACCTTCCCCTCTAGGTTTTAGTTTTTAGGCATTAGAAACGAGTTTTATGGCATTAGAATCGATTTTTGAGGCATTAGAATCGATTTTTGAGGTTGGGTTTGAGTTTTTCGGTGTTTTCTGGTTGGGTTTGGCTGGAAATGAAGAATTTGCCGGGGATGGTTTGGTTGGAAATGGTAGGTCAAATGGTCTTGTCGTCGGAGAGGTGAGGGAAGAGAAGAAGAAAAAAAAGAAGAAAAAAACCAGGGGAAGAAGCGTGCGTGAGGGGTGTGGGAGAAGAAGAAGAAACAAAAGAGAAAAAAAACCAAGGGAAGAAACATGCGTGAGGGGTGAGGGAGAAGAAGAAAAAAAGAAAATAAAAAAACCAGGGGAAAAAGAAGAAGGGGAAGAAGAAGAAGCTGCGTGAGGTAAGAAGAAAACCAACGATGTTGGGTTTGGAAGAATAAAAGAAGAAAGGTGGGTTTGGTAATAATAGTGTGTAGTTGTATTTATCTTGTAAACTTAAGTTTGGTAAGATTGGGTTAGGTGGCAATTTTTTATTGGTGGCAAAAACCCCCTGGTTTTTGCCACAACCGTACAGCAGCAGCTCTCATGCATGTTATACTAGTATCATAAAGAATATAAAGGTATATTTGCATTATTTATTTTGATGACTGGCTTCATTTGTTTTGGAATAAATAATTTTTTAGCGTTTGGCGTGCACACGAAAAATCACAAATATTTTTATATTTTCATTTAATCATATTAACCTATAAAATGTAATTTTTATTCACAACATAAAAAAAAAATTTTAAAAAAAACTAATATACAATAATTTAAAAAATAAAACTAAAAATTATGTTTAATTAAAATATACAAATTAACTAACAATAATTTAATGTTTAATATGATTTTTCATAAACACCAAATATAGGAAAATATTTTCTGCTGAAAATGTTTTCCGATGAGTCCAAGGCGGGTCCCAATCAAGTCTTGGGTAAGTCTTAGGTAGGTCATGACAAAGTCCTGGGCAAGTCCCAGGCGAGTCTCGTACAGGTCCCAATCAAGTCCTAGGCTGGTCTCGGTCAAGTCCAAGTGGGTCTCAGGTAGGTCCAGTCAAGTCCTAGGCGGGTCCCAGGCAAGTCCCGAGTGGGTCCTGAGCGGGTCATGGGCAAGTCTTGACAAAGTCCTGAACAGGTCTCATGCGGGTCCCAGTCAAGTCCCTACGGGATCCTAGGCGGGTCTTGGCAGGGTTCATCGATTTGAAAACCGTAAACCATTTTCTGAAAATTAAAGAAGAATTTTTAGTTAATGGAAAAATATTTTCCATTGACTATTATTTTACGTCGCAGCAAGCATCTGAAAATACGAAAAATATTTTTCGTAAATCATTTTATGTTGAGACAAATGAATAAGCAATATAGGAAACGACATGAGACATCAGTCCATTATTTTGGAGCATTTAAAAGACAATGGAGCGACTGCATATCACGTGCTACTTTTGGATTAAAATTCAATTAAATTTTAAAGTATAATTTTAGTAGTGATGAATAAAGTAGTTTTACGTAATTATTCTTGAAATTTTTCCTAATTTTAAAGAATATATAAACTATTTTTTTATTGTCACATCATCTAATATACAATAGTCTTACAACAATTTACTAAATAGTATTTCTCTCGCTGAAACTTTGAGTTTTGGTGAACGGCTCGCCATCTCTCAATGATAAAAACAAAATAGCCTATGTTGTTACTACTTAGCTATAACCGTTAAATTAGATGGAATATGCATTTTTTAGATGTAAAAGAACAAAAATATTAAAAAAAAAGAAGGAAAAATACAAAATTAGTCCCTGTTGTTTACTTGATTTACAATTTACTCCCTGTGGTATCAAAACGAACTCAAAAGTCCCTGTGGTATGTAAAAAAAACAATTTAGTCCCTGCAGTTAAATTCTTTTTTTTTTTTTTTGAAAAGAAAAGATAATATTTTATTAATAAAATCAAGAAACTTGCTTTGCACTTACAATAGTCAGCACTGACAAAGGAAAATTATCATGCCATGTGTGTTCAATCCCATTCATTCGAGCCAACCTAGCTAAACTATGAGCAGCGCCATTAGCCTCCCGTTTGACATACTTGACTTGCCAAACGTTAAAATTCTGAACCAATATCTTTATGTCATTCAAAACTGGTCCATCTCGTCCCCAACAGTGATTTTCTTGGTTGAGTCCTTGAACCACTTCCAAAGCGTCACCCTCCAGTTCCAGATAAGTTGCTCCCAATTGCACTCCTAAGACCGTTGCTTGCCAAGCCGCTAAAGTTTCCGCCGTTGTAGGATGATTGATGTGTTGACGAATTGAACTGGACATGGCCACCACCCGTCCCTCATGGTCTTTTGCTACCGTGCCCAAACCTGCAATGCCTGTGTGGGAGTCCACTGCAACATCCCAGTTGATCTTTATGACTCCAATTGGTGGTTTGGACCAATGCCCTGTGCCTCCACTTCTTCTGTTTTCCCCTATGGAGTCGTCATTGCTCAATTTGATTGTTGCTTGGTCATACTGATTCATCTGATTTCGTGCAGCTTGGATGATATCCCTTGGAGACCGAAACTCCTCCGTGAAAACCACCCCATTACGCCGGAACCAAATCTGTCTTGCAATGAACGCCATCAACCTAAGGTCCTCAACCGTTAGACGCTCCACTAAGCGATTAAATATGCTCGAAAAATCATCCTCATCACACGGGCTTTTTTGAATCCTCATTGGACATTCCAACCACACATCTTTTGCTGCTTGACAGCTCCATAGACTATGGCCGACCGTCTCCGTCTCCAAGTTGCAGATTGGGCATTTATCATCGGGAGTTACTCCTCTTCTTGCCAGATTTGCTTTGGTAGGGAGTATGTTATTGCAAGCCTTCCACATAAACAAATGAACCACTCTTGGACAGTTAATCTTCCACAAAGTCTGCCACATTCTCTCCTTTCATCCTTCGTTTGAGCTTTCGCACTCATCAGACAGGGAAATTTCCTTTGCTAAGTGATATGCGCTTCGAACCGTAAAAATCCCATTCTTCGTACCTGCCCAAACAATTTGATCTTTCTGACCTAGTGGACTGACAACCATGTTGCATATACGTTTGGCCTCGTCTTCTAGAAAGGCTTCTCTTATCAGATCATAATTTCACCATTTAGTCGATTCATCTATCAGATCCCTTACTTTGGCATTTTCTCCCAATAGTCGCACAGGGGATTGAATCATTCTCGAGTGTGAAGACTCGATCCATTTATCGCCCCAAATCTTGATGGAATTTCCATCCCCTACCCTCCAGAGCATTCCGGCTTGCACTAGATCTTTGGCTCCCCAAATACTTCTCCATACATAAGACGGATTGCTTCCTAAACGAGACAGGAGGAAAGATTCCTTGAAGAAATACTTCCTTTTAAGCACTTGAGCTACCAAACTCCCTGCATTTTGCAATATTCTCCATCCTTGTTTAGCTAGCAAAGCCTTGTTGAAGAGCTCTAAGTCATGGTACCCCAATCCTCCTTTCTGTTTGGCCAAACCCATCTTACTCCATCTCATCCACGCAATTTTGGAATCTTTGTTTTGATTGCCCCACCAAAATTTGGAGAACAAAGAGTTAATCCCTTGGCACAGTGATTTAGGCAATTTGAACACACTCATGGTGTATGTGGGAATTGCTTGAAGCACCGCTTTCAATAGCACTTCTTTCCCTGCATGAGATAAGAACTTCTTTTTCCACCCGTTAATTCTGTCCCAAATACGCCCCTTTATGCTCGCAAAGGATGTCACTCGAGACTTACCCACCATAGATGGTAAACCCAAATACTTCTCAAAACAAATTGTTGGGGTCACCCCCACCACAGCTACTAGATGGTCTTTGACTGTTTGCGGCGTGTTCTTACTAAACAGTAACGATGTCTTTTCCCTGTTTAACTTTTGTCCTGAGGCACTTTCATATAGATCCAGAATTGCTTGGATATTTCCCCACTTTTGGGGGCTAGCTTTGCAAAAGAGAACACTATCATCAGCAAAGAAAAGATGGTTAATCCTAGGTCCTCCTCTTGCAATTGCTAACCCAGTTATAGACCGCTTTAATTATGCCTTTTTCAACAAATTACTTAGACCCTCAGCACAAAGTAAAAATAAATATGGAGAGAGAGGGTCACCTTGTCTTATGCCACGTGAGGGGTTAATCTGTCCCTACAGTTAAATTCCATCCATTAACTTAACGATTTCGTTAGAATGTCATGTCACATCCAATTAAATTATGACACGTGTCATGTTTTATTTATGACTTTTAAAAATTACACTTGGATTTTTCACGTCATATTATTATGCCAACTAATATTTCAACCTCAACCTTTTTTTTTTTTTACATTAAACACATTGGGTAAAATATTTTTAAAAACCCTAATTCTACCAAATTATTGATCTAAAAACCTAATTCAAAAGAAAAAAATTATTCTTCTTCTTCCCTCCTCTTCTTCTTCGTCTCTTTTTCTCTGTCTTCTTCTTCTTCACCTTCTCTTTTTCTCCCTTCTTTTCTTCTCCTTCTCCTTTTCTCCATTTTTTTTCTTGTCATGGTTTTTTTCTCCATCTCTTCTTCTTCATTTTTTACTTGTCGTGGTTTTTTTTTTCTTTGTCTCTTCTGTCTTCTATTTCTTCGCTTATGCTCTTCTCCTATGTCGAAATTCCTCTTTTTCTTGGCAACATTCAAGAGGGCAGTATAAAGACAGAGGAAAAAAAAAACCTTGCAGACACCCCTGATAAGATATAGGAAAGACAAACGAATTGAATAAACCAAAACAGCAATTTGAAGTTTTTGTTGGTTTTCTGATGTCAACTGCATATACTTTTGTGTTATAGAAGAAGAAGAAGAAGAAGAAAAAGAAGAAGAAAATGGAGAAAAAGAAAAAGGAGAAGAAGAAAAAGAAGAAGAAGAAAGAAAGAAAGAAAGAAAAAAAACGGAGAAGAAGAAGAAGAAGACAGAGAAAAAGAGACGAAGAAGAATAATAATTTGTTTTCTTTTGAATTAGGTTTTCAGATCAATAATTTGGTAGAATTAGGGTTTTTAAAAATATTTTATCTTATGTGTTTAACGAGAAAAAAAAACAGAAAAAAAAGCTGAGGTGGTGGCATAATTATATGATGTGGAAAATCCAAGTGTGATTTTTAAAAGTCATAAATAAAATATGACACGTGTCATAATTTAATTGGATGTGACATGGCACGCTAACGGAATCCGTTAAGTTAATGGATGGAATTTAACTGTAGGAACTAAATTGTTTTTTTTTTACATACTACAGGGACTTTTGAGTTTGTTTTGATACCACATGGAGTAAATTGTAAATCAAGTAAATCACAGTGACTAATTTTGTATTTTTCCCAAAAAAAAAAGACTTAATTTTTCAATGTAATTTTGGCTGTCATTTGTTTTAATTATTCTTGAAAATAAAATGTCTGTCTAATTTTAAGGAGTACATGGGTTGTTCCATGTTACTGGTTGATTAAGTCTTTACTTTGAGTAATTTTATTTAATAGATTATATAAAACTGTTGTATAACTAGATGGCATGACAATAAAAATAAACTTTAAAACTAACAATTGATTTTTTTTTTTCTCTTTTACAAATAATAATTCAAATACTAATCTTTATTAACACATCATCTAATTCTATAATAATTACAAAAGAGTCTATTGAAATCCATTACTCATTGGCTTTGTTGTTGAGACTGAGTTTGGTGGTAGAATACATCTCTCTCTCAATTTTATATTTCCCATATCTTTCTCTTCGAGAATAACTTATATAGGGTCCTGGCACAAATCTATCATTTTGTGCCCACCAATGAAAAGTTGATACTTAAGCTTAAAATAACTTAAGAAAAAGAGAGTCCTCACTATCAGGTCCTATCTGATAACAACCCCTTTTTGCAGCCTCTAATTACCATGTGATGTATCATTAATTTAAGAAAAATGCAAAAAATATAAGTGAGAACAATTACACCAAATCAGAGAAAAAAAAATAAAAATAAAAATAGCCAGCAAGACCTACCTCAAAACTCGTTTTTAATGTCTCAAAATCCATTTCGAATGCCAAAAAACTCGTTTCTAATGTCTCAAAATCTGTTTCTAATACATTAAAACTCGTTTTTAGATTTAAAACTAAAATCTAAAAGTGGAAAGTTAACCCTTTAGAGATTTTATCACCCTAAAATCTAATGTATTTTGGTCCAAGTTATTTTTGTATACTTTTTATGTTTTTGTTTATTTGTCTGTAATTGATTAAGGGTTATAAAAGGGGTGTTATCAAGATGGTCTTGATAAAAGGTTTTCCCTAAGAAAAAAAAATACTGTCATACCAAATCTGAAAAATAAAATAAAATAAAATAATACTTCACCTTTTATGTTTACCCTAAACCCCACGCCGGAGAAAACCCACCCAACCCGAATGGGTTTAGGTTGGGC
Organism: Carpinus viminea; assembly: GCA_013348765.1. Classification (NCBI taxonomy): domain Eukaryota; kingdom Viridiplantae; phylum Streptophyta; class Magnoliopsida; order Fagales; family Betulaceae; genus Carpinus; species Carpinus viminea. The sequence continues at coordinate 32,912,385 of CP054672.1, read as the reverse complement.
AGTGTTCTCTATCTCGGTCCAAGCTGGGTAGTGGCGCAGTCCGGGCTGGGCGGGGTAGTGGCCCTAGTGGAATCAAATGGCGGTGGATTTTTTTTTTTTTTGCTCCACAAGCCCATATGAAGATTGAAAAAAATAAATAAATAAAAACAAAAGGTTAAAGTTTTTATTTTTTTTTCTTCAAATTTGTTTGTTTATTTGTTTTTTTTTTTTTTTTTTAATTTATTTCAAGTTTAAGTGTCAACTCTTTATTAGTGGACACAATAATAATAATAATAATTGTGCCACAACAAATTGGACCACCAAAGCTCTCTAGGGTTTCTTAGCTTCAGCCAAGCCGCCACCCCCCTCCCAGAACGTTGTAACTATAAGGGAGGAAGGATGGCCTCCACCATCCCTCCTTCCACGTCCCTTTCGTATTAGGCTCTAGTAGTTTACTTGATGTCCCTAGACCTGGTTCCCCCGTCCCTTTTCCTCATCCCCCGCTTCCTCCATCTCAGTTTTTATTTTGGTGTTTTGCTGTATTACTTTTCTGTCTGTTTCTGTGTTTTTTGAGTTTTTTTGTAGTTTCTGCCGATCTTCTCCGCGCCAGTTTTGCTACCCTCCATCCATTGCTGAGCTTCTTTTGCGCCTCCACCGCGACGAGCTTCCACTGTGCTCTTCTTTGTATAAGGTCAACGTACACACGATCGGTTTCTTTCCCTATATTTCTTTTTGCTTGTATTCAGTTATGTTGCTTTTCTTTTCCCTATATTTCATTTGTTATTTGCTTGTAATAATGCTCTGGCCTCGATGATTCGATTGGATCCCCTTTGATCCTAACCTGCGTGTCGTGAATGTGTATGTTACCCTGGCTTTTGGGTCGAGGAGGAAAAATGGTCCAAACTTCTATGTCGTGGATGAATGTGTATCCTAGCTTAATTGTCGAGAAGGATGAGTAGCGGCATAAAAGGGTTTACCTCTTAGGGTTGTGGAATAAACGCTTCCTGTGCAGCTGATGGCGTCTGCTTGGTTCAGTAGTCTTTGAACCTGCCAAGCAGATTTGAATGTTTATCTTGTTGTTTTAGTCATGGGGTAGCGGATGTGTTTTTGAATTTCGTTGATTTGTATGAGATTCGACCTGTGATTTTATAGCTTAGGCTATGGTTACTTTCTTTAGGGTTTGCCCAGGGCTTGCCTTGTAATTGTAAGAGCTTTCGCTCTTGAATTCTATAGAATGAGAATGAGAATGAATTCTTTTCAAAAAAAAAAAAAAAAAATTGTGCCACAACCGTAGCACATATTCTCTTCCCTCTTAAATTGTGGTAAATAAACTTATCATTTGAGGCAATTCACCTTTTTTTTAAATAAAGAAAAAGTAAAACATTTTCACTTTTTTTCATTTATTATATCATATCATTTATTTCATATATCACATCATTTACATTTTACTAATATTTAAATAAAAATATTCATTATAAAACAAATTTTTTTTTCACTTTTTCATATCATTTTATTTGTATTTTTTCATAACAAATATTCTTACTTTTCTCCGGTCAATCCACTCAACTACTAGGGTTTATCAAACACCCCGAGTGCAGCGTGCACCCAATTTCTCGTTTGGGGAAAATACGTTTTAGCCCCCTCAACTACCACCTCTACGTTTTAGCCCCTAAAATATCAAAAGTTGTTAAATGGCCCTTCCTACCAAACACTTCGCTTTAGCCCCTCCGTTAGTTTTTACTGTGAAATTGATGGAAACATCAAAACTACGCTGCTTTTGAGATTGCAAGTTACCAAAATACCCTCAACTAATGGAGGGGCTAAACGTAACTTTTGGTAGTTAGGGGCCATTTAACAACTTTTGGTTTAGGTTTTGGAATGTCTCTAGTCAATTCCAGTTCGCCATTTTCAAACTGTCTCCCATCCCCACTTCCTCTCTCTCATCCCTCCTCACAAAACAGAGAAGCATTATTCCTTGAGCTCGGCAAGTCGAGCCATTAGTTAGAGACGGAACAAATCCGAACAAAGGAGGCCGTGGAGACAGTTTAAATGGAGTAGTGGGTCGACAAAACGGATGCGCCGTGGAATGGTCGAGCCCGATTGATTAACGCTCTCCGTAAAGACCATAGGGTTACGATAATTTGCGGTCTTCCGGGTCGGGTTTGAGAAGGGATGGATCTGGGCAAGTGGAAGAGATTGAGGAGGTTGGAGTTGGGGGTAAGGACATTTTGGTAGCGAAGAATAATCAAGCATTGTCGGCCGTTCTACAACGCATCGTTGTTGCTGATCTTCATATTTGTGTTGATGGTGGTGGTGGTTAAAACAATCCATATCTCCCATCTCGTGGATGCCGTGTGAGTTGTCCGCGAGATGAGTAATGTTATGGTTGAATGGCAGCTGTTTGGCTCATTTGCAGCGTCTCCATCGGTATGAGGGTTGGCATGGTTGCGGTTGTAGGAGAATTCTTCCATGGAGAGCCTGAGATTCTCTTCAAAGCTACTGTGGGTGCAGGTTGGAAGTGTCCTGGAAAACCCTATGGTTTATAGACAAACAATAATTATTATTCCTCTATGGTGTATTATTGCTTAATAGCTTTTTTTTTTTACCCTTAAGAGCAAAAGCCCATGATGTTCTTGGGACAAATAGGACTACTTACCCCTCTAGCGCCCAACCGCGCGAGGTTTCCACAGAAAACGGGATCGCACGAATGGTCACACGAGGAGAACTTGTAAAAGACATCGTAGCCATTGGGTCCATGGCCGGGTCAATGGCGACCGTCGATCAATTCGTCTTCTCTTGCGCGCCCACGTTCTTGCTGAATGGCCTAGTGAGTGTTGCCAAAGGAATGATAGGCCTCGGAAGAACTCCCATTGCTCTGCCATTGGTCGTACCAAAAATAGTACTCGCCAATTGCACGAGTCGATTGTAGTAATGTGGCTGTGCAAGTGCGAGGTCGAACCCACAGAGAATCGGTGTTGCTAAAAACCAACTTTTAAATGCCTAAACTAATGTTACCTTAACCTAGTTCCGATTTCAAACACGTGCGTGCATAAAATAAAACTAAGCTAAAAAGCAATAAAATAAAGAAATAAAATAACTACAGTCTCTAATCCACCTCACAATGAATTAATCTAAAATATAAACATGCTTAGCTCATATTCATTAAACATTTATGCTACAAGGCATACTCTGAGCGTTAACACATTGTTCATATTTCCGTCTAAATGATGTAAATAATAACTAAACATGAATATATATTTATATATATATAGTTAATTAAACATCCGTCTATCGATTAAAAGCAATGCATGTTCTAGTGTCACGCTAGTTCATGCATGCTTACGCCCTATGCAAGTCCTATCGTGCCTATTGAAATAATCAAAACGTACGCCCATTTTGACGAAAGACAAAACATGAAAGGTCTAGGTCCAAAGGATCCAATGTGAAAGTGATTTAACACTAACTACAATGGATAAATAGACGTAGCCCGAACGATGAAATGTATTCATGGGACTAAACGCTATGACCAAACAACTGCGGCACAATCGATGCAACTTTGTCACGAAATTAAACCGAAACGAACTAGCATGGCAGATAATAAATGGATTAAATGTAAAATTAACTATGAAAGCATTTAAGTAAATCTAAAGTGAAGGGAATAAGAGACTAAATAAAAGTAAAACATAAATTAAATAAATGACAATTTATGAGGGATTCTGATGGAAAGCAGGGGCTTTGGGCCCTAGAGGCACCTCCCAAACGTGCTTCACAAATGAAAGCACGAGGTCTATTTATAGGCTGGCAGGACGAAGTGCGTTCGAACGCACACTGCGTTCGAGCACGTTATTCGATCGACCGCGCCGTTCGACCGCGAATAACCGGCTTGTGGCGGCTAAAGACATATGGGTGTGCGTTAGCGGGCACTTGCGTTGAGCACATAACGCTAGGGGCGGCTGCTGCGGCGGCCGTGGTCTGCGCGCGTCCGTGGGTCTGAGTGCGTCGTCCGTCTGCTCGCACTGCGTCGACCTTGTCTGCCGCAGCGTCTCAGGTGCGTTGAACGCACCAAGTGCGATCAAACGCACTTTGGCGAGGTTCTTCACCGAAATCCACTTTCTTGCCCTCGCTAGCCATGGTTTAATGCAATGTCCTGCACAACACAAAATACTAAAAACACTAAAAAATGATTAAATATTAACAATGCTAAAGGCCTAACGAATATAAATTAAGGGGTCCAAATAAGCACTTTTTGGCACCGATCAGCCATCACAAATATCCACGGCTCTAGGCACCCACCACAAATTCACAAGTGACCAAACAGTCAAATAACAAATATCCACGGCTCTAGGCACCCACCACAAAGGGAAGAACTCCCTTTGCTCTGCCATCACAAATGATAGGCCTCGGAAGAACTCCCATGCATGGCTCTATTTGTTTTATTTTTTTAAACTAAAATAGAGTAATACATACACCTTCTATAGCTGCCACTTGGTGTGTTTTATATCTCACGGATTGTGAGAACATAGCTGTCATGGACTCATGAAGAAGTAAAAGTGACCAAACAGTCAAATAATTAAATGCCATAAAACTTTGTTAATATACATTGATGTTAAAAACTGTTTTTTCTAAGTAACGGTAAAAACTGAAAGAGCAATAAAAGATGTTTCAGTTTTTTCTCCATAAAAAACTGGTTTGGTCAACTAATAAAAGTTGATTTCATTTTTCCATAAAAAATGGTTAAGACTCAAGGGTAAAAAAAAAGCTATTAAGCAATAATACACCATAGAGGAATAATAAATATTGTTTGTCTATAAACCATAGGGTTTTCCAGGACACTTCCAACCTGCACCCACAGCAGCTTTGAAGAGAATCTCAGGCTCCACTACTCCATTTAAACCTGCCTCCACAGCCTCCTTTGTTCAAATGATTTGTTCCATCTCTCTAACTAATGGCTACGACTTGCCGTGCTCAAGGAATAATGCTTCTCTGTTTGACGCGGGAGGGGATGAGAGAGAGGGAAGTGGGGATGGGAGACAATTTGAAAATGGCGAACTGGAATTCACTAGAGACATTCCAAAACCTAAACCAAAAGTTGTTAAATGGCCCCCCTAAGTACCAAAAAGTTACGTTTTAGCCCCCTCCATTAGTTGAGGGTATTTTGGTAACTTGCAATCTCAAAACGACGTAGTTTTGATGTTTCCATCCAATTTCACGGTAAAAACTAACGGAGGGGGCTAAAACGTAACTGTTTGGTAGTTGAGGGGGCCATTTAACAACTTTTGATATTTTAGGGGGCTAAAACGTAACAGGGTGGTAGTTGAGGGGGCTAAAACATATTTTCCCCTTCTCGTTTTCATACTTTTTTCGGTACACCCTCTTTAAATGTAATGAATGATCCAATCTCCTTTAATCAAAAATTTTAAAAAGAAAAATTAATTAGGAAAATATTCTCCTTTAATGACTGATCCAATCTCCTTAAATGTCAAACATAGACACATTTTTAATATTAATCCCATATCTTGGATCAATTTTTTCTAAAGTTTCTAAGCTACTCGGTCTTATATATAATGATTGATATCTCAACCATTATTTACAAAATAAAATTATTATAAATTTGCCACTTCAACGACTATCATATTCACCAACTTAACATTTGTAAATGAATTTTTTTTTTTTTTTTAGATAACTTCACCAACTCTTATGTACCCACCAACTAAAATTGGATAGTTAGGATAATCACAACAAATCAAATAAGGTGAAAAATACCCAGTTAAAACACCAACTACCATCATCCACAAAATCACAAAACCCTCATTTTTCTCCTCTCCCCCTCTCTCTCTCTCTCTATCTCAAGCAGCACCGTGCCTTCTCCTCTCTCTCCAAAGGCGTTGTGCCTTCTCCTCTCTCACTCACGACACAATTTCCCTCTTCTCTATTTTTCTCTCACAATGTGATTTTTCCTCAAATTGTGCATCTCAGAAAAAATATTCCTCAAACCCATTAGCTAAAAACTAGATTTTTCTCCGCACACTGGATTTTGGTGAGTTTCTCTCCTCAAATCAGCCTTCTCCCGGTGCTTTCTCTTTCTCTATTTCTCTCTCTTTGGCGGCAGCAGAGATCTTGCTAGAGCCCAACCCGATGTCGGAACCCAACCTCTCTCTAAAAAGACGTTGGTGCTCCATCTCTCTCTCTCTCTCTTCGGTGCTCTAGTTCTCTTTCTTTGGCAATAGCTAAGATGCCAGTTCCTCTCTCCGATGCTCCATCTCTCTCTCTCTAGTGCTCCAGTTCTCCTTCTCTTCGGCGAAGAAAAGAAATCTTGTTTTAGTGTCAAATAATCTGGTTTTAGTGTCAAATAATTGCTTAAATGTCTGATTTTTTTCTTACATTAAGATTGCTTCTTTAAACTAAGATCATTAGTGACCAAATAATTACAAGCTACTTCAAGGTTGTGTTGGCAGCACATTGTAATTCCTGCAATTGATGCAATGGACAGAAGAGACATTGAAGTTGTGATTGTTTTCAAAATCTTTGGTTAGTCTAAATGGTAAGGCATAAGCCTCCAAACAAGAATATGCCAAATTAATCTTGTAGTATCCCTATGCAATATTGATGTTCAAAAAACCAATCATATGTAGCCACATTGAACTACATACAACCATATATTGTGTATTACAACCTCACAAAAAAACCACACCACACAAATCACTCAAAGTGTCTTGTGTATGACAACATCACAAAAAATACCACATCACACAAATCACAGTAACTTCAAAGAGTTCCATATGCATTAATGCTATTTGCACCAATATCAATTGTAGTAGATAAATATTCAAGATCTTGAGACATAGCAAATGTAATTGTAGAGGGATACGCAAATATAGTGGTAGATGGATACTCCATAGTTGGCAAAGAGCACTGTAAATAATTCATAAATAAATAAAATTAGATAATGGACACAAATTAACTTGATAGAGGATATGTTTAAAAAATAAATAAATAAATAAAAAACCTTTACTAAACTTTGTTACTCTATCAACTCCAAGTTAGTTGGCCTCAAATTGGTATTCAAAATAAGGAAAGAACATCATAATACCTTGGGTCGGGGCTCGGATTTTTTTACCCTACACTTGCACACACAAGTATTTATAGAAGCTTAGAACATTCCTCTAAACATAGGATAAGCATCTAATGAAGTTAAACAAGTAATAATGATAAAAGGCAGACATTAATTCGAGGGCAGAAGACGAAGGGACAAACAACCACCTTAAAGCTTATTTTCGAGAAGCTTGACTACTCCACTCCAAATGGTCATAACTTTCGGCTCACAACTCCAAATGGATTGAAACATTTTTGGTTGGAAAGATAAGATTCTGAACTTCAAGTTAGACCTAGGAATGTGCTTAAAATGATTAAGCAATCACCGGCTATCATATATTTTAGAATCCAAAAGTTTGGTTCTGGATTTCAATAATTTGGGCATTTGCATTCTATTGGGCTTGTGGACTTTAATTGGGCTGAATCTTGGGTCATTGTTAATGGACTCTTGCTGGACACACCCGTGCCAGCATGGCCCTCAACACTTCCTACATCAGCATCATTTATATCTTTCTTTTTTTTATCTGTAAAAAATCAATTTATTAAAAGGGCAAGGGGCACAACCCATGTACACAAAACGTATACAATAAGAGCCCATATATACAAGCTTTTAATTTGAAAAAGACGCACAAAAATCTAGAAATTCCACAAGCGTTGAATCTTGCAAAGAATGCCATGAAATTCTCCATGAGAAAAGTGTTTGAATCTCCCTTTTCTTCAACTCTAGAATTCCAAGTTCACAGTTCTCAAAACTCCGTACATTCCTTTCTCTCCATAAGCACCACATAACACATAAAGGAGCCATTCTCCAGCTTTGTAGGACTACCCAATTACCCCCTTTATCTTCTCCAACTTCCCAAGCATTTCTTCAACCCACCCGGCATCACCCACATAACACCAAACATCTGACATACCATATTCCAAACCTCTAAGGCAACTTCACAATGCAGTAATAAATGATTAGTAGATTCTCCACTCTTCATGCACATACAACACCATTTTGTCATTATAATGTTCTTCTTCTATAAGTAGTCCAACGTTAGTATTTTTCCCAAAAAGCCACTCTTGAAGGAACTTTCCTCTTCCAAGGGCCATCAACCAGTTCCGAATTAGCCGTCACCTTATAGTATCACTTCACCTAAAAATTCTTTCTCTTTGAGTGAATCCAACAAATTTTATCCACCCCTCCATGCCTAATTTGTTGGGAATACAACAATTCAAAAAATCTCGACACCTCTTCCAATTCTCAATCATGAACCGGTCGAATAAACATACATTCCAATGAATAGCACTATCTACTATAGCCATATTCTCCTCCACCCATGCCTCCTTTGCACATGCTATAGTAAACAAAGTAGGAAACACAGTCTTCAAGGGTAGTTCCCCACACCACACATCCTGCCCAAATAATACTCGAGATCCATTTCCTACCTCAAAACCTCACATGATGTTTAAAAATATCCCACCCCTTTCCAATGCATTTCCACACTCCCACCCCATAAGGCCCTCTTACCTCCTTGGAACACCAACCGCCCCTCATTATATCATATTTCACCTCCACCAAGCTTCTCCCTCATTGGCAAACCTCCACAACCATTTACCTAACAATGCACAATTGAACTAAATCAAATTTCGTACCCCTAAACCTCATGCCTCTGTATTCATGCAAACCTTGGACCAGTTTACCAAATGAAACTTGAATTCATCACCTACACCATCCCACAAGAAATCTCTTTGTATTTTTTCTATTCTCTTCGCCACTCTCACTGAGATTTGAAACAAAGATAGATAATATGTGGGTATATTAGAAAGTGTACTTTTAATCAATGTCAATCAACCACCCTTGGATAAATACATTTGCTTCCTCCTTGCCAACTTAGACTCCATCTTCTCAATAACTGTATTCCAAATAGAGGGATCCTTAAAGGAGCTCCTAATGGTAACCCCAAATACATCAACGGCAACGATTCCATTTCACACCCAAGTATACTCGACAAACCTTCCATATCTCCCACCTCACCTATAGGAACAATCACCGATTTTGACAAATTTATTTTCAACCCTAAAACCGCTTCAAAACATAGCAATAAACATCTCAAATTAAGCATTTGTTCCACCTTTGCTCGCAGAAGATAAGTGTATCATCTGCAAATAATAAATGTGATACTTCTATTACCTCAGACTGCCGTGAACCCACCGAAAATTCAGAAAATAGCTCTCTCTCCACTAGGGGTAAAATTTAAAACCGTCTAACCGCATTCACTAACCGCTATCCGCACTAACCGCTTTGAAAGCGGTTAGTAAAAACCGCTAACCGCCTAACGGTTTGTGGATTTTGAAAAGCCGCTTAACCGCTAACCGTTTTTTTTTAAATATAATATATATTTATATTATATATATTTCATATAATAAATAACAATAAGTTATTATAGCCTAGTGGTTATTGTGCGCTTCTTTTACTCAGGAGTCCCGATTTCGATTCCCCCCACCTTTGACTTTGTTTGGGTTTTATATTTTTATTATTTATATAATATAGAAGTGCAAAACGACGTAGTTTTGCACTTCTATATATTCATTTCTTCCTAATCCAAAACAATAATTTTGTTGTAATTTTATTCGTATGTTATATGTTTATTATGTTGTAGAAGGTGACCAACAAAATTTTGGTATAATGGTCCAACATATAATATTCACTTTAAACCAACAATTTTTAATGCTAAAATGGCCATGAAAGAGGAAAAAAAATGTTTAAAGTGAGCCCAAAACCGGCCCAATGAAAAATCTAATAAAAAGCCCAATAAAAAGTGGTTAGTAGAAAAGCGGTTAACCGCATCCGGTTAACCGCTAACCGGGAGGTTAACCGCTAACGGTTAGTAGATTCTACTAACCGCCTAGGCAGTTAGCGGTTAGCGGTTTTAGCCACTAACCGCTAACCACAACCGCTATTTCACCCCTACTCTCCACCACTACCTTCATCATTATGCTAAACACCTTTATTACCACAAAAAAATAATAGGGGTGACAAAGGATCCCCTTGCCTCACTCCTCAAGAGCTACTAAAAAAATCTGTAGATGTTCCATTAACGAGCACAAAAAAACATACCATGGAGACACAATGAGGAATCCAACCTCTCCACCTTTCCCCAAAACCGCATCTCTCTAACATGTATAATAAAAAGTCCCAATTGACATCATCATAAGCTTTCACCAAATTTTACTTGCAAATAAGACCAAGCTCCCTAGATCAAATTTGGCTATCCACACTGTTGATGCACAGTTTTCAATCGATGACATGGCACACCTGCCAAGTTTGAACCGAGCGATGCTTATTGCACAATAAGAGAAAAAACAAAGGAATCAAAGAGATCGAGGGTGAGCCGACGGGGACACTCCGATGCCTATGTCAGAATTTGAGAAAGAGAGTATAAGCAACAAATAAAGCTGAAGAGCAAAAGCTGTGATTACCAAAATGTGGGGATGTGATTTGTCTTTTATAGGCATGGAGCAGTTGTAGTCCCTTAACCAATGACTTATTCTTCCCTGATTTTCTGCTGGGCAGTTGTATTCAAGGGATTTGAATAGTTATAAAGTTCTAGTGAATAAAGTATAATCAGCTTTAGATTAAACAAATCCAAACTCTATCAAAGCATAAGAAAATTTAGCAAACCATTGCTGGGAAGCTTGCTTTAGACCATAGAGTGACTTGTTGAGCTTAAATACCTTGGACTCCCCCTTTTTAGAAAAACTAGGAGGTAACGTCATGTAAACCTCTTCATTTAGGTTCCCATGAAGAAAGGCATTGTTCACATCCAACTAGTGAAGATGCCACTTCTTTGTAGCTGCAATTGCAAAAAGATTTCCCACTGTTGTGAGTTTAGCCACAAAAGAAAAGGTTTTATAATAATCCAATCCCTCACATTAGTTGTAACCCTTTACTACCAATTTGGCTTTCACCTTTCCAAAGTCCCATCAGACTTTAATTTTACCTTGTAAACCCACTTGCATCCAATAGCTTGAGTAGTAGCGTCACATTCAAATTTAGATAATTCCATTTATAGCTTGCTTGGTAAAGTCGCGGCGTTATAGCTTGCTTTGAAGCAGGGAGATCAACAACAGTCCAACTATGATTGAGTTCAAGAGCCTTGTTCTTATTATCCATAGCCTCACACCATTCCTCAAATTTAACAACTTGATTATAAAACTTTGGCTCAACAATAGCATAAATAGAGAGACTAAAAAGTTTTTGATAAGAAGAAAGCTTGTTATAAAAAAGAATTGAGGAGAGATCATAAGGAATACTTGAAGTTGGAAAAGCTGTTGTGGGTTCTGAAGTGGAGGTAGCAATATGACAATGATAGTCAGGCAAATATCATTTGAATTCTTACTTACCGTCAAATGTTCGTTTGTTCCGCATCCACATATGATTCATGGGCAAGTATCGCCTATAACCCATATAATAAAATTTTCTCCCGTATTTTAGCCGTGTAAACCTTGTTGAATGCATACTATAAGGGCATGCCTTTACACCCCTTGTAGGCCACAAGTGGCAGAGCCAGGATGTTGATCAAAGGGGGGCATTTTTTTTTTCTTTAAAATAATATTAAAATAAAATTTATTAAAAATAATTAAATATAAAAAGTATTTATTGGTCTCTTTATGCACACTGCATTTTTTTTTCTCTTTGTTAGCATCATAGTAGTAGTGTTTCAAAGACAAGAGGTAGGCTGCATCAGCTACAATGCCGATCAGAGAAGGACACAGAGCTTGCACTAATATCCAAATGTTCTCACCCTTCCCCATATTAAGTATTAACCCAACTGCAATGCAATAACCCAGCCACTCATTTGCAACAATATATATATATATTCTCTTCTGTCTCTATACACCTTAAACTTCTCCTTACCCACACCCTCCATACCCACCTAGACCATCATCCATTCTTCTTCCTTGCACAAACTCATTTTCAGGCATTGAACCCCAAAACCCAACCTAGCCAACCCATGGCACCTTCTTCTTCAACCTTTTTTTTTTCTGCAATGGCTGCAAGGGGGCATTTGCCTTACAATGGTTTTTTTGCAACTGCAACTACATCATTTTCAGACTTCAACCTTTAGTAAAGGGCATTTGCCCTCAAGAGTTTCTGAGAGGGGCATACTAGTTGTTGATAAGGGGCATAAGAAAAAAAGTGTACTTAGGTAGAGAAAATTTTTAGGAGTTGAAGACCCCCCTTGGCTCCACCACTGTAGGCCACCCTGAAAAATCTGCGTAGGCCGAAAAGTCATTAATTGTCTACATCAACTGCGCTCACATCATAAAATTTTGTGTAGTGGAGACATCAAATGTGCATACCCCTACATTTCATAGTTCTTGCAATTCCTCAATTAGGGGTTGAATGTAGACATCTATATCCATTCTAGGTGAACTTGGGCCTGGGATAATCAGGGATAAGATGAATGACATTTGTTTCATGCACATCCAAAACAAGTTGTACGGTACAAGCATTACAGGCCAAGTACTGTGGGATGTGCTCATATTGCCAAAAGGATTAAATCCATCCCAAGTTAAGCCAAGTCGTACGTTCTTGTTGTCAGATGAAAAAAATCTGGATATAAATGATCAAATGACTTCCATGCTTCATTGTCAGCTAGATGCCTCAATAGTCAATACACCGTCATTTGTGTAGCCGTCTGTATGCCACCTCATATAGGTCGCAGTACGCTACAACATAAACAGTTTCTACAGTCTTGGTATGATTGGAAACCACTACAACACCTTGACTGAATGTCTCTTACTCGACGATATAGGTTGGTCATCCTCGTCTAACTGAATTTCATCTTTCCACTTAGATTGTCCATATTTAACACATGAATCTAAGTCTTTATAGCCCTTCCAAAACAATATACAGTCATTACAACATGCCAGAATCTTCTCATACCCGAGGCCTATGTCCTTTAGAAATTTTTTGGCCTCATATGTATTAACATGCAAAGCCCCACCATTATCAGGTAGCAACTAATTGAAGAACTTGAGGAAAGCCGAGAATATCATGTTACTACCTCCACCTATACACTTAAAGTTGTACAAATGTACAGTAGCACTAAGTTTGCTATGTCTGGTCTTATCGTGAAGTGGCTTGTCTGCCATTTTAAATAAGTCCTCGTACTTTTGTGTGTCACCCCTATCGGCTTTGTCATAAACAATGTGTTCTTCATCACCCTGCACCCCGGGATGAGGCTCACAGTTGTCTTCCCTGACATCATACATGTCAAATAAATCACGCAACATAGTGTGCATATTGCCACATTGATCTGTGCTTGCACCTGCATCTACGACCGGTGGATTCAAATTAAAGCCTTCAACGAGAGCTCATACAGGCCTCTCACCGTGACAAATCCAATCTTTGTATTGAGGCCACATTCCTCTCCCCCCTAGCAAGTGGTCAAGTATAATACCCGGCGAGTGTCGCCTGTTAAGGTGACACATCTTACACAAACAAACAATTAGTCGATCTAGAGTCTTGTAGTTCCCAATTGTGAAGTCCACAAATGATCTACACACATCTCTGTATTTCTTTGTAGACTTAGGCTTCGTCATCCAACTCTTGTCCATAGTGTTACTACATGCATAAAAAGCCGATTAATTGACATACATTTGTTATCGAGACCCTAAACAAAATCTAAGTCATTTGTTTTGTTATTTAGTTTTTTATAAAATCAACACATTTAAACATGGTAATCCAAATTTAAATGAATTTATTATCTTTTATTTAGGTTTTTAGTAGGGGTGGCAAAATGGGTACCTATACATGACCCGATTACGACCATGGTACCGTTACGATTAGGCTATACTCGACACCTGCTTAGCTAAACGGTAATCGGGTTTGACACGACATTACATCGAAGTAAAGGTAACCGACATGACCCGTTTACTCATTATAATAACTGGTCTTATTGGGTAGACCCGACACTTAAAAAACTTAAAACACTTTTTTCTTTCTTTCTTTCTTTTTAAAAATGTAATAATAATACCAAAAACATTGTTAATTTAATTGTTAACAAATTATTAGCTCGTTCAAATATCTTGTATATATATACAAAATATATTACAAAATAGTTATATATATTTAAATCCATATAATAGTAATTAAATAATATATGTTATATGGGTTATGCTTAATTCAATAACATTATATTATATGCATATTAAATAATATAATTATAAATATATAAGATCAATATTTAATTATAGTATTTGTGTACAATGATAATGACATTAGTATAATATCAAATTAAGTAATTAACATTTGATTCAACAATGTGTTACTTATAACCACAATTAAAGTATTAATGTATTGTTATTGGAATTTATATGATTATATTACATGATCAATTGATCATTAAATCTTATGATTATCTAATAAAAATTATACATATATAATATGATATAAGTATACAAATTGATACTAATACAATAATTAACTAGAAACTTCATTCTCACTTCTAATGTATGTTATAAGTCCATATCGTTATAAATTATAATTATACATATATATTGAATAATACAAATGTATAAGATTAATACTTAATCATATGATTTAATGATAATTTAAATACTTAAGCATAATATTCATGTACAATGATAATGTCATTAGTATAATATCAAATTAAGTAATTAACATTGGATTCAACAATGTGTTACTTTTAACCAATTAAATTATTAATGTATTGTTATTGAAATTTATACGATTATATCACATGATTAATTGATCATTAAATCATATGATTGTCTAATAATAATTATATAATGGAATTTATAAATTAAGCCAACCAAATTGACCAATTTTACATTTATTCCTAAATTATAATTATACATGTATAATACCAATTTTACACTAGGCTTAGGGTTAGTTTAGTTTAGGATTTTTTTTACTTTTTATGTTTAAAAAAATGAAATAAGAATAAGGTTCAAAGGTACCGTTGTTAATGGAATTACCCGGTACCCGCCAAACCCGAGATAATAGGGTCTAAGCAGGTAGACCGATTAAGACCCGAACCCGATTAGCCCAAACCCATTACTTGTTTATTCGTGTCGTGTTCATGTCGTTTTCGCGGGTCGTGTAAAAATTGCCAGCCCTAGTTTTTAGGCCTCTCCCTCTTTTTTATTTTATTTTATTTTATTTTTTATGATTCGAAATATATATCCATATATATATATATATATATATAGCATTTTCATAAACAAAATTATAATCCAAATTTAAATGAATTTGTTATAGGGACCTTAAACAAAATAAATATAGGTTAGTTTCCTTTTTTTTATTATTATTTTTTATAACATTTACCTAAACAAAATTATAAGCCAAATTTACCTTTTTGGTTAATGTAGGCTAATTTTTAAACTACAAGCCAAATTTAATTGAAACTTGATAGCAAAATTTTGTTTAAACTATAAGCCAAAAGCATCTACACAATATGAATTAAAACCCTAATTTCAAATAAATGGTCTAGTATATGCAACATTCTCCGAAACTTTAAAAAGTTGTAATTAACTTTTCAAACTACCTATTTCTTTCACATAATTAACCAATTTTGTTAAAATTTTCTGTTTAATTCTATAAAAAATAAATTAGGTCAAGACACATATATAACTCAAAATTACAATAATATATCTACATCAGATAATTTTTTTTCTTTAAGGAAAAAAAAAAAAAAAACCATTTCAGAGGACCCATGGCCTCCACGACTCCAAGGCCAGAGACCTATAATATTTCTCTCTAGTATATTTCTTTCAACGCATTACATAAAATGGCCATCAACATTTCTACATGGATATAATTAAAAAATTGAAGCAATGAAAATATGAGGCACCAAAAGAACTAATTAAGGAAAACCAGTTGCAGCTAGCCCATTGCAATCATCCATCTTAATCAACCATTTAGGTCAGATGCTTGCTTTCAAAAGTCAAATTCCCCAAGGATTCACACCTAGGCATGCTGTTGACACTTGATAGAGTTCTCTCCCTCACTAGATAACAAAAAATCAGAATCTCTCTTCAACTTTTTTGGTCGTAATTAATTACTTTTTTGAATAGTTCTTATATATATTCAGGCAAAAGGGGGGGAAAAGGTTAAAAATTTCATATTTCTTTCCTTTCCCTGGCATTTCTCAGCAAACAAACAAACCACAACCCTCATTCAAAAGTCCATCAGTCATAGTTTCCTCCACTCCCAAAATACAGAAACTTAAAAATCACAAAAGCAAAAAACATGCCAACAGACATTTAAAAAAAAAAGACATCTCCAAACACATTTAAAATATAATATTTTCAACAGATATGAAGGTGTAAATATATATACCTGATCGTCGTCAGAGATGCAGAGAGGTGCCGAAGAAATGAGTGAGTGCCAGAGGAGAAGAAGGTGGTTGGCCGAAGGGAGAAAAAAGAGAAAATGGAGGGGAGAAGAAGCTGATCACTACACATGGGAGGGAGGAGGGAAATAAGGAGGGCTACGGGCCAGCTATGGGACTGCACCCCAAAAATTCATTAGTTAACCCTACATATATAATAATTACTATATATATAACCCTAGATTATAAGTTACCACACACACACACACACACACATATATATATATATATATATATATGTGTGTGTGTGTGTATGTGTGGAAACTTATAATCTAGGGTTATATATATAACTTATAGTAAGTTTTATATATATATATATATATATATATGCCAAGGTTACTATATATATAGAGTAATGATTTATATCAGACTAGCGTGCTTGAACAGTCAAGCACGCTAGTCTAATGTAAATCACTACCCATATATATGTAGTAAGCTATATATAAATGACATGCTAGGGTTACTATATATTAATCCTACATCTATATCTACGGTTTTTATTATACTTATATTTTTTTATTATTATCGAAATAAAATTTATTAATTAGTTGGAGCTATGAATAATTAAAGGAAAAAACTTAAATAATGACCAACTTTATGCAAATGCTAGTATATATATACTAGTTATACATTAGTCTATAATTATGTCATGCCATTCTACGTTACTCATGCATGCCACTATTGGGGCATCATTAAAAAATATGTTAGTCTAATATGAATGTGATTTTATTTTTAATGATTTATAATTTTTATATATTCAAATAATTTTTTAAAATATATATTAAGTTACTATATATATACATGCCAACCAGGGTTACTATATATATAATTATACATCTATATCTACAGTTTTTATTATATATACTTCTACGTTATTATTATTATCGAAATAAAATTTATTAATTAGTTAGAGCTATGAATAATTAAAGGAAAAAACTTAAATAATGACCAACTTAATTTATGCAAATGCTAATATATATATACTAGTTATACATTAGTCTATTAGTCTATATGCCATGCCATTCCACGTTACTCATGCCACTATTGGGGCATCATTAAAAAAATGTTAGTCTGATGAATGTGATTTTATTTTTAATGATTTATAATTCAAATAATTTTTTAAAATAGTTATTATTTTGGTAACGTGCCAAGTTGGTACGTTACCATTTGGTAACGTGTCATTTTTAACACATTATTTTTAACACATTACCAAATGGTAATGTGTCAACTTAACACGTTACCAAAATATTTTAGTAAATGGTAAATGACACGTTACTAAATGGTGACATGGTAAAATCCAATGAACAGTATACATGTTACTAATCCCCTATCATTGTTTACCGCATATCTATCTATGGCTGTAAACGAGCTGCTACAACTCGATAGCTTGCTCGATACCCGTTCAATTAAGTTCAATCTGAACTCAAGCTTGACACTATACAAGCCCACTTGTTATTGTTGAAACCCACTCGATTAGCTAGTGATACATATCTGAGTCGCTCAATCAAACTCGACGGATACTTGTGAGCTCAACTCTTTTAAGACTCAATCGCCCAGCTTGCCCTACTTGTTAGCACGACTCGTTAGTTCGTTCATAGATCTTGTATATGTGTATAAAGTATATTTAATATATTACAAAAAAGAGTTATATATATTTAAATATGTATTTATTAATTAAGTAATATATGTTATATAGATTATTTAATATTTATGTGTATGTATTAGTTAACATACTAACTAGTTTGTTCATAAACTAACATATTATCTAGTTAATTGATATATATTTAAGTAAATATAATTAAGTACATGTTATTCAATACTTCTGTTAGTTATATGTATGTTACTTTAAAATAGACATGAGTAAGGCATATGACAGGGTTGAATGGGGCTTTTTGGAGGCGGTAATGAGGAGGTTGGGTTTTGCGCCATTATGGATAAAGCTTGTGATGATGTGTGTTTCTTCAGCGCACTATGCTGTCTTGGTGAATGGTATACCTACAGGAAGTATTGTCCCCACAAGGGGTATTCGACAGGGTGATCCTATTTCGCCATACTTATTTTTGATGTGTGCGGAAGTGTTAAGTTCTATGTTGTCTAGAGCTGATGGAATGGTGTATTGAAGGGGCTCTACGTAGAGGGGCCACGACTTAATCATTTATTCTTGGCCGATGTTCTTTGTTTTGTCGGGCAGATTTGGATCATTGGAACAAATTATCCACTCTTCTTCATACTTATGAATTGGCCTCAGGACAGCGACTGAACTCCTCCAAGACAGCTATATACTTTAGTCGCAATACACCTCCAGAGGCGAGACGACAAATCCTTGATGTGTCAGGCATCCCGAGTTCCCAAAGATACGATACTTATTTGGGGTTACCACTTTGGTGGGAAAATCTCGCACTAAAGAATTCAAGGGCATTGTCGACAAAGTGTGGTCGTCTCAAGATTGGAAACTCAAACTTCTATCCCAAAGTGGTCGGGAGATTTTGCTCAAGGCAGTTATACAAGCCATCCCAACATACTGTATGAGTGTGTTCCTGCTTCCTAAAACATTGTGCTCTAGAATTAATACCCTTATGCAAAATTTTGGTGGGGAAATTCGGGTATTCATTGGATGAAGTGGAGCAAAATGGGGATATCTAAATCTCGTGGAGGAATGGGCTTTAGGGATCTTATATGTTTTAATAAGGCTCTTCTTGCTAAGCAATCCTGGCGGTTGTGGCAAACGCCAGATAGCTTAGTCTCCCGGATCATGCAAGGAAAATACTACAAATGGATCCATTCTAGAAGCAAAATGGGTCATAATCCCTCTTATGCGTGGAGGAGTATATTGAGCTCTGATCTTCTCAAGGAGGGTTTGTATTGGAGGATTGGGAATGGGGAAAAGGCTAAATTTGGGGGCGATAAATGGGTCCCTCTCAGACTACTTTTACTATCCACTCACCACCTCGGGTCCTTAGTCATGAGGCCAAGGTGGTTGAGCTTATGGATAGAGACATAAATGGTTGGAACAGAAATTTGTTGGAGACTCTGCTTTTTCCAGGAGGTGAGGCAATGCATGCATTGCTATAAGTCCACATCGCGAAGACACGTTGTGTTGGAAGGGTACAAAGAACGCACGCGTTCACGGTCAAAAGTGCATACCATATGGCAAAGATGAAGGAAAATCAGAGCGGTGAGAGTTCTAGAGAGATGAACCCTTCAAATGTGGGGTGCAATGTGAGGCTCCCAATTCCTAATTCTGAGAAGAACTTTTGTGGAGAGCATGCCATGAAATCCTTCCCACCAAGGTAAGTTTACATAAGAGAAAGGTAGTTAGTGATAAGTTGTGTCCCATATGTGGAATAGGGAGGAGACTTGCTTCCATATCTTGTGGGACCCTCCTGCTAGGGATGTATGGAGTGGAAGTTTGAAAAATTTCAAAGAGTTCTTTCGTGGCCAAACCTTCAAGCGCTAGTAGCGAGATGTTCCAAATCTGTGAAGAGGAGGAATTGTGCCGGTTTATTGGTATTGCACGGAGAATTTGGTTTAGAAGAAATGAGGTTGTCCATGATGGCCCCTTTATGCATCCGAAAATTCTGCTTCAACAGGCTGGAGAAGCTTGGGATCTTTATATTGCAGCAAATAATAAATTGCCTCAGCCAAATATCAATCTCAAAAAACCTGATGGGGTTAGTAGTGGGTGTAGCCTTTAAGGTGGCGCTAGCTACTAACTATTCCAAACCACCAGGGAGAGGTTGTGTTTTGGTTGGGTGGGATATCGAGTTTTTATCCGGAGAGTTGTTTTGTTCTTTTACGAGATGTATTGGAGGTTCTGTCCTCTGTTATTGATCTATCTATATGAATGAAGATTATCCTTTTCAAAAAAAAAAATTATACATTGTGTGTTATATATTAGTATTAACATACTAACTAGTTAATAAATTAACATATTAACTGTTAATATATATATATATATATATATATATTAGTTAATACATACTAAGTTACATGTCAAAAAAAAAAAAAAATACATACTAAGTTAGTATTACTTTTAAAAAATAAAAATAAAAACCTGGGGGGACACTAACGGAATCACCGGGATCTATGGGGGATCTAGATAATCGTAGTTTTCAGAAATACGATGGGGAGGTAAATATAATATATGAAAGAATAAGTATATTAAAGGCACGTCCGTTCAAAACCCTAGAAATAAAAAAACGCAGAGATCGCACCAGATTTCCATTGTCACCTGCTCAAACTTTTTTTCCAAGGTATATCCTCGATCTCCATCTTCGCCGATTTCTCTAAAATTTCTTGATTTTGCTTTTTCTTTTGTTTTTCAATGTTTTTGTTCGAGAATGAGGTTTAAGCCTGTAAGGGAATTAAGTTTGCCAGCTTGCTGAGATGAGATGTACATTTTAATTAGGATTTATGCGTATTCATGGCCTTAATTTTTCTGTTACTTAGCGTTCATAACTCGACATAAATTAATATATATATATATATTTATCTACCGTTTGTTTTATTTATTTTCTTGAAAAAAAGTTTTCAAGTATATAAGTTCATTATGTTACGTGCATGAGTCTTAAATATTGAATTTTATTTATCCTAAAAATGAAGTAAATTTTCTGTAGTTTATTATTGACTTTTGAGAAAATTGAATGGACGTAAATTTCTTGTGGGTTGCTGACAGATATTAATGTGGTGCCACTGATTTTATTTTTCGTAATTTGTTTATTAATTTATATATATATATATATATATATATATAATTGAATCCTTTTTGTGTTTCAAAAAATGAACAGATCGAATCTGTGATGGCTGGAAAACGTATTAGCAAGGAGCTAAAGGAACTGCAGAAGGACCCTCCTGCTTCTTGCAGCGCTGGTTTGTTGCCAAATTTTCTCATTGATCTCCCTTTTTTATTATGCATATATAAATCTATATATGGTTCTAAATAGAGCTTTGGCGCAGATTTATATAGAATATTCAGTGTGTATTGTGGTAACATTATATCGTTTTGCATGTTCAAACATTGTAACAACCCAGAAAAAACATTGGTCGTATATGCGTTATCATTTTAAAAAAACTAGTCAATTTGAATATTTTGTACAATTATTTATAAAGCCTAGTTCACATAATAAGCAAGCAATATGAGACTTAGTAAACATGAGTATCTTTATAAACCTATGTGGGTTACTCATCTTCTTAATATGAGATCGGGGTTTACAAACTCACCACATCTAAATCTCTAACATCCATCATCAGATCCACGTCATGCAGCGCTGATAGTACCACATGACATTATTAGGTCAAGTGATTCTAATACCATTTGTAACAACTCTAGAAAAAATATTAGCGACCCCAAAATGACTTGTCAATTTCGAACTTCTCTAAAATCATTTATAAAGCTCAGTTTTACCTGTAATGATAAACTTAGCACACATGACTCTATGTGAGTTACTCATTTTCTTAGTATGGGACTAGAGTGTTACAAACGCTCTCACCCCCTTATATCTTCGCCGTGCATTGCTGGCAATACTACATAGCATTATTAGATATATAGCTCCAATAACATTTGTAACAACTCTGAAAAAATGCTAACCACATCTACGTTATCATCCTAAAATGATTAGTCAATTAAAAATTTCCTTAAAATTAATTATAAAAAACTCAGTTTCACCTAGTAAATAAAGACAATTTAGGATTTAGAGTATTCCTTATAAAACACTCACCGAATGTGGTCATTCATCCTCCCAATATGGGATTGGTAACAAACATTAAATTAAAATTTATGTCTCATAAAATATTTCTTATAAACCCAAGTATTAATTGATAATTGTTTAGGCTTATGATATTCAATTTTTACGTATACTTTTACAGGGCCCACTGGACAAGACATGTTTCATTGGCAAGCAACAATAATGGGTCCACAAGATAGCCCATATGCTGGGGGTGTGTTTTTGGTAACCATACACTTCCCCCCAGATTACCCATTCAAGCCACCAAAGGTAGCCTCCAACTCTCTTTTTATGCATTTAGAATTTTGATGTGCATATGTTATTAAAATATTGATCAACTGACTAAATCAATTATTTATTATTAGCTTTAAGCTTTCGAGATTAGGTTGTATATATATATTTCTGAAACAATAAATGCATCCACCACATTGTGTATATCCTTCTTATCTTGAGACGAATTAGGATCATCTTCAGTTACTCATATTTGAAGACATTTTTGTCCTAACAATGAACTAGATAGATCCAGTTTAAATAAACCAAAGAGGATCAGTCCCCCTTCAGACCCCATGTTAATTGCATTTTTTAGAGAGAGAGAGAGTCACATTTTTCCATAAAATGGGTTTTTTCTTGGTTGATGATCAATCGTGACTCCTTGTCCACATATAGCTGTTTAACCAATGATCAAGGTAATGAGGCTATTTAACAAGAATTGATCTTAGAGTTGGTTTGAACTGTTATGTCAGTATTGTGAGATACTTGTAGAATAACAATGTGTTATTTTTAAATTTACTTTGACTTTTTTACAAATGTAAGAAAATTATAGGTTTTAGATTGTAAACCAACCAACTTTATAATTAAGGTTCCAACGCCCCATTTTTGCAAGTTTTGAACTTATTCAATTTGCCAATTGTTTGTCACCAACCAATTGCCTATAGAATTGATCAATCGCTAGGGTTTCATCTTTAATTCGATTTGGCTTCACACCACACCAATCGATTAGTTACTTTTACCAATCAATCACTAGGGTTTCTACATTAATATGGCATGTCATCACGCGTACGGTTACTTTTGGGTGATTGATCAATTACTTTTCTATAAATTTTAAAGTGTACGATCACCTACGCTTGATTTCTACATATCCTTTTAGTTTTTATATTTTTCTTATGTATTATGTGCCTTGAATCTAAAAAGGTATCTCAATCAAGCTACAATATTTGTAACTTGCAAACTTTCTCTACATTTTTAATGGTTAAAAGTAGTACGGATCGATAACAACCTCAATTGTTGTTTAATTGGCAGGTTTCCTTCAAAACAAAAGTTTACCACCCTAACATCAACAGCAATGGAAGCATATGCCTGGACATTCTTAAAGAGCAGTGGAGCCCTGCTCTTACAGTTTCCAAGGTATATATTGCTAATGCTACCTTTAATTTATTTCTTGGATTTATTTATTTATTCTTTTAATTAGTGGGTGAATGTAATTTTGATTGGTTGCAGGTGCTTTTGTCGATATGCTCATTGCTGACAGATCCAAACCCGGATGATCCTCTTGTTCCGGAAATCGCTCACATGTACAAGATAGACAGAGCCAAGTACGAGGCTACTGCTCGAACTTGGACCCAGAAATACGCCACCTCCTAGCTCCCTCCATACCAATTATGTTTTCTTTTGTTTCTGCTTTGTTTTGTTGCTTTGTAACTCTGTTCCGGTGAGTTTCGCTTGCTTGCTGGAGAGATTTTGGTTCAGTTATGTGGTTATGAAGAAATTCTATTCATCCAAACCAAAAAAAAAAAAAAAAAAAAAGGAAAATTTGGCAACCTTTCAGTACGTGAGTTGTGTTGTTACATGTCGGAGCTAGGATGACTATTAAATGTATGTATTTGCAGGAGGGATATTTCAGTGAAAAGGTGGGGGAAGAGGATGTGGTTTGCTACAGTATACGTACTTGATATTGGATATTTCGTATCATTACAATCACAAAAAAAATAGACTCTCTCTTTTCCTATTGACCGTCTCCTCACCACTTTTAATAATTATAAGTAGCATTTCACATCACCTTTAGGGAGGTGAACACTTGTTATATGTAGGATTTTTATCTCCATTTTATCCTTTAAGTGTGATATGGTTTTTCAAATTACTATTGGATCAAAAGTCTTACGCATAACATTACTCATTACTCTTTTTAAGTGTATAGTTCTCCCCTAGAGGTAGCCCAATCGGCTTAAGACTACAGTTCATGAAACAGAGGTTACTAGTTCGAGTCCCCTCTTTTTCCTCCCTCCTCTTGTGTGAACATGTAAAAAATAAAAAATTGACATGTCTCCGCAAGAGGGGAGAGAAATATTCGAACTAGTAACATCCGATTCATTAAGCGTAGTCCTAACCGATTGAACTACGTCTTGGGGAGAGGAGGGCTGGTTCTTGATAAATGATCAAGATATAAAGTACTAATCTGTCAAATTTTCTCCAAATGAAGTGAGGATTTAATTATTCTATAAATGGTATTGTCCAAAACAATGAGTTATATTATGGGACTTAAGGAGCAAATGTTGTGGATGCACGGGATATTATGGTAGGATGCATAATAATGATTATGAGCATAATTTTAGGGTTCCTTAGTGAGATTTGAAGAAAAACCGGAGAAAATAGGAAAACTTTAGGGAAACATCTCCAAGGATAAGTAGGCTTTTGGGGCAAATTCTGAAGACTAAATTATTATAAAGTAGGAGAGAATATAACAGTCTAAGGTTTTACTCCCTGATATTAAGGTAAATAAATTATGAAGAGAATGATCTTTAACATTTTTTGACGTTTTGGGACGTAAAAGAGGGACATTGCAACCTTAATTATAGATTAAGGGACGCAAAAAAAATTAAAACATTAGGGGGGCATTGCAAATGGGGTTAATAATTAGAGGGAGATAAATGTAATTTTCCCAAAGATTAGACACTTATCTAGTCAGAAAATATAACTAATAAAATTAACATCTAAACAAACAATTTTCTTGTTTTCAACCATGCATCCAAAAACAATTTCCTATTTTTCTATTCCAAAAAATAGGTTCAGTCAAAACTTGCCAAAGAGGTTTAAAACATATTTGAAAAAAAAGAAAAAGAAAAGAAAAAACATTTATAATTAAATATTCCTACAATCAACTAAAAGGTAATTGTGAAACAAATTGTGGAAAAGTTCGTACAGGTGATTGGATAGGAGAAGTTTCTTGATTCTTTCTTGCTGGGCTAGAGAGTTGTGCTATCCATGCAACAGGGTGCAACTAAGTTGAGGTTCCCCTGTAAAAAGTTAAATGGAACCCTAGGGAATCAGAGAGAAATTATGAAAGAGAAATTCTATTTTTTCATCTCTAATCTATTTCTATCCATCTTCTTTTTTTTTTTTCAAATTAAGCATTGGATTTGTAAAACCACCCACTACAGATCTAACGGTGGATTTGAGAAAAATACAAATCGGAGATGGAAAAATAGCAGGTCTCATTGTGTAAAGTCCACAACAATATGCCTCTAAAGTTCATAAACGTGAGGATGGCTTATTGAAAAGCAAGAGAAAGGTATTGGATTCTTTTTTCCTTTTTCTTTTTCTTACCTTAATTGACGGCTGCGATTATTGACAAATCATGTTGGTCATTGACGGAATCCAGTTACAAATCTTTGAATGCCAGCAAAATCAGATACTATGTCCAAACTGCGGAAACTGCCTCTCATATCGTTTCCCAAGTACTTCACAAGACACTTGCACTGCTGCTCACCATTTGTCTGCAGAGAGAAGATGAGAGGGAATGAAAACAAATACAAATCAACCAATTCATCTACAATACCTATGCGTTTTAAAGAATTAATCAAATTAAACAAAAGTTCGGGGTGTTCACATCTGGCTCAAGTATGTCATGTTATAGTAGAGCAAGAAAAATATGAAAGCAATGGCAATGATCTCTTTGATCAAATGAGTATCTGCTCTCCCCATATAAAGAGTAAAGCATCATCAGGTCACAATGTTTCAACCTTATATGAGTTGTATTATTTACAAAGAAAAACATGCAGACAAGAATATATACAAAAATCGGTAACATTGTAAATATTCCTTTATCACCTCCAAATTCAAAAGTCCACATTAATAAGGAAGGGTCACTTTGGCTCATACATTACAGGAAAAAAGATAATAATAAATAAATAAATAAATAAAATTTTGAAATCAGGCACAGATCTATATTCTTTCTTCATGGCCTTCTTTACTAAGTATTTATTTAATGTTTTAGTGCTGACTAGTGTCCCTGTATAATTCATATTAAAATATATATATTAACTATTTAAAATTCCAGAACATTGATCTTGCAGTATCTGGTATGAATTCTATGTGCAAGTATATGGAAATCTATGGCAAACAAACGCCAAACTTACTGAATAAAAGAAAGAGAACAATACATAAAAACGTTCAACCTCATAGCAAAGTTTTCGCCGTCACATCCTAGTTGACAGATCACAGCAAAAAGTTTGGCTCCATCAACTTCCCTAATTAAAGACACGATGCGACTTACAGCATGATTAGAAGCAAGACTTTCTTGATAGCAACCATGGTTTTGCCCTACTTTATGATATTAGCATTCAATTAAGGAATCCCTATTAATCAATGTTGGTGATGCCACACTAGGTATAATGTTGTTCCGTATTTGACACTTAGATATTCTCTTTTTCTTTTTTTCTTTTTTGGATGAATGACACTATAAGATAATCTGTGTCAATTAAATATGTATTTATATGTACAAAACAATAATACAGGAGCAATAATTTACTTCCAAGTATAAAGTTCATACATTCTACAATAATGTCAAGTTTCGACACATTAAAGTCTTATTTTCTGAATTTATAAAGACTTAAAAATAATACTTGCCCAAACAACTTTTTCTGCCTCTCTACATTGCCAAACACCTCATTCCATCTTAAATCAGTTTTCAAATCCTTGAGCTTGCTTGCCAAAATGAAACTCGAAGAGCCTTGAAAGTGACAATAGTTCAGAATTAAGCCATATGTTTTTTAATTTAAGATACCTTTTACACCCTAGAAAGTCACCGTAGTTAAGAAGGATCTGGAAGTGGTCCAAGCACAGTCAAGGAAGTTCAGGTTCGCATACAAGTTGGTTGTTCCCTCCAACCTAACCTAACTCCATCCCAACCAAAATAGGCAAAGCGATTCCTTCCCCTTATCACCATCACTGACCTCCCTCACAAAACCATCACTGAACCCACTAGAAGCCACGTTGCATCGACAAAGAAACAACAATAAGGTGAGCCTAGGTGTACAGGTACCCCCAGAAAACATGGTTTTCCAATTGTCTCGCTAATTAAGGTAGATTAAGGACTCCACTAATAGAATTTGTGATGGTTTATGAAGAGACCAATCTGATAGAGGTTGGGCATAGGTCCAAGGTAGAGTTATCAGGTTTCCGAACCCATTCAAACTAGATAATAAAGTTAAGAAAATAATCTTAATGTTAGTTTATAAAACAACTGTTTGACAGATGGGATGGAGTTTATACTTGGGACTTTGATACTATGAAATGATGAGTTCAAGTCCCTTGGGATTGTTGACATAATTTGACATTTGGAATTTACAAAACTCACCTCCAAGCAAAACTCCACCTTCAATTCTTTAATTCAAACAAAGCCCACATATTTTGTGTGCATGTTTTTCTGGACGCAGTAAGCAGGTTATACTCAAAGACAGGTGCCTCCTGCCAAACGTTCTCAAAACATGACATACCTAATTGTTTTTAAGTATCTTTATAAGCTTTTAGTTGAAGAATTTTACATACTTGAGCCACAGTCATCTACGTCCATGTTTTGCTACTGTTTGCAGCCATGCTCATTTAAATGTCTATGAATGCAAAAAATCTTAAAGTTTCAAAATAGCTGTTCCATCAAGGCCCTTTTTTCAATACTTCTTTTCCAATCCAAAAAGAGGGGGGATGAACCAATGCTGTAGACTTTCAGCCTCTGTTATTGCTATAACATTGTCAATGAGAAGAAAATAAAAGCAAATAATAAATTGGGTATACGGTGACTCAAAATTTTAAACTTTGAATTCTATGTATTGAAAGATCCATACCTCAAAAATGAAAAATCCACCAGGTTTTAACATTGAAGCAGCCCCATTGCAAATATGGAAGAGATAATCCATTCCACTTAGACCACCGTCTAATGCAAGTCTCGGTTCATGTCTACCAACCTCAGCTTGTAGCCCAGGGATACTGTCACTCGGTATGTATGGTGGATTACTTACAATACCTGCAAGTTTTCCTTCCACATCCTTCAATGGTTCAAACCATGATCCTTGCCTTAATTCAATTGCATCCTGAGTGGTTTCTTATAAAATGAACCATAAGAATGACCACAAATAATTAGGGATTTTGAATTTTAGTAGAAGGTGAGAGAAAAAAAGTTAGAAACCTCAATTGCTAATCAATATACTTCTAATTTTTCCCAGTAAAATAAGTCTCTTTTTTAAAGAGGTTAATTTCCATGTAGCTAAAGTTGTAATTGAGCTGAATATTGATTGTTCAAGCTTAATTCATTTAATTTTATTTCAATCACAAGCCAAGTTCAAGCTTCTAACCAAGCTAGATAATCTATTCAAACTCATTTCATTTATTTTTTGAATGAAATCAAACTTGCTCACAAGCTGTTCAATAGAAATCTTTTATTTATATTATATCTAATAACTTGTTTTTTTTTTTTTTTTTTTTGATAACTATATCTAACCTTATTTAAAATCATGAAGACCCAATCTCAAGTCTATATGCATGTTTTCCAGTATATATATACATTCATTACTCATACACATACACATACACATATACCTATATATTTATATCGAAACTCACAGTCACAAGGATTCAAGCTATATCTATCATATTAGGAAGTAAAATTTTCTATTATCTTCTTAAATACTTAAAATCTTCACAATTTGGACATTACTACCATAAAATATTCATCTGAAAGGTTCTGCTAGTTAATTTAGTGAAAGAGTGCCTAGCAGATTTCCCAAAAGTAATGTCTAAGGTTAAACCAGCATATTTATTCTCCAAGATTCTTTTGTGTTAGGCACTTTAGACAGTGATTCGATAATGCACTTATCAATTCCATATTATGGATTATAACTGTGCATGTCAGTATATCTTATTTCAAGAAAACATATTATCCAGTCAACAAAGATTTCCATTGCATCTCTGATGCACAAAACTCTAATCCACAAGGAACGCAGGACACAGAGTCTACACTACAGCATGAAAATTAGGGCTATGGTTTGATATAGCAAGATCTATGGCTGGTGAGGGTTTGATAAAACAGGAAATTAGGAATGCAGTCAAAAGGTTTTGATCCATCTTCAATAAAACATAATATTTTTCTTTTTTCACTGGTAAGTCACATGCCAACTCAATGGGTCTTGAACTCATGACTTCACCCTCTACTCTATTCTGATGACTGCGTTATGAGTCAATCAATGATATCAAAAACAAAATCCTTTAGGATATTTCATTAGACGCAATAGACCCTTATCAGAATTAACGGAGGTGGTATTTTTGCCTACCAAATTGAATAAATGATATGAAGTGGAACCCATCTTTCACGTTATATGTTGAATAAATGATCTATTAGAAGCAATTTAACAACTTCAAGCCTTTCACTTTGAAATGGAAGAGGGAACAATAGATAGATTTTGTGATGAATACTATTAATGTGTTTGTGAGTTTTCATGTAAAATTGATGGATGCAGTAATCCTTAGATTACAATGATGTGTTCACTAACCTGCAGACCATACCTTCGCACATTAAAAGCTGCCACGGACAGTGCGATAGGGCTTAAATCTGTTGCAATGACTGTCCCACAACTGCCTAAAATCCTCCCAATTGCAATAGCAAGTGCACCACTTCCAGTCCCCAAATCTGCCCACAACCCCTCTCTTAATCCTTCATCGTCTGAAACCACATCAGCCACCAGGTCAACGATGCGTTCAGTCTCAGGTCTTGGAATCAAAATACCCTCTTGGACACTCAAAACCAAGTCCCTCCAATGCTCACACCCAACTACATACTGAAAAGGCCTCCTCTCTTCAATCCTCTGCTTCCACAGATTGTAA
Source organism: Carpinus viminea (assembly GCA_013348765.1). Lineage (NCBI taxonomy): Eukaryota > Viridiplantae > Streptophyta > Magnoliopsida > Fagales > Betulaceae > Carpinus > Carpinus viminea. The sequence goes on along the minus strand of CP054672.1, from coordinate 32,882,036 downwards.
AGCTCCTCTATGCCTGCCCTTAATCTTACATTTGTCTGATTGTTTCCAATACCCAATTGGGAAAATACCGAGTGATCTTCAATTGCATCTTCCATGAGCCACTTAAGCTCCCTAGACAACAGGCTGGAGTCTGGACCATTGTCTGAGTCCTGAAACCTTGTCCCAACTGAAGAAGCAAGGTTTTTGGCCCAATCATGCCAATTTCTGAGGTCAGGAACGGTAGCTGAGTGCACTGGTGGTCTTAGAAAGAGCGGAACTTGAGGTTTTAACAAAGTGGGTAGGGAGGATAATGAAGAAGAGCATACTTTCCGGTGAAGATTCATACAAAGGGAGGGTTTAGTAAAAATTGAGAAATTAGAGGGACAGCATGCACTTGTGAAGATTAGCTTCATCTTCTTCTTTTATTTCTTTTTTTGGCAATCAAAATGGCAGAAAACTTAGGTCTCTCTGTGCCGCTTTTTTTAATGAATTAAGAAGATTTTCTAGGCAACCAAACGAAGGGCTAAAAAATGAAGGAAGAAGATTGGAACCTGGACAACTCCACAACCAGTCTACGAGGAGAGCTCCTCGTTGCTCTTCGATTTGGTCTTTAACTGCTGTGTCCCTGCGCGTAAGAAAGACGAAGAACTTGTGCTGCGCTGTTGGACGGTGTGGTCTCTGGCAGCTGCTACAGCCCTTACTGGTTTATACCATAGCACTCACAAATCCATGCAAAATGGCTAGTAAAGATTCACTTTATCGATAAATTACGGAGCTAAACTTTTATGCGAAATAGTTATTTAAAATTTATTTTATCAACTTTAACTAATAAATTTTTAAAGATTTTTTACATTCAATTAGTTATGTTTTTATAATTATTTTTTTAATATATTTTTATTAAAAATTGTGAAAAAATATTCTTATAATGATCCCTTAAAAAATAGGAAAAAGAGAAAACATGTATTTTGCTATTCACTCAGTGGAGTCAAATAATTCATATTAGGGATACCGCTAAAATTTTTTAAAGGTATCAAGTGATAACTTGCCTAAATAGGAAAGAAAACTTTTTTCTTTTTTCTTTTTTTTTAAGTTTTGGGGGTGACACGAAGCTACAAGTGGCTCCGCCACTATATTCACTAAAACAAAATGTCCCCTTTAATTATTCTGGAGAAAAAAAAAAAGGCTCAAAATAGCTAAATATAGCTATTATGAACCCTTTAGCTAATCTGTTGAATATGCTCATCCTACATCAAATCAACTATACTTTTACAAAAAAAAAAAAATGCTACATGTAGCAGCACTTTTCAAGAAGGGGAAAAAATGCTAAGCTTACAAACACATTTTGCAAAAAAAAAAATTTACAAACTGATACGGCACAACATGATTGGATATGAGATAAATTCAAATTTTGAAAAACATAATCATGTTGTGCCACATCAGTTTTTTTTTTTTTTTTTTGGTTTTTGTAAAATGTGTTTATAAGCCTAACATTTTCTCCATTCTTGAAAAGTGCTACTACACGTAGCATTTTTTGGTTAATCCAATCAAATATCCATTTTGCTTTTCTTTTTTTTTTTTTTTTTTTCCATTCTTGAAAAGTGCTACAACACGTAGCATTTTTTGGTTAATCCAATCAAATATCCATTTTGCTTTTTTTTTTTTTTTGGCTAATCCAATGTTATGTTTTCTACAAATTTGATTAGTTATTTTAGATAAAAGTATCATTTGGCTCCTCCATTGTTAACACATATTAAGATATATATATATTTTTTAATAATAAAAAAAAAAATCCCTGGCTAAAATATTGAAGAACGAAAATACTAAATCTGCCCTCTCATCCCAGTTCTATTTAATTGGATTGACTATCTATGTGTTCGTGCTCATTAGCCATTAATCTTTTTAATTTTAATTTTATTTTATTTTATTTTGAACAAGGTTCATAAAGGCTGATGCACATGGCTAAGACTAGTGGGTATTTAACCATTTGATCAACAAATGCATGTTAAAAAAAACAAAAAAAAAATTAATTAATTATTAATTTTCACTATCACACTATCACATCATCTCATCTTAATTGTACGACAATTATTCGAAAGTCTACTCAATAACATTTCAAATATAATCAACTAAATTAAGGGTCTAAGTAATCTAGTGAGTTATTATTAGTTGAGTTGTTAGGCTGAAGCCCACTTGTAATTAACAAAATTGGGTTACAAAAGACTAAAGAGTTTGTTTAGTAGTTCTTGTATAGAAGGCCCAAAGGCCATTGTCCCCCTGAACCCCCACCCACCCCCAATTTCTTCTTGTGTTGGAATTATGTTGTCAAGCGAGAAAACACACTTGTCCTCTTCTTTTTATGACAGTATTCATTTTCATGTACAGAAGATTCAGCTTGTTTCACCATCTTTCTCAACTTGTCTTGCCTCTGCAGCAACTCTTCCATGATATCATCCACTGACTTATCCACTCGGGCATCATCCACTTTCTCTTGTACAGAATCTTTTAAGGACCGATCTAAACGAGAAAACACACTAGTTCTCTTGTCCAGAGTATCAGAATACAGACCCTTGCTGCTTGGAATTTCATCTTCATAATACAAACCACTCTGTTCTTGGCAGCCTGTACTTTGCAGCAGTCTCAAATCGTTAGCACTATCCTTCAAGTGGCTATCACCCAAATTAAACAAGGAACCGACAGCAGAGGAGGACTCAGCTATTCCACAGCAGGAATCCATATCTGAACTTGACGCAGCAAATGGGTGATAAAAATTCTCCAGTTTTGATGTTTCATCACCCGAGATAGGCCTGATAACATAAGGTTTAGGGAAGCACAAGTCTTCGTCACACTCAAAAGTAGCCCATCCTGCTTGATTGTTATCAAAACACCCAACCAGAGAGGAAGGAGCTTCTGCATCAGCAAGTTCAGAATCATCAGGCGAATCCAATGGTATGAAATCTCCAAGGTCAGTACTAAAACTTCTGGAAGAGATATTCAACTTTTCTGGCTCCTCTCTTGGCGTAACGGGTTGATTGCCAGAAACATGGATAGCGTTTATAACTTTCAGTTCTGTTTCTTCACTAGAATGCTTGCGATCCCTTTTCCTAGCACTGTTTATGAAAGTTGGAGATTTCCGGACTTCAACCTTTTTTGAAGCAAATAACATGAGAAGGCTCTCAACCTGCCATCAAAGCGCAACCAACCATAAGACTATATTGAAAGGACATACATCATTTGACAAAATGTGCATAAATATTTCACCAAAGATGAGAGAAAGAGTAAACCTGATGTTTAGACAGACCAAAATTGAATTTGTACTTGTCATAGTAATTTTCTAGAATTGCATGACGAAACTCATGTTCTGAAAGAGGACGACAATGCCAGATTGTTGAAAATCGAACCTGGAGCAAATACAAAGCAGGATAGCCATAGGAGTTTTTGACAAGAAATAGGGAACTTAACATAGCAATAACAAATATAAACAATAAGGAATGAATGCAAATGCATAAACCAAAGGAGGAACTGAAAAAAAATTTACATGAATTTTTAAATCATTACCTGTGCAGGAAATTGCCTCCCGGATGTACTGAATGCATGGGGAATAATATTTGTCTCACCATCTGAAGTTGCCTCAAAAACCCCATAAAGTTTTCGCTTCTCATGTTCGAAAAGAAACAAAATCATTCCAACCTTTACTTCTCTAACAAAACCAGTTTGAGAAGCTGGTAGGCCAAATAATTTTCTCTCATAACACTCTTTCATTGTACTCCGATTTGACATGAAGATGGCTCCAAAATTTGGAAACCTTCTAGTCTCAACATTCTTAAACCCCATATCTATCATAGAAAAAAACATATCATATCAAATGTGTTATAATATTAATTAATTCCCTCATTTCCTATCCACTTGAGTTTTTGAGACAATCGGTAATTTAACATCATACCAAAACAAAGATATTGAGTTTGAACATGACTCCATAATTTATATCTCATTTCAGTTAAATATTCCACTTATTTCACTTATTGAAGGGGAATCTAAACTCACACTTGAGAGAGAGTGTTATAATATTAGTTAAATGAACACTATTTCCTATCAACTTAAACTTTTAAGACAATTAGTAATTTAATAAAATTCAAATTATGACTAAGGAAATATCTAATTCCATAATGTGCAATACCAAGGTCAGAAGACACAAAGAGAAACTTTCTACATCTTTAAGTAAATAAACATCCACACTAAACAAAAATAAAACAGATGTGCATGCGCACACACACACACTACAGCAGTAGTGTGCATAACATAGAATGGGATGAGCGCGACAATGAGTCATGCCTTGTTATTAGTTAGAAAATTAGTAGACCCAACAATTTGTCAAAGAAAGAAGAAATAATGTGTTCAAGATATTACATAAATGTTAAATGTAAAAATTAAAAATTAAAAATTAAAAAAATAAGTGATTTAAGTAAAGCAGCCAAGGACCAAAAACTAAAGGAAAAATATTTAAACATGCATCAGTATCTCTGTAAATTTCATTTCTTATCAAAAAGAAAAAGAAACAAAATCAATGCAGTAAAATCCAATTGTAGAAGAAAAATTCCGAAACCCATTATAATTCCAGCCTGCAAACAATATATATATATATATGATCATGGCAAAGCTCAAACTGACCTCAGGTTGAACTTCGTTTCCTAAGAAATGCAACTGATTTGGCAGACATACAGAGACGTGTAACAAAAATTCAAAAATGAAACAAAATCAATGCAGGTAAATCCAAATGTAGAAGAAAACTTAGAAAATCTCTTATAATTCAAGCCTGCAAACTATATATATATAATATATATATGATCATGGCAAAGCTCAAAATGATTTCAGGTTGAGCTTCCTTTACTCAGAAATGGAACTGATTTGGCAGACATACAGAGACAAGTAACAAAAATAAAAAATCAGAGTCATGCATGATTTTGAACAGCAAATCCAAATAACATTGTGGCAGGGGCAATTCTAATATTCGGCATGGTACTCCATGAAGTATAGAAGTAGCTCAAGCACCCAACAAAACCACATGATGACTTGCAGCTATAACGGCAGCATCATTTCAAAGTAGTGATCAAAACCTTGTCATGCCTCAAGGTGAAAACAAAAGTCATCATCAGCACACAGCGACTAAAACCAAAGATGACTATTCTGAGTTGCTCTAGCAGTGAGCTCCGATTATTTATTCTGACCTTGCTAGCACAGGAGGGAGGGTGTGAGATAGAAAGGAAGGGAGTCCTCCCTCCCTCAAAGTGGTGGTCAGAACCTTGTGAAGCAGTTAAAATCAAAATGCAGTGATCATCAGCCTGCACACTCAATGGCTGAAACCTTGCCAAGCAAGTCAAGGTCAGAACAAATTCATCATCAGCCAGCTCACATGGTGAAAACCTGACTATCCTGAGCTGTTCAATTTTTTTCTCAAAACCTTGTTGACCGGTCAAGGTCAGAACGAAGTCACCAGCCTGCACTCTCAGTGGCTCAAACCTCAAACACGCCTATTCTGGGCTGTTTTAGCCATTTGGCTCATATTAGTTATTCTGAATACAGACTCTCTATCCCTCTGTTCTAGCCATTCAGCTCATTTTAGTTATTCTGAATACACAGACTCCTTCACTCTCTCTCTCATAGAGGAAAGGCAGGTCTAATTTGCCTGTTCACAAGTCTTTTTACTAGCTGACTTCTTCCTCTCTGCTTGCCAGAGCAACATGAAGTATATGTAGATCACCCCCATATTTTGGCAGGAATGTAAGACCATGCTAGCCTCCAACAATAAATTGCAGGAAGTTTTCCAAATTGAAAATAACAAACCTAAAGAAGTGTCCAGTATAAAATTTGAAGCTTATGGGCATCAGAAGCTTACTAACCTAAAATTACCATCAACCCATATACTTTATAAAGCTACACCCTTTAAGTTGAAGGTGTGTCTAGCACGTGTCTAGGGGTATCCAAGAAGTGTTTAACAAATTTCTAAAATTAATGGGTTTATTTTTATCTTTAGGAAGAATTTGGTACACATTAGGTAGAATCCAAGAAGTATTCAATTTGGACATGAATGTAATGCAAATAAAGCACCCCATATACCAACCTGTGCTACATGGCCAAACCACTTTAACTGTCACTGTGAAGAAGATCGTGGTCTAGCCAAACCTCTGCCTTTGCTCTAATAAGTCAAGCCCATTCATAAGAAATAAAAGAAAATAACGTAAAACATATATTAGAAGAACATCAATTTAATTATTTATCAATAAAAATAGTAGAAGAACATCAATATCCCCTCCCTCTCTCCCCAGAAATAGGAAGATTATAAAATAGTAATCAAGCAGAATTTGTTTTTTGGGCTTAATTGCTAGTGCAAATACCCTTCCAAAATTCAGAGCTAACCTGTTCTTAAAAGTATTATATGTCAATTTGAGCTTGGTCACCTACAATTTCACAGCCATTAGCTACAAAACTTCTGGCATATCCGGTACTAGAATAGCTCCTAAATATGAAGTACTCATAGGCATTACCTCTTGAATAGAGAGAAGAGCTTCTATTTCTGACCCAATATTTTGAAAGGGATTACCAATACATCTTAGATTCATCGTCTATCATAACCGAATAATTCCCCCTCTTCGAGGTGTAGTATAAGGTAACCTTGACAAGTGGAAGTGTACAAGTTCTCTAAACTTCCCAATAGGATCCTAAGCGCAGACCCAATATTCTTTCAGACCTCATATCCAGAATATCCGGTCCTTCTCCAACATCACCTAGTTCCTGATAAATAAAACACTTGAAAACCACTAAATATATAACACAGGACATGAATGTTAACACAAACAAACATATCAAGGATACCATCTTCTATAAGTATACTATACGTCAAAAACATTTAAGCAAACACAACACAAACACCAAATAAACTGGAAGTGGAGGTAGCTTAACTCAATTCAATAAAAGTTAACATCATTCATCCATGTCAACGACGACCTAAAAATGCTTCACACAGATGTAAGAACACACAATATATATATATATATATACACACACACATATATGACCTATAACAACTCAAATTTGATATAATGTTCCACTGTTATAATCCTAGGACACATATGCACGAAAGACGGAGAAACCACTCTTGTACCAAGTTTGGCAATCCATAGTACCTTAATCCATAAGACAAATGCATTATCCTCTTTAGCAAGTAACCACACCGTTTGGGTGCCTAAAAATAGAATAAAATATACAGCTCTTGAGCCCCATGCATGATGCATGAGTTTATCAGATAAACATCCCCAGCAATTTTGCCGTAGGAATTGCTAGGAAAAAAAAAAACCGAAAACCCACCTAAAACTAAGCTATTCATAGCCTTATCTCCAGCAACCCTTTGATTTATAAAATAGCACATAGAACATCAATCAAACTCTTTAACTCTCTTTTCTTTTCTTCTCTTTTCTCAGGAACCAAACAGAGCAAAGGAAAAACATATAAAAGAAGAAAAAAAGTGTCATTTCGCGATTGTACCTTTTTGCTGCTGAGAGCTAATTCTAAGCAAGAAGAAGAAGTTTTCGTTCTGCTAGCTCTAGCGGGACAGTGAAGAGTCGCTCTCTTCGGATTTGGCGCTTACGTTTTCGTTCTGCTCATTTCCGTACGTTCCTATTTCCAACTGCTCGTGTGTGCCGTTTGATGTAGTCTCTGTTGAAAGGGTGGATCCAACGGCTGAAAGTTTGTGTTTGGCCAGGTTTATCCTTGCAAAGGCCGTTTGAAAGCGATTTTAAAAAATAGTAATTTTAAAAGTTGTATTTTTAAAATTGCTACTTTTTAAAATCGTACAGTTATTTGGTAAAATATGTTAAAGAAATATTTTTATATCAATTGAGTGTTTGAATAATATTAGCATATAATTGCAGTTTCATAACCAAATAAGTAAATATTGTCTCAAATATTTTTCTTTAAGTGAAATCGTGATTTTAGTTTAAATTTGTACTTTTTAAATAAACACCCTCTAGCCTACTTATTGAAATCGCAATTTTTTTTATTCCTATTTTAAATTAAGTGCTTTTTAAATTGAAATGCTAAATTCCTTACATTTTGTGATATCTTTTAAAAACACAAATTATTCTTACAAAATCGCAATCCCAAACACATCCTAAATATCTTCTTCCCCTGTGAGTTTTTTTTTTTTTTTGACATGCCTACACAAGAGGGGGATTTAAACTAGTGGCAATTGCTTCATTAGGCGTAATCCAAGTTAATTGAGCTATCTATTGGGGACCTTATGAGTTTATTAGATTCAATATATATATATGTGTGTCCATTTCAAATTAATCCAATTAGTGTATTTTATAGGAATAAAATTGTTCAAAAATTTAAAATGGTAATTTATTCATTTAAAAAAAAAACACACTAACAAGATACTGTCTATTTCAAATGAAATGAAGGCGATCATGTTCTAAACCACATGCCATTAGTAGGGATGGTAGAATAAATGGTTCCAACTTAGCCTAATATTAAGAAATCATAACTTGGTTAAATTACATCAGTTAGTGGTGCTCAAACAGTAACCGACGGTTATTGACTATAACCGCAATTGCCTTTGGCTGTTATCGATTTTTAATAACTACAATCGCCTAAGTGGTTAGCAGTTATTCAATCCAATAACTAGCAGTTTTATAACCGCTTTTTTTGTATGGGTTTTTGGACTTTTTAAGTGTTTTGGACTTTTAATTGACCTATTTTTTGAGCTTATTTTAAGGGTTTAAGGCTTAAATGTTCCAAAAAAGATGAAAAAAAAAAAGCTTTTTTTTTTTGGGCTAGCCAATGTTTTTGAATAAGGTTTAACCCAAAACATCACATACCACATCATATATTTCACATTCATATTCATAAAATAGCTCAAATCCATTAATCCAATACAAATGAAAAAATTTAAAAGACAAAATCCAAATGGAGGCATAGCACGGCCAAATGGCCAAAAATCAAAACAAATAATATATTTATATTATTATATATAAATGAAGGCGGTTAGTGAGTAGTTATAACCGCCCCGTTTAAGTAGCTGTAACATCAGTTTAGTGATGAAAACCCTAAAGGAAAAAATAAAACAAGCTCCAAGGGACAATTAGATTTGGCCACCTCAATCCTTATGTACGTGCATGGACTGTTATAATAAATATCCCTTTTACGCCTTTAGCTTCCATTTCCGTCATCCTGAGCTCTCTCGTGGCTTTGTCTTCAAGAAGAGGTACGTAATTCCTTAGCTTGACTTGAATTATACGTACTATTGTTTTTTAATTACCGTCTAACTGTATTTTCGTCGGTTTAATTAGCCTCTTAGTTTCATATATATTGAGCATCAAAGGTTAATATAGTAATATGGATAATGGGTATTGCATTGCATGTGCAGTTTTTGCTTAGGACCTTGATATCCTATTGGTTTTGCATGAATAATTTTATATGTTTATAGAGCTAGAGCTTTAACGTAAAACCATGAGTTCTGATAAGGATTAATGCTAGATCTAGTGACTCTAGTCAATGCTAGATAGTGAGTCTATTTTGCAATGAGAAATGTTATGGGTTAATAAATTTTTTATATTTGGCTTATATTATCTTATAACTTCAATCACCATTCAATTTGAAATGACCATTATTGACTTTTAATTTATTGGTAATTTTAAATGACATATCACATTTAAGATGACTCTAAGAGAACTATAGTCAAAGAAAAATGATAAAGTTACAACTTAAATCCAACTAAAACCCAACTTTTCTCTTAAGTGGCTTAAAAAAAAAAATGTGGGTGGTGGAGAAAGAGCCTTAAACTAGAAGAGAGAGAGAAATTGGGTCTAAAATTTGGGTCTTAGTTGAATTTAAGTTGTGACCGTATCACACATTTTTACTAAGCGACTTACCTCGAATAAAATTACAAATAAACCATTTAAGGGTTTTGGTATAGAAATATACTAGGACTCAATAAGTTTTTCATATTTGGCCCATATTCTCTTATAAAGTCAAGGGAAAATATATCTAAATACCTTGGGTAAACATGCCAAAATATTTTGACCTTTAACATTTCTCGTAATATAAAATACATTTTTAAAGCGCACCCATCCTTCATCGGAAAAAGATTCTCTCCATTTCAAATTCTCTCAATTTCTTTCATTTAGTGTATTTTGAAGAGTAATGCATTTAATACACTACCATAATTAAAATGTTTAGACAATACTACCATTAAATGCACTTAATAAAGGAAATTGAGGAGATTTGAAATGGTGAGAATCCTTTCACCAGCCAAGTGATCTCCAATTTTCTTTTTTTTTTTGACATGTCCACACTAGAGGAGAAAGAGGGGGATTCGAACTAATGACATCTGCTTCATTAGGTGTAGTCCCAACCGATTGAACTACTTCTTAAAAACTCCAATTTTTTTAGTTTAGTAGTGATCTCCATTTTAATGGCAATGGCATGCCTCTTGTGAAAAATAGCATGCATGCATAATAATTTTATTAGCATTTATTGTAAAAAGCATGGGCTTGTTCCAAATATATATATATAGTCGGGGCGATCCAGGTATATATATATATATATATATAAAGAGGTTTGGTTTCTGCAGAAAAATGAGTAATATATATATATATATATACAAGGCATGGAGAAATCTTCTTCGAGTACTTCCCAAGTTTCCGGTAGTAACAAAAAGCTTGTAGTTTTGGCACCTAAAGTCGTAGATGCTAAAGGTTTTTGTTGTTGTGCTCCACCAAAAAGTAGTAACACAAAACCGAGAAGTGTAGTGCAAAAGGCAAACGTGCCTTCAAAACCCAAGTACTACAATTATGAGAGCTATCGGAAGAACTTTGACGATGGTAACAAGGCCAACTAAACCATGGATGATGAATCATAACTTTTAGGCATATATATATATATATCGTTTTCCGAGAATATATATATAGTATCAATATATATACTTGTAGTAAACTTATTACAATAAATGGAAGCACAGATTTGATATTTGAAAGGATGTCTCGTGGGTCTCATTTACCCCTTGAATTTTTCTTTTGAGGACTCGAAAACCACCATCTCGATCGCTTGAAATATATATACATATGGTCCTATTCTAAATTTTTTACACCAAGAAGCTTGGTCAAATTCATTGGTCCGAACACATATTTCAATGAATTCACAAAGTATTTATAAGATCCTCTGATCAATCAATCAATGTTACATTGAAAAAAGCTATTTCCGTCGAAAGTACACCTCCAAAAGCAAAGCACTCTTATACAGGCTGTGTTTGACAATGAATTAAACTTGAAGAAGTGAACTAATACTGTAACAAATTTGATTGATGTACGAAAAAAAAGTAAGAATCTTTTGTATAAAAAAAATGAAATTTTTTGTTTTATAATGATTTTTTTATTTGAATAATAATAAAAAGTAATTGATGTGATATATAGAAAGTAAAAATGGTGAAATTGATTTTGAGAATTTTTTTTTGGAATTTTGGGTTAATCCAGTCCGGTCCATTTCCAAACAAGCCCACAAAGTTTTGAGTAAAACTCGTTAAACACATGCAGGCTGGATATAAAGTTGTGTGTGTGTGTGTATATATATATATATATTTGGATGAATAAAATTTTCATTCAAAACATCCATACACACCAACAAGAAAGCTAATCTGGAACTAAGTTCTTTACATCAAACAATGAAACACCCCACCCCAATCAAATAATTACAAATGGTCTCCTACAAAAAATCACAAGCTAAAAATAATATCACCACCCATCAAAGAAAAAAAAAGGAGTTTCATCACTCATTTTGAACCAAAATACTCAAAGGAATGCTCAAATTCTCACAAATCTTGACATTTTTAACAGTATGCTTGAACTTTCCTTTGCCCTTCTCCATGATTACTGTACTTATCTCCCAACAAATAAGCTGTAATATTTGCTCATCAAAATTCACTCTATTGCGAAATTTAATACTATTTTGGTGCTTCTATATGTGATACACAGTTGCCCCAAGAGTCGGTTTACACGTAGTGCATTGCAAATTTTTCCCCTTCCATGCCTTCATGCCTTCCCTCATCACCTCATCCCAATCCAGCCAAATAGAACCAACCAAACTTTTAAGCATCAATTCTCTCCATAACCTCTTACTCCAGTCACACTCAAAAAATAAATGCTCCATACTTTCAATAGTATGGTGACAAAATAAGCACTTCATATCCTCCGCTATACCCCAACTTAGCAACCTGTCCCCCATAGGAAGAAAGAGTGTCTAGGAATAGCAAAAGAAAACATCCAATCTTAGGAAACTTCTCTCTAAGAGCCTCCCATGTGTCCCTACAAGAATATTTGCGGTTCTTTGAAGTCCTGCCAAAGAGGCATATCGTGAATACCCAAATCCACTAGAGACAAATGGGTTTGAATTGCAACCAGCTATTCCAACCTAGCTGGCAGCCAATTCCAATCTCCATTTTTTATCACACTAGAGAGCTTTGCATCTATACGGCTTCTAGAAGTCCATTCTAGAAGGGGGCTTTCAGTATATGCAGTTACAGATTTTTTCCTGAGAATAATGGCACATACATTCTTCATATACTTTATGCTAGAACTTGGATAACGCAGCTCTGCACTTAAAAGATCTCAACAGCAAAAACATATATCTATATGCAGTTGTTACAATCAGATTCATTATTGTCACCATAGCCTACTCTTTGTCATTGCTCTTTACATACAATACAGAATTTCTGTGACATAGATGCATGAAATCAAGAAGATTCCAAGAGTGAGTGAGTAGATGGCAGCAGAGTGTCACTTAAAAAGTGAAAACAGGCAAGGAGCAATTCCGTCTGACCTGACCTTTCAATCCAGTGAGAACACCAAGGCTTGACATCTTCATCAATGCCCGGGCAAAGTCCATTCTAAAAGTTGATCCATCGTCTGAAGCATAAGCTCTTACCAGTCTCGCCGTCTTCTCTTCAGCTATCAGCTGTTGATCAGCAAAGAGGAGTCCCCTCCCCATTAACAGGCTCCGGTAATAGTGAGTGCCAAAACTTGCCCCAGATGACATTGAAGATGATAATGTCTGCAAGTATGACATCCCCGGTAATAGTGTGGTGCTATTACCACTACTGTCTTGGCACTTGAGTCTCATTTCAGTCAGGAAATCAGGAGCTATCATTGGGTCTGGCTGCCCTGTCCCCTTGAAGTCAGAGAGGCGCTTCTCTATTATTTCACACCCAATCTTCCCAATGTTGTGTCCTCCTTGAGAGGATCAAGTAACCAATGAAACTCATAATTAATTACAACCTTTTCTTCAACTCCATAAAACAAGGGAGAAAATTAGAAAAGGAGAAAAGGCAGAGAGAGAGCATGTGAGTACCTAGAAGACTGACTGTTTCTCTTTCATCAAAACCTCTGAGGGCAAACAGGTGAAGTGTCCGTGTCACATTATCATCCGGTCGTGGAATCTCAGCCAGTGCTTCGTCGTAGTATGAATGACTGCTATCCCTCCGGCCTGTTAGCACTGGATAAAAGGGGCCCCCAGCCTGTGATGTCAGGTATAATAAGCTTACATCAGAGAAATCCAATAACAACTGTAGGTGGATGCGAGAATAAAATATCAGACAGAAAATGGCTGATGGATAGAATAGTTCTGCTCGACTTGGATGCCAAGAAGTGGAGGAATAGGATTTGAAAACCACAGTTACTACAATGTTTTGGTCTCTAGTAAAGAAAACAAAGGGGGAAATTTTCAATTTAACCTAGTGTAATGTAGGCTATGTTTGCCAACAGTTTGGAAACTTGTTTTTTGAGTTTTGATTTGAAAAGAGTTTTTGATGTTATAGAAGTTAAAGAAGTAATTTTGGTGCGATTTACATTTGAAAAGTGTTGTCTGTGACGTCTGCGGAAGAAAATTGTTTGGTAAACTTTTTAGCGTTTAGAGTATAAAAAAATAAAAATTGAGCATATTTTTTTTGAGAATACACATTTTACTTCAAGTGTGGTGATTGACTTCTTACTTACTAAAAAAATAAAAATAAAGGGGTAGCCGCAGCCAAGGAGTAGGGTAGCCCTGTGGCAACCTCTGCCTTGTTTGTGTGGCCACCTCTATCCTATTGGGGTAGTCCTCTTAGAAGCTTAGAAAATGGAACAAGAGGAAGACAAATTAGAGAATGTATATACGCCAAAGTATGAACAAGAAAGGAAAAGGTCAAGTAACCAAGTGGCATGTAATTGTGTGTCTGCATGATGTGTATTGATTTCTTAAGACAATAAAATGTTAAGTCAATTTCTATCTATTTATCGTTGTTTTCCTTCAATGTTTTCTCAGCAATGACAAGAAAAGAAACTGGCATAATTTGGACAGAGAGATTATAATTCATTAAAAGAAATAAGCAAAAGCAATAACATAAGGAAATATCAAATTTAGAAGAGATATTAATAGAGACATCCTTTATCATCGGTTTGACTGACATTAAAAAGATTTTGGAACAACAAAAGCCTTCCAAGATTTTGAATTTTTCAGCATTTAAGACCTAAAAGGCCACAACCAAAAGGGGCCCAATACAAGCAGTTGGCTAAGTAAGGATGAGTTTAACAATTACTAAAAACCCAAATAGCAAAATAATTTATGAAATACTCTTAATTTGTTTGTTTTCAACCAACTTTTGGTTTCTTAGAAGTATGTTTCTCATGTTTTCCCCAGTGTTTCATTTAAACAAAATTATCCACAAAACAATCATCAAATCCTGCTACCTTAATTGATGCTGAAACGTGAAAAGACACTATAGCATTTATAAGAATATCCTAAAGACGAATAACATGTAAAGGTTTAGGGGGCAAGAAAAGACCAGAACTATGCCATCTCTAGTGGCAATTGAAACAGTATCAGCACAAGAAACAACCCCTGGACAAGCTTTTTCGAGCTCCTCCTTGATCAAATCAATCTGATCAAAACCCTTCAATGTCTTATTGGGTATAGCCCGCCTCTCAATGGAACGGTTTTGATCACCATTGCTGTCATCCAAGAGGATCGAAGCATCACAGCCCTAATCAAGAAAACCCCACACATTAAGAATAACATTAACAATGACAATACCCACAAATAAACCACAATAAAGGTGACAAGAAACAGCTCAACAATGGCCCAAAAGGCAATACAAATGAACACCATTTTGAGCCACAAAGAAAACCAAGAAAATTCCAGAATGGCTCGAAACCCATAACAGCCAACACCAACAAACAATGTCAAGAAATAGATGAATAATATAATATTCTAATAATTTAACTTACAGAAACCAAGCCCCAAAAGAAACAGAAAGAAGCACACAAAGTTGGTAAAAATAAATGTACATATTGGAAATGAATAAAACCCAGAATGTTTAGAGGAAAAGGAGTAGCAAATGAACACCCAGATAAGAAAAAGACAAACCCGCATCTTAGGAAAAAGAAGCGATGAGAATGAAGGGAAAGGAGCAGCTACCTCAATGAAGCAGTCATGGAAAAAGAGACGCAGTAGAGCCGGTGAGACATCCTGGTGCTCAGAATAAATGCGAGCCATCGAAGACCTCACGATGGCCTCGGCTTGTGGGCAAGTCTGGCGGTAGAAATCGTACCCCAAGCTCGATTCAGCGTAGGAAGAAGCCAAACTTACAGAGGAAAACCCAGGAGCAGAGGGAGCAGAGGATTGGCCACCTTCCCCTATTAGACTAGTCCATGATATAAGTACCGAGATTGAAACCACCAGAACGAACCAAATGTTCAAAGAACTCGGCATCTTGATTCTTCTTGTTCTTCAGAATCTTTCTTGGAGAGAGGGACGGAGGGAGAGAGAGACTCGTCAGAGAGCGGGAAAAAGGAGTTACTGGGAAGTTGGATGAAATGATTTCCTTTTATATAGGGATTCGCAATGACGAATTTGACCTCCATTATGCTGGTTGCAAGATTGGCTCAGAAGTCAGAACCAGCTATTGGCCTATGGCCTCTAAAAGAAGAACCTCTGTTTTTGTTTTTATTTTTTGGGCTAAATATATTTTTGCCATTCTAGTTTAATAATTTTTTTTTTCTATTTATTTTTAAATTTGTATTGTAAATGTTATCTCAAGTATGGCTAAAAGCGAAGATGATACCTCTATTTATTTTTTGTCTAAAAAGTTCATAGAAATTTCCGTCTTTATCTCTAAAAAGACAACACCTTTATCCCAATTGCCACGTTGTCTCTTTCAACCGTAGGCGTGACATGTAACTTACACGTCATTGCCGCATCATATTTTTAATTCATGCCATCATTAGATCAATTCAAAAATTATGAGGGATTTTTCAACTTAATTGATCCACCTTCCCTCTCGATTTCTCCTCTCCATCTAAAAGGCATTGGAGCCTTAATGTTGTTGGATTTTGGTACATTTCTCCCCAAATTATCAACATTTTGGCCAAATATGTGCAAGTCAGAGTTCAATTTTAGTTCGTTGGAACTGATTTTGAGCAATTCTTATGGTGTCAACCTAATCTTGATTCCTAATTATCGGCCAAAACTGAAAACCAGAACCAATATGGTGTCAACCTAGTCTTGATTCCTAATTATTGGCCAAAACCAAAAACCTAGTCTTGATTCCTAATTATTGGCCAAAACCAGAGTTCCCGGTTATTGATTTTAGAAAATCAGAATGATTTTGGAAAACCAGAGTTCCCTAGTTTCTCAGTTATCCGAACTAAATAATTAGTTTTTGGGGTAATTACTTTTTCATGAACTATATAAGTATTTTTTCACTTTTCCATGAACTATAACTAATGACTTAACCCCATCAAACTACCATTTTATGACACATTCCCCCCTTCCGTTAGTCAAAGAGGTTAAAACTAACGGTCAACGGTCATGTAACTTGCATGTGCCATTTTAAATTTTTTTCCTTCCATTTTTGCCTTCACTTTAGATTTTTTGATTAGAGTTTATGAGGGTATAAGCGTCATTTTATTAATTTGAAGTGTGAGCAAAAATGAAAAGAAAAAAATTTAAAATAATTGATCGTTAGATTTAACCCCCATTTGATTAATGGAAGGAGAAAAGTGTCATAAGATGGTAGTTTGATAGGGTCAAATGTCATAGTTGATAGTTCATGGAGGAAAAGTGTCGATGCACTGTAGTTCATGAGAGCAAAAAATAATTACCCCTTAGCTTTTAAAAAAAATTGGATTTTGGACTTCTTTTTTTTTACTTTTTGAAAAAAAAAAATAGCTCATAGGGCTCAATAAGCTGGCTTAGATTTAAAAGGAAATGATATGCCTCCCCTTTTATAGAAAAGCAAGCTTGGAGGGTTCCATATTTTTAGCAATGTGGGACTGAACCTTCCGCTTCCTGTTTATTATTTCTACATTGTAGCCTACACAACATTCATGAGCAAACTAGTAAGAGCTTTAAAGTTGGACAAAATCAGCTCTATTTTTTTTTAGCTATCTCAGTATTATTGGCCTTCCACCTTGAAACAATAATCTCATGGGAATCAAGATCGTCACTGTTAGAATGTCCAAGCAGCTGTGAACCTCAGGTTTATATTGTCAGTTAGAATAACCATTTTTTCATCCTCAAGGATGAGCTAGAAGCTTATTACATCATTGACACGTTGGGGGACAGGCTATATGATTATGAAGGATGCAATTCGGCCTATAAAAGAGTGAATTGCATTCAGCCTATGACAAAATGTAGAGGGTTATGTGGCAGGAGCAATAGTAACCAAGCATGAGGAACCCTTAAAGAGTGAGGAGGAAGAGGAGTTCGTATGCCGAGGGAAGGAGTAATGCAAAGAGCACAATATATATATATACACCCAGTTATCCAGTTATACCTAGGTGCCAAAAACTGAAACTGAAACCAGGGTACCTAATTACTAATTTTCCAGAATTTTTTGACACCCTTAAGTTGTATAGTCAAAGCCTGCTTTGAGGAGGTCGTATCATAGCCAGACCCCATTTGCCCACTCCCGACCCAAATTCTTGAAGTAAAATAAAAGATATGTCTGGAGCTCACTTTTCATTTTGTATCATTTTTAGAGAAGCAAAAGTCTTATGATTGCTTGCTTTTACTAATCTTGAGCCAATGTTAGCTTTTAAAAATTGTTCACCTTCTTCGTTCGATTTGGGGAGAAATAGCAAAAGAAGAGCTACCCAGGGTTCATGCAATTTGAAAAAAAATGGGGGAAATCCAAAAGGAAGAAAAATGGAAGTTAAGTCTAGATTTTACATGCTGCGTTTGTTATTGGTTTAACGTGTCTAGTGACATCTAAGATATGCGTCTCCTTTTTAAAGGGGCTTAGTGGCAATAATGTGAATTTTCATTAACTTTTTAGACGAAGGTATTATCTCCATTTTTAACCATAGGTATTATCCACGATACAAACTAAAACCTAGGTAAAAAAAAAATTAAGTTGTTAAACCACAAAGGGGTCAAAGGTAATTAACCCTTTTTTTCTATATAATTATTTATTTATACTTGGATCTCGATATGCAGCTACCATGATGATAAGCTTCAACCCCACCCAAAAGAAATAATAATAGTAACAATAAAATAAGAAATAAGATGGAAAACTAGGTTGAAATGCAAAAACTATTTACAGTAACGAGTCCCCTAGCTGTACATTTGGTCAGTAAAAACTTGGGAATGAAGTTTCTTAAAAACAGTTTCCACAGAAGAAAAGTCGATGTCAAAACCATAAGTCTGCCCTCCATACTGCACATAAAGGAATCCTCGAGGAGAAGAGGGTGGAGGCAGAATTTGAGAAATCTCTGGTAAATCTGGGATGGGTGGTGAAGGCAGATCTTTCTTCTTCATAGAGTAGTAAACATCAGCCAAAAGAAGCCATATAAGGTCAGGATCAATAGATGCAAGTCCAACAAGGGCTTTCACAGATGCATCATGCAGACCAACAATGCCGCTACAAGCTATCCCCACGACAATACCACCGACCTTCTTGAGAACTACTTCCATTGCAGAAGCACTTCTTTTGTTCTTTGACAATTCACTAATCATGTTCAGCACTGCAACTTGGACTTTCAAATTGGTGCCTTCAGCCACCAAGTCCTCTGGAGAAATAGAAGTGCTTCTGTAGGGCAGTTGTAATGGAGTTCTTTCTTTAAGATTGGGCTTTCTCTGAAACGGGGATGTGGTTAGAAGTTTCCAGATGTGGATGCCATCAGTATGGAAGCGGCGTGAAAAGAAATCTCCACCACAGATTTGTACTACATTGCTTATCACACCTAAACATCTCCTGACAGCCTGCAACATATAGATGATAATCTTAGAAGAACGGGAGCACAAAATGGAATTAATCTCAGGATTACTTCAGTAAATTCCATGGTCACTATATAAATGTGGAATTATTCAAGGCCTCCTCAGTAAAATACCATTATTATGTTAGTTTAAAGTGATAAGCGAGTAAAAGTGAATGACAACGCACCACCGGATTTCTGTTTCGAATACAAACAACCAAGAAGGGCCATATCTTATTCATTGCCGGAAGCAACCTGTTCTCATCAGTCCCTTCATCAGCAGCATCCAACGTATCCTGAATCTGATACAAGGAGAACGACCGTATCATCTCTTCAACTGCTTCTTTAGTTTCCTTCTCATGCTTATAGGCTTCTTCCACCTTTGCCAGTGCTGCAATGCCATCCTTCAGAAAAGGAAAGTGTTCATCATAAATTAGCAAAGCCAGGAGGAGTCCTCATCTATCATGGCATGCAATATTTGAACAAACTCCTCTGTGCATTTTTCCAACACACCAGGGAACTTATTTAACTTCACTGTGCTTTACTTAGCGTATGAAGATATAAATCCAGCACCCAATGATTGATTGAGAGAAATGAAAACCATCACCAAAACTATGGTATGGAATCATTTGTGGGTTCCAAAGGAACACTGCAGAGCTTCTATTATTGCCAATTATACTGAAAAGGGCAAGACATGCACTTGATCTTACATCTAGCATAACCAATAAAATTCAAATATGTAGATTTCAAATTTCCTCCTGCTTATAGTACCACAAAAGAGCATAAAAGATTTTGAATAGTGTGTGATAAAGTTGCAATAAATTAATAATTTTAGTAAATTCAGATAGCTCAAAAATAAAATTCGATAAGAGTGCTACGAATAACAATTATTTAATATGATAACATGTTACATGTTAATAGTTCAATAACATAACATACATCATCATACACATGGAAACAAGTTTAAACAAAATAAACTATTCACCTCAACTATATCAAGCGCAATCAAGCACGCTGCTTGCTTCATAGAAGCTAGTAGAGGGATTGCAGCTGTTATACATGAACTTGCAATAGATCCAACTGTTCTTCTATATCTTTTGGAGTCATTCAACTTGAATGAAATGCTCTCCCATTGCTCTATATTCACAATAACACTAAAATATGAGCCAGCAGCCTTCATTTCTCAGCAAGATACCACAATAAAAGAAGCCAGTGTAAAGGGATTGATTATTTAACTAGTGTGCATGTATATATAAAGTAATTGCACATTTATTAAAAAGCGCAAAAGGTGCAACCAAAGTACACAAGAAGTTTACAAGAGATACTCATAATTATAAGAAGAAAAAATGTCTAGAAAAACATGAAAGCTAGAAATATTTTAAGTCAAAGGCAGCTCTGTCTGGTGGTAAAGTGTCTTAATTACAAGTATTAGCCACTAACCACTTGCTAGCCAGCCACTTGGGCTCCGCATTTGAAGTTTGTTATCCTAACCGTCTCCTTTGCTCCATCAGGAGACTGACCCCCCTTGAATCAAACCAATAAAGAAGGGGCAAGTCTCGGATGCACCAAATGACCAGCCACATTATACAGATGATAGGAGACTAGGGCAGTAATCTCTAGGTAGAATAGGATGAGCTTTAATGAAGAAAAGAAGAATTAGTAGAAATCTCATAGGTGAAGTCCATTTGCGGTCTTCAAAAGTCCAATAATTTATTTTCCTACAAAAACACCACATGAGGCAGGATGAAACCAGCTTCCACATTACAAGATTTTAAATCCTATCAAATTGCCCTTCCCAACAAGCGAAAAGGTCTACCACTCGACTTGGCATAACCTAAGCTAATCCAACAAGACTAAAAATAGAATTCCATAGAGCACTAGCAATCTCACAATGGAGTAAAAGATGGCCCACTAATTCTCCACTCTTCTTATACATACAACATCAATCAACCACAATGACATGCCACTTTCTTAGATTATCCATGGTGAGTATCTTCCCTAAAGCAACCGACCAAGCAAAGAACATCACTCTCAAGGGAGCCTTATTCTGCCAAATAATCTTTCCAAGGGAAAAGAGTGCTCATGGGGAACAAGGACATTGTTGTACGATTTAACATTGAACAAGCCTCTCTTGGAAGGTACCCAACAAAGCTTGTCTTCACCACCCCATCTCAATCTAAAGGAGTACGACAAATTGAAAACATGTGTGTGTATAAAATTGTTTAGGCATCCATGTACCAACAAACAATTTGCCGCAGAAAAGTATTTCAGCAGACACATAAATCATGCAGCAGCTGTCAAACCCAACCACGTAGTAAATACTGCGAAACAACCAACATGGCAAACCCAAATGGCTCAAATGAGCTAAAAAGCACTAAGGAACATGTATATGACCAAACCCTTGTCAAGCAGTGGCCAAAATGGTGCCAATGGTCAACTAGTGTCTGAAACCCATTTTCAGGCCACAAATAACCCGTCACAGGACTTAGAGAAAAACCCTAAAGAAGCCCACTATCTTATTCACATGGAGATAGAAGGCAAACAAGTCGTGAACTTTTTTTCCCAGAGAAAAAGCAATGGGTAAGGAAAACACCACTTTACGTGGTATGAAATCTATAAAGCCAACCGAAGTGAGCACCATTAATATGGCGGACTTGAGCATTAATCACATTTTGTAATAACCTGAGTTCTCTCTTTGTGAAAACTTGTCTACTTAACCATGCAGGAGAAATGTCTCTGACAGGGGGGTCCCATTAAGCGTCTATACAAGGAAGCAATTGAGGGGCCACAAGGAAAACTATGGTTGGTTGGCTTGAAGTTGAGGGACTACATTAGTAATTATTTACAAAGTGTAAAATTAAAAAAAAATAAAAACAACAACAACAACAACAACAAAAAATAAAAAACAAACAAACTTTCACTCTCCCCATAAAAGAAGAAATTTCACCATGTGAAAAGTGGAAAAATGGGAGATCTACACGAAAAAAAAAAAAAAAAAAGGGAAGAAGTTATCAACTGGGTAGATGACACAAAATATAGAAGATGCTGTGTTTTGAGAAAGACCATTAACAATTTGAGCCTATCTTGTTCATTCCTGATTATGTAAATTGAAAAGACACCATATGCGTCCCTGTCCCTGAAGTGTTTTGAGAAATGCATTTTTTTTTTTTTTTTTTTTATGAATATGTTTTGAGAAATACTATCAGTTACATCTACAAAAGGATTTTTATTTTTTATTTTTTATCGATACTTGGGTCAAATTGATTGTTGTTGCTTCCCTGTTGATTGATATGTTTTTCTTCCTGAGAAAGAGATGCAATTAGTGATAGCCTTAAGTTAACTAGAAGCATAAGTGGTACGCAATACTCGAAGTAGATGAGATAGCATAAATCTGTTGACATCTGCCAACATATAGGTAAACCTAAAATACTAGTTTTTCTCTGCATGGTCATCCCTGACTGGATAGTAACTTCTGTTCTGATGGACTCCTAGACGCCATTCTTAAGGAATTGGAGGTGGATGCAATGATTTTTCCCAGGAAATCCCCAACGAAATACACACTAATTCCTTAATTTTCTATAAATCAATCATAACCACTTCGTACATTCCATGAAATTGTGCACCGCAAATAAGAGGTAATAGCACATAATCCCATAGAAAGACATCACAATCCTTGGTGTAAAAATAATGTCATTTCTTTGTTCTTAACACCCTTTAATTTCCAGGAATTAAGATAAGGAAGGGTGGTCGTAGATCCGCTGGTGATATATATATATATATATATATATATTTGTGGAGACAGAAATAAAGATATCAAATTCCTGCCAAGATAACTAGAACCTCCAACTAATAAAAACCCAAACGAACCTTAGAAAAGGATAAAGGTCCAGCAGAAATTACTTACTATGAAATACCTTAGAATATTGCTGTGACCTAACAAAAAAAGGAGAAAAGAAACAACTTAATTCCATGTGAGACATACCAATATTGTCATCGAAAGATGATTTTGAGCATTGTTTGGATTCTCTTTCTGCATTTTTCTCCACATTGAAGATTATTGACTTCACATGCATAAAATAAGACTCTGCCTGAGAGGGCAACGTGCATGCCTCATGCTTCGATGCCTTGGCAATTTCTGCTACAGCCTAAAAGAAATTAAATATTGCTTACGGTATAGGCATTCCAGCCAAAGTAGATATAACAGATGGGAGTATTAAATATGAAGGCAACACAACAAATTAATCTAAAATGCCTATGAAGATAGCTCTTGGAGATTAGCATTTAAGCTAAAAATAAATAACTCCAATGACATTCTATCAGTCTATCATGAGTTGATCTAGATTTGACTTACTAAAAGATGAGACACGTCCATTTTTGACAAGGGATAAGGGAGCAAATGAAACACAAAGTTTTATCTACGGCTATACATTTGAAGGGAAATCATTTAGTTTCCTTAGCACAAATAATGAGAAATAACATTAAATTTGAATCTAACAGTCCTTTTTTTATTTTTTATTTTTTTGTTGATACCCAAAACAATGTGATATTAAAGCTAATAAACCAAATTCTTAGCATTCTTGTCCTAGGAGAAGAGGAAAGAAAGAAAAAAGAACAATTACTTATCAAAATAATTAAAAAATATGTTAAAAAGAAAAGGAAAAAACCAAAAAGGAGTAAGCAAGACCTCATAAGGATCTTCATTTTCTAGATGATAACAAAATTGTGACTTTCTTTTCTAGAAGTTTCATTCTTTCCAAAAATCCATTTATAAAACTCAGAAACCTTTACAATATTCCTTTTAGAAGTCAATCTAGAAAAGCTAAATACTGATGTGATGATAACAAAAATGGTGATACTCATAATAATATAAAAACAAGGATGATGAAGAACCGAGGTTATGTTATTTACTCTTTGATCTACTTGAGGTCTAATCAATTTTTATTATCTGAACATGAAGTGAACTGATCCATGTATAAAAGCTTACATGAAAGTTCTCTTCTTTCTTTATTCTCTTCGAAATATCTTCTCTAATTATCTTACAAAATCTATATTTGACCAGTCTTATTTTACCTTAATGCTTATATTTCTTTCATGATAAATTGCACTTTCCACCCTAAAATATAGGGCATTTGCAACAGCAACCCTAAACTTCAAATTAAGGGAATCAACCTCCTAAAGTAATTAGACTAGTAGCAATGCCACACCTGGACAACAGTCAAAATTTTCACAATATACACCATAGTTAAGACTAAAATTCCAAATGCTTTTCATGTATAATTTACTTCAATTTTAACGGGGAAATTAGCAAATGGGTTAGTAAAATGATCAAGTACAACACAAATTGAAGAAATTTTAAAGTAGCAAAACATTGCAATTGGCAGTTCAGAGGGTTGATTGCTCAAATTTTAAATTTACAAGGGACACTGCAACTGAGTTCAAGTCTTGTGCGTGAAAATGCAACTAAACATCTTTTAATTCCTCACTTTATATTAAAAACAAAACATGTTTTAAGAACTGCATCAAGTGTCATGACTTAATCTTCACCCCTTCAATTTTAAAAAGAGCAAGGGGAGCAACCCATGTACAGGAAGTATACAAAGAGCCCACATATACAAGCTTTTAATTTGAAAATGACGCACAAAAATTTAGGAATTCCACAAGCGTTGAAACTTGCGAAGAATGCCACAAAACTCTCCATGAGAAAAGTGTTTGAAGCACCCTTTTCTTCAACTCTATAATTCCAAGTTCATAGTCCTCAAAACTTCGTGCATTCCTTCTTTTTTTTTTTTTCGATAAGTCAATAGAATATAAACTCCGTGCATTCCTTTCTCTCCATAAGCACCACATTACACACAAAGCATTAAGGTAAAATATAGAGGATAAGGTAGGTAGGATCGCAGCTCTCACCCGCTTATTCCTGCTCTAGCTCTCAATAAGTCTGCCAGTTAACCAATGAGTGAATGATGAATTTAGACCATACATGGGATGATAATGTTCAAGTCCAGAGGCAGTATAAAGGAGACAAGAAACTCTAGAACTCTTTAATATAGACTTCAAATAACAACCAAAAAGAGCTAAGAAGACAAAGTAGGCAAGTACTGATGCAAACAAAGAAAATATGCATTGTAAGAAATGTGACCTTTAAAAAGGGAACCGTTAAATCAGGGTGCTGACTCCTGCTAAGAATCTCAAGTTCCAATGAAACGGAGCATATCTGTTCAATTTGACAACATCAGACCAAATGCATTACTTCCCAAAAGTTGCAAGTGGCATTAGAGCCAGTTCTTTAGTAAATATAACAACACAAGAAACAAAACATAAGAAACGAAAATATATATCTGGAAAGAAAATAAATTACAAAGACAAGCCCAGTATATGCACTAGCTAAAAAGCAGAACTTTCTATTTCACTGCAAATCAAAAGCCTAGGAGAATAACAATTTCATGAAATCAAATCACAAGAGCTAATAGAGAGACCTCGGAATTATATTTAGAAGACAAGACATTATTAAACCACTGATTCGAACATACTAACTGAAAAAAAAAACTAAAAAACAAATCCAGGACTACTACAAGCACATACCATCTTCATGATGCACCAGAAAGAAGAGCAAGTCAATTGCCCTAAATATCTATCAAAGTCAAGGATAACTAGTCATACCGGTTCCTCCAATAGGGGCAATATCTTGCGAGCTACTCCAATATAAGAAAGCATAGCAGCTAGCACATTTGGTACATGAGGATTAAGATCCAAATGGCGTAATTGCCGGCATATGGAATCAATCACATAATCTGCATTTCCCAAAACTAAGTGACCAACCTACAACAAATTTATTTGACAACAGTCATGCATCAGAGATTTCTTAAAACCAAAAAATAAAAAAGTAGAGATTTCTTCATACTCTTACCGTCGGATAGCCAGATGTAGCAGAAAGGACACGTAAGATAACATCAGCAGCACTCCTAACCGCAAAATTTGAAGAAATAAGATTCTCAAGCAACAGATACAGAGAAGAATGAAGAAATCCATTAGAAGCAAAATCTCTTCCAAGGCATATATTAAAGATGCCTATTCCGTCAATTATAACCTGTTTGAGGAAAACAAAGCTACAATCAGTACCATGTAAATCCACAAAGCAGAACCTGCTATATTGGTGCAAGATTCACTAAACTATATATGTTAGGAGGGAAATGTAAATTTCCTGGTGTAGCATAGCAGTGTCTCGGAAGAAGTGTAAACTTATATCTTCAGCTTCATCATCAGGATGTATAAGAGAAGATTTATGCTGTACTGGAAGATCCCACACTTCAGGAGATAGGTACTCATGTAAGATTCTACCAACACAATCAATCAATTGACTCCTTGCATCTTTATCCAGAGAAGACCTCCAGACAGATTCGTTAGGCAAAGAACATTCAACTTTGTTATGTTGACCATTAGCAAGTTCCGCATCCAACTCCTGAACCTCTTCCCTTTTTGTCCCCGACTTCTGAAACATCCTTGTGAAGATGTCAACTGCTTGATCTGATAGACCATATATCATCTCGTTCAGTATACACACAGCAGTGCTTGCCTGGCGCAGTAATTGTCCTGAACCAGTCCTATTATACCAAGACTGCCAGCTCTCATTATTGTACTCCTTCACACGAATCTCAGAAATCAATTTACGCAGGTAAACCAGCGGAATATCAGCAATAATTGACAAATGCCCTTCACTCCTTAAGTCTAGCAACAAGCAAGACGCAGAATGAAGTGTAAGTACAAAACAGAAAATACATAAAGCTAAACAAAGAACTTGAATTACAAGAGTTGAAACAACCTGCTATCGAAGATAAACCTACAAGCCTAAGAATTCCTGCAAGAGCCTGGTATAGCTTTGGACTGCCAACATAAACAAACCAAGGGGGCATCCGGGGAAGCTCAAAATTTTTCTGTAAAATTTCCAGCGGGTAATCCACATCTTTGTCCCTAGTAACCATGAGCGTTGCATTTTCAGATGGAGCCTTACTCACCAGAGTCAGGTAATTACTAGTGAAGTCAGTTCCAGCTTTCAACTCGGAAACAGAAGGAAGGTATCCAACTGAGGATTGCCTAGTTGAAAGAAGCTTGTCAAGAGAACCAGAAAACAAAGAATTCTGGCTCAGACAGACAGCAAAAACATCCAAAAATCTAGCAGCTGCTACCTAGATTTCCAAACAAAAATTAATTTATCACACAAATAAAAAAAGCTCTGGCAAAGGACAAATATATATATATATATAGCACCTAAAAGGAATCCCAATGCATTTAAGCATTGAGATTACAACTATACAGGAACATGCATAATATGAGCAGAAGAGTGGGAGTAGCCGACTACAGTTTAAAAATCCCAATTTTAACTGATAGTGTATTATTGTGCACAAAAACAGATATTTTTTTTTTTTGAGAAGGACAGTGATTGACTTCAGTCTAAAGACTGCTAATTATGAAATCTCAATATACTTTCCCCATCCCTTAATAATATCTTTCTAGCCTAGTATGTCTTAAAATAAGTATCATATAAAAATGTCAAAACATCAAACTCGGTGCTTTCCTTTGAAAATAAATTATGTCCTTTCATGCTTGTTGACCATCAAAGCAGAAAGATTGTACGGAAGAACAATGTTAATATACGAGCTGTCAATGCATTTAATACTCTTTAAAAGTTGGGCGCTTATTTGCAACCAAGGGATCTTTCAATTTTTGAAGTTTCTAAGTTTATCGTCAAATAGAGGAAAATAGAAACCATTACATGGAACTGGTGAGCAAGACCATTGAGCTTTACGAATAAAAAAATGCATACAAATACAAATTCCAAAAAGAAAGGCCCTAAAGGTGCATAAGGAAGTTAGTTAATAACATAAATTATGTTCAGCTCCCAAACACACCTATGGTCATGCTAAATATCTTAATAACCCCAAACCCTATTGTATTCATGCTTTACCACATGTTACCTAGAGTATTTGTCAAATGACACCTGTAGATTTGGTATAGATGGAGACAAAAGTCAGAACTGCTTACAATCTAAGCATGGAATGCAGTGTTGTTGTGGCCGATGCAGACAATATGGTGTGAGAGAAATAGGTGGACTTTTGAAGGGGTTGAGATTCCTAATGATAGACTCAAACTTTTGTTTCCAAGATTGCTTTTTCATTGGATGCCCATTGATGGCAATAGTCCATCCACTTTGTCACATGTTTTGCACTTTTTACTAGGGATCACTTTACACTTGGATTATAAGTCATTTGGATTCTTTACACTTTGATTAGGAAATACTCTAGTACACAGCCTGTTTACTTCAGTTATCTATCTCCTTTTATTTTTCATTGAATACACTTGGTTTATCAAAAAGGCCTTGGAAAATGACCCGTGCTAGAAAAGCAAAGCATGAAATGACCTTGTGTAAGACATGTTACACAAAAAATCATAATCAGTTTTCCGACAATGAAATGAAAATGACTACCCATGCTTAAGTTTCTTAGTAACAACAAATAACAATATTGTGAAGCTTAGACATCCTCAAGAATTTTCACCAGAGCTTTTTCTTGAAAACTAATTTGTTTAAGGTTACTCAAACTAAGCATGAAAAATTACTCAAACTTCAACTTCGAACCTTGAAAATTTAATGGTTCAAATCGGTCTTGTAATTTTTTAAAATGCTTTACTTTGGTCTCTTTCGCTTACACTGCCTATTGGAACGATGAAATAGTCAGAACAGGTAATTTTTATGAAATGGAAAAATTTCAAACTAAAATGGTCCAATCAACTAAAAAACTCCCTGAACATGTGCTTTTTTTTTTCTTTTTTTTTGCTTTGTTTTTTTTATTCACATCATGTGCTTCATTTACCTGACTAGGCTTTTTCAGTTTAAAAATTTTGTCCCATCAGCCAATTCCATTGCTCCAGTAGATGGTATAAACAAAAACAAAAAAGACTTGTTTGGAGAACATGGATAGCAACTTGACACAAGATTTTCAATAGACAAACTTGAAATTTGTGTGTGATATTTCAGGGACGAAACATATATTTTAACCTTTATATAATCTATTCATATTGCTCTCCAAATACATACAATCTATATATACCATACATGTTGAAATTCATGTTCGTCCTCCAAATATGTATTATACATTCAGTTAAAATTAGAGTTAGACCGAACCTAGAAAATGTCTTATAACATAGATAGTGGACACGAACGCAAGATATGAAAATATGTTTCCTAGGGTTTGTATGCATAAGAACCATAGAAAATAAAGTAATTATGAACACAATTATTATCAACAACTTTCTTGATGAAAATGCACAGCATCCACAACTTTGCACTTTCTGATGGGAATAAATGCAAAATTGGCCCATGTGGTTTAGGGTTTTGGTAAATAGCTCCATGGGTTTTAAAAATTGATTAAACACTCCCTTGGTTAAGCAAAAAAAAAAAAAAGATTCCTACTGTTAAAAAAGTTGACAGAATCTGTTAATAATAAGCCACAACAACACCAATTGTAGTGTGGCACTTGTCACTTGCAATAAAAAAATATATATTAAAAAACTAAATTGAACATATACATAAATAAATAATAAATTAATAATAGCACAGAGGTGGTCAGGCCACCCCCATGGCATTGGAAGTGGTTCGGCCACCCCTATTTGGGGTGGCTGAACCACCCCCACGATCAACAACCCCCAATGACAATGGGGATCATTCGGCCACCTCTAGATATGCTCAAAGGGGATGGCCAAACCATCCTCAATGACAGAACCAACCCCAATGGCTATGGGGGTGGTTCAACCACCCCCAAGTTGACCTAAATGGAGGCTGAACCACCCCCCATTTGGCCAAAGGGGATAGATTGACCACCCTCTGTATTTTTTTTTCTTTTTATATGTATAACATATATTTTATATTTAGTTCTTTAATTTTTTTAATATTTTATTTTTTTATTGTAAGTAATACGTGTCACACTGTGTTTGCTACTGATGTAACACATTAATGGATTCTCTCAACTTTTCTAACAGCTATGCCTTCTTTTTTTTTCGCTTACCCAGAGAGTGTTTATTGTCAAAACCCTAAACCACAAAGACCAATTTTGAATTTATCCCTTTTTAATAAGTAAAAACATTTTTTTTGATAAGTAAAAACATAGAAATGATTTTTTGACACATGGACACATCCTCATTTTTGAGAAATGATTTTCTGACACATGGACGCATCCTCATTTTTGGAATTTTCAATAGAAGTGCCCCCACAAATCATAAGTTGAATATCATATTTTATTAAAAAATTTATTCACACAAATCTATAATTCATGACTACTACTAAAATAATTTCAAGATAAAGTTCACAAAAAAGCAAAAGGACGTGTTTAGATGTGAAAATCACATTGAAAGTAACCACATACAGGAGAACGAAGGAGGTGATCCACCACAAGCTGAGGACCAGAGAAATATATCACTACGAGTAACTGCTGAGCATGTGAAATTGCAAGTGATTCCTCTCTCCCAAGCACCATTTTTGGGAGCCTTTCAATGAGCCTGGTTTTGCAAAATATATATATATATATTTAATAGGATTCCTTTCAAAACATAAGTTCAATTAAAGCCCTACGCTTGTCCAGTATCAGATATAGCACAAACCTGCTAAAGATCTCAACAACATCACGTTCTAAACAATTTTTCCCACTTAATGAGAACAAATAATTGAGGAACTGTTGCGCAGCCATAGACACCTCATCAATATCATCACCAACCAAAACACACAAGCACTCCTGCATGAGTTGCAGCAACTGAAAATATTAAACTCATTTTGGCAATTATCAGGTTAATAATGCAATGCTTTTCATCAACAAAATTTTCATTAATATACTGAAATACCAAACAGCTACAAGCAACTAAAGCTTGTAGCTTCAAATGGGGACAATACAAATATAGACACCAAAAGAGTAGCATCAATCTGAAACAGTTTAGAGACCACTGTAAAATAAAGATAATTTACATGATTATTAAAAACATGGAGGAAGTACCTGTTACAGAAATGATCTAGCAAATGAATATGGAAGTTTTACCAGCTTGTTTAATAGAAGAAGAAAGAAGAGAAGTCTGAAAGCATTAGGAGCTCCAAAGACAATTTTCTTATTATGTTACTTGATAATGGTACATTTTGAGTGAAATTTGTTTCTTCTTTCCATAGGTAAACACAACTAATATGCTCCCATATGACATTGAACTCAAAACCTAACCAACCAGTCATCTCTTATCTATTGGGAAGAGAAGGAGATATCATTTGATCCAAAACCATTGACTTGAGACTTGAAACCATGAAACTTCAATAGATGTGCCTTGCCCAAAATATTTGAGGGTTAAACAAACCCAAAAATTAGAAACCCAAATATAATACTAATTAAACTAGGGATTACTCCCTCCATCTCAAAATGGCATACCTAGATTTATAAGGCAAACTCAAATAAGACATCAGCAAAGAGCCAAGCTTAGACCCAAGCATTCATTTTGAACAATCCACAAGTTCTGCAACAAAGTGTGTTTTTAAAATATCTTTCTCTGTGGCAAAAAGCCCATTATCATATGTTAATAAATGAACCTTATTTTGAAATGAATACATAACACATAAGAATCTTTTTCTGAGTATTAATGGGTTATTTCATGGTCACAAGACATTACAAAATGACTTAATCAAAGCTATTTTGATTTTACAGACTGGTGTTAGGGATGAGGCAAGAATTAAACCTGACACTAAGAATCTGATCATCTCAAGATGTCATAAATGTCTATTGTTCTACTTTGATCCAAAGAATTTCCTTGGAAGTCCTCTGCGTTCTCATTCAAAGGAATTTCCTTTAATGTGCAAACCTTTTTTCTTTTTGCTTTTTTCTCACATTAAAGTTTTGACATTCTCATTCAAAGTCTCTACATGCAAATAAAAACATTTTACAACCAAAGTCAGTAACTTGCATATTTATTTAAATTTATGCAATGAGGATGCATCAACATGAGCGAAGATGTAATGAAACCCAAATCACTGGAAAATACTTAATTCAAATTCTCAGCTCACCAGAAGCACCAGCCTGCTCTCCTTCAGCATGTGAATACACTTCGATAACAATCCTTGTATGGCAGCTAGGAGTCCTTGTCTCACCTTTTTTGCTGGATGAACACAAATCTGACAAACATTTAAAACATTTGGTCAACAAATAAACAAATTTAAGAGTAGTTACCATATAAAAAAAAATCCCAATAATTTGTGATGGCTGCAAGCATTGCCTTGCCCAGAGGAAAAAAAAAAAAAAGCCTGTAGTGTAGCCTTAAGGAATAAATATAATCAAATCAAGATAAGAACATACATGTGGAAACGTTGCTGCTAAAAGTTTGTTTACATGTGCTGAAGTTTTCTCAATCCAATCTTTTGTACGATTCACGCGCAAAGATCCAATGCCCTCTCCAGAAATAGTGCTTCTCTCCTCTTTGACTCCAGATTTAGGGGCACCTGTTTTTATTGCTTCAGCACTTGAATCTTCTGCTAATATTTTACTTTTCTCTTGAGCTTTATCTGGCAAACTGCGGAGCTCCTCCAGAAAAGATTGTGTAGATTTATGCTTACTCGAATTAAAGTCAGTAACAAAATCGATTGACATATCAAGGCTAGATATATTAGCATCATCCTGAAGGACAATCATAAGATACTCAGCTAAACATCTAATTGCTTGGTTAATAGCTTCTGCACTTCCAGCAGCTCCACTTATCATTGTTTTTGAGGCATGCAGAACTTTGGCAAATTGACTAACAACACCAGGTAAAAAGAACGCTAATGCATCTGCACTACCCACCTGCAGCAAGAACACCATTGGATAAAACTAACCATGATTTTCATACATGAACAAGCACAATTTCACAAGGAAACTGGACACAGGAATCTCTCAGCTTAAGGCAGACAGGCTGACGTGCATACAAATAACCAATCTTTTCCACTAAAACCTGTTCCTTTAAATAAGTAATATGGCCAGTGAGCAGAAACAAAAAGACCGAGTAATATTATGACCAATAACAACGGTAATTAGAATAGCAAATAAAAACCAAAGATGTCCGCTTCAATCATTTTGAACAATAATTTAGTCTTGGACGACCAAACAATAGTCTTCTTAACAAATATGGTTCTTCACAACATTTTTGCGAAGCGTTTTTCTGCTATCCTACTTAAGATATTCATGTATATCAAAGTCTGATTGACATAGCAAACATTAATGAGAAAATGAAAAATCCAAGGAATTCAAAGTTGATTTCAGGGAAATAGAGGCCAAGCTTTACAAGAACAAAATAATCAATATTGCAATCAAGCCGTGGGTCAGCCCAGCTTTTTTTTAATTTTTTAAATTTTTAAACAGGGGTACTTTGGGTATTTTGGCATCTTCCGTTAAGATTTAACAGAAAATTCTAATGGAGTGACATTGCAATTTTTTTAAAGTTTAATACACTAAATTGAGATTTTTTTAAGTTTAGAGAAATGATTGCAAAAGCGCTGAATTTTTTTTTTTAAGGTAATATTAATTTATATATAAGCGTAAAGAGGTGCAACCCATGTACACAGGTAGTATACAATAGAGGCTTTTAAGCTGAAAATGAAGCACATAAATCTAAAAATTCAGCAAGCGTTGAAGTTTGCGACAAATGCCAAATTACTCTCCATGAGCAAAAGCATTGAAAGTTTAAGGAGGTTAAGTGAAGTTTCCATAATTAATTAAGAATGGAAAACATATCAAAAATGATTGGAAGTCATTAAAGTTGTCTAGGAAAGAATTTGAGATCTTAAGCATCCATCTATCTTTTAAAGCACGTGCATCCCATTAAAGGTTCACATAAATCGCAATCCAAGAATTATATTCTGAAACATTCTTATACTCTCTTTTTGTTAGCATTAACAGATTAAACTCATCAAGTCTATGTGCAATTTAATTCAGGAAGAAGAGCACAACTGTAAACAATAATTTAAAAGCCAAAAGAATTAGGAACCAAAAGGGACAAAATAACCTTAGCAACAAGCACACGTAGGGTTGTAAAGGCTTCAATGCGAAGTTTTGCACTGCCCCGATGTCCTCGTGCAACCTCATTTTCTGCAGCCTTTGCATAAAAACATGTTGGAATTAGAAAACCTAAGACAAAATGAAGTAATCCAAAAGGAATCAACTGTTGGGAACAAAAATAAATAAATTGATGTACTTGGAGAAGAAGCGATAGCCAGTGTCCCACAGCAGCAGAAGCAGGTTGAGACTGAAGAAATGCAAGCAAACATTCTTGTGATTCTGAATAATATTTTGAAGATGCACAAAGTGAAATTTCCACAGATCCACTTTCTAAAAGTGTAGGCAAACCAAGAATTTGTTTACATGAGCAAGACTTATCAGAGCATGGGAGTAAACTCAAAAGCAAAGCCCTAAAACACTTGATTACTCCTTCACGGAACTCTTCTGAAGCCTCAGAGAGAGGAAGCAAAGCACCATAAGTCAATTTTTTTAGCACGACAACCATCTGCAAAAGCACATCATCAAACTTTGTGAAAAAGCAAAACAGAACTAACATTCACACACAACTACACAATTAGGGGACAGAATTGCAAATAAAATTGCATCATATCTTTTTATATAGTTTCTCCTAAGGGCATAGCTCAAAAAGCAATGAACAATTGCTGCAAGTAATATTATTGCATGCTGTCTGGGGCCATTGTCACTGTCCTCTAAAAATGGATAGACATCCAAATGATCAGACATTAGCCCTCTGTTTGTTTAGGAGAGGATCTAGAGTGAAGGCACGGAGAGTGGAGGGGAAAGGGAAAATACCTTTGTTTGGTTGAAAAGATGAAGAGGGGAAGGGAGGAGGGGAAATAATCCCTCTGGCCCTCCAAAACCAATCCAACCAATGCTTGGCTAATTAGGGGGGAGGAAGAGAAGGGTTTCTAAGACAATTCTGAAATTTATTTTGACCTCATTAAAACCATTTAAATCAGGATACGGTTGTAAAATTATATCTTTACACTCTCCCTTTTTTTTACTTCCGTCCTGCAAAACATCATGAGAGGGGAGGTGGAATCCTCTCACTTCCCCCACCTTTCCCTTCACCCCTCCCCTCTTGATCCCTCATACTTTCCTTCCCTCCTACCAGATATAACACAAATGTAGCTTCGGTTGATCAAGAAGTAATGGACTGCATAAGCATTATAAATTCATACGAGCAATCAATAGGGCTCATATATTATTTCATGAACATAATGTATCTATAATGTCCAAAAGCTCTAACTGCCACAATACCCATGCTGGAAAAAAAGGACCCAATTATCAAACCATGAAGGTCTATTTTTTTTTTTTTTTTTTTTTAAGTAACCAAAATATCATTAAAAGTGTGAGGCAGGAAATATAGAAAGTATACTAAAAAAAAGGACTCAGTACACACACGCGCGCACACAAAAAAAAAAAAAAAACACCTAGCTAGCCAGGAAATAAAAATTAAGAGCAAATCGTGACAAACCAATACACTATAGCAAGATCTAACATAAAACAATCCTTTTTTGAAGTTTTTTTCTTTAATGACAGGGATTCCCTCCAAGGTATGGCCACTTTGTATACTCACCCCTATCAAGCAAACCCCGAACCCATACAAAGCACCCCCTCCACACGGATCGGGTAGCAGGCATAGTCCCAAGAAATTGTTTGCACCCAAGAGGATTCAAAAGTTAAACTTAACGAGGATGTCACCAAAACCAAGGCCCTTACCACTTGAGTGAATTCCTTGTGGTTGCAAAAGTTTGAAGTAAAATCCTTCTATCATGCATTTTCCATTCTTGTAGGCTCTTCATTTCCTTGGAATAGTATTTGGAGAGGTAAGGCTCATTTGAGAGTGGCATTTTTTTTATGTAAACAACAGCTCTAAGCAGGATCGTAACTTTTTGGATGAAATCCACTGTGTTCAAATACCTTTATTCGTGGATGGAGGTGTATAATAGTCCGCATTTTTCTAGTTTTACAGAATTTTTGGACTTTTTTTTTTTTCTCCCTTTTAGGAGATCTATCACGTATACTCCGCTGTACACAGATTGCACCCCTCTATGATTTCTAATTAGATTGATTTACTTATAAAAAAAATAAAAAATAAAAAGAAGTTTCAAAAAGTGTTGAAAAGCTAAAACCATATGCTACCACATAAACCAAGCCTTCACATCACATGTTCATAGAGCAACCAAAACTATTTAAAAAGAGAAGATGAAAAAAAATATACTCTGTATTAGTGAAGCCTAAGGTTATGCATCCACTGACAAGCTAAATATATTGAAGAAGACAAAATAAATTAGAAAAATATAGAGAAGCCTACATAGCAGTTAACAATGGAAACCTCAAATTTGTCTTCGATTTCAGTGTCTGCACTATTCTTGTTTCAAAGGAATTACAAATTTCTTCAAATGGTATGAGCAACATTAATCACCGTATTAATAATTAGTTGCCTTGATAAAACAGTATGCCAAAGATATTGATCTTCTACATGAAATAGAACAAGTACAAGTTGAATAGCATTTACAACCAGAGCACCTGATTCACGGATCTAAACTGACATTTCTTCAGAAGTTCTTCCAAACATTGAAGTACACCTTCTGCCACATAATCACTCACTTTACGAGGCATCTTTTGGGCACCGGGCATCACATCAGTATCAACCTTCTGTGGGGATCTGCAATCAATTGCTGCATCCAATAGAAGCAGCAACGGGAACAAGGTGTAGCTGAAAGACAAATGAAGAAACCAACATGTCAAATAACAAGATATCAAGAACACACAAGATATCAACTAAATTAAAAAGTCAAACACTCATCGAGAAGGAATGCCTTATCAAAAAAAAAAGAACACACAATACATTTTTTTTTATAGGTAAAAGTATTATATCAAAAAAGAGCGCAAAGCACCTCTAGGTACACAAGAAAGAGAGCGTGAGGCGCCTTGGAGTATACAAAGAACACACAATGCATAATAGACTCACATTAAGGAAATTCAGAGACAGGAACAACATTATGACTTTTTTTTACTTCCACCAGAGGAAGTATTAGCTGAAACACATACCAATTTACCACCATAAAGACTTTGGAAACTACAATCTTAATCAAAAATATTTTAGTATGCATAAGTAATGTAATTATCAGTGCGAACATAGCGTGAAATGTTTTTTTTTTTTATATAAGTAATGAGTATGTTTTATTAAAACCGTAAGGTGCCCCTACGTACACAGTAGGTATACAAGAGAAATCACATAACTAGAAAAGGAAAAAGGGACAAGGAAGTCCGCGTAAGTAATCGGGATGGGGGCAAGATATGTCACTGTCCACATGTAAAAAGTAGTCAACGTCAAGGCTAAACATATGCCCGTCCTCAAAACCTCCCAGCACCACTAGAAGAAGGCCATAGAAAATCCATTTGGACCCGGAGCCTTGTCCCCATCCACGGCTAGCACCACTTTTCTCACCTCCTCCTCTTCGAAAATCTCTCTCCATCCAGCCCGTCTCTTGATCCAGAATCCAGATAAGCTATTATTTGACACTTTGTCACAAGGTATTGAATAGAGTTATGGGAATACAAACTTCCCAACAATCACCTATCTGCATAAGGAATTCCCTTCTTGAGCAAATCTTCAAAGCCATTTACCCAATGAAGCTTTATTAAACAACGTGAAGTTTTACACCTAACCCTTCTCTAGGAATTGGGGAGAAAATAGTCTTCCAGTTCACTAGATGGAGCTTACGCTCCATCAAAACCATCTCAAAGAAAGTCCCTTCGAATACGCTCCAATCTTCTGGATATACCGGCTAGTAAGTGGAAAAAGGACAAGAAGTACATAGGTAAGCTGGAAAGCGTGCTCTTGATAAGGGTTAGATGGGCACATCGAGACAAATAGATTTTCTTCCAACTACCCAATCTTCTTTCCATTTTCTCAACTACCCCATCCAAATAGCTTTAGACCT
Organism: Carpinus viminea; assembly: GCA_013348765.1. Classification (NCBI taxonomy): domain Eukaryota; kingdom Viridiplantae; phylum Streptophyta; class Magnoliopsida; order Fagales; family Betulaceae; genus Carpinus; species Carpinus viminea. The sequence goes on along the minus strand of CP054672.1, from coordinate 32,843,765 downwards.
GCAAGGAGCACCCATGAAGAGACCCTGATATTTCAGCGCCAAAGAAGAAATACTACAATTTAGAATGCCTGGCAACTCTTCCTGATTCGAAACTTGGCCCACCACAACTAAATCTGACTTCTGAAGGTTAACCTTCAAACCCAAAATAGCCTCAAAACACAGGAGGATGTGTCCCAAATTAAGCATCTGGTCTCGATTTGCATCACACATAATAAGAGTGTCATTTGCCAAAAAGAAGATGAGAGATCTCCAAAGGGGCTGCGCTATGGAGGTCGACATGGAATCCTGAAAAATAACCCCCAATTGTGGCTCTAGACAACATCCTACAAAACGCTTCCATGGCAATCAGAAAAAAGGAGAGGCGAAAGCAGGTCCTCTTGATGCATGCCCTTGAAGCTCGCAAAGAAACCATGCGGGCTACCATTAATCAAAATAGGGAAACAGGCCATGGATATACAAGCAAATATCCATTTCCTCCATTTTAATCCAAAGCCAAGGCACCCTAGAAGATAGGAGAGGAACTCCCAATTGACATGATCATAGGCTTTTTCCAAGTCCAACTTGCACAACACACCAGGAATTCTAGATTTCAATCTGATGTCCAGACACTTGTTTAAGAACTTAATCTAGAATTTGTCTCCCCCCCTATAAAAGCATTCTGATTATAGAAATGAGCAAATCAATCACCTGCTTCATTCTAATAACAAGAAACTTAGCCAAAATTGTATAGATACTTCCACCAGCCTAATAGCTCTGAAATCCCTTACTTACAACTACCTAATCTTTTTAGGGATAAGGGCGATGAAAGTAGCATTAAGGCTCTTCTCAAACAAACCATGTTCATGAAAATTATGTAAAACGTGCATAAGATCATCCTTCACTACCACCCAACACAATTGGAAAAGGCAATAGGGAATCCATCCAACCCCGGTGCTGTATCACCATCCATACCAAGCAACGGCTAATGAACTTCCTCCCCTTGAAACGGCCTCTCCAACCAATCTGCTTCTCTAGCATCCAGCAAGTGAAACTCCAAGCCACAAAAGGGTTGTCTTTCTAATGAGATTCTTGTAATACTGATTGATTGTATCATTGATCACCTCTTGATTGGAGGTATCCAAACTATCAATGCTAAGACAAGAGATAAAGTTATTCCTTCTGTGGGAGTTGGATAGGTGGATAAAACTCGTATTCTGATCCCCTTCTTCCAACAAAGTCACCCTTGATTTCTGCCTTTCTTGCATAAAAACTACTTTCTCCAAATATGCTTTTAACAAAGCCCTTTTGACTATCTCCTCTTCTACGAGAGGTCTTTCCTTTTCTAGCAAATCAAGAGATTGGATCTCCTCCTCAAGAGACTTTTTCTCTCTACATTTCCAAAGACCTCCTTGTTCCAGCATTTTAAATCCAACTTTATCCGTTTAAGCTTATAAGCCAAGACAAAACAAGGAGTACCGAGACACTGTTACAAATTCCACCATAGTTTCACCAAGTCATTAAAGATCCTCTTAAAAAGTATTCTTGCTACTTCCATTTCAGAACAGCATCTATTTGAAAGTTTCAGTGACTTCCCAGCTAGAAAATGACCCAAAAAATCAAAACAAGATCTCTCTTCCTTAAATTTGTGTTCATGGGTTCTAGTTCGTAAGAGCGCCCATGCTCTTTCACCAGTTACCTCACACCAATATGTTGCCACACTCATACCCAAAATTTGTCCCTCAACCAATCAAAAGTAAAGCTCAGAAGAAAAACAAAACAAAATTGTTGCAATCCAAAATGGGTCTCCAAAAATTTAATTCATAGACCGAAAAGTTCCATTCCAAGAAACAGACAAATAAAAAATTAGAAAATGACAGTACAGCTCAAGAATTACAATTTATTCATCCAAAAAAAAAAAAAATCAGAAATTTTCATGGTGGAAAAGAGCCTAAATCAGTGACTAGTATGCAACAATTCATATTAATTCACAGACATGGATGTGAGAAATGGCATACTCGAAGAAGGGCTGGAGAGCTGAGTACGGAGAGCTGCCAAGGAGCTGAAGCATGGCGGGGATCGCAGAGGAGTGCTTCTTAGGTTTTTCAACCAGCTCCAAAAGCTCTACGCAGTAGAGTTTTAGCTGTAAAAACACGCTGCTTCTGCTCGCCTCTTCTCCTTCTTGTACTTGAACTTCTTCTTCTTCATCGATGAAGCCGCCAGTAATTCTACCGATTTCGTCCATTCGAAGGCTCCGATCAGAGACACAGACGGAGACAGAGTAAGAGTTATTGAGAGGGAAAACCCGCGAAGATTGAAGAGGAAGAAGCAAGAGGGGCCGGATCCCGGGCGATTAAACGGGTTCAAGTTAGGGTTTATGGACAACAAAACAACGGGTCGGATCAGAAATCAATTAGTTTTGTTTGATAAAACATTTTAGATTTTTTTTTTTTTGAAAAAAAGAGTGTTCTAGAGGTAAAAATAATTTTAAATATTTTATAGAAAACAGATGATCTGCTCCCTCCTCCTTTCTTCATCTACTCCCCGCTCCTACCACCCCCCTCCTATTTATGTTTGTTGGTGTTCTTCAACCAAATTAACAACTTTAACCTCTCTGCTATGCGTCTATTCACCTTCTACCATGTTGTGCCGTTCATCTTTCTCTAGCTGCTACTACTGCTTGCTAATTGTTTATTTGTGTTTTTTATTTTGAATAAGAGCTAGGTTTCTTCTCTCAAGATCTACCCTCATGAGTGATGAGTAATAATTAAGTATGAGGGTTATTTCTCACGGCCTAGATATTTCGATGTGATAGATTATCTCTTACTACCAGTTTAAATAAATTTTGTTTGAAAATTTGACTATCCTTGTCTTAAATCTAGTTTGCTCATAGCAAATATACTCTTTAACTATATTTGTACATAAGTTAGCGGAAGATTGAAGCCATAGATAATACTTTATTATAAAAAAATTTGTTTGTATCTCTAACTTTGTAACTTCATCTAGTTTTCGATTGCAAGATACAGCAAAAACACTTGAACTAGAGAGAGCTTCAAGAAATTTTGGAAAGCTTTTGGTTAATTTGTGTTAAGTAAGTAATCTATTACATGGAAAGGCTATTTATACTAATCATTTACAAGAGGAAGCGTATGATCAGTTAACAATTTAATCTAACTGAATCAATTACATAACAATAATTATTCCAGCTAATAAATAGTTTCCTGAAATAGCTCAACTTGATCCATAACTAACTCTAGCTTCATAGCCACGTTTAAAGCTCACTCTTAAGTTTGCGACAGCTCTTGGTAGCTTAGCATGCAGTTCATGTAGAGTTTGCAGCAACTCCTAATAGGCTACTTAACATACAGCTCATGAAGCTTATAACTTGTAATACCCCCCCCCCCCCCCTTCAAGATGAAGCATAGATATTTAGAAGATTCATCTTGGAAATAATTGAAGAATAAGCAGCAAAACCAAGCGGTTTGGTGAAGATATCTGCCAACTAATGTTTTGTTTTGACATGGAATGTTCTAACTTCCCCTTTTTGAATTTGATCATGAACCAAATGGCAATCAATATTGATATTCTTGGTTCGCTCATGAAATACAGGGTTTGCAGCAATATACAAAGTAGCTTTAGAATCACAATACAACAAGGCTGATTGTGGAAAGGAAACCTGCAAATCACTGAGCAAAGATTTAATCCACATAATTTCACAACATAAAGCACCCATGGACCTGTACTCTACCTTAACAAAGGACCTAGAGATGGTTTGTCGTTTCTTGGATTTCCAAGACACCAAAGAATCACCAAGAAATAGGCAAAAACCAGTGACTGATTTTCTTGTATCAGGACATGCAGCCCAATCTACATCATAGATAGGAGTGTTAAACGAGTGAAGCGCTTCGCGAGCAAGCTCGGGCTTGGCTCGTATAAGCTCGGCTCAAGCTCGAGTCAAATATTAAATGAAGTGCTTCGTGAACACAAATTCTGGCTCGAATATTAAATGAAGCAAGCTCGGCTCGACTCGGCTAAGCTCATGAATCAGCTCATATATATATAATTTTAATAATTACTTATAAATGAAATAAGTATATATATATTAAAATAAGTATATATATTATAATAAATTAAATAAGTATATATATATTATATATATATACATCTCAAGCGGCAAAGGAGGAGTGGAAATGTACCAACTTGCACATATTCTCTAAGCAGTGTATCATCAACATCACCATAACTCATGCTTAGTCTCTGATGCGCCAGCTTTGACAATAATGAATGCTTTGAACAGAGTTGCTGAATCCTACCGTCGTCCCTAAGATCACACACACGCTTAATTATCAAGTGCACGCCAGCTAATGCCACGTGTCCCCATCATCAGTCTTTTTTTTTTTAGATGAATCTCCATCGTTAGTCTTCTCATCTCAAAAATATCTTCTGCACCTCTCATCTTTCATCATTCCCGCAGAAACCAACTCTTCAGTCTCCGTAGCTCCTTCCTTCATCTCTTTTAGGCTTAAGCTCTTATTCCCTTTCCTTAAACACATGACACTCTCGTTCTCAAGATCTGCTCTAGTGCGCCTCTCACTCTCTCTCGTTCTTTCAGTCTCCTCTCACTTAGCCACTCTCTCTCGCATTCTCACGATCTAAAACCCAGATAAAAATCCAGATCGGTCTCCTCTCACTCCGCCCCTCTCTCTCTCGTTCTGCCATCTGCGCAACCCGGTCCCCGACGACGATCAAAACTCAGATCAGTGACTAGCTTTGGGCTCGACTCGATCTCGACCTCGAGCTTGAGCCTAGCCCAGAAATAAACGAGCTGAGCCTGGACAACTCAGGCTCGCCCAAGCTCGGCTCGTTTACATCCCTAATCATAGAAGGCCTTGAGTTTAAAATTAGAAGATACAGGGAAGAATAGACCAAGGCTTGGAGCAGATTTGATGTAATGCAAAACCTTAGTGGCAGCATCAAGGTGAGGTTGCCGAGGCTATGACATAAACTGACTTAATACATGAATGGAATAAACTAAGTCAAGCCGAGTAATAGTAAGATACAATAATCTGCCAATCAAACGTCTGTAAGAAGTAAGATCCTCCAATAAAGAACCTTCATGCTTAGAAAGTCTGAGATTAAAGTCCATAGGAAACTTCGATGGCTTACAAGCAAGCAAACCAGAATCATCTAGGATCTCTAAAGCATACTTGCGCTGACACACAGAAATCCCTATAGAAGTTCTAGCAATTTCTAAACCTAAAAAGAACTTCAAATCACCTAGGTCTTTAAGCTTAAACTGGTAATTGGGAAATTTGGTGAAAGAAGAAATAGCCTTAACATCATTTCCAGCCAAAACTATGTCATCTACATAAACCAATAAGGCAAGGAAAGATGAGCCATCTAACCTAGTAAACAGACTGTTGGATTGAATGAAACCAAGCCTAAGCAAGACATTAGAAAATTTTGAAAACCACTGTCTGTTGGCCTGCTTCAATCAATAAAGGGATTTCTTCAATTTGCAAACTTGGGACCCCCCCTTTAGTACTAAAACCAAGAGGTTACTCCATATACATATCTTCATCCAAATCTCCATATAAAAATGCATTATTAACATCAAGTTGATGTAAATGCCAATTCTTAGATGCAGCTACTGCCAACAAACACCTAACTATTGTTAATTTGGCCATAGGGGAAAGTGTTCCACAATAATCAAGCCCCTCACTTTGTGTGTATCCCTTGGCCACCAACTGGGCCTTATACCTTTCAAGGGAACCATCAGCCTTAAGTTTCAACTTATAAACCCATTTGCAGCCAATGGCATGCTTATGAGGTGGCAAGGATGTAAGTTGTCAAGTATCATTGGCCTTAAAAGCATCAATCTCAGCTTTCATAGCATCACACCAATGAGGAATTTTGACAACTTAATGATAAAATTTTGACTCAACAAAAGAAGAAACAAATAAACTAAAGCATTTCTGATTGGAAGATAGTTTATCATATGAAAGAACAGAAGATAAGCTAAAAGGTATACCTGAAGTGGCAGAAGCTGTCTTGGAAGTAAAAGATGATGAAACTAGAGAAGGAGAAGCAGCCAACTGACAATGATATTCTTGCAGATAACTTGGTTGAATTCTAGATCTAGTGGACCTATGAAGTATTTTAGGTGAATTGATAGGTGGAGTTGAAACAGAAAGGATTCCAGAAGGTGTTAAATCTGGTTGAGAAGTAGAAGGAGAAGAAGAAGAGACCAAGTCAGAATCAGCTAAAGAGGGAATGACTGTAGGGAGAAAATCTAAAGGAACAGAAGGTGATATAAGATGTTTAGGAGATGCATAAGGAAAAAGATGTTCATAAAAGATGACATCTTTGGAGACAAAAAACTGCTTAAGAGAGATGTCATACAACCTATAACCTTTGACACCAAAAGGATAACCAAGGAAAATGCAAGCACGAGCTCTACAACCAAATTTGGATATATCTTTAGTTAAGGTAGATGCATAACATAAACAGCCAAAAACCCTAAGATAAGAGGAAAAAAGACGTTCATAAGGGCTTCTGTTTTTTATAATAGGTGGTAGGTTCGATTAATAAGGTATATAGCAGTAAAAATGCATTCACCCCAAAAATATAAAGGGAGATGTGCTTGAAATCTAAGGGCACGAGCAACATTTAAAAGATGTTGGTGCTTTCCTTTTGCTACAGCATTTTGCTGGGGTGTTTCAATACAAGTCAATTGGTGAATAACGCCCTTAGAGGAAAAGAAATCAGTCATGTGGAACTCACTGCCATTATCAGACCTTAAACATTTGATTTTGAAATTGAATTGTGTTTCCACTAGAAGAAAGAAAGATTTGATGAGAAATATAGAGACTTACTATGCATCAGATATATCCATGTAAATCTATTGTGATAATCTACAATGATAAGGAAAAATTTATAACCATTGGAAGAAGGTGATGAAAAAGGGGCCCCAAATATCACAATGAATTAAATCAAATATGTGAGCAAAATGTGTATTGCTTATTGGAAAAGAAATTATGTGTTGCTTGGCTAATGGACAAACAAAACAATCTTTATTATAAATTGAAGAACAACCGGGGAGTACATCATTGAGTAAATGAATTTTCGAATCAGACAAATGCCCTAGTCTAGAATGCCAAACATTGGCTGAAACCTCAACATTAGAGTTTACAAAATTCATAACAAAAGAATCAAAAACTATAAAATTGAAATGAGGCTTTATTTGTGTAGAAGCTGAAACTTCAGCATTGAAAGGAGGCCTTATCTGTGCAGAAGGGAAAACTAAGACAAAAACATTTGAATCACAGAAATCTCCCAAGTTACATAGTATTAGATGATAAAGGCCACCTTTCTCTCTCCCCATTCCAATTATCTTCCATCTTAACAGTTGTAGAATGAAGCAAAATTCAGCAAGAAAAATTAAACAATAGTGAAGGACACTGATCAATTTGCTTACAGAAATCAAATTGAATAAAAATGAAGGAACACATAAAACATTTGTAAGAGTTAATATACTACTAAGCTTTACGGTGCTTATATCTCTGACTGCAGCAAAATTACCATTCAACAGCCTAACATGTTATCAACAATTGAATTAATTGTTGTAAGAAAAGAAATTAAGCAAACCGTGTGATTTGTAGCTCTAGTATCAATTATCCATGGATGATCAACAGAAGTTTTTAAAGTCATTTGGAAAAGATGATTGGAAAAGAAAACATAATGCTTATCTCCTAGAGTTAAGGACTATAAACAGAAAGAATGATGTGCATTACCTACCATTTCAGTGAACAAGTGATCTTGGTTTTCAGTAGGAGCAACAGAAGTGATAGCAGATGCATGAGCAGATGGATGAATAGAAATATCATCAGGACACTTGGATCTAAGCAAGGTTAACAACTACTGGCATTGCTTAGATGTGATTGGAAGTTGAGGCATGGGAGAATCATACACCATATTTGTCAAAGGAATATAAGCAGCATTGTTTCCTTTGGTGAAGTTATACCCCAGGGAGTAACCATACAGCATGTAGCATCTCTCAATTGTATGGCCAAGGAGACCACAATGAGTGCAAATAGGTCTTTCCTTGTGAAAATATTGTGTCTTGGAAAAATGATACCTTAAAGAAGAAGGTGGAGCATACTTAGGTGCCATTGCAGCTGGTGAAGCATACTTTGGTGCATACTTTGGCACCATTGCAGCTAGTGAAGTATACTTAGTTGTCATCGCAACTGGAGTATATGCCAAGGGAGCAAAGAAAGTGGAAGTGATCTCTCTTTGCCTCTCTTCTTGGACAACCATGGAAAAAATCTTGTTGATGGAAGGCAGGGGATCCATAAGCAGGATCTGGCCTCTGACGTGAGAAAAGGACTCATTAAGTCCCATCAAAAACTAGAACACGTACTCATGATGCTGATAATCAAGAACAGTTTTTGAGGTTCCACAGAAGCACAAAGGTAGGGGCCGATAGTTATTCAATTCATCCCAAAAAACTTTTGAGAGAAGTGTAGTATAAGCTCACAGAAGTATTGTTCTGAGAGAAAGCATAAATAGCCTTCTACAACTGGAAGATCCTAGGTCCATTGGACAATGAGAAACACTCCTTGATGTCATTCCACATCTCTTGAGCAGACTCAATGTAAATGATGTTGGAAGAAATTTCTTGAGAAACAAAATTCATAATCCAAGGAAGGATCATATTATTGCATCTCTCCCATGCAAAAGATTCAGGACTATTTGCAGCTGGTTTCTCCAGAGATCCATAAATGAAACCAAGCTTATTTTTGGCAGAAAGTGTCATGGACATGGATCTCTTCTAGGTATGATAATTGTTTCCAACCAGAGGTTGTGAAACAAGTAAACTCCCTGGACTATCTCCATGATGAAGATAAAAGGGACTGGAAAACTCTACAGCCAAAGGCATAGAGTTTGGTGGAGTGGTATCCATAGAATTGATACCATCACCAAAAGTGTTAACAGGAACAGGATTAACAGGAATTGAAGGCATTGTTCAAAGAACAGACTAAATGCAGAAGTTTGAAAAGAAGGAAACAAGAATTGAAAAACATAGATCAAAAGAAATATCAAGCGGAAGCAAAAGGAAAGCAAGTAAGAACTAGGAAGAACTAAACCTACTTTGATACCATTTTAGATTGCAAGATGCAGTAAAAACACTTGAACTAGAGAAAGCTTCGAGAACTTCTAGAAAGCTTTTGGTTTAATTTGTATTAAGTAATCTATTACATGGAAGTGCTATTTATACTGATCATTTACAAGAGGAAGCGTATGATCAGTTAATAATTTAATCTAACTGAATCAATTACATAGCAGTAATTATTCCAGCTCATAAACAATTTCGTGAAATAGCTTAACTTGATCCATAACTAACTCCAGCTCATAGCCATGTGTGAAGCTCACTCCTAAGTTTGCACCAGCTCCTGGCAGCTTAGCATGCAATTCATGCAGAGTTTGCAGCAGCTCCTAACAGGTTGCTTAACATGCAGCATATAACTTGTAATACATAGCATGTAGCTAAGATTTTGCAATGTTTTATACTTTGTGTTGTAAAAGTTTTATGTTCGTGATATTTAATCATTAATGATATTTTTATTAAAAAAAAATTAAATATTTCACATTCGGAATTATTTGTTAATATATATATATGGCTAAAGAGCAAATAAATTCACCTATAAGCATGGTCAAATAAAGTCAATGTTTCACTGCACTAGAAAGTTAATTCCCATCGTGTCTAAAATTGATTAAAAAAATAAAAATTAAAAAAAAAAAAGAAAGAAAAATTACAAAAAGAATTGTTCTCACTAATAATCCGAATATAAAGAATTGGGAATACTTCCAAAATTTGAATGGGAAGCGTGCTCTTACAATATAGATGTACATGATAAATTATGATCATACTATCATAATTTAACTTCATATGGTTTATTTGAGCCCTCACCCTTTCCTGATAAGGTTTGTGTATTCTCGAAAGAACCTTTGGTACAACACCAGTGCCTCGATGTGCACAAACTAACGGCCATCACCTCTTAGCCCAATCAAGTCTAACTTAGATAAATAACCGAGGGTGACACTCAAACACGTACAAACCCACTACGTATGTGAAAATAATCCGACAAAACCACCGAGATCGCTTTTAGGGAGTCTTACGTACATAACAAGGCCAGGGTTACCAAGTTCAAAAAGGTAAGGCATCTAAAGCCCTAAACTCTCTCTATTCAGTTTTAGTCTCAAAATCCTTTACCTGCTTAAACAACAAAGGCTTGCTCCCGATCCTCTAGCTAGAGTCCATTTGGCTATGCAAAAATCTGCTTCATTACAAGACAAACAAGCTATGTTTTTTCCTCAACAACCAAGGAAAAAAACTTGTACAAAAGTTTCTTGTATAATCCACAAAGGAGTTAAATAACAATCAATTCACTGTTGAAAGTTAAGATCATATGCCACATTTGTCAAACAAATGACATTAATCAATCCACTATTTTAAGAAAAAATGGTTCATTGGACGATATATGTTGTGCTTGTTTATGTCGATCGTGCATGATGTCAATGTCGAAAGTGAAAGTTCGGGTGAAACCATATCAAATATCTATTGGCGTACGTATTCAAATGCTTAGACGTTTGATGACGAAGTTGATAAAAAAAGGTTAAACTGGTCAAAACAATATTTTTTTTCATTGACAAAAAGGTTAAATTGGTCAAAACAAACAAAAGTTTGGTAAGATTTAATTTGATAAAATCAATGGTTAAATTCAAACAAGCCTAGCTACTAGCTTTTGCATGCTATTCGTTGAACAAGTTAATCATGAATTGGGTTTTACTCGTTCTACTAATTGTTAATTAATTAATTATATCATGTACTTTTGTTGACCAAACAACTAGAGACTCTTCATTCTCTTAAACTTTTGATTAAGGTATCACTTCTTCACTCTACAATCAATACCCTATTGGACTTTAATTATATCATGTTAGGATTTCTACTATTAAAAAAAAAAAAAAAGGTCAACTTTGACATGCTCTTCATTAGAACCACAACTTTCCCTCCCCCACCCTATTGGCTTGCAGATTTGTGATCAATATTGATCAGGCTAGGACCACATTAATTGGAAAATAACCCATTAATTTCTGGATCCGATTGATCATCTGGATTCGAAAAGATCTGGCACTGAAAATTCTCTGGGGCCACACCTTCTTCCCCCATTGCATCCAATCCCAGTTCATTTTCCAAGTAGCACAGCCACCTTTTGTTCTCAACTTCTACAGAGTTTGAGATTTTGCACCCATTCACCACCTGATGATCGTGACCAAACTGGGCTTCACTAGTGGACAGCACAGAGTCTAAGTTATCCAACATGTTCCAAAAGTCAACATCAGCCTCCAGTGGGATTTCTAGCCCTTCAGGTTTGTTCACCTCCTGTAACATGTGATTGACGTCATAGGGTCCTCCATAATGGATCAGTGAATCCATTTGATCTTCTGGTCTTGAAACCTCAACTGCAGATCTGGAGTTTGAGACATTTGAATCATAGGAATCAGAAACAGAACAACTTGTTTGTTGTTGTTGTCTTGGGTCTTTTGCTGTGATAAATAATTCATCTCCTACTTCTTTTTGTGAATCTTGATGATGATCAACTAATTTCTCATGATCAACTCCTATATTATTTTGCTTCCCACATGACGTAAATGAAGTAGATGACGATGAGGATGAGGAGGTTATGGAGGAGGATAGCTCATGATCTCCATTTGAATTTGCATCTTTGAGGGACCATCTTTTCTTCAAATGAGTGTTCCACACATTCTTAATTTCATTGTCTGTTCTTCCAGGAAAATGAGAAGCAATTTTGGACCACCTAACATGTCAAAAAAATAATAATAATAATAATAATTAATATACATATATCTTTCTACATTAATTTTTTTTTTTAAAGGGCAAGCACGAGCAACCAACTGTGACTACTTTATCTTAGCGTGATTATGATACTCTTGTTTGCTGTAAATTGCTTAGGAATGGTTAGATGGTGGGAATTGAGCCACAGCCTGATCTAGTCCCGCTAGAATATCCATGGTTCTCAAGGGAGTTAATACTAATCAGGTTTATGTGAGTGATTCTCTATTATAAAGAGTCGAATCTATGCCCTAATACGTGCCCAATCTCATGAGAATTTCCTTGACATCACTGATAAAATAAAAAATTTCTACACCAAATTAGCATAGCCAACGTATAGGATCTTACCTGTTCCCCAAAGCTTTGTGCAATTTGATTATGGATTCCTCTTCCTCTTTCGTAAAGTTGCCTCTTTTCAAGTCAGGGCGGAGGTAGTTAATCCATCTCAAACGGCAACTTTTTCCGCATCGGAGCAGTCCTAAAGAATGAACAAGAAAAAGTATTGTGTGAACATATTCGAAGCCCAAAGCGAAAAAAAGGAAATATATAAATTGACATGATCCGTTTTGTTGCTGTCAAACTAAAAAACAACCTTTATTTAGGTACAAGATTAATGTGCGAAACATGAATAAGATGGTCGGGTAGCAGTTGTTGTCAATTCTGGCCTTTTTTAGGTGGGATTTCTTAACTTGAAATTAATATATATATATAATAAAATAATTAGTTAATCTTATAATGTAAATAAAATATATCATGATTTTAAAATCTTAATCAATTAATTAAAAATGTAAAAAAAATGATTAAAAAGCTGCAAAAAATGGGTATTATATAATTCTTGAACAATTCATTTATATAAGAGAGGTTTTAATTAGTTAAGTTCCAAGATTCAAGGAATCGCTCCGATACGCTACATGTACTTAATTAAGAAGATTAAATGCTACACATCTCAAATATATTTTATTTTATTTTTTAAAATTTACTTATCAAATGATGTATTACGATCCTAATTAATGAATGCATCGTGACAAATAAGAAAAAGAGATATCAAGAATCTGAAAGCAGTAAATAAAGTTGATTAGAATGATTAAGTTACGTGCTTCTTCAAAAAGTCATTTGCACCGGTCGAAAAAGACCAAAAAAAAAAAAAAAAAAAGGCCGGTAAAGACGTTTCAAAATTGTCTTGCTAATTAAGCTAGCTAGTAGCACATCAATGTCACGGTCAACGCACTTCCTAGAGTGGTCTGATCAGCTTTTCATTTCAAGCCTACTAAATTTCCATCTTTTAGATTTACTATTCCATTAATTAATAAAACATCATTAAAATAGTTTAAGCGTTGGAATTTAAAATAATCATTTTTGCGCACCAATCGTATCCCTAGTTTTCAAGTTTAGATTCACGATAAAAAAAAAATGACTAAAATTTTTTAGCATTATTAATTAATTGGAGAATGATGAAGTTTTACCATGAAAAATGAATGCATGTAACAATTAATTAGACCGCTGCCATGGAACATTTAATGACAAGACAAGAAAATCAAACATATAATTCAGATTTTTTGACCCAGACAAGTACTCGAGAAAATGCATGCATGGAGATGAATATTGTTAATCTGTGAAGATAGAGAGAGAGAGGGAGAAATACCAGCTTGCTTAGGAAGAGCCCTCCAGTTATCATGGCCATGTCTCTGAATGAAGGTGATGAGCCTCATGTCCTCAGAAGGACTCCAAGGGCCCCTCTTCACTTGGCTCTTATCACAGCAAGGTGCTCTTCCTTTCCCCATGGATGAATGAATATATATTTCTCTTCTTCAATTCAACTGCTGCATCACCTTTCTGTATTTGTATTTATACAGAGAGAGAAGAGATATATAGAAGAGAGAGAGAGAGAGAGAGAAGAGATATATAGAAGAGAGAGAGAGAGAGAGAGAGAGAGAGAACATGCCATGGAATGGGAGGGCTGATGCTGCAATAAATAGAAGGAGATCCAGCAAGATTATTGAAAATCTATAACTCCATGAAATAAATATTGTTTTATTTATTTGTTTGTCCTGTCATGATACAGTCTCCCCAACTTCAGCAAGCTTAAGCTCACCTGTACTTATCTATTTTTGAATTTTAATTAATTTTTTGTTTTCTGATCCACTGTACACACTCCTATAATACCCCACATGAGACTCAAATCATACCCATCCAATTACCTTTAATCACATCTCATATATAGAATTCTGTTAATTAACTTCTGTTTTCCCATGTAACACTTGTCATTCAAATCTCATTATTTCTTTAACACTTCAAATTTTGGTAACTTCAATAGTTGTACTATTGGATCTCTTCCCAAGTCCAACATGTGTTCTTAATTAGTTTTAATCATTAATCAGTTATTTTTTATCGTAATTTTTAAAATTATCATTGAAATTTGGATGAATCACTATTAACCCTAAATCACTATTAAATTTTAATTTAATAGTGATTCAAAAATGAGAAATGCTATACATCATCTTCCGATTCTTCTCTCATTCTCATAATTTTCAAAATTTTCAAAATTACGATTGGATCTGAACATCTGTAGGGTTTATAGAGGTCCTACACACATATCTAATGGTGATTTTGAAAATTGAAAGAGTGAGAGAATAACCGGATGAGAAAATCAATCATTTTCCTTCGAAAAGAGTAATGCTACAAATCTCTCTTGTGTTCGTCTTATGTCCTTCAAGTGATGATGTGGCTCTTAAAATCACTATTAGACTTGTGATTGATATTATTAAATTTTAATTAAATGGTGATTTTAAAAGCCACTTCATTTTTAGAGGAATACAAGATGGACACAAGAAAGACTTTTAGAATTACTTCTTCTAAAATTCACATAAACTTTTAGACAAAAAAAAAATAATTAAAAAAAAAAGATAAAAGATAAAAGATGACTCCTGCCATTATTCTCTTATTATTAGGACTGGGTATCGGTCATATCGGTCCGGTTAATAGGGTTACCGATTACCGACCTATAAGCTATCAGTTAATCAATTCTTGACCGATTATCGACCGATAAGCTATCGGTTAATCAGTTAATCGGTCATATCGGTAATCGGTTAAACCGGTTTTTGTTAACTTTTTATTGAGCTTTTTACTTATTGCTAATTGGCTTAAAAATTAGTTGTTTTGAGAGGTCAAATACTTTTTGTTGGGCTAAAGCCTAAAATAATTTATTAAAAATTAGTTGTTTTGACCCTTTTGGGAGCCTAAATATATATATGGCTAAAATAGCTTATTGAATCTTTTTTTTTATTGATCCACTACATCTTTTTTATATTATAAAATAAAAATCAAAAGAGTAAAAAGTATAAAATTATTAAAAAAAAAATTAAAAATATTTATCGGTAATATCGGTTAACCGATAATAAATTCTTGATCAACTGATAAGCTTATCGATATAAATTTTTTAACCGATTACTGACCGATAACTATCGGTTACGGTTATATCAGTTCGGTTAATATTGGTAATTGGTCGATTAATTGGTAACCGATGAATTTGCCCAACCCTACTTATTATATATACAATCTCTTGACTAATATGGGATAAGCTCGTAAATTAAGGCAACTAAGTCCTTGTCTCCATAACAAAAGTACTATAAGAAAGGATTAAATCAATCGGCTGTGAATCACACCTTATGAAGTAGAGGTCACAAGTTTGAATCCCCCCTCCTCCTTCTCTTGTGTGGACATGTCAAAAAAAAAAATACTATAAAAAAGGGGAAAAAAATTATTACAAGATTATCATACTTTAATGCTGGTGTATATATATTCTCCAACATGTTCTTAGTCTTAATCATTTTGTTTGTGTTTTTGTTGCCATTGCATGTTGTATATTTGAATGCTCAAATATTTTACAACTTTTACTTACAAACTGGCTTAATCATTTAATTAATATACTTGAGTACAATTAAAAAGGTTTTTCCTTTTTCTTTTTTGGAGAAGTTATTTTGCTATAAAACTCCATCGGAAAAGGATATGGAGAGAAACCGATTAGTCAACATAAGTGGACAAAATTGTTTTTAAAAAAAGTAAATGACAATTTTATCCTTTTCGAAAGAACTAATCGACTCCTCTCAATTTCTTTTGAAATAAGATAAGATGGTATTTCAAACCAGTCAATATGTGGAAGTAGAAAGCATTTATTTTGGACCCTAAGTGCCTAGATACAATTTTCCACACTAGATCAGCACCATTCTAGCAAAGTACAAACTACCAAACCCGACAGTGTGAAAAGTGTAAAGGGCATTGAATAGCATAGAAAGCCAGTTTCATACATTTTTTTTAATTTTTTGAACATCTTGTGGTAGTGATGTACTTCAACCTAATCTAATGACATGACATGTTGGAATGAAATAACAAGTGAAAATCTATGATTGAAACCTCCCACCTTAATGCCACCAAAACTGTATGAGATTATTAAAAAATATATATAATTAGTATTTCTAAAATATATAATCTATTAGAAAATGAAACACTGAGATTGCCTCCTCTTTTTTTTTATTCTTTTTTTTTTTTTTTTGGTTTTGGTTTGGGGTAGTTAACAACTCTCTCTTTTTTCCATCTTTGGCTCTTGATTGCCTTTCATATTTCCTATTTCCAAATTTCTATACCAAAATCATTTAGTCAGTTTGACTGACTAATCATCACCTAACTTAACAATATTGGGCATTACATTTGCAAATATACCAAGTCATGTTTCTAACAAAATTAAGTGTTATAATATAAATTAAATAATTAAATTTATCTCTCTTTAAAATTTTTAAAATAAGTGATGATTTAATATAGTATTAGAACAAAGGTCTTGAGTTCGAACTTTAACTCCGTTATTTATAACCCCCAATTTCAATCAAGTATTCCATACTTAATTAGTGCAAATCACCCTAATTCTTATTGATGTGATCGAGGGGTTGGGTCAAGCTATGACTTAATCAGACTTGAAATAGTGCATGCGGTTTTCACAGTCTAAGCCCTTCTTATGCGGCTTTCAACTGGAGCGTGCTACTATGTTCACCTCTAGATGGAATAATTACAATTGGTCTCTCCTCGCCACCTACCTTTTAAATTAGAAAAATAAAAATTAGCAATATCCTCAATAACAGGGAAGTTAAGTTGAACACAGTGCAAATTCAGTAGTTGCTTGGTATTGTAGGTGAAAGAAGGAAGGAAGGAAGGCCAGAAAACAAAAACATACTCCCTACGCAACAAGGACAGATATGAAGATCATCGTCCATCTTGTTTTGCTTTTACCAAATTTTATTATATTATAGCCGCAAGTGGAATAATGTTGTGAGATCCATGCATGCATGGATCGACGGTTGTCAAACGATTAAACAAGTCTTATGATTTAGGTCACCCGCCCGAGTTAGTGCCGTGGGAATTATATTATTATTATTTTTTTTTATCATGGAATTATATTATTATTAAACTAGCTAGTTAGCTAGATCATACATCTCAAATTGTTTAATTAATTAAGTAATATATAAGATATATATATAATATTCCCAAGCCCTGCCCCATGCAATTCTGTAAACAAGTCCAACCAGATTTGAAAAAGACAAAAGAAAAAACATTAATTCCCCCCCTCTCTAAGTCTTTTGTTAGGGAAACTAACATTACAAGGCTTTTACGATGTGGTACCTAATCTTGATATCTTTCTTTTGGGTTAGTAAGGTTTCACTAACTATTGAAGACTTTTTAAGACTACCAACCTAAACAAGTCCAACTACACAAAGTCAAAAGAAATATATATATACATAGTAAAATATAAATATATATATTTATATATATACATATGCATGACGAATAGCTTATGTGTGATTAGCCAGTGGAGCCACATGGCGTGCCATTAACTTACAAAGTTAGAATGATGAACAATGGTTTGACAAATTGCTTTTTCATTGTGAACGAACCACACGCTACACGGCTGCTTGGATGAGTTAATTGACATATTCCTACCAACCTTTCTATTATCATCGTGTGCCTTTTTTTTTTCTTTTTTCTTTTTCACTTCTCTTCATTTTTAATTGCTAATAGCTCAAAAGATTTACTATAAGTAGGGGCGGTTTACTGGATTCAAGGAAATTCTTAAAGTTGTTTGACATATACTAGTGTGAGAGTTCGACTCCTAAAATAAGAATCCTCAATCATATTAGAGTCCATTTGGGTTTGTAATTTAAAAAATAAAAATAAAAAATTGTGTTTTAAAAATATTGATTTTACAATGTGCGATTAGAAAACATGATTTTTAAAAACACAATTAAATGCTTGGTAAACTCACAGTCTAACCTTTAAAATCACAGCTTATCCTAAAATCGTGTGTTTTCAAAAAAAACACGTTCTTACTTGAGATTTGAAAACACAAACTTATGTGTTTTCAAATCGCAATTTTTGAAAAACGCAATAACAAACAGTTCATGATATATTATGTGATTTGGTTTAAAATTGCACTTTTTATCTATGAAATCGTAACCCCAAACACACCCTTATTATTTGTGATTTTTGAGATCCACTAATGTCTGAATGAAGCTAAGTCAAGTTATGGTTCAATCGAACTTGAGGGTGTGCTTGTAGTTTCCACAGTCTTGCCCCTTCTTCCTTACTGTGCAGCTCCTACCTTCTAGGCTCATCCTCCCCTCCGGTGCTGCTCTTAGTGTGTAAATGTTATTATAGTACCACCTAGATAAAATAATTACAGTTGATCTATGGTCTCCTTCATGTGCTTTTTTTAATTAGAAAAAAAAAAAAAAAAGGCTCAAAAAATTGAAATTCAGACAATTATAAAGTTAAAATATTAATTAAGGTTGCGTTTGTTTCAATTTAAAATGACATCATGAGGAAAATGTCATTAAGATTTTCTTTTTATATTTTTAAGGGTTTTTTTTTTTTTTTTGTGTGTGTGGTATATAAATAACCTTTGACTTTGCATAGAGTTATAAATCTTTTGCGCAGTTTGAACCATCAATCACCGAACAAGGAAGATCATAACCATTGAAAATATCATGCAACTACTACGAATTAATTCATGAGAAGCCCAACCATCCAAGGATAAAAATGGCAACATCAATGATTATATGCATCACATCATTTTTGTTTTTAACAAAGAAAAAAAGGTGAAAGGAAATTAATGAGAGGCTGAAACTCTCTGCATGGACTTTAGCCAAATAGCATCTTCTCCTGGAGGAGTATGACTCGATACATGATGCATCACATTAGATTTGATATGGTACTCTTAGAACTTTGATTTGACGTAGACTCTTTAAACTATTATTATTATTTTAATTTTTGTTTCCTTCTTTCTAGGTTATTCAAAATGGAGAAACAATATTCTTTCAATCAAATTTTAACCATCAATAGGCAACAAATAAGTGAACTTATTATTAAATTTGTGTAGAATTTACATGAGTCCATATAAATTCAATGATAATTTCATTTAATTTGTAAAAAAAACAATGGCTGAAAATATGATATGTAACTTTGATTCCCCAAATTTTCAAATGTAATAATTAAATAAGAGAAATGTTAGGGGTACTACATTTTCTACTAACAAAATGAGTACTAACATGATGTATAACTTATTTATTGGTATTCGTAACATTTTTCTTTATTAATTGTTTTGATCACCACCAAAAAATAAGCTTGAGATCATGTTAGTACCCATTTGTTAGTAAAAAAGTTAGTACCCTAGCATTTCTCAATAACTAATACATTTTTTCAAGCATTAATAAATGAAACCATTCCTTACAATATTTTTAAAAACCTTTTAGTTTCTACTAGAATGTTTGACCTTCAACCACGTGAGCGTTTGACTTATAATCTTAGAACCATTGGGTAATAGTACATTGAATGTTCAAATACAGTTCTGAACATTCGACGCTAGTCTGAAAAGCAATTTTAATCTACTATCCACACAATGTCCTCCTATAAATATCACCCATCCTTCGACCTTCAACCTTCATCCCTCACCCCTACACCCCATCAACCCTAAGACTAGAGAGAGAGATTCTAGAGAAATGAGGAGATTTTGAGGTTTCTTTTCCATCTCCGAGGTAACCTTTGACACACCTAGCCTGATTTCAAGTTGTTTATATGATTCTCATGTTAGTTACAAGTTTGAAAGTGCCACAGTAAGGATTATGTTATTATTCTTCTTAAGAAGCAAAAAGGATTTTCAAATGTTTTAAAACACATCTTGTTTTCTTAGATTATTATGTCTTTATGTACCTATTAGGAGCATAGGATGAGATTTGTTGCATGCCGATTTAGAAATAGGAAATCTTGCATGCATTCTAGCATTCTGACGGAACGTTCAACCTCAAGTCCTGAACGTTCAATCTCATGGTCAAACGTTTGAATAGTGTTTAGAATGGATAATTAGAATTTTCTAACCTTCTATCTAGTGTGCCCCTCAATTAGGACTCTATCATAGATTTGTTCCGCCCAAAATGGGAATGGGCTAGGGTTCTTGACCTTGAGATGTGGATCATCCAAGGCAAATTAGCATGGCTACCTTTTACAATAGATTCTCTAGTACTACATGTAATGCTAAAATATGCTTTGAAATAGCAAGAACTCAAGATATCTGAGGATTTGAGTGAGTGTACGAAGTAAGTAAATAAATACTACAACTTTTCATAAAAATGTGTGATATGTAAGCTAACTGAGCGCATGTATATTATGAGCATATTTACTTTTCATGAAATTGGGTAATGTCTAATTAAATGAATAATGATATATGTCATATGACATAGTACACTGGAATGTGCGGTATAATGGCCATAAACTTACTATATGAGCTTGATTCTATGGTCAAAGTATGTGTGTTTATATGGCCATTGTATCCAATGGTTGTTCGTTGATGAGTACCAAATATTACATATTTGAGCTCCTTAATTTACATTTGTTAATCCTTTAGTTGTATCTTAATATGATATTTTGTATTAATTTTGTGTTTTTAGTGTTTTATAGGTTATTAAAGAAAAACTGTGGCTAATTTCACTAATTCTGGGGCTTAAGACACTTCGAGGAGCATTAACAACAAATTTGGATCGAATGATGAGTCGCACTTGATGAATCTCACTAAAAATGTCATATCCAAAGTTGTAAAATTCAAATTAGGGCAATATTGTCAGCATTGAAAAGCTAACTCAAAGTTAGAGAAAGTTATGTTTTACGAGAGTTTGCTAATTCCAACGATTACTAGGTCAAAAGAGCCTTCATTTGCAAGCCGTCCAAACGGTGAGAAGTCCTGTCCGATTAGTAGTATGCTCGAGCACACGCATTGTGCGATTGAGCGCACTCGGAAGTCATGTTCAAACGTTGAAAAGGCCCGTTCGTACAAACTACTTATCAGACATGTTCCAACCTCCGTTTTTAGGGTTTTAAGCCTTAAAAACCCTTAAAAATAGATTGTTAAGCCT
This sequence comes from Carpinus viminea, assembly GCA_013348765.1. NCBI lineage: Eukaryota > Viridiplantae > Streptophyta > Magnoliopsida > Fagales > Betulaceae > Carpinus > Carpinus viminea. The sequence continues at coordinate 32,822,426 of CP054672.1, read as the reverse complement.
CAAGAAAAGTAGGCTGGAGACCAAGAACGAAATTTCTATAGTTTTTCTCCCTTTTATGTTAGTTTTTCTTTAGGTTTAGGTTTTATTTTTTATCACATGGAGCTAAATTTTCAATTAAGGTTGATGATGAAGACTCATAAATACAAAGCAATATTGTGTTTTATTTATTTATTTATTAATCCAATCAAATAGGGGTATTTTGGAAACGATCTAAGAGAAATAGGGGTATTTTAGAAAAAGTTAATTGATGGGTGAGATTGCAAATAATTGAAATATGGATACACTAAATTGAGAGAAATTAAACTTTAAGTAAGACATTGCAAAAATGATAACAATTCAAAAAAATTAAGTGAAGTTTCTCCCAAAACTTAATATAGTGGCACGTAAATCAACCACCTAAACAGATTTTAATATATTATGTATACATACTACTGTTGACATTGTTAGCTTAAAATTTGAGTTTAAAACAAATTTGAATTTAAAATTTGAATCTACCGACCCACCTGAACATATTTTATTAGTGACATGTTTGTGTACGAGGAGAGAAAATTCTATGCACTCTGAGTAGTAAGCATAAATACAGCATGTTGCATGCATGACCTAATATATATATATATATATATATATATATATATATATATATATATATATATATATATATGAGTATTTACTATGAGTAGTAAGCATAAGTATATATTAAAAATTCCCTAAGTTTTTTTTTTTTTTTTTTTTTAAATTTACTCCATGAATCAATCGAAGTCACAATAAACTTCCTGCCATCAAAATTTTTAAAAAATCATTAGTTTAGATCAAAACGCATCGTTTTACCTCATTAAAATATTAATTTTTAAAATTTTTTTTTTTTTAAAAAAAAAAAAGGTAGCTGAACCACTTGCTCTTTTTTTTAAAAAAATAATAAATTAAAAAAATTAATATTTTAATGAGGTAAAACAGTACATTTTGACTCAAACTAACGGCTGTTAAAAAAATTTGATGGTAGGGAGTTTATTGTGATTTTGATTGACTTAGAGAGTAAATTTTTGGAAAAAAAAAATTATGGAGCTTTTAATTTTGGAGGGTTAACGCAGAGATTTATTATACATTTTTCCTTTATTTTTTATAATAAAAAATAGAAGTACTTATGAAATTTTGACAAGATTTAAAGAGAAAACTTAACCGAGAGTGAAATTTTTTTTTTTAAAAAAAATGAAAATTTAATACCCTAAATTGAGACTTTTGGATTTCAAAGAAATAATTTTGTGAAAAAGTTTAAGGGTTTCCAAAATCTTAAACAAGTTAGACGTAGAGTCCATGGAAAAACAAAGAAATATTTAGGGCTTATTTGGGATTGCAATTGAGGGGCTTAAAAGTGCTTTTAATACTAAAAAGTTCGTTTGAAGAAAAAAGTATTCGTTTGGTAAAAAAAATTAAAAGCATTTTTGAAAGTCTCAAAAGCCTAAAAATAGTCAAAATGCACTTTTACTTTTGACAAAAGCTTAAAAATGAAGTTTTTGCCCAGAAGCTCTTTTTAACTTCAAATCTCTATTTCTTAAACACAATTCCAGACATGCTCTTAACCAAAAATCAATGAAATGCATGGGTTTTGTGTGCAGGGAACATGGAGCCATGTGGCATACCCTTTGACAGGGACACGATTAGCTTTTTTAGAGTTTCTCAACACAAGAGAGCACCCATTTGCCACGGCTCATGGGGGCATGGATTTTTTTTTTTTTTTAAGGTTTTAATTATTTTTTTAGTACTTAAGTTTTCAAATTTATATTTTTTTTCATCTAAAAGTTTCAATTCGTATCACAAATGGTACTTGACTTATGAGTCAATTTAGTACCACTGTCACCATTTCTTTAGCCAAATTAATGGACTCCCATGCAGTGGTTTAGGCCACCCCTATTGTGACGACCCTAATGGGCAAACTAATTAACTAGTAATTGACCCCTTAGCTCACCTCCCAGCCCTATCCCTCATGGTACAAAACTCAGGGATTTCAACCTTCCTTGTCATAACGAGAAAACTGCAGCAAAAGACTTTACTAAGACTATAGGAATAAGAGACAATAAATTGACATTTATACAATATGCACCAGAGAAAATATAACAACACATTATCACGAAAAATGATCCTCTCCATTTCAAAATCCCTCAATTTTCTCTATTTAGTACATTTTGAAGGGTAGTACATTAAATGCAATACCGTCATTAAAAATTTTGGACGACACTACCCTTTAAAATGCACTAAATATAGGGATTTTGAAATGGAGAAGATCTTAATTCTCATCACATAGATAATCATCAAATGTAATGATCATCAGACCATCTTCAAGTAAAGGGTACAAACCATAATAAACATAATAAACATTGTTCTAAAAAATGATCAATTGATCATAGCCTAAATCTATGCTTAAGCAAGGCTAATGAGATCAAAATCTCGATCATGTCGCTACAAGTAGTCCCTCCATCTTCCCATATGGTCTTAAGCCAAACATGATTCATGTCCTCAAAAAATGACCTGAATCAGATCATATGCAATCACTCAAGTTGACTCTGATGGCATCCTCTACTAGGGTAGCTAAACCGTCCAAATATTCGTAATAATGGGAAAAAACGTAAATAAAGGGAGTAAGTCTAGTTTTAACACAATAATATCCATGTCAGTTTAGTAATAAACTTAGATGTTTTTATAAAACAGATGATAGTTCTATCATGACAGTTTATATTATGAGTGATATATATATAGATACATATGATACAAAGTAACAGTCATAGTTCAATAGCATGGTCTACCCGAGATATTGCCCTTTCTCAACAAGATTGGCGCTGTCTCGAAGGACCTATAGTACAATGCTGATGCCTCAATCATTGTACGCTACCATATATAACACTAACGATACGATCGAGTCTGACTTTGAGTGGCCCACACCTCTAATAATGTTCATCCTATAGTGACTGCCTGTTAAGGCTGCACTAGCCATGAACAACCATTGGATCCAAGACCCATATAATTCATACATTTGATCATTAAGCTAATATGTATAGTAAGCCTATGACCATTATACTACATGTACCAATGTACCATGTCATACGATGCAAATTATTTTGTTTGTATTTTACATGTATGTTCTTTTTACAAGTCTCACATTATTAAAATTTTCTGCAAAGCATTCTCTCAAAATGCTAGAATTCATATGCAACAAGTATAAACTGTGAGAGTTGTAAATATGCATGTTTTCTTGATATATAAAATATACGTGTAGTGCATGAAAAATAACATGGAGCATTATATGAGTTAAAACTTACTTGAGTTGAATAACATCTCTGAGTAATCCAACTGATCCGGGTTCTCCAAATCTGTGGAAAACCTTCTATTAGTCCTACTTCTACTAAAACAACTCTAGAGTAAGGAAAACAGGAGATATGAAATGGCTGATAAAAATGGAGTTCTCCTGTCACATTTTGACTATACGTTTGGGCTCGGGGTCGTACATCTGCTATGACACTTCGGGTCGTACGTTCAGTCTTGAGACCATACGTCCGCAAAGTGAACCTCATTTTCTCTCCACCATCCACCTATTCTCTAACTCCTAGGGCTATTAAAGACTCCCTAAGGCCTCCTAACTCAGAATATAACTTTCATGCAACGTAACAATGCTAAGTTAACAAAACGCTAAACAAAGCTAACAACTACGACTAGCTACACATAATAACAATCAAGCAGTATAACGACGTATTAAAAGCTAGGTAACCAAGCATTACTTATTTGAAGCGAAACTTCAAGAGTTCCTCTTCCGGCAGCATTGAAACACACAAAATACTCAAAAACACTCACAAGAAGATCAACAAACAGCCTGGAGGTGAAGAGAAGCGTGAAAAACGAAAGGGAAGTAGGGGTATTTATAACTAAGGGGCTCTACTAACTCCTCAAAAAAGTAGTAGGTGTCCGCCCAACCCTAGCATACATTCGGCACTTATGTATAACAGTCCAAAGGGTGTCTCGTACGTTCAAGTATAAACCATGGGGTATTCCAAAAAATAGTGTACGTTAGTGTGGTCCCGCGTACGTCTGCTGTACTAATTGCAGAACGTACATCCAGTGGTCCCACAATGTACTCCCACGCTAAAAATAGTAACATACGTCTGCGCTACAATCCAAATTGTCCCTTAAGTGGTTTTAGTGACTTAAAGCCCAAATTCATCCCCTTAACTAAGCTACTTATGCCTAATTAATTATTTTGGTCACTACACCTACGTCTAGCCTGCGGGTGGTTTGACTACCCTTTTTGGCTATTGGGGGTGGCAAAACCACTCTGTTACGTGAATGATTTTTGCAAATACATAATACGTAATGGAAATAGATTTTAGGTTTTAAGAGAATCAAGACCTTAGATCTGAGGGAACCTGAACTTTTTAGATCTTAAGGAAACTTTTTTTTTTTGACATTCTAAAAATCTTTTTTCAAACACAAGGTTTTGAGTTAATTTTTTGATTCATTTATTAATGAGCTTGATGTCTTTAAATAGACATTTACAGTGCATAGTGAAAATAAAAGACTAAGTAAAATAAACTACTCTAATGATAATACTTATTTTAATATTTAAATTTTAATTCCTACTTCTAAGGTTATCTATAAAGATAGCATATTATCCTAAGGTATTTTTAATCCTAAAATACCTCAATTATTAGACCCCCAACACACCTCCTAAGTGCCTTGGAAGTGGTTTGATCACCCCCAGGCCGGCCACAAGGGTTGCCGACTTGCCGGAACCAACCCCTTGGTAGTTTATTAGTTTGACTGATTAAATGATGACAAATGTACTAAACTAGTAGTTACTCATAAGTCAAGTATTATTTTTGATTCGAATTGAAATATAGGTGAAAAATAAATAAATACGTGAAAACCTAAATACTAAAAAGGTAATTAACCCTTATTTTTAAGGAAAATGCTAGGGGTTCTCCCCGTAGGTTCTCCTGGTGTTCTCCCAGTTTTACATAATACATGATTTAAGAAAAATAAAATTGTAGTTACCTCCACTACCGGTTTTTTTAGGCATTAGCATCAAATTTGAGGCATTAGCAACAAATTTGTGAGGTATTAGCAACAAAATTGAGGCATTAGTATCAAATTTAGGATGATCAAATCCATTTTGGGTGATATCATCCTAAAGGGTTAACCTTCCACCCTTAGGTTTAATTTTGAATCAAAAAACAAGTTTTAAAGTATTAGAACCTAACTATTAACTCATAAAAATTAATCTGTTAGCAAAAAAACGGTGCTACAATTTTATTTTTTATTAAATCATGTTCTACATAAGGCTGGGAGAACACCAGGAGAACACTACGAGGAGAACCCCTAGCAAACCTCTATTTTTAAGGGTTTCAGTTTAACAAGCTAGCTTGTACAACAATTTTAATTAGGTGGAAGAGAATGGAAACAATGAGATGGGAAAGAAAGAGAAAAATGGAGGCCGGATTTTTTTGGGGGAAGGGGTTTGATATAAGTAGGATTGATAATTCTTTACACGACCTGCGAATCCGACATGAACATAACACGAAATTAAATTGCTAGAGTTGAAGAGTCTAACCCGTTTAATTAAATATATCGAGTTAGTCTAACCATGTTTCGACATGACCCAAACCTGACATACGATATAATGGCAAGCAATTTTTAATATGACCCTAAAACCTTACACGAGTCAAATATAAAATTAGAGGGATTTGACCTGTTTAATTAAATGGGTCAGATTATGGTTGACCTATATAATCTTATACGCATGCATCGACACAACTCAAATCTAACACACGAACACGAATTGTAACCCTTAGATTTAAGCCAGGAAACCAAGATTTTGTTTGGTTTATAGAGTGAACGGAAGGAAATTGATATTTATATCTTTTTTGAAATATAAATGACCATCTTGTAGAGATTTTCTCATATCTCAACCATCATGTTAAAATATCAAATATTGATGATCATATTTACTTAACATAATATCCTAAAAATTTTAAAAATTGATCTATTGAAATATTTGTGTGTAATATGTGGAAATAGATAAAACAAGACTAATTATACTTTTGTCATGCAATTCAATGAAATGATAGTAAAAGTTAGCATTTGGATAAATACTAGTAAAAGGAAAGAGAAAAAAAAAATGTTAGTTTTTCACTGTTACATTATTATAATTGTATGGTAGTCATATAACAGTGTACTTAATAACATTACTCTTGAAACAATACAAGAGCATTAATGTGGTTAGTTTCCATCCGAAAGTCCGGGTGAAAGGAGTCCTCCCGTCGTGTCACTTTCAACGTCATAGTCGTCCCCTACATCAGCAGGGTGGTGGAGAAGGCCATTCCTTTCCTTCCTTCTATATATTTCCCTTCCTTCTCCTTCAATTCCCACTAGTCCCAACCGAGCACATAATTGAAGCCATTTCAATGTATTGTTGACAATGATACCGATGAGACATTGAAATTAGGCATGTAGAAAGGTTTTAGCAGGGAAAGGTTTATAAGGAGAATGAAAATTGTATATACCCTCACTGGCCGGGTAGCGTGTTGCATGACTTACATAATGTATTAAAAAAACTTATTAATGGCAAGAAATCCATGGCATGACATTTCCCATGTTGATCAATCATCTTATGATTTACTATTCTCTAAAGGTATCAACTTCATCATTCTATACCTTTCCGCTGCATGCCACTAACTCTTCCATCATCAGATGATTATGCACCGGAATTTAAAAAGAAAAACAAAAAACAATTCAGATAGGGTACTATATCTCAAAAGTAAACCAAAGCAATAGCTAAACTCTCAACCATAAATACGTCAGTTAAATGAGTCAAACCACTCGTGAGCTCAACTTAGCTTCGCTCGTAAAAAATCAATTTGAACTAAACGAATATTATCAAATTGAGATTGAATTGATTTTTTACGAGCGAATTTAAGCTAAGCTCACGAGTGGTTTGACTCATTTAACTGACATATTTATGGTTGAGAGTTTAGCTATTGTTTTGGTCTACTTTTGAAATGTAGTACCCTATCTCAAAAGTAAATGATACATATTTTTATAAACTCGACTCAATTCGAGTAATACTCGGATCGTATAAGTTTGTCTCGACTCATTCAATAGTTAGCTCGCTCATATAAAACCTTAAACCATTGTTACTTGAATTTCAATTTAGCTTCTCCTCTAATGTCACCTTCTAGAGTTTTTTTTTTTAATTAAAAAAAAAAAACACGATTCGATATAGGAATCGGTATCTAATACATTCAATCGGTATCCAGCACCCAGATTCGCTTTTGACTCGGTCAACCAGATATGGAATTGAAAGTACTAGGTAAACTCTGGCACCTAATTACACATAAAATAATTAGTTTTATTTATTAAATCTATTTTCTACATGGTCAATGTTATATTTATGATATGAACAAAAATCATTAATTATAAAAAATTATCTAAAATTTTGTGCGCGCCAATCAATTGAAAATGTTTTTTTCAAAAAATATTTTCAAAATGATAGCCAAACCTCGAAAAATTGTGCATAATGAACACTACAAAATCAGCTACTTTTTCAAATATATATATAAATGAACCTAAAAATGAAATCTAAATTTTAAATAGTTTCATCCAAATGGAGATAAGAATAGTAAACAGATCATAAACTGGATTAGCAAATCCTACCAACAGAAAACCTGTCTACCATTTTTGTTTTAAGGTGGGGATTTAGGGATCATCCCAAATTACAAATATATCACTAGAGCGACCTCATAATTACATAAAACTTTTATTTCTGGGTTCCTCAGCTTAGGTTTGCCCACTGGCCCCAATTCAATATTCATATGAGCTGTTCAATTTGGGCCCAAGTCACTCAAACCAAACGCTCTTCAGCAAACATTTAGAGGACTCGAGGAATGGGATGTCACATGCACTTCAAAAAACCATATCCAAAATCACGTTTTATCATTTTCTGTATAAATTAATTAGAGATATACTACACATCATTCTCTCAACTATCTTTCAACCATCTTTTTTTGCATATCTAATGAATTCACCATTGATTTATAGACTCATGTGGGTCATACAAAAATTCAATAGTAAATTTACTCATTCACTATAAGACGGTTGAAAGATGATTAAGAGAATGATTTTTATCATTTCTCAATTAATTATACAATATATTTAGAATATCACTTTCAAAAAATTATCTATATTTTACAAAATTTAGTAGATGCTCGCTCAATCCCCACACACTAACCAGCTCTAGACGTCACTCGTGTCATTCTAATCACACGCTAAGAATGAAGTATCTTTTAAAATCATCATTTGATCAAAATTTAATAATAATCAATTACAAGGCACATGATGATTTTAAAAGTCACATCATTCTTAGAGTAACACAAGAGTGACTTTGTCCATTAAATTCCCAGAAACACCGAGGAACAGTTGATGTAGATGAAAATAAGGCAAATTAACAGCATTAAGAAGTACCAGAGTCATTTAATTAAAACAAGTTTCCAGCCATATTTGTCGGTTTATCCACACACCACACATTCAGTATCTCGTAAGTTCATACAAAATAGAGCCTAAACCAGTCTCCATGACAAATAACTACTTAAAGGCTGCCACCCCTCAGTGCAAGCACCAGATGGAGTACAGAACCCCCCTCAATATTGTAGTCTTTGGCTGTTTTGTCATCCCCAAGCTGCTTACCAGCATAAATAAGCCTGCAAACAATGACTATTAATGAGATAAAGATTCAAGGACACAGGCCTATTTGGCATTGGCTAGTAGCACTCAATGATATGGCAAGAACTATTGTACTCCATAGGAATTTGACATTATTTTTCGAAAGGAAACGAGTGGATCAAATAGACTTGGTATGAACTCCAATAAGTTACATTACTATTTAATGGACAAAAAAATCAAAGTAACTCATAAAATCAATTTGAATAATTATGAGATACAAATTGATGGACACTGCGTGAATGATATCAAGTACCATGCAACTGACAACAATAAATGGACAATTTTTATGCCTAATAATCATTTCAAAAGGCATGAAAATCAAGTGATTTCCAATCTCTATGGATTTTTTAAATTTCATGACTAATGTCATGATCACAAAATATGGACTAAAAAAGATGTGCTATGAAAAGACTACCATGAATACTTGGAAAGCGTAATTCAAATCCTATCAAGAAAACAATGCAGTCATTCCCTGAGAAGAATAGAAATGACGCCATTCATCACCTAAAGATTCACACTTAACCCCCCAAACCCAACTGGGAGGAAACAAATCAGAATCCATCACCCAATTGCTTGGCGAAGGACCCACAGTACCAGGCCAGGACCATTTGCTCAATAAAATGCTACAGATTAATTTCTTTCTTTTCCTTTCTGATATCTGACAGGGCATGAAGGATCACGGGAACACCAACTCAATGCACAATAGTCAACAGAAAATAACCCCATAAAAAAACAAGAATAATAATTACAAAATAGCATTGTGTTAAAATTCCCACATATTCATTGCCTGAACGGAAATTCTGAATACCAAACAGCCAAAATGGTAAAATTAATGTGAAAAAAAAATAGTGTATCAGAAGAAAAAAAATATACTAATTAGCATTTAGAATCATAAAGCATAGCTTGATATAAACAAAGCCATACTCTAAGTGCATCAAGTGGAATAATATAAGAAGATAAAGAAAAGCAAACCTTTGCTGCACTGGAGGAATTCCTTCTTTTTCCTCGACCCGTTCCTTTATCCGATCAATGGTATCAGTTGGTTCAATATCAATCTCAATTTCTTTCCCAGTCAGAGTCTTCACCTTAATCATAGTTCCTCCCCTAAGCCTCAAAACTAGGTGAAGTGTCGACTCCTTTTGGATGTTGTAATCAGCAAGAGTTCGACCATCTTCCAATTGCTTACCAGCAAAAATCAGTCTCTGCTGGTCTGGAGGGATACCTTCCTTGTCCTGAATACATAAGCCCAACTATAAGCCCAACTATAGTTCAACATTGATGCAGCAACACATAAGAGAAAATAAAAAGACATGGTAAACTGATCCCATTCCCACCACATAACCAATCGCTGCCAGACATCAAAAAAATTGCAAAAGGGAAAAATATTGTGTGTATCAGACAAGCAGTTGACTACTAAATTGCCACAGGAATTTTCTGGTGTTTATATTCTCATTCCCCTTCTCAACAATTCTGAGTTCTTTCCCGCATTATACATGTCACAAAACAAGAAAACCTCAATACCTTGGCAACCTAATAGGTACCTGATGGAATAAACAAACAAAACCTACTTCCCAGCATTAAACACCACATAATGTATACTCTCCATCACTTGTAGCAACAAAGTTGCTTCCGCATAGAAGCTTTCAACAGTTCAAAACATTTGATCATTGGTGCTCTTCGAGTGTTGCATCAAACTAATGAAAAATCTAGGGGTGGGCAAATTAACCGGTTACCGATTAACCGACCAATTACCGATATTAACCGAACCGATATAACCGTAACTGATAGTTATCGGTCGGTAATCGGTCGGTCAATAATTTATTATCGGTTAACCGATATGACTGATAAATATTTTTAATTTTTAATTTTTTATAATTTTATACTTTTTACTCTTTTCATTTTTATTTTATAATATAAAAAGGATATAGTGGATCAATATAAAAAAAGATTCAATATGCTATTTTAGCCGTATATATATTTAGCCGCCAAAAGGGCCAAAACAACTAATTTTTAATAAGTTATTTTAGGCTTTAGCCCAACAAAAAGTATTTGAACTCTCGAAACAACTAATTTTGGCCAATTAGCAACCAATAAAAAGCTCAATAAAAAGTTAACAAAAACCGGTTTAACCGATTACCGATATGACCGATTAACCGATTAACCGATAGCTTATCGGTCGGTAATCGATCAAGAATAACCGATAGCTTATTAGTCGGTAATCGGTAACCCTATTAACCGGACCGATATGAATGATACCCAGCCCTAGAAAAGTCGAATCAAATCAAGTACAAGAACTACTTTGATAGATACACTTTTACAAAGTAGAATGCTTAGAAAAAGGAATAACATTATACCATAAAAAATTCATGTGCACCAAAACTAAATAAACCTTACTTTCCACGCCATGGGCTACAATATAGAAGCGGGGTCGTTAATTGCCAATTAGCTACCAAGTACACTAGACAATGTTCTTTAGCGAAGAACACCTTGCTATATAATAAACAGATAACTAGACAACTTGTTGAACGAAACAGGCATCCTTAATACCACAAATTTTACTTGAGCAAATTTAAAATTTCTTTCTCTTTCTCTTTTTGGGGTAGGAAAATTTAACTATTCCGTATGATCAAAAACCACTAGAAGATACCATGCGTACAAACTAAACTAAATTCAAATTCCATTAAACCAATAAGCTCTTCCCACCAACCAATAAAAATCCAAAAAATCAATTTTTTTTTAAAAAAAGCAGACACATAAACCCCGTCTTCCAACACACTAAGACAATCACAACAAAACCCAGATGAAGAATGAAAAACTACAAACCCCAACACGATCCAAGGAGGAATCAAAACCCGGATTCAACCACAAACCCTAGTTATTCTCTAACGGGAAAGAAGGATGGAAAACAGACCTGGATCTTGGCTTTGACATTGTCGATGGTGTCACTACTCTCGACCTCGAGGGTGATAGTCTTCCCGGTCAGCGTTTTCACAAAGATCTGCATCTCCTTTCTTTGCGTGATGCAGGCTGGGCTTAGCGTGGGTTTTGTTTTTTAGTTTTTTTTTTTTTTTTCTTCTTCTTCTGTTTTTTCCTGAGCAAAGGGGGTTTCATTATTTATATGTGTGTGTTGGGCGCCGCACACCTTGCGATTGGGATTCTTCTTCCCTTTGGGTTTGGACCCACTCTTGTTATTCCCAAATTGTGTTGGTGCTGGAGAGAGTAAAGTAGAGTCGGTGGACCTCTTCATCTTTTATTAAGAGATGACTAATAAAGACAATTTTTTTTTTTTTGGCTTAATTACATTTTTAATACTTTCAAGTTTTCACATTTTTTTTTATTTATTTAGGTTTCAATTCATATCACAAATAGTATCTAATTTATGAGTAAATACTAATTTAGTACTTTCGTCAGCTAAATGAACGGATTGTCATAATCCTAAGGCCCTTAATGATCGAAACCACCTACAAAGATTTTGGGGGTGGTCGAGCCACCTTTCAAAGGCCATGAAAAAATGGTGATGGATATACCGAACTGATATTTACCCATAAGTTAGGTATCATCTATAATATAAATTAAATCATAGGTGGGAAAAAATAAAAACATGAAAATATAGGTACCAAAAAGAGAATTAACTCTTATTTTTTTATTAAATTTTAGCAACTAATAAGTTTTATGGTTAAGTAAATCTAAATGCTAAATGGAGACTTTGGCATCCAGCGTTTGTATGCCAATTTTATTTGTTGTGGTGTGGCTACTTGTTAATGGCTTTGATCCAACCTTTCTTCTTTTTTTTTCCTTTTTTATGTCGATTTTGGTGTGGTTCTTCTTAGGGCTGGGCACGGGTCGGTTCGGGCGGGTTTCGACCCATTCGACTACCCGACCCATGCCTGTCGGGTATGTGAATTTCCAACCCGTGACACTACAGAAAATATGCAAAACCGGCGGGTATCAGGCGGTTCGGTTCGGGGGTTTTTGGTTGGGTAGTTCGGGTAGCTCGGGTCGGATCGGGTATTTTTAAAGAGCAAAATCAAAATAAACAGCAGCAAACCAAAATCAAAATTTCCCAAAATCAAATAAATAGCAGCAAACCCATCAAATAAATAGCATCGAAACCAAAATCAAAATTTCCCAAAATCAAATAAATAGCAGCAAACCCATCAAACCCATCAAATAAACAGCATCAAAACCAAAATCAAAATTTCCCAAAATCAAACCCATCAAACCCATCAAATACACAGCATCAAACCCATCAAATAAACAGCATCAAAACCAAAATCAAAATTTCCCAAAATCAAATAAAAAGCAGCAAACCCATCAAATAAACAGCAGCAAACCCAAAATGAAAATTTCCCACTATGGATCTCGACTTCCTGTGACTGAGAGTGAGAGATCGACCAGTGATGGGTCTGTGCGTGCCGCACGGGTGCTCGAAAATGGGGAAAAAGATCGGCCCGTGAGGGATCGAGAGATCGAGTTCGAGACTCTGAGGGTGAGAGATTGAGGTCGGAGGATGATCCAAGTTGGCGTGATCGAGTTGGAGAAACTCAGTGACCGGGCTGTGTTGGGTTGCTCGAACTTGTAGAGACCGAGGTTGAAGGACCTAATTGGTCGATCAGAGACGGCGGTCGAGCGAGTTGGTGTTGTCGTTGTTGTGGTTTTCTCTAAGAGCCAAAACGCGAGATGACGAAGATGAAGAGGATGGTGAGGGACGAAGGGTCTAGGTGGGTGAGGGAACTTCTCAGAAGCGTCTTAGGTTCTGGGATTTCTTTAAGGTAAGTGGATATGCGGGTAGATTCGGGGCGGGTCGGGTATCCGACTAAATTTTTTTATTAAACCCGAACCGACCCGATCAGATTTAGTGTTTTCCAATCCAAACCCGCGAAAAAAAGCACAAAATCCGCCCAGATCGGGGCGGTTCGGGGTGGGCCAGTTCGGGTTGGTCGGATCGGGCGGGTTCTACCCACCCATAGTTCTTCTTGTAAGGGTTCCGAGAAGGTCTCATTCCAGAGCATTTTGCTTTGCCTTTGTCAACGGCCCTTTATTGCCACTCTTGTATTAGAGAACATACATCATTAGTAGTATGGTAATCCAAGATTAGACTCAGTCGGCTTGCTAGTGTTATGAGAAATAACGTGCAATATTCAAGGTACTGATATTGTATTATAGGTCTCTCGAGATAATGCCAACCCTGTTGGTAATTGATGATATTTCGAGTATACCATAGAGATGCAATACCTAACACAATTGTGAAAAACACAAATTTATTTCAGTATTTATAATAGAAGCTCATTTCATAGTCAGCTATGAGGTTTATTTACTAAGACTTAGACTTACGCAGTATATTGCAATTTAGCATGTTGACAACTTTTAGTGTAAGCCAATTTGATAGGATGAAGATGCCAAGTGAATATTTGGCGATACTAGGTTCGCCAAATAATTCTTATTAAGAGCTCCGAGCTTATGAATGATGAAAGTACCTGTGCACATTATGATTGTAAAAATTCTCAAATCTTATATTTTACCTTTCACTTATAATTACTCTGAATTGTTCATGGGCGATCCCTTCAGTAAATTACCAATTAACTGTACTAAAGAAATTGCAGCAATCCTACTAAAGATGGTTCAATCCATTTTGGGGGCGTTACAGTTATACTTGTGCTTACTTTTTCAATTTCTACTACAACTATAAAACGAACATTAGCCTTTAATATTGTCAAAACTAACTTTTGCAACAAAATTGAAGACGCGTTTTTTATTGACTCTTTGATGTTGATACTGAAAGACAATCGAATTAGGAGATAGTGCAAGTTTGGAAGTCATAGTTTGAAAATAGTGTGAATGTGAAGAGTGGGCGTTTGGAAGTCATAGTTTGAGTTTTGGATAGGGCCTACTGCCACATGAGTTGTAAGGTTCGACCTCATGCCACAAGCCCAAGCCCAAGCCCTATTTGCAAGGAATGAAGTGGATCTATTGACTTTGTAATTACCAGGGAGTTTAATGGCACATTAAAGTTGGCGTCTTAAAATATTCTCAAAATGTAACTCAATCAACTAACACCACACCTAATGAAGTAAAAGTTACTACTTTGAATCCCCACTATCTCTCTTGTGCGAGCATGTAATAATAATTAAAAAAAAAAAAGTTGACGTCCTAAAATTTATTGTGCAGTTTGAAGGCGAACAGCTCAGCATGCCCTAAGAATTAATTCTGGAAAATATAAAAAGGCAAATGAAGGGTGATTTTATTTTATTTTTCTTTTCTTATTTTATGAATGTAATTCCATTATAAAATGCATTGAATTTTGGCATTCAAAGCCTACCAACGGCATTAAGTTTCTCCGTCTTCATTTATATTTGAAAATTGGAATTAAAATTACTTGTGTGGAAGGCAACTTTTAATATCCCTGTCTCTCTCTCTATATATTGATTATATTCTGACCTTTAAAGTTAAAAAATTTTCTTTTTTTTTTTGTCAAACTTTTAATTTGATGTAATTTATCCCGCCTATTAGAATTTCTTCTTTGTCAAGATTTGGCATTAAATCCTAACGGGAGCTATAAAAAAATACCAAAATACTCTCAACTTTTCATTTTTTTATTAAAAAAAAATTAATATGAAATTAAGAGTAAATTTAAAATTATGAAAAAATTTCAAGGGTATAAAAATTATTTCATCTATTTTAATGCTTATTTAACATCAAATCCTAACAAAATGAGATAAATTGTATCAGATTGGAAATTTAAGGGATAAAATTGAGACCTTTTAAACTTTAAAAAGTCTTCTTGAAATTTAAAGATATATAAATGGATAGAAATTTCTTTTAAATTAGTCTGGATAAAATATCATCTTATCCAATCTATTTAAAATAATGTCGAGTGTTTATAAATATTTAAAACGCACATTAATTTTTTTTTTTTTTTTTTATATGTCCACACAAAACAGGGGAGAAGAGATTCGAAATATAATTGCCTTTCTATAAGTATTTCAACCAATTGAGCTACCTTTTGGAGTAATGCACATTAAATTATTAAGGTCATCATTAATATCAATTTACTAAGTTAGACTAATGTTTTAAATGTTTATAGACATTGTACGATTTTAAATAAGTAAAAAAATATTTCCCTTATAGGTGGGTTTGAAGGAAATTTTAAGCAGGTGTCATGACTACGTCATCTCAACTCTCATGGAGGTTTCACAGTAGTATTAAATGTCGCATTCAAAACTTAATGGTGCATCTTAAATAAAAAATTAAATGCATACCTAGAATTCTATTTATTTATTTGGAGAGAGTGCGTTAAATACGATTCACCTCATCAATTCCCTCTGCCTCTTTTTTTATTTTTTTATTTTTATTATTATTTACAAGAAGTTTGACCATAAAAAAAAAATTAATTGATGTCATTACACGTAGACAAAACAAAAAAAATTCATTAAATGTTTGACCAAGAAAACAAAAACATTTAATAAGAGAGAGAGAGAGATAGCGTCTCTTCTATGCTGTTATCCTTTTCGGTAATACCCATGTCATACGTGCACAAAAGCAATCAAGAATAAAAGGTCAGAGGACAATAATGGCTGTTTCACCCAAAATTATAGACCAAATATATTTTTAATTAATTATTATTATTATTATTATTTTAGATCACATGCCATCAATTTTTGAACAGAAGGAATGTAGAAAAGAGATGCCCACCTCCTCACCTTCGACCAAAATTATTTCAATTATACTCAAACATCTATTTTGATAGAGGCTTAAAAGGTTTGATTGAGAGTGCGATTTTAAAGAAATAATATATGTTTTTAAATTAAATTATAATTTTAAAATGTTTGAAATTGTGATTTTAAAAATATGAATTTTAAAATTTGTGAAAAAATTTGCGATTTTGCTTAAAAAACTATTTGGAGGCAATATTTACGTATTTGGCCAATGTTATCCAAATATCCAATTAATAAAAAAGTACTTATTAACATGTTTTACAATTTTAAAAATTAGCAATTTCAAAAACACAATTTTTTTAAATCACACTCCTAAACGGCCCTTAAATTAAATAAGTTTCTTGAATGGGCAAAAATTTGAAGAAATTACACTCAATTTCTATTGTCTTTCCAATTTTTCAATTTAGTTATTGAGATTGCAGTCTCTCCTTCTACCAAAAAAAAACCTCATGGTACGACCTTGGGCCCATGGGCCCGTGGCTTAAACTCATGGTACGGCTGTGCCATGGGTTCGTGGGGAATTTTTGGGGGTATTTTTTAGTTTTAGGGGGAATTTTTGTTGTTTTGGATGGCAAAAAGAAGACATTGAAATCATTTTAATAGATGGGTAGAAGTACATTAATTTTTTTTTTAAAACAAAAAAACAAATTGGGTGGTAAATGGAGATCTTGTAGTGCAGGAAGCAATGAATTAGGATTATTTTTCATTCAAATGATCAGAAGAATTGAATATCAAATTAATTATATTAAAGAAGTATTTTTATTATTTTAAAAAGTAAAAAAATAAAAATATTTATTAAATATAGCTAGTCGAATATTACCTAATTTAAAAGAATTAAAAAGAAACATATTATTGGCAAAGCAAGTGGCTCAAAGTCACGAGGGTAGCAGTGGGATTTGAATGGGATTTAATTTAGGTGAAGGAAGAGGAAGAGGAAGAGGAAGAGGGAGAAAGAGATGTGGATGCGTGAGGGATGGATCATTAAATATTGTTTGGCAGCATCTTAAAATAATAGATGAAAATAATGGGATTCGCATCAAAGCAAAAGTCTTTTCTCGAAGGAAAATGACAAATCCAACTTCAACAAGCTTACATAAATGCAAATGGAAATTGTATTTTTCCACAAGCCAACTTAGCAATGCCAATGGGTCATACCCTGGTGAAAGGTTTTTTGTTGTTTAGCCACCTGCTTTAATGCTTCTCTCTTTCTCTTTAATGTTGTTAACTTTTTTTCAACAAAAAAGAAAAGAAAAAACCAAAAAAAAAAATTAATCTTTATGATATTTTTTGTATACAAGAGTGAGTTGTTTTTGGCTTCATAAAATAACAAAGTAGAGAGAGATAGAAGGTCAAGTGGTCAAGCACAAAGTGTTCGGCTGAAAGTCTAGTAGGGTCACTTTGATGCTCTTGAATGATCCATTTTCCTCCGTTATTTCAAGTGTTTTCCCATGTGTTGTTGATTAGGAGACGGAATTTGATTCTATTAAGCACATATTATTGAGCCCTTGAAAATAAAGGGGTGTTTGTAGTCCAGATGGTAATGACTAAGATATAGTAGATATAATCTCTTTCAAATGGTTGTACACCCGTCCTTCTTGGTTTGGCTAGTCCAGCCAAACTTTTTAAAGCTTTATTGAGAATGAGCAAGCTTTGACCGGCTAAACGAGTTATTGAGGCCTGCTTCTTAGGTCTCATTATTATATGGTCCACCAAGCTTAATGGAGAATTCCAACGTATGTTTGATTAATATTAATCACTTTGTATTTTCATTAATGTTCTAGTAGGGTTGAGTCAGGTTACGGTTCAATCGGACTTAAGAGATTGCATGCGGTTCCTTCTATTTAGGCCCCTCATGTATAGCTCCCAATGAGCAGGTGCTACTACGGTTACACACAAGTAAGATAGTCACAATTGATCTCCCGACATACCCATTTTGCTCGAAAAGGGGGGGAGATGATATATTTGGTTTTTAATTATCTTCAATTTTATAAAATTTTGATTACAAATTTAAACAAAAATAATAATAATAATTTGGTTTTTAAATGCACATCCCACAATAAAATAAGTTCTTAAATTTTATTTTTAACATACAAATTCTATCTAAAAACTAGTTTCATTTTTATATTATTTATGGAATCGTGCATTCATTGTAGGGAGCATGGGCGATATACATAGAAATGATTAAAAGAAAAATTACTGAAGAATCGAAAGTAATTTTTTTTTTATTAAATAGAAAATTACAAAAATTTTAGGGGAAACTTCACAAAGGAGTCCTAAATTATCACTCATTTGGAGAAGACCCCCACAAATTTTAAAAACTCTCAATTTGACCCCCTCGAACTTTTAATTTAATGAAATTTATCCCCCTTTGTCACTTTTTGTTGTTAAATCCTAATGGAAACTCTTAAAAAGACTAAATTACCCTTCTTCTTTTAAAAATAAAAATGAAGAAAAAAGGGTCACAAGGTGACGATTTTTTATTTATTTATAACAACTTTTTATTATTATTTGAAATTAAGAGTAAATTTGAAATTTTATAAAAAGTCAAGGATATAATGGTCATTTTATCACTTTTAACGTTTAAAAACTGATGGAATGAGGTACATTGCTTCAAATTGAAAGTTTAGGTTGTGAAATTGAGAGTTTTTGAAATTTGTGGGGTCTTCTCAAAATATATGATAGCTCAGGGTTAAGGGTCTAAAGTAAAGTTTCTAAAAAAAAAAATTAAAATCGAGACAAAGCATCTCAATCACCAATTATAATGTTATGAAATAAAAAACATGATGATTTTACATCATCCAAACATTCTCTAAAGACTATTGGATTGTCGTCGTCGCTATACGATGAGTTGTCATGTTTGCATCCCTTTTTGTGTGTCTCACACACCAAGATTGCAAACTATTGGGTACCGTCTTTGCATCATCAATTAGTTGTTCATAGCAACTCCAATACCTACCTTCCTTTCACAAAGCATGAACACCCCCAATACATACCCTTCTATTATAACATTTGGACCAAAAACTCAACTAAACTCATAACTTTCCAAGCTACATATGCTTCAACTTTTGTTTGGTTGGTTATGTAAGGTTTACAGGAACACAAAGATGTCAACACATTCCCTTTAGAGTCTTAACAATTGCACTCATATTCATCTTTTTGTTGAAAATATCTACTGCCGCATCCTAATTTATATTATTCACTCCAACCAGGGGTCCAATCCATTTTGGATTTTCCATAGGGCTAGCAATTTAACCCGTGACATGCGAACTCGACACGAATACGACACGCGAAATTCGGATTAAGGTTGGGTTTAATCGGGTTCGGGTCATAAACGTGTCGTGTCGAGTCAACCCGCCGGGTTTGTGGATTGACCTGTTTAGCTTGCCGTGTCTGGTCAACCCGCCGAGTTCGCGGGTTGACTCGTTTAGCTTCTCTCTCTCTCTTTTAATTAAAGGCTTAAAACTGTAAAAGTGTAAAAACTAAAAACTATTCATTATCAGTGGAGGTTGTCTTGTGGTTCTTTTGCTTTATTTGGACTTGTAATCATCCGAAAATATTTTATCATATTGTTCTATACCTTTCGGTTTATTGTAACAAATTGTTTTTATATTTTTCATTTAACTTACTTTAGAGTTTGTTGAATTGCATTTGAGAAATAAGAATATGTTATTAGAGAAAAGAACATTGTATTTGTTATTTTCGTTGCTAAGATTTTGCTATTAAAAAGTTAAAAACTAAAATAAATTTACATTCGGGTCATGTCGGTATCGGGTTCGTGTGTCATAACACGACACGTTTATATAAACGGGTTCGTGTCGTGGTACGTGTTTATGGACTGCGTTGTGTTCGGGTCAGGGGGTTTGACACGTTTAATTAATCGTGTCAAGTTATAATTGGGTCGGACCCAAATCCGACACGACAACCCGAATTGATAGCCCTAATTTTCCATAACCCAATTTTGTATTCTCTTAAAGCACTCCGGCCGCCAATATATCATTAGATGGCAGATATCTCCATAAAATATGACAAGTAGTCTCCGCATTCAAATCACATATAGGACAAAGTGGATCATGTACTATTTTATTTTTAGGAATATTTTCCTTAATAGGCAGCAAATTATTGTATGAAGAACATCTTCTCCACACCTAGGACCCTTAATTATTAGAGTTTCTTCCTACTCTCACTCGCATATTTCTATCCTTTCAAAATGATAAGAACTTTTACTAAAAATTCCTCTTACCAATTCAAATTAATTATCATTTTCTCTATTGGGACTTATAAGCAACCTACAAATGCTCTCAACATTATTTTCATTTAAAAAAAAAAAAAACCCCTTAATTAGCGACACCTTCAGCCAAGCAGTGTCTTTAATCTTTATCAACCAACTCATTCATCTCATTATCTTTAGAGAAATGATAAAAATCATTTTCTTAACCATCTTTCAACTATCTCCCTATAGTGAATGGATGAATTTACTATTGAATTTTTCTAAGACTCACATGACTCTACAAATCAATGGTGAATTCATTAAATTTGCAAAAAAAAAGATGATTGAAAGATGGTTGAGAAAATGATGTGTAGCATATCTCTTACCTTTATCATGCACCTTCATTGGTGAGTGTTAGGACTCGCAATTTTGACACGATTAGCAAATTTGACATGAACACAATACGAAGTTAATAGATTTGAGATTTGACTTAAACGAGCTTGAGTCATAATCGGGTTATCCGTTTATGATTGCTAGTTTTGTGTATGTTTGGCGGGTCAACCCAATGGGTTAAGCAGGTGGCCCGCTAGGTTGACCCGCCATTAAAAAATAAAATAAAGGAAAACTTCATTTACTCCCATAAATTTATGCGTCTTTTGTAAACACTCTTCAAATGTTCAAAGTCTTTCACTTTAGTATATTCAATTTTAATTTTCTTTCACTTATCTCTTTTCATTAGAATTTTCTGTGAAATTCTAACGGAGCTCTTTTCACATTACGCGCATGTGATTCTTTTTGCTGAAACACTCGTTATACCCCTGCCCATTTAGACAAAACACGTGTCTTTCTTCTTTGAAATTAAATTCGATTAAAACCTCTTCTTCACCATTTCATCCTTCTTTCCTTTCCTCCTTTCAGGCAGCCTCTGTTGGCCTGCCGATGTGCTGTGTTCGGGGTTACAATGGGTTTGTCAAAAAGGTGGTCATGAAATCTAAAGATCTTGAGATGTTGGTGAAGGATGCAACTCTTGTGAAAAAATTGCTGGTGTCTCCACCAAAATATGCAACTCTTTTGATCCATTCCTTTTGTGTCCCCACCAAAATATGGGCATCAATGAATTAATCTCCATGCATAAAGTCTTGCGCAGTTGGAAAACATTTGCATTGTCAGTCAGGATGGCTTGTATAATTACTTTAAGAAAGAATCTCCTTCCCTACCTGTGTCAAAAAAAAAACCTGACTACCTCGGTGGATGGCTCGGAGGAACCTCAGTTAGTCGTAAATAATTTGATCCAGTCTGAAAACGTGAACCTTCTACTGGTATTCAAAATGAATGTGGATCCTGAGGAGGAAGAAGAAGTGATCGTCCGGACTTTCAGATTTGAGATGGAGAAACAAAGTCCTAGCATGGATGGATCATGGGCGAATATAATATAATATAGATCTACCAGGGATAACTACAAACTTGTTGCAAACGGATGAGGATATGATATGCCATGGGTGAGCGAAAGTCTGGAGAAGGAAGAGGAGATCCATCGTTCTAGCTAGCCCAACCGTTGGAAGAGAAGAGGCCGCCTTATGTTCCACATACGGCACCACCTGTTGACCCATATTTTTGGACCAGGGTGAGCTCCAAAAATAAAATAAAAAATCAGATATTTATTAAGTCTATAGTTTTTGGTAACTTAAAATGTTAAAGTAATGATCAAGTGAATAAATATATCTTTTTTTATAAGCATAAGCTTTTAAGATAATAGCCACGATCCTGATGAGAAATAGCCATGAGGCCCATGACCGAGTTGAGATTTGTTGGGACTTGGTCGAGACCCTGTCAAGGCTATCGTAATTTAAAGTTTAATATGAATGAATATATATATATAATATTTTATATCAAAACAAAGGAATGTTGATATTTTATATCGAAGTAAAGGAATGTCTTTATTTCTGATTTAGGTTTGATACAAACTAAACCAATATTGTAGTAAGTTTTTTTTTAATAAAAAGGTTTAACACGAATTGCCACATTCAAAAGTAGCAAAAGAAGATTAAAAAACATTAATTTTCTTGTTAAAAGTTCCTTCCTTTGTTTTTTTCTTTTTTCAAAAAATCCTTTCGGTCAAAAATAAGAGGATAAAATGGTATTTTCCATTGAAAAAAATCGTTTTCCACTCTTAAATTGTATTAACTAGGATCCCATTCCTTGTTTTATAGGGGACCTACTATGATTAATGTTGCTATGTCTTTTTAGCATTTTGAATTTTTGATAGTGGATCACTATCATCCTCAACTAAGACGTGTCAAACTTGTCTGTCATAAATTTAATGAAAAGCCAAGAAAAAAGAACTTGACTAAACCTTTTTGCAAATTTTTAAATTTTTTTTTTCTTCACAGCAAAGTTAAAACCTAATTCATTAAAGTGCTTCAAATGCAATCGAATCCCAACAAAAAAAAAAAATGGTACAAGAAGATTTAGAGAGGCAAGGCCAACTTCGAGCTTAGTTTCATGAAAAAAGAAAAATCCCAATCCCCCAATTAAAGAGGCAAAGGAGTCTATTTTAGAGGGGCCTTCGGGAGGCATTAAATGCAGCCATTTACTTGCATGCCCCTGTTTTCTTGAATTCTCCTCCCAAGCCTCACCCCACCACGCCACTAGTACTACCCCCATCAATTAATACACGCAGACCATAAATGAATCAATTAATCATATTTATAATTAATCAATTAAGTTAATTATAATTTCAATAAAATCTTGTTATATTTATTTCATAACGGCCTATGTTATCACTTGCCTATATAGGCTCTATTTATTCCCAGGAAACCCCTTCTCTCTCTAAAACCAAAAGCCTTGTGCTGTTGGTGGTGAAGCTTCAGAAATGGCTGCTGACGTTAGCGCTCTGGTTCGGGTCTTGAATGGGTACAGCAAGGAGGATCAGCATCGGGCGGTAGGGAATGATTCTAGCTGTGAGAAATCTACGGCTCTGATTACCCGTGACCTCCTCGGCGGCTCCTCCTCCTCCTCTACCTCTAAACTTGTTGAGTCCCAGGAATTGGACCTCGACTTGCAGGTCCCTAATGGCTGGGAAAAGCGTCTAGACTTGAAGGTTCGTCCATTTTCTCATCTGGGTCTCTTTCTTTCCGGGAAAATTTTGCTCTTTCCTCATACTTTTTATTTTTTATTTTTTTGAAATTCACGATTTTTCTTTGTGAAGATTACTGCCGCCATGCTTTTTCTTTTGAATCTCTTTGTCTGATTTGGATCTCTGTTATTTTTAGAGCTTCAATTTTGATTCTTATTTATAATTTTCTCTCTGTTCTATGTTTGGTCACCGAGAAATTGGAGGAATAGGAGGAAAACAAAATTCTTTTTTTTTTTTTTTCCCCATTGCTACAAATCATTCAGTTCATGAACTAGCGTTGAGCTTGTGGTTTTCCATACACTCCAAAAGTGAAGATATTTCTTAAATTTTTTTTTTTTTTTTCCCAGTCTGCAGCCAAACAGAACCTAGAAATTTCGAACCCATTTTTATGTTTGACCATATAATAATTCGTTTAGTTTCTTGAACATTATTATTGCTTTATTTAAACAAATATAAAGATTTTTCAAATCACAGTAATTAAGAGCACGAGGATTTTCATCTCCCCATTAACCGAATGTTACTCTTCAATGTTCTGCCTCTTCTGATCGGACGGATAAGGATCCTCTAACAGTTGCTTTTTAATCATTATTCAATACTACTTCTTTTCTTCCTTGGACATTGAATCTCTCTCTCTCTCTCTAATAAATTCCTATCTTTTATTGGAATAGTCTACCATTAATATCATGTGAATATAAAATTGGAAACTCATGATTTTCTTCTTGGGTTTTTTTTTTAATAATAATAATTAAAAAAATTAAATAATTAGTTTAAGTACGTCACACTTATTCTTAATTTGTGTATATATATATATATTTTGTTTATAATTTTGAATGGATGCAGTCAGGGAAAGTGTACCTACAAAGATGTAGCACCCCAAATTCACCTTCAATCTCAGAGCAAAAGCACCAAGCCAATCCAACAGTCCCAAAGCTTCAAGATTTAAATTTCCCACCTTCGCCGTCAAAAATCACATTAAATCTTTTTGAAGAGAGTTGCTTGGATTTGAAGCTAGTATCATCAGCATCCTCATCATCCAACAACTACCAAAGCGTCTGCACTCTTGATAAGGTGAAATCCGCCCTTGAAAGGGCGGAGAAAGAGCCGGTGAAGAAGAGGTCGTCGTTTTGGAAATCATCGGTGTCACCCTCATATTCTTCGTCGTCGTCGTCGATCAGAGAAACCCAAGAAGAAGAACACGAAGATAAGCTATTGTCGTCGCCGATTGCGGCAGGGTGCCCCGGTTGCTTGTCTTACGTTTTGATAACCAAAAACAACCCGAAATGTCCCCGCTGCGCCTCGGTTGTCCCGTTGCCGATGATCAAGAAACCTAGGATTGATCTCAACATATCAATTTGAGTTGATTAACGGATACTATCTATATGCTTTTTATCCAATATTTTCTTCTTTTTTTGTAGATGATAGATGAGGAGATTAAGGTTTTAAGAAATAGATTTGTTAGTGAAAGAAGAACATATTGTACATGTTAAAAGGATGGTGGGTTTTACTAGCATAGTCGATAGAAGTTTTTCCTCCTTGTGAATTGTGATTTTTTTTCCCCTTTTTTTTCCCCTCATATTTTCATGATATATATTTTATTATTTCGGGAAATCTTTACAAGACAGGGCTCTTCAGATTCATTCATGCAAAATAAACCTCGGTTTTGTGCACCGCATTCTTGGAAGTTTTATTATACAGAACGGGATAAATCGCTAGTTTCTCACGAAAAAGTGTGGCTCCAAGGGATTGTTTGTGTCCAAGAGGTGTCGAAGCTTGAACTTTGAAAGGAGCAAACTTTCAAGACCAAAACCTTCACTACTTGGACCAACTCCTAAGATTATATATATATATATATATATAGATTTAATCAAAGTGATAATTAAAAGTTGGTGATCTATCTTTGAAGCTTCATCAAGGATTTTGTATGTATTCAATTTGCGGCATTCAAGGTCAACCATGTAGGTAGATAATCAACTACAAACTTCTGATCAGGAACAGGAAAGTTGGACTTTCTATTTTTTTTTTTATCATATGTTTTTTACGTGTGGGTTCAATGTTATGACATCAATGTTTTATCATAACTTTTTACTCTTACTATTGTTGACATCATGTGGACCTTGGCCACCACAAGATTTGAGAGATTTGATACACATTTTACACATTTAGTCAAAAAGGGAGTTGTATAGATTTGGTGGGTAGTAGCTGAAGAGAAGTTGGCATACTAAATCGGCACACCAACTCTCCATCTCTTCGGAGCACATCTCCTTTCTCCTAGCCATTTGATTTGGCCATCATGACAATTGACAATTGACAATTGATTTTTTTTTTTTTTTTTTTTGTATTAGAAAAAAAAAAAAAAAAAAAAAAGTCTCATCAATCATGTACCTAACATTGAGTCCCCTAATAGATTGATTTTAATGCAATATAACTTAATTTAAGAGTAACAGTAAATGTATAGATTTCGGGTGAAATCATATTGGATCATCTTCAACTAAAATCAATGGGAGAGTAGTCTATAAGGCTATAATTGTCCAAACAAAAAGTGAAACGATAATTATGCTGGCTCCTCTCATCTCCCATTGATTTCAACTAGAAAGAGTGGTGCCCGTTCCTCTCAGGGTATAAGAAATAAATTGTAGGGCAAGTAAGAAATTGCCCTAATAGGGAAACCGACCAACCTAAAATGAAAAGGCCGGTATATATTAATTAGAAAGTCCCGGGGTAATGATGGAAAGGCATTAATCTCAGATTGAGACTTTTATCCGTTCAATTTGATTTTTTTTTTTTTTGGTTAGAGTGAGCAAAAGAAAACTAAAAAATGGTGGGGGTGAGGGAAAATACGAGTTTCTATCCATCATCAATGCCTCTTTGTTTAGATTATTAAAGAGGATAGGGACGTACGAAATTATGGTTGTGTCATATAAATGTTTGAAAAGGGTATTCACCTACACTTTGTGAAATTGATGCGTTTAATAGGTGCTGCATGCAGCTAATCTAATTATGACCAAATTCATTAATATACCTAACCCACAATAAATGAGAACTTATTTTCGTCACCCTTTTTTATTTCCTCACCTACCTTCTCCTATGACTTTTTAATGGTTTTTATTTCTCCTAAATTTTCAAAAATTCAGAAAAAAAAATTAAAAAAAAAAAAATTGTTTGTGCCCTCTATTGCAAAAATGGCGGCGAACGCAGATATAAATAAGGAGTGGTTAGGAGAAACCCCTGATTATATCTCAAATATTATTTGGGAAGAGCAATCTGTAACTTTTTATTGATTGATTAATAGAAAATTGAAATGTTTCCTTCAAAAAAAAAAAAAAAAAAAAACCTAGTTTTCTCCTTTGAGCGCCGCACATGTAGGTTTCTTTTGGTTTGGGGACAAGGGATGGTCATTTGGCTGCCTACCTCCAAATCATACCATCTTCTCTTGGTGAGCTAACATATTTACTTGATATCCCTAACTCTCCTTCACCGCCCATTTCTCTCTTTGTCCCATTCTCTAGCGTTTCTCAACAATGCCATTGTGTTCGCCGCCTTTCCTATTTCTACTGTGCCACCTTTTCCCACCGTCACTAGCCTCTGTTGTGTCTCCTCTAGGTCAAGTTTGGTTGTTGATCAATTTGTTTTTGCTTGATTTGCCATCTTCCGTTTGATCCACCTCATCGTATGCCCCACCATTCTGCCCTCCAGATTCATCCATGTCCATCCCACCTTTTGCTTCAGATTTGTCACTCTAGCTTTGGTTTTTATTCTGTTATAATTTGTGGTTTTCCTTTTGCCATGTTTCTTCTTTGTTTGTTTGTGTTTTCTATTGTATTTGCATGTTTGGCACATTGTGTGGGTGATGCTCCAAGGGATTCACTCAAACTCTCCTCCTGTCCTTTGAGTGTGCCGCTGATCTCCTACATGCATGCTTGCTGCCAACTGTTTCCTGCTAGGTTATTTCATGCGTCCCCCTGCGACAAGCTTCTAGTGCCACCTTCTCGTCGATTTCCGGCCAGCATGCAATATGCTTCATTTCAGCTACCGTCATCTACATAGTGTGTTTTTGTCTACTATTTTCCCAATTTTGTTGGCTTCTTTTGTTGTATTTCATTTTATCCCTCTATTTGCTTTTTTCAATTTTCCCTTTATTTCCCTATATTTTTTTTCCTTTTTTTTTTTTCTTGTAATAAGGCTCAGTCCTCTCTCTTTGATTTGCCTGTTTGTATCTTGACGCTATGTGAGGTATTTGCTCTTGGTCCAAACCTTTGAGCAATATATGTGAACGATATCCTGACTTTCAGGTCGAGAAGGATGAGTTTTGGCTTGAGGATTCTTTGCTCTTAAGGTCGAGGAATAATTGGTACCTATGCATTGGATTATGTCTGTTTGGTGCAGATATGATATTAAACCCAATAATTAGTCATAGGTTAGCGGATATTATTTGTAATAGTTGATTGGAACTTCAACTTCGGTTGTGATTTGCTTAAAAGCTTTTTTCTTTATTTGTAAAAGTTTTCTCTCGTGACCTTTTTATGAAAGAAAATAGTACGTTCTCTTTTTCAAAATTTGGTTGAGTTGTTTTAATTTGTTTCTCATAAAAATACTTATTTTTTAAAAATTTCATAAAAAAAATTTCTTTTATTCAAATATGATTTATATACTTTGTTTAACTTTTTAAATGTCACCGTCTCGAACAATCTTTAAATCTACTAGATGT
This sequence comes from Carpinus viminea, assembly GCA_013348765.1. Taxonomy (NCBI): domain Eukaryota; kingdom Viridiplantae; phylum Streptophyta; class Magnoliopsida; order Fagales; family Betulaceae; genus Carpinus; species Carpinus viminea. Next base: position 32,793,903 of record CP054672.1, on the reverse strand, counting down.
GAAAAAACCTATCCAAAATACATGGATTTTTCATGAATATATGCATGGCATGTGTTTGTTGCTACATTGATATCACGTGTTCGAAAATGGTCATATCAAAGGATCTTCTTCACATACATACATGATCAGGATCACATAAATCGAGTCATACTCATAATATATACAAAGTACACATATTCCCTCTGTTCTGCTCTGCTCGCCTCAATGCCTCAATCTCAAACTATAAAGTACGAACGGAGTCTTAACTATACAGTCTATCTATAGGCTATATAGCTACACTCTTCTTCCGGCTACTTCTTTTTAAAAGATAAAAAATTAGTTTTTTAAAAACAGTTTGTTTATGGGCCGTATGGTAACCAATTTAACTCAACTTTATCCATTTCTTTTCACTTTTCCAAAAAATTATCTGGGTTAACTGTCTTTAGCAAAGATTTGGTTAGACCTTCAGCTCATCGTTTTGGAAGGATATGCAATTTTAAGGGTGTGTTTGGTTTGTGGAATAGAAAATAGGATTTTTTGTAGTTTATAATGGATTAAAGGATATCAAGTTCATGGCTTCGGCCACTCCTTAGTTTTTTTTTTTAAAAAATATAAATAATAGTTTATTAATATTTATATTAATGGGACATATATCCCATTTATGGCCTTAGAATCTCTATAGAGAGATCTTAACAATTAATTGGAGAGGATCTTATTATGTGGAATAGACCATTGGAATGTAATAACTATTCTTATAGAATAATCATTACTTTGTTTATTAAATATCTATTCCTATAAATAGTTATTTCTCTGAAAAATGAGAAGATTAGCTATCTCTGAAGGAATTGAAAACTTTTTCCAAAAAAAATCAATTTATCCAATGGTTGTTTTGTAACCAACGTAACCATGTTTGATTAGTGAGTTATTACAAGGTTTACATCATTAGTAGCATGGGCTACCCAAGGTTAGACTCAGTTGAACTGCCAGTGTTATGGACGATAGCATATAATAGTCGGGGTACCAACATTGTATTACATGTCCCTTGAGACAATACGAACCTTGTTGAAAAGGAAAAATATCACAGGTAGACCATATAATTTGAAATTTGACTTGATTATCATATTTATAACATATACTTTATCTTAATTGCATTCATAATAAACTATCACCTCATAATATTGTATGTAAGAAGTGCCCACTACATATTGGGCACTTCTGATTTAGTGGGCACTTCCTAAATCAATCTCCCTATCAATCAGCTTTCCAACTTGATAATTATATTTATGAAGTAAATATTTCTCTCTCCTCTTTTTTTTTTTTTTTCTTTTTTGTCAAGAACCTCTATTCTTTCTTTTGTCTTTCATCATGACGGCCAGTAACATAATCATCTCTATTTTTTTAAAAGGTAGTTCAATCGGTTGGGATTATGCCTAATAAAACGGAAATTTTTAATTTGAATCTCCATCTCCCCTTTTGTGCGATCATATATAAAAAAAAAAAATCATTTCTAATTCATTTGAATTAAATAATATTCAGTTAATTATTATAAAGGGATATTTTTATCTTTTTATTTTAAGGGGACAAAAATATCCCTCTAATATAACTTACTGAATATTATTTTGTTCAAATAAAATGGATAGGATCACAATTCAACAAGTTAGGGCTGCAAATAGGAGTAAATTTCACAGAAATCACACAATAAAAGAAAAAGAGAACCCCCTACTGTCTATACAAGTGGAGTAACAATATAAAGAGAACTAGAGTCATCCCAAATGTAATGGAACAATAGCGTAAGAAAGATTAGAGTTTTTCTAGAGTCATTTCAAATATGATGTGACATTTAAAATCACCAATAAATTAAAATTCAATAATGATCGTTTCAAATTGAATGATGATTTTAAATGTCATATCACATTTAAGATAAATCTAAGAGGACTTTTTATGTCATTACTCATACATGTGTTACAAGTCTGACATAAAAATGGAAATTTTTACCTTAGGCTTCAATAGTTTCCCCATTTTTGTCTCATATCAGAGTTTAAAAAGTTAATTGGTGTATGGAACGATTTACATAATAATATATTATTTAATTTTTTGAAAAAATTTCAGAAAATTTCGTCCACTCGTTTTGACACTATTTTCAAAGTTTAAAAAATTCTCAATTAAAGATATTGAACTTTTAACTTCTTTCAATTAATCCATTCGGTTAGGAATTTATGTCTTTTTTGTCAAAATGCTTAAAATACCTTTTTTTTGTATAAATAAAAAATTACAAAGATGTTTTTTATAAAACAAATAAATGCCCAGATCTTTACAATTCCTTTTTTCCCTAATGTTTTAATTAACGTACTAACAGTAATATTATATACAGCTTTAAATACACTTATGACCATAAAATTAATTTGAAATAGAGAGGAACGGCCTCAGGCTTCTTAAATCACAAGGTAGCTTCCCAGAAAAAAAGGGAAAAATATTGGTGTGTAGTGTAAATGTCTGAAAGCACCATTCACCTAAAAATTGTCAAACTGATGTGTTTAATGCGATGCTACTGCTACTGCCATATGAAAGCTAATTATGGCCATTTAGTCATTTACTAGATGTATTCATTCGTTTCAAAAAAAAAGATGTATTCATTAAATACCTAACAAACAATAAATGAATTATAAAGAAAGAAAAAAAAAACAATAAATAAATGAGAATTTAATGTTATCATAGTCTTTAAAGTTTCCCAACTACCTTTTCATATGAATTTGAGGTTTATTTTCCCCATTAAATAAAATAAATTTAGTAAAGAGTTACAACTTCCAATTGGCTTACCAATTAATCCAAATCAAAATGGGAACTTGGTTGAGAACCCCATTCGAAGATTTGAACTAATTATTTGGTCAAGATCCTAACTTTTATCAAGGGCATGTTTGGTAGGCATAGACAAGACTTAATATTAGATAGTTATTTTGGTATTTCATTGCGCCACTATTATTGAGATCAATTTTTCTTAGGAATAAATATTCCCCTAAAAGAGTGAATAATTATTCCTCTAAAAAAAGTTAAGGAATAGGCATTCTTTGAAATACTATTTATCATTTTTATTTTGGTCTTTCTTATGGGTAATTGTACCACCTCCAACGAGCCATCTAGTGGTTACTAGTGGCTGTAACTTCCCGATGGCTAGCTTGAATATGGATCATGTGGTTTGACTATCCCAATGTGGTGGTTAGGGGTGGCGCCAAGATATGGGTGCTAGTCATGTGTTATTTATAACGATATTTTATGAAATTTGGTTGAAATATAATTCCATTTGTGTTAAGAAATTTGACCATGCATGTTTTCTCACCAAACAAATGAATAAAAATTGTTATTTCATTCCAGGTTTTTTGTATTTCTTGTAAAACTCACTCCTATTCCTAAATAATCATCATTCAATGTACTTTTTTTTTATCAGTTGTTTGGCTTAATTAAGCACAAAGTTCTTTCACTTCTTACCACATTATTATAGTTGTATGAAAATCTATTAAATAACATTACTCTATCCAATATCACTACAATTATTTGTTGGTTACAATAAGTAGCAACAATCGCCATCTGCATAGGGTTGAGAAACTCTCACATTTATCACTACTTTTATTAATGTAATTAGTTTTTTCACCCAAAAATGTAATAGCTTATCATGTCAAACCAATTATCAATGCCTCTGGTCTCATAAGTCATAAGTGACATTAATATTATTTTTTTAAAAGAAAGAAAAAGAAAAAGAAAAGGTGGTTTCCGCCACTCTAGGGCTAGCCATAGAATAGAGGGTGAGCGAACGACCCCGATGCTCATTAGGGGTGGTTCAACCAACCCCAAATTTTATTTATTTATTATTTATTTTTAAATAATATTAATGTGGCATATAAGATACTTTACAGTCACCAACTGATTTGACATGATACTTCATTAAAATATTGGACGAAACATAGAAAAATGACCAATTAAGTTTATTAGATGTCCATAAGTACCATTTACAATACTTTTAAAAACCGAGTGATTCGTTTGATTTCAAATTAAACCAAAGGCTCCTACAAATGATTTAACTTCCAAAAAAAGAAGTCATAAGAAACTATAAAATGCCCATAAATCTATCCCTAAAGGAGAAATGTAACACATACAACTATTTTACAACTTTTGACATGGGTGAATATGTGATTGAAGTCAAAAGTTGTAAGAATTTAACACATTCTTACGCCCTCCAATTCATGTGGAGAGCGATACAAATTGTATGTACAGCACTTTTCATCATTAAAAGAATAATTAATGGACTTAAAGAGGCGGTTTTGATGACCTGCACTTTTTCAAGGCAGTGCATGCCACCACATTCTAGACATCTTGTAGCTCTACCTACAAGGTTAGCATGTTTATAATTTATATTCTTGAAATTGTATGATTAAGGAGGAATGATATTAAGTAAATTCCTATATGATTGTGTTGCAACTATGATAATATGACAATGAAAATTAATCTTTAGATCAACGAGGGCTTATAAAAATAACAAGCAATGGTTGATATTTACTGTCATATCATCATAATTGTATGATAATCGTATAAGAGTTTACTGAATATCATTTTTCATGATTAACAAAAAAAAAAAAAACCTTAACCCACTAGTCTCGCCCCTCATATATATATTTTAAATAATATTCACATAAGATTAAGAGAATATCAAGAGAAACAGTAGCAATGTAGTAATTGCAAAACTTTCTTATGAGTCCCCAAATGGTAACTCAATTAGTTATGGATCACGACTCATGAAGCAAAAGTCACTAGTTCGAATCTTCCATCTCCCTTCCCTTGTATAGACATGTTAAAAAAATAAATAAATAAGACCTCTTTAGAGCATTTCCAGCAGAGCAAGTAAAAGAGAGATTTTAGCTGTATTTAGCTATTTTTATCATTTTTTTTGCTCCAACAAAACAGCTTCATATTAGTTATTATACATTAACTGATACAGTAAATAGCTACAAAATAGTTATTCTTATTCACTATAACACACTAGATTGAATATAATAGTAGCTAATAGAATAGAGAATCTGTTGGAGTTGATATTAAAAAAATTGGTAGTTAAAATAAAGAATTGTACTTTTTGAATATGTAGAATGCCTCTTACTGCTGAAGATGCCCTTAGGAGTATCAACCCGGTTCCGATTTGTCAATTTTTTAAATTGGAACCGATAATTGGCTACCAATTATCGGTTGGTAGCCAATTATCCGGACTAGTAATTGAGTCTTTTAAGTAACTGGTAGGGATGTCAACCTGGTCCGATTTTTCGGTTTTTGGCCAAAACCAGAAACCGGAACCGAGTACCCCGGTTCCTTGTTTTGGGAAAATGGAACCAAAACCAGGACTCCGGTAAAACCGAGGTCTCGGTTACTAGCTGGTTCCGATTGTACCCGGTTCAGTAACCGGTTTTTTAAAAAAAATTATTTTTTTAGCTTGTTTTAGGTATTGGGCCTAAAATATGCCCTTTTTTTTTTTTCTTCATAAGTTGGCTATTTTTAAAAAAGTATGTATTGAAGTGGCTGGGTATTGAAGCGGGAGAGAAAGAAAGAGTCAGATATATATATTTGACTAAAAAAATGTAAAGAAATGTATTTAACTAAAAAAATGTAAAGTGGGCCACTTCAATACCTTTCTTTACATTTTTTTTAGTTAAATATATATAAGCGGTAGAGAAAGAAAGAGTCAGAGATATATATATTTAACTAAAAAAAATGTAAAGAAATATATATATTTGTAAAATGTAAAGTCAAAACTAAAATAAAAATAAAAATATATATTTAACAAAAAAACCGGATATAAAACAATGCAGGCAAGAATTCTGGTTTTTGGTTTTCAAGGAACCCGAACCGGACCCGGTTTTGGTTTCTCGATTTTCCGGTTTCCCGGTTTTTTTTATACCCCTGGTAATTGGGTATTTTATGCCTATATATACAACTCCGGTTACCGTTATTTTCAATCATTTTTAAAAGTGGTTGACCAATTAGCTGGGGCCGATTGGTAGCTGGTAACCAGTTGGTGGCCAGTTATAACCATCGGGTTTACACCCGTAGACCTCCTCATTTACAAATAAAGATTTGGTTTATGAATATCTGTATTAGTTAATAAAGATTTTTACTAATTAAGTTATGGTACTACAAAGACCTCTTCATCTATGAAACTTTTCAAAGCCCCAAACAAAGGAGAAGGAGGCTCAGCTGTCATCATCATCATTAAGATGGTTCAGCTAAATCCAACGTACTCTAACTTGAATTAATGTTACGCAAGCAGTTAATGATCAACGGCGTCAATAACTTCAACCATTTCAAATATCTAAAGCAATAATGCATGATTCGTCGGATCATTAACTTATGTCTTCATAGACGCGTGGCCTGCGGTTTATTCATGAAATAAAGATAGGAGGAGTCGTTTTATAATTTTATTTTATTGTATTTATCAGTATGGAAGCGTTAGGTATTTTTTTGGTATTTTTTTAATTATGATGTGACTTTTAAAATTATCATTGAATTTGAGATTATATTATTGACTTTTAATCTATTAATGATTTTAAAAGCCACATCATTTTTCAAAAAAAACAAAAAAAACCACATCATAATTGAGAGAACACTAGAAGAACATTTAACATTTTTTTTTTATCAATATATTTATTAATGACCATACGTGCAGTGGGAGAAGTGCTAAAGAGCCAAACAAATAAACCCAGAAAAAGGTTCAAACTGATGTGACAAGGGTTTTTAAATTAAAAAAAAAATACAATTCTCTCCCCCTTATCTGTCACTCACGATCTGCCACGTCAGTTTAAAATTTTTTCTGAGTTCATTTGTTTGGCTTCCTATCACTTTCTTGTGCAGCAGTTAGAGATGTAATTAGCTTGAATTTGTTGTATATCCAAAATTGATGGGACGTTGATATTTAAAGATATTGTCTTGTAATAGCTCAAAAAACATAAGTAGTGTATCTTTGGCATTGTAATGAGAGAATATTTTGTCTCATTTGATTGTTATATAAATAAATAGATATTGTTAAAAAAAAATATCACATGACAAATACATTATTTAAAATTTATAAGTAATATAATAAAAATATTGTGGGATTAAGATCTCTAAGATTTTTTAAAATATAAGATTCTTAGATTTTAAGATCGAGCCATCCATTATATCTAACGGTCTAAATAAATACATAGGTTTATGTGTTACCAAGGCAAGTAATTATAGTTTTTAACATGCCAACCTACTTGTCTCAATAACACATAAATCTTTTTCATTTGTTTGAAATATTAGATATAATAGAGAGTTCAAATTTTAAAAAATTTGAGGGAATTCGAATCCAACACATATTTCACTTGCTCATGCAATCAATTTGAAGGAATCGCGTTGACCATATATTTGTTTGAAATAAATGTTACCATTATTTTAATGGAAAATGTTAGGTGCTCTTTTACTGTTCTCCTCGTGTCCGCTCAACTATGATGTGACTTTTAAAATCATCAATAGATTAAAAGTTAATAATGATAATCTCAAATTCATCGATGATTTTAAAAGCCACGTCATAATTAGGAGGATACTAGGAGAACACTAAAAGAGTACCTAGCATTTTCCTATTTTATTTTCCAAACATTTGAAAAAATTTAATTTTAGGGTCAATAGGCAAATATGGGCTCTTTGGATCCAATTAAATTTGAGAGTCCCTACTATCAGTTCCTGGTGTAAACAACATTTTTACAGCATCTAATCATCATGTGATACATCATCAATTTAAGAAAAATGCAAAAAAATGAAAGTGAGAACAACCACACCAAATCAGAGAAGAAAAAAGACCCATAGTCGACGAGATCCAGGCCAGATCCACACCTACGTCTGGCTGGTCGAGAACGCCTTAAACCACGTCTGCCCTGACCCGCCTCAAAACCCGTTTTTAATGCCCTAAAACCGGTTTCTAATGCCTCAAAACCCGTTTGTAACGCCTGAAAACTCGTTTTTTGATTTAAAATTAAAACATAGAGGTTAAAGGTTAACCCTTTAGAGACTTTATCACCATAAATTCTAGTGTATTTTGTTCAAGTTATTTTTGTGCATTTTTATTTTATTTTTATATGTCAGTTATTAATTGGAGGCCATAAAATTAAGATTTTAAGGCTTATCCTAATATAAGTTAAACTTGTTAAATTTTCTCACTTGTTGTAATGCATGGCTTAAAATATGCCACATCATACATCATTTATCTATGTATCCAAAGTCAAAATCGACCTAACTTCTCTCATATTTCAAACATGAAAGAGAAGCGAAAGAGAATGTGAGTTGAGCAAAGGGAAGATTAAAGAAGAAGGCATTGAGTGAGAATAAATATTTCCCATTCTTCTTACGAAGAAATGCCATAAAGCTCAATCCCTCCCCTACCCTTTGTGTGACATGTCAAAAAAAAAAAAAAATTCTCATTCTTAGGCTATACTTTTAATTTTTGCAACTTCTGTCCCCAAGACGTAATTCAATCGGTTGAGATCACGTTTAATGAAGCAGAGGTTACTAGTTCGAATCCTCCTCCCCCCTCTTGTGTGGACATGTCAAAAAAAAAAATGCAACTTCTTTTACCTTTAAATTATATGAATTAAATTTTATTATTTAATAGGTAAATACATTATAAGTCCTTAGGTTAACCTGCTAAAACTAAAATCTTCCTAAGTTTATTTTTTCAAAAATTTACGCTCTGGATTAATCAAAATACCAATAAAATTTCTACCATCAAAATTTTCTAATTGTTGTTAGTCCTGATCAAAACACATTGTTTTGTCACATCAACATATTAATTTTTTTATTAATTTGACTTAAAATTTAAAAAAAAAAAAATTTGAAGGGGTGACCAACGGTGAGGCTACCACCCTTGGCCACCCCCTAAACCCTATGGGTGGCCTGTGGCCACCCCAGGGGTGGTTTGTCCACCTCTAGAAATGAGGGTTATGGGATTATGTAGCTCTGGAATTTTGGATTTTCTTGTAGTTGTGAGATGATCTTTGTGATTCAAGAACCATCTTCTTGTAGTTGAGAGACGATCTTTGCGATTTAGGAACCATTTTCTTCATCTGTGTTTGCTCACTCAAAAAAAGGAGTGACAGATGGTTAAACCATTTTCCCATCGCTGGCCACTCATTTAATTTAATTTAATTTTTTTAATTTTTAGAATTAATTTTAAATTAAATTTATAAAAAAGATTAATATGTTAACATGGTAAAATAGTGCATTTTGGTTGGGACTAACAATGATTAAAAACTTTTGATGGTATGAATTTTATTAATATTTTAATTAACTCTAAGAGTAAATTTCAGAAAAAAATAAAAAATTGTAGTTTAGACGAATTTATTCATGAAATTATAATATATTTATCCTAAAAAAAAAATCCACGAAGCTTTCCCTAAACGTTAGGGAAACAAACACTCGTAAATTAATGTCTCACAAGTGACAAGACCAATCTCATCTGACATAAACAATGACATTGATGCGACGAGACAGCGGCTTTACAGTGAATGGGTGTTCAAATTCATCAACTCCCACTAAAAATAATATGATTCAACAATCATTACCTTACACCTTTATCACACAATGCCTGGGAAATGTTGTGTTTTTTCGTAGAAGGAGGTAGATATTATTTTATAAAAAAATAAATTAATCACATTAGTTTCTTTTTAGGTAATTATCTTTGCTCTATAACTACTGATTGACACTTTTTTTTCGCTTAACTACCAATTGTTAATGACCCCATCAAACTACTATTTTATTTACTTCTCTTTTGTTAGTCAAATGGATAGTCAACAGAGAGAAATTTTTGTTTTCCATTTTGCCCCTACTTTAAATCACTAAATGACACTTATACCTCTAAAGTGGGGGCAAAATGGAAAAAAAATTATCTCTCCGTTGACTATCCATTTGACTAACAAAAGAGGAAAAGTCAAAGTCATAATTTAGCTGATATAGTAAGTGCCACAAAGACCGTAGCTCACAAGCAAAAGGTAATTATCTTTTTTTTTTTCACATGATTTTTAAAAAATAATATCTATTTAAAACTAAAAGATTATTTAATATTTTTCTTATTATTATTAGAAAAATACTAAGCACTCTTTTAACATTCTACTCATCTTAGGTAAAAGTTATTTTATAAAAATATAATGGGAGAAATAAGAATAATTTTTTTCATTAAAATTATTTTTACATAAAATTAGAAGAACATGAGACAAACAGTAAAAAACCACCTAACATTAATTCCTAATTTTATTGCAGCCATCCAAGTGGTCACTGTCATCACAGATACAAGAGTGGTCGAACGGGTACCGACATATATATATATATATATATTGGAGAAGAAGGCCCATGTTTTAATAGCTTCGGTCACCTGATTGAATGTATTCATGTTGAGTTACAAAAAATGGAGCGAGCCAGATTTATTCACAATCGTAGAGACGCCAATAGTGCGGCTCATTTGCTAGCACAGTTGGCTACCACCCATGTCACTATGTCCACCTGGATGGGGTATGCCCCACCTAGTGTAGGTGATATTGTAAGAAGAGAGCAATCTCTCCTTCTTGTGTAATCCTGTTGGATTTTCTAAGATAATGAATATTCACTATATTCCTTCAAAAAAAAAAAAAAAAAATATATATATATATATAGGAAATTAGTTCAACAATATAAACTGCCACATTAAAGATGGATGCGGAATTTATGACGTTGAAGTTAATATTCCCCACGAGAGAGGAAAGGTTTAGGGGAATGATAATGATGGGAATACTCACAAGGTTCAAGGGATCCAAAAAGAGTAACTTTAAAGAGTATGTTTGACAAAAGACTAGAAAAAATGAAGTAGATTTGATTGATGTGAGAAAAATAAAAATGACAAAAATGACTTGTATAAAAATATGAAAAATTTTATTTTGTAATAATTTTTTTATTTGACTTGTAATAAAAAGTGATTAACATGTTAAGATATTAATACCTTTGAAAAGTTCTTTTATAAGCTCTCTCTTTCTCTCCTCTTCTGAGCTTTGTAGCTTAGTACACAAAACAATGAAGAAAAGTAGATATCCATAGATCGACTCAAACAAAGCACACCCAAGAACAAAATTAACAACAAAAATTAGCTCCACCGAAGACATTTAAACCCATCTAGCCAAGAAACCCCATGTGCTTGACTCGAGAATGTGGTGAAAGTTGGTTATATAGTGGTAAAACTCGACATGAGCAAATCCTATGATAAGGTAGAGTAAGATATCTTAGAAGTTGTTATGAACCGAATGGGATTTGATCAAAGATGAATCAAGATGATTATGATGTGTGTCAAGTCAGCTAACTATGAGATCCTTGTTAATGGTATCCCTATGGGTGGGATTCACCCCTTTAGAGGTATTCGACAGGGGGATCCTACCCCACCTTATCTTTTTTTTGTTATATGCACAAGCTCTTAGCTCCCTATTGACTAGAGCGGATAGCAATGGTGAACTTGCTTGAGCTCGAACCTCCAAAAAGGGATTCAATTAAATCATCTCTTTTTTTGCCAATGACAATCTCTTCTTTTGCAAAGCTACTCCCCTACATTGGTGAAAAATGACGACAATATTTCATACTTAAGAGATGGTTTCGGGGTAGTGATTAAACTAGGCAAAGACGTTGATTTTTTTCAGCCACAATACAACAAAAGGTACCCAACAGGAAATATTGAGGATGTTAGGGATTCCAATTACATAAAGATATGATAGATATCTTTGTTTGCCAGCACTTATGGAGAAATCCCGCAATCAAGCTTTCAAGAGCATAAAGGATAGGGTGTGAAAGCATCTGAGTGATTGGAAGCTCAAATTCCTTTCGCAAGCAGAAAATGAGATTTTATTGAAAGCTATGATCCAAGCCATACTGTAATACCCCGATAAAAACAAAACTTTTTATTATTCGAAATCTTTTCCATAAAAACAATCAACAAAGGTTTTCAATAAAGTTGTTTTAACAAGATCCAAAACCCATAGTGTTAACCTAACAACACCTTGACCTATTAGAAAATAGAAGCCACACACTAACCCTCTAGAGGTAGACATACACTAGGTCAGGCAGATGTTACACCCCTGTCTTTAGTGCAGACGTACGTGGGGGGACCACCGAACGTACGCTCTGCAAATAGTACAGCGGACGTATGCTACTTTTTGAAATACCCTCCGGGTAATACCTGAACGTACGAGGCATCCTTTGGACTGCTATATAATACCCAGACGTACACTAGGGTTGGCCGGACGCCTGCTGCTTTGTCAGGGAGTTAATGGCGATATTTCCCTATAAATACCCATCCCCACCCTCATATTTCATGCACATTTCCAGTCTCCTGGCACGCCTTTAGGCTGCCAGAACCCAAATCATTGCTTGTGAGTGAAAAATTGGTGAGAGTGAGCTTCAAAGAGGAGTTTCCAAGGAAGGGAAACCATGTCTATGTTTAGTTTCGGGGTAAGCTCTGTTTCCTTTACATTTTAGCACTGTTTTATCTCCTAATTCTACTTTAATGAGTTTTCCAAGTGTTTATTAAGCATTCTTTAAAGATGATAATGTTTTCAAAAGATTCTTTCAAAGTTTCATTGTGTTTTGATTCCTTATGTTGCATGTGCTTATTTGTTAGCTTAGAAGATGCATAGAGGTTTAGAAATAATGTAGGAATCAAGTGCTATCCGAAAACTCAAGGTATGCTTAACTCACTGAGTGGACGTACGTCATCGAGGCCAAACGTACAATTAGTGAGCAGAGCACCAATTTTCGAGTTTCGCACGTGTACACTTTAGTTTAGCCGTATTTCTAGGTTTTGTAAGGCTTAAAATAACGGTGTCTTATATCCGTTATAGCAAGATTTAGCTTGGTTGAAGGATCCACTCGAGTGCACGAGGTAAGTAGACATTTATGACCTTTTTACTTAAAACGTGAGATATATCAGTTGATTGACCATGAGTATGATACGAGCATGCCTATTTTCTGTAAATACTTGGTAATTGTACTATTAATTAACTATTAAGATGCATCGTATGACATGGTACGCCGATACATGCTGTATAAATGGCTATGAACTTACTATATAGACTTCATACTATAGTCAATTGTGTGTGTTATATGAGGCTTTAGATCCATTAGTTTCGTGACCACGGTACAGCCATTCCTAATTGCTTGGTCACTACAGGATGTCATTAGCGGTGTGGGTCACCACAGGTCAGACTAGGTTGTGCCGCTAGTGTCACGTAAGGTATGTTATGCAATGACTGAGGCACTAGCATTGTACTATAGGTTTCTCGGGACAGCGCCAACCTTACTGAGAATGGATAATATCTCAGGTAAACCATATATAAGAGTTATGACCTATAATGCTTTAGCCTCTTCTTACATTAAAATATTTTGTTGTTATCGCCGGTATTACACCACGATCTTTTATTAAAACCCTAAACCTTACCAAAAAGGTGTATTAGTGGGAGGTAATACCTTTTTTTTTATTCTTACTCAAAATGCACGTTTACTTTCATTAATTGGACTCATGTCATACCCATGTTGTAAGGTTTACTTACTAAGTCGTTAGATTTACGCGGTTATTACTCTCTAGATAATCTGATTCATTACTCTGGGAGTGGCAATGGTTGCTACTGCCTGTCTAGCTAGGATTTGCTTATGACTACAGGTTTTCCTTTATTGCTTAGTAGCTCCGTGTTCTTACTTGATGATTACTTGCTGTCTCAGATTTATTCATATTCCCTTGCATTTACTCTGATAATTATAGAAGGGTGATTTCCCGTATTGTCACAAGTTGGCTTAAATGGGTTAATTACCAATGATTCCACCGAATTAGTCAATGCTAGTTTTAGGGGCGTTACACATACCGACATATAGTATGAGTATTTTCCTACTTCCTAAGGGAATATGTTATGAAATTAATTCATTGATGTAAAAATTCTAGTAGGGCATCAACAAAAAGATTCGCGAATACACTGGATGAGTTAGAGTCAGATGGGGTTATCTAAAGGTTGTGAGGGCATAAGGTTTAGACACTTGGTGAGCTTCAATAAGGCACTATTGGCGAAACAATGTTGGCGACTTCTAAAGTCTCCCAATAGTCTCACAGCACAGATTATCAAGGCGAAGTATTATCCAAATGTCTCTTTTATGAAGGTGAATCTAAGCTCAAAACCTTCATTTGCATGGAGAAATATTCAAGGAGTGAGAGATCTTTTTGAGGCTAGATTATTTTTTAGAATTGGTAGTGGGCAAGATATGAGCATATATGGGGAGATAATTGGATTCCAAAACATTTAGCTTATCGAATCTAGTATTTCCCATAGGTATTGGATCTAAAGAGTAAGGTAAATGAGATAATTAATTGGGATATGGTTTGGTAGGATCAAAAAATGTTGACAAACCTATTCACTGTAGAGGAAATAGCTGCAATTAACACGATCCCAATTGTTAGTTTGTATGAGAGAAAATAATAGGAGAAGAGTAAAAGAAGAATAGAAGAAGAAATAGGGGAGGCTGCGTATTCTCCATGCAGCCCCTCTCCTCTCAAAAACATATATATATATAAGTCCAACATAGAATACAAAGACCAAAATACCCATAAGCTATTAACCCTAATACACCTTTCTAACATTCCCCCTCAAGCTGGAGCATATATATCATATAAGTCCAGCTTGGAACAAATAAGCTCTAACTTCTTCCGACACAAGGGTTTTGTAAACATATCAACTAGCTGATCTCCAGACTTCACGAATGGTGTAAATATATCTCTGCTGAGTATCTTGTCTTGAACAAAATGACAATCAACCTCAATATGCTTGGTTCTTTCATGAAAAATAGAGTTGGACGTAATATGTATAGCAGCTTGATTATCACAAAATAACGGGACAGGAGTAGAAGCAGCGAACCCAATCTCCTATAGGAAATGCTGTAACCACATCAACTCACTAGTAGTATTAGACATTGCCCTATATTCTGCCTCGGCACTGGAACATGCCACCACTGTCTGTTTCTTGCTTTCCAAGTCACCAAATTACCACAAAAAAATGTGCAATATCCTGTAGTGGATCGCATATCTGAGGGAGAACTTGCCCAATCTGCATCAGTAAACCCTTCTTCCCGGAGGTGTCCATTCGGTCTATACAAGATCCCAAGGCCAGGAGCTCTTTTCAAATATCGAATAATACGAGTAACAGCTTCCCAATGTGAAACCCTAAGAGCCTCCAAGAATTGACTAACAACACTCACTGCATATGAGATGTCTGGCCTAGTAATAGTCAGGTAAGTCAACTTTCCAACCAAACGATGATACCTACCAGGATCTCCAAATAATTCCCCTTCATCTTTTACTAATTTCTGATTATGATCCATTGGAATGTCAACAAGTCGAACACCCAGAAAACCTATCTCTTCTAACAAATAAAGAACATATTTTCTTTGAGATAAATTGATACCTTTCCAGGATCTAGCAACTTCAATCCCCAAGAAATATTTTAGTTTTCCCAAATCTTTTGTATGAAACTTCTGCTGTAAAAATAGTTTCAATCGAGCAATGCCTCCTGAATCATCACCTGTAATCACAATGTCATCTACATATACCACAAGAAGAATGTGGCCCGCACTTGTATGCAAGTGAAATACTGAATGATCTGTCTGACAGTGCTGAAGACCAAACTCCATAACTGTCTCAGAGAACTTCCTAAACCATGCCCGTGGAGATTGCTTGAGGCCATACAAGGTCCTTTTTAACTTACAGACACAACCCCGATACTCCCCCTGAGCAACAAACCCAGTTGGTTGCTCCGTATAAACTTCCATATGTAAATCCCCATGTAAAAAGGCATTTTTGACATCCAACTGAAATAAGGGCCAATTAAGATTAGCAGCCAAAGAAATAAGAATATGGACATAAGAGATTTTGGCAACTGGAGAAAACGTCTCATCATAATCAATACCATATGTCTGGGTATAACCCTTAGCAACCAAGCGAGCTTTCAACCGTTCAACTGAACCATCAGGATTAAACTTAACCGTTTATACCCATTTGCAACCAACAGTCTTCTTAGATGGCGGTAATGGAACAAGTTCCCACATACCGTTTTGATGTAGGGCCTTCATTTCCAATTCCATAGCTTGCCTCCAACCAGAGTCAGATAAGGCATCATCCACTGTCTTTAGGGTGGAAACAGTAGAAAGATGGGAAATAAAGCAAGAATGGGAAGGAGATAAAGAACTAGTGGATACAAATTGACTGATAGGATGTTTAGTAGTGCAAGAACATGTACCTTTTCGTAGGGCAATGGGCAAAGAATCAGATGCAAGTGGCAGCGAATCCGAAAAGGGGACGGATGATGGTGGAGGTACAGGAGCTGATGGGAGTGGCCGACATGTATAGACCTGGAGAGGAGCAGAAGCGCGTGGAGGCAACATGACAAGCTCAGAGAGATATGGAACAAGCAGCAGAACAGACGAGACATTAGGCTCAATGGTAGACGCTTTGGAAGACACATCAATAGGAAAATAGGAAAGAGATTCAACATCGACACTAGTAAAGTAGCGGTGAAGAACAGGACTATAACAACGATATCCTTTCTGAGTTGTGGAATAACCAAGGAAGACACATTTAGTAGAACGAGGATCAAGTTTATCATAACCAAGACCTAAGTTATGAACATAGCAAACACACCAAAAAACCTTAAGTGGTAAGGCAAATGGTGGTGAAGAGGAGTATAAGAGCGAATGTGGAGAAGCACCATCTAGACCAAGGAAGGCATCCGATTAATGAGATAATTAGCAGTGAGCACCACATTACTCTAGAAATGTTTGGGGACATGCATATGAATCAAGAGACAACGAACAACATCCAATAAATGACGATTTTTGCGTTCGGCAACCCCATTTTGTTGTGGAGTGTGAGCACATGAGGTTTGATGGATAATGCCTTTATCAAATAAATAAGAGGCAAAAGAACTAGAGGTGTATTTTTTGGCATTATCAGAACGCAAAATACGAATTTTCTAAGAAAATTGAGTTTTAATCGTATTGCAAAAAATTTGGAAGATAAAAAATAATTCTGAGCAATTTTTCATTAAAAATAACCAAGTCATACGGGAAAAATCATCCACAAATGTCACAAAATAATAAAATTTATTGGACGCAATATTCTTAGGACCCCATATATCAGAATGAACTAACTTAAAAGGACGAGAAACCCGACTAATAACTCTTGACGGAAAAGGAACACGATGATGCTTACTAAGCTGGCAAGCTTCGCAAGACACAGACAACTCATGACGAAGACTCGGGACCTGATGTTTCAATGTAGGAAGGGAAGGATGACCAAGACAACAATGCCACTGAAGAGCGGAGGTTGACGACTACAAGGCATGAGGGGGAACCGAAGGTGCGAGATCCAAATAATATAAGCCACCAACTTCATGCCACATACCAATCATCCTCCGTATCTTGAGATCCTAAAAAATGCACAAAGAAGGGTAAAAGCTAACAGAACAATTAAGGGCTTTGATAATTTTACTAATAGAAAATAAATTAAAAGGAAAACCAGGAACATGTAAAACAGACAACAACTTAATATCTGGACTTAGATGTGTGTGGCCGAGCACACGTAGAGGGAACCATTAGCCAGGGTAACATTGTGGGGTGTATCAACAAGATGATAATCAGAGAAAGAAATAGCCAAACCATTCATATGTTCATTGGCACCAGAGTCAATAATCCATGAGTTGCAAGTGGATGATAAAAGACAGTGAGATGCAATACCTGTCTGAGCAAGAGTAGCAGTGGAAGTGGAATGCTTATAGGCCAAGAACTGAGCATACTCATCTTTTGAAATGGAGATGAGCTCAGAATCTGGAACAAGACTTGAACTAGCAGGGGCCATAATCTCAATCAACAAAGAGGCCAAAAACAAACTCCTCCAAAGAAATATAGCAAATAAATAACCTTAACAACCGAATGCAACAATGCTGGAAAAAGGGCACAAACCAGCTCAAACCAACGCCAATCAGTAAAATAATAAGGAAGAGGGAAAAAAAAACCAATGATAATACAGTTGAAAACACTTCGTCGGAGACTCGCCGAAGACAACCAAACTCGTCGGAATCAGACAGACAATGCCAAAAATATCAAAACCAATGACCACAGATCCAATCGACGACTACAAGACAGCGATTCAACATCAACTCAGCTGCTGCCCAAACAAACTAGGTTCTCCAGCAGCCACTTCCGTCACCAAACACCTCAGACTAGGCAGGCCAATCAACATGACTGACCACCATCTACCCTCAATCACGATTTGTGGGCATGAAGCCCATTCAACAGATTGCCGTAGAACAAAATAACAGAGAAAATAAAAAAAAAATGGAATGGGTATATGGAAAATGTTATGGCTCTGATACCATGTTAGTTTGTATGAGAGAAAAGAATAGGAAAAGAGTAAAAGAAGAATAGAAGAAGAAATAGGGGAGGCAGCGTATTCTCCATGCAGCCCCTCTCCTCTCAAAAACATATATATATAAATCCAACATAGAATACAAAGACCAAAATACCCATAACCTATTAACCCTAATACACCTTTCTAACACCAATCAACCATACGGACCAGCCCGACTTGCAAATTCAGCGGTGCACTAGTTTGGGATTTTTCTCGATCAAAAGTGCTTACCACTTGGTGAAGGAATAGGAATGTAGGAAGGTCCCAAAAAGTTCTAGACAAGTGAAGGAGAGTACTCTGTGGAAGAGGATTTGAAACTTATCTATCCCAAATGCAACAAAAAATTTGTTTTGGAGAGCATGCCACAACTTGTTGCCTACAAAAAACAACTTGCTTAGAAGAAAGGTGGTAAAGGAACCTTTTTGCACAATATGTGAGAGGGAATCCGAGACTGTCATGCATGCAATATGGGGATGTCCAGCAGCTGTGGATGTGTGGGGATGCAGCAAGATAGTATTCCAAAAATGTGTTACTGAAGGTAATGATTTCTTGCACGTTGCAGAGCATGTATTGTCCATATGTGGAAATGAGGACTCTATCTTGTTTATGCAACTAGCTTGTTAAATATGGATGTGGAGGAATAAATGGGTCCACGAAGGAAATTTCATCAACCCAAACGTTCAGGAGACGACTAAATATATGGTGAAATTTCAACAAGTGAATGAACAAACAACTCTTGTCAATGTTGTGAACAGTAGCAACAATGGAACAAGATAGTCAACTCCTACCCAAAGATGGTATAAGGCAAATTAGGATGTAGCTATTAATAAATCTTGTGAAAGGATGGATATAGATGCTGTTGTAAGGGGGGATAAAGGATAGGTAATTGCTGCTATGAGCAAGACACGGCTGAACACCTTTGAGCCAACGACGGGAGAAGTCTTTGCTTCTTTTCATGCAGTGTGCATGTGTAGAGACCTGGGTATACAACATCTATTTTTGGGAAGTGATGTGAAACTAATAGTGGATGCAGTAAACTCAAACTCGAGTACATGGGGCTGTTTCGGTCACATTGTTGAGGATTACACGTCGTATTTTACGTACATTCCCAAGGTGGAGATATGGATTTGTCCAATGTGAAGCTAATGATGCGGCACATTGGCTCGCAAAGGCGGATATTGCAAATGTCAGTAATAGGATAGGGATGAATCATACTTCATATTATATTAATGATATTGTTTTGATGGAGCAAGTAACTCAATCTCTTGATTATTGATAGAGTTTTTCTACTCCACCTTCTAATCTGTTTCATCAATGATAATCTTCAATTAATTCAAAAAAAAAAAAAAAAGGTTGGCAAATAAGTTTGCGAGTTAGATGCAAGTAGCCCGAACGGCTTGGTAGAAACCGAATGGTTCGTTCGCACTATCCCTTATATTATGTTTCTAGGGTGTAGGATAATTAAAAATAGAGTCGAATGGTCATGCAATTACTAAATCCCCATTCCTTGAAACTCCTAGGCGGCCTTGATCTTTTGAGTCCCTCCCTAGCTGAAGCATACCATGAAAATTCATCCATAGCTCAAAGCTAAAGAAGTTATGGCCAGTAGTCAGTAGACAACTCCCTTTAAAATAACCCCACAAACAAATAAGCTAAAAACTTAAAAAAGATAACTAAATTAAGATAAAGGGAAAATTGTCCCCAAGAGGTAGCTCAATCAACTGGGACCACATCTAATGAAGTGGAGGTCACTAGTTCGAATCTCCTTTCCCCCTCTTGTGTGGACATTGTCAAAAAAAAAAGAAAAAAAAAAGGGAAAATTGCAAAATTAGTCCCTATGATCTATTTACCATGTGGTATCGAAATGAACTCTGAGGTTTCTAAGATAAACCAAAACAATAATTTAGACCCTACAATCAAATGTTGCCTACTAATTTAACAGATTTCATCTGTGTGAGATTGACTTAAATGCAACAAGTGTCACAATTTTATTAGTTTTAATATTTCACGCTATCAAAATTTGATCTTTCGGTGAACAAAAGGTGACTATAGGAACTTTTTTTTTTTTTTTTGCATATCTTAAAGACTTTTGAGTTCATTTTTATACCACAATGAGTTAATTGCAAATTAGGTAAACCATAAGGACTAATTTAGCTTCTTCTTTTTTCCCCTAAGATAAAATGGGGTGCAGATTGTGGAAACGGCAAATTTAAAAAGACGTCTAAACAATCGAGTAATGATAGAAGAAAAACTTTTGTTCCCCTCTCTTCATTCCAGTGGTGACATGGGTTTTTAAAATTATCATTGGAATCCAATTTAAAAGCCACGTCATCTTTGAAGGGCAAGAGTGAAACAAAAGTCTTCCTTCTAACATTCCTCAAATTATAATAATGAAATCTAGAAGCTAACAAATTAAAAAGCCTAAGATTTTGAAATGTTCATGACCCATTAACAATTCTAACCTAGGCCCTCTAGATAGGCCTACACATACCAAGGCCCAAACATTAGAGTCAACTAAGGTCCAACACATCTCTAGAACAAACTAGCAATGATAGCAACAAAAGTCAGGTCCTTTTTTTTTTTTTTTTTACATGTCCACACAAGAACAAGAAGGGAAAGGAGGATTTGAACTAGTGACCTCCACTTCATGAGGTGTAGTCCCAACCGATTGAGTTACCTCTAAGGGACATCAGGTCCCATTTACAAGAAATAATAGAAAACAATGGAAATATAATAATAATTTTTTTATTTTTTTGACATGTCCACACAAGAGGGGAAGGAGAGATTCGAACTAGTAACCTCCGCTTCAACGAAAATATAATAATAATAATTGTAAGAAAGTAATTTTAAATGATCTTGTGTGGGGTGAAGATCTCCTGAATGTGCGAACGAAATCGGAAATCCGAGAGAATTAAAGGCATGTGAGGGTACTGGGTATCACAAATTCACATGTTCGGTGGTGCTCTTTTAATCATCTTCCAACTTCCATGACCGAATCAGAATTCTGACTTCCTTCCCACAGACAGCTTGATCCACCTCCACAAATACCTTCAAATTCAAATAAATAATAAAAATGGCAGGGAATTCTAAGAAGACAACCATGACGGAGACTGGTAGGTCAAGCTGACATGTGCCTCATGCGCTAATCATGGACATACACATATATATATATCACGCATCATACAGTCAGTCGGTCCACCATTTATTCTAATCCCATTTTCATTTATTTTTCAACTTTATTTGCAATGTCGTAGGCTTTAAGGCATGCCATTTTTCGTACCGAAAACGCGTAGTACATATGGTTGATAATGTCATAACATAATCGGTGAGCTCAACACGAATTCAACAGTCTAACTCATTTAATTTAATTAAATTGACCGAGTAATAGTTCAACACGACTCAAACCTAATATGCGATTTAGTGGAAGTTAATTTTTAACATGATTTACGAACCGGACACAAAATTAAAAAGATAGGATTGATGGGTTTAATCTATTTAATTAAATTAGTTAAATTATGATTAACTTATATAATCTTACAAACATGTCTTGCCGCAATCCAAATCTAATATGTAAATACAAATTATGATCCCTAAATCCAATACCAGTATGCTTGTTCAAACGATATTCCTGAAATTATTGAAAGAGCTTAAATGGCCTTTAATTCATGGAGGAGGAAGAAGAAAGAATATATATATATTAAAAAAAAAAAATTGATTGGCCCACCACAATTCCGGGAGCTAATGATGAAGATTGAAGACGACGTCGGACCGTATGTGCAATTATTTAATTTAATTTATTTTGAGCCTGGCATGGCTTGACCAACTTTATGAAATTTTATAACCACCCCCAGGAAATTTTATACTTGGTTTGATAAGATGACGCCAGATGTATAAGCAGATAATACAATCGGTGGTTATATATATATATCTATTCTAGAAGACACTGTTAAGCACCATGATTGAGTCAGCCCTCTAGAAATTCAAAGAATTTGATTCTGCCAGAGAAAATAAGCTTGACCTTTGTCACACTTGGGTGGAATTAGAAATTTTACTATATGGTAATTAATATTATGAAAGACATTTTTTTAAAAAAAAATTTAATAGAGAAAATAATAAATTTTTGGAAGATTCACTTTACAAAAAATATAAATTTTGAGCCGCCCAACACTACTCGTGCAACTTTTTTTACAACTTATTAGCATGAGTCAGCGTGTAATTAGAGCTATATCAGTTGCTAAAAAAAAATTAACACCCTTCAATAACATGTTGAAACGTGTTAACAAATTTTAAAATAGTTATTAAAAAAAAAAAAACAAAAACATAGATATGGACATTTTCTTGTCAAAATAGAGTAGGACGCAACTTGGCTACATCTCTTAAAGAGGAATGCTAAAAATCACATCATCATTCTACCAGGTTGACGTGACAGTATCAATCAACTTTTTCCCTTTTAACAAAAAGTGATTTAAGGTCCGATAACCAAGTGGAATTGAGGTATGATTTGTAGTATACTCATCTCTCGATGGCTAATTATATACTATTTCAATGATCAACTTTTTAATACCTAAGAAATAATTATCACAATCCTTAATCCTACCTTAGCTTTGTCGGAAGCAATATGTTAGAAATCACTTTTTATCTCACAATGCTAGCGTAACAGTCACTATCAATTACTCGTTTTTTTTTTTTTTTTTACATGAAACGATTCGATAGTTGACTGAGATTGTCACGTCAGTATTGTGAGATATTTATAAGATAAAAAAATAATTTCTAGCGTTATACTACATTTCTATGGCAAGTAATGCTACATGCATGTACTACACCCTCATCCCACCAACGTCTAACTAAGCTGATGTGGAAGTGCCCTCCAACCTTTGTATCTACAAAAATCAAAGGTTAATCGTTACTGTTACATCAACTCAGGGAAGAATATAGTATGACAGTAATCCAACGAAAAATCCTGATAAGATCAAAGAAAAGGTTCCCAAATCAAAGGGAGAGGTCCATATCATGCTTCTCAGTTGCTTTTGCTGGCATGAATTTTGGGAGCCGTGGCGTGAAAGCATGCTTGTTTTCTTTCCGCCCCATAGAAGTAGAATGCATTGCATATGCCTCTCATTTTACTTGCTACTCATTCCGAAATCAATAAGATCCATTCAATCATATTCTTCCACTTGGTTATATATATGCGAAAGAGACAGGGTCATCACTTATGCCTCATGCCTCACCCATTTTAATTTCTGGTGGAAATGGAAGGCATCATCAACTCGAATTTGATTTTTTATTATTATTATTATTATTATTATTAGTTTTGTTTGGCTGAGGCCCAATTTTTTGTACTTTTTCCCTTATAAAATAATAAATAAAAAAAATCAAACACATATATATTATTTAACAAAAGTCCACTCAATTTAAATGGAACTGTATTAGGCATAGATCATGCCAATAAATGTAATTAATTTAGAATTACAATATGAATTCCAAAACTGGATAGGGATTGTATGATTTTTTATTTTTTTTGAATTAGTGTTTTGAATACAACCATTTTACATCAAATTGTTTTCTCCAAGTACAATCATTTTACATCAATCTGACATTGAAGACCTATTTATGACATTAAAATTCGTTAACCCATAAGTAATTTTTAGTTGTAATAACAAGTCTACTCTAGACAGATTCAATCCGATACATAAGTAGCAACATCCTCCCATTGAAACTCATCATCCTCGAATTACAAGCCAAAAAATTATTCACATCCTCAACCCAACAGGCCAAGACAGCAAAATACAGGGAAAACAAAAAATGTAGGAAAAATAAAGAAAATGCACAAAAGCCCACAAAACACTACTGGAGGAAAGCTATCAGATGATTCTGGCTAGAGCATGAAAAAACCATGTACAGGCACATGCCAGTCACAATTTGTCACAAGGTTGCAAGAATCAAAAGCGGCAAGTGAAGCCAGCGAGGTGTGCGTGGTGGAGGGGTGTATGTCAAGGTGGGTCTAATGAAGGGACGTAGATTGAGCTTTGAACAGTGCGATCCAAGAACCCCATCAACCCCGGAAAAAGACACAGCATAAATGGTGGATGGCACACTTGGTGTGATGGTGCTTGAGCCTATAAAAAAAAGAAAAGGGAAAAAAGAGTCGGGAGGGAAGGGGGAAGAACCCCAACTGTGCAGCTAGGGTTTTTAATATATAGGGGAAAATACATTTTTAACCTATGAAGTTTCAGTGCTTTTTCAATGTTAACCTCAAAGTTTAAAAATTTGCAATCCACCCCCCTGAAGTTTTAAAATTTGGCAATTTTAACCCCCAATTAGTTTTTTCCGTTAAAATGGACGGAACCCTAGAAAAATAAGACTGAGGGCATTTTTGTCATTTCATATTTTCCGTCCAATTTGAATGAAAAACTAACGGAAATGTTAAAATTGTCAAATTTTGAAACTTCAGGGGGGTGGATTGCAAATTTTTAAACTTTGGGATTAACATTAAAAAATCACTGAAACTTCATGGATTAAAAATGCATTTTCTCCTAATATATAACAAAGTCACAACAAATTATCTTAACGTGTCATCTTGGAAGGCTCTTTTAGTGGGGCGGGAGGCTAGTGAAGGTAAATTAGAATGTTGATGTTGATACATATAATAAGAGGATGGGCATTAGTGTGATTGTTCGGGATCCTACGGAGGAGGCGTTGGCTACATTGCAATCTCAAAAAGGCAAATATTATTGATCTAGTTGTTGTAGAATCTCTAGCTGACTTAAGGGCAATAGTTTTTGCTAAACAGATAGGGAGGAAAAGGCAGACCTAGAATGGGATACACTATAAGTAGTGCAGACTATAAGAAGGGACGACAAAAAATTGGTGTTTGCCATGGCCGATGATGCCCACATCGTACTGAAATATTTTAAAGAGTGGGAGGAGTTCCATGATAGACGGTCGGGAAGCTAATAGAGCAGCTCACATGCTAGCATGGACCTTACTTTTTGTCAAATATGAAGTGGTCCATATAGAAAGGGCGCTTCGGTAGATTAACGATATTGTAATCACTGAACATTGTGTTTAAATTTTCTATACGTATATTACTCACATTATATATCACAAAGTGTATGTAAACATGCTCTATGCCTCCTTATAATTAAGTTACAATAGGAATTAAAATCACACCCTAATGAAAAAATAAATAATAATTATTATAATCTAATGAATAAATAAATAAAAATATAATGGAGAATTGATCAGAAGAAGCTATAATAAGTGTTACGCGGAAGATCTCCTAATAATGGGAATGAAATCCTAGGAATGTGAGGCATGTGACTCAATAATCACATATTTTCATTTGTCAACAGAAATATCCCCTGCATCTGCATGGGCTTCTCAGTAATCAATCACACTAATTAATTAATTAATTAATATTATAATTAAAGAAGAACGTGAAGGCTGGTGGTTTGTTAGAGGCGATCCATCACCCAGGAGGCCATGTGCCTACTGCTTTGAGGGGTACCTCTGACCTCTTTCATTTCCATGCATGCTTCTCTCATTCCCACGTGTCCTACACTTTCTCCCCCCACCCCATTAATTATATATTTACACTTTTGCTAATTTCAGTTAATTAATTAATTAATTACTCTGCAGGCATTCTATGACTATCCAATTTCAACAAGTTAAGTCTCACAAAATTCCACATCATATCGTACGGTACGTCAAATATATATTATTTTTTTTCCTCGTTTCGGCCTACTTGTAATATTTTATATAGTTGCAAGTACTTTAACAAGTTGGACAATTCGAAAGCTCCCTTTTATTTATTTATTTGATGGGCTAATCTTTTAATTTGGGTGTACCATATATAAGTTGCCTGTACACAGCTTACATATTCTCCTGGAATATTATTATTAGAATATTAATTTAGGGCCGGATCGACTTCATTCGTTGCCAAATGCTACTCAAATATATATATGTTGTGTTTTCGATATATGCAACTCATCAATAAATTAGTTCAAATTTCTTCCATTTTTATTAATAAAATTTGTACTTTCTGTTTGGTTTCAACTTCCTCTTTTAACCGTTAGTACCTAGGGACTCCGTCTGACATTAGATGATTACTGTTTAGCAGACAGGAACGATAGTAAAAATTGATTGATGCAAGAAAAAAAATAAGAATAATTTTTTAATAACACGTGCTTCTCACATATTTTTTTAATAATTATACGACACATGTCATATTATTAGATGGGTTTGTATGCATTAACTACAAACCAGCCCAAGTTTAATACAATCTATCATTCACGGACGATGGATTCATGGATTTGGAGTAAAGCTGAAGTTCTTAATATGATTAGGGAGGACTAATTTTGGGCTTAAGGCGTAAAAAATACGTGGAAATGACGCCACCATTAATTGTGGCTGCGGCTGCGCCTTGCTTTGGGGTTGTCCATATCATGCTTGTTTTCTTCGAAGAGATTTATAGTATAATAATTAAGAGGGTCAGGGTCCACACTATAATTGATTGATTCCTTGATTAATTATATAATTTTGGTTAATTATTCACAAACTTTTGTTTTGTGTAAGAAAATTGTGAGCCAATTTTGTGGTGGGGTCATCGACCAACATAACATGCAAGCAAAGAAAAGGACATTCTCCAACTACTTAATATTATTCATCATCTCTTTCTTGTTTGAAACCCCTACTCAAAATGTCACTCTATTTAGTGACTTTATATGCTTAATTTTTAATCCCTCCTCAAAACTAACCTCAGTATTCCAAACCCTAAATAAAGTTAATCTGAATCAATTGGTTCTACTTTGTATGTACCAGCTTGATTTGGTTCCCTTATGGATCTTACTCAAAAACCGCATAATTATGTTTGTTTCGACTGTTAAATGAAACATTTTAGAGGATAATTAGTTGGGTAAGTGAAGAAAACAATTTATGCTTTTTCAACAGGCATGCAATTGATCAGTCTAGTCACTAGTGGTGGAATTTTGAAATTTCTTCTTCTATTTAATATTCAATATTATTCTTATTTGTTATTTTGGTAACAACACATATACTCTCATTAGAATTAAACCAAAAAAAAAACCGATTCTTAAAAACCAAGAGTGTTGCAACGACTCTCATTGCATTTGGGGTAGCTTTGGCCACCTCCGATTCACATGGAGAGCGGTGCTGCCAACCCGACAATGCTTAGGGGTGGTTGCAAGTTGCAACCACCTCGTATGATCAATTGTCATTTTTTTTAGTCCACCCAAATGGGGGGTGGTTTCGACCACCCCAAAATCCTTTGGGGTGTTCGAACAGTCGGATTGGGATGTCTTGCCGAAAGGATTTAATCTGAAATTCAAATGATTTAACGTGAGTAGACAAATAAGAAACCTATAGCAAACCTAATCGGAGTGATTCCCATTGTTTTAGGTGGAGAAAAATGAGGCTTGACTTGTGCATGTATGCTAATCTACCCTTGCTGAAAACACAGCAATTTTGACACTTTCTTTTCATTAATTTTTTGCCCTCAATTACAGCCGCCTTCTATGCACATTTTTTTACCATTTCTCCTCCTCTGCCCTCTTTCAATTGGGCCTTATCGATCTGTTGAGAACCTGAGGTCTTATATTTGGCCTAAACACTCTTTAGATTTATGCTTCTTACTTGTTGCATGCATATTTCAATATCAATAACAATTATATTATATGATATATATATAGCCAATTATTTGTAACTATAATTTAAAATTAATGAGAAATGGTCCACAATTAAGGGGTCAATGCGTTAATTTTGCAATAATACTAAAGTTTCATGAGGTAAAATGTAGGTAGGTATGTGTTTTGGGAAAATATTAAAATGTAGAATCCTACCCAAATCACCCTTCAAATAGTATACTTAGGTGGATCAACTTTGGGCAAGAGCCCAGAATTTTAAATAAATCAATTAGAAAATCAAATTTGTTGTTGAATCAGAGAGGTTCTTCATGCATGAAATGAAAGGTTCCAATTTTTTTTTTATTTAACGTGCAAATCTGACACGAACCTAATAGAAAATTAGAAAGTAAGGGTTAAGGAGATTGACTTGTTTAATTAAATTAGTCAAATTAAAATTAACCTATATAATTTTATATTTATACACTAACACCATATGTGAACATGAATTGTCATCCCTATTTATGATCGAGCTACTTAGGTCTCACTTTTACTACATACATTATTAAATAAAGAGAAAAACCTTGAATCCGAATGAGCCTTAAAATACTACTTTTACGGTCTTCACTCACAAACTCACACCTAAACAAACACAAAATCCACATAATATCATACACCCACACACACTATACTTTGAGCTCAAAAGAGAGGTTCATGGTTGGGTGGCGACTCCCCTCCCAACGAGTTTAACCAGTCTCAAGGCTTTGATGAGCATTCCATCAAGTTCACCTGACCCGCGCCATGGGTCTCACCAAACCCAAGGTTGAGTCTGGCGGTAGGGGTGCGAGGTTATTGGTCTTTTCCTTTTTACTTTGATTTGTTGTTTTTATTCTCATTTTAGTTTTTTGCAATTTTCTTGAAATTGTGAGTTATCAAATGGAGATTTGAGGCTGCAAAACAGCCCTTTTATAGTTTTTTTTTTTAATTTTTTTGAAGACAGCCCTTTTATAGTTGATCCGGACCGAAGGGCTCTCTTAAATAAATAATGTTCATCACGACCAGCTTGACTAGTCTCACACAATAGTGGGAAAGTGTGTCAGATTCACAATCCCATTAAAAAAAAAAAAAATCAAATAAAAAATATTTGCCATAAAACGCCCCATACAAAATAATAGACAGTCCTATAATTTGAGGCAAATTATAAAATAAAGAAAAAAAAATATCACACTATGTTCTAGGAGGCTTTGAGGCATTGAGCTACCACCACCGTCAAACATCATATCCCATCATTATATAATTTATCTTCCCCTCCTCTAACCCCAAGAAGACATCAATACTGTCTGTCATCCTCTTAAATGACGGAAATACCCCCCACACGAATCATTACGAGCATGAAATTAGCCACGCATATCACGGAAAATTACACTCCTGTACCTGTCCGTCCAAAAGTTGCTCTCAGAGCCGACACACCCGGGATCCATTGCGTTACGTTATGCCGGACGTTTAGATGGTTATAACCGCCGACACACCCCAGCTGGGACCTGACCATTTCCGTAATTTTCACCACCCTCGTGAACTCTTCTCGTTCAAATCCCCTAATTTAGTTGCCGGGAAGGCATCAGACAACTCGGACAACTCAGGGCCTCTGCTTGTTTGGGTGTCGAGAAAATATAGCGAGAAAAAGCAACAAGACAAAAAGACCTAACATTGGATTCTATAGATTTTAATTTGTTCAAGCTTGACCAGTTCAAAATCCAAACAAGTCACTCGATCAGTACAACTCGGGAGTCGGGAGAATTCTCTCTTCTTTTCTGTTTTTACTCGGCAA
Source organism: Carpinus viminea (assembly GCA_013348765.1). Taxonomy (NCBI): domain Eukaryota; kingdom Viridiplantae; phylum Streptophyta; class Magnoliopsida; order Fagales; family Betulaceae; genus Carpinus; species Carpinus viminea. Next base: position 32,763,959 of record CP054672.1, on the reverse strand, counting down.
CAAATTAAAGATCTTTAATTAGTTCCCAGATGAGATCTTTCTTTTCTTATTCCTTTCCTTTTCCCATCATTATCCATGGAAACAAACACAAGCCACCCACGTATAGAATCAAGTAAATAAATCCAAAACTGGAGCGAAAACAATCAGTAAAAAACAAGTATTGCATTGCTCACAGCTACAGATATTCTTTTCCTCTTTACATCCAAAGCGCAAGAAACAAAACCCTATATTTCTGCATCTCTTTCTCTCGAAAGACGACGACGAAGACGAAGATCGAAAATATGTTTACAAAAAGGGGAAGAAAAAAAAAAAAAAAAAAGGGGAAGGTCCGGAACGATCTCCCTGGATTACCATGTGAGTTCTATCTGACTATCTCTTTCTCTCACCTGCGCTCACTGACACAGTCTGTGAGAAGTGAAAGAAGAAAAAAAAAAAGAAAAAAGAAAGCGAAATCCTTCAGAAGAAGTCGTCGGAGGAGGGCAAGGAATTGAGGAGGTCGTGGAGGTCACGCGAGTGGTCTTGGCCGAGGCGGAGGGCCTCGAGGACGCGCTCGAAGTCTAAGACGCGGCAGGGGATGCGGAGCACGCCCTTCTGCTCGTATCCGTACTCCTGGGCCGACTTGTTGAGCAGCTTGACGAAGATCGGGTGGTTGAGGAGCTCGGCCGACACCACGAACCGCTCCATCTCGTCGCCCACGTAGACGGGGACGTGGCCCTCGGGGACCACGGGGGAATTGGACGAGGAGCGCCGTAGCTTGGCTCGGAACGACTCCGCCCGCCGCGGCTGCGGCGCCCGATGGCGCAGGAGGCAGTACTGGGACGAGTCGGCCACTCGGGAGAGCCGGCGGATCAGCTGTTTCATGCTTTCAAGTCTGGAAATAGAGAAAGAGAGTAAAAATGGGAAACTCTGAAGAGAGAAAATGAGAGAGATGAGAGAGAGCGTGGAGGGTGTGAGGGGGCGAAGAGGGAATATATAAAGGGTAATAAAGGGAATAAAAAGGAAGGGGGTAGACATGGAAAGGTGATGATGAGAGAATTGTTGGGAGGTACAGGTAGGCGTACTTGGCAGGTACAATTAGTGGGGAGAGATTTTTTTTTTTTTATTATTATTCTTTTATATTTTTATTATTTACTTGTCTTTTCTTTTTTCTTTTTTCTTTTTCTTTTTTTAAAAGAGAGAGAGAGAGAGAGTAAATCCTCCTCTACCATGGCCAGCCTTTTGTGTCTTTTTTTCAAGCAAACAGAAAATGAAGAATAATTAATAGTTAAAGCCTTTAGGTTTACCAAAAAAAATATTAATAAAAAAAGGAAAACTTTAGAAAGTCTTCATCTTTCAACAATTAACAAAAGACACTCATGAACAAAATTTTTTCTCACTTACCCTCGTAACCTTTCGTTTTCTTTCACTATAGACCCTTCAATGCCCAAAATTGTATCGTTTTAATGCCCAAAAATAGTGTCATTTTGAAGTTTAAAACGGTGAGTTTAGAGTTTAAGAATCCAAAATGAGATAAAATAAAAGATCAAGGGGATAGGTGACAAATTTTTGCTTATGAGTGTCTTGTACAAAACACTAAAAGATAAGAGACTTTCTGAAGTTTTTCCTAAAAAAATCTTTACTTCAACTCTTTAACTTTAAATTGCTCTCAATGTGAATCTTTTTGTTATATTTTAAACGTTATATGATGTTTATACTTCTAACTTTATATAAAATTTTAATTTTTAAAAATAAAAATAAGAGATATTTTAATTTTTTATATTTTTAATAATTAAAATTAAAAAAAAATAAGAACAATTAAAATTCAAAAGTTTAAAATAAAAGATTTTAAAATTTAAGTAGTTTGTCAGATTGGGTAAAAGTTAAAAAGTAAAAAAAAGGGTAGGGATAGGGAGCGCAATTTCCGGGGTAGACGGGTGTGTATTTTCCGTGGTCCGGTTGCAGTACAGTTCCGTGAGTCTGGATGTCCCTTTATGGCTTTAACGCCTTTGTCTTTTTACCTCACTTTCCATGTGTCACTTTTACGCCCCTTCACGCTCTTCTCAGCGCCGAATCCCCACATTCCTCCGTTTCTTCTGTTGTCTCTGCGCTGTTCAACTTCAAACATCAATAGATTTTACGGGAAGGCGTGTGTGAGTCACGCGCGTTTGGAGGAGGGTGAGCACGGGATTCCCCTTTGTTAAACAAGGATAAAAGGAGGTGATATTCATGTTCCGCTTTTTAGGGGTATGGATTATTATGGCACGTATTTTTCGGAATCTTGCGCCATGCCTTTTGGCAAGCTCGTTCACATTTCTGTTGCTGCGTGGAACCTCACGTTTCCCACCTTTTCATCTTCTATCTAAAATTATCATTAAGTTTGAAATTACCACAGTTAAAAAAACAATATAAAAATATTTAACATTTTTTTATATTAAAACTTATAAAATGTATCTTACATGATCATCTTTTAATTTTTTTTTTTTTTTTTAAAAAGTTTGTAAATTCATGTAAGTCCCATACAAATTCAATAACAAATATATTTATTCACTATAAAGGAGTGGTTGAAAGATATAAATTTTATCATTTTTCAACTTGTAAATATAAATTGAAAAAAGTTTGGTTTCCATCTTTTGTTCATCTCCATATAAGAGAAAAGAAATTTCCCATTGAATATGTGGGATGACATGTAGATTACAGAGATTCAATGGGAGACTGTGTCTCACAAATTTAATGATAAATTTACCAAAAAAAAATTGGGACAAACAATAGACAAGAAATGAATGTGTAACACTTCTCATATAAATTTATTATGACATTCAGAAAAATATAGCAAGATGGTGGTGATTTTAGGATAAGTGATGATTTAGCATGGTATCAAAGCCAAATATTTGGAGATCGAACCATGATTCTCCATCAATTCACCCCATTAAAATTAAATATTTCACGTGTTGGGGTTAACCTATTAAAAGAGATGAAGTTTGAACCCACATGTAAGGAGGATTGTTAAAGTAATAATTAAGTAATTATATTTACTTATTCTTATCCGTTTAAATTTATAGGAAAAGTGGTGATTTAACTAACAATAAGCAAGAGAAAATTCAACCAAAGTACAAAATTTAGAAAAATGTTGGGAGATAGAGAAATAGATTAAAAGGCAATTGAACACGAATTTTTTTTTTTTTGGGGGGGGGGGGGGTGGGTGGGGGGGGGTTCATTGAACACGTTACTAATATTAAACATATGGTTGTGTTAAAGAGGCAACTTTAAAATTACGGCCAAGTGGGGACGAAGACGAATGAAGGCTATACTTTTAATGTATATTAATGGTTGAATTAATCCACTAATAAATCAAAAATAACGTCTTATCGTCAAAAGATAAGTATCAATAAAATGACTTATCGCTAACTCTTCAATATCATCAAAGTGGAGCACGTACATGCATTGTTTACATGTAGACAAATATTGAGTACAAATCTTTGTACCTCGTTCTACGGATGTACAAAACTACCTTTGCATATGACTAGAGAGGTACATGTGATCAGAGCATTCTCAAATTAAATTGCTAATTATTATTTATTATTTTTTTAGTTTAGTTAACTATTTTTCAAAACCTACATCCATCGGTGCTGGTGTATCTAAATTTCTTATCTATTTTTTTTTATTTTAAAAAAAAAAATTGCAATAGTACAAATCTTTATGAGATAGGACTATTCAGAGAGCGTCTTGCGTTGATTTTACAATTAAGTCAAACTTAATTCAAAAGAAAGATGTTTTTTTCTTTTTTAAAATTAAATGCTGGAATATAAATGTAAAAGCATAATTCAAATGGAATGGAGTAAAGGATAGGGAGTTGATGATTTCAAAACTAACCTCGTAACAATGCTAATCGTATTTAACAAGTGAATTTCATTCTAAACTCTAGTACTCATTATTCTTGTAGTGGTAATGAATTAAAGTAGCAAAATAATAGACTTTAATTCAACTACCAAATATTTCATGAAGGAATAAAATATCCAATATAAAAATTGTCAAGGAATTAATTGACTAAATAATAAATAATCTCTAGAGTTCAGTTACAATTATTTAATAAAATTAATTGTAATTAACAGTAACAACCCATGAGATGATGACAAGTGTCACAGAGCTATCGGAGCTAGAAATTTTCTCTTAGACTACGTCTTATGTACACAAGTCTATGCCATTATATCATAACGATCTATGTATATTTTTCGTATATTTTAACGCTACGTTTAAAAATAAAAAAATAAAACATCTCTTATACTTTATATATAAAAAGACAGGCTGATAGCGATTTTTAACCATTCCCGCCTACTTCTAAAATCACTAACCACTCGTTCTAGGTTGTTAGCAGTTATTTTCAACCACCTTTAAACACAGTTAAGCAATTAGCAAATATTTGATGGTTATAACCGTTCCGTTTATATGCCCGAATAAAAAAAACTTGAAGAGTAACTTAAATATGGATACGCAAAACATTTGTTTAATAAAGTAAAATAATATATGTGTTTTGCTAATAAAACGTAGACATAAAAAGGTACGTGTAAAGAGTCCAAGACAAGTCGTTGGTTAGGTGGTAAAGCGAGGCACTAAAATAATAGTGGTAGTGGCTGACCCGTCACGCAGGAAGAGGAAGATGGGAGCTAAAAAAAGCAGTGGTGGTTCCGTAGGCGCCGTACAGTCGTGAGTCGTACAGGGCGACTAAGCACCACCGACCCAGCCTCGGCTTTTTCCGAAAGAGAGAGAGGAAAGGAAAGGAAAGGAAATTAAAGTAAAGGCTCATGTGTCACGAGTCATGACATGGAAATCCACAATCGCCCTCTGCTTTCTTCTTTTCTCTCTCTCGTCTCGTCTTTATCTAGTTATTTTTATTACACAGATATGCCAAACGAGGACGAAAGAAACAGTGCAAAAAGAGCCCAACTTGGTCTTCCTTTTGATCCGACTTTCGAAGCAAGCGCACGCTTCATCCATCCATCTGCTTTTTAGAACGTACATCTTAATGTATATATATCCTTAATTACCATTATTATACAGCAATAGATTGTGAATACCGACAAACGTAAAAGAGAAGAAAATGGGTTCGGTTTCGGTGTCTGCGCCGCCACTTAACGGTCAAGATTTCTGAGAAACTATATCTTGAAATTGTCAAACTATTTTGTTAGCCCAAGACGACGTTTCTTCTTTCTTTGCCCTTGCTTGGTGCACCAACAAGGAAAACTCGCTGCTTTGGGTTGCTAGCTAGTTGTAAAGCCTCCAAAATTTGAACTATTCAAATACGTGCTAGACAAACCTAATAATGTGAAATATTTGCTTGATGTCTCAATCCTAGTGAACTTTCTTACTTTAAATACAAGCTAGCAACCTGCTAAACCGGGACTAATTGTGTAAGTCTACGACTTAGTAAAATAATATCACAAGGAGTATGCAATGAGCCTTTTAGTAATAGTTTAATACTTGGAAAAGTAAACATGGGTCTTCACAATTTCGGATGGAAAACCAATGGAAGAATCTATTGCACATTTCGATAAATTAGGCCATTAAAAAAAGAAAAACAAAATTGAAGTGTAATCTATTTTAGCGCATTAACTTAGGAACTTATCTAAATTTTTTAAAAAAAAAACTAAAAGAACATTCTTTAATATCCAACCACCCTCTCCATGCACTATTAATGTGATAGTTGAGTTGGTAAAGTAGCAGGAGATAAGGTTCAATTCTCCCCTCCTTTCTTCTTTATGGTCACATATTCGAACTCATTTGCGGTAGTATCTAGTCTGCAAACCAGATACTACTATGAAAGAGTTTTACTAACTTGTACTTTAGTGGGGCTGTGATAACGGATTCGCCTTCCAGATAGTAACTATGGTTCAAATCGAACATTATATAGCAGGTAAAAATTCCAATGATCACGCCCAAGGAAAAAAATTACACTAATTGTCTCTTTACACCCTTTAGTTTAGAGAAAAAGAAAAAAAGAAAAAAAAATAAAAAATTCCACCATGCATGGCAAAACCAAGGATGGTGTGCAAACCAAACAAAGAAAATGTTATCCTTTGTGAATGGATTGGGAATACAAATGATTTTGAAAAGTTTATTACGTACGAGTGGTGGATGGGCTTCCTTGGTGTCAACGGTAGGTGAGATTTGTTTCCTTTCGAGGTGGTGCTTGTCTGTACGTACGTTGCCTTGTATGTGTACCGTGTACGTACCCATATATGGATGGATCGATATGTAAGTCTCACTAAAAACATATTTATTGGAAGTAAGAAATTTCTTGAATATTGTTGATTAACTGTAAATAAAAATTAATATATTCCTTAATTGGAATATTATATATATTGGTTGTTGAATATTGCATGCATGCATATGTTTTAATTAATTAGAAGATGCATGGAAGGTTAATTGTTGTCAATTGGTAAACAACTCGTGCGAAGAGAATTTTGGTCCGACCCATTCCAACCGTACATGCCTGGGGCTGCCTGCCTCTCACCATCTCATTTAATTTAGTCTTCTCGATCTTTGAAATTTGAATATATGCTCGATCGTCTCAGTCAAACATTTCTGCACTACTCTATTTTCAGAAAGCCAAGGAAATTTAAAACATTTATTCGAATTATTTCTTTCCCATTGTAATGGGCCCATTTGCTGACTATGGCTCATATATATGCAGTAATGAAGACAATTATTCTTATCATCTAATCATGTAAAAAATAATAAAAATAAAGGAATTTTATTATTTACCTACAGTGGACTTAATATATATATATCTCTCTCCTAAAGGGCATATATATATATAGAAATTAACTTGTGATCAAACTCTTTATTTGTGTATTATTATATAATAATTCTTTACTACGATAATAAGCTATCAAAAAAATAATAATAATAAAAAAATAAAAGTGAAGTGATAGGGGAACGTGAGTGGAAGTTTCTTCTGCTTGGACTTGAGGGGAAAGTTGGCGAAGAATTTTGCGACCGCCAAGCATTTTCCTGTGTCAAAAGTAATATATTTGATTGAACAAAGACGTACGACAGTTCTTAAGACCTATTTATTTATTTATTTAATATATATATATGTGGAGTCTCTATGTTCGAAGTTTGAATATCAACTGCATCGATCGTCATTCGTCAACAGCACAAGATTAGAACAATCCAATTGAGAATCAAGTAATCAACTATAATAATAATAATCTATTTGTGTTTTTTTAATTACTAATATTGTCTATTGAGATGATATCACTCGATCGAATTAATTGAATGGAATAATTTTTCTATGAACTTGTAAAATTAAAGAAAAAATCAAATTTAGTACCTAGGATTTTGCATTATTTCAATGTACGTGTTTCCAATTTCAACAATCAAGTCTTTAGATTTTGTTCAAGTTTCAAATAGATTCTAACCATCATATTTAGTGATTTTTCAGGTGCCACATTTGACACGTCCTGCACGCACAGAATGTCAGCCACAAACTGGCCATGTCAATCAACGAAACGTCATCGATACCCGAAAAAAAAAAATAAAAAAGAAGCTGAAAATAAGTGAAAAAAATAGGTTTATGCATTGATGCCCATACTTAAATAGACCCGCAATTCTAATAAAGCGGAAGTCACTAGTTTGAATTACCATATCTTTTTGTGAGGGTATCTCCAAAAAAAAAAAAAAATTAATAGACCCGCAAGATAAGCCCCAAATGTGGTTTTTATTTGAGCAAAAAGTTTAATATACATGACTTTCACGACTTTAATTGACACTTATTTATTTAATTTATTTATTCCCAAAATACCCCCAGCACAATTTTTTTTCAAAAAAAATCCAAAAAAAACCAAAAACAAAAACGGGGTGGTTGGCCACCATATATTTATATATTTTTTGGGTTTTTTTTTGGAATTTTCTTTTTAGAAAAAAAAGTGTTCAGGGCATTTTTGGGAATAAATAAATCAAAAATTAAATTACAATTGAAAAGAAAAGATCATTATTTTAAACTTTGAAAGTAAAAGTGAAAATGAGTGGATGCTTCAGAGGGGGTATAGTGTAATTTCCCCTAGAAAATAACTTGCATAAAAATATGGCATAATTATGTCTTATGTTCTCACCAATCAATCACCCTTCAATTCTTCTTCCACCGCCCATTCCCTCCTTTCTTTCTTCTTTGAGGTATTATAGGGGCCGGGTCTTTTGACTTTTAATCAGCACTATCTCTAATTGGAGGGGGAAGAACGTGAACAACACGTTAAGGCGAAAGGGAAGGGAAAGAGACGGGGTAACTAGCTATAATATATATATATATATATATATATATATATATATATAGACTATAGGAATTAGTATCCCTTAATTGTAAGTTGTAACCCCTGAATTAAATATTGAATACACACTAAAATCATTAATTAATTAATTAATGCCACTCAGTCGACGTACGGAATGGAACGGCCACCGTCCTTCTACGCAACGTTGAGAGGTGACTTGTTAGATGTAAATTGATTGGTTCGGTTTGGTTTGGTGGGATCCACTTTATTTATAATTTTATTTTTATTATCTACTTTTCATTATTATTATTTGTAAGTTTAGAATCTATATATATATATATATGACTGTCTGTACAAGAGGAGAGAAGAAAGATTCGAACTAGTGACATCCGTTTTATTAGACGTGATTCCAACCGATTGAACTACCTCTTAGGCATTCACAATAGAGGAGCTAATTTTTTTTATGTAAAATAACTCTTCAAAACTCAATTTATCTAGTTTAGTTAATAACTTTTTAAGGACCTCCTACATCCGATTAGTTATATTTTTATCTATATCATTTAATTTTAATTATTTTTTAATTTTTTATAATGATTGTATTTTTCTTAATGTCTTATTTTTCAACTTTTGAGAAAAAAGTGATGTGGAGAGAGAAATAATAGGAGAAAATTTTAGAAAAAATGATATGTGAAAGAGAAATAGTAGGAGAAAATTTTGAAAAAAGAAAAAACAAGTGAGAAACAATAAAAAAAAACATGGGAAGAAAATTTTGTGAAAGATAGTGGGAGGAAAAAATAAACGTGGGAGAAAATATAGGAAAATAGCTCTTTCAATATTGCCGCTACATGTAGCTTTTTTTTTATCTTATTTAATAAAAAATTTATTCTACATTTTTTTTAGCTTATTCAATGTAAAGGGTATTTTATCAATTTAAATAGCTATTTTAGATAAAAAAAAAAAATGGCATTTAGCTATTTCATTATAAATGCTCTTAGAGACTTAGAATCTATATATATATATAGCCGGAGAAAGGGACGCCAATAACAAATTATGTGAATTAATTAAAAAAATAGGATTTGGTTTGCATCTTCTTTACCCTCCAATTCCATTCCTAATTAAATTTGTCTCACCTATTATTCATTATGCCAATAATCAGAGATAAATTTAATTATTTAATTAATATTTTAAAAAATATAATATATTATAATGATAATTGATAAGTCTGGAATGAATAATAAAAAGAAAAGGATAAGAAGTGCAGCCGTACCCTGCCAGCACATATGGGTATAGGAGTAGTGATTTTTGGCCTATCGGGTATAGGAGTAGTGATTTTTGGCCTATCGGCATGCTTAAACAATAAGCACATCAGTATTAAAATATTATTAAAATAATAAAAAATAAAATAAAATAATATTTTAATACCGACGTTCTTATTGTTAAAATACGCGGGTGGGCCAAAAATCACTGGTCACGGGCACAGTGTGTAGAGCGTAGGGCCAGCGGTCGCATTTAAGGTGAGGCATATATATCAATAAATAAATTTGGGCACTCAAAACAGTCAACACTTTGACTTTCTTGGCCAATGGGTGACCTTGCTTGCTCATTCAACAAAATCAAACTCACTTTAAATGTTCCAAGTTACGTACGGAGATCATCTTTTAGTTTTCTTTCCACTTTTTATTTATTTTTTTTGTTTTTCTAAGCTTATTACAAATATTTAACAAAGGAGTATTCTTTTTTATATTTGAAACTTTCTAAGTTACCTTTTTTTTCTTCCCAAACCCTTTTTTATCCTCTAAGCAAGCAAGGAAAAAGGGGATACCATGATTAAACAAACGCAACAAGGGAGTGTACTCCGACAACAAAACCCAAATAGTAAATATAGTACAAATTTTGGATCCAATCCAAAATGACCAAACAACAAGCAATGATGATTGTCAATGATTTCATATGAATCATAAGCAAGCCGAGCTTTTTCTATGGACACACAAAGTGCTTAGTGTTTATATGATGTAGGAAGAAAGAATTAATTACTTTTTAGATTTATTTAAGTTTTATTGATCATTTAGGTTTTATATTTTAAGTGTTAATGTATTTTTGTAATTCAATATTGGGCTTGGCCCAAAGTCTATCAAAATAGGGTTAAAATTATTTTATATTTTTAGAATGGGCTTTGCCCAAAATCATTCAAATTAGGGTTAGGGTTTATTTTGTAGTGTTTATTTAAATGCTCTTTGTACTCATACGAATATCAAATTATAATTAATGAAAAAAATGTTTTCTTGGAGGCATGAATGTTCTTATCTTTTGCTTGGTAGTAAAACTCTACCAAAACCCCATTATCAACTTGATTAATTAATTTTTTTTTTTTTATGTTATTCTCGTTTCGTCCTGCGCCAATTTATGTATCAGAATTTGGAGTTGAACATGAAATTAGAAACGAAGGCCATTACGCTTCATATTTTGGCAAGTAAAATTAGATATATTATTCTTTATAGCCAAATAAGTTGGAAAATAAATTGGATCGTAGTTGTGGCAATTAAATTAATTTGCACAAGTTGAGAAAGAAGACAAAAGATAGAGAGTTCAGTAGTAACAAATATGTGAAGTTGGCATTAAATGGAGAGTTGGATGACAAAGGTACTTATAATTATACCTGAAGACAACATCACAACCGCTCTATAATTATTTCATTTCTTCAACTCCATCGGTCCCATTAAGCAACACCATTTTCCAAAATTAATAATAATAATAATAATAATAATAATAATAATAATAATAATAATAATAATAATAATAATAATAAAGCAAGACCACCTATATTAATGTTGGGATCCAACTTTGTTTGTTTATTTGTCTCATTTTCACTCTTATGTATACATCTCGACAAAAACAAAAATGAATTTCATAAGCTTATTACTTTCGCAAAACATTCGTCGGAAATAATTGAAAAGAGCCAACTTAATTATGTCTTTTATTGTTATGTAAATTTGCATACAAGCCAAGCAACTTCATATCACTAGATTTGGTTTGGGTGGGAGAATGTCCCAGTTTTATTCTTTGAAAAGGATTTGCCAAGCAAGAATCTTCAAACTCGAGCTCAATTCGAGTTTAGATAATGTGGTCAGTTACATGTGCTAACGTGGAACCAAAGACATATATCTGCCTTACAGTTCATTTGAGTGGCGATAATATGGAATTCCATTAATTGGGATTGACGGAAACTAACGAGATATTGATTTTATATTTTCTCATAGGTGAGGTATCAGATTTGATTGTTTTGAAAACCTATGGACGAAAAAAAAAAAGTGCAAACATAAATACTAAAAAAGTACTTAACCCTAAAATAAATCAATTTTAAGTTGCAAATTAAATTTTCCTCCATTAGCAAGAAAAAAAAAGTCAAAATAATCATCCGGAAAACTTCACTTATTATCCTTAATCTTTTATCACTTTTGCAATCATACTCTTACATTTTAAAAAGTGTTAATTTAGTATATTCATCCTTTTTTTTTTTTTTTTTCAATTTAACCCTTCCCTTAGAATTAAAGAATAGACCCACAAATTGAGAGTAGGAAAGAATATTGGAGCATTTTTATGAGCCAAGTTTTGAAAATAATAAAGAAGGTTTAGGGGCCTAGAGAGTAGAGAGTGTCCCTTAGTGTCCCCTAATTGGGTCCCTTAGGCTTGTTTGTGTTGGGAGGGAGTCACGGGCGTTTGCTCAATTAGTTAAATAAGAAGACGGTGGAGGTGGAGGAAAAGAAACACTTATGAAAGCAACATTACTAAATACTACAACTACTGCAGAGTTTAACTTAATTAACCTCCATTTTTTGTCATCTTAATTTGTCCTAATCTATAATTAACTACCACTCTCTCTCTTTCTCTCTCTAGCTTTCTCCTATTAGTTATCGTCTTGTGCGTAAGTGTATCTATTTGTACTGGCATGCAATCTCTTGCGGGAATCATGTCACAAATACTTTATTTCTTTATCCTTTGAAAGCATATTTCGTTGATTTGGAATCTAAATTTCAGAAAATTTGATTTAAAAATATACAATTTGAAAACGTAATTTTTAAATAATACAGTTAAACGTTTGATAAAATTGTTTTTAACGTTACCATATATATATATATATGAATCTTATAAAAACAACGATTCAATTTAATAATATTTTGATTATAGGCTATGTTTGGCAATGGAGTGGGTTGGATCGAACCCAAAAATTCAAAAAATTTCTCTAAAAATCAATCATAATATTCTTACTTTTTATATCATATTAATCATTTTTTATTACTACTCAAATAAAAAAATCCCTATAAAATAAAATTTTTATTTTTTTATACAAAATATCAACCGAATTTACTATAATACTGGTCTACTTCCTCAAATTCATTTATTTGTCGAACATAGCCTTGTGTGTCTTTCTTTCTTTCTTGAATACGTAATATCCATAAATTGAAAATAATAATATTTGGGAATTGAATATCATTATTCTACTGAATTAAATTACCATTAATAATATATATAATAGATCGAGTACGACATGTACGTACGACAAGCACTGTTTGACTGAAAAAACCCATGTGGTATCCAACGCCAACGCCAACGCCAACGGTGTTTCAGTTGAACTGATGCGTGTCATCCGACATGCAAATCGGACAACAAAACATTAAAAGTGCATGTGCTCGTGCGGATGACTTGTGTACATTTTTTTTTTTCTATGAGGTAGGTAGTTGAAATCTGCCACCACATGTCTTGAAGAAAACGTACACATTAAAGACGAGCTCTTTCCAAGCATCTTCCAACTTTGAAATCATCTCTCAGACTTGTCTCATTGTAGATTTGTCTATTTTTTATACAGAGATAAAATAAAAAGTGGATAGAAAATAAAAATTAAGGCATTGTTTGTTAAAATTTCACTACTATTCGCTTCATTTTTTTTTTGTTTTAAAAAAAATCAATATCAAAACATTCTTACTTTTATATCACATTATTTATTTTGTATATCACTTCATTTACTTTTTACTACAATTCAAGTAAAAAAATCACTATAAAACAAATTTTTTTCATTTTTTAATACCACTTTTTCATTTTCTTATATCAATCATTATTTTCATTTTTTTTAAATGTGAACAGTATCATGAGGGTGGTGGTGTTTGCCAAACACCCTCTAAACATTTCTCGTTGTTAAAAAGAGATACATGTATTTCTTTAACAAGAAGCGTTTCTTATCCATCTCATACCCATCTCTTTTGTAAATTTATGATTAAATCTAGTCCTACAAATTTAATGATAGATTTACCAATCTCTAATACGTAGACAGACAAAAGATGGGCGAAAGATGCAAACCAAACACTTCTCTTCGTTAAATCATTTTGTGGGCTGAACTTAAAATGCCCATAACAGATAATTAAGGAATTATTGCAACCCTGGACGGAAAATGGGCTTTACAGATAAATAAGCCCAATTGATTATTGGATCCATACTCAAGTTTGTAAATGGGCCAATCTTTTAGGGAGAGACAGCACTCATAAGCCTCTCATGACTAATTGGGCTTTCCTTTTTACTAGTATTAGTACACTCCCAAAAGGTCCAGAAACTTTCACTTTTTTTTTTCTCTACAATTACAAATATTTCATATTTCGAGATTAAAGAATTAGGGGGTAATTATATTTTTCCTCGTGAACTACAACGCATTGTCACTTTGTCTCATAAATTGACAATCCAACCTCATCAAACTATCATTTTGTGCCCAAAACCCTTACTTCCATTAGTTAAAAGCGTTAACTCAGACAATCATCCGTCAATTTGCCATCATGAACTACAACGCATTGTCACGTAGACCGTCTGAGTTAACGCTTTTAACAGACAACAATAGGGTTTTGGGTACAAAATGGAAGTTTGATGGGATCAGATAATAAGATTGTTTGTTCATGGAGGCAAAGTAAAAATATGTTGTAGTTTATGAGGGTAAAAGGTAATTACTCGAAAGAATTACAATCAATTTATATGCACTTTGGTATTTCATAAACGATTACTTGAATGTTTGTTACGGAAAATTAGAAAAAGCTATTTAAATATTATTTCAAATAAATGCTAGACAATAGTGAAAAGACAAAGTTTTCCTCTAAACTGGGATAGAGGAATTCCCTTCAACCTAATTTATAAAAATGACATATGTCTCTTGAACATGTGAGATGCACATATTTTTTAATAGCAAGGACAAAGTTTGAATAAATTTTATTAAAAACTCATCTGCATCTCACATGTTATTAAAAAAAAGTGACACATGTCACTTTTATACATTAGCTCAATTTGAAGAAAAACTTTGTCCATAATGAAAAGTCTTTTTATATTAAAATGATATTAAATGTATTTAGACAAGAGTTAAAATAACTCGAGAGATAAAAAAAACTCTAGAGTTAAGAATTACAAGAACTCAAGTGATAAGAGTTACAAATAATAAATTAATTTTTTTATTGTTAATGTAAAAATATAAAAGACCTGTATTCATACTTTTTATTTTTAAATAGAATATTATATACAATCAAAGATATCAAGGAAATATATACATATATATATATATATATATATATAGCGAAGAGGCCCTTTTATGTGTGGACGTATGTCATAGGCCAAACCACCTGAATTTTTTGAGCCTCTCTTCCTTATTCTCATCTCTTTTCTCTAAATTAAAAGTTTTAGTAAAATAGCTAAAATCATTTATTTTAGAAGTTTTCCTACATTTAAATAAAATAATAAAATTTTTTAAAAAAAAATCTGTTGCTAGTGCGGATACCTACCCCTATATACGACAACTAAAAAGGCGTAGTACACAAATCGTTGCTAAGCAGACCATGTGGATGTGGTGGTGACAAAAACCCAAATATTTCTATTAATTAAAAATCAATAAAGAAACAGAAAAGTGGATAAATTGATATTCTCAAGGGCATCAAACCTCCAATTGATTACTTCATGGGAATAAACCTCCAATTGCCTTATATTATACAAAATGAAATATAAGAAAAGAAAAAAGAAGTTTAACCCAAATTTAAGTTCAAGTTTAAGGGATATAGTTTTAGTGGGTATGTTACGATCCTAGTGTCCCATATTACTTAAATTTAATAATTTTTACCATGTGCATATAAGTTATTGTGCATCATTCTCTTGCAATCCGATTTTTAATAGTGAGTTCTACTCAATGTTTGTATCATTTGGTATCAAAGCTAACCATCACATTGAGGACTTCGAGTTACAAAAGAGGCGACTTATGGGCTAGTTTAAATACTAATAGATAAGTGGAGTCGCTAAAAGAGAAAGGGCTTCTATCGAGTCAGTGTCTATAGAGTGGGCCACCGTAGATGTTGGCCACGAAAGTGTGATAATTGTAAGGGAAAGGTGTCCAAGAGCTTATATACACATGGTCAATAATATTAAATTTAAACTCGTAACATACCCACTAAAACTTTATCCCTCACATCAAGTGTTATATTATTTGAACAAAACACACCAAAATTTTATTTTATTTTACATCTCTGCAAAATAATAATAATAATAATAATAATAATAATAATGAATGAGAATTATAACTAATAATTTTCATCTTCAAGAAGTAGCTGAATCGATTGAGACCTCGTTTAATAAAATTAAAGTCACTAGTTTAAATTTTTCTTATACCTTTTATGTGAACATGTAAAAAAAAAATAAAATAAAACTAATAATCTTCATTTTGAGAGATGTCATTTTCAGCCAACTTAGCTCTTATTTAAGGACATAAAAAAACAAGTGGTTTAAATATTTTTATATTTAAAAAGTGCCAATAAGCAAGCAAGCAGAACAACATTACACTTTTTCTTTAGGACTGTTTTGACCCTCAACACTTTTTCTTTGAGTCTGTTTTGACCCTGCAGAACAATTTCAAGATTGAGACTGTTTTGACCCTGCACAATAATTTTGTCTTTAATGACATTTGTGCCCTCAATTTCTTCCTCTTATACTTAAAGCTGATGGGATTATATGGTCTTTCTATTATTATTTTTTTTAAAAAAATATCATTTATTTCCCAAATCCTAACACGTACACCTACTTCCCCTTATTTTTCCACGTACCCCCCACTTGCCGACAAATCGACAAACAACCTATTCCCAACATTTCTTGATAATATTTAAATTATTTTTGGTGGGTTTTTTTGTTAGGTTGCTTTTGTTTGCTTTAGATTTGGAACATGTGTTTACTAGAGATTTGGTAGGATTGATTCATAAAAAAAAAAAAAAATTGATTTCTTTTTTTTAGTGTTTATTAATTTGCTTGATTTTTTTGATGGGTTTGTATGGGTTTTTGACTTTTTTTTTTTGGAGGTTTCGGTGTTGATTTTTTAGGTTTTATCTTAGAGTTAGTGTGAACCCTCAAGTGGATTTTTATATGGTTTGGTTGAATGGGTACTATGTTTTGAAGTTTGATTATTAGTCTTATCCTATAATGATATTCTGGGTTGTTTGATTGAATGGTTGTGAGGGCATAAGGTTGAATGTTATTTACGTAATGTTTTTTGTGGGATTGGAGTCGAATTCAATTAAGCTATATGAATTTCTCTGTAAGTATTTTGTAGAGGTGTTGCTTATTGGCACTTTTTAAGTATAAATAGATGTAATGAATTACATATGTTATTATTGAACATTGGGAATCAAGCACGTGCCATCCCACATGCAATTTTTTAGAATGGATTAATAAGTTTATGAAACTATGATATTATGAAATAGTTTTGTTTATAAAATTATTATTGTTAAGGAAAATGTTAGGGTTCTCCCCTTACTGTTCTCCTAGCGCTCTTCGAGTCTTATGTAGAACATGATTTATGAAAAAATAAAATTGTAATGGCATCTACCACCGGTTTTTTTAGGCATTAGCATTAAATTTGAGGCATTAGCATCAAAATTGAGGTATTAGTACTAAATTTAGGATGATAAAATCTATTTTGGATAACACCATTCCTAAAAGGTTAACTTTCTATCCTTAAATTTTAATTTTGAATTCAAAAATAAGTTTTAAAGCATTAAAATTTAAATATTAATTTATAAAAATTAATCTATTAGAAAAAAAAATGATACTATAAATTTTTTTTTTCTTAATTTATGTTTTACTTAAGAATGAAAAAACGCTAGAAAAACATTAAGAAAAGAACCCATGACAAATTCCTATTGTTAATGTTAAGAATCACAAAAAATATAATACACCAGCATATAAATATAAGTCAGCAAACGAGCCGTTAAAATATGTGTAAGTTTTGGTTTTTATTTTTAACGCCGACTTGAACTCGTGAGTCGTGGCCCACTTTAACTCTTTAATGGGAAACGATTAACTGACGCCGACATGACATCACTGGGCCGCAACTTGACCAATTCTGAGCTCTTGTTGGTCAAAACCTTCCATCTAATTTATGCCTTTGGAATCTGGCAATCAGGACCTATTCAAAAAATTGATTGATATTGAAAAAAACATAAAAATATTTAATAAGAAAAAGTTCAAATTTTTTGTGCTGCATTTTTTTTTATTTGAATAATATTAAAAAGTGACATGACTAATATGATGTAAAATATAAGAATATTGAGAGTTAATTTTTTTTATGAACAGTATATATATAGCTCTTGCCTAAACACTAGCTTTCTCTGTTCTCATTTTTATTATTTCAAAAATTACGGCTTTAATTAGAGCTACGAGGCATTTCACATGCACAATGAAATTTTTGGTAGATCAAAGACTTTTCAAAACTTGATTTAGCAGGTATCGCATGCTACCAAGTTCATCTTTAAAAAAAATTCAGGTATGTACATTTATTATTAAATGATAAAAACATATGTCAACTCAAACCTTAGTTACTTCAGTAAAGTGTCAACTCAAAATACTTTAACAATAACATATACATTTTTTTTGGAAATGTTCGCATAAGAAAAGAATGAGCTAGATTCAAATTAGTGATCTTCATTAAGTGTGATTCACAGTTGATTGAACTATTCCTTTGAAAACTATGAGATAAACTCATAAAGTACACTTAATGGGATTAAGTGTCAATGTCAGATACTTTAAGAGTAAAATGTCACTATTTAAACTTTAAGAGTAAGATTAAGTGTACATTCTCTTTGTATTCTTCTAAAATTGATGTAATTTTTAAAATAATCATTAGTCAAAATTTAATAGTAATCTATCACAAATTCATTGATAATTTTAAAAGTTACATTAATTTTGGGAGGACACAACAAAAATATGAGGATGATATTTACTATTTAGCATTACTCTAAGAGCTTGTGTTGGTATTGCATTTAAGTGGTCTAAAAGTATGTTTAACACTAAAAAAAAAACATTTGAAAAAAAAAGTACTTGTTTGGTAAAAATAAATTAAAACTGCTTTTAAAGATCTAAAAAACCTAAAAATGGTCACAACGCATTTTCGGCAAAAGCTTAAAAATAAAGTTTTTTCCTAAAAGTGCCTTTTGACTTGAAAACTATATTTCTCAAACACAATCTCAAACATATCATAAATAATTGGTCTCTAAAAAGGGAGGAAGAACGGGTAATAGATGTAATACTTCAAACAAATTAATAAGTAGCAAATCTTTAAAATGAAAGTTATATAGTTATAATAATAGTCCAAATAACATTTTTGATTCATGAAAATAATAATATGTCTATATAATACATCTAAAAGTTGAAGAACAAGAATGACCTTGAAAAATTATAAAGTTACAATTCGAACTCAACTAAGACTCAATTTTTCTTTTGAGTGGCCCAAAAAAAAAAAAAAAAAAAAAATTGTGGGTGTAGGAAAGAGAGAGCCTTAAACTAGAAGAGAGAGAAATTGATTTTAGATGTTGGGTCTTAGTTAAATTTAAGTTATGGTTGTATCACACTTTCCGATAAATACCCCCAGAAACCTAATGGTAAAGGACTCAAGATAGAGAAAGTGAGAGGCTAGGAAGCAGAAATGAGAGATATTATTATTTAGGAAGGCTTTTGAAGCAAAAATTACAAACTCTACGACTTTGATTCATATATAATATTTTAATCTTGTGTTTATCTATATGCTGATTCCATGTGGGCATTTAGAAGTAATTTTTGTGGCAACTTGAGCCTTAAGAATTGAAGATCGGGTTGAGTTGGTCCTAAAATATTAAAGCCAAATGCAACTCTACGCAATACGCAGGCTTAAGGCTGCTTTAATATGAATAAAGTGTGGAATATTTTGAATCCTCAAAAGTCAGAAAGTGAAGCTGCCCTTTGGCGATGCAAATATCTCAACGCAACTCACTGTGCTGGGCCAACCAAGCTTGAAAATTACACGAGCTGAATTGACCCCAAAGCACCACCTGATCAATTGATTGCTATGCCGATAGCAATGGACGCTTTTAACATTCTATTTGTAAACTCAATATAAAATTAAAGGGTTAAAATTGAGGAGTCTTAACCCGTCTAATTGAATGAATTATATTAAAGTTGATCTATTCATGTTTAAAAGTTACCTGAATTCAGCACCAGAAATATAATGGCACGCAATTTTTGACATGGCCCGTGAACCTGACTCGAATCTAATACAAAATTAGAAAATTAAAGTGGAAGAATTTGACCAAGCAATTGAATTACGTGGAAACACAAATTACACACCATTTGACAATATATAGGTGCGCGTGGGTGGGTGCCGCAGCTGCCGTGGGGCGTAGCTTCAATGGCGACTCTTCTCCAAAGCTTTGAATGTCGAGACTGATAATATTATATAATATACTTCTAAAAACCAATGTTAAACCCAGTGATTGGGATATCTCTATTACTATATCAACCATATTGAGACAGAGTAAGCGTTGAGTCTGGTGGATCATGGCGCTCTGTATCTGTAAATTGTAATCTCATTGCTCCTTTCTCCTCCTCTGTTCTGTGCCCATTTCCATCCATCCATCAATCTCATATTAATATACAAGAGAGATACGTAAAACTGATGGTGGGAGGATCATCACCATCACCAGTTTTAGTCTTTTTTTTGTGCTGCTTGCATCTTTGGCCAGCTGCTTCACCTTGCTCAAGCTCAAAATGGAACCACCGCTGTTACAGATCCTGCTGAAGGTATCTCTCTCTCTGTTACTAATTATCCAGTAAGAAAAGGAATTACAAGAAAACTATATATATATATATATATATATATATCTGTGTGTGAAGATGGAGTAATCTCTTATATATTTTTGTGATTGTTGAGATGATTGAGTTCGTTCAAACTTCAACCTAAATCCTTTCAACTTTTGATTTCTGTACGGTTGAATTCTGGGTTTGAGGAAACCGATGCTGAACCAATCAAAGAATTGTGCAGAAAAGTACTGGAATATAAATATGCAAAATACATTATCCACTTTTTATGTAATCATCATCATTTCCTCCTCCTTTTGTACTTCAAAGAAGTTTTCTTAAAAGCGTATAAATTAAGGGTATTTTTTTTTTTTTTTAACTCGATTTCATTGTATCAAACTTTTACTTTGATGCAATTTATCTCTTTGTCAATTTTTCACGTTAACTACTAATAAAAGCTATGAAAAATACCATAAAATTTTTGTTTTTTCTTTTTAAATTAATTTGAAATTTTAATAAATACTATTTCATTCATTTTACGGTTTATTTTGATGCTCAAAGGGAGATTGCATCAAATTAGAAATTTGAGGAGTAAAATTGAGAGTTTTTAAATTTTGAAGAGTTTTTCAAAATGCGTGAAAGTTCAATGGGTTTTTGTGAAGTTTCTCATTATTTTTGTTGTTAATTTTTTTTTTTGGAAAATTAAAAAAAAAAAATTTGAAAAGATAAACTTAATTTCTATGTTTTTATAAGTATTGATGTTTAGTGTTGTGTATGTATATAGATATACACATTTATATTTATTGCTTTATTGCCAAGAATAATTGTCTACTAAGTCACAGCGAAGCATGTTTGGAACCAAAAATTAGAGAGGTTAGGGATGAGTAGACACAGGCTGTACCACTTGATACAAATTTTACATATTCTCAATCATACTCAAGAAAATACATGTTAGTTGGTTAATTAGTGTCACTGTCAACTTTAATTTTTAGTGAATTTTTTTTAATTTTTTTATTTTTTCCATATTGTCTAAAGTCTACCAACGGACAGAGTTTTTCTCCAACTGAGTTGGAGAATTTCATTCAACCTAATCTATAAAAAAGATATGTGTCTCTTGAATATGTGAGATACACTTTTTTTAATGAAATGAATAAATTATATTAGAAACTTATGTGCATCTCACATGTTATTAAAAAAATGAACAGATTATAAACTAGGTTGAAGAAAATTTTCCCAACTCAATTTAGAAGAAAACTCTCTCCCACCCCCACTCTAACTTGCCCCGTCTCTTAGGTGGACAATAGCTATACATTTTTACTAGAAATGTTTTATATATATATATATATGACTAATTTTATCTTATAAATTAATCATTAGATTTAAATTTTATATAAGTTAAACGTGAATCTCACAAATATAATAGTTGATCTATTAAATTTATAAGAGAATATGAGTTAAATATGAAAAAACTTACTAAACTATACTGTCTTTCTTTGAAGCTGTGATTTGCTTATTGCCACGCTTCAATTGTTGGTAACCTTAACTAACTAGTGCTACATCTAATAAAGAGGGAGAGATCGAGTTGATGACTTTAATTAAAAATATAATTTATATATAATAATGGCTATTTGTAGTCTGTATCTTTTCCAACACTCGTGAGTCTCCTATTAAACACATTTTAAACTTATTATTTGTAATATTTTGACATTAAAATGAGCATGTGAAAACAATTGCGAATAGAGAATAACTTCTATAAGGAGCTGGTGTAAACCAGCTCTTTTGTGTCCACCAATTAGAATTAGACAACTAGGATTACCACATCAAATCAAATAAAGTGGAAAACACCCAATTAAAATACCCCCTACCAACAAAACCTTTCTTTTTTCTCCTTTCCCCCCCCCCTCTCTCTCTTGCACCATGCCTTTGGATTTTCTCTGATTTTCTCTCACAATGTGAATTTTTCTCAAACCTGCATCCTAGAAAAATTATTCCTCAAACCCATTAGCTAAGAACTGAATTTTGGTGGGTTTCTAGAACTTCTTTTTGTGCTCTTCTTTCTCCCTCTCTCTTTGAAGGTAGCAAAGATCTTTCCGGAGCCTAACCCAACACCGGAATCCAAACCTCTCTGCTGCCCAATTTGGCGCTAGAGCCCAACCCGATGTCGGAACCTAACCTTTCTCTAAAAAGACGCCCGTGCTCCATCTCTCTCTCTCCAATGCTCCAATTGTTGATAGTGGGTGTTTTAATTGGGTGTTTTTTACTTTATTGGATTGGGTGTGATAATCTTAGATGTCCAATTCTAATTGATGGGCACAACGGAGTTGGTTTACACCAGCTCCTTATAGAAGTTATTCTCTTGCGAATATATATAATTGTGAATTTGAATCCCCTCTCTCCTCCCCTTCCCTTGTATGAAAATAATAATAATAACTAGGTGGGATTTGTTTTGGGCGCAAGCATGAGAGAGATTTGAAAGATTAAAAGATGTATAATTGTGAATTTGATTATTGCAGTAAGGACTTTGAATTCAATATTTCAAAGATGGGAAATCTCAGCGACAGCAGGGCAATGGAATATAAGTGGGGAACCATGCAGCGGAGCGGCCATCGGCTCTCCCACCATCGATGACACAACTTACAACCCCTTTATCAAATGCGACTGTACATACGACAATAACGCTACTTGCCACATTACCGCACTGTATGTTCTTCTCTCTCTTTTCATTTTTGCTTAAAAATTACATTTTTCACAATGCGTTAAAATTTATGAAAGGATGAGTGGTATTAGTTACTTCTGGAAGTTGTCTCAAATTCTTATTTTAATAATTACTCATTTGAGTTTTCTTAAGGTAGAACGAAAGTTTTTTTTTTTCCCTTTTTATATAAGTAATTTGGAATTCCTTATTCAACAAAGAGCATGAGTTGGAGCTATAAATAAAGCATCGTGGTTTCAGCACGAGTCTGAGAGGGACTTTAGCCTAAAGTCGTCCTCTTTTATGTGGGAAGTGGCTTGGTAACTTTTGATGCTGAAAGTGCCCGCGTGAGTTGGGATTTGGTATATTGCATCTTTTGTTAGTGGAATTTCTGTCAAAAAAATTTGGCTTATGCTGAACCACGTAAATATTGTCTTTTGAATGTGGTTAATTTATTTCTTTTAGCTCAACCGGCTGGGATCGAAACGGAGGTTATTAGTTCGAATTTTTCTCACTCTTTTGTGCGGACATGTAAAAAAAAAACTTATTTCTTTTCCCTCTTCTCCACTAGGTTGTCATCCAAAATTTTATGTTGTTATAATAACCCAGTATCAAAACTTTTTGCGGTCACAATAGTTGCTAATATTCTTGAGCAGGCATTCATCTACCACCTTAGATTAAACTTACAATTTTGAACTTCAACTAATTAAATTCAAATCAAATGTGAGCAATTTCAATACAAATTGAAGTGCAATCCTTCCATATGATAATCCACTTTTTGGTTTTAAATAACCTTGAAAAGTTCAGTAAAATTATGTTAAGCAACCGACACATAGGTTATTTAATGGCAGACAACTTACACTTCCAAGTATCTTGAACATCTTGCATGTATTAATCTTCCATTTTTTTTGATTGCTTGTTTCTTGAATTTTTATTTTCTTTGCAGGAAAGTTTATGCATTGAATGTTGTCGGTGTAATCCCAGAAGAGCTATGGACTCTAAATTTCCTCACCAATCTGTATGGTTTCTTTTTTATATGTTTGTTTACATGGGTTTTGCAAGAATTTTGGTTACCTTCTTTCTCATGTAAGCTCGGATTGAACTTAGACCTTGAATTTGTGGCTCACAATATCAACCAATTGAAATATGTGTTGTGCTAGTTTTCCACAATTGTCCATTTGCTTTGGGCACTGTTAAATATGCCACGCTTCCTCCATTTTTTACAGGAATTTGGCCCAAAATTACTTGACAGGTAACCTGTCTGCTTCCATCAGCAATCTAACTCGCATGCAATACCTGTAAGCCCATCTTACTTTGATTTGAAACTCCTAGGACATAGTACATTAATATTATTTAACCTTTCCTGTTTTTCTGATGTTTAATGCATTAGGAGTCTTGGCATTAATGCATTATCAGGGGAGCTTCCAAAGGAACTTGGAAGCCTTACCGATTTAAGATCATTGTAAGTCATACTCATTCTCAATTTCGTAAGTCATCTATGTGGCGTTTTCGTGTTGTTGCTTTTCTACGGATATTTGTGATCTTCTTAAAATGAGACTCATTTGTTCTTGTTGCCTTTATCTTTAGATGGTAGTAGGTTTAAAGAGGTGTGTTCACAAAATAGCATGCCTGTTCTGTTGCTTTCTGGATTTCATATACCTGATCTTGGTTATCTGAACCTGAGAGAATAAAATCTTTCACTTATAATTCATTTATTGTTTCACTTGTTAAATTTGCAGGTCCTTTTCATCAAACAACTTCTCGGGCTCTCTGCCATCTGAGCTTGGGAATTTAGTGAATTTAGAACAGATGTAAGTTCTAGTACAATGCATAAATTTCTTTTTTCACTTTAAGTCCACAAAACCATTAGATTGCAATTTGTATCCAGGTGATGGAAGACTTTGCAAATGGTTCTAATAAAGCTACTACTCTGAGGCTCAAGATTATAAGAACTTTGTGACAGCCAATCTTATAATATGCCATATTAAACGGTTTTGCATATGCAAGACTTTGTCTTTTTTCTTTTTCGCATGCTAGAGTAAATTAGTAGCGGCAGAAATGATTTGGTTTATATGACATGGCTATTGTAGAGAGTTGATGCCAGCAATCACATTTTACTATGATATTTAATTTGCACATAGCATGAAAAATTTTGAAAAGTATTCCCTTGAAAAGTTAGCTTGAGAGCTGTCTTTCGGTTGTTAAATCCATGATTTAATATTACTAAATTTTCATATGAGCTGAGGATAGGCTGTTATCAGTAGATTCATGTAAGTTGTTTGCCTTGACAGCTACTTTGATAGTTCTGGAGTTGGTGGTGAGATTCCTTCCACATTTGCTGACTTACAAAACCTCCAAAAAATGTAAGAACTTCTTGTCTTCTTTTCCCAATTGAAAGCTTTCTAAAATGTGCATATAGTTAAAATATAAAAACAAAAACTGCAACCGAATTGTTTGAGGAAATACTTCTTGTCATCTCAGGTGGGCATCAGACACTGAACTCACAGGCAGGATACCCGACTTCATAGGGAATTGGTCAAAGCTTAGTGACTTGTAAGACGATATTGCTAGCCTTAGCGTCTTTTTTGTTTGTTTGTTTGTCTTTGTTTAATCATCCTTGACAAGGCTCAAGCATTCATTACAACACAACGTCAATAAGAAACATTATTGTCGTAAGACTTATGATTGAGCTAATTTTAATCTTTACTTGTTTATTCTACATAAAAGATGCATTATTCACAATTTATGATTAACTACTCCCAAATGCTCTTTTAGGAGGCTTCAAGGGAACTCGTTCCAAGGTCCCATACCCTCAACATTTTCCAATTTGACTTCTCTGACACAGTTGTGAGTGACTGCATCTTTTAGTTAACTTTTTTTTTTTTTTTAATTGTGTATATATTTTTTATTTTTCATTTTGCAGATCTTAACAATCTGATGTATTATATTACTGTAGGAGAATAGGTGATTTATCTAATGGGAGCTCTTCACTGGCATTCATAAAGAATATGAAGTCTCTAAGTTTCTTGTAAGGCAACATCGTAGAGGATATGTAGGATATATGTTTTTTTTTCTCTTCTTTGTTGCTTCCTGAATATGGTATAACACTTTAGTTACATGCATTGCAGAGAGCTGAGGAACAATAACATTTCTGATTCAATTCCATCCAATATAGGAGACTACCAAAAATTGACACAGCTGTAAGTAATTGCCATTGGTTGGTAACTCTTTAGATTCATTCATGGCTTGTACCGTTTTCCAAAGCTATGAAAGCAGGAACCTCTCTATTTTTTGTTAGATTGGACCAACTCAACCTGAAAAAATTAATTTGTAATGATTGCTGTACTAAAATCTAAAGACTGTTCAAGTTTTGACATAATTATCAGGTTATTTCTCCCAGCTTAAAACTTACCCAGTTTGTAATCAACTTAGGACCACTGCATGGTATATCATACACATCTGATTTCTTTTCAGCTTTATTTATCTTTACTCCGTCCTCCTCTTGTTCCTTCTATCTTGTTTAGATGACGTGTAAAGCTTAAATTTTGTCTGCTCCAGTTGCGTGAGAATCATAAGTGTTAATCATTTCTTGTTGATAACTGGTTTTATATATCTCACAACCATTTGATAGTTACTGTTGTATCAGTCCATGTGACAGTATTATATATCTTTTCAGGGATTTGAGCTTCAACAATATAACAGGGCAGATTCCAGACTCCCTTTTCAATTTGAGTTCGCTCTCTTACTTGTAATATGCCTCACTTGCTTAGCTGTGCAGTATACATCCCAACATACTCCTATTTGTATTGAAGAATGTATTGTTTCCTTCATTATCAGGTTTCTTGGAAATAATAAGTTAAATGGCACCCTGCCTGCACAAAAAAGTGCAAGTCTTCTCAACATGTAAGTGCATAAGACATTATGTGCATTCACAATATTATAGTGCATTTAAAATGGAGTTTTCTAACAACTGGTTTTCAACTGTAAAAGTCTACTTTTGGTTGATTAAATTTATTAGGTTTCTCTAAACCGTTTGATGCATATATACATAGGAATTATATTCTATCTAATGTTGAGCAGTATTACAGAATCCTATCCCTTACTGAAGATATGCTATTTTAGGGTAGCCCGAGTGACACATCTTGAAATCTTGTTTGAACTAAGGGAACACTTATACAGTGAGATATACCGATCATATTGGAAAAGATGTAAAAGGAGATCAAAAATCTAGGTGCTACACTCATGTTAATACTAGTTTTGATTTCCATGCAATAAATTACTGATTACTCTAAACGATTAATTGTTTCCTTTTTCTCTTTTGGATTTTCATTCTTCTGAAAGCAATTATAGAGTAAATTCTGATCACCACTAGAATAATTTGTACTGGTTTAATTTTATAGTATTTCAAAATTTAAATGTTGGTGAGAATGCAGATTCATTTCAACTAAAAACTTGAAATTCTTAATAGGATTTTCTCTATTTGGAACTCTTGTATTTACCTATTTGAACTATCACAACTTTATCTAGATATATGGATTTAGCTAATAACATAAACAAGTGTAGCATTATGAGGAAAAATGGAAAATAGAGGTTTTGGATTTAAAATTGTGGGGTCAAATTCCAATTTTATTTATTTGTCCTAATTAACTAATGTCACTTGGCTAATGCCTAATTAGTACTGTTCATGGCATTGTTTACTGATTGGATGGAGCATGAACCTAACTTCCTTGAAATGTTATGCTTTCAGTGATTTGTCGTACAATAACTTGGTTGGAAGCTTTCCTTCTTGGATCAGTGAAACAAATTTACAGCTGTATGTTCACCATTGTTTACTTCATGGTGTCTATTATATTCGAATGTTATCTATATTTTCTATTTATTTTCTTCTACTCTCGAATAACATTTTTTTATTAACAATCGTATAAAATCTTGAATTTTGAATATGGCCTTGCATACTCTGCATTCACTAATGATGAAACTGACATTTGGATCATATGGGTAAACTATGCAGCAATGTAGTTTCCAACAACTTCACAGTAGAAAGTTCAAACAGCAGGTAAATCTTTCCAGATTATATTTTCTACTTTTAGTGGTTGAATTTTTTGCCAAGATGAATCTGGGACAAAACAAATTGTTGTTTCCAATCCAGTTAAAAATGTTATTGGTCTCATTGTAATTTGACTCTTGTAAACTACCTAAGTTGTCAATTATGGCCATGAGGGTGTTCAAAACTGATAAATCATGAGGCTCTCAACATGCTAATTTGTCCTCAAGTACATTTATGAACAAATTTTTCATTTTTTAACTTTTTAATGTGGAGCACAAATCATCATGAACTTTTTCTTCTGATAATTATAATGTTTTACTAGCATTAAATTATAAATAGAAAACTAATTAGCTATTGTTTAGCATGTAAATTACTTAAAATGTCAATTAAAAGGAGGACCATTGGGGGTTGTTATTGGAGTGGGAGCATGGCATGGCAAGGTAAGGAAGTAACTGATGGAGAAGAAGCCAAACTGGTCTACTAAGCATAGTTAAGCTTACAAATAAATAAATCACTTCATCCCTAATCTTCCCCAGGCCACAACTTCTATAAGTTAGAACAATGTCATGCTTAAGATTGTTATGCGTTTTTTTTCCCTTTACCTTTGTGATATTCTTGTGTCATGGTGTAATACTATTATGTGAGAGCCAAATCAATGCTATTAAATATAGGATAGCTAAAAGTCCCAGAAGAAAAAATATGTGATACCTAAATATTTGTACCTATATCTACACATTGTTTCAAACTTAGATCTGTTAATGGAGATTCCATCACAAACTCCAACAGCTAGCTAGTCATCATGTACCAAAATATGCAAATTGAAGAATTCATTTTATGAATTAGAAGGCCTTAAGCCAGGTTATCTCATCTTAATGAGATTTATACAGTCAAATGTCTGCCCTGGCTGAGCATCTATGTTCTCCTAATACAGGACATTAGGAACTAATCTAGAGCATTTAGCCAATTTGATACCTAGAAAGGAGGACTATCAGACTCCAATTGAGTATAGGAAACTTTATTCTGTGACATCATTTCTATCTAAAAAAACCAGAAAAGAAAAGATAAGGCTAGATTTAACAACAAACGTAAAATCAATTCTTTCTAAATATTATGCATTTCTCTTCATGGAAATTTTTTGTCCTGTCTAGGATCAATTGTGATATCTTAGTTACTTGTAGTGATTTCAATTACTATCTTGCATTAGACAACCAAACACATTTCGCATTCTAAGAACCCTCTTTCATCATGGGGCAATCATGCGTTAGTATTATTAGGAGAATGCTTATTTGCGTATCACCAAGGAGCCATTTCTCTTATCAGGAGTTAAACTTAATCCTAATAAGAATATTTTGTATGAGTCTGATATAATTGCTTATAATTTGAGTTTCATGTGCAACATTAAATACAATATTCTTTGTCTAAGTTCTTTTCTTTCTGCTTTAGTGCTTTGCCTTCAGGATTGAACTGCCTACAACGGGGCTTTCCTTGCAATCGAGGCTCATGTAAGTACAGTTAAAAGCATACCCTTGATTACTAGATTCGAAAGGATTAGTAGGTACTAAGGCAAATATTGTGAGAGCTTCAATTTGAATATATTAATCTTTGGGTGAGCTTCGGGTTCTTCTCTCTCTTTTTCCTTTTCTAATTAGGTGTCTCCGCTTGTATACTTCAAGTGTACGTAGGGGCACCTTACGCTTTTAATAAAACTTGTTTATTACTTATCAAAAAATATATATATATTGAACTTTAAAGATGAACTGAACTATTTTAATTTCATAGTAAAGGACTAGTAGACTTGAATTAGGCTTTAACTTGAACCATATCCAGTGTTGAAATGCATAACATGCTTATACATGATCCAACCTTGTACAATTTAATCACCTGTTCTGAGCTTACACATTGATTATGTGCTTCTTTTGTATTGGATTTCAGATTATAACTTTAGCATTAAGTGTGGTGGTCCTGAGATTACATCTTCTAGTGGTATTGTCTATGAGAGGGATAACGAGACACTTGGTCCAGCCACATATTATGTGACCGACACAAGCAGGTGGGCTGTTAGCAATGTCGGATATTTCAGTGGGAGCAATGATCCCCAGTACACAAGTACTTTGTTATCTCAATTCCCAAGTATAGACTCAGAGCTGTTCCAGACAGCTAGACTCTCTGCTTCATCATTAAGGTACTATGGCTTGGGGCTTCAGAATGGAAACTACACTGTAAGGCTCCAGTTTGTCGAAACAGCTTTTGAAGCTACTTCCACCTGGCAAAGTCTTGGGAGGCGTGTGTTTGATATTTATATGCAGGTCTGGATCATATTATTGAATTGTTTTGGAGTCAAAGTGTTCTCTTTTGAAATGATTTTTCATTACCTTCTAAGTTCTTTCAACCCAATATATATTATTTTTCTTTCAATAGGCATGATTTTTTCTTTTTAAAAAAAAAAAGCAAATAAGATAGATTGTGTAGAATGATAATAATCATACACCTTGATCGGGTATTATGATGGTCTCAAAAAGACTGAAAACACAACAATCCATGTGAGTCTATATTTCTTGGACAAAGATTTTTTAAAATTCTTAACATATTGTATGGAGTAGATTTATTCAAAATCTCAACCATTATTTTTTAATTAAATTTTGGAGATTCTATTTTATTAATTTTGGTGATAAATAATGAGATGATAATTGATAAGTGATAAATACTGATATAACAAAATCCTCATCAACAGCTAAGAAAATCTATTAGTAGAATGCCAATTTTAAGAGATCATGATGGATATTTCTCAACCAGAACAGAAGGGGAAAAGAAAAAAAAAATTGTCTAACAAATTTAGTGACGGTCTTATACATCAATCAAGAAGTTACCTTGGATATGATGGATATTGGCGTCATTTGTGTTTTTGTTTAGAGGTTTGACTCTGTTTATTCCAGGGGAATCGTTTATTAAAGGATTTTGACATACGAAAGGAGGCTGGTGGAGTCTCTTTGCCCATTCAGAAGGAATTTCAGGTCCAGGTATCAGAAAACTACCTTGAAATCCATCTCTTTTGGGCTGGAAAAGGAACCTGCTGCATTCCTCGTCAAGGTACTTATGGACCTTCTATTTCAGCCATCAGTGCTACCCCAGGTAATATAGTGCAAAAATTGTAGTTGCAATTCAGAAGATTAAGAACATGTTGTTGATGGCCTTGCTTTTGTATAGACTTTATACCCACAGGTGATAACAAACTTCCAAGCAGCAAGAAGAATAATAGGACTGGTCTGATCGTGGGTGTTGTTGTTGGTGCTGGAGTTTTAAGCTTTCTGTCTGTTTTTGTGGTTTTCTATATTGTTCGAAGAAGAAAACAGCTTCCAACCAGTGATGATGCGGGTAAGTCAAAAGTCATATTGTATGTCTATTCTAGTTGTCAAAGTTCATTCATTTTTAGTCTACATACTAGAAATATGCAACTTTTGCTTATGTGTGAGTCTATATTATTTATTTATTAGTGAGGTGGCCTCTGCGTACTGCATATTGTGTTAAGTAGAAAATGCAGTGTATCATATCATGTTTATGACAACAGCTACGTCAAGGCAATTTTACCAGAACCTCTTCTATATGTCTGCTAAATAATACAGACACACACATACACAACAGCAAAGAGTAGGGTAAAATGTAAGATACTTCGCCGATAAAACCCCATTCTATGGACAACTTTCTATATATATTCTTGCTACTGAATCTCCCATCTTCAGTGCAACATCATTTTGGACTAAAACACATTTATTATTATTTCTTAACAAAAGAAGACATCCTCAATTTAACATGTAAAACTATACTGCATTTTCACTCACAAACCACTGAAGCAAACTGATAAGCAGATCAACCTGTGTTTATGTTGAAAATGCAGAGCTCTTGGGAATAGATGTTAAAACATTCACTTTCAGCTACGCTGAACTAAAGACAGCTACAGAAGAATTTAGTCCTGCTAATAAACTTGGAGAGGGAGGATTTGGACCTGTCTTTAAGGTAAGTCGTTATTCTAATCAAGGACAAAAAGTGGCTGAACCTATGTTAGACGTTAGTGGATAAAAATTTAGTTGACTATCTGATATAACTCTAGAGCTGTTATATATCTATTGGAATTTACTGAACCTATGTTAAGTTTCCTGCCTTACTTTTTTTTTGTGAAATTGCATGCACTCCTTACCATGGTATCTTGTGCTTATGATTGGCAAGAAGCTGACAATTGCAATTGTTGTAGAAGTAAAGTGAAACAAAAATACCTAAAGATTCATAATATGATGCCTGGATCCGGATTCTCTGTTATTCCTTTCACAAAGAAAGGGGCCAGGTAATAATAGAGGGATTGTGAGGGAACTTCCTTGCCCAAAGAGGAGGGGGCAAGGATAAGAGGGATCCTCAATTGCCTTAGTTCCCTGTCCTATGATATCCATAACCATTTTCTATTTCTTCTACCAGTTCTAATACACTTGCATTTTCTATTATGGTTATCTTTTGACCTTAGTTGAAGTTGAAAGATATTCAAAGTTCTTAATCAAATGAAGAAAGAAGAAACATATTTTGTAGTTATTTTCTGATTCACGCCATTTTCCCAAATTCAAACTTACCATATTATAATCCTTACACTTTTTTTTTAAAAAAAAAATTCTTTGGTCTGGTTACAAATGCTCAAAATTATGGTTTTATTCCTCTTTTAGGGCTACCTTGGAATTAGGACTCTTCAATGCAACTTGTTCTTTACATTCAGTATACTAAAAGAAGAAAGCATTCTATGGTGAAATTAGGTCCATTATATGCCATTATATCTCAATTGGCTAGAATTTTCTATTAAAAATTAGTGATGAACAGAAAAAAAAAAAAAAAAGTTTATAGAGTGAAGGATTGCATATATATAAAGTAAAATTTTGAACTGATGATTTCAGCAATTTAATTTTTTTCATGGATGGTGTAAATTTTAAGTTGTGTAAATTAAATTTATTTAAGCTGTCCACCCTACTCAGCCAGACTATCATTTTCTATTTACATTGATAGATCAAAATCATCCCTGTAGATGACTAATGGTTTTTAAAAATATTCTGTCACATTTTTTTCTGAAACTTTGTACTAAATAGGGAACACTTCATGATGGGAGAGTAATTGCTGTGAAGCAACTATCTGTAGCATCACACCAAGGAAAGAACCAGTTCATAACGGAGATTGCTACTATATCTGCTGTGCAACACCGCAACCTTGTGAAATTGTATGGATGTTGCATTGAGGGAGATCAACGACTACTTGTTTATGAGTTTCTAGAGAATAGAAGTCTTGATCAAGCATTATTTGGTATGTGAATGCGTCTTTGCACTTGCTCTCTCTCTCTCTCTCTCTATATATATATATATATACATGTGTGTGTATTTGTGTATGTATGTGTTATGTATTAAGCAGATTAAGTTTTATATGTTTGCATGAGGCAGGAAATAGAAGTTTGAATCTCGACTGGTCAACACGTTTTGATATATGCTTGGGTGTAGCAAGAGGTTTAGCATATCTTCATGAGGAGTCACGAGTTCGAATTGTACACAGAGATGTGAAGGCCAGTAATATCCTGCTTGACTCTGATCTCATCCCCAAAATATCAGACTTTGGCTTGGCCAAGCTTTACGATGATAAAAAGACACACATAAGCACCCGTGTTGCAGGAACTATGTAAGATCAAGTCTTAGTTGGGCACCTTGTCTTTCTGAACTATATAATCCTTTATTTTGTCTTTTTATAAGCTTATCTTGTACTAAATTACTGATGTAGTGGGTATCTTGCACCGGAGTACGCCATGCGTGGGCACCTTACGGAGAAGGCTGATGTGTTTGCCTTTGGTGTTGTGGCTCTAGAGATTGTTAGCGGGAGGCCAAATGCTGACTCAAGCTTGGAAGAAGAGAAAGTATATCTTCTTGAATGGGTACGAACAATATTTTTGTGCTCCATGTTTCCATTGTTACCTGTCTTCTAATGAGATGGATTTTTCAGTCCACTTCGAAAAGTTCCAGTACTATCCATGCTTATATATATTTTGCTTCTTCCAAAAAGTTGAAACAAGATTAAAACTTGGATCATATTAGGAGGAAATTCTGAATGTCTCAAGGCAGCAGAATAATTTTACCTACTTATACAGAGCATCCAATAATGAGTCCAGTAGCATACTTAACGGGAAATGAAATGAGTCTCCATAGCCAAATCTCCCCTAGTAAGACCTTACTTTTGTGACTATGAAATGGCCTCTGTTGAAGTTATTTTTGAAATTCAAAATAAGACATAAGTTCTATTTTACTTTGTGATGATCCCAATTTATGAAGCATACACTAAACTTCATTGATAGTGAGTCGGTTATCCATATGGCACACTTAAAACAGAGTGACTTCGTAGAATCACAAAAATGAGCCTTTGGAAGAGTTACGAAATCGACTGGATTTATCTAGATCTTCTGCAAAATATAGTTGCCTCCTTGAAACAATTAGAATACTCGCTTCCAACAGGTTTATACTATATTCTGAACCGTTTAGACTCATTGAAACAATTGGACAGCTCACATCCACCACCTTTATAGTAGCATATTCCTTAGAAATTAAGTTGACTCATTGTAACAATTGGAATACTCGCTGCTACCCTTTTTGTACTATATTCTGAAGCCTGATAACACATATCCTTCTCAGGCTTGGCATTTACATGAAAACAACTGTGAAGTCGATGTTATAGACTCTACATTATCAAAGTTCAATGAGGAAGAAGTAAAGCGCATGATAGGAGTATCTCTTTTGTGCACACAAGCATCCCCAACGTTACGGCCATCAATGTCGCGTGTGGTGGCAATGCTTTCGGGAGATATTGAAGTGAGCTCTGTAACTTCAAGGCCTGGATATTTGACTGACTGGAAATTTGATGATGAAACCAAAGGAAGCCATGCTAGGATTTTCAACTCATCAGCAAGTACAAGCATAACGGGTGATGCAGAGAATTCACCAGCAAATGTTTCTAAACCCATGCTCGATGAGATTATCAAAGAGGGTAGGTGAGAATCGACCTTTTTTCTTTTTCCTTTGGGTAAATTTACAAACTTTGTATTCTTCAATTCCAGGCATAATATGTGATTATGCAATTTTAGATCTACTTGATTGTAAATGAATTTTTCATTTTATTTTTTCCCTGAGGTATTAGCACCCTCCTTGCATGTTAGTATAGACTATAGAGGTGCAGACATTAAGGCACTAATTCAAGAAGGCCTTCACACTGAGGTGGAAACTACAAGTTTGTCTAATAAGCCCCATTTACTCTCTAACAAATTGTTTAACAAAGTATAGGACTCCATTTCTGTCCCCTGATTAATTAGGGTGAGATTTCATTTTGATCCATCAACAAATATAAGCACACACAAAAGAGAACAAAAATGATAATCAATCTGTATGTTTAAGGCGAAAAGAAAAAAAAGGGGGTTAGGAAAGAAGTTTAAATCTTCTAGTCGTAAGAACAATTCTTGTACACTGGTAATGTGAATAGAATGAGTAATGCTATGAGTTCCTTTTGTATCACTTCAAAAATAATGTGGCTCTTAAAATCAACATTAGACTTGTGATTGATCATTATTGAATTTTGATCAAATGGTGATTTTAAGAGACATTATTCTTTAAGGGACACAAGATAAATTTTTAGAATTACTTGAATAGAATTCACCAAAGTTTTATATAATTTTGAAAAGTACAAGTCATTACCCTATTTTCATGTAAATTTTTAATTATATTCCTAAAAATTGTTTTCTTAAAAAATAATTTTTTTTAAAAAAAAAAAGAAAAGAAAAGGAAAAGAGAACAAAAGACTATGAAGATGAGGTTAATGGGTGTGGCTCACTTGTTCGCCGAACTCACCTACCCGTCCTCCTCTACTCACCCAACCCCCCAGCCACCATTACCATTACCAGCTCCAAAGCCCACGCCACCTATGCCAACCTCATCTTCATCTTCATCTTTTTTCATCTGCCCCCAACTACCATGTTAGAGAGAGAAGAAGAAGAAAAAAAAAAAAAAACCATATCTCGATCCCTTTGCCAATTGGGAGTTAAGATTTTAGTTTATGTTATCATTAAGAAACTAGCTCGCTCTGTTTCATTGTGAAGTTTATCCACTCTTCTCTCTACCTTGTCTCATTGAATGAGAACTTATAGCGGCATCATATATATTAATACTACGTCACAAAAGATCTCACCTGACTCTTAAATAATCTTATCTGTGGCAGCGGCCAGCAAGAGCTATTTTAGGTAATAAAAAAGTCTTTCTTTTATTTATTTATTTATTCTACTTTTTACTTATACAAAACTATTTGTAATTGTTGGGATAGATAGATGACAAAAAATACAAAATTGTATATAATAAACTCTCTACCGTTGACAATTTGAGTAAGTGGTTGGTGCACGTGGACTCCAAAGACCCCATAATAACGAAGGTGATTGGTGTTAATATTTACTCCAAAGACGCATTGGTCTCGACTTTTTCAAAAACCAAAGGTCAATAACTTGAGTGAGGAGGGTCTCCAAAGCGAATACCAAAAACAAAGACTCGTGTTATTATAATAACGAAAGTGATTGGTGTTAATATTTTTATTTTAAAAATTAATTATTAGATTTATTTAATGATAAATTCTATAAATATAATTGTTGATGCATTAAATTTAGGTTTAAATACTTAATTAGTCCTTAGAGTTTGAAAACTTTATTTTTTTCCTCTCCAGGATTTGAAAAGTGACAAAATTAGTCCTTGTGGTTTTGAAAAGTGACTAAATTAATCTATCCGTCAGTTGATTTAATAGACTGACATGTAGACATCTAATTAAATATTTTATTTTTAAAAAAAATAAATTTATTAAAAGCCACCCCCTTAGGCTCACTGAGAGTCAAGGGGGTGGCCAAAACCACCCCCAATGGTGGTTTGAGGTGGTTTCGGCCACCCCCTTGTGCCCATGGGGTGCCTAAATAAAAACCACTTTCAGCCCATGGTGGTGGCCACCCCAGGTTTTTTTATTTAAATAAAAAATTTAATCAGGTGGTTACATTTCAACTTCTAATTGGTTTACATATCACCATTAATTAAGTGTCGATCAATTGATTGATGGACTAGCAATACTTTTCAAAACCATAAGCAAGAAAATTTTTACTTTTTAAACCCTAAGAAGGAAAAAAATAAAGTTTAAGGACTAATAAAGTATTTAACCCTTAAATTTATAAGATAATATATAAAAAAAAAAAAATATTGTCTCTAAAAGATAGCTTAATCAACTGAAACCACGTCTAATGAAGAGGTTACTAGCCTCCCCCCACTTGATTGTAACAGGTGAAATATAGAGATTTTCCAATTAGGCGGCGTCAGACCTTGAGGCCACCGTCACTGTGGGCCGTGGGGTTCATATAGTTTGAGCATCTATATGTAGCCTATAGGCTGTAGGCAATGGCAGGCAGTGTGGGTTTCTGAGTGAAACTTCACGTCTTTATAGCTTTCTTTGGTTTCATTTTGTATGTGGATTCACGTCATCCATGTTTTTTCGGCCTTATATGCTCTCTGTATCACTGGCCTTGTTAATGTTGCTCAAGCCCAGAATCAAACACAACCTCCTACGGATCCTAATGAAGGTGCACCTCTCTCTCTCTCTCTCTCTCTCTCCATATATGGGGTGTTTGACAAAAGGTTTGTGGAGTTACTGTGCATGGAGTTACTGTATATTTTTTGTCATTTTCTAAAAATCTACAGACAGTATATACCCATTAAGCTAAATTACCCAAATACCCTCTCACCAAACTTCTTCACGAAGTTTTAGGGGAGCGAAGGTCCCGGCTTATCCACCATCATCACCACCACCAGTGGGGTGCCGCATTCAACTCGAATGCTACAAGTGCGGTGGTTGATCTCGTGCTACAAGTGCCGCTGCACAGAGGAGAAGATCTCGGTTGTTCCAAATGACAACAATGGCGTCAACAACAAGCACTCTAACTATTCGATTCGAGTCCCAACGGTATATTCAAGTCGATATTTTCGTCGTTAACTCGGAAGAGCCGAGGTCGTCGGCGGCGGATGAATGCGTGACGACGGCGAGAGAAGCGATGGAAGATTGCGGTGCGGAGCTGTCGCACAAAGCGATCAGCGGCGAAAGAGAGACGAGGCTGTTCTCGAGCTTGAGGCTCAAGCACACCATGGTGAGCTTGAGAAAAAGCTCAACAAGCTCGAAATCCACCGGGCATCTTCTACCTCGTCTCCGCCCAATCGCCTAACTACTCCATCGACAACATTACCATAAGCACATGGCGCCACGTCCCAACGGTCTCGCTGAGTTCGACGTCACGTCGAGTGACAATCCCAACGACAAGATTGGGATCTACTACCGGAAAGATAGCTCCGTCCGAGGTCTACTACTCGGACGTTCGGGCGTAACGGCTTGCGTGTTTACCAGAACAAGTGACGGTGTTTGAATGGCGTTAAAGGGTTCGGGATCGAGTTGACCGATGAAGAACTGGTGATGAGGCGAGGAAGAGGGCAGAGCGTCCGGTCCTTTTTTGGGAAAACATGGATGGAGGGTAAAATGTCTTATTCCATGCGCTCTGATGCTCCCCATGAACAGTGTGTGTGTAAAATATGCTAAAAAAAATCATCTTGAAAACAAGCACTTATATATCACATTTGAACAGGGCAGGAGGATTTAATTCTATCTCATGTCAATAACTCATATTTCAGCGTAAAAAGTATATAGGCAATTACTACCAGAACAGTCATACATTCATCAACCAAACTTAAATTCAAACTCAATTTCTTAGCCTTCTTATTTTATTTTATTATTATTATTTTTTTTCTCTTCAATTTTGAACCAACTCTGATCTCTCCAATTGATAATAGCCTCTACGCTTGCATCTAATGATCAGTGGAAGTATAAAATGCGGCTTAAGATCAATGATCTGATAAAAAAAAAAAATTAAATTCAAATATCAGATCAAATTAAGCTCTGAAGGTATGTGTGGTGCCCACCAAAGCCTATAACCAAGCTGTGAATAGTGTAACTAATTTTAAAAACGAGGAACTGATTATTGATTTGTTTTTACATTAAAAAACTAGAGTCAAAGTGAACTAAATTTTTTATTTGATTAAAGAACCAAAGTGGTTTAGATTCTAGTTTCATGAAAATGTATAAAAATCTAATTTAGTTCAAGGATGAGTTTATTACTTTTCAGAATTGACTTTAAACCAAACAAAACTATATCCTTCATTTACATAAACATCATAATTTTATATGTGACTCTAGGTTATTATTTAATATATTCTATGCTTCGTGGAGTGAATTAAAGCATTGATTAAGCATTAAAATGTAAAAAATATAGCTTTTTCATAGAGAGCATAACTTATCCATAACTTCTAAATTTCATTTTTGCAGTGAGAGCTTTAAATTCGATATTTCAACAGTGGAAGATATCAGCACAATCCGATCAATGGAATATAAGTGGGGAGCCATGTACTGGTGCTGCCATTGACGACAACATCGGCTTTGAGAACGTTAATTACAACCCCTTTGTTAAATGTACATGTTCGTACAAAAATGGTACCATTTGCCATATCAATGAGCTGTAAGTTTTTGCTCAACATAAAATTCTCATGTTTACACTTGGATTATTTTTTATAATGCTCAAAATAGCTATAATAAAAATATATATGATATATAATAAATTATGATCAGGCACCCTCCCATCAATATTGATACAAACTTACTCGTTTTACTTAAATCTATGTGCTTTAGTAACTTAGGACATTCAAAAAAAATTAAGGGTTCTTGTACATGTATAATAGGTGAAAAATTTGGGAGTTGAAATTCTTTACTTCGTTCTTCGATCAACTGCACTCCATCAGATTGAGATAGGATGGTGTAAACAAGTTATACTATAATTTTGAGTTTCTTCTATCTTTTGTCCTCATTTCCTAGATAGACTATTGTGTTTTGAGAATAACTCCTTCAATCTCTGATAGACTCAAGGTTTTTAAGAAGAATTGTTTGTTTCTGTTTGTTTATCTTCATGACCCACGACGTCACATTGCATCAATCGTGTACTTGGATGTGAAATGGAGGTTGCTTTGATATATCTATAGATGAGACTTTACTGCTGTCAACATTCTTGGTGTTTGGTTAATCACATGTAGCATTATGAGAAATATTTTCATAGACTCATCCCTATTGTTAGAGCATTGATCCATTTCCATTTCTAGCATGGTCACCAAAAATAGCACTCGAGATTGAGCCTTTACAAATGCAACGTTCATGTGATTTTCGATGTCAAGAAATTTCCCTTCATGGCAACAATGTTGATCACCCCGTCAAAATGGGCGTCGATCTTGCATCAGGATCCAGTTTTTGGAAGATTTATGGAAGGACCATGATTTCAGTCTTCAAAACCCACTTCTCACACTTCTCTTGAATATTATTGTCTGTTTTCTCTTGTGAACACAACAAATAGGGGATCTTCGGCAGAGTTAGTTGATCTGTGATCTTACCAACAAGATGAAAGACCCGCTTTCAGGCTGTGTTGTCTTAGATATAGATTTAGACCTTATAAGGCATAGAAATAGCTTTAAAGCACCATCTGCCCGCCAAACTTCCATATCTGTTGTCCAAGATCTAACGAAAGTTTCTCTCCATAGCATATCTCCAAAGTTACTTTCCCAACAGAGCTTGGTTGAAAGTGAACAATCTCCTAATTCCCAAACCTACAAGACTACGGGGAGTACGAATATTCTTCCAATTAAAAAGATCGAAATTGAATAGAAAAAAATTTAAAGAAAGATGGAGCTTGGGCTCGTTATTCAAGCCACCAATAGAGCTTGTTGTTGAGAGGTTTCACAACAAGAAGACACCATCAATTACCCTAGAGATGTGTATCCGATAACGCCTTATTATTATTTTTTTTAATGTTATTTTTTTCTCACTAGCTCTTTCTAGTTGTGTTGTCTCTGAATTAATAATTGCTACTATATGATCAGGATGTATCCAAGTACATATTACTTTGTATAATTTATTAAGTACTCTCCTTGCAGTGTAATTTCCATTGCTAGATTTAGTTCAATTCTCATTACCTTCTACTCACTCCATGTGCTGGATCATAATATTCTGAACTTAAGAGAAACAAATTCTTGGAATAATAATATATATTGTTGATTGACTTGCTGATTTTGTAGGGCTTTTGAGTTTAACAATTTAATTCAATTCTCATAACCTTCTACTTCATGCGCTGGATCATAATATTCTGAACATAAGAGAATAAAATCCTTGGAATAATGTTGTTGATTTTGTAGGGCTTTTGGGTTTAACAACTTTTCTGGTCCTCTGCCATCTCAGCTTGGGAATGCAACCAAATTAGAAAAGTTGTAATTTATGATACATTGTTGACCGTCTATTTCACTTTCACTGTCTCTTGATAGATTGCATTTGGTAGCTTAGAGATGTAAGATTTGAATATCTAGTATATAATATTTAGGGTTAAATCCATTTAACCCCCTCAAACTACCACTTCAACGATAATCTATCTTTTAAACTATTAATTACGACAATTTACCATCAAAACTATCAAAACATTGAAAACAATGACAATATATCCCAAATTTTAACAAAATGACGAAATTACCCTTACTAAAATAAAAAGTAAAATACTAAAATTTAATTAATTTTTTTTTTCAAAATTTTAAGGGTATTTTTGCTTTATTGAAAATTCTATAGGGGTAATTTCATCATTTTGCAAGCATTGGAGAGTAAATTGTTATTATTCTGATAGTTTGGGGGGTAAATTGTTGCAATTGATAATTTAAAAGGTAAATTGTCATTGGGATGATAGTTTGAAGGGGTTAAGCGGACTTTATCCTAAGTAATAAAAATATATGTGTAATCTTTTATATATATAAATTGCTCTTTAAAATTAATTGTTAACGGAATTGGCCATTGGCCAACTTTGTTGAAAAAAAACATGATATATCAATTGGCTTATTACTTGGCCACATTGTTATTGAATCTCTTAGTTGTGACTGCTATTGTTAAAAGAGTATTTTTGACAATGAATATTGTTAAAAATTATTGAAGTAATCAAATGAAAAATCAATGGATGAATGTTATTCTAGATAATCAGAAAAAAAAAAAAAAATCATACAACAATTT
Organism: Carpinus viminea; assembly: GCA_013348765.1. Lineage (NCBI taxonomy): Eukaryota > Viridiplantae > Streptophyta > Magnoliopsida > Fagales > Betulaceae > Carpinus > Carpinus viminea. The sequence continues at coordinate 32,721,667 of CP054672.1, read as the reverse complement.
CAAAATATAAAGACTCATCAAGGACTACTGAATAAATTAACCTAAGCAAGACAAAAATAAGTTATAAATTACATTTATGTGAGTTTAAAGAATAATTAAATTATGTTGAATTGTTTATTTATTTGGTTTATTATATTTTTAATCATTTAAAAAAAATTAACCCTTTTAAACCAGCAGAATGCTAGCTAGCTCTTAATAGGACCGTTAAAAAAAAATATAATCTATAGAGAAATAGATAAATGTTTAAAAATTTGAGTGTCGGCAAGAATAGACTAAAGAAAAATAGAGTATTTGTTAAAATGTAGGTGTACTAAAAAAAAGAAAAAATAGAGAATTGCAGTTTTGATTATCTATTTTATTTAATATTGTTTCGAAATGTTCTTTATATGTTATTTAGTGCATTTTATTAATGCTAAATAACGTAAAATTAACATGGGAAAATACATTTTATCCATGAACTATCTATTTATTTATACTTTTAATCAAAATATTTAAAAATTAACACTTTATCTCCCTAAAGAATCTGACATTGACACTTGATCCCATGAAATACATTTTATTCCTAAAGTATTTTGAAATGACACTTTACCCTCTGAGTTGACATTTTACCCTAGAACTTAGTTACTTCAGGAGTAAAGTGCACTTCAACTCAAGGGTAAACTGTCAACTCAAAATACTTCAGGATAAAATAAACTTCATGGGGTTAAATGTTAATGTCAAATATTTGTTGGGATAAAATATCACTTTTTAAATATTAGAATTAAAAATATAAATAAGTGAATAATTAAGGGATAAAATGTATTTTTCTTGCACTTACAAAAAGTTTTCAACGTTGATAAGTTGAAATGAGTATTCAACAAAGACAAATGCTCAAATTCTCAACAGCGCCCCGCCAACATTATAACTGTTGTATCATATGAGAATAGTAGACGCAAACGTTCACGTTGATTTATGAAATCATAGGAGCAGGTCTTCCGTGGAGCCAAGCCGAGCTTAGAAGATTCAACGCGCGTGTTTATAAGGGAAAAAGTTACAAATTGACATGGTATACCGTAAGTAGCAGACCAGAAAAAGAGAATTACATTTTTTTTTATTTAAAAAATTTTAAAACCCTTGTCACATCAATTTAGAATTTTTTCTGAGTTTATTTGTTTGTCTCCTTAGCACTACCCGTTTATCTTTCTTTAATGTGGTATCAATCATTCATTAAATGTCGTTTTTCTTCGACTAGTCCTTAATAAATTTATAAGATTACAATGTTCCCATATATTTATTCATCCAACAAAAAAAAAAAAATTGTTCCTATAAATAAATAATTGTTTAATAAAGTTCATTAACATTAGCTCATTAATGTCCCTAAGGGTAGCTCAATTGGCAGTGGACCATGCCTAATGAAGCGGAGGTCACTAGTTCGAATCCCCCCCTTCCCCTTTGTGGACATGAAAATAAAATAAAAAATTAGCTCATTAGTTTACTCATTTATCTTTTCATTGATAAACGATCAAGAGCATAAAACTCTTATATCATAAAGTTTAAACTTTGAAAAAATATAGCTCAAAGCGATAAGATTATAACGTCATATATACAATATAGATATTACAATTAAGTACTATATATGACCTCAAACTTTTCCGCTAACCCATGTACCATTGCCTGTTAAGGCACATATCTGCTCATGGGTAGTCTAGATCTAAAGCATGGTTAGCTATATTTCCAAACATTTATTTTGCAGCCGTGAGAAAAAACTCTCACACCGATCTACTCCTCCTCGACCAATCAGTTAGGAAACTACACAATTCTCCTTATAAATCGATTGCTCATGAGAGCATATCTAAGAAGGAAAAAAAAAAAAAAAACCCTCTTATTCAAAACAGCAAAACAACAATGACTAGAGTGGAGGAGATGATGGGCACTGGCCAGTGTTAGCGCGTGTTGGAGTGGATGAAGGAGATGGGTGGCATAGTACCTTGAAGGGCAGATGAAAGAGGCTGGAGTTGCTGCTTTATGGCCGGAAAAAACCTAAAAAACATAAAGAAAACAAGTAGAAGAGGTTGGGGAGAGTAGGAGGAGGGGTAGAGGCAGATTCAGATTTTCTGAGAAGAGAGATTTACTTCATTTATCTGAATTATTTGTGATGGTAAAAAGAAAACTCATGTACGTTCTCTTTGTATTCTTTTAAAGTTGATGTGAGTTTTAAAATTATTATTAACCAAAATTTAACAATGATCTATCACAAATCCAATGGTAATTTTAAAAGTAACATTAATTTTGGGAGGACACAACAAAAATATGAGGATGATATTTGCTATTTAGCATTACTTTAAGAGTCTGTTTGGGGTTGCATTTAAGTTGTCTAAAGATGTGTTTAACACTTAAAAAGTCTGTTTGAAGAAAAAAATCATTTATTTAGTAAATAAATTAAAAGCGTTTTTAAAAGTCCAAAAAACCTAAAAATGGTTAAAAAGCACTTTTGGCTAAAGCTTTTACAGATTTAAAAACTCTATTTCTCAAATGCAATTTCAAATGGGTTCTCCCGAGGTTCTCTGTGTTCTCTTTACCTTCGTAGAACATGATTTAAAATTGTAGTACCATTTTTTTGCTAACATATTATTTTATGAGTTAATTGTTGGGATCTAATGTCTTAAAACTTGTTTTTGGATTCAAAACTAAACCTAACTTGGAAGTTAACCCTTGTAGAGATCACCCAAAATGAATTTAATCATCCTAAATTTGATCTAATGCCTCAATTTTGGTGCTAACGCCTCACAAATTTAGTGACTAATGCCTAAAAACGGTGGTGGACCACTACAATTTTAATTCTTCTTAAATTATGTTTTACATAGGAAGGTTTGAAGCAAAAATTACAAACTCTACGAATTTGATTTATATATAATATTTTAATCTTTTTTATCTATATCCTGATTCCATGTGGGCATTTTGAAGTAATTTTTGTCGCAACCAGTGACGGATTTGGGGGGACCGGTTGTGGCCATGGTCCCCCCCAATTCCCAAAAAAAAAAAAATTTTAGGCTGTATATATATATATATTTTAATTCTGGTCCCTCCCATTTTTTTTTCTTTGCTTTGATCCCTCCTCACTCGTCACCCAGGATCCATCCCTGGTCGCAACTTAAGCCTTAAGAATCGAAGATGATCGGGTTGAGTTGGTCCTAAAATATTAAAGCTAATATGTCACGGCGACTCACTGTGCTGGGCCAAGCCTACTAAGCTTGAAAAGTACACGAGCTGATGAATTGACCCCAATGCCCCACCTGAGTTGTGTTAATTCACTGCAATGCCGATAGCAACCCTTTATAAATAAGGTTGGAAATTTTTTAGGGAAAAATATAAAATTAGTCACGTGATTTACCTGATTTACAACTTACTTTTTGTAGTATCAAAACGAATTTAGAAGTCCCTACGATATGCCAAAAAAAAAAACAATTTAACCCTTACCGTTAAATTCCATTCATTGACTTAATAAATTTTGTTAGTATATCACGTCACATCAAATAAAATTATGACAAATTTCATGTTTTATTTATGACTTTTAAAAAACACACTTGAATTTTCCATGTCATATTATTATGTTAACTAATACTCTTACCTCAACTCTTTTTTTTTTTTACTTTAAATACACACTTGAATTTTCCATGTCATATTATTATGTTAACTAATACTCTTACCTCAACTCTTTTTTTTTTTTACTTTAAATACATCACGTAAAATATTTTCAAAAACTCTAATTCTACCAAATTATTGATCTGAAAACCTAATTCAAACGAAAACAAATTTCTATCAATAGATGTTTAGTTTTTTAGGCTTATCCCCTCCTTTGTACTTCCCTCTTGAAAGTTGCCAAGGAAAAGAGGAATTTCAACATAAGAAAAGAGCATAAGAGAAAAAGTAAAAGATAGGAAGAGAGAGAAAAAAAACCACAAGAAAAAAAGGGAGAAGAAGAAGAAGAAACCACGACAAGAAAAAAATGGAGAAGAAGAAGAGGGGATAAGCCTAAAAAACTAAACATCTACCGGTAGAAATTTGTTTTTTTTTTTTAAATTAGGTATTCATATCAATAATTTGGTAGAATTAGGGCTTTTAAAAATATTTTACCTGATGTGTTTAAAGTAAAATAAAATAAAATAAAATAAAAGTTGAGGTGAGAATATTAGTTGTCATAATAATATGACGTGAAAAATCCAAGTATACTTTTTAAAAATCATAAATAAAACATAACATGTGCCATAATTTTATTAGATGTGACTTGGCACACTAACGGAATCCGTTAAGTCAAATGGATGGAATTTAATGGTAGGGACTAAACTTTTTTTTTTTTTGGGGTTTGCTAGGGGTTCTCTCCGTAATATTCTCCTGACGTTCTCTCAATCTTATATAGAACATGATTTAAGAAAAAATAAAATTGTAATACCATTTTTTTCCTAACAAATTAACTTTTATGAGCTAATAGTTATGTTCTAATGCTTTAAAACTTTTTTTGGATTCAAAACCAAAACCTAAGGGTGGAAGGTTAATCCTTTAGGGATGATATCACACAAAATGGATTTGATCATCATAAATTTGATTCTAATGCCTCAATTTTGGTGCTAATACCTCACAAATTTGGTGCTAATGCCTCAAATTTGGTGCTAATGCATAAAAAAACCGGTGGTAGAGGCTACTACAATTTTATTTTTTCTTAAATAATGTTTTACGTAAGACTGGGAAAACGACAGGAGAACCTACGGGGAGAACCCCTAACATTTTCTTTTTTTTTTTGCATACCACAAGGACTTCTAAGTTCGTTTTGATACAACAATGAGTAAATTGTAAATTAGGTACTAATTTTGTATTTTTCCCAAATTTTTATATGACTTGTAAACTCAACTTGAAATTGACCCGTTTAATTAAATAAGTTAGGTTAAAGTTGACCTATTCATGTTTTGAAGTTACCTAAACCCAACACCAGAGATATAATGGTACACAATTTTTGACAACCCATCAATCTGACTCAAATCTAATACAAAATTAGAAAATTAGAGTTGAAGAATTTGACCAATTTAATTAAAGGAATCAAATTGCGTGGAAACATGATTAAACCCCATTTGACAATAGGTGCACGTAGGATCCGGATCTCCTTGAATTCCCTATGAATTCGAGGGCCTAGAATTAGCAATCTAGGCCATTGATTTTCATCCAGTGGTCTAGATTACTCAACTAATAAATAATTATTAAAAAATTATTTATGTTTAAAAAATAAATCAAAATCAAAATAATAATAAATTAATAAAAAAAGTTAAAAAAATTTTAACATTTTTTTGAGGTGGCTGGCCACCCCATGTGGTGGCCACCACGAGAGGCAAGGGTGGCCACCACCCCCAGACCGGCCCTTGGCCCTTGGGGGTGGTTCGGCCACCTCCAAGGGCTAAAAAAAAAAAAATTAACAAAAGAAATTTAGGTAGTCCTTGGCCCTTGAGGGTGGTTGAACCACCCCCAAGGGCCAAGGGATGTCTTTAGCTACCCCAAAGGGCTTAAAAAAAAAAAAAAAAAGGTGGTCCTTAGCTCTTAGGGAAGCCACCCCTTGCCTCTAACAGTTGTAGCCGGCCACCACAAAAAATAAAATAAAATAAAATCTTTTTAAAGTTTTTTATTAATTATATGTTGATTTTTTTTTAAATAAAAATAATAGTTTTTTTTTAGTGGATTGTTCTGGACCATCCAACGGTCCAGATGCATCATATGAGGGCCTCAAATTCCTTAGGGAATTTTAGGGGATCCCGGTCCATGCACGTGGGGCATAGACTCAATGGCGGCTCTTCACCAAACCTTTGAATGTTGAGACTGATAATATTATATAATATAATTTTACAAAGCCATGAGTGGGATATATATCTCGACTGTAGTCTATATCAACCAATTACTGGATGGATGAGCTCATGAGCCCAGGCACGTGCATGGCAGGATATGATTTATATATATATATATATATATATATATTGAGTCAGAGTAAGGCTTGAGTCTGTATCTGTAAATTGTAATCTCATTGCTCCTCCTCCTCTTTCGTTCTGCCCATATCCATCCATCAATCTCATAGTAATATAGAGAGAATTGTGAAACAAAAACTGATGGTGGGAGGATCATCACCATCACCAGTTTTAGTCTTTGCCTTTTGTGCTGCTTGCATCTTTGGCCAGCTGCTTCACCTTGCTCAAGCTCAAAATGAAACCACCGCTGTTACAGATCCTGCTGAAGGTATCTCTCTCTCCCTCTCTCTCTCTCTCTCTATTACTAATTATCCGGTAAGAAAAGGAATTATATATAAATATATATCTGATTGAAAGGATTTAGGTTGAAGTTTGAACTCAATCATCTCAACAATCACAAATAAATCCTTTGAGTTCAAACTTCAACCTAAATCCTTTCAATCATATATATATATATATATATATATATATATATATATATATATTTGTGATTGTTGAGATGATTGAGTTCAAACTTTTCAATCTCTGATTTATGTACGGTTGAATTCTGGGTTTGAGGAAAACGATGCTGAATCAATCAAAGAATGGTGCAGAAAAGTACTGGAATATGCAAAATACATTATCCACTTTTCTCCTCTATTTTTTTTTGAAAAATTTTGAAAATACCCTTAGCGTTTTGAGAAAACTTCTTTAAGGTACAGAAACTCTTAATTTTATCCCTCAAACTTTTACTTTGATGCAATTTATTCCTTCATCAATTTTTGATGTTAACTCCTAATAAAAGCTATGAAAAATACTATAAAATTTTTGTTTTTTTGTTTTTATTTTTTTTTTAAATCAATTTGAAATTTTAATAAATGCTATTTCATTCATTTTACGTTTGTTTTAATGCCCGAGGGGAGATTGCATCAAATTAAAAATTTGAGGGGTAAAATTAAGAGTTTTTAAATTTTGAAGAATCTTTTCAAAATATGTGAAAATTCAATGGCATTTTGTGAAGTTTTTCCTTTTTTTTTTTGGAAAATTAAAAAAAGAAAAGAATATATATTTATTGAGATGTCCACACAAGAGGGGAAAATGGATTAGAACTAGTAGCCTATGCTTCATGAGGTGTGATTCTTAACCAATTGGGATATTTCTTGGGAACAAATAAAAGATAATTTTAATTTCTATGTTTTTATAAGTATTGATGTTTGAAAAATATATATACAACACTAAATGACACCTATTCTTAATGTTTAAGTGTTTCACACAATGTTATGCAGAAATAAATCTGACGTAACCATTAATAAACAACCAAAAATATATGAAACAATAAACAATAAACAACACATATATTTTGGTTACGAAGAATAAGGATTACAAGAAGTTCACACCTACAAAATATTTGCAATTGACACTATCTTATATAAGACAAGCGACCCACTTGACTTTTACTGCAGTAGCCCTTTCCAGAACATCTAGCACAATTCTTCTACGTGATCTCCCTTCATCGGAACTCCGGTTAACTTCAATTGTATTTTATCTGTGATCAATACATAACTTTTAACTCCAAGAGAAACTAAACCTAACACTCAATATCTTCAACACTCTCTTGGCACAAATTGCCGAACTCTATATCCAAAATTCGTACCTCTAATTTTCTATAGAGGTGTATTTATAATAGACATATAATCCTTAGACTTAGGACACAATTTGAAATCATTTAAAACTGTTACAGGTACGGGGTGTCCAGACAGGTTAAGTGCCTGTTTAGACAAGGCCTTGCGAGCAAGCAAAAATGAGCTTGCTAGAATTGGTGTCTGGCAACATGTCCAGACACTCCCTGCAGATAACTTTTCATTGATCCTTGATCAACAGCTTTGATCGATGAGTGTTCGTGGTCCGACTGAGCTGAAACTTTGCAGAGACGTTCATGACACATAAATCCTCATTGTGAACGGTGAAGATTAGATTTTGAACATTCTATATTAGTGTTTCATCCTATAAACAGTAGCCTCTATATTTTGGAACCGAATTAAGCCAACAAAAATACTAACAATGTTTAGTCTCGTGTATGTATATAGATATACTCATTTATATTTATTGATTTATTGCCAAGAATAATGTCTACTAAGTCACAGCGAAGCACGTGGGAACCAAAAATTAGAGAGTTTAAGGAAGACTATACACAGGCTGTGCCACTTGATACATTTTACATATTCTCATCCTACTCAAGAAAATACGTGTTAGTTGGTTAATTAGTGTCACTGTCAACTTTATTTCTTAGTGAAAAAATAAATAAATAAATCCCATATTGTCTAATGTCCATCCCACGGACGGAGTTTTCTTCTAAATTGAGTTAGAGAAATTTCTTTTAATCTAATCTATAAAAATGACATATGTCTCTTGAATATGTGAAATACACATATTTTTTGATTAGTAGGAATAAAAGTTGAAAAAAATTATATTAAAAACTTATGTGCATCTCACATGTTATTAAAAAAATTTATAAATGTCATTTTTATATATTAGATTGAAGAAAATTTATCTAACTCAGTTTGAAGGAAAACTCTCTCCCCCTCACTCAACTACCCTCTCTCTTAAGTGGACAATATCGATAATTTTTTTTACGAGAAATGTTAGGGATTAGGGGTGAAATTTAAAGCCGCCTAACCGCATCCGCTAACGCTGCTCAACGCTATTATCCACACTAGCTAACCACTTTGAAAGCGGTTAGTAAAAAGATTAGCGGTTAGTGATTAGTGAATTTTGAAACCGCCAACTGCTAACGTTAACGCTAACCGCCTTTTTTTAAAATATAATATATATTTATATTATATATATTTCATATAATAAATAACAATAAGTTATTGTAGCCTAGTGATTATTGCGCCTCTTTTACTCAGTCCCCTACCTTTGACTTTTGTTTGGGTTTTATATTTCTATTATTTATATAATATAGAAGTGCAAAAGCACGTAGTTTTGCACTTCTATATATTCATTCTTCTAACTCAAGCGATAATTTTGTTGTAATTTTATTCGTATGTTATATGTTGTAGAAAGTGACTAACAAGATTTTGGTATAATGGTCCAACATATAATGCTCACTTTAAACAAACAATTTTTAATGCTAAAATGGCTATGAAAGAGGAAAAAAATGTTTAAAGTAGAGTAAAAAAGGGTTTAAGTGAGCCCAAGCGGCAAAAAAACCCAATAAAAGCGGTTAGATGCGGTTAACCGCTAATCGAGATTAGCAGGCGGTTAGTAGAATCTACTAACACGCCTGGCGTGATAGTTAGTGGTTTAACCACTAGCGCAACTATTTTACCTAATTAGGGATTAATATATATATTTTTATATTTGACCAATTTTATCTTACAAATTAATCATTAGATTTGAATTTTATGTAAGTCAATAGTAAACCCCACAAACATAATGGTTGATTTATTAAATTTGTAAGAAAATATGAGTCAAATATTAAAAACTTTATTAAAACTATATTGTCTTACTTTGAACCTTTGATTTGCTTAGTGTCACACTTCAATTGTTGGTCACCTTAACTAGTGCTACATCTAATAAAGAGGGAGAAATCGAGCTGATGACTTTAATTTAAAATATAATTTATATATAATAATGGCTATTTGTAGCCTGTATCTTTTCCAACATGCACTCCTATTAAACATATTTTAAACTTATTATTATTTGTAATATTTTGACATTAAAATGAGCAAAATGTTATGCACACTAAAACTTTTATTTATTTATTTATTTATTTTTGACAAAATAATAACTTATGTGTTTTAAGTCAAAGTTGCACATTTCGGTCACGTGAGCCTGTAATTAGGTGTTTTAATTCACATATAGTAATTAGGGGTAATTAATTTTACTCAATGATCTATAGCAACTTGACATTTTTCTCTCATAAACTTTTAACTATGATACTTAACCTCATTAAACTATCGTTTTATAACACATTTTCTCTTTTTGTCAGTCAAAAAATTGAAATTAATAATCAATAACTTGTATAATTGTGAGTTTGATTATTGCAGTAAGGACTTTGAATTCAATATTTCAAGGATGGGGAATCTCAGCAGCATCAGGGCAATGGAATATAAGTGGGGAACCATGCAGCGGAGCGGCCATCGGCTCTTCCACCATCGATAACACAAATTACAACCCCTTTATCAAATGCGACTGTACATACGACAATAACGCTACTTGTCACATTACCGAACTGTATGTTCTTCTCTCTCTTTCCATTTTTGCTTAAAAATTACATTTTTATAGATAAAAACAAAAGCCTCAAGTGCTTCGTGTTCATGCTTGGATATCTGTTTCTTTCTCTATATGGGTTCTATTGATCGTTTCACTTTCACCAATTCGAAAACAGAAAAAGAAAAAAGAAAAAAAGGGATTTGTATGCATTGTGTTCGATATTGTGTCTGACTGGTACTGCAAAGCCCTTACACTTATAACAACAACAAGAAGCATTTTATGGAAGATTACGGTGGCAAACTGGGCAGAGCAAAGAGGCGAACGTCACTTACTTTTGTCTCTGAAAAACAAAAAAGATGACATGGTCAGTCATTTTGTTGAAAATTGAAATAGGCCATCTTTTCCGGACCAACTCCTACCTTAAAATTTCTTGCTACTCCAATCTACCCATGCACTCTTCTTTACAGTAGTGACAGGCTGACAACGGTCTAGAAAAATAAATAAATAAAAACTAGTCGACAACAAAGACTTAGAAAACAATAAAGAATAAAATAAATTGAGGAAACTTCACTTATTCCTCTGAATTGTCATCAATTTTATAATATCCTTATAAAGTTCAAAACCTCTTACTTTATTGGATCAAATTTTTATTTTTTTTCAATGTCCTACATTTGTTAGGATTTTCCGTTAAATTTTAACAAAATTCTCAAAATACCTGCCTTTTTATTTTTTAATTTTTTATAGAAAAGATATTTAAAACTGTTATCAAAGATTGAGGCATGGGTATTTTTGCAAATACCTTTAAATTTCAGATCATCGCCTTAATCTTTGCAATTTTATTCTGTTTTCTTTTTTTATTCCTAAAACCAAATGAGGGTATTTTGGATAAGTGAAGTTTTCCGCAAAGATTTTTTATCTTTCAAATTTAGGTCACAAAACAATGCATATTTTGCACAAATTTCAACGAAAATAAAAGAGAAGAAATTTGGCAACAGTAGGCCATGTGGTACAATGAGTAATATGTATACATCAACAATTTTTTTTAGGAATGCTAATGGTATTAACTCTCTTACTAATATAGGTTTACTAAATTGATATGTAACTTATTTATTAGAGAAAAATAAAACAAATAATTACGAGAAATGTAACTAATACTAATAAATGAGCTACACATTAATTTGGTAAGCTTTTGTTAGTAAAAGCTTTTGTTACTAACAAAAGCTTTTGTTAGTACACCTAGTATTTTTTTTTTTTTTTAATGTTTGATTTTGTTATAAAATATGCCCTTTTATGTATATATAGTTCTGAAATTCCTGATATGGCACTTCTCTTGCCACATGGTCGTTCGTTGCCAAATCTCTTTTTGTTTTACTTTTTATGAAATTTTTAGCAAAAATACTTAAAAATTTATGAGTGGTATTAGTTACTTCTGGAAGTTGTCTCAAATTTTTATTTTAATAGTTACTTATTTGAGTTTTCTTAAGGTAGAACGAAAGTTTTTATTTTTTATTTTTATTATTATTATTATTTTATGTAAGTAATTGGGAATTCCTTATTCAACAAAGAGCATGAGTTGGACCTATAAATAAAGTATAGTGGTTTCAGCACACGTCTGAGAGGGACTTTAGCCTAAAGTAGTCCTCTTTTACGTTGGAAGTAACTTTTAAGGCTGAAAGTGCGCGCGTGAGTCTGGCTTTGGTCTATTGGGACTTAAGTTTGAGCATTTCTCACCTCTTATATTGCATCTTTTGTTAGTGGAATTTTTCCCAAAAACGTTTCGCTTTTGGAAGTAGATTTTTATGTTGAACCACGTAAATATTGTCTTTTTGAGTGTAACTTATTTCTTTTCCCTCTTCTCTACTAGGTTGTCATCCAAAATTTTATTTTGTTATAATAACCTAGTATCATAACTTTTTTCCATCACAATAGTTACTAATATTCTTGAGCAGGCATTCATCTACCACCGTAGATTAAACTTACAATTTTGAATTTCAACTAATTAAATTCACATCAAATGTGAGCAATTTCAATACAAATTGAAGTGCAATCCTTCCATATGATAATCCACTTTTTGGTTATTTAACGGCAGACAACATACACTTCCAAGTATCTTGAACATCTTGCATGTATTAATCTTCCATTTTTTGATTGCTTGTTTCTTGAATTTTTATTTTCTTTGCAGGAAGGTTTATGCATTGAATGTTGTCGGTGTAATCCCAGAAGAGCTATGGACTCTAACTTTCCTCACCAATCTGTATGGTTTCTTCTTTATATGTTTGTTTACTTGGGTTTTGCATGAATTTTGGTTACCTTCTTTCGCTAGGATTGAACTTAGACCTTGAATTTGTGGTTCACAATATCAACCAATTGAAATTTATTACAGGAATTTGGGCCAAAATTACTTGACAGGTAGCCTGTCTGCTTCCATCAGCAATCTAACTCGCATGCAATACCTGTAAGCCCATCTTACTTTGATTTGAAACTCCTAGGACATAGTACATTAATATTATTTAGCCTTTCTTGTTTTTCTGATGTTTAATGCATTAGGAGTCTTGGCATTAATGCATTATCAGGGGAGCTTCCAAAGGAACTTGGAAACCTTACCGCTTTAATATCATTGTAAGTCATACTCATTCTCAATTTCGTAAGTCATCTATGTGGCGTCTTCGTGTCGTTGCTTTTCTACAGATATTTGTGATCTTCTTAAAATGAGACTCAATTGTTCTTGTTGCCTTTATCTTTAGATGGTAGTAGGTTTAAAGAGGTGTTTTCACAAAAGCTTTCTGCATTTCATATACCTGATCTTGATTATCTGAACCTGAGAGAGTAAAATCTTTCACTTATAATTCATTTATTGTTTCACTTGTTAAATTTGCAGGTCGTTTGCATCAAACAACTTCTCGGGCTCTCTGCCATCTGAGCTTGGGAATTTAGTGAATTTAGAAAAAATGTAAGTTCTAGTACAATGCATAAATTCTTTTTTCACTGTAAGTCCGCAAAACCATTAGATTGCAATTTGTATCCAGGTGATGAAGACTTTGCAAATGGTTCTAATAAAGCTACTACTCTGAGGCTCAAGATTATAAGAACTTTGTGACAGCCAATCTTATAATATGCCATATTAAACGGTTTTGCATATGCAAGACTGTGTCTTTTTCCTTTTTCACATGCTAGAGTAAATTGGTGGCGGCGGTAATGATTTGGTTTATATGACATGGCTATTGTAGAGAGTTGATGCCAGTAATCACATTTTACTATGATATTTAATTTGTACATACCGTGAAATCTTTTGAAAATTATTCTCTTGAAAAGTTAGCTTGAGAGCTGTCTTTCGGTTGTTAAATCCATTATCTGATATTACTAAATTTTCATATGAGCTGAGGATAGGCTGTTATCAGTAGATTCATGTAAGTTGTTTGCCTTGACAGCTACTTTAGTAGTTCTGGAGTTAGTGGTGAGATTCCTTCTACATTTGCTGACTTACGAAACCTCCAAATAATGTAAGAACTTCTTGTCTTCTTTTCCCAATTGAAAGCTTTCTAAAATGTACATATAATTAAAATATAAAAACAAAAACTGCTTCTGAATTGTTTGAGGAAATACTTCTTTTCATCTCAGGTGGGCATTAGACACTGAACTCACAGGCAGGATACCCGACTTCATAGGGAATTGGTCAAAGCTTAGTGACTTGTGAGATGATATTGCTAGCCTTAACTTCTTTTTTTGGTTGGTCTTCGTTTAATCGTCCTTGACAAGGCTGAAGCATTCATTACAACACAATGTCAATAAGAAACATTATTGTTTTCAGCCTTGTTATCAAGCTAATTTTAATCTTTACTTGTTTATTCTACATAAAAGATGCATTATTCACAATTTATGATTAACTACTCCCAAATGCTCATTTAGGAGGCTTCAAGGGAATTCTTTCCAAGGTCCCATACCCTCAACATTTTCCAATTTGACTTCTCTGGCACAGTTGTGAGTGTTTGCGTCTTTTAGTTAACTTTTTATTTTTTATTGTGTATATATTTTTTATTTTTCCATTTTTGCAGGTCTTAACAATCTGATGTATTATATTACTGTAGGAGAATAGGTGATTTATCTAATGGGAGCTCTTCACTGGCATTCATAAAGAATATGAAGTCTCTAACTATCTTGTAAGGCAACATCATAGAGGATATGTAGGATATGTTTTTTTTTCCCTTTTTTGTTGCTTCCTGAATATGGTATAACACTTTAGTTACATGCATTGCAGAGAGCTGAGGAACAATAACATTTCTGATTCAATTCCATCCAATATAGGAGAATACCAAAAATTGACACAGCTGTAAGTAATAGCCATTGGTTGGTAACTCTTTAGATTCATGCAGGGCTTGTACCGTTTTCCAAAGCTATGAAAGCAGGAACCTCTCTATTATTTGTTAGATTGGACCAACTCAACCTGAAAAAATTAATTTGTAATGATTGCTGTACTAAAATCTAAAGACTGTTCAAGTTTTGACATAATTATCAGGTTATTTCTCCCAGCTTAAAACTTACCCGGTTTGTAATCAACTTAGGACCACTGCATAGTATATCATACACATCCGATTTCTTTTCAGCTTCATTTATCTTTACTCCGTCCTCCTCTTGTTCCTTGTATCTTGTTTAGATGATGTGTAAGGCTTAAATTTTGTCTGCTCCTGTTGCATGAGAATCATAAGTGTTATTCATTTCTTGTTGATAACTGGTTTTATATATCTCACAACCATTTGATAGTTACTGTTGTATCAGTCCATGTGACAGTATTATATATCTTTTCAGGGATTTGAGCTTCAACAGTATAACAGGGCAGATTCCAGACTCCCTTTTCAATTTGAGTTCGCTCTCTTACTTGTAATATGCCTCACTTGCTTAGCTGCACAGTATACATCCCAATATACTCCTATTTGTATTGAAGAATGTATTGTTTCCTTCATTATCAGGTTTCTTGGAAATAATAAGTTAAATGGCACCCTGCCTGCACAAAAAAGTGCAAGTCTTCTCAACATGTAAGTGCATAAGACATTACGTGCATTCACAATATTATAGTGCATTTAAAATGGAGTTTTCTAACAACTGGTTTTCAACTGTAAAAATCCCCTTTTGGTTGATTAAATTTATTAAGTTTTTCTAAACCGTTTGATGCATATATACATAGGAGGAGGGGTATGGTTGTGGTTAACAGATGCTGGTTATGCGAGTTAGATGGGGAGTCGGTTGATCATCTTCTTATCCATTGTGGGGCGGCAAGTGCTTTGTGGAATGCCTTTTTTGCCCGGTTTGGTTTATGTTGGGTTATGCCTAGCTCGGTCAAGGAGGTTTTTGCTAGCTGGTGGTCAGGTGGTTGTACAAGGAGTGTTGTTGTTTGGAAAATGGTTCCTCTTTGTATTATGTGGTGTATTTGGAAGGAGCGCAATGATAGATGTTTTGAGGACTCCTCGAGGTCTAGTGAGGAGCTCCTTCATTTTTTTCTTTTTACCCTTTTCACCTAGACAGCGGCTGGCTTGCCCCGCGGGTGATTAGTTTTGATGATTTTCTCTCTTTCTTCTCCCCCCCCCTCTAGCCCTTTTTGTATACTCCCTGTGTACTAAGGATTGTGCCCCTCTGCACTTTTGATATATTCTACTGACTTATAAAAAAAAAAAAAAAAAATTATATTCTATCTAATGTTGAGTAGTAGTACAGAATCCTATCCCTTATTGAAGATATGCTATTTTAGGGTAGCCCGGGTAACACATCTTAAAATCTTATTTGAGCTAACGGAACACTTATACAGTGAGATATACCAATCATATTGGAGAAGATGTAAAAGGAGATCATAAATCTAGGTGCTACACTCAAGTTAATACAAGTTTTGATCTCCATGCAATAAATTGCTGATTACTCTAAACGATTAATTGTTTCCTTTTTCTCTTTTGGATTTTCATTCTTCTGAAAGCAATTATAGAGTAAATTCTGATCACCATTAGAATGATTTGTACTGGCTTAATTTTATAGTATTTCGAAATTTAAATGTAGGTGAGAATGCAAAGTCATTTCAACTAAAAACTTGAAACTCTCAATAGGATTTTCCCTATTTGGAACTTTTGTATTTGCCTATTTGAACTATCACAACTTTATCTAGATATATGGATTTAGCTAACAGCATAAACAAGTGTAGCATTATGAGGAAAAATGGAAAATATAGGTTTTGGATTTAAAATTGAGGGGTCAAATTCCAATTTTATTTATTTGTCCTAATTAACTAATGTCACTTGGCTAATGCCTAATTAGTACTATTCATGGCATTGTTTACTGATTGGATGGAGCATGTACCTAACATCCTTGAAATGTTATGCTTTCAGTGATTTGTCGTACAATAACTTGGTGGGAAGCTTTCCTTCTTGGATCAGTGAAAAAAATTTACAACTGTATGTTTACTATTGTTTACTTCATAGTGTCTATTATATTTGAATGTTATCCATATTTTCTATTTATTTTTCCAATATTTATTACCTTCTACTCTCAAATAACATTTTTTATTAACAATCGTATAAAATCTTGAATTTTGAATGTGGCCTTGCATACTCTGCATTCACTAATGATGAAACTGACATTTGGATCATATGTGTATACTATGCAGCAATGTAGTTTCCAACAACTTCACAATAGAAAGTTCAAACAGCGGGTAAATCTTTCCAGATTATATTTTCTACTTTTAGTGGTTGAATTTTTTGCCAAGATGAATCTGGAACAACACAAATTGTTGTTTCCAATCCAGTTAAAAATGTTATTGGTCTCATTGTAATTTGACTCTTGTAAACTACCTAAGTGGTCAATTATGGCCATGAGGGTGTTCGAAACTGATAAATCATGAGGCTCTCAACATGCTAATTTGTCCTCAAGTACATTTATGAACAAATTTTTAATGTGGAGCACAAATCATCGTTAACTCTTTTCTTCTTATAATTATAATGTTTTACTAACATTAAATTATAAATAGAAAACTAAGTAGCTATTGTTTAGCATGCAAATTACTTAAAATGGCCATTAAAAGTAGGACCGCGACTTCTATATGTTAGAACAATCTCTTTTTTTTTTCTTTTTTTTTTTTTTAGAGACTTCTAAACCCTAAAAAAAAAAAAAAAAAAAAACCAATCTCAAGCTTAAGATTGTTATGCGTTTTTTTTTCCTTTTACCTTTGTGATATTCTTGTGTCACGGTAAGGGGAAAAAAAAAACGCATAACAATCTTAAGCTTGAGATTGTTCTAACATATAGAAGTCGTGGCATGGGGAAGATTAGGGATATTCTATCATATAAAAAAGCTCCCTCAAGGGTGGCTTTTTTTGTGTGGACAGCGGCATTGGGCAAGATACTAACAATGAACAATTTACGCAAGAAGAACATTATAGTGACGGAGTGGTGTTGTATGTGCAAGAAGAGTGGTGAATCCATTGTTCATTTGTTATTACATTGTGAGGTGGCGGTGGAGGTTTGGAATATGGTGTGTCAGTTATTTGGTGTGATGTGGGTGATGCAGGGTAGTGTGACGGAGTGCTTGGGGAGTTGGAGAGCACAAAAGGGTAATTGCATAGTTGTACAAACATGGAGAATGGTGCCCTTGTGTGTAATGTGGTGTTTATGGAGGGAAAGGAATGCACGAAATTTTGAGGACCGTGAGATTGGAGGGTTCTTCGCATTCTAAGAACCCTTTTTCATCATGGGGCAATCATGCATTAGTATTATTAGGAGAATGCTTATTTGTGTATCACCAAGGGACCGTTTCTCTTATCAGGAGTTAAACTTAATCCCAATAAGAATATTTTGTATGAGTCTGATATAGTTGCTTATAATTTGAGTTTCATGTGCAACATTGAATACAATATTTTTTTGTCTAAGTTCATTTCCTTCTGCTTTAGTGCTTTGCCTTCAGGATTGAACTGCCTACAACGGGGCTTTCCTTGCAATCGAGGCTCATGTAAGTACAGTTAAAAGCATACCCTTGATTACTAGATTGGAAAGGATTAATAGGTACTAAGGCAAATATTGTGAGAGCTTGGATTTGAATATATTAATCTTTCTTCTAAGTCAAATATTGAACTTTAAAGATGAACTGAACTATTTTAATTTCATAGTAAAGAACTAGTAGAATTGAATTAGGCTTTAACTTGAACCATATCCAGTGTTGAAATGCATAACATGCTTATGAACACATCGGGATATATATACATGATCCAACCTTGTACAATTTAATCACCTGTTCTGAGCTTACACATTGATTATGTGCTTCTTTTGTATTGGATTTCAGATTATAACTTTAGCATTAAGTGTGGTGGTCCTGAGATTACATCTTCTAGTGGTATTGTCTATGAGAGGGATAATGAGACACTTGGTCCAGCCACATATTATGTGACCGACACAAACAGGTGGGCTGTTAGCAATGTTGGATATTTCAGGGGGAGCAATGATCCCCAGTACACAAGTACTTTGTTATCTCAATTCCCAAATATAGACTCAGAGCTGTTCCAGACAGCTAGACTCTCTGCTTCATCATTAAGGTACTATGGCTTGGGGCTTCAGAACGGGAACTACACTGTAACGCTCCAGTTTGTCGAAATAGCTTTTGAAGCTACTTCCACCTGGCAAAGTCTTGGGAGGCGTGTGTTTGATATTTATATGCAGGTCTGGATCATATTATTGAATTGTTTTGGAGTCAAAGTGTTCTCTTTTGAAATGATTTTTCATTACCTTCTAAGTTCTTTCAACCCAATATATATTATTTTTCTTTCAATAGGCATGATTTTTTTTTTAAAAAAAAAAAAACAAATAAGATAGATTGTGTAGAATGATAATAATCATACACCTTGATCGGGTATTATGATGGTCTCAAAAAGACTGAAAACACGCAACAATCCATGTGAGTCTATATTTCTTGGACAAAGATTTTTTAAAATTCTTAACATATTGTATGGAGTAGATTTATTCAAAATCTCAGCCATTATTTTTTAATTAAATTTTGGAGATTCTATTTTATTAATTTTGGTGATAAATAATGAGATGATAAATGATAAGTGATAAATACTGATATAACAAAATCCTCATCAACAGCTAAGAAAATCTATTAGTAGAATGCCAATTTTAAGTAGAATGCCAATTTTAAGAGATCATAATGGATATTTCTCAACCGTAACAGTTAAAAAAAAAAGTGTCTTAACAAATTTAGTGACAGTCTTATACATCAATCAAGAAGTTACCTTGGATATGATGGATATTGGCATCATTTGTGTTTTTGTTTAGAGGTTTGACTCTGTTTATTCCAGGGGAATCGTTTATTAAAGGATTTTGACATACGAAAGGAGGCTGGTGGAGTCTCTTTGCCCATTCAGAAGGAATTTCAGGTCCAGGTATCAGAAAACTACCTTGAAATCCATCTCTTTTGGGCTGGAAAAGGAACCTGCTGCATTCCTCGTCAAGGTACTTATGGACCTTCTATTTCAGCCATCAGTGCTACCCCAGGTAATATAGTGCAAAAATTGTAGTTGCAATTCAGAAGATTAAGAACATGTTGTTGATGGCCTTGCTTTTGTATAGACTTTATACCCACAGGTGATAACAAACTTCCAAGCAGCAAGAAGAATAATAGGACTGGTCTGATCGTGGGTGTTGTTGTTGGTGCTGGAGTTTTAAGCTTTCTGTCTGTTTTTGTGGTTTTCTATATTGTTCGAAGAAGAAAACAGCTTCCAACCAGTGATGATGCGGGTAAGTCAAAAGTCATATTGTATGTCTATTCTAGTTGTCAAAGTTCATTCATTTTTAGTCTACATACTAGAAATATGCAACTTTTGCCTATGTGTGAGTCTATATT
This sequence comes from Carpinus viminea, assembly GCA_013348765.1. NCBI lineage: Eukaryota > Viridiplantae > Streptophyta > Magnoliopsida > Fagales > Betulaceae > Carpinus > Carpinus viminea. The sequence continues at coordinate 32,701,622 of CP054672.1, read as the reverse complement.
ATTTATTTATTAGTGAGGTGGCCTCTGCGTGCTGCATATTGTGTTAAGTAGAAAATGCAGTGAATCATATCATGTTTATGACAACAGCTACGTCAAGGCAATTTTACCAGAACCTCTTCTATATGTCTGCTAAATAATACAGACACACACATACACAACAGCAAAGAGTAGGGTAAAATGGAAGATACTTCGCCGATAAAACCCCATTCTATGGACAACTTTCTATATATATTCTTGCTACTGAATCTCCCATCTTCAGTGCAACAACATTTTGGACTAAAACACATTTATTATTATTTCTTAACAAAAGAAGACATCCTCAATTTAACATGTAAAACTATACTGCATTTTCACTCACAAACCACTGAAGCAAATTGATAAGCAGATCAACCTGTGTTTATGTTGAAAATGCAGAGCTCTTGGGAATAGATGTTAAAACATTCACTTTCAGCTACGCTGAACTAAAGACAGCTACAGAAGAATTTAGTCCTGCTAATAAGCTTGGAGAGGGAGGATTTGGACCTGTCTTTAAGGTAAGTCCTTATTCTAATCAAGGACAAAAAGTGTCTGAACCTATGTTAGTGGACAAAAATTTAGTTGACTATCTGATATAACTCTAGAGCTGTTATATATCTATTGCAATTTCCAAGAAGTAATGAAGCAAAACTTGCAACATCACCTTTCCACGATTTCTTTTCTTTTCTTTTATTTATTGTTCCTTATGTTTCCTGCCTTTCTTTTTTTGTGAAATTGCATGCACTCGTTACCATGGTATCTTGTGCTTATGATTGGCAAGATGCTGACAATTGCAATTGTTGTAGAAGTAAAGTGAAACAAAAATACTTAAAGATTCATAATATGATGTCCGGATCCGGATTCTCTGTTATTCCTTTCACAAAGAAAGGGCCGGTAATAATAGAGGGATTGTGAGGGGACTTCCTTGCCCAAAGAGGAGGGGCAAGGATAAGAGGGATCTTCAATTGCTGGAGTTCCCTGTCCTATGATATCCATAACCCTTTTCTATTTCTTCTACCAGTTCTAATACACTTGCATTTTCTATTATGGCTATCTTTTGACCTTAGTTAAAGTTGAAAAATATTCGAAGTTCTTTATCAAATGAAGAAAGAAGAAACATATTTTGTAGTTATTTTCTGATTCACGCCATTTTCCCAAATTCAAACTTGTATAAGTTGCTATATTATAATCCTTACACTTTTTTTTTTCTTTTTTTTTTAATTTTAAATTTCTTTGGTCTGGTTACACATACTCAAAATTATGGTTTTTATTCCTCTTTTAGGGCTACCTTGGAATTAGGACTCTTCAATGCAACTTGTTCTTTACATTCAGTATACTAAAAGAAGAAAGCATTCTATGGTGAAATTAGGTCCATTATATGCCATTATATCTCAATTGGCTAGAATTTTCTATTAAAAATTAGTGATTAACTGAAAAAAAAAAAAAAGAAGAAGAAGAAGAAGTTTATAGAGAGTGAAGGATTTCATATATATATATAAAGTAAAATTTTGAATTGATGATTTCAGAAATTTAATTTTTTTCATGGATGGTGTAAAGTTTAAGTTGTGTAAATTAAATTTATTTAAGCCGTCCACTCTACTCAGCCAGACTATCATTTTCTATTTACATTGATAGATCAAAATCATCACCGTAGATGACTAATGGTTTTTAAAAATATTTGGTCACATTTTTTTTCTGAAACTTTGTACTAAATAGGGAACACTTCATGATGGGAGAGTAATTGCTGTGAAGCAACTATCTGTAGCATCACACCAAGGAAAGAACCAGTTCATAACGGAGATTGCTACTATATCTGCTGTGCAACACCGCAACCTTGTGAAATTGTATGGATGTTGCATTGAGGGAGATCAACGACTACTTGTCTATGAGTTTCTAGAGAATAGAAGTCTTGATCAAGCATTATTTGGTATGTGAATGCGTCTTTGCACTTGCTCTCTCTCTCTCTCTCTATATATATATACACACGTGTGTATTTGTGTATGTATGTGTTATGTATTAAGCAGATTAAGTTTTATATGCTTGCATGAGGCAGGAAATAGAAGTTTGAATCTCGACTGGTCAACACGTTTTGATATATGCTTGGGTGTAGCAAGAGGTTTAGCATATCTTCATGAGGAGTCACGAGTTCGAATTGTACACAGAGATGTGAAGGCCAGTAATATCCTGCTTGACTCTGATCTCATCCCCAAAATATCAGACTTTGGCTTGGCCAAACTTTACGACGATAAAAAGACCCACATAAGCACCCGTGTTGCAGGAACTATGTAAGATAATGAAGGCTTGGGCACCTTGTCTTTCTAAACTATATAATCCTTTATTTTGTCTTTTTTATAAGCTATCTTGTACTAAATTTTGCATATGATTATTACTGATGTAGTGGGTATCTTGCACCGGAGTACGCCATGCGTGGGCACCTTACGGAGAAGGCTGATGTGTTTGCCTTTGGTGTTGTGTCTCTAGAGATTGTTAGCGGGAGGCCAAATGCTGACTCAAGCTTGGATGAAGAGAAAGTATATCTTCTTGAATTGGTACGAACAATATTTTTGTGCTCCATGTTTCCATTGCTACCTGCCTTCTAATGAGATGGATTTTTCAGTCCACTTCAGAAAGTTCCAGTAGCATTTATCTTTCTGTGTCTATGGGTTCCAGGTTAAAATAGTCATGACCATCCATACTTATATATATTTTGCTTCTTCCAAAAAGTTGAGACAAGATTAAAACTTGGATCATATTAGGAGGAATTCTGGATGTCTCAAGGGAGCAGAATAATTTTACCTGCTTATACAGAGCATCCAATAATGAGTCCAGTAGCATACTTAACAGGAAATGAAATGAGTCTCCATAGCCAAATCTCCCCTAATAAGACCTTACTTTTGTGACTCACACTATGAAATGGCCTCTGTCGAAGTTATTTTTGAAATTCAAGATATGACATAAGTTCTATGTTACTTTGTGATGATCCCAATTTATCAAGTGTAAACTAAACTTCATTGATAGTGAAATGTCAATCCGCATGTGTCGGCACAGCACATTTTACATAGAGTGCTTAAAACAGAGTGACTTAGTAGAATCACAAAATGAGCTTCCTCACATATTCTGAACCGTTAAGACTCATTGAAACAATTGGACTGCTCACATCCACCACCTTTATGGTAGCATATTCCTTATAAATTAAGCTAACTCTTTGTAACAATTGGAATACTCGCTGCAGCCATTTTTGTACTATATGCTGAACCCTGATAACACATATCCTTCTTAGGCTTGGCATTTACATGAAAACAACTGCGAAGTCGATGTTATAGACTCTACATTATCAAAGTTCAATGAGGAAGAAGCAAAGCGCATGATAGGAGTATCTCTTTTGTGCACACAAGCATCCCCAACGTTACGGCCATCAATGTCGCGTGTAGTGGCAATGCTTTCGGGAGATATTGAAGTGAGCTCTGTAACTTCAAGGCCTGGATATTTGACTGACTGGAAATTTGATGATGAAACCAGCTTACTGAGTGATGTTGCAACCAAAGGAAGCCATGCTAGCATTTTCAACTCATCAGCAAGTACAAGCATAATGGGTGATGCAAAGAATTCACCAGCAAATGTTTCTAAACCCATGCTCGATGAGATTATCAAAGAGGGTAGGTGAGAATCGACCCCTTTTTTCTTTTCTTTTTTTCTTCTCTTTTGGGTAAATTTATAAACTTTGTATTCTTCAATTCCAGGTATAATATGTGATTATGCAATTTTAGATCTACTTGATTGTAAATGAATTTTTCATTTTATATTTTCCCTGAGGTATTGGCACCCTCGCATGTTAGCATAGACTATAGAGGTGCAGACATTAAGGCACTAATTCAAGAAGGCCTTCACACTGAGGTGGAAACTACAAGTTTGTCTAATAAGCCCCATTTACTCTCTAACAAATTGTTTAGATGGAGTGATTTGGAATGGGTGGAACATAGTATAGGACACCATTTCTGTCCCTTGATTAGTTAGGGTGAGATTTCATTTTGATCCATCATCAAATATAAGCACAAACAAAAGATAACGGAAATGATAATCAATCTGTATGTTTAAGGTGAAAAGAAAGAAGGGTTAGGGATAGAAGTTTGATCTTCTAGTCGTAAGAACAATTTATGTACATTGGTAATGTGAATAGAATGAGTAATGCTACAAGTTTCTCTTATGTCACTTCAAGAATAATGTGATTCTTAAAATTAATATTGAACTTATGAGTGATTATTATTGAATTTTAATCAAATTGTGATTTTAAGAGTCACATTATTCTTTGAGGGACAAAAAAGTGATACAAAATAGACTTTTATAATTACTTGAATAGAATTCACGAAAACTTTATATAGTTTTGAAAAGTACAAGGCATTACCCTATTTTCAAGTAAATTTTTAATTATATTCCTAAAAATTGTTTTCTTAAAAAAGAAAAGAGAACAAAAGACTATGAAGTTTATAGTTTATGTTCTCATTAAGAAACTAGCTTGCTCTGTTTTTTAAGCCATTTTCAAACGTTGTGAAGTTTATACACTCCTCTCTCCCCTTGTCTCATTGAATGAGAACTTAGAGCGGCATCATATATATTAGAGGGATGATAAAGACTTAACTTTTTTGTCCAATTTTTGTTCAACTTTTGTCTTATTTATTTATTTTTTAAAAAACAAAGTAAAAAAATAAAAAAAAAATAGAAAATGACCATTTTTATGAAGAAAAATGAAATTTTCATTTTTTTAAAAACACCAATAAAAAGAAGGACAAAAAAAATATATTATTGCTTTAGACACTTTTTTCATTTTTTACTTTGTTTTTTTTAAAAAAAATAAAAAAGACAAAAATTAAGTAAAAATTGAACAAAAAAATTGGATCTTTAATATTTTCCTATATATTATATAGTACGTCACAAAAGATCTCACCTGACTCTTAAATAATCTTATCTATAGCAGCAGCCAGCAAGAGCTATTTTAGGTAATAAAAAAGTCCTTTTTATTTTTATTTACTCTAGTTTCTACTTATATAAAACTATTTGTAATTGTTGAGATAGATAGACGACAAAAAATTCAAAATTTTATATAATAAACTCTTACCAATTTGAGCAAGTGGTTGGTGCACGTGGACTCCAAAGACCCCATAAAATGGTCTCGACTTTTTCAAAAACCAAAGGTCAATAACTTAACTGACGAGGGACTCCTATTTATATACATATTGCTCTAAGCAATAATTGCGAAAGCGAAATACCAAAAACAAAGCGTCTTGTTATTATAATACAAAAATGATTGGTGTTGATATTTTTTTTTAAATTTTGTTTATTAGATTTATTTAATGATAAATTCTATTAATATAATTGTTGTTGGTGTTTTGCTTGTGTCCTTCCCGTCTTATGTGAAATTATTTTATAAAAAACAAGTAAAAAATAAAAGCAACTTTCTTTTTTATTTTTTATAAAGTCATTTTCATTTAAGATAAAGAGAACCCGAACACTAAAAAATATTTAACATTTCTTAAAAAAATATAAACAAATTATTAACACTAATTATTTATTCTACCATAAGACTTTGGTAGATAACCCTGTCACTTTTGCAGTAACTATAGTGGAGAAAGTATTTTACACTAGTTAATATTTTTTTTATACATTAATTATTAAATTTATTAAATGATAAATTCTATAAATATAATTATTGATTTATTAAATTTATAATAGAATAAAAAAAATACTAATTACTCTCTTAGTATTATGCTTGTGTCCTTTCCGTCTTATGTGAAATTATTTTATAAAAAATAAGTGAGAAATAAGAGCAGTTTTTTTTTTTAAAAAATAATTTTCATCTAGGACGCGAAGGACACAAAAAAGAGAAGAATAATGAAACGAAGAGGAGCCGTTTTCAAGCAGAATATTAGAAAAATATCAAGCATTCCCAAAAAAGTAATATGAACACCAATCTATTAGACTCTAGTAGATGACCCTGTCATTTTCGCATTAACTATAGTGGAGGAAGTATTGTCTGGTCAAAAGAAGAAGCATATTGTAGCAGGTGAAATATAGATATTTTCCAATTAGGCGGCGTCGGACCTTGAGGCCACCGTCACTGTGGGCCGTGGGGTTCATATAGTTTTTGCATCTATATGTAGCCTATAGGCTGTAGGCAATGGCAGGCAGTGTGGGTTCCTGAGTGAAACTTCACGTCTTTATAGCTTTCTTTGGTTTCATTTTGTATGTGGATTCATGTCATCCATGCTTGTTTTTGCCTTCTATGCTCTCTGTATCACTGGCCTTGTTAATGTTGCTCAAGCCCAGAATAAAACACAACCTCCTACGGATCCTAATGAAGGTGCACCTCTCTCTCTCTCTCTCAAAATGTTGGTTGCTTTTGTATCTCAAGCATCAAACCAATCTCTCTCTTTCTCTCCATATATATATGTGTGTGTGTGTAAAATATGCTAAAAAAAATCATCTTGAAAACAAGAACTTATATATCACATTAGAACAGGGCAGGAGGATTTGATTCTATCTCATGTCAATAACTCATATTTCAGCATAAAAAGTATATAGGCAATTACTCCCAGAGCAGTCATACATTCATCAACCAAACTTAAATTCAAACTCAATTTCTTAGCCTTCTTATTTTATTTTATTTTATTTTTTTCTCATCAATTTTGAACCAACTCTGATCTCTCCAATTGATAATAGCCTCTACGCTTGCATCTAATGATCAGTGGAAGTATAAAATGCAGCTTAAGATCAATGATCTGATAAAAAAAAAAAAAAAATTCAAATATCAGATCAAATTAAGCTCTGAAGCTATGTGTGGTGCCCACCAAAGCCTATAACCAAGCTGTGAATAGTGTAACTAATTTTAAAAACGAGGAACTGATTATTGACTTGTTTTTACATTAAAAAACTAGAGTCAAAGTGAACTAAATTTTTTATTTGTTTAAAGAACCAAAGTGGTTTACATTCTAGTTTCATGAAAATGTATAAAAATCTAATTTAGTTCAAAGATGAGTTTATTACTTTTCAGAATTGACTTTAAACCAAACAAAACTATATCCTTCATTTACATAAACATCATAATTTTATATGTGACTCTAGGTTATTATTTAATACATTCTATGCTTCGTGGAGTGAATTAAAGCATTGATTAAGCATTAAAATGTAAAAGTATAGCTTTTTCATAAAAAGCATAACTTATCCATAACTTCTAAATTTCATTTTTGCAGTGAGAGCTTTAAATTCGATATTTCAACAGTGGAAGATATCAGCACAATCCGATCAATGGAATATAAGTGGGGAGCCATGTACCGGTGCTGCCATTGACGACAACATCGGCTTTGAGAACGTTAATTACAACCCCTTTGTTAAATGTACATGTTTGTACAAAAATAGTACCATTTGCCATATCAATGAGCTGTAAGTTTTTGCTCAACATAAAATTCTCATGTTTACACTTGGATTATTTTTTATAATGCTCAAAATAGCTATAATAAATCGCTCTCTTTTTCCGTTTTCATGTTAACTATGAGTAGTCATTACAAAAGTAGCTTTAAAAGTTTTCTTGTTCATGAAAATTGTTTGCAACTATTATGTGAGTCTTCTTTTGGTCTGTTAGTTTGTTACTATGGCGGATTGGTCTCTTATTAGATATGCAAGGCAACCTACATTACTTTAGTTAGTTCCCCATCCCTCCCTTTAACATAACATATATATAAATATATATGATATATAATAAATTATGATCAGGCACCCTCCCATCAATATTGATACAATCTTACTCGTTTTACTTATGTCTATGTGCTTTAATAACTTAGGACATTCAAAAAAAAATTAAGGGTTCTTGTACATGTATAATAGGTGAAAAATTTGGGAGGAGTTTGCTTTAATGGATTTAATAGGTTGTATGGGGTGGGCTATGGAAATTCATTATGAGGGGTTGGATGCAATTTTCTAAATTTACTGGATTTGTGGTGGAGGACGGCTCCAAGGTTAGTTTTTGGCATGATGTTTGGTTTTGGGTGTTGCCCCTCAAAGGAGTGTTTTCAAAGTTGTTTTGCATTGCCTTCCTTGGGGTGCTTCTGTGGTAGATCATCTTTAGTTCACTAATAGCCTCTCCTTAGTGGAACTTTATTTTGTTAAATCAGTGCATGATCGGGAGTTGAAATTCTTTAGAGTTTGAGTTTCTTCTATCTTTTGTCCTCAATTCCTAGATAGACTCTTGTGTTTTAAGAAGAACTCCTTCAATCCTGATAGACTCTAGGTTTTTAAGAAGAATTGTTTATTTCTTGTTGTTTATCTTCATGACCCACGACGTCACGCTGCATCAATTGTGTACTTAGATGTGAAATGGAGGTTGCTTTGATATATCTATAGATGAGACTTTTACTGCTGTCAACATTCTTGGTGTGTTGGGTAATCACATATAGCATTATGAGAAAGATTTTCAAAGACTCATCCCTATTGTTAGAGCATTGATCCATTTCCATTTCTAGCCGGGTCACCAAAAATAACACTCGAGATTGTGCCTTTACAAATGCAACGTTCATGTGATTTTCGATGTCGAGAAATTTCTCTTCATGGCAACAATGTTGATCACCCCGTCAAAATGGGTGTCAATCTCGCATCGAGATCCAATTTTTGGAAGATTTAAGGAAGGACCATGATTTCAATCTTCGAAACCCACTTCTCACTCTTCTCTTGAATATTATTGTCTGTTTTCTCTTGTGAACACACGACAACTTGCGAAAGAGAAGGATTATAGTGGTGGAATGGTGCTGTATGTGTAAGAAGAATGGGGAATCTGTAGATCATTTATTGATTCATTGTGAAGTGGCAACTTATTTATGGCATTATGTATTCACTTTGTTCGGGAGTGGGTGATGCAAAAGGTCATAGATTTGTTTGCTTGTTGGAGTCGGAGTGGGAGGATCTATCTAGAGTTATTTGGAGGATGGCTCCATTGTCGTCATATGGTGCATTTGGAGGAGAGGAATGCACGAATCTTTGAGGATAAGGAGTGTTCGTGGATGGGGTGAGGAAGAATATGATTGCTATGCTACATGGGTGGACGATGGCTCATTACCGTAATGAGATACCAACAATAGAAGATTTTTGCATATGTGTCCTTTGTATATTTCATAGGAGTTTTTGTATATATATTTTCTAGGGTTTTTTAATAAAATTTCATATTACTTATCAAAAAAAAACACAACAAATAGGGGATCTTCGGCAGAGTTAGTTGATCTGTGATCTTACCAACAAGATGAAAGACCCGCTTTCAGGCTGTGTTGTCTTAGATATAGATTTACACCTCATAAGGCATAGAAATAGCTTTAAAGCACCATCTGCCCGCCAAACTTCCATATCTTTGGTCCAAGATCTAACGAAAGTTTCTCTCCATAGCATATCTCCAAAGTTACTTTCCCAACAGAGCTTGGTTGAAAGTGAACAATCTCCTAATTCCCAAACCTACAAGACTATGGGGAGTAGGAATATTCTTCCAATTAAAAAGATCGAAATTGAATAGAAAAAAAAAAATTAAAGAAAGATGGAGCTTAGGCTCGTTATTCAAGCCACCAATAGAGCCTGTTGTTGAGAGGTTTCACAACAAGAAGACAACATCAATTACCCTAGAGATGTGTATCCATGTAACTGATGATAATGTAGTATATGTTATAGTTCAAAACTATCATTTAGAATTACTTGAATGTCTAGAACATGAGAATCTCAATCCTTTCATTTAATGCTTGTTGGTTTTCAAATTTTCTTGACAGGAAGGTTTACGAATTGGATGTTGTTGGTGTACTACCAGATGAGCTATGGACTTTGACTTTCCTCACCAATCTGTATGGTTTCTTATTTGTATATTGGTGTAATTGAGTTGAAATGTACAATTGGTTATTTCCTTGTAATTAAGCTGAATTGAAATAATGTTGCACAGTATCAACCTCTTGAAATATGAGCTACACTTTGCTTTTTTCTTTTCTTTTTTATTTTCTGGAAGATGTTAATAAATATGTGTTCCATTTGTTTCCCCTGGCATTATTCCCTTTTATGGAAATTGAGTTTCCTTTATTTCTTACAGGGATTTGCGCCAAAATTACTTAACTGGTCCCATCTCTGCATCCATTGGCAACCTAACTGGCTTGCAATACCTGTAAGCTCATCTAAATTTGGATTTGGAAGTTGAAATTCACACTTATTTCTATTCGTTGTTTATTTATTAATTTCCTTTTGGACCAGGAGCTTTGGCATTAATGCATTATCAGGGAAGCTTCCAGAGGAATTAGGGAAGCTTACAGATTTGAGGTCACTGTAAGTCATTTTCATTAATCACTCTATAATATGTGTAAAGTGGCAATTTCTTGTTTTTCCCTTGGGTGATAACACCTTTTTTAAATTTTTTAATGTTATTTTTTCCCACTAGCTCTTTTAGTTGTGTTGTCTCTGAATTAATAATGATTTGGAAAATATTTTTCACAAGAATGGAAATTTTTTACTCTCCCAATTACATAGTTCAGTCTTGGTCCCTTTGTTTGACATTGCAAGTTGCTTCATTGAATAAACATGCGAACTATCCTACTATATGATCAGGATGTATCCAAGTGCATATTACTCTGAATAATTTATTAAGTTCTCTCCTTGCAGTGTAATTTTCATTGCTAGATTTAGTTCAATTCTCATTACCTTCTACTCACTTCATGTGCTGGATCATAATATTCTGAACTTAAGAGAAATTCTTGGAATAATAATATAATATTGTTGATTACTTGCTGATTTTGTAGGGCTTTTGAGTTTGTCAATTTTATTCAATTCTCATAACCTTCTACTTCATGTGCTGGATCATAATATTCTGAACATAATAGAATAAAATCCTTGGAATAATGTTGTTGATTGACTTGTTGATTTTGTAGGGCTTTTGGGTTTAACAACTTTTCTGGTCCTCTGCCATCTCAGCTTGGGAATGCAACCAAATTAGAACAGTTGTAAGTTATGATACATTGTTGACTGTCTATTTCATTTCACTGTCTCTTGATAGATTGCATTTGTTAGCTTAGAGATGTAAGATTTGAGTTAAAAGGGTAGAAGTTGAATACCTAGGGTTAGTGTTTGAGAAAAAAAATGGAAGAAGAGAAACAGAGGTTGTGAAATTATGTCTGTATGTGTGTAGGATTCTCTTTCCCTTCACACACCTTCACTTATTTATATTATAAAGATACAACGATAAAAAATACACAATTGCCCGCTAGAATATTCCAGAAGAGAACCCACAGTAAAGATAAAAAAGACACAATAACAACAATAACCAATAACTCAAGATCTCTTAACACTCCCCCTTAACATGAAGCAAACAGATCAAGCATGCCCAACTTGGAACAAATACTGAAAGAAGAACAAGCTATTGGTTTAGTAAGAATGTTGCCCAATTGATCCACGGGCTCACATAAAAGTGACAATATGCTTTTGCATTAAGAGATCTTAAAATGGCAATCAACCTCAATGTGTATAGTATGCTCATGAAACACTGGTTTACTAGCTATAAAAATAGCGGCACGATTATCACTGTTCATATGCATAGGAGAAGGCAAATCAACACCCATATTATGAAGCAGGGAGAGAACCTATAACATCTCAAACACAGTATGGGCCATGGCACAGTACTCAGCTTCAGCAGTAGAATGAGCTGCTACATTTTGTTTCTTATAGCACCTGAGTAGCCAAAATACCACCAACAGACTTACAATAACCAGATGTAGGCCATCTATCAATACGGTTGTATGTTCAATTAGCATCAAAAACACAGCAACAGTTAGGAGAGATGACAGCCTATACAACAACCCCATGTCCGGTGCTCCTTTTACATACCGAAGAATACAACAAATAGGTTCCCAATGAGGCTGACGAGAAGCATCCATGAACTGCATAACAACACCAACAACATAAGTGATGTCGAGACGATTGACAGTAAGATAACTCAACTTAACAACCAACCTTTGATGATGTCCTAAAAAACATCTCCACTTTTAGCATATAACTTAACCAAGAAGTCCACTGGAGTATCAATTGGGTGAGCACCAAGAGTACCATTTTCATAGAGTAAATCAACACGTACTTCCACTGACACAAGCTAATACCTTCTTTTGCTTTCCTAGGTGGGTCTTAAAGTTTTTTTTTTTTTGATAAGTCAGAAGAATATATTAAAAAGCGCAGAGGGGTGCAACCCTTAGTACACAGGGGGTATACAAAGAGGAGCTAGGTGGGTCTTAAAGTTAGCAATACCTGTTGAGTCATTGCCACTGATAATAAATGTCATTAACAAAAACTATCAAACGATGATGCTTGAGGAGGAATGATATGTGAACACAAAAATGATTTGAAGTAGAACGCTGAAAACCATACTGAAGCACAACAATACTGAACTTATCAAACCAAGCATGCGGTGTTTGTTTTCAGGCCATAAAATGATTTCTTTAGACAGCATACTAATCACTCCTTCCGAGGAACAACATGACCAGGTGGCTGAACCATGAGGTGATTGTTTCTGCCATACAATGCTTTCTTTAGATGGCATACTAATCACTTCTTCCCAGGAACAAGTGGCTGAACCATATATACCTACTCTTGTGGATTTCCATAGAAAAGCATTCTTGATGTCTAGCTGATACAAGGACCAATCAAGACTAACTGTAATAAAAGTAGAACTTTAATAGAATTAAGGCGGGCAACAAGGGAAAAAGTCTCATAGTAATCCACAGCAAATGTCTAAGTGTAGCCCTTGGCAACCATTGTGCCTTCAATTGCTCTATTGAACCATCTGGATGATACTTCACAGTATAAACCTAGTGATAACTAACAGGTTGCTTTCCAAGAGGGAGAGAAGTAAGTTCCCATGTATGATTCTCATGGAGGACAATCATAGGGTAAAGTTAATCATTTAATTAATATTGTAACATAAACTTAGTTTTTTCCATTCCTTAATGTGGTAGCTAATCCGTTTCCAAATCCTACAAATAAAAGTACAACCTTACCTTGTGTGGGATTCCAACAATCTCCCTTGATATTGTTCACGTAAGGGCACAATGGGGGATGTTCAGCTTAGCCTTAGCTTCAAATGACATAGCATTGCCCCTGTTAAGAGACTTTGTAGAGCTGATGAATTATTATTCGCTTAAGGCTTTAAGGTGACAATTAAGAGTTTTGCTTCATTAATATCCAGGAAATAATGACTATCTAATCTATTCATAAAGTCCCCCTTTACTTAGATGAAACGATGGTTGCCTTTAGGAAAAGGCCTAGATGCGAGAATTTCAAACTCATTTTGGCCTCTCTAAAATCCTCGTCAAGAGTTGCTGTAACTCTTCCTTCGCTAGTTGGTTGCATTCGCTTCTTTCTTACTGCTTGTTGTTGTTGGTTTTCAATTCTTACTGCTTTGATCCCTTAAGAATCTGGTATAGTCTGGCATACGGTGTCAAGAGAAACTCTCAGTTAGACCTAATATCTCTCTCTACCCATATGTTTACCCACGTCAACATGCTGAGCTTTAATGGGAATAGTCACTGTGAGTCTTAGGACCTGTAACTCTAAGCATTTAGCCTTTTTTAAAGGCAGGTCCAAGTTTCAGTGTCACTTACACAATTTTGAATCAGTAATTCCCTGTTTGCAATTATTGTGTTTGGTCTGTCCTGCCATTCTGACTTTAGAAAGTAATGGAATAAAGGACTTCATTTGATGGGCATATATCAGCTAAAGCCAAGCTTTGACCATGACTACTTCTCATTTCTGGCTGCCTTATTCCGCTACAATAACCATAAATATTAGTGTCAGAATAATCATACGTTTCCACTTTGAATAAGGTCAGATAAAGGTAAGAAATATCTAGACTACATAAGTAGAAATTACTTATAAAAAAAAAAGTAGAAATCCAAAATGGTTGGAAAAAGAAATTTGCACAAATTGTTAGCATGCACTGTCAAAATGTAAATTCATACCTACTCTGCAGTTTACAATTACAGCTATATTCAAGAATGGGTTGTTTGTTGTCATGGATAAAGAAAAATCTTTATGTGTGGTTGTGTCTTTAGTAAGCCATGAGTACAATGATCGCAATGGTCATTAAATTTAGATATATCTTCTAGTTGTGGCTGTAAGTTCTGTTATTGAGTAACTTGGATTTTCAAGGTTTCTGAACTTGTATATGTAGTTAGATGTTTAAATGATCTTTAGATATTCCTCCATCCCAAAATAAATTTGAACATGGTACAAGTTCACCTTTATGGTCATCAGTAACTAGTGATCGATGGTCAGATACATCACTGAGATAACAATTATAAACCATTGTATATCTGACTAGTTTTTAACCTCATTAGTGGCATGCATGGGTGCATGATTTCTCTGTTCGTGTGTGCATGGCTATAAAGTCTGTTGTCAGGTTCGGGCCAAACCATGTTCAAATCCTTCTGCATTTTTTTTTTTAATAAATAATGATATACTAATCTGTCTATAACAAAAGATATTTCTTAAAATTCTATTTTAGGGCCCCACCTACTTCATTTGTTTGCATGAGCATTACCTTTTTTATTTATGATGGGACTACTATCGCATTGCAACAGAATTTTTTTTATCTTTTTATCTTTTTTTTTTTTTTTTAAATTATTTTATTTTTTTTACACCTTAACAGGTACTTTGATAGTTCTGGAGTTAGTGGTGAGATTCCACAAACATTTGCTAGTCTACGGAATCTGCGTATAATGTAAGATTGAATGTATGGACAAGAAAATTTACAAGCTGAGATCATGTTTCTTTTTTGAGGAAATATTTCTCTGTCGCAGGTTGGGATCAAACACTGAGCTCACTGGTCAGATACCTAACTTCATAGGAAATTGGTCAACTCTTGAAACATTGTAGGATGATATTATTAGAACTTTTCTCTCTATTTTCTTTAGTCATACTTAAATGACAAGCTAGGTTTTCAATGCACTACCTACTCAATAATTGTATTTGCCTCATGAAATGTATTTCATTACAGTTTACAATCAGCTACTCCTGAATGTTTTTGTAGGAATCTTCAAGGAAACTCCTTTAAAGGTTCAATACCATCTACCTTTTCCAAATTAACTTCTCTGAAAGACTTGTGAGTGTCTACATCTGATGGTTAATTTTCTTTAGGCTGAAATACTCTTTTGGTCCCTGAATGTTAACCCAAAGTCAATTTTCATCCCTAAACTTTTTGTCCCTTAAAAATTTAGAAGGTAGCAATTGGGTCCTTCTGGCCATGCTATGACCCTGTTACATCAGCCTTTTCTCAGGCAAGTGTGCATTTTAGAACTGATGGATTAAAACATGACATTTGCTACCATTTAAAACTTTTATGAGACAAAATTGGAACCTAGGCTAAATTTCAGAAAGCAAAAGTGTATTTCTGCTTTTTCTTTCTATATTGCAGATCTTTGAGGCTTATAATCCCATATATGATTTAAATGTAGGAGAATAGGTGATTTATCTAATGGAAGCTCTTCGTTGGCATTCATTAAGGACATGAAGTCTCTAACCTTCTTGTAAGAGTTCCAGCTTTTAATTTAATGTATTTTGATATGTAACTTTTGTGCAGTGTCTTGTATTTTGGACTGGACACTTTATAAGTACTGTAAAGGGGACTTTGCCTGGAAGCCAAAGCCATATGGTGTTAGACATAGGCCACAGGCCAGAGAGCTAGGAAACTATGTGCCACTACTGTTGTATCAGAAAGTTACAGAGAGGAGTGATGTTGAGAGTTTTGGAACCCCAATTTGATTTCGTGAATTGATCTTTCTCATGCTGTGGATGTAGGCAATCTCGCCGAACCATATAAATCCGTGTGTCTATCTATTTCATGTGTTATTTTTATCTTTTGTAGGCGTGTTTTCATATTACTAACATGCTGTGGATTTTCTCCTTTTATCCTTCTTGCTTTTCTGGAAATTAATTGACTGCTTGGTTACATGTCCTGCAGAATACTAAGGAACAACCATATATCTGATTCAATTCCAGTTAATATTGGAGAATACCAAAGCCTATCGTGGCTGTAAGTTGTACCTAGTGATGGATGCTTCTATACAGGATGATTAAGTTTGCTGTGTATGGCTTTATAGCACTTGAGCCATGGAATACTGGGTAATGGGTAATGGGTTAAAGAACCTCAACCTGTCAGAACAGTTATATTGGTTACTTATACTAGAAGATGTCAAGTTAATTTAGATGAAATGGTATACTTACCAGGTTATTTGATATGGCATTTTCCAATAAATAAGTTACTCATGTAAAACTCTCTGTAATTGGATTCGGGGTCAGTGCATTGTAAAGCCATATTCGGTCAAATTTTTTTGTCTTATTGTTCTCTTTGTAAAATTTTCCTTTTTTGGGGAAAGGTGGGGGGGAAGGAGATAATTGATGTGGGCTTAATTTTCCTTGAAGATCAATTTTTTTTTTTTTCCAAAATTTCTAATTACATTTGATGTTCTGCTAGCTAGTTTTTATTATCTGGACAGCCATGTAATAATAGTTCTTTTTCTTGTATTCTTTAAGGGATTTGAGCTTCAACAACATAACTGGACAAATTCCAGACTCTCTTTTTAGGATGAGTTCACTCTCTCACCTGTAATGTTCAATTTGCTTAATTGAATCATATTCCCATTGGCATGTATGCCTATTGTATTGAATTACATTGCTGCCTTATTAGGTTTCTTGGAAATAATAAGCTAAATGGTATCCTTCCAGCATCAAAAAGTGGGGCACTTCTCAATATGTAAGTACATCTAATTGTTTGTATTCAACATTATTGGATTGCAAAAAAAGTGGACTTGTCTAACATTTTTTTTTTTTCCTTTTTGAGGAAAGACCATCTTTTGATAAATTAAGGTGATTTGAACCTTTGGTTTCTTGGTGTGTGTGTGTTTTTATTATAATCCTTTTTTTTTTTTTTTTGGATAAGTAATAAGGAGTTTTATTAAGGAGAAAAAGCCCTAAAAATACAAGAGGGAAACCCAAAGCTTACCCAAAGCAAACCGAACAAGACCCAAACTTCCCAACCCAAACTACCCCACAGTAGCCTTACCCAACCAACTTTCAAAAACAGCCACCCAACAAGACCCAAACTACCTAACCCACTCTACCCCACATTAGTCTTGCCCCACCAACTTTCAACCCTCTGGTGCTCTCTCTTACCCTTAGACCACCTGGTCTAAGGGCCCTTTCTTCCACCTAAAAACCATTGTAATTCATCTTTCAGAGACGCCAAGTTTTGGTCCTCCTCCTTAGTGGACAGCACCTCACGAGCTTCCTTCCTTGCCTGACACCAAGACTCCTCCATGTCCTTCAAGAGCTCCAAATGCGTCACATCGTCTTGAACCGCTTCCCGCAAAGACACCAGTAGCCATTTTTGTGATTTGGTCAAACCAAAGTGAGACTCTGACTTAAAATCCGAGACTTTTTCCCCCATTATAGCTGTCGCGGCCCTCAACTCCAAGTGCGGCATCACCGACAGCCTAGGAAAACTTGTCGATGGCAAAGGATCCGACAAATCCGAGCCAGAATCGCAAGAAAAACCCAGATATGGAATAGGATCCGAACCCGGATCTAGAATAGGATCCAAACCCGGATCTAGAATAGGATCCAAACCCGGATTTGGAACCAACCTGAGAACCACCCCAAGAATCGGACCCACATGACCCAACCTCTCCGCCTTGTCTGCGCCCCTTTGGGCTTCAACTCCAACCCATCACTCAGCCCAAAAAACCCTAGTTGAAGCTTCACCCATTCATTTGTCTTCAACGAATCTGCTGCCACTAGAGACACAGACGCCGGCGAAGGAAGAACCAGCTCCAACGAATCTACTGCCGCCAGAGACACAGACGCCGGCGAAGGAAGAACCATCTCCTTCGACGAAATCTGCTCGGCCTCCATCACGTAGCAGTCAATAGCGGATCGTTGCTCCACTCCACCTAGCTCCACCTCGAAGCATTCCGACATCGGGAACATGTCGAGAAGGCATGACGACACATGCTTCAATCCACCCCCCATCGATTGCAGCACGTTCACAAAGGATCGTCCAAAACGAGACCTAGCAGAGGCAGCCTTTTCCACCTCTACCCGCTTCCCCGGCAGAGAAGGATACTCGTCAACAGCAGGCCCTATCTGCCCCCCTTGAAACTCCAGCATCCTTCTCATATCACTCATGAAATGATGCTAACCCCACCCCTTTCTGCCCTCTGGGAGTCAGATCGTACCTTTCCGAACACCATCGACTTCAACAGCCACCTCTAAAAATCTGCCTACCTTGTTGCAACCCTCACAAACCAGAAGACAATTCCCATCCTCACAGAAGCCCTTGGCTGAACTGTCCTTCGCTTGAGACTGAACAGCCTCTTCCACCTTAGTCACCAACCAAATTGCACCCTGCAAACCCACTCTAATGACCCCAACGAAACCCTTCCTCCTTTCCTCTAACCGAAGCTTAGTGGATCCTTCCTTCGCCGTGAAGCAGAAGGCTTTGGCTTCGACTAAGAACCGCCTTTCCATAGCACTCCCACCCTGAGACTGCCCAGCAAGCAGCTCAGACTTCCCTACATCGTTGCAGGAGACAACGGGATCTAGGAAAATTTTTGAAAAAGTTTGAAAAACTGAGGAGAGAACAGAGCGTATTTTACTGTTCAAAAAGGGTCTCGCTCTCGTAGGACCATACCTCCGGGGAATTTGAATCCCCAGTGCCTCCTTCAACGATAGATGTCCTAAACTGTTATACAATTGGGACATACTTGTGTTGAAACAAGTGGCTCATATTCTATTAAAAGCCCATTGGGTGTAATTAGTTTATGTGGGCCTAGGGAACAAATAAGTTGTGGGGGGTATTTTGGGGTTTTCCAAAATACTTATAATTAGGGTTTGCCTATAAATATGTTATGTTGTAACCCTAAATCATTGAATAGAAATATATAGCCGCACTCTCCTGTGGACGTAGGCAAATTGCCGAACCACGTTAAATCTGTGTGTCCCTCTCTCTTGATCTCTCTCTTTTAGATCTTATATATTGTTCATCGTTATTGTGCGCGGTTACAACAATTGGTATCAAAGCCTAATCATACGATGGCTAAGATTGGCACATCTTCTGCAAAGTTCGACGTGATGAAGTTCGATGGATCCAGAATTTCGGGTTATGGCGAGAGCATGTCAAGGATTTGTTGGTGCAACAAGGGATGGTGAAAGGCGTTATATGGGTCAAAACCGGAAGGATGGCGGACATAGATTGGAAGGAACTTGAGGCCAAGGCGGTGGCTACTATTCGCTTTTGTCTCGGAGATGACGTGATGTATCATGTCATGGGCCGAAGAATCTCGCGATTTGGTTGAAACTGGAAAGTCGGTATATGTCAAAGTCGTTGACGAACAAGCTCTATCTAAAGCAGCGGTTGTACGGCTTGAAGATGGTAGAGGGCTCGATCTGAGCCAACACATCAACGTATTCAATCGATAATCGGTGATTTGAAGAGGGTTGATGTGAAGTTCAAGACGAAGACAAAGGCGTTGATCTTTGTTGAATTCACTCCCAAGTTCTTCTACATATGAGAATTTGGTTACAACCTCGACATGGGGAAAGAGTCCTTGGAGTTAGAGGATATTACAGAGCCCTATTGGCTTTTCATCAAAGGAAGAAAAATATTGATGAAAATTCCCAAGGAGAAGGGCTAGTTGTAAAGGGTAACCATGACCGTGGAAGAAGCAATAATAGGTGAGTCGAAGGCAAGAATTCTCGGTCAAAGTCCGGAGGAGGAAGGACATCAATTGTTTTAAGTCACGGAAAGAAAGGGCACATGAAGCGGGGATTCCAAACTTGAAGAAGAAAAGGATGCGAGAATGAAGGTTCCTCAAAGTCTGCGCGAGCGTGGTGGAAGTCAATTCGACGATGCTAATGGTGATATGCTTTCTGTTGCATCTAATTGAGAGCATGTGGATTCTTGGATTGGACTCGCATGTTCTTTTCACGTGGCCGTAGATTGGTTTGACACCTACAATTGATTAATTACGGTATAGTTACTATGGGTAATGGTGCACATTGCAAAATTACGGCATAGGTAATATTAGAATTAAAATGTTTGATGGTGTGGTTAGAAGCGTTATGTGATGTTAGACATGTACCGAAGTGGAAAAGAATTTAATTTCATTAGGCACCTTAGACTCAAGCGGTTATGGTTATAAGTCTATGTAATGAAGGTAACTAAAGTGCGATGGTAGTGATGAAGGGATGATAAATTCAAAGAATATCTATAAACTGTTAGGGAAATACAGTTGTAGGTGGAATTGCCTGTAGAGTCTAAATCGATTGTACTATTTTGTGGCATATGCGGTTAGGTCATATGAGTGAACGAGGCATGTTAGAGCTTCATAAGAAAAATCTATTGAAGGGTGTCAAAACATGTAAACTTGATTTTTGTAAGTTACGTATTGCAGGAAGCGAGAATGAGTACAATTCAAGACAGCCACACACACAAGGCAGAGGGTATTATGGACTATGTTCATTACGATGTATGGGGACCGGAGAAACGGAGTCAGGAGGACATATGTATTTTGTCATCTTTATTGATGATTTTTCCAGAAAGGTTTGGGTGTACTTCATGCGGCACAAATCGAAGCGTTTGCCAAGTTCAAGTTGTGAAAAGTGAAGTGGAGAACGAAGGAAGAAGGTTAAGTGCCTCGGAGACGGATAATGGCCGAGTACACAAACGATGAGTTCAAAGATTTTGTGAGCGGCATGGTATAAAGAGACACTTTACATTCATAAGACACCTCAACAAAATGGTGTGGCGGAAAGGATGAATAGGTCGATTGCAGAGAGCAAGATGTCTCGAGTTGAATCTTTGGACTTGCAAAGATTTTTGGTGACCTTGATTAGTATGGCATGCTACTTGATAAAGGTCACCAAGGGCAGCACTAGATGGGAAAGTTGCAGAGGATGTGTGGGCGGGTAATGAGGTAGATTACTCGGTTTGAGAGTATTTGGTTGTCCATATGTGCACATACCTAGTGAAGAACGGTCAAAACTTGATCCAAAGTCTAGAGTGTATCTTTCTCGGATATGGGAAAGGGGTTAAAGGTTACAAGTTTTGGGATCCGACGGCAAACAAAGCGGTGATCAGAGAGGCGTGGTATTTGACCGAAAATTCCATGTTGAAAAGTACTCAGGGTAAAGAAGCGAGGTGCGAGCGATGATAAGCGGTGGTGCAGGTGGAGTTAGAGACTCTGTGCGGAGAACACTTCTCGAGTGCAGAGACTTCTACTTGAGTTGGCGACATCACAGTATAGCCACAGACAGACCTAGACGCACTATCAGACCACCAATCAGGTACGGTTTTGAAGACATGATTTCTTATGCACTTGTTATTAGTAGCGGAGATCCTACCACTTTTCAAGAGGCTGTCAATAGCCAAGAGAAGAGTAAATGGATGGGTGCTATGGCGGAAGAAATGGAGTCTTTGCATTAAAACCAGACATGGGATTTGGTGGAGCTCCCGAGGAAGAGGAAGATAGGGTGCAAATGGGTGTTCAAGAAAAAAGGTATCGGAAAAAGGGAAGAAAAGTTCAAGGCTCGCCTAGTAGCAAAGGTTATTCACAGCAGAAAGGGTTGATTATGAAGAAATATTTTCCCCGGTGGTCGGACATACTTCCATCGAGCGGTATTGGCGTTGGTAGATTATGACATGTCTTTGGAGCAAATGGATGTGAAGCAAATGGATGTGAATTTCTTCATGGTGATTTGGAGGAAGCAGATTTACATGGAGCGACGGAAGGGTTGATCAACGGGCAGAGCACTTATGCGTAAATTGAAGAAGTCACTTTATGAAATTTGAAGCGGTCTCAAAGCGCGATGGTATAAGCGATTTGACTCATACATGATCAAGATTGGCTCTGAGGAGATGTGAGTATGACTATTGTGTGTGTATGTGAGGAGCCTTGATGATGGCTCATTTATTTTCTATTACTATATGTGGATGATATGCTTATTGCAGCAAAGTATAGTGGAGTCAACAATTGAAGGTTTTTTGTTGAGTAGAGAATTTGACATGAAGGATTTAGCAGCTAAGAAGATTCTTGGGATGGAGATTCGCGAGGACAGAGATGCCAAGAGATTGTGGCTATCTCAAGCCGGTTATGTAAAGAAGGTGTTGGAGAGGTTTAGCATGGAGAATGCAAAACCGGTAAGTACACCTTTGGCGAATCACTTCCACTTGTCTACCTCACAGTGTCCAAAGACAGTTGAAGAAATTGAAGACATGTCAAAGGTCCCATATGCGGTCACTGGGGTGTCGATGTATGCTATGGTATGTGCGAGGCAGATTTGGCTCATGCGGTGGTGTGGTGAGTAAATACATGGCAAATCCGGAAGCATTGGAATGCGATTAAGTGGATTTTCGGATATTTGAAAGGTACTACTGATTACGGCATCACTTTTGTCGGACAAAAGAGTGATTTGTTA
The DNA here is from genome assembly GCA_013348765.1 of Carpinus viminea. Classification (NCBI taxonomy): domain Eukaryota; kingdom Viridiplantae; phylum Streptophyta; class Magnoliopsida; order Fagales; family Betulaceae; genus Carpinus; species Carpinus viminea. Next base: position 32,679,089 of record CP054672.1, on the reverse strand, counting down.
TTGTGGGATATGTGGATGCAGTTATCACGGGGACTTGGATGACGGAAGATCGACCACAGGTTATGTGTTTACTCTTGGAGGACCCATATGTTGGAAGTCTATGATCCGATCCACTGATTGCAATGTCCACGGCGAGGCGATACATGGCGGCGTGCAAAGGAAGCTTTAGCTTCTGAGGTTAGTCAAAAATTTGGGTATTGACAAGTTGGAGTTCCGTTGTATTGTGACGGTCAAAGTGCCATTTACTTGGCAAAGAACCAGTGTATCATGCGAGAACCAAGCACATTGATGTGAGGTTTCACAAGATCGAGAATTGGTTGCTACTGGTGAATTGTTACTTGAGAAGATTCACACTTGAGAATGCGTGGATATGTTGACGAAGCCTATTACATGAGACAAGTTCAAGCATTGCTTGGACTTGATAAATGTATCCAGTGCTAGAAAGGAGAGGAGAGGAGGCGGCGACTAAACTTATCGATTCGGTGGAGGCCCAATACTTGATTATCTTCAAAGAGGTGAATACTGCCAAGGTGGAGATTGTTGAAACAAGTGGCTCATATTCTATTAAAGGCCCATTGGGTGTAATTAGTTTATGTGGGCCTGGGAACAAATAAGTTGTGGGGGTATTTTGGGATTTTCCAAAATACTTATAATTAGGGTTTGCCTATAAATATGTTATGTTGTAACCCTAAATTATTGAATAGAAATATATAGCCGCTCTCTCCCGTGGGCGTAGGCAAATTGCGAACCACGTTAAATCTGTGTGTCTCTCTCTCTTGATCTCTCTCTTTTAGATCTCATACTGTTCATCATTATTGTGCGCAGTTACAACAACTTGCCTAGCTGTCCTCATACTATACCATGTCATGAAGACCGTACATAAGCCTTGCCCAAAAATAAAAAGCAAAGTAAAATGTAACAATAATGAGGCTATAGTTTTCAACGTAAATATTGAAAGGTGAAATTGAAGGTTAGTTCAAGTGAAAACTTTGACCTCTAAGTGGCTTCTCCCAAAACCTTGGGTTATACCTCTATGTGGAAGTTTCTCAATTGGAATTTATTTGGTACACACCCTTACTCTTTTAGCCTATTCAATTTTTCTTAAAACTTTTGTCCTTGCAAAAATTGGATATTCGTGTCATTCTAGCTATGCTTGTAACAGCAACTTCCGTGGTTTTATCTAGAAACATGGAGAAATAGTGGTTTTAGATTTGAATTAGTGCAGTGTCTATATAATCAAAAGTTTAGATGGGTTGACTAGACTCTAAATGATACTGACCATGGTGTTTTTATCTTGTCAATGGATAACACAGCTGTCCAAACTTGCTGCCCACACTTAACTTGCTGTCCACACTTACAGCTGTCCAAACTTGCTGCCCAAACTACTTGCTGTCCACGCTTACAGCTGTCCAAACTTGCTGCCCAAACTTCTCTTATTTTAGCCACGATTGTTTCCTTATTTTTCCATTTATTATTCATAGTTAGCATATATTTTCCTTTCCATGTATAGCACCCTTGTAAAGACTATATAATATCTGAACCCAAAGCCAATGGGTATGCAATTCAAATCATATTTCATATTTTGTCATGGTATCGACCTTTGTAGCTAGTTCTTTTTCTTTCCTCGTAAATTTTTTCTCTTCTCGGTTTGGCGTCTTTCTTGCTAGTGTGCTTGGTCAAGTGCATGGTGAACCCACGACCGTGTTTCTCTTCGTTGGTGCTGTTCTGCGTCTCTCGGTCCAATCTATGTGCTCTGTGGTGTAATCTCTTGGTGGTTCTTGGTGTTTTCGGCAGCCTCTGTTTGAGGTATCGGTGGTTTTCTCGGCAGTTTCTAAGTACCGGTGCAGTCTGTGCATCCTCTTTGGTTTGTTTTTCTCGACCTCTCTACGTTACAGCACAGTCGAGTTCTATTTATTTTCTATGGATTCTGCACCTGTGTGTGTTAAGTTTACAGGGTCCAATTATTCTACCTGGGCATTCCAATTTGAACTTTTTCTCAAGGGTAAAGCTCTTTGGGGTCATATTGATGGCACGGATGTTGAACAATCATCCACTTCTGACAAACCTAAGGCTGATGGGTCTTCTCCTTCATGGGCTGTGCTTGATGCACGCATCATGTCTTAGCTTCTTGGTTGGTGGAGTCCCATATTGTCACCAACTTGCATCGATCTGCTCAATCCATGTGGGCTTACTTGAAGAAGGTTTATCTTGAGGATAATGATGCTAAATCGCTTTCGGTTAGAACATGCAATTGCCATGTTTCAACATGGTAGTCTTTCCATCCGAGATTATTACTCGGCCTTTCGACTCTTTGGCATGAATATGCTGCCTTGAATTCTGCGGATGTTCTGTTGCGCTCTTTCCACTATTCGGACTCTTCATGCGACTACCCAGTGATCGGTTTCTTATGAAACTTCGTCCGAATATGAATCATCGCTCCGCTTCTTGAATCGATCTCTGTTCCTTCTCTTGATGTTTGTTTTGGTGAGTTACTTACGTGAAGAACAACGTCTTAGTACTCAAGCTATTCTCGAACAATCTCATGGCGATTCTGGGCCCAAGAATGGCTTTTTGCCAAGGGCGTGGACCACCTATGCATTCTCGAAACTTGCGGTGTTTACGCTGCAAAGAATATGGGCATATTGCTGCTAATTGTCCTAAAAAATTCTGCTCTTATTGCAAGAAGAAGGGTCACATTATCAAAGAATGTCGTATTCGACCCCAGAATCGTCCGGCCCAAGCATTTCAGACTTCGGTTCTTGTTCCACATGCCACGACTTCTGCAGCACCTGTCTCTTCTTCCGATGCGTCCTCTGTTCCTGCCTCTCCTGCATCCGATTACTGCACTCCAGCAATGGTGCAACAGATTCTAGTTTCAGCCTTATCATGGGGTTCCAAGGTAACCATTCTACTAAACTCTACGTGGACTCGGCGACCTCTAATCACATGACTCCTAATCCCACGCGTTGTGTCATGTTCGGCCCTATGATGGTCAATCATTGCCGCCAATGGCGAGTTCTTTAATAGTCTATCGGAGATGCCTCTTGACTCAGATGTGTTTATTGCTCCTGACTTTCCACGAATCTTATTTACATTGGCCAATTAGTTGAAAACAATTGTGATGTTAAATTTTCTGGTGATGGTTGTGTTGTGCGGGACGAATGTAACAGAGCGATCGAAGGGACCTAAAGTGGGGCGTTTGTTTCCACTATTTTTGCCTGTTCCAGCTTTCTCTCCAGTTTCTTTTATTCGTCTTTTGCTTGTAATCTGTTTCAGATCTTAGTATGGTGTGGCATACGTCGTTTGGGCCATCCAATACTCGATTTTATCTCATGTATTGAACTCTAGTTTACTTGGTAATAAAGACCGTTCTTCTTTATCTCTTGAGTGTGCTTCTTGCAAACTTGGTAAAAGCAAAATTCTTCCCTTTCCTTTGCATGCTAGTCGGGCATCACCTTTGATTTTATCCATAGTGATGTTTGGGGTCCTTCCCGGTGAGTTCACATGAAAAATTTAAATACTATGTGACTTTTATTGATGATCATAGCAGTTACTTGGGTCTATTTTCTTTGCTCTAAATCGAGGTCTTTCGTACTTTCGAGTTTTTTGTGTATATGTTGCCAATCAATTTTCTGCTTCTATTAAGACATTACTGATTCGTGGTGAATATTTGTCTCTTGAGTTTGAGCTTTCTTGGCTTCTAAGGGTATTCTTCATCAACGTTCATGTCCCTCTACTCCTCAACAAAATGGAGTAGCCGAGCATAAAATCGTCATCTTCTAGATGTGATACGTACTCTCTTGTTAGAATCATCCGTTCCATCCATGTTTTGGGTAGAGGCTATGAAAGCGCTACTCACTTGATTAATCGTTTACCTTCTCAAGTCCTAGATATGGAGTCTCCTTATTTTCTTATTTGCCAAGCAACCTAGTTATGATAACCTTCGTACTTTTGGTTGTGTTTGTTTTGTTCATTTACCTCCTCATGCGACATAAATTATCTGCTCAATCATTGATGTGCTTTCTTGGGATATAATGTATGTCAAAAGGATTTGTTTGTTATGATCCTACCTTACATCGTACTCGCATTTCTAGGAATGTTATTTTCTTTGAAAATCAACATTTCTTTCACTGTCCTCTCTGTGCCCTCTGCCATCATCCTCTTCCTTGTGGTTCTTCCCTCCTTTGAGGAGCAGCTCTCGAGATCTTCATCCTGTCAGTTCTCGATTTAAACCGGTATTGTGTATACAAGGCGCTCCGCCCCAGTCTCTTCCGATAGCTCACCGATGCTCGATCCTACCACGCACAGATTCAGCGGTGGCACCTCCAGCGCCTATTGTGCGTCGCTCTTCTCGAGTGTCTGTCACCCGGATAGGTATGGATTTCCTTCTTCGATTCGGCAATTCGATTTCAGCTCTTCTTTGCTACATTGGCCAATTTTGATATTCCACTTGCTACTCACATCTGCCAAGCATGATTGTTAGCGACAAGCTATGCGGGAAGAAATTGCCGCTCTAGAGGCCAATCACACTTGGGATATTGAGCCCTGTCCTCCTACTATTGTGCCTCTGGGTTGCAAATGGGTTTACTCAGTCAAAGTCCGATCGGATGGAAGTTTGGACCGTTACAAGGCTCGACTTGTTGCTCTTGGGAATAATCAGGAGTATGGTGTCAATTATGAAGAGACCTTTGCTCCAGTGGCTAAAATGACTACTGTTCGTACAATTCTCGCCCTTGCTGCTTCTAGTAATTGGCCCCTTCATCAGATGGATGTCAAAAATGCGTTTCTTCATGGGCATCTTAAAGAGTGTATTTATATGAAGCCACCCCCGGGATTGTTTTCCTCTCAGGCTTCACATGTGTATGTAAGCCGCTCTCTTTATGGTCTCAAAGCAGCTCGAGGGCACTGGTTTGATAAATTCCACCACTTTATTACAATTTTCATTTAAGCGAGCAAGTATGACACTTCCTTGTTTCTTGGAAAACCGACATGGGTATTGTTGTTCTTTTGGTTTATGTTGATGATATTGTGATCCTGGTTCGATTCCAATTTACTTGGCCAGCTCAAAACTCATCTCTCGAGTCATTTCATATGAAAGATCTTGGGTCTCTCACATATTTTCTTGGTCTTGAGGTGCATGGAATTTCCCTCAATCAACATAAATATACCGTGACTTGGTGGTTACAGCTGGTCTTCAAGAGGCTCATACTGTTGATACTCCCATGGAATTACATGTCAAGCTTACAAGAGGAGGGGACTTACTTGCTGATCGATTTATCGGAAGTTGGTGGGTAGTCTTGTTTATCTCACCATTACTAGACGGACATTTCTTTTGCTGTCCAGCAAGTCAGCCGGATTCCTTGAGACTCCCGTCATCTTCATTTGGGCTGTTCGTAGGATCATACGCTATGTTCATGGCACTCCTACCCGTGGCTTATTCTTCCACCAACAATTCTACTCATCTTCTTTGCTTATAGTGATCTTGATTGGGCTGGTTGTGCGGATACCGTCACTCCATCACTTTGGTTGGTGTGTGTTCTTAGGTGATGCCTTGATCTCCTGGAAAAGTAAGAAGCAAGAGTCTCTAAGTCATCCAGAATCGAGTACCGCGCAATGTCTCTTGCTTGTTCAGAAATTATTTGGCTTTTTGCTTGCAGAGTTAGATTTTTCGAGACCGATCCTACACCTCTACATGCAGATAATACTAGTGCTATTCAAATCACGGCCAATCCTGTCTATCATGAGCGCACCAAGCATATTGAAGTGGATTGTCACTCTATCCGGGAAGCCTTTGAAGCTCGTGTTATCACTCTTCCACATATTTCTACTGATCTACAAATTGCTGATATCTTCACCAAGGCTCTCACTCGTCATCGACATTGCTTCCTCAAGAGCAAATTGATGCTTGTTGATCACCTGCATCAATTTGAGGGGCTGTCAATGGATAACACAGCTGTCCAAACTTGCTGCCCACACTTAACTTGCTGTCCACACTTACAGCTGTCCAAACTTGCCGCCCACACTTAACTTGCTGTCCACACTTACAGCTGTCCAAACTTGCTGCCCAAACTTCTCTTATTTTAGCCACGATTGTTTCCTTATTTTTCCATTTATTATTCGCAGCTTAGCATATATTTTCTTTTCCATGTATAGCACCCTTGTAAAGACTATATAATATACAGAACCCAAACCCAATGGGTATGCAATTCAAATCATATTTCATCTTTTGTCATATCTTTCCTGGAACATTTGCTTATCTTTTTCACAATGCTATGCCTGCAGAGATTTGTCATACAATAATTTAGTTGGGAGCTTTCCTTCTTGGGTCAACGAACAAGATTTACAACTGTATGTTTACTATTTTTGCCAGTTATATTTAGTAATCGTCTACTTTAATATTCTATGTACTTTTCTGAAATAGTATTATCTAGTTATACATTAACTTATGGAAAATGCTAAGGGTTCTCTCCGTAGGTTCTTCTGACGTTCTCCCAATCTTATGTAAAACATGATTTAAGAAAAAATAATATTATAGTGGCCTCGACCACCGTTTTTTTTAGGCATTAGCATCAAATGTGAAGCATTAGCACCAAAATTGAGGCATTAGCACTAAATTTAGGATGATCAAATCCATTCTGGGTGATACCATCCCTAAAGGGTTAACCTTTCACCCTTAGGGTTTAGTTTTGAATCCAAAAACAAGTTTTAAAGCATTAAAACCTAATTATTAAATCATAAAAATTAATCTATTGGCAAAAAAAGGAAAAAAGGTACTACAATTTTATTTTTTCTTAAATCATTTTCTAGGTAAGACTGGGAGAACGCCAGGAAAATACTACGGGGAGAACCCATAGCAAACCCCTTAACTTATTTCGTTTTAAAATCATACAAAAACTTGCATTCTATACATGGTCTCATATTAGGTGTACATTTAATAATAAAATTAACATTGAGCTTTCATGGGGTACATTATGCAGTAATTTAGTTGCCAACAACTTCACATTGGGAAGTTCAAATAGCAGGTAATTCTCTTGATATCATTTTTTACTTGTATTGCACGAGCCTTCCTTAGAAATAATCACTTGAATTTGATCTTATGTCTTGTTGTACACTTGCTCTTGAGGTCTTGCCAACTTTCAACATGCTAACGTAACTCAACATTAGTTTTTGTATACGTAAGAAAATCAATTTAAATTCATGGTATTCCTTTGAGAAATATAATGTTTTAGTAGATTTAACTATTAGATATAGCTGCTGTATTGCTGTATAATATGTAAACTTGTAAAAAACAATATGATTATGGCATATTTAAATAAATACTACTCCTATTCCATCCATACCAAAATGATTATGATTATCTTGCTTTCCTTTTTGGGATATTCCAAAATGAATGTGCACTTTTGAAAAGTCAAATCATCTTCACCTTTCCTTGTTACCCTTACCTATTCATTAATATTCTATAGGAGAGAGATGGGCCTTTCTCACTGTTTTCAACAAAATGGTATAGATTCTTCCATCTTGACTCTCATATTTTGAGGAGGCAGCAGTGTCCTTATATGATATGTCGAAAGGACCTAAACCTCTGTTAAGATTTGTAGGAGGGGAAACAAGATGGAGGCTGCTACCTCTTAATATTATTCATGCTTATTTGACCTAATACAAACAACCAAATATATAAGCTAAACCCTAATGACATAAAGATCAAACTACCCTTGAAACCCTAATGACTCAAAACCCTAATATCTCTTCTAACACTCCCCCTCAAGCTGGAGCATATACATCATATGAATCCAGCTTGGAAGGTACAAGCAAACGGAAAACAACTACGAAAAATATACTCTAATACTCCCCCTCAAGCTGGAATAGCTTGGAACACACAATACAAAAACTCAAAACAAATAACAAGATAATTAAATAAAACTTTAACGCCGGTCGGAAACTTGGAAACTTGAACAACCATTTGATCGGTTCTGCCAAAAACACCAAGGCCGGTCGGATGCAACGATCCACCAAGGCCCCGATGCATCGATCAATAACAACTTGGGATCAGTTCTGGCCGCAAAACACCAAGGATGGTCGGATGCAACGATCACTTGATTGGTTCTCGCCGAAAAACACCAAGGCCGGTCGGATACATCGATCACCAAGGCCGGTCAGAGCATCGCCGGAGACTCACCGGAAAATGCAGAACTTCGACGAAGCTTCAAAACTGGCCGTAAACACACAGAACGTGCCGGAAGTACCTAAAAACAGAAGTCAAACATTGAAAAACAGAATAGAACAATCACTGGAGGCTCCAGAGCATCGTCAGAGACCATCAGAACTTTCCGGAGAAGATAGAAACATCCGGCCACTACAAAACAGCAACAACAGAAGCAATAGGGGGCCACAAAGTAACTTTTCAACAACCCAAAATCACGCCGGCATCTTTCTTTTCTTTTCTTTTCTTTTTTTCCCTTTGATGGCCATCGACCAAGGCCCACCATACACCAACCACTACAAACAACGGTAACAAAGGCCGCCAACATCACAGAACACCAAAACACAACCAAAATCCTTTTTTTTTTTTCTTCTCACCAGAAGAGTGTTCCGGTCACCATGAAAAAAAAGAAAAAGAAAAATTGCTCTAGAGAGCTCTTCGAGGGTACTGCCCGTGTGGGTATTATGCCCACATGGGCGGTGCTGCCACCAGAAAAAAAAACCCTCAACAAAACAACACAAATAGAGCGGAAAAAATCCTACTACAAATGATTCAAACCCTAAGGCTTTGATACCATGTTAAGATTTGTAGGAGGGGAAACAAGATGAAGGCTGCTGCCTCTTAATATTATTCAAGCTTATTTGACCTAATACAAACAACCAAATATATAGGTTAAACCCTAATGACATAAAGACCAAACTACCCTTGAAACCCTAATGACTCAAAAGCCTAATATCTCTTCTAACAGCCTCAACTCCTTTGGGTTGATTCAATATCATTGGAACCAATGCCAGCCAATCTCCTTAATGACACAGATTGCATCTAAATGTTATATTGAATGACCTCTTGCCTCATGAACTCTATATCTCCTACACCAAGTCATTATCATCTACATTGGCTATACTTATCCTTCCAATCTCCAAAGTGCAAGTCAACATATTTCATAGGTTATGGTTTGTTAGCCTTTCAAGTTCAACCTTAATCTAATATCCTTGAACTTACAGCCAAGGTGCTTTGCTTCCGTGAAACTCCACCAAAACTTGGCCACTTTTGCCGTTCATGTTGCCTTGTATCTAGAAATGCCTTATATATTCTTGCTTTGTTTCCGTGAGACTCCACCAAATCTTGGACATTTTTATCATTCACACCACTTTCCATCTACTAAAGGCTTCCATTTTCTTTGCTGTGGACAACTGACTTGTTAGTCACCCTGCCTTCTCTGGTTTCTTTGAAATAGATAGAAGTAATCATGCATATCCCCTACTCAACAATCTTTCACTGTTGATCTACTTCTATTGTGGATGACGGTAGTCAATGCGGATAACGGTAGTCAGGGTCGACTCATTGGGACAATTTTGCACCTAATGTCCATGATCATACCAGAAACTCTCGAGGTCTTTCTTTTTCCTTGAGAAAGCAAGCCCTTGTCACCATGCCTCTAGGCCTTCTGATACTCAATCCATCATTGCTAGAATCTGCTTGAATGACTTAGGAGATTAAATCTGTCCTTTGGTGATTGGGGTGACCATTATTATGATCTCCATCAGACCAGGTCACACACACTGCCCCTCCTTAACTATTGGGCAGCCAATCCTTACAAACCCAATTGTGATCCATGTTGGCATGTGTGGAATTCAAGGAAATTGTCTGGGTACTGATTTGCATTGTCCCATGAGAATGCATGTTCTCAACTGGATTCCCCCTTCTTCATCTTCACTTTTGAAATTTTCAAGTAGCACTCCATTTTAACCAAATAAGTATCCACCAAATGTGCTTTCTGTGCAACAGTGCCTGGAGTTCCCCTTAGGAACCTTGATCTACTGCTGCCTTTGGTGCTGGTACGCCACTACCCACCTCTTGCCATTCACAGGTGCCTTCTTACTGATCACCAACCTTGCTTCAAGTCATTCACCAAATCTTCGAAGGTCTTCCTTTACAACATCTACAACAGTCATCAAAATTCTCAAGAGCTCCTAAATTTATAGTCAACCATTTTAAACATATAAGCATAGTCTAAAAGATCCCAAGAAAATGTTACCAAATGTTCGTTGAGAGAGAGAGAGATTATCCGAGAGCAAATTTTTTTTGGCTGATGACTATGATAAACAACCCCTCCATTAACATGAGAGCACCAACAGAAAGAGAATGCTTGTTTACCTTTCACCATAGCACTATTGCTCATTACTCATTGTAGGAATGATGACTTACTAATTCTTTTGATGCTTTCAGTGGTTTGCCTTCAAGTTTGAATTGTCTTCAGCGGAACTTCCCTTGCTACCGAGGTTCTGGAATCTGTAAGTATAATTAAGATCTTACCCTCTTTTTAAGAGTTTTAGATTGGAATGCATGAGTAGGTAGGAGGCACACCAAAGGGCCTTGCACCTGGAGGAGACACTCACACGAGGACCCTTAGGGCTGTTTGGTAGAGGAGGTAGTGGAAGCAACACCCGTTTGAATGGTCTATTCATGGCTCGAAGCACCACTCAACCCTCAACCCAAAATAGGGGACAGGGGACAGCCAAACAGGGCCGTGACTACTAGTGGGCCCAAGTGCTTTCAATGTAGTGAGCCGGGCCACAGGATGGAAAACTTGCTCTATAAAATAGGCTCCTGGATTTGAATAGGGTTAAAAGTCAAGCACAAAAATGTGCTGACAAAATGTGTAATATGCATACAAGCAAAGTGGGACAAGGACATACATGATGCCAATTTTGTAAATCAAAAGATCTTTTTAAACATATGTTGATAAGTGCCTCTTTTTTACTGCCATGCAGATTATAATTTTTCTATCAAGTGTGGTGGTCCACAGATCACTTCTTCTGGGATTGTGTACGAGAGGGATAATGAGACACTTGGTCCAGCTACATATTATGTGACAGACTCAAAGAGGTGGGCAGTTAGCAATGTTGGATATTTCGCTGAGAGCAACAATCCTCAGTATAAAGCTTCTACATCTTCTCATATTACAAATACGTCAGACATAAGGTTGTTCCAGACATCGTGAATCTCTGCATCTTCATTAAGATACTATGGCTTGGGGCTAGAAAATGGTAAATACACTGTCAGCCTCCAGTTTGCAGAAACAGCTTTCCAAGGTTCTTTAAGTGGCATACTCTGGGGACACGCCTCTTTGATATTTATATCCAGGTCTCTATTTTATTTTTGAATTGCATTAGAAACTGCTTCTTTGAGTATCTTTTGAACTGACAAAATACTTGTTACCCTACTAGTTGAGTATAACTTTTATTTACTTATCAAATAATATGTTTGATTGGTATTACTCTCCATTTCACAATGGATGGAAGTTTACAAATTACATGTATTCCAATGAAACAAATCCTCTTCTAGAATATCCTGAGGCGGACTATGAAATGTGGGTTTACACATGAAGTTAATATGAGAGAAGTTAAATGGGTATATTCTTTCTTTTTTGTAAACTTTCATCTAGTTTACGGCAGATCAAGAAGGAAAACACATCATCTATTAAGGGACAGAGTGAGTAGTAAAGTATAATGACCACTTAAAATGCCTTGACTTGGATTCATGATTATTTGAAAATGTTGAGGTCATCTGCAGTCTATTGATTTTGTTACAAATTTATTGATTATCTAATTTGTTGTTTGAAGAGGTACTTTATATATGATTCATATTGAGAATAACTCCAAAATTATGTTAGTAATTTTAGAAATCTATTGCTATCGCTAGGTCAAAATTTCGGTCCAGTTTGGCATAGGCCTTTGCAATTTCTTCACAACATTTTCCCAATTCATTTTCTTAACCCATTTAATTTCTAGATGTAAATATTTCCATATCAGGAATGTGTCTATAGTCAGGATGAGCGTTTGATGAAATAGAGCCCCTATGGTCCTTAAAAATTATTATTATCATCATATTTTGCTGGTGGTGTTATTAATTATTATGATCATCGTTGTCATCGTCATCATCTTAAGTTCTGCATTTCTTCATTTTCCAGGGGAATCTTGTTTTGAAGGATTTTAACATACAAAGGGAGGCAGGTGGGGTCACATTTCGAGCTGTCCAGAAGATATTTAAGGCTCAGGTATCAGAAAACTATCTTGAAATCCATCTTTTTTGGGCTGGAAAAGGGACTTGCTGCTTACCTTCTCGAGGTACTTATGGACCTTCTATTTCAGCCATCAGTGTTACCCCAGGTAATAGAATGTTAATTATTTAAGCGCAAGTTAGGAGTCACTAGTTTCAGGATTCAGGTTTCCCCAATTCTGTATGGAGAACTGGATGTCCAGTTCCGTCTATGACATACTGCAATTTCAAAGAGGAATGGAATGTTGGACGTTGCTGCATCCATACAATCTATGGTACACTTGTAGCAGAAGACAATGTCATTTGAGGTTCTGGTGGTAAAGTGAATTTACAAAGAAATAAGACCTTAAAAAATGTGGTATGATTTCATATTGTTAGTAAAAATTACAAGATTACATGAAAATAGGAGCACAAAAGTGAAAATATTCAATCTCTTATTAGTTTTCTGTGATGGCTTTCAATCGACAATTTTAATGTAAAACAGAAAAACTAGTCTTTTTATTATAGGTCAATAGAACAGATGCATCTGCCTTTTGTGAGAGTCACAGCATTTGAGCACTTCACCTCTTGTGCTGACATGCTGCTTTCTTGACCATCTCTTTCCAAAAGATATTCCATGGTATGATGTGGCGAGGAGAGCTGCATATCCAGTTCTCATGCAAAATTTGAGAAGAGCCTAATCCCTCAATTTCCTATTTTACTGGTTCCATTTTATTGAGTAACGTTTGTACAGATTTCAGACCTACTGTCAGTAACAGCCCTCCAACCAAGAAGAAGAACATGACTGGTCTGATTGTGGGGATAATTGGTGGACTTGTAAGCTTTCTTACAGTTTTTGTGATTTTGTGCTTTTTTCAAAGAAGAAAAAGACATCACACCAGTAAAGATGAAGGTAAACCAGATCTCTGTTGCATATCTATGATAGTTGTCTAGCTTCTTGGTCATATGGTGGTCCATACATAACAAGAATGAGATATGAAGGCATTTCAAGTGAGACCTATTTTGTGTGTATGTTTGTAATCATATATATACATATATTTGTATTCAAGTATTGTATATGTATTAAGGCATGTGAATAAATATATACTTGGAGAGTATGTTTGTATGTGTGTATATATATGCCAAAAGGTATATAATAAATTCATTTTCTTTCCCTATTAAAACCCATGTGTATCTGTAACTACAACATGGCTTTGCTACCCTTTTTTCCATTTTCAGCTAAACAAAATCTAGGCAAAACACTTTTGGTGGTGTTTTACAAAAGCAGATTTCTTAGTAGTAGATATATTGGGAGATTTCTGCAAGAAAGTACAGTCTTCCTGAGTTCATGTTGTACAAACTAAATAAGAAATTTGATGACCAGACAAATAGTTGCCAGCCATAACCTGAGTTCATGTTGAATTTGCAGAGTTCCTAGGGATAGATGCTAGACCATACACTTTCAGTTACATCGAACTAAAGACTGCTACAGACAACTTCAGTCCTTCTAAAAAACTTGGAGAGGGAGGATTTGGACCTGTTTATAAGGTAAGTCATTCATCTTTAGATCATGTGAGTGCCACTAACTTGACTATCTAGTATGAAGTTGGTGTTCATAAACATCTTGCTGCTTCCTGTAAATAACAATTAGAGCTTGCAATATTACCTTTTCTTTTGTTAGTCAAATTGGAAGTAGTGACCTTGTTACCACAATATTGTTTGCTTCTGATTGGTGTCTTGCTGGCAATATCTGTTGATTACCCTTAGTATATCAGATACCATTAAAAGTAAAGGGACATGCAAATTAATGAGCAATTCTCTATTATTAGTTCCAATGCACATATTTTATTTATTTTTGATGACAAATAATCAATGTTCATAATATTCTTTTATTCTTTAATTTTTTGCTAGGCTGAACACTCAAAAGCAGAATGAAATAAACTGATACTGAAAACTCTTTTAAGAACATTAGAGTTGATGTCTGTAAAATCAGTACAATGGTGCAAAAACTTGAGAACTAGTTAGAAACAACTGTTAGATTAAAGTGGTTAATGCTATAGAAACTCTTATGAACTTGCTACTTTTTGAGGAAGCTTGTTATAAATAGAAGGTGGATGTTAAAGTAATTACATTAGGTGGACGGTTAAAATTCCAAAATTGCTTTGATATGAGGATTATCTTGCTTAGTTGTTGAAATTTCAAACATGTACATTTTATACTTGGATGGTGTGGTTACTTGTACCATATAATGATTGCAATAAAATGATTGTTCTCCCTCCCTGGCTGCCAGCCATTTGACAGAAACTGTTAGATGCCCACTGAATCCATATCACAACCCTTTGTTGATTGACACGGACCCTACCTGATTACTCAACCTGCTATAAAATTACAATTTTAATCCAAAAATTAAAGGGGCTCTTATAATGCGGGCTTCTCATAGGGGGGTAGTTGACTGCCCCTCACCTAGTAAGGACTAGCCTGTCCCCTCACCATATGAGGGGTGGTCAAACTGCCCTTCATCTGGTGAGTGGAACACTTTTCTAAGAAAATTGTTTTTTTTTTTATTTTATTTTATTTAGGGGTAAAAGTGTAATTTTACAACAGACTGAGTTATCAACTATGCCATGTATTTATCAGCAATTGTGTGCATCTACGGTTTTTGTCATATGGCTAACGGCATGGACCATTTTGGACAAATAACTTATCACATCAAGAGACTTTTGATACCCCATAAATCAGTTTAGTACAACTACTAAAAATTCAGGTTAGGGGCAACCTCTCCTCATTTGGACAACATGAAAGGAAATACTACAGGTTTTGTAGTTTGGGTATAAGCATGCCATTTGTTCAAAGTTTATCATCCTTGCCTGTACTTTTCTTATGGGCTCTAATGATGGGTACTCTATGTTGAATAAACTAATATACATGAGTAGTCTTTAATTTTTTGGGTTTGTAAAATATGTAGTGTAAACAATTTTTAAAAAATCAGCACAATCAATATGGCAAGTCACACAAAACTCAATTTTTTGTTCATTAACTATGAAATTTTGTTTGTTACAGTCAAGGCAAGACTAAATAACAAAATGTATGTAAGTCCTAGATCTAAAACACTATAAGATTTGGTACTTGGCATCCATGCTAGATTGACCAATAGTAAAATAATACAAACATATATAAACTTCCTACAAAATTGGGTTGTAGGAATTCCTCCAATCCAGCTCATAAAAATGTCATATGTCTCTTGAACACGTAAGAAACACATCTTTTTTTCTATTAATGTTATTAAAATAGGAGGTGAGAAGCACATGCTATTAAAAAAATGTGCTTCACATGCTATTAAAAAAGCATGGGAGAGGCACATGCATGACCCATGCTAAATTGAGTGGTGTCCCCACACGCTATATTATAGTCTCACTGAAAAAAATTCCCAATGCTATATTATAGTCTCACTAAAAGACTTCCCAGAGCCGATGATGGTGTATGGTATGTTAGAGTGGCGCAAGCACAAACAAGGGTCCCTAGAGTAAGGACAAAAATACAAGGTGCAGGCATGGACCTATAGAGTAAGGGACAAAACTTCATGCACATGCATAAACGATAGTCACTGGAGTTAGGGCAAAAGTGCATGATACGGGCAAACTCACATAACACACAAGTGATCCTAAAGATTGCCCAGTTGATTAAAGCTTTCGCTTGAGGGGGAGTGTAGCAATGTGATGGTGGACTCATACGTAAGGAGATTGTTGAGTATAAATGTGAGTGTAAAAAGATTTTTTTTTTTTTTTTGATAAGTCATAAAGATGTTTTATTAAAAGCATAAGGCGCACCAAAAGTACATTGGGTATATACAAAAGGAACACCTAACTAGAAAAAGATAAGCGGGAAAGAAAGTCCGCTTAGCAAATAGATGAAGGGGAAAGGTAAGTCGCAGTCCATAAATACAAGGAGTACAAGAAAGAGTCCATGATCGCTTCCATAGAACTTTCCACATCCTTGAAACATCTATTGTTTCTCTCCCTCCAAAGCGTCCAAAAATAACAAATAGGCACCATTTTCCAAACCACATCACTCTTAGTCCTTCCAAAAGAACACCTACAAGCTAAACACAACTAGGCATGACCCAAGACCTAAAGATGTTGCACCACAAAGCATGGGCAACCTCGCAATGAAGGAGTAAATGATCGACCGACTCTCCATCTTTCTTGCACATGTAGCATCTGTTAACAACAACCACTTGCCTTTTCCTTAGATTATCCAAAGTAAGAATTTTCCCGAGCGCCGCCGACCACACAAAAAAAAGCTGCCCTTGGGGGAGCCTTAGTCCTCCACACACTCCAAGGAAAGTTGTAACCTTTTGCATTAGTCAAAGCTCTGAAGAAATCTTTGACCTTAAACCTTCCCTTTTTAGAGGGATTCCACCACAATTTATCTTGGCCCCCATTCGGATTGAAGCAGTCTGCAGTCTCTAATAAAAAAAAGTGACGACCTCTACCTCCCAGTCATGAATTTCTCTGCCAAAGATAACATTCCACTAGAACGCTCCACCCAAAAACTCCACATTGGCTGCTACCGAAGCGTCCTTCTCACGAGCAATACTATAAAGCACAGGAAAATCCTTTTTAAGCTTCGTATCCCCGCACCACCGATCATGCCAAAACCGAATCAGTTCCCTTCCCTAACCACTAGTTTAGAATGACTAGAGAAGATCTCCCACCCTGACTGAATATTCTTCCACAAACTCACCCCCAACGCTCCACTGTGAGGATATGTGCACCAAGCACCCCACATACTCCCATACTTGGCCTCCACCACTACTCTCCACCAAGCCTCTCTCTCGTGCCCGTAACGAGTGTAAAAAAATTGAATCCCACATTGTAAACATGCCACAAGTGTAAGTGGTTAATATAGTATTTGGGCTCAAACCCATAGGTATAAGCTATAGGGCCCATTGGTGTCCTACCATGCTATATTATAGTATCACTAAAAGGCTCTCCAAGGCATCATTCTTTCTAACTAGTGATACAGAGCCGATGGTAGTGTGTGGTATAGTGGAGTGGCGCAAGCACAGACAAAGGTCCGTGGAATAGGGACAGAGTGCAAGGTGTGATCATGGACTGTAATTATGTCCTTGGAGTAATTACAGTCCATGATCTGCGCCAACCTATGTCCTTGTGTCAATCTCCCTAACAACCACAGAACCCAATGAGTAATATTTAGAATGTAACTAAAACAAGTACATTTATTAGCTTGGTTTGATTTCCTACAATACATGGATGTGGTGCAGATTTACCATGCATAGCTGCTGGACTGTAATTATGTCTGGACGTTTCAAGATCCAATTTGTTGAAACTATAGCATTGTATTTTGTACTTAAAGCGATAGATAAAAGTTGAATCTGACATCATGATATGAATTTTTTAAGAACTTATTGTTTGCCTCAGATTCTATTTTTGAATTTGTTCTGTATAGGGAACACTTAATGATGGCAGAGTAGTTGCTGTGAAGCAACTTTCTTTGGCATCTCACCAAGGAAAGAACCAATTTGTAACTGAGATTGCTACTATATCTGCCGTACAACACCGGAACCTTGTGAAATTGTATGGATGCTGCATTGAGGGTGAGAAACGGCTTCTTGTTTACGAGTATCTGGAAAACAGGAGTCTTGATCAAGCATTATTTGGTAAGAGATAGAATAACATTTTACTGAACTAATATCTATTTTTCTAGTAAGGAAGTACAACACTGGATATTTTATAACTTATGGTTGGTTTGCATGAGACAGGAGATAGAAGTTTGATTCTTGATTGGGGAACACGTTTTGATATATGCATGGGCATAGCAAGAGGTCTAGCTTATCTTCATGAAGAGTCAAGGGTTCGAATCGTACATAGAGATGTGAAGGCCAGCAATATTCTGCTCGACTCTGATTTCATACCCAAAATTTCAGATTTTGGTTTAGCCAAACTTTACGATGATAAAAAGACCCACATAAGCACGCGTGTTGCAGGGACAATGTATGAAGATCCCTTGTAATATGTTTTGTTTACAGATATATCAAGTAATAAGTTGTGCATTAATTAATTGATGGCATTGATTCAGTGGGTATCTTGCACCGGAGTATGCTATGCGTGGACATCTCACCGAGAAGGCTGACGTTTTTTCGTTTGGTGTGGTGGCTCTAGAGATGGTTAGTGGCAGGCCTAACTCTGACTCAAGCTTAGAAGAAGAGAAACACTATCTTCTTGAATGGGTGGGTAAGAAGAATATATCAATTAGATTCTGTTTTCTGGAGTGGATGATGATGAACATTTGTCATTTTTGTGCTTGTTAGGCTTGGCATTTGCATGAAAACGAGCGTGATATTGAACTTTTGGACTCAAAACTATCATCAACATACAGCGAGGAGCAAGTAAAAATAGTGATTGGAGTGGGACTGTTGTGCAGCCAAGCATCACCAACGCTAAGGCCATCAATGTCACGTGTTGTAGCAATGCTTTCAGGAGACGCTGAAGTGAACACTGTAACTTCAAGACCAGGATACTTGACTGATTGGAAATTTGATGACGTAACAAGCAGCTTCATGTGTGATATTCAAACTGAAGAAATGGTTGATGGTGATACTACCCCATACAACTTTACTTCAAGCACGAGCACGCTTGTGAATCCAGATGCAGAGCTTTCGCCCAGACCTATGCTTCAACATACAAATAGAGATGAGAATTGATCTTTTTTTCTTAATCATGAACAACATTAACAAGTGTTTTATGTACTTTCAATTCCTGATCTTCTATATATGTTGTATCGTATCACCAGATATTAATTACTTTCAGTTTCAGACTCTGTTTTACCTTGAGACATAAAATATCGTTCACGTGCTTCCAGTTCTTTTGTTATTTGTTGCTCAGCATAACAATTCTTTTCATTTTTCTTTCTATTTAGCTAAAATAAACTAAGACAAAATTTTCTTTCAGATTGGGTTGGAAGAATTTCTCTCAACCTAATCTATAAAAATGACATATGTCTCTTAAACATGTAAGATGCACATATTTTTTTATTAACATGAACAAAGTTGAAATAAATTTTATTAAAAATTCATGTACAACTCGCATGTTATTAAAAAAATGAATGTGTTACTTTTATCAACTAGATTGAAGAAAATTTCTTTAATCCAATATAGAAAAAAAAATGTCCAATAAATTAGGTTCGGTGTCAAGTTTGTTCAATCAATTTGGTTTTTTTTTTTTACGATATTCCCTGAAATTGCTTAAATTTTCGAATTTATTAAAAGAAAATGTGGAAATTCTGAATTTTGACCCAACTTTGCATAGAGGGTCAACTGGCTATTATGCTTGTTGGTATCATATCCTCTTCGTAAACAATGAAGATCACAGAGAAGTGAAGGGTTGTCGAATGTCACATTCCATCTGGTGGGCGAAACAATCATTCAATGGGATTGGGAATTTGGGATGGGAAGACAACTATGAGCTGCACAGAATCTTCGGGAGTACACTGAACAAGTCATTTCATATACCTATGAGATAGTTAAATGTGCATTGCATTGTCACTTGACAGTTAATAGGATAATTATCACATCATAGCAATTCATGTAACACGTACTATGTCCACCACTAAAATATATAGCGTCACGTAACAATTTAAGTGATACTCATCATCTTCATAAAATGTGAACTACTACATGAATTTAAAAAGAATAGTAATAAAATTAACTGCAGCATTTGAATCATTTTCCAATTTGGAATCGTCCACATAGAGCTTGAAAGTGAAAACGCTCTTCTACTTCTTTTTTATTTTTGTGAGTAAAATAGGTGTTCTGAGTTATTCAATATCTTCCTAACAGTGATGTCTTCCACCTCCAAAAGCTGGAATTGATCAAGAATGATACAGACCTCAAGTAAAACTCACTTGAAAATCGGCTTCATTGTCTGAATAACTCTCCTTACAAAATTTAGGACATATCACAGGCACCAGAGAGTATACAAATACAAGTCGGAAGGACTTGACCAGACAATCACAGCTACTAAATAACTTGCGAAATTATAAAGAGCAGGGTAAAATTGATAAAGCAGAACAATATAAAGCATATAAATATACAATGCACCAAAAGTAAAGTAAACACCGATTTCGGTCAATTTACAAATCAGTAAAACTTCGTACTACATACCAACATAATCATGCCTTATGACTGCCACAGTACCTCCTACCACTCAGGTCCAAAAGTCAGAGAGAAGACTTTAGACCGTCATTAAAATATCCACCCAGGCATAAAGAAGAGGGAAATGGATTCAAGAAGAAATAACAAACAAACAAAAAAACCTTAACAAAAAACATTTCTTATTCAGGCAACCCAAGTTCTAGGTTTAAGAAGACAAAAGAATACTATCAAGTTCCAATTGAATACACATTCTATCACAACCGATAGCATCCCAAATAATATTGTTTATAAAGTTTTCACCCCAAGAAATATGCATCAATGACGAAGCGTTGCAGGGTCAGATTTGTATGATCCAACTCTACGAAGCAAATTATACTCTAACAACATTGATATCCAGCAAACATAAAGCACCCTATGTAAACAAATACTAATTTCACACAATTGTCAGAGAAATGGATTCACACAAAGCGTCAACAATTTCCCACAGAAATGATTTAAACTAAAATGCCTTCAAAAGGATAAAAATCAAAAGAAAACCATCCATAACCAACTCAAAAATAAAAATGCTAGAACCTCAATAGACATCACCAATTCCTGTTGATAGTACTAGAAAACCATATGTTTGTAACTTCTGAGCAGCCTCATGTTGTTTCCCCTCTATATCCTTTTTTTTTTTTGATAAGTCGGTAGAAATTTATATCAAAAAAACGCAAATTTAAAGGGGCGCAACCCAATTATACAGGAAGTATAACTAAGAGCGCCTAAGTGCACCCAAAGAAGACCCAAGCTCACTAAGAGTGCCCACAAAAACCAAGAGGAACACCCTAAACATGCTAGGATATAAGGATATAGATTCTGTAAACATTTTGATATAAAGTTTTGCTTGGAAATTCTTTAACATTTTGATATAATAAATCCTGTAAAGCACACAAAATAAAATTCCTCGAACTATCCACATTATCCTTATCAACTCTGTATAGCTTATTCACAGTAGAAGGCAACCCAAGTTAAGCTAGTTTCCTTGCTTCAACAACTAAAGGAGTACCCTAAATAATTCACTTATAAGACAATAGCCTGAGTATTCATTTCACTTCCATGTTCAAACTCCTCACACTTCAAGTCTTCCAACTAAAAAAGATTTATCTGAGAGCACTCTTTGATAGCTTTGCATGAATTCTCTGTTCAAGCTGAACTCATAAGGCTTTCATCAAGTAATTTCAAGAACCCCATCACTACTGAATAAACCATTCAATACTTCATGGGAAGTCAGTACTACTTTTATACCTCCAACAAACTTAAGTTACTATCCTCTCTTCAATTATGTGATTTTAAAGCGACTCTGAACTCCCTCAGAGGCAAAGACCAGTGTAATGAATTGCTCATCACATGCCTAGCACGTTTAACGTCACAAATAAACTTCCTAATCCTAGCTGTAACTCCACTATTCTTTATTACTTTTTTTGATAAATTAATGTATTTCATTAAAAAGAGCATAGGGGTGCAACCCTACACATGATGTATATAAGAGATAACCCCCACTAATCATGAAGAGAAGAACATAAATCTACTAGTTCAAAAAATTAGAAAAATGAGAGAAATTATATGCCCATATCCATATATAAAGCGTTTTTACCAAGATGTTCTTGAGCTCTTCCACCACCATCTCATGATCTTCAAAACATCTTTGCACAAAGGGACATCTTCCAAATAGATGAAATTGAACAACTTTCCGACCGACCAAGCATTCTAACTCTATTACCCTTCTAGGTATAACCCATTCCACTCCAAAAAGGGAAAAGATCGCATTCCATGGTTCTCTTGCCACTTCACAATGGAGAAGAACATGATCTGATTCTCCGCTCTTTTTACACATGCAATACCAATTCACCACTATTACTTGTCCCTTCCTCAAATTATCCAAAGTCAAAATCTTTGTAAGAGCCGCCATCCATACGAAGAAATTCACTCTCAATGGAACATGGACTCTCCAAATACTCTTCCAAGAAAAATGTAAACCCCCCAAAGTAGATAATACCTGATAAAACAACCTTACTTCAAACTTCCTCCTCTTTGAAAGGACTCACCAAATACAATCCCCACCACCTTGTCTCAATCTAAGGGAATACAACAAATCATAAAATCCAATCACCAAATCGACATCCCATTTCTATACAGATCTAATAAAAGATAAGTTCCACCAAAGAGTATAATTAGAAAAATGCATATTATCTGCAACTCATGCCTCCTTACAACAAGCAATACAAAACAACTCCAGAAAAGATTCCTTTTGTGGATGATCCCCTCACATCTCCCACTTTGTATCTGACCAATCTCTAAACAACTCCTCTCCTCCCCCTCCTAATGTGTTTCACTCCAACTCCAAAGGGTCCCTCTACCTCCTTAGAACGCCAATCTTTGCTCATGCTATCATATTTTGTTTCCAACACCAATCTCCACAACAAGTCCCTCTTTGTTGTGTTACACCATAACCACTTACCCAGCATTGCTTGATTAAACTGAATCAAGTTTCTTATCCCCAGTCCACCAGTTTGCTTTAGAGAACATATATTTGAGCAATAAACTAAATGGAGCTTAAACTCATTGATAGCTCCCAATAAAAAGTCTCAATGAAGTTTCTCAAGCCTATTAGTCACACTAATAGGAATAGAAAACAACAGATAGTATGTGGGAAAATTTGATAAAGTACACTTGTTCAAGGTCAACCCTTTGACAAATAGGGGTCCTTTCCAACCAGCCAATCATCTTTCCATTTTTTCTACAATGCCGCTCCATATTGAAGTAGAGTTATACGTGCACCTAGGGCTGTAAATGAATAGAGTCACTCACAAACGGGCTTGAGCTTGGCTTGGGATTGGTTCATTTATTAAACAAGCAGAGTTTAAACAAAAGTTTAGGTTCGTTTATTAAATAAGCTGAACTCATAAACTCAGCTCAGCTTGTATAACTTTTTTTTTTATATAGGTAAACAGAGAAATATTATAAAAAGCGTAGGTGCCCTTAGCATACAGGAAGTATGCAAAAAGGACACCAAAAAAGAAAAAGAAAAGAAAAAACCGAAGAAAGAAGGAAAAACACCCACAGAAATCCAAAAACTGGAGAAACCCCAAAAGCCCTTGCAAAAACCAACCCCATAATAATTAATGCTCAAGAAGAATAAGAAGCCTAATTTTCAGTCAAATTCAGACGTACTATGTTCCTGACACACGAAATTTCAACCACACATAAGAAAAAGAAAAACAAACACAAAACCCAGATCCCAACTCAGTAAATCTGGAAAAATAACACATTTTGTGACCGCGACAAGCAATCCCAAAAAGAACACCTACGCACGCATACTCAAAAACAATATTCACAAAACCATGTTAAAGGCATCAACATCCACGAAAATAACCACATAGTCTACAATAACAATATGCCCAATACGAATTCAGTCAATTTTTTACAGGATATAACGAGTATAATGCACCATACACATATCGCATTCTCATAATAAGCAGTCATCAACAACCTGTGATCATTGATTCAATCGATTAACCTCTGGCCTTAAGCTCAGCGAGGCGCCTAGAGAGGTCGTCCTCGTCGACCTTCTCGGTCTCCTTGGTGGGCACAGCGTGCGCGGCTGGCTGCGGCAGCCCGACGGAGACCTCAAGGCCGTAGTCGTCGGCGACCTGCTGCATGAGGCTGTTGACTTCGCCCTCTGGCGTAGAGAGCGAGGTGGAGCCCGCCATGGCGCTCTCCATGAACTCAGCCTGGACCTCCATGTTGACGAACTGCTTCTCGAACTGGTCCATGGTCTCGGACATCTTCTGGAGGTTGCCTGTAGCGAGCGTAGACTCGAGGGACTTGACGATGTTTCCCATGGACTTGTTGATAGTCGTCATCTTGGCCTGCGTGTCTAGACGCGCGACCACCGCGTCGAGGCGAGACGAGAGGCGCAGGTAGTTCATTTGCTCTGTGCGCTTCCGAATCGCGTTCTCCGCGTAGATTCGAGCGCCATCTATGTTTCCCTTTTCCATCGCCTTCTTTATCTTCAGCTTCTCCGATTTCTCCTCCTTCTCGCATTTCTTCGCCTGGCGTTGCAGAGACTTGGCTGTGAATTTCAACTCCATGATCTGATTCAAGAGCTTCTCCGTGTTGCCCATGGTCGATGATCGGAGCCCTGAATTTCAAATTTCGAATTGTAGGGTTTTCACAGAGAGAGAGAGAGAGAGAGAGAAGAAATCGATTTGATAAGGAGGAAATAGTCGGTAGACCGCGTTACGATACTTTTGGTGGGTCCAAACTGACCGCGCGTGTAGAGTGGGCGTGTCTTCAACAAAAGAGTAGTGAAGGGACGCGCATGATGATGCATTGGTCCTGGAGAATCTTAACCATTTTACACATGAAAATATCTGCAATACGTCGTGGCATATAAGAGGGGTTTTCTACCACCCAATAGGAGTAAGACACCTCACATAGAGGAGAAAAACTGCAAAAAGAATTACACCCTGCTGCAACTAATTTTCAACTAAAGAAGAAAGAAAAGAGAAAGAAGAGGAAGAAAGGAGAAGGAAGAACAAAGACACGGTGCAGAACCACACGTACCGAGACCCTCCGCTGCAGTGGTGGGTCAGAGATTTAATATTAGGGAACCGTTAAAAAAATATTTTGGCATCTTAAAAAAAAAATTTAACTTAAAAATTTGATAATTCACATAATATATACATTACAAAAAAAATCTATAAAAATTCATAAATATATATTCAAATGGATATATTATAAATGTAACATGTCAGCACTACATCAAAAAGATAGAAATACACACAAAAAAAAGTGTTTAGAATTGCATTTTACGGTCATTTAGAAGTACAAAATCATCAAATATCGAATATAAATCAAAGCTCTCAGCAATTTTTATTTCAATGTAGAGAACTAAGCTATTTACAAGAAAACATAAGAGAGTGGTGACATAATTTCAATAAAAAAAAAAAAAAAAAGAGAAGAAGAAGAAGAAAAGTAAAACAAAACACAACATAGAAAGAAAATGAACCAATTAAATAAGGGAGAGGTCATGATGCGAAATTTGTTATCTAATAAGGGTAATAGAGGAGCTTGACCCTTCCCCGAGGTCAGTCCAGTCAGAAAGGGGAGGGAGCCCACTGTCTAGACTGCATTTTAGGCAACCATGTACGTCTGGTCATTTTATTAATGGTAAGAGGTAGAATCATTTTGGTTTTCTATCCTCAGATTGCCAAATTGGAGGGTCACCGAGGCCTTTTAGAATCAACTTCTTAGTAGGCAAAGGGTAACAAGGGTAATAGAGGAGAATGACCCTTCCCCAACTGAACCCAGTCAGAAAAGGGAGGGCACACTGTCTAGACTGCATTTCAGCAACCAGGTATGTCTGGTCATTTTATTAATAGTAAGGCAAGGAATCATTTTGGTTTTCTATCTTTGGATTACCAAATTGGAGAGTGACCAAGGCCTTTCAAATTCCATTGATCATCTGTTTTTGAGTCATCTGAAATTAGAAGAATAATTGGTTACTTCAATTGATTAATGTATATCTCATACCTAGCATGGAAATAATTTTTTTTTTTTTTAAAGGTGCATCAACAATGCAAACATAGAGAACATAAAGTTTATGTTCAATAAGGGTTTGTACGTTCACACACTAGAGGTATCACAGTTGTTTTGCAATTAAGTTGTTTATGAATTTGTGGAAGAGAAAGGGGACAAATATTTGGGAATACAAAACGTGTGTAACTTGGCAAAGTCTACATCTTCAATGCAGTAAGATAGCTTTGTTCCTCCACTCCAAGGGTTCAACGTGCACAAGACACAAAAACTTTCAAAGTAAAAGTTTCTTTCTCTTTTTCTGTATGAGAACCCCAAAATTTTTTTAAAAATACTTCTTAGGGGAGTGGCTCCCCTGGTCCACATGTGGCCCCTTTGCTTCCTGAGTCTCGCGATCATGGTCTGAGACATGACCATAGGGTTTTTTTTTTTTTTTCCTTCTGGTGGTTTAGGGTCTTAGCTGAGTCTTGCCAGTGAACCAACCTCACCTTGCCAGAAGGATCTCGCCTGCGACCAATCCCATGTCTCGCCATCGCTCTGAGCCCAAACACCTTACGATGACCCACTTCGCAACAAGTCGACGACCAGCCACCAAGACCCATGGCTGGGTCTTGCTGGCCATGGATTTGGTTTTTGTTTTTGTTTTTCCTTCTGGTGGGTCTGATTTTTTTTTGTTTTTAGGATGATAAAATTTCAAAAATGGTTAACATTCCCCTTTAGGTTTTAGTTTTGAGGCATTAGAAACAATTTGTAGGCTGGCTGGATTTTTTTTTGGTTCGTCAGAGAGAAAAAAACCCACTGGGGGTGGCCGAATCTCTCTCCCTCTAGCTGTTGGGGTGGATTGCGGCCACCCCTAGGCCGATGGATCAGCAGCCACCCAGGGATCTTTTTTTTTTTTGGTTCAAGACAAAATGGCCCGGGTTGGCGATCTCTCTCCCCTAAGTTGGGTGGATCACGGCCACTCCCAGTGGTCGGATCTATCTTTTTTTTTTTCGTTGGAGAGGGTGGTGGGTGGCGGCATCTGTTCGCCGGAGGTGGGCGGTGGGTGGCAGCGTTTATTTGGTTGGTTGATTGGTTGATTGGGTGTTTTGATTTCATTTTAAATTTGTGCATTTTTCTTAAAATGTTGAGGTGTCAACTTATTATTGGTGGGCAAAAAACCCCACCTTTCTGCCATGACCATATGATAGCTGCTCTCTTTACATATATCAAAAAGGAAAATGTTAGGGGTTCTCCTCGTAATGTTCTCCCAGTCTTACACAAAACATGATTTAAGAAAAAATAAAATTGTAGTAACCTCTACCACCGTTTTTTTAGGTATTAACACCAAATTTGAAATATTAGTACCAAAATTGAGGCATCAGCACCAAATTTAGAATGATTAAATCTATTTTGGATGATACCGTCCCTAAAGGTTTATCTTCCACCCTTAGGTTTTAGTTTTAAATCCAAAAACAAGTTTTAAAGCATTAGAACCTAACTATTAACTCATAAAAATTAATCTGTTGGCAAAAAAATAGTACTACAAGTTTATTTTTTCTTAAATCATGTTCTACGTAAAACTGAGAAAACACCAGGAGAACACTACGGAGAGAATCCCTAGCAAACCCCTGTCAAAAAAGAACTTTTCTTTATTTTTGTAGGGTGTGTTTCAAATCGTCATTTTACAATAATAATTTACGTTTTTAAAATATACAAAGCATTTGACATTGTCATTTAAAAAATATTTAATATAAAATAAGAAAAACATTGTAATTTTTATAAGCAGGGGCAAGATGGTGCTTATTTGAAGAAACACAAATTTAAACCGAAATCACGATTTCGCATAACAAATATCTGATAAAAAAATATTGTTTAACATATTTTACCAAACATCTTTACATTTTTAAAATGTAGTAATTTAAAAAATGCAATTTTTAAAAATCGTACTTTAAAAATAACGATTTTCAAATGTACAATTTGAAAAAATGATTTCTAAACATGTAGTTAAGCGTTTTGAAAATCATAGTTTTACCTTTAAAATTGCAATTTGACCATTGTGGCACGTCGCCAAGTGGGACGTGTTCAATTAACACATCACCAATTGGTGCCATGTCACTATAACACGTCACCAATTGGTGATGTGTGAACAATACATCACTATTTTATTTTATTTTTTCATTTTCCAAATTTTTTTAATAGTTTTTTTAAGAAGGTGACATGTTAATTTCTAACACGTCACTAAAAAGATTAGCATGTGTCACAAATTAAAACATCACCAACTGGTGACATTGTAAAAAAACATGTACTATAGACACGTAACTAAACTATCAATTTTTTTGTAGTGATAATGACAATTGTTATTTATGCTTGATAACTTCTCTGTCGTCGGTGTGCGGTTTACTCCTAGAAAATGAACCATAAGAAAACAAAAGACTGACTAAAAACTAATTATGTTATTCTTAAGGATTTGTACATGAAAACAAAACTTAAGAAAACGAATAAAATTTTACTCCGTAAATCGCAACTAAAAGTAGATTTAGAGATAATGCATTCTTATTTAAAAACAACAAAAATGCAATAATAAAAACTTAGCACACCCTCACGCATTTCATGCACTACCATCGGCTATTCTATTTAAAACAATAAAAATACAATAATAAAAACTCAACACACTCATGCGTTCTATGCACTACTGTTAGCTAGCCACGCACCGTTAAAAAGCACCCCAAGATCAACACACCTCACACATTTCATGCACTACTATCGGCTAGCCACACGCCATTAAAAAGCACCCTGAGGTTAAAGGCTCTTATGCAGAGGTAATGAAGTGAATAATAGGGACATTTGTTGCTTTTGTTTTGAGAGAAAAAGAAAATAATAATAATAAAAGAAAAGAACAAAAATGATATCAAACAAAGGCATAAATGCTACCATGGCAATCAAGTATGTGACAACAAAGAGGCCTAGAAAACTGTGTATTGCGACCAATGAACTTTGAATATGAAGTTAAACGGTTGTTAGGCAATTAATAACCATGTAACATGTAACTGTCATCTTTCTTAGGTAAGTAAATGCCATCTTTCTAAAGTTTCATGTATAAAAATGTCAAGGAATCGAATATGCAGCTAGAGAACATTCATCATCGATCATAATATAATTAAGAGAATGACTTTATTTACAATTTTCAGCATTCTTCACCTTCTCCTTACTCCTCCACCATTGCTTGTTAGAGCCAACAACAAGTTGATCCGAACGGAATGTCACAATGCCGAGGTACCAGCGACATGCATGCAGTGTGTAGAATCCGACCGACGCGCCGCAGCCGCTAATAGAGTAGGAATCGCCACCATTCTCGTAACTTGTCTAGAAAATCAGGCAAAGACATTAGCAGCCAACATGTCGGAGTTAGCTTCCAGCTCCAAAGATCCAGCAATGAAGATTGTTTTTAAAGAGTGTTGCCAAGGGTATTCCTCTGCAGAAAAAGGGCTCTCTTCAGCGACCTCTTGTTTGAAGAATGGGAAGTACGAAGATGCTGAAAGGTTTGTGAATGAGGCGCTCGAGTATGAGCTCACATGCCACTCAAAGATTGAAAGCTATAGAGCGGGAATCTCTGAATATATTGTTCATGAGATGAAGATTTATGAACAACTTTCTGAGGCTGCAAATAGAATAGTCGAACGACTTTAATAATTGTCAGTGTTTGAGTTTCACCTTTCTCGTGAGTCTTGATATAAAAGGTTAAATAAAGAAGAAGAAAAAAGCTCGTTCATGATATATATATAATTAATGGAGCTTAATTTCCCATACAATTTTGAAACCGCCTAGGTAGTTACGATTAATGGTTTCAGACTCTGAAAAAATCGCTAACCGCCTATATATATATATATATATATATATATATAT
Source organism: Carpinus viminea (assembly GCA_013348765.1). Classification (NCBI taxonomy): domain Eukaryota; kingdom Viridiplantae; phylum Streptophyta; class Magnoliopsida; order Fagales; family Betulaceae; genus Carpinus; species Carpinus viminea. The sequence continues at coordinate 32,649,213 of CP054672.1, read as the reverse complement.
ATATATATAAACGACACCGTTTTATGTTTAAACAATGTTGTTTTGGGTTTTTTTTCCAACTTTTTTTTTTTAATATTGTTTCTTTTAAAAAGCGGTTAACGGTTATGGTTATTAACTGCGAACTATTGGCTAACCGCCTAAGCAGTTAGCAGTTTTACTAATCACTTAAGTAGTTAAGGCTTACGGTTTTAGTCAATAACGTACTATTAATCGTAACTACCTTTTCACCTAGTTGACGTTGTCACTTCAACAAGCAACAAGGTGAGATTGTGATAGGTTAGAAGCATGGTATATAGCATGCAACCACAAGCTATTTTTTAAAGTTTTTTTTTTTTCTTTCTTTCTTTCTTTTATTTTCGGGATTGGGTCCTTTCTCTCAACAATCTACCAATGGATCACATTACTTTCTTACCATTGTGGATGAGTTTAGTAGATATACTTGGACTCATCTCATGTATCAAAAATCTCAAACTAGGTCTTTCATTCAATCTTTCTTTAAACTTGTAGCAACACAATTTAATCTCAAAGTTAAAATCTTGAGATCTGATAATGGTGCAGAATTTAACATGGAAGATTTTTTTGTTTCTCAATGTACTCTTCATCAACTTAGTTGTGTAGAGACCCCTCAACAAAACTCCATAGTTGAAAGAAAACACCAACATTTGCTTAATGTTGCTAGAGCTTTGAGATTTCAATCTCATTTACCTCTTTCGTTTTGGGCAGATTGTGTTTTAACGGCACTATATTTGATCAATCGAATTCCCTCTCCATTACTGTCAAATAAAACACCTTTTGAATTGCTGTTTTCTGAGATGCCTTCTTATTCTCACCTCAAAGTCTTTGGTTGCTTAGCATTTGCCTCAACCTTATCTAGGGATAGAAACAAATTTGATACTAGAGCTACCGCTTGTGTTTTTTAGGTTATCCTCAAGGTATGAAAGGTTATGTTTTAAACATTCATACCAATTCTGTTTTGTATCTAGAAATGTGGTCTTTCATGAACACATTTTCCTTTTGCATCAAATGATATTATTCATTCAAATGATGCAGTTCATAAATATGTTTTGTTCAAAACTTCTTCAAATTTCAGTGATGACATTAGTAATCATTCACTTCCTATAGCAGAAGGTCATTTAAATGATGATCACTCATCTCATGACACAATTTCTCATGATTCACATGATCATCATTTACCTTCTTCAAATGTTAATCAACATCCAGTTACTGCGAGAATCTTCTATTCTTGAAAATATCAGAAAATCAAGCCGCACCAGGCAAGCTCCAACTTACTTGCAGGATTATCACTATCAACTTGCTTCTTCTTCTTCTTCTAACCTTAATTCATCTGATTCTTTGGTTAGATTACATGATACTATAATTGATAATGTTGATGCAGGTATTCCTTATTCACTTTCTTCTGTTTTGAACTATAACCAGCTTTCCCCCTCTCATAAAGCCTTTAGTCTTTCACTTATTTCCCACATTGAACCAAAATTTTTCCATCAAGCTGTAAAATTACCTGAATGGCGTGAGGCTATGCAAGCTGAACTTGATGCTTTGCAAGCAAACAATACTTGGTACTTAACCACTTTACCCTTGGAAAGAAAGCTATTGGCTGCAAGTGGGTGTATAAAACAAAGCTCAAAGCAGATGGTAGTATAGAGAGACACAAGGCCTAGTTAGTGGCTAAAGGATATACTCAAAGTGAGGGCTTAGATTATCATGAGACATTTTCTCCTGTTGCTAAGCTTACCACAGTTAGATGTCTCTTGGCAATTGTAGCAGCTAACAATTGGTTTTTACATCAATTGGATGTCAACAATGCCTTTCTTCATGGAGACCTTGATGAGGAGGTGTATATGAGTGTTCCACCTGGTTTTTCCATCAAGGGGGAGTCTCAAGTGTGCAGATTGACTAAGTCTCTATATGGCCTGAAGCAAGCCTCTCGTCAGTGGTTTTCCAAGTTCTCTAATACGTTGATTGCTCAAGGATTTGATCAATCAAAGGCTGACTATAGTCTTTTCACCAGAACTGAAGGTTCTGTTTTTATTGCTCTCTTGGTTTATGTAGATGATGTTGTAGTTGCTAGTAATGATTCAGAAGCCATCAAGAAGTTCATCATTTCACTCAATGAGCAATTCAAGCTTAAAGACTTGGGGAAGTTAAAGTTTTTCCTTGGTTTAGAGGTAGCTAGATCGAAAAGGAATTTCTTTGTCAAAGAGGAAGTATGCATTGAGATTATTCAAGACTCGTTTATTAGCTTCTAAACCATCAAAGTTCCCTATGGAACAAAAATCTTGTTGTCTAAGGATGCTGGTTCCTTATTGACTAACCCTACAAGCTACGACGACTCATTGGCAAATTGATTTACCTCACAATCACACGCCCGATTTAGCTTATGTGGTTCATACTCTTAGTCTTCATGGATCAACCATACGCAACCTCATTTAGATGCTGCACAAAGGGTGTTAAGATACTTAAAGACTTCTCCTGGTCAAGGGTTATTCTTTCCTTCTTCATCGACCTTAGAGTTAAAGCTTTTGTGATGCAATTGGGTGCTTGGACACTCGAAGATCCATCACTGGTTACTGCATTTTCATTGGTGATGCCTTAGTCTCATGGAAGGCCAAGAAACAACAAACTGTCTCTAGATCATCTGCTGAGTCTGAGTATAGGGCTATGGCATCCACTTGCTTGTGAGGTTACTTGGCTATTCAGCTTACTCAAGGATTTACATGTCCTTCATCCACAGCCTGCAGCTCTTTTCTGTGATAGTAAAGCTGCAATCTATATTGCAGCCAATCCAGTGTACCATGAACGAACCAAGCATATAGAAATAGATTGTCATCTTGTCAGGGAAAAGATTCAACAAGGTGTTATACACACGTTACATGTTTCTTCTTCAAACAACCTAGCTGATATATTTACCAGGCCTCTTGGTTTTGCACAATTTAGTGCCTTGCTGTCCAAGATGAACATACTTAACATTTATCATCTTGAGGATAATGAACAGCTCATCAAGAAGCTCTCATCAATAGATTACCTAACTTGTTTACACACGTGTATAAGTTAGTTATATCAGCTAGTTAGTTTGTTAGTTTCATATTAATTATGGTTGTAAAACAGAGTATATAAGACTCAATATTTTCCTTTGTAAATCATCAATTCAATACGAGAAGTTCATTCAGTTCTCACTTCTCTCTTCTGTTTCCATTTTCTTTATTCTGTTTTCATTAAGTTTCTTTAGTATTTGACAAATAACAAAACTAATTTAATTCATAATTAACCCTTTCTCCATCTAAATTTCTATAAATTAAACTATGATAAATTATTTGCATATAATATATATATATATATATATATATATGTTCAGACTTCATTTTATTAAATCTTTCATATGACACAAAGAAATCATGGCATGATTTGAGATATGTCTGTACATGTTTTGATTCTAAGGTACTAATTTTCTTTTTAAAGCTTTATGTTTCTTTTTTTAAGACCATTATTAAAAATAATAATAGAACAACAACAAGAACATGATAATAATTTAGCCTCTTTTTTTTTTCACGAAGAAAGAAGGTAGTGGAAGAAGAAGCGTCTTGAGTTGTTTTGTTCTAGGAGGAAAAAATTGTGCCTTTCTTTTTCGTTTTGAGATGGAAACGAGATAAATAAATTGAGTTGATTATAAATTAAGAAGAGATATATTATAAGAGCAATTCAAATTTGAGATATTAATACTAAATTTGAAGCATTAACATCAAATTTGAGGTATTAATACCAAATTTAGGATGATTCGAATCCTTTTGGGTAATATCATCCCTAAAAGGTTAACCTTCCACCTTTAGGTTTTAGTTTTGAATCCAAAAACAAATTTTGAGGTATTAGAAACTAAATATTAACACATACAAATTTAACTAAAAAAATAACATTTTTTTTTTAATATATGTCCGACGCTAGGTTGCCAAATTTTGGTAGCCGCATAGCAGGACTCAAATAAATCACTTCAAAAAAGCCAACACTATTTGTGCATTATTTATTTATTTATTTATTGGGTGGGGAAGATAACAAGTTATTTTGTTTCCTTATTAAGACCAAAAAGACCAAAAAAGTGGCATTATTTTTAGGAAAATGCTAGGCTTACAAACATATTTAAAAAAAAAACTTTTGTAAATTGATTTCACACAACATGATTGGGTTTTTCAAATTTTGAATTTATATCATATCCAATCATGATGTGACCACGTCAGTTTGTAAAATATATTTGTAAGTATAGCATTACTCTTATTTTTAACCCTTAAATATAATGGACGATCAAATTTAGAAATTTGAGAAAAATTTTATAGAATTCTAGGGGATTTGGATCCCTCTTTAAGACTAAACAAAATCATGGTGCCATGAAAGTGAAAATATGGAAGATTTAGGGCTGGTTTGAGGTTACATTTAAGGTGCTTAAAAGTGCTTTTAACACTCAAAAAATCCATTTGGTATCAAAATTAAAATAGCTTTTAAATGTCCAAAAAGTCTTAAAATGACTAAAACGCACTTTTGGCAAAAGTTTAAATGAAGCTTTTACCCAAAAGCTCTTTTTTACTTAAAGCTATATTTCTCAAACGCAATCGTAAATATGCTCTTAAGGTGTATTTGGCAAAGGAGTGGACCAGACCAAACGGACTCAATTACCTAAAAAATTCATTTTAAAATTAACCCAACATTTTTACTATTTACATCACATCAATTATTTTTTTTATTACTATTCAAATAAATAAATAAAGCATTCAAAATAGATGAATTAAATGACACTTTTATTTAAATCCTTCTACATTGGAGAAGCTAAAAAAAATGTAGAATAGATATTTTATTAAATGAGCTAAAAAAAAAAGCTACATGTAGTGACACTATTTAAAGAGCTATTTTCTTAAATTTTATTCTCACGTCTTTTTTTTTTCTCCTATTATCTCTTCCAAAATTTTATTCCCACATTTTTTTTATTGTTTCTCTTACCTATTTTCTTTTTTTTTTTTCAAAATTTTATTATACTATTTCTCTTTCACATCTCATTTTTTTCTTATTATTTCTCTCTCCACATCATTTTTTTCTCAAAAGTTGAAAAATAAGATATTTAAGAAAATACAATCATTATAAAAAATAAATAATTAAATAATATAGACAAAAATATAACTAATCGGATGTAAAAAGCCCTTAAAAAGTTATTAGTTAAACTAGATAAATTGAGTTTTGATGAACTATTTTACATAAAAGAAAAAAATAGCTCTTCCATTATAAATGCCCTTACAAAACTAAATTTTCACTTTTTTATACAAAATATTATTTTTTCCCCGCACATCAACCAAATCCACTACAGTCGATCCACTTCCTTTTTTAAGACAAAGTCGATCTGAGCTAAGATTATGCTTTTGAGGCGTGGTATTTTTTGTACACATTTGGCACAAGTGAATTTGACGTATTTATTTATAATTTATATGTCTAGGGGAAAAAGACATACAAATAAAGGAAGATGGACAACAATTCCCAATGTAATTTAAAGAAAAAAATATAATATAATATTTAAATAAAAAACAAAAATTCGCTTGAATTTCTCGCTGAGGAACCCTTTAGAATTGGTCGCGCCGGGCCCGAAAGAAAAAAGGCTGATGCCCAGATTTTCTTTCTTTTGAAAAGAACAAAACAATCAGTCAAATTTGAACGAACACAATCACGATCTCAAACTTTCTCTCCGCATTTTCTCAAACGGAGACTGTGACAAGAGGAGCGATGAGTTCCGTTCACGTTTGCCTCAACAATCCACTATCCCCGTCGAGCACCCTCCGCCGATCGTTCAGTCTACACATAGAAACGCCGTCGTTGCTCGGAATCAGCAACGGGCGAAGGACGTTGCACGCGACCGCATGTCTGAACGTGGAAGTGGAAGCAACGGATAGTAACGCGGTGAAGCCTGGGATTCCGAAGAGCAAGGATGTGATGGAGACGGAGGCCAGGGTTCTGGTTGGGACGTACGCGAGAGCACCGGTTGTGCTTGCCAGTGGCAAGGGCTGTAAATTGTACGACGTCGAGGGGCGAGAGTATTTGGACATGAGTGCCGGGATTGCGGTGAATGCGCTAGGGCATGGGGATGAGGATTGGTTGAAGGCCGTGGTTGAGCAGGCCACTATCCTCACTCATGTCAGCAATATGTATTATTCCCTCCCTCAGGTTCGTGCATTTCTTACACTTTAGTTATTTATTTTTGTTGTAATGGTTGCTTTGCTTGGTTGAGGAACTAAATCATCGTATGGTTGCTTATTTAAATTATTAGAATGGTACTAAATATTTTGAATCATGTGAAACTAGAGTCCAAATTAGTTCAACTCATGGATGTGTTCTATATGAATGATACAAGTGCTTTCAACTTAATCAACTTAACCTTAAGGGTTAGCTTAATTGGCTAAATACTACACTTTAAAGCAGAAGTCTCTAGTTTGAATCTCTCATTTCCCCATCCTATTGGGGCCAATTAAATGCTTTCAACTCATGAATGTGATATACATAAATCATACTGCATGATGGGTAATGCAATTTTTTTTTTTTAATTAATCCAATCGCATAAAGATGCACAGAGGGGTTTAACAAAAGTACGTATCGAGAAATTCTAAGAAAAAAGAAAACAATTAGAATCAACCATCCAATCATAAAGAGACTTGAACGTAAAGGGTTTTAAGTTTCTCACCGTTCTCTCACAGTCTTTGAAGTTTCAAGCACCATGTTATCTCTGAATACACCATATTAAGCAGAGTGGAATCATCTTCCAAATTTTTATATTGCCATGCCTTCCAAACTGTCATCTTCAACAAGCCAACAACTCCACTACCCGTTGAGGTATGACCCTCTCTATCACGAATAGACGGAAGATCGATTCCCACAAGTCTCTTGCTACTTCACAATAGAGCAATATATGATCAATGGTTTCCCGTTCTTATAGTGAGAGTTTTCCCTAAAGCTACCGTTCATGCAAAGAATATCACTCTTGAAGGAGCCTTATTCCTTCAAATGCTCTTCCAAGGAAAGGGAGCCATCGGGGTATTTAGCACATTGTAAAATGATCTGACCTCAAAAACCCACCTTTTGGAAGGATCTTATCCTCACTACCCCATCTCAATCGAAGAGAATACAAAAGTTAAAGAACAAGGTAAATCCACCTTCATGCACTGTTATGATAAAAGTGATGTTCCACGCTAAAGCGTCATTATAAAACTGCAAGTGATCTGCCACTGAAGCCATCTTGAAGTGAGTGTATTAAACTACTCTGGAAAAGCTGCCTTCAAAGTCTGATCCCCGCACCACACATGATGCCAAAATCTGATCTTAGAATCATCACCCACCTCAAATCTAATAAATAATTCCCCCACCCCTCCTAATACTGTGTAATGTTTTATTTATTATAGGGGTGCAAATATCTTTAATCTTCATGATCGAATTGACATTAATAATACAATTACTTGGCTAAAACCTAATTAAGATATTAAAACTTGCCATTGCTTATTGGAAAGAAATGCTAGTTGGGTGTTTGTCCAAATCATGTTTAAACAATAGAGGGGAGAAGTGTTGTACTAATCAAAAGAGGAAGGGAGGAGAGTAGAAAAGGAAAAAAAGATGGGAAAGAGAGAAAATATGTGAGAAATGTCTTCTTTACATTATAAAATTATTCCTGTCTGTGACACTATGTGAATTCAATCCTGCTTTTCCCCGCATGTTTCTCTGAAATTTATTACACTAATTATTTCTGACTTTGTTAAGAATTAATAATAAGATTTTGCCACAGGTAGAGCTTGCCAAGCGTCTAGTAGCTACTTCTTTTGCTGATCGTGTGTTTTTCTCAAATTCTGGAACGGAAGCAAATGAGGCTGCTATTAAATTTTCCAGGAAGTTTCAAAGATACACACATCCCGATGCCAAAGAGCCTGCAACTGAATTCATCTCTTTCACTAATTCCTTTCATGGTCGGACCATGGGTGCTCTTGCTTTGACAAGCAAAGAGCATTACAGGTCACCTTTTGAACCTGTCATGCCTGGAGTCACTTTTTTGGAGTATGGAAATATAGAAGTTACAAAAAAATTGATTCAGCAAGGAAGAACTGCAGCAGTTTTTGTGGAACCTATCCAGGGTGAAGGGGGTATATACAGTGCAACAAAGGAGTTCTTGCAATTTTTGCGCAGTGCTTGTGATGATGCTGGGGCTCTGTTGGTCTTTGATGAGGTAATCATCTGTTAAGTTGATTTATAGTTGCATTTTGATAAGAGTGACATGTATGCCCACAAAGTAAGTACTGTTTTGTGTTTTGGTTTTCTAAAACCTAATATTTGATATCAGAAAATAATTTTCACTTGAGCACTGATCATGTCGTCAAAAGCTCTATTATTAGCTTGTATTGGGAATTTTAATGTCTAAATGACTGTCTTGTCTGGAGTCCGAAATAAAATTTTCGCTTTTCTTCCAATTTTCTTCCCAGATTACAAAACTCTGTATGCCCATCCGGTTCTCTTGTATTAGCTGGACTCTCAACTCTCAATACTTGATTCTGAGATTAATGGCAAAACCTCACCAAACTGTTGTTCATATCAGATCAAATATTCTCTAGAACACCAAAAATTGAAATAAGATTTAGGTTATTATTCCCTAGTAGCTGGTGATGAACCTTTTCATATGTTAATTCTTTGTGGTTAATATGTTGTTATTTATACTTGTACGTATATATCTGTGTTTGGCATGGTGTTCTGTAAGATACATCAATAGTTGTTTACCACTATTCATCCGAACTCTGAGCTTACAACCACCATCTTAGAGAGGGATCTAGCTAGACTCATGGGGTATATCATTTGTCACATAGATTTCACATTACTGAGCTTTCCTATTATTACATCATCACTTGAGCATGGTTTTTGGACCAAATTGCATCTTCCCACTGAAATAGGAGGTGGAGAATGAGGATATATGTTTAATCCCATATGAGTACCTAAGTAAAAAAATAAAAAATTTGATTGTAAAAATTATCATCACTCTTTTTTTTAACATAGCATGTCGTGGTTAATTTGTAGGTTCTTTGGGGTTCTTGCTAGTGTTTTAAAATTTAGGTAGAAAGAGGTTACATTCTGTTAGTAGAAACAGTCTACTACATTTGTTAGACTGTTGCTGTCTATTGGGAGGGATGATGTTAACTTTTGATGGAGCTACTTACACTTTTGAGCACTGACTGGAATTCTATAGTTTTTTGATGCTTGATCTTCTTGGTTGATATCATTTGCATGGAGAGGTTGTTGTGTCCTTTGGTTACCTTTGAGGATCTATATCTGTTTCTGAAACTTTTCCTCAAAATTTATATTCCCAATTAGTATATCAAGGTATATTACTTTTAGTCTATATCACAATACAAGAAAGAGAGACTTCTATAACAATACAATGGGATCAAAGATACTCAGCTAATACTGGAATTTCTGAGCTGATGTGATAATGCAGGCAAATCTCTCTGCAGCTAGGAAAGTCCATGGCTCTGTTTGAAGCTAAAACTCTTTTGCAATTTCCCATTCAACTTCTTGGATCACTGCCCATGGCTTTTGCATTCTCTTTTAAATAGTATAGAGAAGTGTTACACTTCCCAATTTTATTTTTTTTTTAAAAAGTTGGTTCTCAAATGATGTTACCATCACATGAGATTTATTATTTTGGAAAATGTGTCACTAATTCATGGGATGGTGACACATCATTTGGAAACCAACTTTTGGAAGAAAAAAAAATTGGGAAGTGTAGCGTTTCTCATATATGTGTGTGTGTGTGTGGAGTTTGGTCAAAGTCCTTATCTTCTGATTCATGTCTCAATTTTAGACATCTGGTCCAGGTTTTCATCAACCAAAATTTAATGTAGGCTAATTTTTCTATATATTTAGGTTTTTGAACATTCATATCCTTAAAACAAGATAATCTAGGCTGAATTTTAACTGAAATGAAATGCATTTGGGAATTTTACCTCATGTCTGTAGTTCCGTGGTAAGGTGTTAAAAATGGTTTTTTTTTTTTCTCTTTACTCTCTACATTTTCGGAAAATAGTAGTAATATTCTTCTTTTGATGACATCTGGGGATCCATGATATCAGTGAGACTTGTCTGTTTCATATCTTGTTCACACAAACACAGAAAAGTATCATACTGGCATTGTAAAATCTGTCCTCTCTGATAAACTGTTTTTTTCTTCTTCTCTCATTTTACAGGTACAATGTGGATTAGGTCGAACTGGATACCTCTGGGCCCATGAGGCCTTTGGTGTATTCCCTGATATAATGACACTTGCCAAGCCTCTTGCCGGAGGGCTACCCATTGGAGCTGTATTAGTGACAGAAAGAGTTGCTTCTGCCATGAATTATGGAGATCATGGGAGCACATTTGCTGGTGGGCCTCTTGTCTGTAATGCTGCCCTTGCTGTAGTAGATAAAATCTCAAATCCTAGTTTCTTAGCCAGTGTCTCTAAGAAGGGCCTTTACTTGAAAGAAATTTTAAAGCAGAAGATTGGAGGAAGCTCGCATGTGAGAGAAATACGTGGACTGGGGCTTATTATCGGAATCGAGTTGGATGTATCTGCCAGCCCCCTTGTTGATGCATGCCGAAATGCTGGCCTTCTTGTATTAACAGCTGGAAAAGGAAATGTTATTAGACTTGTGCCTCCATTGATCATAACAGAGCAGGAGCTTGATCATGCAGCTGAAATTCTGTACCAGGCTTTGCCGGTACTTGATCAGCACAATTCAGACTAGAAGAAAAAATAAATAAATAAAGAAAGAAAGATGCATTGTTTGGTTGTATTATTAGGCAAGGAATGACGCTTGCATAAGAAAATATGTGGCCACTTGCCTTCAATAACTTATGCTACTCCACTTCCTCCTTCCTCGCCGACCACGAGATGGAGTTCAAGTTTTTTACTTATGAGCGTTGTGCCTCTTCTTTCAAGCACGCGTTGTTTCAAAGTTGTGGGTTGGTGATTGTTTCAAAGATGTGGGTTGGTGGGTCTTGTATATTTACTGCCCTTCTCTCTCTCTCATTCAGCTTGCTTATATAAAATTGTTGGTTCATATATATATATATATATATATTTCATCTTTTTGAATGGGTGAATATGCCATTAAATTTATGTAGGGCCTATATGAGTCTACAAATCTAATGATAAGTTTATTGGATTTACAAAAGAGATGGCTAAAAGATGGTTAAAATAAATTCAATTATAAGTCTATAAACAACATAAAAATACTCAAATTATGGGATTCATTAGAGCATTTAATGGGCTCTATATATTTAATTTTCTCTAAAAATTTATCGGGACTCTTAAAAATATCCATTTAACAAATTTTGTACATTACTTTAAATCACTCCTTATATTCCAAGAGCCAAAAGAGCAAAAGTAGCATAATTTGTTTTTCTTATTTTTTACTCTCCTTTCTCCTACTAGTTTAAAACTAATGAACAAAAAAAAAAATATTTAACTAAAGTATAGAAAAATATGAGTTTGATGTTTGATTCCTTTTAAAAGTTGTTCTCTAAATTTAATAAAGTAAATTTTTCTCCTTAAATTTAATTTTTATTTGATGAGTTCATTATGTATGCGCTTGTAGCCTTAGCCAAGAAATTAGGAACTCATGAAATTGATGAGAAGTAACTTCATCTTTTTTGATTATGTGAAATGTAAATTGCCATTTTACAAAGGCTATGAGTCACCAACTATGAATTCTCTTGAAGAGGTGATGCAAATGGAATCTAGAAACACCGTGGAATGTTATTCGATCATCTTCTAATAATAATAAAAAAATAATTCTATTTAATAAACTATTATACATATGTATATGATTTGAACCAAATCACTTCAATAAGCGATAGTTCAATCAATTGAAATTACTTATTGGGGACATCAAAAACAATTTATAGGTCTTCATAGTATGTCAAAATAATAATTTACTTCCTAAAATCAATTTATGTTAATTAGCTTAACATAATCCGTTACTTTGTTACATCATACTACTGCAATAAATTAACCTAATCTCTTCTATTCCTAACATTTTATTTTGTGCATAACCCTCCCTTATTTTTTATCTTCATCGCCATGATTTGGAAAGCATTTTATGAGAATTTAATTACATTTTATGTAGCGATTGAGAAAGATGAACATGAGTGTTAGTGAGGGTTGACATATAATCTTAGTTTTTTTTTAGGAACATATAATCTTAGTTGATGTCACAAGGATCTATAAATTATTTTTATACCATATGGAGTGATTTGTAATTTAATCTAATTACAAGGATGGCATTTATCCATATATATATATATATCAGTACAATAAATAGCAGCAGCGTGTTGCCACCTAAGAAGCACCGCCACACGGCGCACTTGGTGTTTCAAAGTTGGTTGGCGGGCTGACAGCACATGTTGCCACCTTTGCGCCACCAAATAAATTTTAAAACCCAAACCAATCATACAATTACAAACACACGCCAAACAATAAATCAAATAAAACCACATGTCCCTATTTTTCATTTTATTCGTTACATTCAAAAATCCTGGAAAGCAAAATATATTTCAAATATCAGACGGTTGAGATTGATTGCCATGGCATCGGCGGCGTTGAGCATGATCGAGCGGGCGCACCAGATGTACCGGGAGGGACGGTACTCGGTGGCGCTAGGGTTTTACACGGAGGCCCTGGCGATGGCCAAGACCAACCCCCAAAAGATCGCTCTCCACAGCAACCGAGCCGCTTGTTTTCTCAAACTCCACGATTTCAGCAAGGTTCTTCTTCCTCTTCTTTTCCTCATATGTATGTCCGTATCCATGTATGATGTATGTCTCTATCTATGTGTGTGTATGCATGGGATTAAGGATGGAGCTAGCTTTATATGAATTTGCTTCGGATTTAATCAAATGAATTGGAATTTTTGGAAGAGCCAAATTCACTTGGACCGAAGATTTTGATGGAAAAAAAAAAGGCCTGTTTTGTTGTGGTGGGTGTTGAAATGGTTCTATTTGTGGCTTTATGCTTTTTGCTTGCCATTATTATCCATGGGGGCGCGTGATCTTTTTTTTTTTTAATTCTATTTTTGGCATCTACTATTAAATCTTTTGCTAACAAGCTGTGCGTGTATGCCATAAATCATTTATGCTTTTATTTTCCTCTGATTCTTGTCCCTTGATACTCCTGTTGGCTGTTTGGTAGTTTTGATGTATTTATCAGCAGTCAGGGAGGGAAAGATGTTTCCATATTCTAGTCAGGAGGAGTGAGTAAAATCTGCAACATGCTTAAGTGCAATTGAGGATGATAGGGAAGAAAAATTAACTTCAGTAATAAAATTTCCAAAAAGTGTGACCCTTAGATAGTGTGTTCAAAAGCATATGTAACTAATATGACTACTGTTCCACATAGCCTAAAGTATAGAAGGCTTGGGATGGATGCAGAAGAGGGTGGCTACACTAGATATCGGATGATGATAATGGGAAGAATATGAACACTTCATTTGGAAGATGACCCTTTTTGTTTTTTGTAGTCGAAGGACCAAACGAGCTCTTCAAATTAAGGAAATCTTTATAAAAGGTTGGAAAATATCTTGGATGGCGGCAGTATAGACAACCATAACATATCAAATATAACTCTATTTGGTGTTGATGTATAATGATTTATTGGTAAATGACCATCAAGCCTCATTTTGCTCTTCATGACTTGAAGATTTTTAAATTGTAGTATCAAGAATAGTTAAAATAATGTCTCGAGTAGCTGTTTTCCTCATATTACTTTATTTTCATACTTGTTTGAATGTGCTCTTTAAAACTGCATCCTCTCCATTCTGAATTATTTTATTAAAAGTTTATTTGTCTATAACCCATACTATAGTATCTTAGAAAGTCTCACTATAGACTGTCTTATTAAATTTCATTGAACAAGCTTATTTCAATCTTGCTATGTACATGTACATGAGGGGATAGAGTTGGTTATATGGACTCTGCTCTTAACATATCCTGTCTTTTTTCTTGAAAAGTGGAGCGCTTAAGTTTCCATTGTTAAACACATATGTTGCCTGCCACCTCAATCATTTAAAGTTAATCCTCATGCTAGAGAACATTATATTATTAATGCATATACTGGATTGGCTGAAGTTATCCTCCTTTAGAGCAAGGTGAACTGGCTGTTTCATTGGCAGCACTGGCAAATACCTTTCAATGACAACCTAAAGATTCCCTTTTTATCCTTAAAATAATTTGTGCAAAAAGAATGTCATTCACTTGGTTAAAGCTAAATTAGATGCAAGACTGACATCTGCTCCTCTAAACTTTCTAATCTTACCCGACATCATTTCCTTTCTCATCTTGTTCTTATCAGAATGATTATTAAGCAAATAGAATTGCATATAGAGGGTATCTTACTATGTCTTTTACAAATTCTCATTCAAAGTTTGCAAAGGATTCTCATAGCCTATTCACTTTCATAGGGAAGCTACTAGAAAGTCTCTATGCAGCCTCAATAATTTTCATTTCATGAGGTCTATTTTGATTTTCTATTTCATAGAGTCATCTTTCATTACTAAGGTATTTTATATACTTATTTATAAGCCACACTTTATAAGAGTCAACTTTGAGAGACAAAATTATCAAAACAATCTTCAATTTTGCTTCTCTCTTTCATGAGAGAGAAACTCTTCCTTCTCTCTAAAAGAGAAGTCTTCTCTTCTTCTATGAGGCTTACCTTCGCTTCTTGTGGCTGTTTCGGGTGAGGAGGGATGGAGTTTCTTCCTCCCTCCTCTTTCCCCTCTTCCTTTCCCTTTCTCTTGGCTTCCCCTCTTTTCTCTAGTATTTTTTTGGGTGTACTCTCTCCTTCTCCAACAGCGCCAACCCCGCCCCTCCTCCTCCACTGCCGCACCACGCCTTTTCCCCTGCTGAGCCATGCCATCCCTGCCATATGCTCTGAGCCTCTCCGCTCTTTGGGGTTTTTCAGGAATTTCAGATCGTGGTATGTCCATGTTAGATTTGTCCTTCAACGACTTTCCCTTCCGCCGACATGCCACATCACTGCCATTTCCAACCTCTCCACTTCAGCACTGCCTTCCACGCCTCCTTGCGGCTCCCAGTGTTGGAGTGTGGATTTCACGCTCCCATTAGTGTTCTCCTCCTGTGTCACGCCTTCCACAGGAGCTGCTGTTGTTTGGGCTTTTTGTTGTTTTTCTCTTGTTTTACTCTGCTTTTCTGTATTTTGTGGGATTTAGTCTCCCAGCTCTTCAGTTGTATTACTTGCTTGTGGTGGCTTCTCCTTCCAGTGTGTCGTTGCTGGTTTTGTTTGTTGAGGTGTGGCTCCCTTGGTGGCTCCGTTTTCAGTGCATGTTCTTTGTCGTGTTCCTTGCAAGAGTTTGGGAAGGATGGTTGAGGGCCTTTTGAAGTTTGTGCCCCTTTGAAAAGCGTTGAGGGGCCTTTTGAGGTTTGTGCCCCTTCTGAAATCGTTTGTTTTGCCTTTGATTGCAGCCCTTTGTGGCTGCTATGGGTTGAGTCATTTATTTGACCAATTTCCGCTTGTTCTTGGTTCTTTGTTTGACTGTTTTCAGGTTATTTAGAGGCCTTTGTTAGGGTTGGCCACCCTATTTGTGTTTCTATTCAGTTGTAATCTCCCCCCTCTCTCCATAATGAAAAAAAATAACACTGAGAGACAAAAGCAGACTGGATTCAAAGTCATTCGTCTTTTCTGTGGGAAAAGTATTTGTTCCCTTTTGCGTTTGACTACATTCCTTGGAAGTCATCTTCTAACACAATTTTGAATGGAGGGAGTATTAACCTTATATTGCTAAATAAGGCTCTGATTTCTTACTAGAGACTTTATATTTGACACTCATCAGGGAAGGCATGTGTCTCATGTGCTTCTGTTGCCCTTCATGTTAATTTTGTTTTATGACAGTGCCACTACTCTATACAGATAATGTGTTAAAGTAGGCATGACTAGGCAGAAGAAGTCAAAATTTTCCCATATTAGTTCATTTACAAAGTTGTAAAAGGAACAAAAGGCATATTGTTTCAAATTTCAATATTTTCCTAGATTACTTTTCAAAAGAATAAATTTCAATATTGTTTCAAATTTCAATATTGAGGTGAAGCTTAAATTTGGTTGGGTAGTTTTGTCTGAAATCTGAATAGATGCTTGAGCTTGTTCATCATTGGTTAGATTTCACCTTCTGCTATTATGTTATCAAAACTCTTGTCATCCAATATGACTATTATCATAAACTAGCTTCAGTTTTTTAATTGTTATGCAATTTTAGGCAGCGGAAGAATGCACCTCAGTGCTTGAGCTTGATCACAAGCACACTGGAGCACTAATGCTGCGGTCACAAACACTGTCACCCTTAAGGAGTATCACTCAGCACTTTTTGATGTCAACAGGCTCTTGGATTTGAATCCATCATCTGAAGTTTATCAAAACCTTCAAGCTCGTTTGAGGACACAATTGGTAGACTTTCATCTATTCTTTTGACTAAGATTTCCGTCCCCTTTTTTACAGTTTGTTTTGTTGAAGGAGTAATTTAGGATTTCATAATCGTAATGGAAAGGATAAAATGAGGCGTATAGTTAGAACTAGCATGATATTTTGTGCATTTTATCCAGGTCTTCATAGCCTGCTATTCTTGTATTGGGATGATACTGGTTTTCTTTTTGTTATTTATGTATAACTGCATATCATTACTCAACTGTTACCCATGTAAATGTGATCAACTTTAACCTGCTGTGCCTTGTGTGATGATGCTTCAATTATTGTGGTGGTATTTTCCCTCCTCTACAATTATTTAATTGAATGTTATTCTATAGTTGCTATTCATGTAATCACGTTTGCCTTTTGATCTAGGGTAGTTATCTCCTCAAGTCAACATGTGAAAGGTGGTCCAGTTAAGACTGCTATAACTTATGTTGTACCTTAGTTGAAATTAAGGGGCTCTCGAAGATTTTACATTAATTCAGTGAGTAACCTCTTTTGTCGTAGATATTGACTCTTCAGATGGAGAAACGTGCCTTTGGAATGCAAACTATAAACTCAAATTTATATAACATAATTTGAAATGAGAACCCATCAGTTGGAGAAACCATGACAGATTTTTTTCTTCATATTTTTTTGTATTTTAAAAATAAATGGTGCATTTTACCTCAATGACACTAAGATCCAACCATATATATATATAAATATATATGAAGATTTGATGTTAACTAGTAGAATCTAAATATAAAAGCAAAAATATCAATTTTTCTTTTGATAACTGTGTTGTTGGTAATGAAAGTACTGGTTGATACAAAAGCTAATAAAATAAATATCAAATAAGAGTAATATAATTGTTTGGAAAAAGAAGTTTCAAGAGATAACTAAACTATACTGTAGCCTCCATGGCTACATAGCATTTTCTCACTAAGGTAGCAGTGTGGGTTTCCCTATTGCTGGATTGAAAGGAAGGTCATGGAGGAACAAGAGTCCGTGTTAGCAATTTAAAAATTATGGTTAATTTATTGCTTAACTTTTTAATAATTGTTGATCTGCAGTCTAGATTGTAAAGTTGAAGTTACTTATTTCCCAAGCTTTTCATAAGAAATTGTTTTTCTTTTCTTTTTTCTGCTTAAGGAAAGTCACTCGCTCCAATACCTGAATCTGAAGCAGAGCTAGAAGAAGAGGAAGAAGACAAAGATGAAGCAGAACCAAATAGAAATGGAGAAGAGGAACAATATGAAGATGTAGCAGTTGCAGTCGATAGCGACAAGAAAGCTGAGCTTAGTGGGACTGATATCAATGCTGAAGTTATTGCACTTGAGATGCGGAGCTCTGAGGAATCATATAGACAAGAAAGAGATAAATCTGAGACTAAAAAGATTTCTTCTACTACTGTGGTTATTGCCCCAAAAATGCAGAGCGAGAAGGAATTCTTTGAACAAGATCCTAAAGGATGGCAAACAATTCCAAAACCAAAGGGACACACAACCCTAGATTACGCAAGGTGGGACAGAGTTGAAGACGATTCTAGTGAAGAAGAAGATGATGACGACGACGAAGAGTCTCAGCCGCAGTATAGGTTTCGTGTAAGAACCATTGGTGTGCGACCAGTAAAGTGAAAATGCCATAAATATAGAATACAGGTATGGATGACTGTTGTGATCCCCAACATCAGCACAGGAAAAAGTAAAATCCTCACTGGGACAGCAATAGGTGTTTGGGAACTCTCTGGTGGGTCCATCATGTACAAACTTTGAAAGCTAGGAAAAATCAGCTGTGGCTGGTAGGCAAGTTTGTGAATAGAATAAATGGATGCATGAGCTATATGAACAAGAGGATTTTCATTTCAGACACCTGACTCAAGAAAATTTCACTATTGCGCATGGTCATTCTACCAGTGGGGGTATCTCAAGTGGAGAGACAGTACAAACCCTTGGATCTGTACTGATTGATAACTGCAGCATCAAGCCGAGGTATTTAATGTTTGTGTGTGTTTGTAATTCACGTTTGGAATATTCAGTTGTTTCTTTTGCAACAGAGAATGCTCTGGAAAGGAGGAGATGCTCTGTGCTGATTAGTGTTCATTCCATGCGCCGCCAATCCGAGCTCACTTATCAATCATATATTGAGGTCTAGCCCTGCCTAGTTATTATATGGCTGAATTGTTTGGAAGTTTGGATCCATGAGCTTGATAAGCTATTTATAACCCTAATTGTATCTTGTTCTTAGGCAGTGAATAAAGTGCAATCTCTCTGTGGCATTGTATATGTAACATATTGAATCTGAACAAAATCCAACTTCTACAAAATCAAATTCAAATGTAGCCCTTAATTAGTGACAAATGGGCGAGCTTGCACATGGATAATTGATGGTGTAAAGGGGGTGATCACATCGTAACAATGGCGGTCACTCCTACTTCCTATAATTTCCATAAACGATGATAACTTTTATGGAGGTCATGTGCTGAGAAGGTGCATGGAAGCCTTTAAATAGGCTATATGGGAGCAGTGGTTTCATTCATTCGAATTTTTTGTAATCTTCCCAGTCTATTTTCCTCATGCGTGTATTCTTAAAAGTAGGCTTTGAAAATTGATATTTATATGTTCGGTTATGTCTTTATGTTTTTTTTTTGATATGTCCACACAAGACGGAAGAGGGAAATTCGAACTAGTGATTTCCGTTTCATTAAATGTGGTTTTAGCTAGATTGAGCTACCTCTTGAAATTTTATGTTATGTTGATTAGTCTTTAATCACAACATTGAGATTCTATGATACGATGTTTTAGATTATTCTGGTTGTTAAAGAATTGTAGTTTAATTTAGTGGCTATCTCTGTGCAAAAGTGAAAGGCCTGCCACAAACTCTCTTTGTGACCTCTAATACCACAACCTATTGGAAAATATTAGACATCCCAACACTTTTTCCCAAATCTCCTTTCCAAATGATCTAATACATTCAATATATAATAGACTTATATATATATATTTTTTAAATGAATGTAGGGTCCAGATCATTTGGGAAAAAGGTGTTGGGATGCCTAGCAACCCTCCAACCTATTAAAAATAGGGTGACTATTTATTTATTTAAGTTGGGCCTTTGAGCCAATTTTCAGTTTTGAGTTTTTTCTTTTATATACCACATTAGGCAAGAAACCCATATTGAAAAATTTAAAATATTTGACCACAAATTTACATCTATTTATACTTCCCAAAATATATATATATATATAAAAGATAATATGATTTTATATATATATATTGTAAGAAAACTACTTTATAGAAAAGAAACCACAACACAGCAAAAACAAAAGCCCTCACTTGGAGGGGAGATGGAGGGTGGATTTTTCCTGCTACAAATGAGAATAAAAAGAGGGGGGAAAACTAAGAAGGGAATGTAACTTGAGATAACTCTTGTCGCGCCCTATATGCAACATGATGGGCGTAGAAGTTTGCACTTTGTTGACTTTCCGAGCTTTCTAAAGAAAGGAAGCTAGAGTAGAAAGAGTAGTTATAATGTTAGAAATTACATGCTCAATATGCCAATCTAAAACTATAGTAGGGCTTTGAAGAGAAGAAATTATAATATATAAATCTCCTTCTAATATAAAATTCTTAAGCTTTAAAGTAGTAGCCAAAGAAGCAGCCAAAAGAGCTGCTAGAGCTTCACTAAACGTGGGATCACAAGGAGGTCTAACTTGAGAAAAAGCCTTAACAATCTTCCCTTTGGAGTTACTTAATTTGTTATTATAAGTAATATATTGTTTAATTTAATGTCAATTACTTAATTTGATGTTATACAAATTATATTATCATTGTACATGAATATTATGATTAATTATTTGAATCATATGATTAGGTATTAATCTTATATATATGTATATATATTTATATTATTCAACGTGCATATATGTATAATTATAATTTATAATAGTTATAGACTTATAAGTTTATAACATACATTAGAACTAACTCTTCTAGGTATTTAATTGTTGTATCAGTATGATTTTATATACTTATGACTTATGCCATATTATATATGAATAATTTATTATTATAAAATTATATGATTTAATTATTAATTAATCATGTGATATAATCATATAATTGCAATGATAATACATTAATACTTAATTGTGATTTAATAATTTAAAAAAAATTGTGATTTAATGATAAATTAATTATGTTATATGTATAAATATTATTATTATTATAAAAATATATTATATAATAAAGATGGTTAGCGGTTAATTGTGACTCGAGTTAGGCCATTTCTCTTTTTTATTTTTATTTTTATTTTTAACTCACATGAGACAAAAGAAGATATTCTTAGAATACAGAAAACTGTGATTAGGGCTAACATATCCATGCCACCAAACCACAGCAAGACTAACACTAAACTAGAGTAATTCCCATATTGGAATAAGAACCAAACATGATTGGGTTGAGTTGTACACCCAAACAGCCATTTCTTCTTCTTCCGGGTAGGGGTAGCCAAATTGCGCAGCCAAATCGCAGTACCAGACACCTCCCAACTTCGCGGCAACCAGAGAGGCACACCGTTCCCAGCAACCACCGGAGCCAACTGCCCACACGCAGACCACCACAAGCACTGCCCAGATACTAAGCAAGGTTGGTCTTTTTTATTTTTATTTTTTTAATCGGTTAAACGGAAGAAACAGGGAAAGAAGAAGAAAAATATAGAAAATCGGTTAAACGGAACTCAAGGGTTTCTATCGACTCAATAAGATTAATGTATATAAAATAAACGGGATAACGATAGCTTTGAGGGGATCGAACCTCCAATTATTAATAGTTTTTTGAGGTTGCTTTTATTTTTCTGATTATTCGAATGTTTTTCGGCAGCAAAGCAAATCGCAGCGGTTTATAGCTGAGAGTGTTGTAGCATAGAGGATGTCGGTGCTAATCGCGACGAGCTTAGGGGACATAGTGGTGGATTTGCACACTGACAAGTGCCCCTTGACCTCCAAGAACTTCTTGAAGCTTTGCAAGTGAGCTATTTGTCTTTCCTTTATTCTCCGTTTAGTTAATGTGGAAGGAAATGTCTGTTTTCCTGACACTTTCCCAGTAACCAAACTGTTATTATCTGCTGAGCTATGACTATCCTTGCTCGAGTCCTTTTGTGTTGCGCCATGCGCCATTAAATTAACGGGGGTTTAAGAGTGAAATAATGACGTTTTCTTGAATTTATGATTTATGATTTTTTTGAGTTTGAACATTTATGTTTAGTGGGTTATGGGAGTACAAGGACACGGTTCTATTGTCGATGGTGCCAATGCTTTTAAGGCTAATGGGGCTACGTGTTTTAGGTATTTGTTGCAACTCTATCTTGCTTGTTCTCTCAAATTTTGTGGGACAGGTACTTGTTGGAATTAGTAGGCCTTGACCCAAGGGGTAACTCGATTGGTTGGAGACCATGCTTCGAGAAGACAGTAATTTGAACCACTCCTCCCCCTCCCCTTGGGGTAAAAAATTACATTAAAAAAATTACGACCTGGCAAGTGCTCATTAGCATCTTCTAGCTGGCGCGTGGCTAATAGGCTTGATGCTGGCAAATTTTTAAGAATAATTCTTTCTCCATGGATTGCTTTCTCTCTTGGACTCTATTCATTTTGACGAATGTTGTAGCTTTTATATCATTAATTTGAGCTTCCGTAATTATTTTGATGAATAGTCTTTTTCTATCTAAGAAACTATGGCTAAATATGAAATTTATTTTCTGACTAGGATGAACAATATTTATGTGCTTCAGGTATTGGTTATACGATATCCTAATTTTTATTCAATTGTTTCCCTCGTTGTTGCAGGATCAAATACTATAATGGGTGCCTAATTCACACAGTTCAGAAGGATTTTACCGCACAGACAGGTGACCCAACTGGAACAGGGTCAGGTGGCGATTCAATCTACAAGTATGAACATCTCTCTAAGTCTAAAAGTGATGCATATAACATTTTCCCACGCTATATACCAAAATTGTGCTGGAAAGTCTCAATACTGATGGCTGTCTACACTTCTTGCTTCTTTGCTTGTAATTTCACGTGACTGTGCTTTGTTGTTAGACAACTTGGGTAGTCACTATAGTCTATTTCTTGGTGTCTTCTATGATAAGTAAATTTTAGTTCCTACATAACAGTACTTACTTGTTCCTCACTAATTCTCCTTTCAGATTTCTATATGGTGATCAAGCTCGCTTTTTCAGTGATGAGATTCATCTTGATTTAAAGCATTCTAAGACAGGCGTTGTTGCCATGGCCAGTGCTGGAGAGAATCTTAATGCTTCTCAGGTATGAGAATGTTTTCCTTGCTAAACAGTATTGAGCATTCTTTTCCAATATATATCTTCACGACGATGAAGAAGCAATCACTGTAGCTTATGAAGAATTAGACTTCACCAAGTTCTAACCTATTTATGTGCTTATGATTGCTCCTTCTTTTTTTTTCCAGTTCTATTTGACATTACGTGATGATCTGGACTATCTAGATGGGAAGCACACTGTGAGTCTCTACCAATCCCACTGACCTGTTGGTTACTATTTCCCTTAGCAATAATTGCTGCTTTTTGAAAAGAATAAAGGAATGTTTACTTTTATGATTGTTTCTTTGGCTAGTCTACTTTTCTCATATATTGTGCATGTTCAATCCCATTGGTTCAATTGAGATGCAGATACAGTTTTCATGCCCATTGCAAGAATTGTTCTTCCTTTCTTTTTTGGTATAATCATTGAGGGGTATAGTTGAGATTTCACATGCTTTCTTCTAGGGTAGATTTTTTTGTGTGGTCAGCGGCTCTAGGAAAAATATTGATGCTAGATAATTTGAGAATGATGAATGTTGTGGTGGTAGAGTGGTGTTGCATGTACAAGAAGAATGTGGAGTGGTCAGGTACCTTGCAAAAATGCCAAAAAATGCTACTCTATCAGCGTCTTCCAATGGATGGAAAAGTGGTCAGGTACCTTGCATGTGACCACTTTGACCAAAATCTTCCCAACATACCCCTACTTTTAACGGAACATATTTAATGTTTAAAAAAAGCCACATCGACAGTTTTATTACACATTAAATTCCTACCCTTTTCGATAAGTTCCTACATATTTAGTCAGAAAGAAGCTTCAATGCTTCCCTCTTTGAGTTCCTACAATGTTGAAGTTTTCAAGTAGCATGGATGAAGGTGTCTCTGGAGGAAAAGAAGACAATGTTGGTAGAAGGGCAGCAAGTTCGACTTCTCCTACAAGCAGAGCCACATTTGCTCGAAAAAATGTAATTGTTCCCTAGAAGCACAAATGAGAATTGCATGGACTAGAGAGAACTACTGTAGAAGATTTCTTGCCTATGTTAACTACAAGGTAAGTAAAGATTAAGGTCAGTGGGGTGAGTGGTGCTCTAATGAGTTCTCTGGGTCTTATGGGATGGGTCTCTGGAAATTCATTAGGAGAGGGTGGGAGGAGTTCTTTAGATTTTCTAGATTCATGGTGGGTGATGACTCCAATATTAGTTTTTGGCATGACGTGTGGTGTGGGAAATGACCCCTCAAGGCAGCATTTTTGGAGTTGTATAGCATCCCTGACCTTAGGGATGCTTTTGTGGTAGTTCATCTTCAATCCTCTAATTGCTCCCTTTAGTGGGACTTCAATTTTGTTAAAACAGCACACGATTGAAAGTTTGAATTCTTCTCCTCTTTTTTGATCAGCTGTATTCCATTAAACTGAGGATGGTGTTGACAATTTTTATTGGAACCCCTCCAAGAAAGGGTTGTTTGATGTAAAATTGTTCTATAATGTCTAATCCCCTACTGCAGTAATCCTTTCCCTTAGAGGTGTATTTAGCGAAACAAGGTCCTTTTGGGAGTGGTTTTCTTCACTTGGTCGACCGCTTTAGGTAAAATCCTTATAATGGACAACTTAAGAAAGTGGATAATCATTGTAGTTGATTGGTGTTGCATGTGTAAGAAGTGTGGGCAAACCATCGACCATCTTTTACTCTATTCTTTATGGTACACTTTTCAAGTTATCAGCTTAGTATGGGTCATGCCTTGTTGGGTGAGAGATTTACTCGCTTGTTGAAGAACAAAGATTAGTAATCCTCAATTTTAATGAAGTCCTTTTAACTTATCAAAATGTTTAATGTGAATGAGATTAAATTACTTATATATAAAAAAAAAATTGTAAGTGAGGTAGCCTAAATGGCTAGTAGCATTACTATATAGGCTTTTTTTAGGCTAGTATTTTTACATACTATTTTTATTAAAAACAGTTAGATTAGCAACAAATGTCAATTCAAGCTATCTGAGATGCATTCTCAAATCTTGAACATTAATGCTTGCAAAGTTCTATGGTGTAGAAGAGTGCAAGAGATAATTTTATTCTCTATGGAGGTCTATTCACTAATGGGATGTGTAATATATTTTAGGCATTATCTTATTGATTAACTAGTCTTTGGATGAGAATTTTAAGGGAGCTCTCATTTTATATGAAAGATTTTTTACCTAAAATTAATTTGCTATCGATATAGCCTGATCACTGCAGTGCAGTGTCTGTTGCACCTAATAAATACATTTTGAAGAGCTTTTGAATATTGAGTCCAACATGTATGATTGTGTATTGAGCTTTGATTTAGCAAACCATTTTTTGGTTATGACTATGTCATTCTGTACCAGCATTTGAAGACAAAAACTTTCTATATATCTGGCCCTTCCTGCAGTAAAGTCATTGTAATCTGAATATGCGTGTTATATAAGTGGAGTTTGGCATGATTGTGGTTAATAGATGTTGGCTTTGCGAGTCGGATGGGGAGTCGGTGGATCATCTTCTTATTCATTGCAGAGTGGCGAATGCTCTATGGAATGCCATCCTCAGCTTTGGGTCTCAATTGGGTGATGCCGAGTTCTTAAGGAGTTGATGGTCTTTTGTTGGGGGTCTATTCAAATGGGATGGTTTGAAAATGATTCCTCTATGCCTTATGTGGTGTATTTGGAGGAACGTAATGCTAGATGTTTTGAAGACTCAGCAGATCTTTGAGAAATTGTGCATTACTTTCTTTTCACTCTTACACTGCGGCTGGTTGGCTGGATCCTCTTGTTGTTAGCTTTCGGATTTTCTTTTGTCTTTTTTCCTAGGCTTTCCTTGTATCGTCTTGTGTACTATGGTTGCCCCTTTGCTTTTTAATATACTTTGACTTATCAAAAAAATAAGTGGAGTTTGGGTGCTCTTTGTGGTTCTAAGTTGCAGTGTCAAATTGTGTAATGAAGATTAATTTAGGCTTGTCATGCATCAGATTTCCTTGGTAGTCATCCAGCATAAATCTTAGGTTCTTGCTTTAACATGTTTGGGATGCTTGACCTTCCTAAAGGCTTTTTGTGTGTTCCTTTGTGAATTTGACAAGAAACCCTTGAAGAATAATGATTTGGTTACTAAGGAGTGGGGGCCAAAACTTTTCTAGGAAATATTGAGTAAGTGAGTGTGAGCGTGGAATGAAAATTTTCATTCTAGATAAAAGTTTTTTTTTTTTTTTAATAAGTTTTTTGACCCCACAAGGAAGGGAATATTTGAACTAGTGACCTCCGCTTTATTCTAGATTTAAAAAAAAAAAAAATTATATCAATAGCTGAGAAGAGTTTGTGATGTAGTATCTACCTGAATAGTGTTGTTGGGTCAAAACTCAAAATACCACCTACTCAAAAAGTATTCATCATTGCAGGTTTTTGGGGAGGTAGCTGAGGGGCTTGATACATTGACTAGGATAAATGAAGCTTATGTGGATGAGAAGGGCAGGCCATATAAGAATATCCGGTTGATTCTTCTTCCACCCCTTATATTATTTTGATAATATTGATATTCTAAGGTTAAATTTTCTTACCTCTCTCGTGATACCATAATTTTTTGCATTTTCATTTATTGAACAGAATCAAACACACATACATTCTGGATGATCCTTTTGATGATCCTCCCCAGTTATCTGAGTTGATTCCTGAGGCTTCCCCGGAAGGAAAACCAAAGGATGAGGTAATGACAGTTTGCAGATGTTAATTATTTATAGGAAAAAATGCACTTTGCCCCCCCTAATGTTTCACCTCATTTGCAATTCAGTCTCCAATATTTAAAAGTTGGCAATGTACTCTAATAAAGTATCAAAAATTTGCAATGTGACCCATCTGTCAATAATTTATGTTTTCTCTAACGGAAATTATTGAAAAGACCTAATTGCCCTTGAATTAAAAAAATAATAATAAAAAACAGCAGGACAAAAAAAACTGGGGGTAGCTCCACCCCCTTTGGCCATTTTGGGGGTAGTTGGCCACCCCCTTTGGCCATGGTGTGGTCTGGCCTGGCCAGATTAGGAATGGCAAGCCACCCCTACGGCCCACAGGGGTGGCTTGGCCACCCTCAAGGAGCCAAATGGGGGCAGCAGCCACCCCCTAACCCTTTGGGGGTGGCCGAACCACCCCTAAGGGCCGTGGGAGTGGCAATCCGGAGCCACCTCCTTGGCCATATGGGGGTGGCCAAGCCAAGCCATCCCGAATGGTTTGGGGGTGGTTTCGGCCATGGGGGTGGATCGCCACCCCCAATACGGCCAAATGGGGTTGGCCAGCCAGCCACAGGTTTTTTTTTTGAATTAGGGGCATTTTTGGAATTCCATCAAAAAATATGGGGCAATTTTGGAAATCAAAGATAAAAAAAATGTACGTGCCCTGCATGTGCGAAATTTTCGGTTAAATTAGACTGAAATGGTTAATAGATGGGTCACATTGCAAATTTTTTATGCTTTGTTGGGGTACATTGCTAATTTTTAAACATTGGAGACCAAATTGCAAATGAGGTGAAACATTAGAGAGGTAAATTGTATTTTCTAATTATTTATATTTGAGGCCCAAAGCCATGGAACTTACAGGCATAAGTTCCTTAGGCCAGATGGTTTCTAATATCAGATTTATCAAAATGATGATACCATTGCTTTCCCTGTCTATCAAAATCCCTTACTTCTAATAATGTCAAGGAAAGCTTACTCATGTTCTTAACATTTGGGAGGAAATTAAATGCATCATATCAAGCACTTTGAAAACCAAGTTGGAATTCTTGCATTTTGATGGCATGTTCCTTACCTAGGAATTCATACTTGGATTCTGAGTGTTCTAGACCCGCAGATATTTGGTTGTTAGTTTTAAAATTTCCAAAAAATGCAAAATGTCTTTCTGTTACGTGGTGCTATGCGTTATATAAGGTGAATAAAAGAGAAAACTGGGTGAACGTGGTTCATTCAATTTTTTGTTGGGTATTTGAGCATGTGATGGTTACCTGGCAAGCATCTTTTCTTCAAAGTCATGACTGATATGTCTGTGTTGTAACTAGGTTGATGATGATGTGAGGCTTGAAGATGATTGGGAGCCTATGGATGAGCAACTAGGTCCTGCAGAGCTTGAGGAGGTTCTCCGCTCAAAAGAAGCACATTCAAGTGCAGTTGTACTTGAGAGTGTAAGCATTTGATACATATATTGATCGCAAGTATTTGCTAACAAAAATTTTCAATTTGATTAAATAACTCCTTGTTTCTGTTTTATTTGTTTATATGTTTTTCTTTTATTTGCATTATGTGCATACAGATTGGAGATATTCCGGATGCTGAGATGAAGCCTCCTGATAATGTGCTATTTGTTTGTAAACTGAATCCAGTTACTGAAGTGAGTGCTTTATCTCTCATTGTGTTTGGGAATCTCTACCATTCCTTTGGTTACAAAGATGCTACTCTAGAATCCAATAATTAAATGATACCCTTATTGAGTTCTTTGTTAATGAATTTTTCATTTAAGGTCATATCAAATAATTTTTTTTTTTACTGCAGGATGAGGACTTGCATACGATCTTTTCACGTTTTGGAACTGTATCATCGTAAGTGATGATGGAACTTGTTTTTTGGTATTAATTAATGCTTTTGGGGGTTGTAAGATGCATTTCTCATTATAAACAAATGCTGGTGACAGGGCTGAAGTAATTCGTGACTTTAAGACTGGAGATAGTTTATGCTATGCATTCATAGGTGAGTGGAAACGTGTTTTTTTTTTTTTTGGCCATTTTCTGCTAGGATATGTTTAATCTCTTATTAACAGCACATGAAAAAGTATCTCGAGTCTTTATTTTGTAAGGGTTTTTCTCTGTTTTGATTTGAAAAGAGTTTTTGATGTGATGAAAAGTTTAGAAGTGTTTTCAGTGGGGTCCACAGTTGAAAAGTGGTCTGTGGGGTTCACAAAAAAATTGTAAAAAACTCGGCGGTGGCCTAGTGACCACCCCCTTTATTGTGTGGCCACTGGATGTGGCTGTGTGTGACCACCCAGTTGGTCCTGATTGGAGTGGTCATGCAACCATCTCTTTATTTATTTATTTATTTATAATAAACCGATTTAGCCCTGGGTTTGTGCTTTCTTAAAATATTTCTAAGAAAGTCTTCTAAAATGTGTTTTGTGTTTTATTGATTGAGAAGTTTTTTGCGTTTTGTTGTTTAATAATGAGTTTTCAGACTTATCAAAAAAAAAAAAAAAAGAGTTTTCAGCACCTTTTTCTTCCCCTTCAGGTTTCCCTCTGAACATTTTCTTTGAATTCTGTATACAGACTACCATCATCATACTTTAATACGCATTTTCTGTGTATATGTATATATATATATAAATTTTTATATTAGTGTTATTGTTATTTGTTAAAATATTAGTTAAATGACTAAATTTTAACATATTATCAAAGCAGCTGTCTTGAGGTCAAATTTGTCTATGTAATCACCTCCCATTTAAATTTAATATTCCATGTGTTGAACCTCACTTAGTGAAGAGGAGTTTGAGTTGGCACATGAAAGAGAGTGTTTTGATATTAATTAAATGATTAAATCCATCATTTCCTGTTTGTCTAATATGTTATAAGAGTTTGAACTGTCTTTGAAATTCACCTTCAATTTAAATTAAATATTCAACCTCACTTGGTAAAGAGAAGTTTAAGCCCATGCTTAAAGGAAAGTGTTAGAATATTAATTAATTTTCTATTAGTTTAAGCTTTTAGGATAAGTGATGATTGAACATTATCATTGTTATGACTCTTTCCAAATTGAAGAATTTGTTTTTTGGTTGTGTATAGTTCCCTACTTCTTTAGGTTGACAGCTATCCTTAAGTTTTTCACTTTCACATTTATGAACTCTGCTATGAACCCCTATTTCCACTTCCAACCAACTGCAAAATGAACAGAGAAAAAGAAAGTTGACAACAACATTCACGATTGTTCATCTTACAGATCTCAAAAAGATTTTCTACTAAATAATGGATGCATAACTTATCAATGGATATCAACATTTTTCTCTCTTTATAGTACTTATTTGTGGTTCTTTTATGTGTGGCCAAGTGATGTCCATACCTTTATTTCCTTGGATAATAATGTATTCCTACTTTCTAATATACTATCAAGTTTCTGATACATAATTGGTTTTTATCGATTTTCTTTTTCCATGCCAGAGTTTGAGACAAATGATGCTTGTGAACAAGCATATTTTAAGGTATGTTGAAGCGCTGAAATTATCTGTCCTTTACTCAAATTGCTTATTTCTGTATCTGCCTCCATATCTAATGACCCTAATGCACTAGCTGCATGCATCTTGTTCTTGTGATGGTTTGGTAAGCACATTTTAACAACTTCTCCGTAGAATATTATTGTGTTGTGGACAATCTTAAGGTTTTTAATTTCTATAATTTTATTTTGACTACTTCATGTCAAATATAGGACTGTACTTTTCTGCCCTACGGCTACAATAGTGGATTATTGTTCCTCCCCCTCCCTCTCTTCCCTTCTTGTTTTGATGAAGAGAATGTAGAATTCATAATTTTTTTTCCTGTCTTCCTTTCTTCTCTCTTTATATTTACTTACTTGCATACACACACACACACATATATATGAATGAGGCTAGCAATAATTGAGTGTCAAAGGGTATAAGGTTCAGTTTCAGAAATATGTATATATATAGCATTATGTTTTGCTGCCCAAGATCTAAGCTTCCTCCGCTTTGGTCTCTGTAAAAATTCCCAACTCTTGGTCTAAATGAGAACAATGAATATCTCTGCTACTCAAAATTGGGCTTTTCCCCTTTACGAGTATCCCACTAGTAGCTAACAAAGTCCAACATAACTTCCTAACATCACAAAATACCAAATCCAGAAATATCACAAAAAATTTAGGTATAATGAAGCCCCCAAAATGAGGATCCAGGAGCATTATTGGCCAACGGTTGATAAATGAAAAATGACTACTACTTCCCTTGACCTTGACACATTTATCCATGAGGCCCATTCTTTGCTCATTGGGCTGAATGGAAGAAAGAATTTCACTAAGTTGACTGTTTTTGTGAAAGAAGTAGCGATGAAGTGGGTAATAGCATATATATGTTAGGCAATAACATATCTGTCACGCATTTGATCTTGCCACATTGCTGAAAATCCTTGCTAAGAAGAACAGAGTTCAATGAACTCCCCCGTTTACATTGAATAACACCCTTTTGGTGTCCCTTACACGAGTAGTCTGTGGTTTTTCCCTCTACTTCCAGAATCCACAAAGCTGCTAGCTACAAGCACTTTCACAATCACGTTAACATTTGGAGAGGGGCAAGGAAGTGACTTTCTGGTTTGGGAAAACAATTTTGATCACTGTTCATAGATAATCCTCAAGTCTTTTGTGGTGACAGTCCTGTAGACTTTCTGCTCTTATCTCTTTTAGGAAGGAGGCATTTATTCTAACCTGCCATTCCCCAAAAATTAGTGGAAAAGTGCCCTGAACTGTTTTGATACATTAATTTTACTCATGCTTTGAGAACTTCAAATGGAGAACTTTCAGAGCTCAAGTGTTATTTTCTGTCAAGCTCAGAAGAAGTTGTGTTTACACACTAAATGGGTTTCAATTCATCCCTCTTTTGGAGCCTCTGACTCTTTGTTTGATTTAATTGATGTCCTTAATTTTAGGATTTCAGCTTTAATTCACCTTTTCTGCTCTTTGTTGGATGCATTTTTTTGTATACTTTCTGTATACGTGGGTTGTACCCCCTTTTGGCATTGTCTAAACATTCCTTTATTACTTGTTAAAAACTATTGAGGTCCCTTCTCTTCTGCTTCTGTGACCATTCAAGTATTTACCAGAGTGTTATCTTTAACTTGAAATTTGAAAAGATTTTAGAGGGTAGAAAGAGAAACTTGTGTTTTTTCGTTCATACCCTTGACATTGTCTTCTGAATTCTGTAGAGATAATTTATTTTTGATGCTTTGGACGTGGAGTGTGCTTTGTCAACATGCATTTTGAAAGGCATGGAAAATATTGAGTTAGTGCTTTTAACCTAATGGTTATCAGAAAACCTGGCGGCAAATTGAAATAATAAACTTGTTAAAGATTCTGAAGCGTCCAACTACTCTATCAAAACAAATATATAGGTAGATTTTAATGAACTTTACTGTCATTTGGCCTAATTATGCTTTACCTTTCTTGCTTTTAGAAAATTACACTAAACTTCTTTATAATTGATATATTTTGGTGAACCAATCAAGTAATGCCACACCATCATCTATCATCTTATTAACATCCTATACGCTATTCTTTTTTCTCTCTCCCAATCACCAAGTCCTCCTTGTGGAGTAGATTAAACTAATATATTTTGGACTAAGTGTTTGAGAAAATTGAAACAGGAAAATTTTGCAAGTATTCAATGTGTCAAATAGATTATTATGTGGCATTACCTTTTTGGTTCACCAAAATATATCAATTTGATCCAAGCTATAAGGAGTTTTAGTGTAAGTTTTTAGTCAGGGACCTAAAGTGTAATTAGGTCTAACTATGCGGAGCTAAATGAACAGGTAAATAAATAAATAAAAATAAAAGATTCTGAAGAATCCAATTACCTTTTCTTTTTTCTTTTCTTTTTTTTTTTTTTTGCTGCAAAACTTTTATTTATATATTTATTCATTTTTTCAAACTTTGTATCTAATCAGATGGATAATGCTCTGATTGATGATCGACGGATACATGTGGATTTTAGTCAAAGTGTTGCAAAACTGTGGTCCCAGTACAGACGCAAAGATCACAAAATGGGTAAAGGTAAAGATTGCAATGTTTTAAGGATTCTTGTTTCTTCTTTTTTCTAGCTCATTTATGTATGTTTCCTTGTGGTTCATCATTTGACTGCACTAATTTTTAACTTATCTTTGCCATACATATACCTTTATATATATATATATATATATATATACAAGTAATTGACAAATAAACCTTAGATCTGTTAACCATGTGATATGTGAACTCTTTGCCTTGCCACCACATAAGAAATCACATTGAAAATTCTCAATACGATTTGCAACACTCACATGAGAGGAAAGATGGACATGAAATATGTGGGCAAATTGGAGCAACTCTCCACCAGGCCTATCTCTCATGCACATAGCTCCCAAACCATTTACCTAAGAGAGCATGATTGAACACCAGCAAGTTTTGAATTCCTAAACCTCTCAAGTGACGAACAAACCTTGGACCATCTAACCAGGTGACATTTGAACTCTTCGGCTACCCCACCCAATAAGGATAACCTACCATCCTTGAACAATTACATTTTTCTACTAGACGACTGTCACTCTTATCTTATTCATAACACCTTCCGAAATATGTAAGGCCTTATAGGAGGCACCTAACAGTAGGCCAAGATACTTCACTGGCTAAGAGGAGACCCCACAACCTAGAATACTAGTCAACCCTTTCACATAATCAACATTTCCACAAGAATCGGTTCTGACTTAGCCAACTAATCTTCAAGCCCAAAGTAGCTTCAAAGCATACAAATAAGCAATGCAGACGATTTGGATTAGCACCACAGAAGATCAAAGTATTATTAGCGAACAAAAGTGAGAGAAATCAAACCCACCATCATTACTCATACAAAGACTAAACAACAGTCCCCCACTCGCAAATAGCAAAAATCATTCTACCAAACTTTCATAGGGACAAACAACAAAGGAGACAAAGGTCCCCTTGTCTCAAGGCACAGGAATTATAAAAAAAAAAAACCTACTGGAGTGTTGTTCACCAAAACTGAGAAACGCACCGAAGAAATGCAATGAGCTATCCAAGAGCATCATCCCCCCCCCCCTCCCCAACAAAAGACACCTCAGCATATACAACAAATAGTCTCAATTAACATGATCATAAACTTTTTCTATATTCATTTTGTAGATAACACCCAGCTTACCATATCTTAATCTACTATCAAGACATTCATTGGCGATAAGAACAAAATCTAGGATTTGTCTACCTCTTATGAATGCATTCTGCAACTTAAAGATAATCTTCTCCAACACCATTTTAAGCCTGTTTGCTAGAATCTTAGCAATAGTTTTGTAAATGCCCCCCACAAGACTAACTGGGCTAAAGTCCTTGAGGTACTTGTGGTTAATTACCTACAGTACTCTTTTTCTTTGCTTTTGGTTTTCTTTAACAATAATCAGTAATATTTTACAACACTCAACAGAAAAAGGAGATCTAGGCATCATGTAACCTTAGCTTCTTTGAAAGTTGAGCCAACACGCTAATAAATATTCCAAAATTTGAACTTGTTTGCTATGCTGCATGGTAAGTAGCATGGAATTTGGCTGTCATAGCTGTGGAGATAAATGTCAAAGATGTATGATATAGTTTCGTACAATATTTCTACTACATTTACCCTCTTCAATTTACCATCCAATTTGCAATGTCCTCGCCAGTCTTTCAATTTGGTTAATTTAGTGTACCAAGCTTCCATTGGAATTGCATGGTACAAGTTTTGCTGAGACACCTACCCACCCCCATTTACTTCTACTTAGTTTAAGTAAAAAGCTATGCCATGTCTTTAAAGACTAAAAAGAAGGTACTTCCATCCCTAGAGATCCAAAATGGCAATTTATTCTTCCTCTTTTCTTAAAATAAATACTTGGCACATACCTGAAGTTTTATTAAAGCAATTATTATATATGGTCATTAATGTGAGTCAGTAGTTGGAAGGCAACAGAAAGCCAAGTGTATTTCTTTGTCATCCCTTTTCACATGTAATTTGATATTCATTTTGAAATCTCTGTACTTTCTGAAATCCTCTGAAATTAATCTGTCCATATGGCTTATCTTGGTTCTAGAAAGAGGTTGCTTTAAATGTGGTGCTCTTGACCACATTGCCAAGGATTGCACCGGGGGCCCAGCCGTCAACCAGCAAACTCAAAAGTATATTTTAAAGGATGATAACAGACAGCGAGGTGGAGATAACAATTCTAGGTTTGTAATCTTGTGTTTGATTGTGGATCTCTCTCTCTCTCTCTCTCACATACTGGTAATTTTTGTAGCTATGAAATGGTATTTGATGGAGAAACTCAAGAAAGTCCAAAACAAGAAAAGAGTCATGGAGGAGGCCATGATCCAGGTGACCAGGGTGAGAAGCAAAAGATGTCAAGGCGAAGTTCCGAAGACCCAAAGCATAGAAATAGAGATCAAGAAACTAAACAGTGGAGTGATAGGCACAGGCACAATGACAAAAGTCGAGGATACACACAGGATGAAATGAGCCGTTCAAGGTTCTCCGGTGGAAGTAAAAGAGATGGGGATTATTTTGAAGAGAAAAGGGATAGAGAAAAGTATAAACGTAGAGAAGTAGATGATATCCACAGAGATGAGCGGGTTTATAGAAAGAGAACTCCGGATAATGATAGCCATGCAGAAAGGAGGGCGGATGGAGATTATAGGAAGAGAAATAGAGATAGTTCTAGTCAGGTGGGAAGTAGGGATGAGAAAGAGTATAGAAAGAGAGATGAAGAAAATAATAGCAGTAGAGGAAGGAGCAATGGTAGAGATTATAGAAATGATGAGAGAGATTATCGGAAGAGAAAAGCAGAAAGTGAGAGGCATGAAACGATGGATGAGGCAAGTGAGGGAAAAAGAAATGCAACTGGAGATAGCTATAGCCATAAAGGCAGAAGGGAAGAGCGAGAAGATGGAATGCGAAACACTTCAGGTGAAACGAGGCACCAAAGTGAGAGGAGGAGGAGATGAATGTATGGTTGTGAGCAGAGGAGGAACTTGGGTTTGTTTTTATTCTTCTTGTCTCTGTTAATCTAAATTTTTACTTGTCTCATGAAATACTTCAATTAGTTTTTTGCTCCAACACCAACCATTCAAGTTAGGGGGAAGAGTAGTACAAATTCAGAGAAATGAGAATAGAGAAGCGCATGAGCAATATATATATACATCTTTTTTAAATCTAGTTATTGATTTTGCATGTGCGCATACATAAGCTCAGGGAAAAAATAATAATTTTATTGTAGATACCGCTCCCATTAAAATGCCCAAGGGTTTTTACACAAAATCCTAGGAGTTGCTGTTGTTCGGTCGTGGCAAAAAAGAGGGGTTTTTGCCACTAATACAAAGTTGCCACCTAACTCAATCTTACCAAACTT
The DNA here is from genome assembly GCA_013348765.1 of Carpinus viminea. Classification (NCBI taxonomy): domain Eukaryota; kingdom Viridiplantae; phylum Streptophyta; class Magnoliopsida; order Fagales; family Betulaceae; genus Carpinus; species Carpinus viminea. The sequence goes on along the minus strand of CP054672.1, from coordinate 32,613,199 downwards.
AAGTTTACAAAATAAACACAACTACACCATATTAATACCAAATCCTCCTTTTGTCTTTTCTTTCTCCCAAATCCAGCATCGTCGCCATTTCTTCTTTTCTTTCTCCTCCCAAACCCTCTTTTCTTCTTTTCTTCTTTCTCTTTTCTTCATCTATAAAAAAACTAGAATCGCCAGACTATGTGGCAGTATGGGATTGGTGGGCAACATGTGGGTCATTTATGCCATGACTGAACGGAAGTTATTCTCCATAATCCTATAGCTCTTAAAAAGAAATTAAAAACATTTTATTTATTTTTTCCACATTCCATTAGAAAATATATATATAATATTACAAAAATAATAATCAAAATTAACAGTACGATATCACAATACTAAAATTTAGTATATTAAACTTATGTTCTCATCATATTCTTGTCTTGATGAGAAACTAGGGAATCAACTTCTACTCTCATCACATCATCATCCTAACACCATTCTCGATGAGAAACCAGTAGCTTCATTCTTCACTCCCATTATATCTTTTCTTAATGAGACTCTTACGTTAACGATAATAGCTCCCCGTTACATGTCCTATCTTGACAATATATTTGACAAGAAAATAGCTTCAACATCCAAGCCAATCACATGTCTTGTCCTAACGGGAGTTCTGACAAGAAAATGGAGAACTCCTCTAAAGACCCTAAAAACAACACAGACTACTTCCTTAAATAACCCTTAAGGTTTTACACACAAACACTCAAAAGTTTTAAACATACAAACATTACAAGAACGGTTATTGAATTAGCCAATTTAAATCCTAACACAATTTGAGTCACATGTGTGAGGCTTGTTACCCTATCATAGGATGGCTTCAGATATGATTGATGAGATAGGTGCCCAGTTCTTGTTGGCAGCGTACCGCTTTTGCATGGCCCGTTGCCTGTGGCTAGGCAGCTCGATGGCTGGTAAGGAGATAAAGGTTGGCTAGTGTGTGTGTGTTGAGTTGACGCAATCCAAGGGATACGCTAGGGGTAAGGCGCCCTTATGGTTCAAGTGGCTCAAGGAGCAATGATCTTCTTCGAACAATGAAGCGACTTAAGGCCCTTCTTCGTGAATCGTTCTATTAGAGTATTTCCAACAGCCCCTCTAACTTAACTTTTTAGTTAAATTTATAATTTTCCTTCCTTCAGCAATCCATGTAAAGTAGCAACATTCTCTACAGATGCTACAATGAACTTTCATATTTGAAAGTTCGTTGTAGCACCTATTAGCAATATTTTATGATTCCCATGTCTCTTTTTCTTATTTTATTATTCTTTCTCTCCCCCCCAATATGTCTCTTCTTTTCCTCCCTTTCACCCTTAACGCTTCCTTCTTCTCTGAGCTCTCTCTCCTTCAGACAAAAAATCAACCCAAAGTAACCAAAAACATATGCCCAAAATCTCTTGAAGCCTCTCCTTCAATTCCTTTCCTTCACTCAAAACACACGCCCAAAATCAACAGACCTGATCCAAGAGAAAAAAAAAAATGCATCAAATCAAATAGCTATGAACTCAAACCCTATGAAGGTGAGGACCAGCACCTCCAAGTTCCAGGATCTCGTGTGGGAACTCATTGGCCAACTCAAACTCAAATCTAGCCATTCGAAGCACCATCGAGTCATCTTTCTCCCTCAAACAAACTCAAACCCAACCATTCGAAAGCACCATCGCTGTAGACATGAGAAGATATTTGGGGGCGAGAGGGAGGCCAGAGATGGGGAATGCAAGAGGTATAGATGTGAGAGAGAGAGAGAGAGAGAGAGAGAGAGTGAGAGGAGAGAGAGAGAGAGATAGAAGGGAGAAGAAAAGAAAATGATAAAAATAATACTAAAAAATAATATTTAATTAAAGTTGGGAGTTAAAATAACCATACTGTTAGCTAATTAGAGTGAGTTATGAAAAACTAGTAGTTAAAATAAAAAAATAAAAAAAAATAAAAAAAAGCTCTTAGCTAATTGCAGGCATCTGCAAATGGGCCACCAATGGGTCATAGGCGTTTCACAGGATGGGCCCTCTACATCATGTTGTCTCAAGCTACTGGTTCATAGAGGGCCTTTGGCGGGCTGGCCCATGTACCGACAAGCATTATCAATGGAAATGTAAGAGTTGAAGCAGTAGCAGAGAAGTGTGGGAGTGTTGGGAAGTAACTATCCTAATAGTACGTAGTTCTTATCTTTGTAGAAGGAATCGGGACGAGAGCCAAGCCAAGTGGTTGTAGTTGACGGAGATTCTACTTAATTTGGTATAAGTAGGTGTGTTAGACAAGGAGAGTAGTTAGTGAGAAATATTATCAAGCACCTCGTGTGTATGCTGGTTACTCATATACCACTCAGTGGAGTATTATTCAATATAATTCCATTCCTCACCTACATCTACATATCTTCCCTCATTCAGCACCCACATTAATAATCATAATCTATCACAATTGCACAGATCAAGATCCCTTAATTTTTTTTTTCAAATTTGAAATTCTCAAATTCATAAATTTCAGTTGTTCATCTCATCTAAGTGTCCAAAATGAGCTATGTTGACTTATTAAATTCTTTAGGGTAGCTTCCTCATTAAATTTTTGCTCTCTAGGTAAAAGATTTAGTACCTCTAACATTTCTCTTAATTAACATAGCTTGATCTTCTCAACTGGTGCGGTGGTAAATATTGTCATTAATAGTTGATATATATATATAGCAACAAGCTGAGTTGAATTTCAGATTATGAATTTGCAAACTGGACTGTAATATATATACAGCGGACCAACCAACTAATATATATCCATGAGACAAAAATCTTCAAATTCAAAGGATTTAACCCCAAATATCGTGAATTCAAGTACGTAAAGAAACCCAAATAAAAACACAGCTAGCAATCAGACCAGCCATGCATGCACATGTGTGGGTCATTATTGTAAATTCTAGCAAAGTTTACACGTGCGTATATATCCGAGCAATAAAGTGAAAGAGAATTTAGCATACAAAAAGTACTGCTGATCGAGCTTTTTCCCCTTCGGAGTTTGGATCATCAATATCCATTTGCCAATTAATATATTCCAAAGTAAACTCAATATTATATTATATAAATTATAATCTCAATATATTTTGCCTGCAGGTACGCACGTAAGAGTACGTACTTAATTGAGCAAAATAAGAGATGAAAAAAAGGCATGCCCTAATATTTAAACGGTCCCTACATTAGCTAGCTAGTTGTCAATTTCCATATCGTGATCGATCAGTTCACCCAGCAATATATGGTAAATACATTAGACTTGCCATTGCCTCTTGCAGCCAGTCGTCGTCGTCCGTTTTTATCTGCAAAATATGATCCCGGAGATGATCAATTAAAACACATTAATTAATTAAACAATATTTGATTAGTGGAGGATCGTAAGTAATTAACTAAAGTACCTCGGTGGCATCAATATAGCAGGATTCCTGCTTATTGTGAGGATCGTCATGGTCGTTGTTGATGGCAAGCATTCTTTCTTGACAGAGTTCACTGTTCCTTGCAAATCTCCCACGAACTCTCACTCTTCTGTCAGCGAGGGTCTTGCGACATGCATACTGTAATTGTATATATTATTGCATGTACGTACGTACCACTTCCATTATTTTTATATATATATATATATATATATATATATATGGGTCGCTAATTAAATAAATAAATGCAAGAATGTCTTACCTTGATGGTTTTGTTGAAGTTCCTTTGGTTTCTCTTTTTCAAGTATCTTACGATCCTTTCCTTCCTTTCCTCCTCCGAGTACCGTCCAACTTTGATATTTGATTCTTCGATCGCAGGCGGTTGATTACCTTGAATTCCTCCCTACAAACCAAAATAATTAATTAATTAACGCTGAATCATTTTCCAGCAAGTGGAGCAGGATCGAGCTAGACATTAAAAATATTAATAAAAAAAAAATAAGACTTTCTTTGAAAAAAAAAGAATAGTCGTGGAAGATCCGATACAAGTTCCTAGCTTTTTCTCGATATGTATCGATCATCGGATTCTTCATGCATATATATACAGATAATGATGGGTTTGAAGTATTTATATATATATACCCATGAGTTATCCCCAGCAGCAGGAATAAGGGGCTTAAAATCGTCGAGAAATCCACAACAATACTCCTCCCTGAAGTGGCACATATTGGGCTGGAGGGCGGCACCAAGATGGTCAACCCCTGCTGGCGTCATCCCACACAAATCCGCTTTATAGTAGTCGGCCGACGATAATGAGGGCACGGCGAAGTCCGATGTCTCTAGTTTCCCGCCGGGATACGATGATGTCATGTCTGACTGCGGCGACACGACAACATGATCGAGCAGAGCATTATCGAACAATGGCACTAAGCTTTCCTGACTCCACATTGGACCACCGAAAACCCCACCCACAGTGGGTACTGTAGAGAACTCAGAAAGATGACTAGGAAACGTGCAGTCGGAGTAGAATTGAGGATTAACGGAAGCCATTAATGGAGGGTGGAGATGGAGGTAGAGAGAGAGAGATAGAGAAGGTATATATATAATATGAAATAATAAAATAAAATGGATTAGATAGATCTTCACACTCATCGGTCGATCACCCTTTTCTGTGAAAGCCTTGAATATATAGGAATGTGGGAGTGCAAGTTGGTGTGCAGCTTTTAGGACGGTTAATTAGGTGAGGGGGGACACGTACAGTTGTTAAAGACATAATTAATTAGCTGTCACACTGGGTTAAGCATGTAACTAATTAAGTGTTTAATTACTTACTGTTTGGTAAAGCTGTAAACGCGTGAGCTCGCTAACTGATTCAACCAAATCTGTTTTAGGTTAACAATTAATTTCTAACCCCAATATCCCACACTACTACTCTAATTAGAATGGGCAGCTTTGCTAGTTATTGGATATTTTACCTAAATAGGGTTGGTCGTTGTTCTACTGTTACTTCAATTCTTTTGGATTTTTTTCTTTGAAATTAATTTGGTTATATCGTGATCACTTCATTAATTATACAAATTAACTCTAGCTAGATACTAGTTTTGAAAAAAGAAAATCTAAAAACCCAATCAATCCTAGGATATGAGTAGCGTGGCACAACGAAAGGTTGACAAAGATGTTAATTATTGAAATGGATGACATCTCCAGCATTTAATGGAAAAACTATGGTTAAGATTAGATTTGATGAAATTAATTTAGTATAAGTACGCACTTAGAATAAATCTTGATCCATATATATATATATATATATATATATATATGTATGTATATATTTGGTTTCAAAATTAATGGTAAAATAATGATGAATGGTTTTTGACTTGTCAACTAATTTAGTCGATCCTAATCCATTTGAATAAATAAAAGGAATTTGATTTATCTTGATCAATAGAGACCCTCTTCCTCATAATATATATTTACTTTTTAAAGCAGTATACCCCTAAAGATGTGACCTACTTATAGACCAGGAATCCATCACATGGGCTTGTAAAATATGCATCCACAAATGAAGTACAACATATATCCCCCAAATTTGTGTTCCTTAACTTGCCCATTTTTTCACAGCAATACCACTATACTATGTTTCCATGCCCATCCAATATGCATAGCGTTAAAATTACATTTTTACCCTCCCCCATTAATTAATATGGATATTCCCCTACTACTTCGAAATCAGAATTAATTTGGTGGATAATTAGTCTCTTAATTAATGTACTGTACACGTTGCTAATCATATGGGAAAGCAGGTTTTTTATTATTATTATTTTTTGGCACGTCCTCAAATTTGAACATCAATATATATAACAAATTAATAATTAGTTATCATTAATTTAAAGTACTTAATTAATTAATATTTGTTTTTTGGCTAGCTGGTGTATATATATAGAGTCTCCAAGAAGTAACTCAATCGGCTAGGATCACGCCTAATAAAACGGAGGTCATTAGTTCAATCCTTTTCCCTTCTTTTATGTGGACATGTCAAAAGAAAATATATATAGATAGAGAGAGAGAGATTAGCAATAAATTCGCTTTTATGAAGGGAAGAAGGTTGAGTACTAGTTCTTTATCGAAGCTTTGTTCTGAATTTGAAGGGGTATCTGGTTCAAAACAACTATGTCTTAGAAAAGTACACATAAGATACATTTTGCACGATCTTTTGTTATCTCTAAAGATTCCTAGCTAGCCTTTTTATCTTACCAACTCATCAACCATATATACATACATATATATACACAAAATAGACCTAATTTTGGAGTAGAGCAACTTGGTAATGTAAATAGATGAAGAGTATTTCAATTCTTTTCAATCTGCAGGGAGGCTTCTGCCTCAAATTTTTAACATTCTCTGGCTATTTGCCACAAAAAAAGAAAGAAAAGAAGAAAAAAAAAGGTAATAGATGAAGAGAATAGAAGATTTTTTCAGACAGTACGTAGTATCAGGTTCTTCGATCTGCTTTCATCCCATCACATGCATAACATTGCCACCCAGTCGGCCTCACCCTTAGTTCCCACTTGCATCTATGAATTAAAGCCGGCCCGGCCGTTTCCTCTTTTTCACATTATACTTTTTAAGTAAAAAAGATGACAAAACAGAGTTTTAATTTCTTATAATATATATATATATAGGAAAACGTTAGGGGTTCTCCTCTTAGCGTTCTTGCAGTTTTACGTAGAATATGATTTTTTAAATTAAAAAAAAAAATTGTATTGACCTCCACCACCAATTTTTTAAGGCATTAGCACTAAATTTGAAGCATTAGCACTAAAATTGAGACATTAGTACTAAATTTAGGATGATAAAATCCATTTTAGGTGATACCATTCCTAAAAGGTTAACCTTCCACCCTTAGGTTTTAGTTTTGAATCCAGAAACAAGTTTTAAAGTATTAGAACCTAAATATTAACTCATAAAAATTAATATGTTGGCAAAAAAACGGACTACAATTTTATTTTTTCTTAAATTATGTTCTACGTAAAACTGGGAGCAAAGATAAAGGAGAACCCCTAGCAAACCCCATATATATTAAGGTTTTGCTAGTACTCAAATCTAGAATAGGCCCTCTTAATATAAACCAGAAGCTTATAAATTATATCAAATTCATATGCATAGTAGTTCTATAAAAATAAATTAGCCTTGTTTTTATTAATATGAAAGATACACATGAGTTTTTGATAAGATTAATTTCAACTTTGTCACTGTTAATAAAAAAACATGTGCATCTCACATATTCAAATGATACATATCATTTTTATAAATTGATCAGCCTCCAACCTAATTTGGGAAAAAACTCTGTCCAATAAATTATAGTCTATTATCTTCTACATTGCATAATGAAAGCTATCCTGCAGCCTTGCATCTTAATGGCATGTTTGGAGTACCCAAAATGTATAGCAAGGTGACCATTTGCCCAAAACTCAAACAGTGCCCACACTGGAAATGAACTATATAAGGAATCATGATTTGCCACATTAACGACTTCCTAGTTATGAATATGCGGAAAAAGGAAAGTAAACTGTTGGCGGTCGTCTCTCTAGCTAGGGAAAGCCAACCGAAGTCCTAAATGACCTGCCTTTCCGGAACACACTCGCTAAGGGAATTAAGTAGGTTGACAGACCATGGAACAAAAGGAAACAAAATCGCCGCATTCAATACGTGATCCCGCACCCCCACTTGGGCCACTTAACACGTCGAGTTGCGACCAGTTTTTATCCTTCCTATAGTTTAGAGGTGCATGTACAAAAGACAGTCTTATATTACCAAGGATAGACTTGCTTGTTGATTGATCAACCGTAGGGCATGAACTTCTCAGCTTTATAAACGCATTCTCGAGCTGCAGCGCAAGAGTTAGAATAGGAAAATACCTCTTTTATTATCAATCAGGGGACTATATTGTTTCCAACTAATATTGCTCTTCGGATTGAAGAACACTGTGCCACTTAACAAGGCACTTGAATGCTATGTTCAAGGAACAAATTGAAAGAAATATGGAGGTTTATATCGACGACTAGATAGTGAAAATAAAAGATGCAGACCCACACCCGACAAATTTACAATAAGCTGTTGAAGCACTAAGAAATTTTTTAATGAAGTTGAATCCAAGCAAAGTGCCTTTGAGTGTCATGACGTAAGTTTCTCGGCTTCATGGTTTCCCAGGAGGAATAGAGGTCAACCTGAAGAAGATTAGGACCTTCATTGGGATTCAACACCCCTTTAGAGTACTAAGGAGTTGCGACAACTCATCGGGCATATAGCAACAATATTGAACCAGTCCTTATCTCGATTGATAAAATGATGTTTGCCATTCTTTGTAATTAAGTAACTAGAGAAAGGCTTTTGAATGGAATGAATAGTGCGAGAACAACTTCACAAAGTAGAAAAATTACATGAGAAGTCCACCACTACTGACATGATGATGACACCAACTGCGATTAGCTAAGCTTTAACTCAAAATAGTTCTCATCTAAGAGCATATTTGGGATTGTATTTGAAAAATAGAGTTTTTAAGTAAAAAAAAAAACGTTTTTGGTAAAAACTTTATTTTTAAACTTATGCTAAAATATGTTTTGGCCATTTTTTTATTTTTGATGTTAAAAGTACTTTTAATTTTTTTTTACAAAATGGGTATATTTCTTTTCAAATAAACTTTTTAAATATTAAACGGAAACTCAAATAGGCTAAGTCTCTCATACACGGGTACATAGAGTCGTTGAGATGTGTTGTAGCCTGTAGGCATCCCCAGCATAACTCCTATAGGTCGACTTGCCTATCAAGTCGTCCAGGCAAATGGGGGCCTGCTAACTCCCCAACACATAGCAAGGCCAAATTGGCCCAACCAAAGGCCCATTCCCCCCAAAAAAACCCAAGACCCAAACTCATTAAACAACGTACACATGCACTAGAACCTCCCTTTGCTTGCGCCCCATTCTTCTACTTAAATTCACGAAGTAGTTCCACCGGCATGCCATTCTGACCTTTGACTTTCTTGCAGGTCTCTGGCATTGAAAGTTTGACAAGTGTGATCATTGTTGAGACCAATTTGCCCCTCTGGACCCACTCAATTGCCACGTACACCGTAAACAGTCAGTGTCATCCATGCAATAATTAGACTCGAAGATTCATTTTGCGATTAGGTTTGAAGCATTTTGTACGATTGTTTACCCTTTGTTGCCAACCAGTTAAAAACAAAAAAGTAAAAACTTGGAAAAGAAACCCAGCCCAACAATCTTGGTCAAAAGTATCATGCTCAGGCTTCTGGCTGTCTGGTGAACGTTGTGCAACGTGCATCTTACTAAACTTCAGCCTAACAAGACAAAAAGGCACCATTCTTTGAGTTGCACGCATCTATACCAGTTCTAAAACCCACTTGCTCAAGAACCTTAAAAGGCATACTGTGGACCTTCTGTTCTATCAATTAGACTTATGATTCGATATTTTATGGTGGCGTTTATATTATTTCTTATATATCTCAATTTTTACTCAGGTAAAAGAAACAGCTAGCTTTGGAGTTGGAGTTGGAGTCGTTTTATTGGGGGGAATAACCAAGAAGCCATGAGGAGGAGGGGTGGAGGTCTGAAAAGCCCAACAGGGTCATGTTGTTGGCGCAGTGGTTCACGTTGCTTAGAACTTAGAAGTGACCCTAGCTTGATTTTGGGGCATAAGATTACTACAGCACCTACTTTTTCCTGTACTCCATCATTTGCAATATTCCCGGCCTCCTACTCCTAGTACACTTTCTTTGGTTTTTCTCAGCAAGCTCGGATTCTCCTTCAAAGATTTGTCTACACTTTTAGCTACATATACATTTTCTCTGTTGCATCTTTTCTTCGTATTCTCTCCCCCCAGTCTAAACGCAATCAGACTGCTTTTTTCTTGTTCGCAATCTTTTTGAGTGATATGGATATATAAGAATCACAAGGCCCCTCCCCTCTCCCCTTCCCCTGAAAATCATATCATATCATAATATATATATATAGAATAATTGTAAATATCTATCAATGCCTTTACTCAACTTCCAATTATTTCAGAATCCATACCGTTTTCTTAAGATCCAAGGAATTAAAATGGAGTGTTGCCTATCATGCATACCACATAATAAAATTTGTGTAGGCCATAAACACTTTATTCCCCTGATCTTGTTTTTTTTTCTTCCTTTTTCACAAGACTGTTGCTCATAAGAGACATGAGATAGATTCTGATTGGCTGATCCTTCAATTTGTTTATGCTAGACCATAAAGGGTCTAAAAACCTATTTTGAATTACATTAGAAAGACTCAAAGAGTTTAAAATAAAACTTCTAACCTCCCAAACTATCGCTCATTTTTGAATTACACTTCCCAAACTTTAAAAATGACATCAAAGCCCCACATACTACCATCATGTGTCAAAATATTCTCAAAATACCCTTTTAAGTATTAAAAACCAAAATTAAAAATATATAAAAGTAACTACTTGAAAGAAAGAATTAAGGAGGTTATTATGAAAAGGGCCACTCCTTTCTGGCATTTTCATTTTTTCCTGTTTAATTTTTTAATAATTTTAATTCTTTTTAAATAGATATTTTTGAATAACTTTAAGGGCATTTTAGATAGAGATGTGAAAGTATCTAATTTAACACATGGTAGGTAGTATAAAACCCTAATGACACTTTAAAGTTTGAAAATATAAGTGCAAAATGAATTATAGTTTAGGGGACTAAAATATATTTTTTTTCAATACTTTTATTACCTAAAAAGTTATACCAAACCAAAAAACTGGTATGTTTGATAAAAAAAAAATCTAAAAATACTTTTTTAACATTTTTCTCAACTCTAAAAATGGCTAAAATGCACTTAAAAAAGCTTTAAAATAAAGTTTTTCTCAAAAAAAAAAAAAAAAACCCTCTTTTTGACTTTAAAAACTCTTTCCAAACACAAGCATGCTCTAACAAGCCTAACGAAAATAAGGGACTATATATTTCTTTTGGTAAGTAATAAGTATATTATCAAAATATACAAAGTTGTGCAACCCAAGTATACAAGATGTATATAAAGAAACCCCTACTGATTAGAGAGATTTACAAAGCTCTAAGAAATCAGAAAAAGTCGACTCATGAGAGTTCGACCAAGTCCCGCTCCAAGCTCTTTGCACAGTCCGAGGTTTGACAAGAATGGGTACACTATTTTAGAGAAGTTCCTTATCATTAAAAAAGAAAAAAGAGTTCCGTTGAAAGCTATATAAACTTAATAATGTATACATTTGCAATATTGGTACAAAATGAAACAATCATCCATTGCCCCACACTTGTGCACATGTACGAAATGACCAAAAAATGAAGACAACAACAAAGACTATCACAAGATCTAGGACATTTCTGTCACAACATTGTCTGGAATAACACTCAGCAATAAACAAGTTGGGTAATGTAAGCAGATGTTTATTATTATTACTTGATCATAGCAATATGAATACAAAGTTGAGTAAAATAAAAGTGTGGTACAACAGCATTCAATGTTGATAGGTGATGATGAAACCAAAGAAATTTGACATGCACGTTACGTTAGAGAAATCTCTAACAGCTAAAAATGGATGAATTGATGAGACAGAACAGAAACAATATAAGATGCATGGAAGAGAATTCCTCTTTACAAGAAATTTTGAGAAATGAAAATCTTTTTAAGGGAACGTCAATAAGTACTCTTAGATAACTGAGCAGGTAACGCAAAAACGAAAGCACTTATTTACATATAGCATACCAGCATTAAATAGGAAAAATATCAAAGCCTACAAAACCGTACTCTTGTTCACTCAACTATAGCTGGCTATAATGGATGCTGATCACGTGTCTAGAAATTGGTTGGCACACTCAAAGCAGCTGGGAACAAGCTTGGTCCACAGCCTGCCATACAGTAATGGTCATTGACCTGAAATTAGTAAGTGATCCAAAAACCAAACACATAAATTCAATGTTTCAAGGTCCTTAATCAAAAGTTTAAACTATGTAATGTATTTTAAAACATAACAGTTTTTCTCCAACCTATTATATAAAAATAACGTCACTTTTTATGTAAGAAATACATGTTTTTTAAATAGCATGTAAGAAAGCACATGCTTTTTGAATAAAATTTATTTCAACTTTGTCCTTGTAATTAAAAAAAGAAAGTGTTTCTCCACATGTAGAGGACATATGTCATTTATATAAAATAAGTTGAAGAAAATTCATCCAACCCAATTTGGAAGAAAACTCTATCCATATAAACCACCCTTTGCACTATTAATGAAATTGAATTAGTTATAAAAACAAAACAAATACAAATTACATAAGAGTGGGGAAACGGGTCCCAGCATGTGGATTCACTCAAAGTATCAATAAACAAGTCTTTTTATTGTCCAAGATCCTGAAATATCTAGGTCTGAAATGCTTTAAGTTGCAGTAACTTGAGGCTGTCCGTTCACCATGGCACCAACTCAGGCCATACCAAAATGTACAGCATGATACATCTCAGTATCAGATGAGAATGATACAAGACGTAATTTCAAAATGGGTCTTGTTGACATTGCTGGTAAACATATCATGGCAGCCGTTTTATTGTCACTTTGCAAGATATTGCTGATATATATTGTTGCTATTTATTTATCACACAAACATCTCATTAATACGTAAAATTAACTCAGCTAACTATAGTGAAATTAGCTCCGTGGATCCTTTCTCAACTAATTGGGGTCAACCACATGTAACTTTTTCCACCATCCAAGCTCTCCTCACTTCCCTGTTTATCACATCCTTCTTCTCTACTTCTCCACATGCTATTTTAAGCGTCCCTCTACGCCTTTCACTCCTTCAACTCAAATCAAATCCCCCTACCCTTGCGCATCTTCATATTTAATCTAAGCTATGTTATAAATCCCAGATGGAGGAATACTATAACACAGCCAAGTTCAAAATCAGCATATTTTATTCTGAGGTCCTGCCTGTCTTAATCATTCTCTCCAAGGAAACAAAAAGAATCAATTCACACTGAAATTTTTGTCTCTATAAACAATAGTTGAAAAGCATCGATCAATATCACAAGTACATCAAAACATAGAGGTCCATACACTATAACAAGCAGTAAATAGAGCACAATTACAGCAATTATAGCTATGGCTCCCAATGAGCCAAGCCAACATCAATATTCAGCTGTTTGAGCTTGATCATCCAGAAAATACACAGCTCAAGTTTCACTTGACCCCAGGTCAAGGTTCAATATGTTAGCTTGAGCTTGGCTCAATATAATTTTGTGAAGCTCAAGCTCAGTCACTTAAGTTAAGCAGCCTTTATTGGCTTCAAGTTGATTCATAATCAACTACAGAAAAATGTAAGTCGACAAATTAGTTGGGAAAAAAAAAATCATATTTTTTACAACTTCAAGACAATTGGAGATACTTCAATAAATATTGAACATAAAATAATGTAAAAAATTAAATGATTAAATAATTTGAATCATAGCGAATTAGATAGATGTCATATAAACTAGAGTAATGTTACTACTCTTCAAGCCCATTTATCACACCCATGTGATAACAGTTGATGTGGTGTGTTTTAACTGGCTTTCCTTTTCTTTTTTTAATGGCTAAAATGAGAAGCCACTTAAAACACACCACATCATTTAATATGACAAGGGTGATAAATGAGTGTTAAGAATAACATTACTCTATAAACTAATTGCTTGTTCGTTTTAGGGTCTACCAAAAGCTGCAAATCACAATGGTACAACTGTGGAGCCTCAAAGAGGAACATCTGACATACACACACACTCGTGAAGCCTTGTAATGGAAAGGTGGGAGAAGATAGACATACCACTCATTCAAAACCATCACAAGCAATGTACTTTTGAATTCTACTGTATGTTACGGTTTAGCAATCCTTGAAATGATAGGTAAAGGTCTTTGTTTTCTGTCCCAAATATCTGTTCTGCTTTCCTTAGAGTTTCCTGAAAGGAAATGATTTCAAACCATTTAGTAGTTTGGTAAACAGTATAAGTGCAAGCAATTTAAGAGCATAAAACTAGCAATTACTAAGCATTCAACAACTCATTACCTCTCGATTTTGCTTTTGAGCGTTTAATTCCTTAATATTAGTCAGAAATGCACTGAACTGTTCGTATGATAGCCGACTTCTGGATTACATACCAAAAAAAAAATTATAAGTAATCAAGATATCATTATAAGTGTAAGACTCTCCCAAGTACACAAAATATACATGAGAAAACACCTAGTTAGAAGGAGAAAAAAGATTAAGGAAATCAATGGCAATGAGCCCCATTACAATTGTAATAAGTTACTTATTGTATATCACTACAGAAATTATGGAACTTGCCTGGCTTGACGAAAGAACTCCTTTCCATCGATTCGAGAGGCGCCCTACACAATTTTTTACCACAACTTAATGAAAGATTAATGAGATGGCAGAATGAAACAATCTCTAAATGTGACAGGCAAGAACTGCTCTGCAAGCTGTCATCTTCTATTACAGACTATACCACAGAACATACACTGAATGTTAAGCTAGCAGCAAGGAGATGGTAGGCTGATCGAAAATTGCATCAAAGCCCAAATAATTTGCAAAATAAACTTACGTACTTATGGGAAACAGAAAAAATCCCTCAAAAAGAATTGTACTAAAATAGCAATAACTCTTACAAACCTGGCTGTGGACGTCCACGAGGAGGTGAGTTTGCTGCTGATGACTGCTGGCTTGATGGGTACCATGAAGACAACATAGTCCGTCCATCATATGGTGGTTTTGCAGGAGATGTTGTACCAGAAGTTTTCTGGGGAGATCCAACAACAGAATAACCTAGAGGGGACCCACTTGTGGAAATAATTTTTGGAGTTCCAGTTGGTGTAAGGCGTGGTGTAATATATGGAGTCATAGAAAATCTTTGCGCAGCATGCCTTGATACTGCGGACAAAAAGTAGCTTGAATGTAAAAACTTATAACCTCTAGTAACTAGTATAATTTCAACACCCCTACTTGGTTTCATGACTCATAATTATATATAAGAAACTAAGCTGCCCTAAAATGTACATACTTATATATAAATATGTTGCACATCTCCCATGTACTTGAGGCTTTTCTTTTTAAAAAATAATATTATTACTTATCAAAATAAAACAATAGAAAAGTATATGCCTATGCAGAGAATAATGAAAGTATAGCCAACTGCACAATTAAGAGATTTCATATTACCAAAAATCAGAACTTAAATTAATTGTCTTTTTAATTGGTAAGTTAAATGCACCAAGTGGGTTTTGAACCCATAACCTCATCCCCCATCCCGCTGATTTGGGGAAAACAAATGCTATTTGAATCAGAACTTACTGGCATTACTAAAAACTATATTCATCATTCATTTCATTGTGTTCCTACGATTATGGCTTTATCCCGAGATTTTAAGCAAATTCTTTATTTAGTGATAATAATCTGAGGCACTACACATGCCACTGGGATTAACAAAATTATCATCATCATTGTAAAGCAGATATGCACAAAGGGAAACATAACAATATTGCTCACAAACAAAACTGATTTTTTTCTTATGAATTGTGTTTATCTTATGTCTCAAAATATAATCAGAACAAAATTGTAAGCCATTGACAGGGGACTCATAAAGCAGAAAAGGCAAGTACTACCTTCATCAGTTACATTTACAATATCTGTTGAGCCACTGAAAGATTGATGTGCCATGTAGCCGTTTGCACCCTCATCTGTAAGCATTAGCAAAACACACAATGCCCACCAGGTTGCAGGCAACATAAAAGAAACAAATGTGAGACCTTTGATGAAGAGCAAAACACTTTCTAAGCAACATCAGTTCATGAATTCAGGTAAATAGTACCACCCTTATCAGGATATGCCTTAGGAACTGATTGGTCACAGGTTCCAATATCAACAGTTTCAGCTAGCTGTTAAAACAAAACACTATAGCTAATTAGCGTCCCAGGAAAAATGCTCAATGATCAATACATAGCTCCATATAAATCACACCAAATGTCCAAGTTGAAAGGAACAGAAACTTAAATCATGGAAAGTATGAATAACCAAGATTGATAAGTTAGGAAATCTTACAGATGAATTATCATCATTCAGGGACAGCATCAGTTGTCTCTTAAATTGTTCCAACTGCCAATTCAAAAAAAAAAAAAATGTGGCAGCACTTGTAAAATGAAATAAACCAAATAGAGAGTAACAAAAGAAATAAACTCTGAACAAGAGAACAAGGAACAAGAGGCAGATAGGTAGGTGGACCTAAAACAGCTGAACCCCTAAGCTGAAAATAGGTCAGTAAGTTTATCTCTCATGCAGTAGTCTAGCAAAGAGTTCCATCAGTACAGATAGAAGCATGATAAGATCAGACGGGATTAAATAAAGATATGGATATAAATAGAAAAATGAATGAAAACGTGAAAATTCTATGCATGTTATTCACACCAAGTAATATTAACATCACAGACAATAAATTAAGTTCAACTTCTTGAACTAAATGAAGACAATCTAAAAATGCAGGAGAAGCCAACTATACCGATACCAAACTTTCCATCATACACAAATACAAACAGTTCTTTGTGATGATTATTTTTATGAGATTATTCAAGGTAACCAGCTCAAAAAAAGATCATGACAATAGATTAGTCTACATTCAAAGTACTTCTGACATCTCACATTTGCTGGATATTTCAAAGGAAGTTCCATTTCTATCTGTTTTACATCTATGAAGTTTGTCATTTACAATGTGGTCATTAAGCTTATTTCCTAGAAAGCAATTTTGTGGTAGTTTCAGTACTAAACCTTGGACTAAAACCTAGGATCTGATTAGCACTAATGACAATTGTTTTAGTTAATTAAGTGAATGTTAGGTGTCAAATAATTTGTTTACTATTTGGTGGGAAGGTACAATGGAAGGAGACAGAACCTACTTTCCCTCCATGTGATCAACTGCATAAGGAGAAAGGAGAGAGAGAAAACCAAATGGTGAGCTTAGGTTGGGAGAAAAAAAAAATCACTGCTCTTTCGCTAGGTGCAGCCAAATTTTAACTCTCCTTTCTACCCACCCTCCAGACAAAAAATAAATAAATAAATAGTGGGCTGAGAAGAAATGAACAGCCATGGTTTATTCTAATAGCATACATACATATATGCATACATACATAATACAACATGACCCAAAAATATGGAATTATCCTTACAATCCAAATTTTCTATGCAATATAAGTCCAGAATGCCTAATAACAAAAATGATATCCAATCAAGAGCTACTTCACCCTCTTCACTGAAGATACAGTTTAAGCAAGTCATGATAAGCCAACATATACTGATTTTAACTCATCTTGGGCAACCCAGCACAACCAGAAAGATATTTTAGAGCTGCAGACTTCTTCAATATGGTTTATGACTTAATGCCACTTTTTTTTTGTCACAGAACTATCAACTTTTACAATTTTACAAAAGAAACGATTTCCAACATGCAGCAGATCCTAACCATTTGTATAATTTTTTAAGAAATTGAATATGACAAGACAAATTAGAAATATTGCTACTTTTGCATCAATTGAGCCAAAGTTACCATTCTATTCTGACGACTTTCTTTCCCAACAAACTCCATCTACTAGTTTTTGTCATCAATCATGGAAAAAAAGAAAAGGCAGCAAAAACTACATGTGTCTGCTCTTTCTAGAGTAATTGTTTTTTTTTTCAATCAAAAAAGATGAGTTGCACAATGTACGGAACAGAAATTAAAATAACCTCATTAAATGAACACCAAAATGACTAAAATTAAACCACACACAAATATTAGCACCTCACCTTTGCCAAATCACGGCCAAATTTCTTTGCAGTCATTGCCAAAGAATCCCGTTCCCTCGAAAGTTTCATCTTCAATCAAAAAAAGAGATTTTAAAAAAGAAGCAGCAAACATCAGTTTAAAATGCTTCAACCAGAAATTCAGATTCTCCATTATTTTGCTGGGAATGTAAAGGGCAAAAATGGTGATTTTTGAATTTTATATTATCTTATAACTCTTTATCCTTTAATTATGAAAATGATATAATATAAAGGCCAAAACTGATCTCTTTGCTTCTTCCCTATTTTGGCGCTATAAAACCTGAGTGCAAACCATCCAAATATTAATTTTCTTTGAGTGAATTTCACTCGATTGAGCTCCAACAGAGCACCAGAGAAATCCACCCTTTTTCCAAATCCTAAAACTAGAAAAAAGGATAAAAGTTCGTCAACACGCAAACAGAACCGCCAAGAGCATAGACGTTTGCACCAAAATAGTGATCTTTAACCAGAATTCAGCACCCTGGCACAACGAATCGATTTAATTGAGCCAAACAACCCATTTGTTCCGAGCAAACATAAAGCCAAAACGCTCAAAACTCAAAAACTTCCTTTTCTTTTTTTCTTCCAATTTTCTCAGCATCCAAATAGCAGGAAAAAAAAGAGGTACCAAATCACCATTTAAAAAGAAGTGATTAACCAAAAAAAAAAAACACGAAAAAGAAAAAGGAGGTACATTCTCATCGACGACGTTTTTCAGTCTGGAATGGGCCTCCTGGTAATCGTGGTCGAGCCGGGAGACTCTCTCCTCGAGCTCAACGACGAGACGGTCCTTCTCATAGAGCTTGTGGCGCATGTGGGCGACCTCCGACTCCAGCTTGGAGACGCGGGAGGCTATGGCCATGGACGTGATCTTCCGCGCCAGATCCAGCTGGTCGTACGGATCCGTTGGTATCACGGCCAGGATGTCATCCCCTAAGTCGAAATCCGGCTCGACACCGCTGTGCGACATACCTGATCACTGCTCCCTGGTATGTTGTCGTGAGAGATTTAGGGTTTGATAGCCTCGTGCGTGGGTATGGAGGTGGAGGTTGGTGTGGTTGCAGGTGCTATCGCCTCTCTGACTAGGGATACGACGAATTTTTGTTGTTTTTTTAAATTAATATTTCGAAAAGAAATATAGTACTCCTCTCTCCTCCCCCGGGATTTTTTTAAAAAAATTCTCTCTCTTTTGCTTGTGAAAAGCGTGAATGTTTCGTTCGAAATTTTGAGGTTTCCCTCCAAAATGATCACTAAAGCAACATTTTGTTTGCTTTATAGCATTTTGAGGCTTTCATTATTGAGTTTAACTTTTGGTCAGGAGCATCCTTAAAACACAACTTTTACAGCCACAACTTTTACGGCAAAAACTCAAAAAATGGACCAAAATAACATGAGTCCTAATGCACTGGATTGTTTTGAGGAAGGAAGAAAAAAAAAAAAGATGAAAGAACTGGTGAAGGCCGAAGGGGTCTAGCCAACCCCTTCGTGAACTTGGCCAGACCCTCTTCCGTGTGTTTCACCATGGGTGGATTTTGCCATGGGTCACTTCTCTAGCACCGGTTTTCGGCCTTTAGGTGATAAAATTCTTAAAAAATTAACTTTCTACTCTAGGTTTTAGATTTGAATCAAAAAACAAGTTTTGAAATATTATAAATAGGTTTTAGAGCATTAGAATCAAGTTTTGAGGTGAATTTTACGGGGTCACGACAGGTTTTTAGTCGAGTTGCGGTGGGTCACGACCAACCAAACTCGTGGGTCACAGTCGACGAGACCTAGGCCAGTGGATTTGGCCTAACCTACGGCCAGCATGGGGTGGGTCTCGCCAGACCCACCCTTGGGTCCAGTGAGACCCAAGCGTCGGACCTAGGCGTGCGTCTTGTTGGACCCCATGCCTGGTCCGATGAGACCCCGGTGTGGGTCTGGTCTGGGCAGGTTGGGATGTGGTCTGGGTGGGTTGGGGTGTGCTAGTGTGGTCTGGGTGGCTTTGATTTGGTGTGTTTGTGCTCATTTTTATTTTTTGCATTTCTCTTAAAGTGATAGCGTGTCACTTAATGAGTGAGTGCTATAAAAGGGGTGATTTGCATGGCATCGGAACCATAGGGGCTCTCCTCATTCGTTCTTTAGTTACCTACTACTTTTTTTAAACGTACTATTTTGTTTTTCTTTCTATTTTATTTCCTTTTTATTATTAATTCTACCAGTTGTGACGACAACGATCGTTGAGAGAGCATTTTCAATAATGAATATTGTTAAAAATCGTTTATATAACTAAATAAGATATGAGTAAATGAATTACTGTCTAGTTATATACATTTAGAAAGACATATTTAATATTATCAATAATGAATAAATCATGCATTTCAATATATGAAAATTCGTCGAGGATAATTAAAATAGTGCTAATTGTAACAAAATAAATTGTAAGTTATATTTATATGTCTTATAACATAACTGAAAATTTTGTTGAATTACTCCCTTATTCTTTAGTTATATTTTTTGTTCAAAACTTTTTTTTTTATTAATTATCAAACAAATTTTGACTACCGGATTGAATGTCCGGGGTCTGCCGCTGTACATTACTGGCACTTACTAAAGGGGAAATGTGTCGCCATGCAGCAAATTATTGGCACAAGAAAGGATCAACTTTACGAGTACAAAAACATCATGTTTGTACAATTCGTTATCTTTGGTTGTAATCCTGTTTCTTTTTCTTTTTTTTTTTAAAAAAACAAAAACAAAAACTCAAGGATATTTTGGTATTTTTCATAGATTTCATTAAAGTTAACGTCAAAAATTGACAAAAGATGGTACGCACTACGTACATTGCATTAAATTATACGTCAAAAATTGACAAAAGATGGTATATTTCAAATGAATATTGGTAATATTGTAAAATTAGTTCTTTAACTTTAACGTTAAGACAATATTACCCTTATTTTACACTAATGATATTATCCATTTCATTAAATGGACAGATCGCTCCATGTACTACGTACATTGCATTAAATTATTGAAATTTCAAAGATGAAATTAAGAGATTTTGAAATTTAGAAAAAAAAAAAAATCAAATCATGTAATTGTTAAGGATTTTTTATTTTTACATAAATTTCCTTCAAATCAGTTTTGATGAAATTTCGTTCAATCCACATAAAATTGTGCAAGTGTCTAAGCATTTAATATGCATATTAAATATTAAAGGTCATTAATAGCATATTACTAATTAAGATTAGATTAACATTTTTTTTTCTTAAACGTTAGACTAATTTTTACCAAGGTTAAAACCAACCATAAAAATTGAAGATCTAACGGCATATTTTTTTAAAAAAGCAAAAAAAAAAAAAATGATGTTAGGTTAGAACTAAATAAGCTAACGTTGGCTTAGAAGGAAAAAAAAAATCATAACTTTTTCTCAATTCTCTGTTTCTCAAGTTCTTTGCATATACGGCCGAAAGATTGTTGCTTTAGGAGAAGGTATATGTGATTAGGATTTTTTGCTATATACGTGAAAACTGCTATCATATTAAAGTACTCTTCTTGATATTTTAACAATTAAGTATTCGTGTTCTGAATAATATTTTGATTAACTTTAATTTATATTCAAAGAGTTATCTAACATTTTGAATTTTTTATTTAAATTATTCATTTATCCCATTAATAGTGAGTTATTTAACGTTGTTGTTATTTTATTTTTTTTTAACTATTTATTTATCCCATTAATGGAGAGTTATCTAACGATGTTGTTTTTTTTTTTTTTTAACACTTCGATTTTTCTTGTTTTTTCATCGCTTTTAATTTTAATGGATGTTGACTTTTTACAGGCCCACTCAAATCATTCCACTTAGTCCTTTTAATGTGTCACGTGTGGGTCCTTCGAATGCAACTTATATATATATATGTACTTACTTTCACTTACAAATATAGATGTGATTTTTTTTTTCCTTATGATAAAATATGCTTAGATGTGATTTAACATGTTTAGATGAGATTTTTTTGGGGTTTTAATAAAATATGCCATTAGATATTCCCTTTTTAATGTTAGTTTTAACTTTGGTAAAAATTAGTCTAATGTTTATCCCAAGGAAAAAGAAAAAAAAAAAGAGTTAACCTATAGTTAGTAATATGCTATTAATAACCTTTAATATTTAATATGCATACTAAATGCTTAAATACTTGACATCATTTTATGTGGGTTAGACGAAATTTCATTCAAACCGATTTAGAGGAAATTTTTGTCCTTTTTTGTTGGGTCCTTTTTTAATGAAATTTTCCTTGTATTTAATAAAAAAAGGACATGATTCTCCCCTGGCATTGTGTTTGCTTCTCCTTATTTTAATCCAAGCCCTGAACCCTGCCTTCTGCCAACCTTTTTTTTTTTGACATGACCTTCTGCCAACCCTTAGTGCATGGTAGTTGCAATAGAAATAATAATAATAATAATAATTCACACGATCATTAACTACTATTTATTAACACCCATCGATCACACGGCAATTAACATTGCAATTTCCAAATCAGTTCCTCCTAGCTCGATCTCTCGCCCAAATGGCTCCAAGTTTCAACAATGGAAACTCGCTATTTGATTTTGTCGTCAGAGATGGCAACGGTGTCAAAGGATTGGCGGACTTAGGCCTATCGGCGGTGCCGGACCGATACATCCAACCGGCGGAGGAGCGAATAGAGAAGCAAAAAGCCATTTCTGGTCACATGCTGGCGGCACCAATTGATTTATCAAAGCTTGATGGGCCTAGCCATGAGCAGGTAGTGGAAGAGATTGCTGGAGCTGCTGAGGCTCTTGGGTTCTTCCAAGTTGTGAACCATGGCGTGCCCGTGGAGTTGCTGGAGTCGCTTAAAGATGCAGCGCACAAGTTCTTCTGCCAAACGCCTGAACAGAAAGCTGTTTACCGCGGCCCGCCGGTGAAGTATGGGACAAGCTTTGTGCCGGAGAAAGAGAAAGCACTGGAGTGGAAGGATTATATTAGCATGGCATACACTGATGCTGATGCTCTTCAGTATTGGCCAATGGAGTGCAAGTAAGCATCGATCTCTCTTCTTCATTCATTTACCCCAAACCCAAACAATATTATTTCAGAAT
The DNA here is from genome assembly GCA_013348765.1 of Carpinus viminea. NCBI lineage: Eukaryota > Viridiplantae > Streptophyta > Magnoliopsida > Fagales > Betulaceae > Carpinus > Carpinus viminea. The sequence continues at coordinate 32,590,279 of CP054672.1, read as the reverse complement.
TGGCCAATGGAGTGCAAGTAAGCATCGATCTCTCTTCTTCATTCATTTACCCCAAACCCAAACAATATTATACTTGAAGCAACAGTTTCCCGGCCGGCGGCCGGCCCTAAATGATAGCTTGACTAAAATATTAATATTGGTGCTTCCAGGGAAGTGGCGCTTGAGTACGTAAAGGCAACAGCGAAGATGGTGAGAAAAATAGTGGAGATTCTGATAGGGAAGCTTGGGGTGACAGTACTGGATGATTCCATAATGAATGGCCTCGTGGCTTCAAAAATGGTTAACATGAACTTCTATCCAACGTGTCCCAATCCGGAGCTGACAGTTGGCGTGGGAAGACACTCGGATATGGGCACTCTAACTGTGCTACTACAAGATGGAATAGGAGGTTTATATGTCAAACTTGAAGAAGACATTGACGATGCCGGAAAGAAGGGAGAGTGGGTGGAGATTCCACCTATCCCCGGTGCCCTCGTCATCAATGTCGGCGATACGCTGCAGGTTAATTTCCTTTGGCATTAATTTTAATTTTGACCAAAAAAAAAGTTGGATAAATTACACATACATCCCTCCAAAAATAGAATCTTATATATATATCTATATATTGAAAGAGAGTATAAACTTTGAGTTTCAACTAAACATAAATATAAGGGAAAAATCAATGTATTCTCTTTAAATTATTAGCTGATTGATCGATAATGTATTTTTCCCAAACTTTTAGTTGGGAGACTTTTCATAGATATTTAATCTGTAATTCTAATAATAAGTAAATCATTAGTTCAAATCCCCCCTCCCCCTTTTTTTTGTGTAGACATGTCCAAAAAAAAAAAAAAAAACTTCTAGTTGGGACACTACCCCTCTCAAATCCAACAAAAACACAAAAATGACTTTATATTTTTGTCAATATGACAAAAATACCCTTATAAATTTGAAAAACAAAATATTAAAAAAATATTATTATTATTTTTTTACTTAACAATAACGATTTTTTTTTTTTTTTTTTTTTTAAATTTCCATACCCTTTTTTCAATTTTTTTTAAATTTAAATTTAAATTTTATTAAGGGTATTTTTGGCATTAAGAGAGACATTGACAATATTTAGTAGTTTTAGCCTTTTGGGGGAACATTGTAACAATTGAAAGTTTATGATAAACATTGTCAATTGCGTAGAAGTTTGAAGGGAACATAGACTTTCCTTAAATATTAATATTGTTGAGTTATCAAATCGTCATTAGGAGAATGCTAGCGTTCCCAGATTAGGAGAATATATATGTAAATTTTTGATATTTAATGAAATAAATAATTAGCTAGCTAGACCAATATTAATATATCTGATCGATCTGAACATAACATATTGATTTGTTGGCGTAGATAGTAAGTAATGGAAGGTATAAAAGCGCAGAACATAGGGTGCGTACGAGCAGCAATGAATCAAGAGTGTCAATCCCGGTATTTACAACCCCTAAGCCCAGCGAGAAGATAGGGCCGCTACCTCAGGTGGTGGAGACAGATGGGGTGGCTCGTTACCGGCAGGTCGTTTTTCAGGAATACATGAACAACTTTTTCGGGAATCCTCATGAAGGAAAGAAATCCCTTGACTTTGCTAAGCCTTGAATCCTCCATCAACGTCGTCGTCTTTCTCATATATATATATATATATATATGTTTACCAATAACAGGCTTTGTTTAATTTTGATGATGAAATAAATATTCTTGCTCTGTAAGCATATATAAATCACATATTAATTGCATCATCTCTGTTTAACGTGTGATTTTATAATTATCACGCCCCAAAATTTAAACTCCTTTGATAAAAAAGAAATTAATTAGAGCTTGATCTTCTTGTGTCTCTGGTGAGAAATCTCTGAATAAAACATATCGGACTCAGCCTACAAGATTGAGAAATCTCTAAAGGCAGGAAAGTTTGTATCGGATTCCGTTACTTAGCTCGAGCGTTTATCGTCAAACTCGGACATCTTAAAGCTCAACTTCAAAATTTGCAAGCCACGGTACTCTAATATTAAACATAACACGTAACACCCTAGTCCTATATTGAAAATATGAAAAGAAATCAACATAGAGTGAGTGATTTATAAAGATAATCATGGACGTTAAGTCCCACATCGCTTAGTTACTAAATGAAAATTGAGCTTTGTAATGAATTAAACGGAATCTCTAAATTGACTAATCATTTTCCTTAGTTTATTACATAACACATATTAAAACCCTAATGAAACTTTGATCAAGCATTTAAAAACCTTAACTGTTACAAAACAAATATTTCAACTACCGGCAAAAACCCATTTTAAGCCTAAATTCGTAATTAAATCTGAATCTAATACGATCTAAGGTTCTAATATTCTTCTTAAAATTGTATCAATGCATAACCGATTATATCGAATCTCCAAACTTATCATTAATCCAACCACGAATCAAAGTCTAAGTACATAGATTTACACTATAATGCCAAGCAGTTGACTTTATACTTAACACTTACAAGCAACTAATAGTACAAAGTAATCAAAATCCACAACCCATCTAACCTTCAACCATTAATAATCCAACAGTATCACAACATTCAACTAGAGGATCTAAATCCACCAATCTAAAAGTGAGTCTATGATTCTAAACTAATACAAAAGTAAATAGAAGCGTAACATGTTCAAAATAACATCAACAACGAGATTAATGTAGGAGATTACCTTCAATGATTACTTTGATATAGACAACAGAAGAGATTAGTAAGAGAATGTTGCTCAACTGCTATACGTGACACCTTTTCTGCTCAAGCTACTGTCTGCATAAATTAACAATGCAAAATTATCTCTGCAAGTTCTCAAATTAGCCTCGCCTGCAATCCTAAAACTAGGGGGCAAGCCCTAGAAGTAGATCTCAAGTCCTTCATTTTAGAAGGTGATTCTCTCAAGATTGGCTCATCTCCTAATTATCTAAGACATTGGTGTTGTTTGGTTAAAAACATACCACCCCAAATTCTATTCACTTCATTTTAAAAAAAAAAAAACAAACAGCAGCTAAATATTCTTACTTTTTATATCACATCATTTACTTTTTACTACTATTCAAATAAAAAATTATTTCAAACAAAACTTCATATCTTTCAATACCACTTTTATTTTTTTTTCCTTACTTTTCTACACCAACCATTACTCGTTTGTTTTTTTTTGGTCACATGAACAGTATTGTGGTGTTTACCAAACATCACCATTATCTCCTTTATCTATCATTCTTTCTCTTGGGAAGCAAGAAAAATCAACTAATTTACAAACTCCAGCACCTATCAAGTGGATCACGCCCGTTTCTCTACCTCCTTTACCATCATTTTCTAGGAGAAGGATTCTCCAAATTCCAAGTGAAATAGGGGAGATCTATTTAGTTATTTTTTATCATTTTGTTATTTTATAATTTTTGGATAAAAATGCCCTTAGGGGGGTGTTTGGCAAATGGGTTGACTTAGATATTGTAGTTGATGTAAAAAAAAAAAAGTAAAAATGTTTAGTATAAAAAAATAAAAAATTATAAGAAAAAGTAAAAAATTTTATTTTGTAGCATTTTTTATTTGAATAATAATAAAACGTGAATAATATAATATAAAAATCGAAAAAGTTATAATGTTTTGATGTTTATTTTCTTTTTGAAAATTATAATAAATAGTGTTTAAACTAACCTCAACTCTTTTATCAAATAAATCTTTAAAAATAACTAAATAGATCACAATATATTTTGTTTTTGTTTTGATATGTCCACACAAGAAGAAAAGAGAAATTTAAACTAATAACTTTTATTTCATTAAACGTGATCTAACCGATTAACTATTTTTTAGAACGATCTCCCCATTTCATTTCAAAATGAGAGATTCAGGTCCCATTTTCTATTCGTAGCCGGAAAGATCCTCTCATCCTCTTTGGCGGACTATTCTACTTAAAAAATAAAAAATAAAAAATAATAAAAACTAACACGTGCTGACCAGTTCAACAATGGCCGATTGGTAAAGGCGTCAATTGATTAGAATTTAGAAACGATAATTAATTTAAAAGCCAGGAGGTAGGAGCTACGCAACCACGCTCGTTTGTGGTTTTTAAGTTTTCGTAGCGCTGTCTCTCTCTCTATCACGCGCGCTTAGAAAATCCGAAGCTCATGGATACAGACAAGGAAGAGTTCCTCAAGGAATTCGGTGCGGATTACGGGTATCCAAACGGTCCCAAAGACTATCGATGAAATCCGAGCTACCGAGTTCAAAAGATTAGACGGTCAGAATATCCCTTTTTATTCTCGTTTGGAAAGAATTCAAAGTTGCTCTCTGTTTGGTTCTCACGAAATGATAAATCTTAGCTGAGAATCCTGTCGGTCGTTTTGGGTTAATTTTTTGGAATTTTAGGTCTTGTATACTTGGATCATGCCGGGGCAACGTTGTACTCTGAGTTGCAGATGGAAGCAGTCTTTAAAGATCTCGCCAATAGTGTTTATGGAAATCCTCGTATCCTGCTGAATTTTTAGTTGTGGTGGAATTGCATCGATGAATTTTTGGTAGTGCTTACCTAACATAGAGATTTGCATTGAGAATTAGTTTGAAGTCCCGTTGTTGTGTTATGCTATAAAATTTGTTTTGACAATTTAAGACATAGGCCATCAATGCACTTGTATAGAAGAATGATTCCATTCAAGTTAAAGGTGCCAAAAAGACAATAGGAAAACCAGAGGAATGCCACGAGGAAAAGAATAAAGAAAAAAGATAAAAAGAAAGAAGACATGCATGCGGTTAGGAGAGATGTGATTGCCACATGTTACTCGAGTAGCATGGCTCTCGATATAATTGAACCAAGTTGATGGGATAGATTTGAATACACAAATTGTGCTACTTACACAATAGTAGCCCTGTATTTACTAAAACTACCGAAGAAAGGAAAAAACTAGCAAAATATAATCATGACCCAGTAGAAGTTAAAATATGGTTTTTATTAGCTTCCATTATTTTAAATCAATCTCTGGTGAGGTAGTTAGTTTTGGTAAGCAATAGATGCAGTTGTTTTCCATGGTTACTTTTTTGTTACTTTTTATGTTTTTCTGACCGTATTTGTATGTTTGGGTGTTAATGCTTGTATTTCGTCAAGTGGGATTCCTTAATCTAAACTTAGATAGCCAAAGTGACTTCAGCTCCACTACTTGTGACATCTTAAGGGAGGCTCGCCAACAGGTACTATATGTTATCTTATTGTGTCTGGTCATGATGTTTTGTCTCAGAATCCAGCTTTATCATAAAATTTCTTAAAATTTTTCTTAAAGTTCATTGTCAAAGTTACCTGTAGACATTAATGGATGGTTTGTGTATAAGATTCATTTTCAGAGTTATCTGAAGATTTTTTTTTTTTGGATAAACAATTCATTTCATTGGTGAGCACAGAGGGACGCAACCCTAATACACATGATGTATACAAAGAAAGTCCCCTTAAATGCTAAACAAAGAACAAAAATCCACAAATTTAGAAAAGTTAGAAAATTGAGAGATATTATATGCCATAGTCCAACTAAAAAGTGATTTGACTATGATATTCTTGAGCTCTTCCCCTGTCTTCTTACATTCTTCAAAACATCTAGCATTCTGCTCTCTCCATATACTCGGCATTAAGCACAACAAGGCTATCCCCCACACATCTAGAATTGAGTGTCTACCCACTTGACCTTGCTAACAATCTAACACCTATACCACCCTTGTAGGCATAACCTAATGGACTCCGAATAGGGTACAGATCACACTCCATAATGCTCTCGCCACTTCGCAATGGAGTAAAAGATGATCAATAGATTCTCTGCTCCTCCTTCACATGCAACACCATTTCACCACTATGACTTCTCTCTTTCTTAGAGTTAACTGAAGAAATTGATGGATAATTTGTATATATAAGTCATTGTTTCAATTTTCCCAGTTAGTACTCATGACTATTTATTTTCATGTTGCATGAGTTCTTGAATGGCCTGTTGTGAGTTCATACAGGTCCTTGATTATTTGAATGCATCCCCAAAGGACTACAAGTGCATATTCACTTCTGGGGCAACTGCAGCATTAAAGCTGGTTGGGGAGGCCTTTCCATGGAGCCGCCAGAGCAGTTTTATGTACACTATGGAGAATCACAATAGTGTACTCGGGATCAGAGAGTATCCTGTAGTAGCTTGCCTTGTTCACCATATAGTTGGATAGGGTTAGGCACATTTTTTTTCATGCTTTTGAGTATTTTCTATGTATTTTTACTTCAACTTTTAGTTAATTAATTTGTTGTTGAATCTTCCTAAATCTGCCCATATCTTCCATGTTAATGCTGGCCATCTCATTGATGTGGGCTCTCTCTTTCTAAAATCATAACAGTAGTGACACCTCGTTGATCTTAGTAGTTAGTGTCTGTGCAGTCTATATGAGTTGCCACTTGTTGGTAGGAAGATACGAAGACAGTTTCAAAATTACAAAGTCTTGTGTTATTATAGAATCTGGTAGCAGGAACCCAGGATTTATGTTACTCTATCTAGATGAAGCAGAATGGAAAATTTGAGGCATCAGTTACTACTTCTAAGTTAAATTGTTTATGTTAATTCTTACTAGGGCCAAATGAGTAAAGCCATTCATGAGTAGGTAGAAGCTTGCTCAGTAAGGGTTCGTGTATTTTTTATTATTTGATAAATAAACAAACTCAAGCTTGATTTATAGGCTTATTTAATGAAAAACAGGCTTGAGCAAGGAAAAGCTCGGCTTGATTGGGGTTTTTTTTTTTAATAAGTAATTAAATCTCAATAGAAAGTACAAAGAGCTGTAACCTGTACATACAGGAAGTATACAGGAGAGATGCCCTATGAGGGAGAAGACTTGATTAGGCTTGTTGGGAATGCTTGTCACTAAACTTGCTAACAAAGTTCGAATAGGCTTGGAAATCCAAAGAGGATATATTTGTGTGTGTGAGAGAGACAGAGAGAGATAAGCTTCAAATTTTATTTTTATTTATTATTATTATTATTTGTAATTTGAACACAGGGCTTTAGTGAATCCTCCTCAATAGTTCAAAACTTCAAATATACATGCATGTGACTTCAAGCTTCAAAATCTGAATTTGCTCTTTCATCTAGTAAAGTCTAGTTCTGAAGTTTTGAAGCTCATCTCAAACATTAATGTTTGAGCTCTGGTTTGAAAAAACCTGTGCTCAAACAGGCTAAAGCCCAAATTGACTTGAGTTATTTACAGCCCACAGTTCAGGTAATAAGTGGGTGGAAATATAAATTGATATGATTGCCTAGCTGGTTGAAAAATGTAAGCATCAATTTGTTTAATAGTAGTTACTATTAGTATTTATTTATCAAAAAAATATTAGTAAATGTAAAATTGATGATTACTTAATCTCTTGCTGTATAAATTGTCATGTTTGTGTTGCTAAACTGAAAAATGATAGTAACTCATGTTGTATGTTGCTGGACCAAGAGTTATAACCTGATGACTTGCAATGCACTTTTGGTTTTAAAGCTATGTATTTAATATGTTGTCTTGCTTCATTCTCATCATATATGTCACTACCACAATCACAATCGCTAAAGCCTATACTTCATAAATATTTTCTCAATATTCCCTTGCCTAGCCAGTGGTCCTATCTTCTTCTTCTTCTTCTTTTCTCTCTCTCTCTCTCTCAACCAGATGCTTGAAATTTGGTTGAAAGGGAGTTCTTTTGTCTTGAGATGTTTCATTTCTTGAAGTGGCTTTTTTGTGCATTCATGGATGGGAAGGAGACAATTGTTTTGATTGTGAGTGATTGATAAACTATATTATGTATGTATGTATGTATGTATGTATTGTGAATAGGCAACACATGTATACATGTATATGTATCAAATACATATTTTATGTATGTATACATCTATGTATCTAGGTATGGTGTCTTCAAGTGGAAGGTGGTCTACAATCACAATTTAAACAACTCAGGAAATCCAAAATAGAAGGGAATTACTTTATGGACTGCTATTATTTTATATTCCAGAAGTTTAGGTGGTGCAGGGTAATATACTTGTAGAATATATGAATAGAATACAAAAAGGTGTTGTGGCATGTTAAACATCTCATTAACACTCATGAAGTTCATTTATTGAACTGGAGTGCACAGTTTTATACGACAACTCGCTGGAGTCACTTCTGAAACGATAGAGCATGGTATGCTAAAATATGTGTATGACCTTGGATATGGTGCTAATCTGGTCTTTCTGCTCAGTGGTTGCCTTTTTTATTATCTTTAGTTTCAAGTAAAACCTTGGTTCTGTCCTGTTTGTAGATGAATTTTTTTAATAAATGTGACAGTTTCTGAATGATATCATGCAATCCCCCCCCCCCCCTCATAATTCTATAGCTGGCAATCCTTATTAAAATTTAGATATGCTCTTGGTCAAGGAGCTGCAGCCTTTGCAATAGATATTGAAGAGACTGTGCATCATGTAGTATCAAGAAGCACTGTAGTGCCTGTCAGGGTATCCCAGCACCAAATACAAAGGAGAAGTGAAGCAAGATTCCTTGAGAAGGAGCCAATAGGTAACTCGGAGTCAACAGATTTTTGCCCCTACTACCTAGGTGGCTTCTCTTGTATGCTTCATGTGTAAATGGGGGCGCCTTACACTTTTAATAATATCTCAATTAATTATAAAAAATCTAGTGTTCCATCTCTAGTTTTACAAGCAATGGTTTATGAGCCAATGATAGACTTTTTTACATGGTTGTAGTGATTCTTATGGTCTTAAATGGTTTGTGAATTATGGATATAATTATGATAGTGCTTCTTAGGGTCTTTTGAGATATCCAAACCATAATGGGCTCTTGTGGCATAAGTTCCTCTTATGGCATGAGTTTGGAACTTAGGTGACTCATATAAACATGGCTGCTGTAATGACATCTATTGTTGCAGTAGGTGAAGTATTAGATGAGCTAAGTTTGTGCCATTCAAATCCTTCCAATTTTTTTATCCGAAAATATCATTTAGGGAATTAATTTCTTCTCTCTCTCTCACATGGGGAAGGATCCTCTCCATTTCAAAGGAAATGGAGAGGAGCGATTAGTGTAAAAATAAGGGCAAAAGGGTAAAAAAAAAAAATTAATGGAGATGAAGAAAGACAACAATGCCCTTATTTTTACACTAACCGCCTCCTCTCAATTTCAAAGGAAATGGAGAGGAGCCAGGTCCCTCTCACACACACACACACACGCACACATATTTTTCACTTTGTCATTTCCTGGTAGTTGCTTAGTCTATCTCTTGTGAGAGTTCTTTGAGAAAGTTTACTTGCTTTCCAGAAATGATGGTTTTGTTCTTTTCCCATCAGAAAATTTAGTTTTGGAAACTTTTTTTTTTTTTTCCTTTTCTTTGCTTAATATCTACACTATTGAGATCCTGTTCACTTACTTCATTTCCCATCTGCATGGAACTATTATTCAACTATTCCTTGACAGGGGAGGAGATGTACTTGAACCTTAGCTTCTCCTCTTAGAAGGCAAATATCTGCCCCCTTTTGATAAAATAATTTGCAACTGTTCTTGTATAAAGCTTAATTCCTAGTTTATTTTATTGTTGGTTTGATTTTTGTTTTGAGCCTTGTTTATTTGTTAGAAGTCTTGTACCACAATTTGAGTGTTTTTTTATTTTTAGTTGACAGTTGTTTTTTGTAGGTGAGAATCATAGAAGGCTTGAGTGAGGCTATAACATATCCCTATTCTTTATTCTCGTTCTTGATCTTAGACTCCTGCCCTGCTCGAGTTTTCATGCTATGATTGACCTATCTTTAACTTAAATCTCATCCCTAAAACCTTACCCTCTGTTACTGATTGTAAAGTTACATTTATTAACTTACTAGGGTATTATATTATATTTTAGTTAGCGGGATAAACAAACTACTATAATGAGTAATGTTAGTCTTCACACCCATTTTACACAGGCTGACGTGTGTTTTAAGTGGCTTTCCATGTCGGCCACTTAAAAAAGAAGAAGAAGAAAACTGCTTAAAACACACCATGTCAGTGGGTGTGAAATAGGTGTAATAAATGTGTGAAGAGTAGCATTGCTCTGCTATATGCTTGAAATTGATGGACACATTCATATATTTCAGACCCTCACTTTAGCTTTATGATGTATTTTATGTAATGCAGGTGACACGTATAACTTATTTGCCTTTCCCTCAGAGTGCAATTTCTCAGGTTTGAGATTCAGCCTTGACTTAGTGAAGATTATTAAGGAAGATTCAGAAAGAATCTTGGAAGGCTCTTCTTTTTGCAAGTATATAACTCATACCATGTTATGCATTCCTATTCTAACTTTATGGTCCACTTTCTATTATTGACGTACTAGTTTTGTTTGTATAAAATAACACATGTTGTAGTTGTTGTAAATAGCAATTTTTAATTATGATGTCCCTAATAAGATAACTTGTGTTTGAGCAAGGAAATGTAAGAATTGTTTCTTAATTGTGGAATAGTTGAAAGTTAATGTATGATTATTTCTTGATTGTAGAGTGAGCTGAGATCTAACATAAAAAAAGGGATCTCTCTTGTTCATTTAAGAAGATCTTGAAGATGCTAAGGAATGGCTATGCAGTTTGAGATATGCATAAAGTCTATAAAAAAGATCTACAATTTTCCATTCCATTCTAAATATAGTCTTTGAATTGCCAAAATTGTATGCAAGAAGTCCTGGAAAACAGGAGTAGAGAGTGGAAAAGTATAAACAAGGAACTAAACTGCTACTAGAGGAAGTTAGAAAGCCAGAACAGCATGTGAGCGAGTCAGAAATGCATGCAGGAAAGCTTGAAATGCAAGAAGAACCAGCAGTAGAGCTCAAACAGCAAGCTGAATGGCCTAAACCATGAAACGGTGGAGCCAGTGTAGCATGCTGGAAAATTAAAGGCAGAAGCTTTTAATGAGAAGAAAGCTACTGAATTGCTTAGTGGCAGATTAAACATGAGAGTGAAGAAAAAGGGGTCAAATCCACTGTTGCAGGAAAAAAAATCAATTAACCTGCTACTGTTCAGCATTTTATGGTGTCAAGTACATCTCATCTACCCACATGTATTATTCTAGAACAAGAAGAAAGAGGATAGTGTGATGAAAGAAGAGATTAAAGAGGTGGAGGCTGGGATTGCTGGACATGCTGTTTAAAGGGAGTTATTGAATGGGAATGCAATCACATTTCAAGTTCAAAATAATTTCTACAACACAATCTTTACAAGGAACAATCCCACTTTGATTTTGTCATCCCTGACCAATTCAATGATTTGGTTGAAAAGCACCATTCAATTATCTTCATTGTTAGCTCCACTTAAGGCGGTGAAGTGGGGTCAAACTTGGCCTTGTGGTCTTGTTCCAAGGATGCAAAGAAATCGAAAAGCTTGATTATAAAGCACCTCAAAACACAACGGTGTGTTTGTTTTAACTAGGGGAGAATGATGCAGCCATATACGCAAAAAAAAAGAAAAAAAAAGTCTAGTTTCAATGTGGGATCTGATTGGCACCCATAGTAGGCTATTTTATGTACTAATAGGTCTTATTTTTATGGTTCTTTGCATTAGAAAGTTGTTGGTCAGTTCTAATTAAATATTAGTAAGGTGGGGTTAATCTGATAATTTCTTGATTGGTTGGAATGGGCTGTACCAAAGGCCTTGGAGTTTTCTTGTGGGTTTTAGATCTTTTTTCTATTTTGTTTTGGTAGTTTCCTACCTGCTTTTGTAATTTCTTTTATTTGAAATCTCTTTGTAGGAAAAGGATTAAGAATAACGAATAACCTATTTAAAGGTTATGATTTAGTCTGTCAAATTCATAAAGAGATTGAGTTCTTTTAAAATATTAATTAAATGATTAAATTCACAATTTTCTATAAGCTTAATCTTTTAGGACGACCGATAGTTTAATATGGTATCATAGTAGAGGTCTTAAGTTTGAACCTGGACTTTAAAGTTTACTCCTCATTTCCATTAAATATTTTACAAGTTGGGCCCTCACTTATAAAGAAGAAGTTTGAGCCCATACAGGAAAGTGAGTGTTAGAATATTAGTTAGATGATTAAATTTACAATTTCCTATAAGCTTATGCTTTTGTGATAACTGGTGATTTAATAAGTTAAATAAAATGTCAGTAGCTTTTCTTAGTGTTTTGAAGGTGAGGTTGCCTTCTTCCTAGGCATGATTGTGATTATAATTATTTTGGAAATCTAGGTATGATGCCTAGATCATCTTTTGTTTTTTGAATATTCCTGTCTAGGTTTGTTGTGATGTCACAATGAGTGCAAACTATCTATAATTTGGTTCTTGCATTTTCTTTGTAATTGAAAAGGAGACTTAAAAGACACCTAAACTTGAGAGATTAAGTTACGTGCTAAATTTAAGAAGAGGAGATGATTTGGCTCGCTGAGATCATGCATAATTCAAGTGTAACAAAAACTTCATGTTGCTTTTATAGCCACAAATCTAATCAACCCCTTTTTACAGAATCTCTGATCATGGTGTGCATGCCAATAAATGCTTGAAACTTCATTTTGAAATGTTGTATGTGACTGTTAGCATATTTTATTCTTATTGTTGCTGCATCTGGGTACCAGAAAAGATATCTCTTTGCTGGTTTGCTGGTTCCTCAAATCAGTGATTTCAATGATTTTGTATATCAGTTAAAGAATGCAATTTTTCTCTTCATATGTTATGACAGTGGGCGCTGGATGGTACTGATTGATGCGGCAAAAGGATGTGCAACCAAACTGCTAGATTTATCAGAGCATCCTGCAGATTTTGTTGTTGTCTCCTTCTATAAGGTGTGTATGTAAGTGCAAAGTTCATCAGTAAGAAACTACTATATTATTTGATAAGTAAGAAACTACTATATTAAGGTATTGATTTTTTGTCTCCATGTTGTTTTTGTAAAGCTATTTGGCTATCCAACTGGACTTGGAGCTCTCATTGCCCGAAATGGTAAGCAGTTGATGCTGAAAGATTGATATTATTTTGAAAGTATCATGTGATCGTGGTTTAATTTTGTGTTTATTATGTGATCATTCTCCCATATACTGCGTAAGTTTTCTTTTTGGATGATCACAACATAACTTGTGCAGTATAACAACATATACTGCATAAGTTGTTATATTGCTTTTTATGCACCAGATATAGATGGTTTTTTTTTTCCCCTTAAGTAATGTTATATATATCAAACGTGCAGAGAGACACAACCCTATTATACATGGAGTATAATAAGAGAGCGTCTAGTTTTTTTTTTTTTTGATAAGTCGGTAGAATGTATCAAAAGCGCAAATGGGTGCAACCCTTAGTACACAGACAGGGAGTATACAAAAAGGGCTAGTGGGGGGGGAGAAAAAAGAGAGAAAATCATCAAACCTAATCACCCGCGGGGCAAGCCAGCCCATTGTCCAGGTGAAAAGGGTAAAAAGAAAAAAATGGAGGAGCTCCTCACTAGACCTCAAGGAGTCATCAAAATATCTATCATTACGCTCCCTCCAAATACACCACATAATACAAAGAGGAACTATTTTCCAAGCAATAATGCTCCTTGTATGACCACTCGATCACCAGCTAGTTAGAAGGAGAGAAAAGAATAAGAAACTCAGAAAAACTAATCACTAACGTAGCTAGCCAAGCAGCTATCCAAGTGAATAGTGTAAAGAAAAAGAGTGTGTAAGCTCCTCTAAAGTCCTTGTAGAATCCTCAAAACATCTTGCATTTCTTTCGCTCCATAAGCACCACTAAGACATAAATGAATCATCTTCCACACAACCGCACTTTGAGAATGCCCTCCCGTCCACCAACAAGCATTCAAATACTCCACCCTGCAAGGCATAACCCAATGCAACCCGAACTGACTGAAGATAGCATGCCAAAGTGCACGTGCGACCTCACAGTGAAGAAGCAAATGATTGATTGACTCCCCGATTTATCACCATGATTTGTCTTTTCCTTAGGTTGTTCTATTTGAGCATCTTCCCTAGTGTTACCGTCCATACAAAGAAAGCCACTCTCAAAGGTGCCTTTGCTTGCCAAATACTCTTCCATGGGAAAAGGGCTAGACTCTTTAGAGGCAATTCTCTTGTAGAAAGATCTAACATCAAACTTTTACACGAAGGAGCCCACTACAATTTGTCTTCTCCTTCTCTTTGCATCTTTTGGGAGTACAATAACAAATAGAAAGAGGCTAGGACTTCTACTTCCCAATTATGAACCAAACGTATGAAACTAATATTCCACTGGGTAGAACCACTCGAACGATCCATGTTGTTAGCGATAGACGCATCCTTTACATTGGCGATATTATAAAGACCTAGAAATGCATCCTTGAGTGTCACCTCTCCTTGCCACACATCCTCCTAGAATCTGATCTTGGACCCATCTCTTAGATCGAGCCTGGTGTGGCTAAAGAACACACGTCACTCTCTACTAATATACTTCCAAAGCCCTACTCCATGCGACCCTCATGTGTCACTGGAGCGCCAATCATACTTGGCCTCCAGCACCGTTCTCCACCATGCCTCTCGCTTCTGTGCATAACGCCACAACTACTTCCTTAATAAAGCTCGGTTGAACATTCTTAGATCCCGGATCCTTAGTCCACCCTCAGAGATGGGAGTACATACCTTGGACTAGCTAACCAAATGGTACTTAAAATCTTCACTAATCCCTCCCATAAGAAAGCACATTGTATCTTCTCTATGTGCTTCGCTTCTAAGGCAGGAATGGGAAACAGGGACATGAAGTAGGTAGGAAGGTTGGATAGAGTGCTTTTGATAAGGGTAATCCTCCCACCCTTGGAGAGGTACAACCTTTTCTAGATAGCCAGTCGACGATCAATCTTCTCCACAACATCATCCCATATAGACTTCGTCTTAAATGAAGCCCCAAGTATTTCAACGGTAAGGAAGCTGTTCTACAACCCAAAACACTAGCCAATTCACCCGGCCGCTGTACCTATCGGGACCAAAACTATTTTAGCCATATTCAACTTTAACCCTGAAACAGCTTCGAAGCATACTAAATGGGCGCCAATGGATCAAACTTGATTAGAATTTGCCCCTCAAAACACCAAAGACAACCTGCTATAAGACATTATTTTCTTATATACAAACCAATGCAAATGTTGTAGCATGCTTGATAGGCAATTGCCCTTTTAAAAAGGAAAATTTCTGGACATCAGCAATAAAAAGATGTATATACTTAACAAGAGTTTTTATTGTATTTTGAGGCAATATCTACATTTATGTTTCAGTGACGCAGTCTTGTTTAATATTTTGTCTCTACTGTTTGCAGTGAAGATTGAATGAACTATGCTTACACTCTCTCTTGCCAACATGGCTTATTTGCTTGAGTGATTTTTTTTCTTCTCCTGGAATTCTATTGTTTGTATTATATCATCTAGCGAATGGAAGCTTTAGAAGTTTGAATTTTATTAGGCTTACTGATCTTTGAGGCAAAAAAATGCTTGTCCTAATTTTGTTTCTGATTATTTCAATTCTGCAGATGCTGCAAAGTTATTGAAAAAAGCCTACTTTGGCGGAGGTTTGTGCTTAAGATGTATAATTTGAAATTAGTGCTCATCATGGTTGTCAGATTGTTTTACCATAACAGCTTTACAGGCACAGTTGCTGCCTCAATTGCTGACATTGACTTTGTTAAAAGAAGAGAAGGGGTTGAGGAACTGTTTGAGGATGGCACCACGTCATTCTTGAGCATAGCATCTATTCGTCATGGGTTTAAAATTCTGAATTCCCTAACCATGTCATCAATATCGGGGTATGTAGAATTGGCTTCCTTTGTAGTATGCATATTGCTTGTATTGATGAAAAAAATGGAAGTATATGTATTTGTTTAACAAACATTTTTGTGTGCTTATGTTGTGTAGATGATCCTTAATAGAAAAAATTATTCTTGGTTATTAAATCACGATTTGTCCAAAAGCTTAAACTAATAGAAAATTGTAAACTTATTTATTTAAATTAATATTCTAACACTGCTGCTAAAGTGTAGGCTTAAATTCCTCATTTACAAGTGAGGCTAAGCACATGAAATATTTAACTGAAATTAAGGTAACTTGTGGAGTTAGAATTCAAACTCATAACTTCTATTATAATACCATGTTAAATCATTAGATATCCTAAAAGTTTAAGCTGATAGGAAATAATGAATTTAATCATTTAATTATGGAAGAATATTAGGAGGGGTTAGGGAAGTTTTGTAGTTATACTAGATTTGAGGTAGGAGATGGATCTAAAGTTAGATTCTAGCATAATCCTTGGTATAGGGATACGACCCTTAAGGAAGCCTTTCCAATTTTATTTGGTATTGCTTGCATAAAGGGTGCTTTTGTTGTGACTCTTATGGAATTTTCTAGAGGTGACATTTAGTGGAACGTGAGCAGTGGCGGAGCTTGGAATCCAATCAAGCCGGGGCGTGAATAAAATAATAAAATATAATGATAATTTTTTTTTCTTTATATATATGGTAAATACAAATTTATTATATTTATTTATCTATTAGTCTAATAATATTATAATAAAATTATTAGCATGTTCAACAATTGCGGATTTTTTAGACTTTTGTTCTACTTTTTCTAGTTAAAAGCTTGTTTTGTGGGCTCTTTTTGTATACATCCTGTGTACATGGGTTGTGCCCCTTGCGCTTTTAATAATATTGATTTTTTACCGATCAAAAAAAAAATTATTAGCATGTTCATTAATCTAACAAAACAACAAATAACATACCTGAGATTGGCTAGAAAGGATGGATAATAACCCAAATCCATATATTTTAGAGCAAATAATCACAATCGAAGAGAAAAATATATTTGATATTACCAACCAATAAATTTTTCTCAACAATCAGTCAATATAACATAGAAAAAAGAAAGAAAACATGAAAGGGGCTTTCGGATAAGTTTCACCTAAAGTTCAGCCAATTAAAATCAAATACACAATTAAAATGCAGGGGCAATGACATTTTTTTTTTCGACAAAGCAGGGGCTAGGATATGGCTAGGCTACAATTTGACATAAAAATATATAATTTTTTTTTAAAAGTAAGCAGGGGCACCAGCCCCTGCATGCCATAGAATAGATCCGCCCCTGAACGTGAGTTGTACTAGAGTGGCTCAATGATTTGGAGGTGGAAGGCTTTGTCTCATTCTTCAGGGTGTTGTATTTATTTAGAGTGAGACAGGAAGGGGATGACATCTTGTGGTTGGCCCCTTCCAAAAAAAGGTTTTTTTGGTGTTAAATCTTTCACAAACGTCATGGTTTGTCATGATTGTGTTCTTTCCCTTGAAAAAGTGTTTGGCGGACTAAGGTTCCGTTGAGGGTGGCACTTTTTGTGTAGTTGGTGGCCCCTAGGAAAGATCCTTACCATGAACAATTTCCGCAAGCGGCATGTCATTGTAGTTGATAGGTGTTGTATGTGCAAAAGCGATGGGGAGGCCGTGAACCATCTTCTTTATTGTGAGGTTGCTTTTACTATTTTGAATGTTTTTCTCATTCGATTTGGGTTGCCTTAGGTTTTGCCTAGACGAGTAATTGATTTGTATGCTTGTTGGTGGAATGCTAGCAGCAGTTGGAGTGTGGTTGTGAATGATAGAAGTTATGTGGGGCTGTGGGCTGTGAGAAGACTCTGGAGGAGATGAAGTCTTTATTTTTCAGCACTTTGTATCTTTAGACACTAGCTTATGTTTCTCTTGTGGTAATTAGTTATCATGATTTTCTTGTTTTTTTTTCCTCTACTAGTGGGGTGCCTTTTCTTTTACACTTTTAATGAGATTACTTATATTTTAAAAAAATCAATATTCTAACAGTGATAATCATATTTTATTCCGAAAATATGGAATAGAGTGGAGCTGAAGATATTCTAACATGAATAAAAGAGTTAATTTACTTTGGTTGTAACCCCTCCTAATACAATTATGTAAATCATGTAAATTTTATGTAAATTTACATATCTTGTTCTCATATCTGTCATCAATGGTCAAGAAAAAAATGGCTGTCAACTTTTCTATTTCTTTTTAACATGAGTACAAGTTGTAATCTCATTATTGTTGAAGAAAGTACATTCTCCTTGTAGTTTGTGCTGATTCTTTTCTGTTCTTTTTTTATTGAATATTCATGTTTTAGTTTAATACGTACTGTTCTAAAGTGCGCTTCACTTTTACCTTTCAGGCATACAGCATCACTTACTATGTATGTGAGGAAGATGCTTTTGGCCTTAAGGCATGACAATGGAGCCACCGTGTGCACAGTATACGGAAGTGATAGTTTAAAGGTAAATTTTTTACTAAGTTTCAGAGTTAAAGTTAATCTTTTTTTTTTTTTGATAAGTCAAAATATTATATCAAAAAGCGCAGAGGGGCGCAACTCTTAGTACACTGGGAGTATACAAAAGGGACTAGGGAGAGAGAGAAAAAAAGAAAAGAAAATCTACAAAGCTAATAGCCTGCGGGGCAAGCCAGCATGTAGTCCAAGAATAGAGAGTAACAAGAAAGAAATGGAGGAGCTCCTCTCGAGTCCTTGACGAGTCCTCGAAACATCTATTATTTCGTTCTCTTCAAATACACCACAAAATACAATGAGGGACCATTTTCCAAACAACAGTGCTTCTTGTACGACCCGTCGTCCACCAACTCGCTAGAGCCTCCTTGACGGAGCGAGGCATAACCCAGCAGAGCCCAAATCGAGCAAAGAAAGCATACCACAAGTCCCTCGCTGCTGCACAGTGAAGAAGAAGATGATCAACCGACTCCCCTTCCATTTCACATAACCAACATTTGTTCACCACCACCAAACCCCTCCTCCCAAGATTGTCTAGAGTAAGGATCTTGCTATGAATTGCCGTCCAAACAAAGAAAGCCATTCTAGGAGGGGCTTTGGACTTCCAAACACTCTTCCAAGGAAAAGAGACCAGCCCACGAGGCGATAACGCTCGATAAAAGGACTTAACCTCAAAAAGACCCTTGCGAGAAGGCATCCACCACACCTCGCAACTTACAATCATATAATCTTTTATAAAAAGAGGCCAACTCCCCCACCTCCCAATCATGCAACAGCCGGGTGAACTGGATATTCCACTGAATGGAATTGCTAGAAGGCTCCATATTATTCGCTATTGATGCTTCCTTGAATCTAGCAATGTTGAATAGGCTGGGGTACTCCTCCTTAAGGGCCCTC
Source organism: Carpinus viminea (assembly GCA_013348765.1). Classification (NCBI taxonomy): domain Eukaryota; kingdom Viridiplantae; phylum Streptophyta; class Magnoliopsida; order Fagales; family Betulaceae; genus Carpinus; species Carpinus viminea. The sequence goes on along the minus strand of CP054672.1, from coordinate 32,571,066 downwards.
TCACCACACCAAACATCATCCCAAAAGCGAATTTTTGAGCCCTCACCAATATCAAACTTACAGAACCTCCTAAAATTCTGCCAACCCATACAAATAAATTTCCACAATCCCACCCCATGCGAACAGAAATGACTCCCGAAACGCCAACCACCCCATACTTGGCCACCAACACGATCTCCACCAAGCTCCTTCCTCATGAGCAAACCGCCACAACCACTTTCCCAAAAGAGCTTGATTAAACCTTCGAATATTCCTAATCCCTAAGCCACCCTCATCAATAGGAGTACAAACCTTGTCCCACTCTACTAAATGATACTTAAAATCATCATTCATCCCACCCCAAAGAAAGTCTCTTTGAATCTTCTCAAGACGCTTTGCCACATCAACCGGGATAGGAAACAGTGATAACATGTAAGTAGGTATATTGGATAAGGTACTTTTAATCAAAGTGACCCTACCTCCTTTTGAGAGATACAATCTCTTCCATGGAGCCAGTCTTCACAACATCATATCCTCCAAACCCGCCCACATAGTTTTAAGCTTGAAAGAAGCCCCCAACGGTAACCCCAAATACTTCAAGGGCACTTCACCATAACCACAACCCAGCAAACCAGCAAGCTGCCCACACATCCTCCACATGACCAACGGAATCAAAACCGATTTGGATAAGTTTACCTTCAAACTGGCAGCTGCTTGAAGCAAACAAGAAGGCCCCTAAGTGGCCATTTGATTAGCATTGGCCCCAAAACACCAGTATCATCGGCAAGAGAAGATGAGACATTAACGATTACGCCCCACTTGAGCCCACGAAAAGCCCGAAATCAGCCCCCTCTCGGTAAAGCTCCAAGCATCCTACTAAAGCCTCCATCACCAAAACAAAGAGGAAAGGAAAGCGGATCACCTTGAGCCGGACCCCACAGGAACACCAAAAAAGCGGAAGGAACACCATTAATCAAAGAAGCGAGAATCGATGAGATACAATGCTGGATAACACCATTTCTCCCCAAACCGCACCTCCTCAATAAGTAAAGAAAAGCTCTAATCAAGCGTGATTATCGCCTTCTTTTCCATATCCAGCTTACATAAAACACTGCTCCTCGATTTAATCCTGCTATCCAAACACTCATTTGCAATGAGGACCGAGTCTAAAATCTGTCTCCCTTTAACAAATGCATTTTGGGGCTTGGAAATGATTTTATCCATAACTTTCCTCATTTTGTTGGCTAAAACCTTGGAGATGATCTTGTAAACTCCACCCACAAGACTAATAGGCCGAAAATCCTTGACCTCCTTAGCCCCTTGAGTTTTTGGGATGAGAGAAATGAACGTAGAATTAATACTTTTCACGAATTTACCTTGGGCATGAAATTCCTCAAAAACCGCCATGAAGTCTTCCTTAACCACCTCCCAACGGTCCTGAAAAAAAGCCATAGAAAAGCCATCCGGGCCCGGAGCCTTATCCCTATCCATACCCTTGATCACCTCCCTAACCTCCCTCTCCTCAAAAGGATCCTCCAAAGAAGACGTTCTTCGCCATTGAGCCTATCAAACTCAAGGTTATCTAATCTTGGTCTCCAACTAAAAGGCTCCGAGAACAAGGATTCATAGTAATTGACAACATGCTCACCAATACAAACTGGGTCCGAGGTAAGGGAACCATTCACAATCAAGGACTCGATAGAATTATTCCTCCTATTTGCACTAGTTACCTGATGAAAGAACTTAGTGCATTCGTCTCCCTCCTTTAACCACTGCACCCTCGATTTCTGTCTCTAACTGATTTCCTCTTGTAAAAGAGAAGCTTCCAAATCAGAGGCCAAAGATCTCCTTCTCTCCTTTTCCTCCTCAGATAGCCTTCGGACTTCCTCACTTCTGTCCAGCAGTTCCAGCTCCTCCGCCCATTCCTTGTTTCGGGCCCCTACATCACCAAACACCTCTCTATTCCACCTCTTGATCTCTCCCTTAAGAGCTCTCAACTTTTTGGCCAAAATAAAGCTTGGGGAACCCGTGAAGGAGAACGAGGACCACTAAGAATAAACTTTGTCCACAAAACCCTCCTCTTTAAGCCACATGTTTTCAAACTTGAAAGCACTCTTCCCATTTTGCACGCAGCCCCTCATCAAAATAATAGGAGCATGATCCGAACAAACTCGAAGAAGCTTCTTTTGCATCAACCCTAGATAGCTAGATTCCCAATCTGGTGAAACCAAAAAATGGTCCAACCTCGACCATGATAAATTATTAGCCCAAGTAGACACTCCTCTGGCCAACGGAAGATCCATAAGACCCATCTTCGCAGTAAAATCAGCAAATGCAGCAACCGCTCTCCTTCTTCGAACTCCTCCCGACCTCTCATTGTGGAAAAGAGTGACGTTAAAATCCCCCCTTATACACCAAGGCAACTCCCAAATACACATCAATCCTGCCAATTCCTCTCACAGCTGCCTTCTATTAGGGTTGATCTTTACACATCAACCTCTTGTATGCTAGGGCTGAACCCATCAGAACTCTGTAGTTAAGCGTGCTTCTATGAGAGTAGTACCAGGATGAGTGACCTCCTGGGAAGTCTAGTTTGGGAGAGCAAAAAAGGGACAATATTGTATGTCATTGGAGGTGAGGTGTTAGAAGAACATACGTAGAAGAAATGGAATTTGTTGAGTATCACTCTGATTTAAAGCTGCTGAGGAGTTCTCTAATTATTCAATATGAATCTTCAGTATCAATATGTCTGAAACAAGGGTAAAACCTATTCAGTTGGCCACTTGAGTAATTTTTGTGATTTGGTGACCTAGGGAATTGTGATTCTTTTAAGTTTTCCCAGCCTCTTGTAGTTCGTTTTAGATTTTGTTATGTCGCTAGTATTTGCCTGGTGGGTGAGTTTTGTGGCTTTTTTCACTTTTGGGTTTTTGTTTGATCCAAGCATATTGACTCGAAAACTTGGTCCACAAGTTTTGTTGGTGGCCACTTATTTTTGCTATGTAGCAATATTTTCTGAAGCCCATGAAGGATATGGAAAAACTTGTTGCTTTGCTAGATTTTAAGTAATTTTTCTTCTATATGATGCTCAAGAACCCTAGTCATGATGCATAGAGACCATAGTGCGATTCTGGGCTCCTTTTCTCTTTCTTTTCCCTTCTTTCCTATCTATTTTTGTAATGAAATTTTGGTTTTATAATCAAACCTTTTAGCGTTTTCCTAATTTTGCCTTCAAATCAGCGTCATCCTCCAAGCTCATTGCTCTCCTAATTGGATAAAGTTTTCCTCTAAACTGGGTTAGTCAAAATTTCTCTAACCCAATCTATTAAACTAACATGTGTCTAAAATGCATGTGATTTTTAATAATTCTCACATGTTCTATTAAAAATGCATGTGAAAATCACATCCATTTTGAACACATGTTAGTTTGGAGGAAAACTTAATCCTTCCTAGTTGTTTCAGTGATGAATTTTAAAAGACCCTGCACCAGATCGGCAATAAGAGCTTCTTCAATGCACCACATTTGCTACTAGAAGCATCAGTCATTTTGTTCTTAGTGGCAGGCCTGCCTCAGTTCTGGTTTAGATCTGTACTGCATCTATAATAGTGTCATCATGATGTATCTATGCTCAAAACTGTTTTCCTTTATAGTGATAGAAAATAGTTAACTGTCCATTTTCAAAATCTTGGTAGATTTCGATAAGACGATATTGAGAAGAACATGATTGAGTTATGGCATTTCTGTCAGGTATCATGTCATGAGTGGGGTCCTATTGTCTCATTCAACTTGAGAAGGCCAGATGGTTCTTGGTTTGGATACCGTGAAGTGGAAAAACTGGCATCTTTATCTGGAATTCAGTTACGGGTAAATTTTGTGAAATGCCCACACGCATTTATGTTTTATTTGTTTACATTGATTAATCATCCAATGCTTACATCAACTATTTTCATTTTGATTTGTTATTTATTTGTGTATTTGACTTTTGCTATATAAGAAATTGTTGATTTGATGTTTTTACTCTATTAAGAGTGGTTAGTTGATTTTCTCGAGTAGCGTTAAGTTGAGGGTCACTTAACATCACCACAGTTGATGTTTAAGGACAAGTCGACCAAACTTCTGAAATTTACACATTAGAAATTTCAGCAAATTAGTTGCAGGCTTGCAGCTTAACCAGGTCAATAATCATAAATTAAATGCCTTACTAGTTTAAATATGAGGAACCGATAGCCAAAAATCATCCATCCATGGAACACCATCCTGATATGCTTTATTCACCAATTGTTTGACTGAAAGAACAAGAAAACCATGAAAGCTTAGCACAAAGGGAGCTAAAAATGCAATTGTCCAAATATACAGAATATTAAAAAATACAGACGTAAGCTTCGCCAACATCTTCTTGTTGTCCTCAAAGCTTCTATCATTGCGTTGCCTCTAGAGACACCACAAGAGACAAGAAGGCACCATCTTCTACACAGCAGCACATTGAGTGCTACCACCAGTCCAAGCATATAAATCAGCTACTCTTCTTGATATAACCCAAGAAAGCCCATAATAACTGAAGAATGCACTACATAATGCACAAGCTACCTCACAATGCACAAGCTACTCTTCTCCACACCAAACATTGTGCCAAATACGAATGTGGGACCCATCGCCAACTTTGATGAAGACCTCACAATGCACAAGCTACCCTTCTCCGCACCAAATATTGTGCCAAAAATGAATGCAGGGCCCATCGCCAACTTTGAAGGAGGCATATTTGGAGAAATTTCCCTAACCATTTCTGATATTCCTCCAAAGGCACACCCACCTCGTAGGGCCCTCTAGTTTCCTCTAAGCCCTATACTCCTTTGATCCCAACTTCTCAACAATCACCTATCTCTAGAGAGAATTCTCCAATTGTGCAAAGGCACCCCCCAATGGAAGTCCTAAATATTTCAAGGGCAGAGAAAATATAATACAGTCAGCAGCTCTTCCAGATCTGGTACCACCCCCACCTGTGACCCATTTAGATTCCAAAAATTGGCCTCAATCTTGAAATAGCCTCAAAACAAAAGAGAATGTGTTCGAGATTATGATGTTGATCTCGGTCTGCATCACACATACTAAGCATGTCATCTACAAAAATGTGGGTTATTTCTCGGGGGCTACATTTTGGATGTCCATCCGGAAACCAGATAAATAATCAACAACCATAGCTATGGATAACATGCTAAGGCCTACATGACAATCAAAAAGAGGAGAGGTGAGAGAGGGCCTTGATGGAGGTCCTGGGAGCTATCCAAGAAACCTTGCGGACTTGATTAGAATGGAGAAGTGGGGTCTCTAAAAGGTAGCTCAATTGGCTAAGACTATGTCTAATGAAGCGGAGGTCACTAGTTCAAATCACTCTCCCCCCTCTTATGTGGACATGTCAAAAAAAAAAAGAAAAAGAAAAAGAAAAAGAATGAAGAAGTGGGCTGTGGTAATGCAAGAAGACATCCATTTCCTCCATTTAGTGTGAGAGCCAAGTCACCCCAAAAGATATAATAGGAACTCGCAGATGACATTGTCGTATGCTTTTTCCAAGTCCAACTTGCAAATAGCACCAGGAATTCCCAATTCCAATATGTTGTCCTGGCACTCATTTGCTATATGAACTAAGTCCAGAATTTTCGCCCCCCCCCCTTCTCTCTCTTCCCCCCGCTTTCTTATAAAGGTGTTCTAACAATGTGATATGAGCAATCCTGTCACTTGTTTCATTATGATAGCTGTTATAGGATTTAGGGTTTGTATAAAAAGAGAACAGAAGAAGAGGCTCAATATTCACGTAGCTTCCTTCCTCTCACACTATATACATATTGTAACTTTGAATACAAAGACCAAGATACCCATATAACATATTAACTCTTTCTACTTTCAACCACATGTTCTCAAATTTAAATGAGTGCAATCCTCTAGACAATCCTCCATTGTCAAGCAATATGGGGAAATGATATGATAAAAGTTGAGGTAGACAGGATTAGATCATGTTTGCGAGATGCTCTTTCCTTTCCAGAGAAATTAGAAGTCTATCAATCTTGGGTAGAGAACAGGTCTTGGTTATTTGACCAAGTGAAAGAGTCTCCCACCAACAGAATATGCATCAACCCCTGCTTTGAAATGAAATCAAAAAATTCCCTCATGGAAAAGGTTATTTGAGTCACCCCAAACCTTTCATTTGCAAAGCGCTCCCTTGATACACCAAGGAATTTCCTACCAACTGGAAACCCCTGATAACTCCTCCCACCAGAAATGTCTCTTAGAATCTGCATTGGGACCATAAACTCCGGAGAATGGCCATTCAAATTTGTCACAAATGAATTTAAATTTGCATGCGATAGGCAATGTGCCCACCACCTCTTCAATGTTTTGAACTGCATGTTTATCCCACATTAAAAGGATGTCCAAGGCTCTTGAGGCTGGCAAAACTGACCATCTTGTGAAAAGTGTTAAAGTATTATTTAAATAATTAAATTTACCTATTTCTATAAGCTTAAGTTTTTGGAACAAGTGGCGATTTAATATGATATTAAAGCCAAAGGTCACGAGTTAAAACCTTGATTCCATTATTCACCTCTATTTCAATTAAATATTTTACGTGTTGGGCCTCACCTATTAGAAGGGAGTTTGAGCCCGCATACGAGGGAGAGTGTTAAAATTGTTAGAAATGGGTTTGGGCCTTACTCAACTCAAAAGCTAGCTCAAGAGTTGAGGTTTACCCTTAACCTTATAAATAGCCCATCTTCTTAATACTCAGGCAATGTGGGACTTCCAACACGCCCCCTCACGTGTGGTGGGAGGACATTCAAGCCAACACGTGCAACAAATGGGTGACGGTGGGTCACAGCTAATTGGATGGCTCTGATACCATGTTACAAATGGGTTTGGCATTATGATTTCATAAAAATAATCTACGTTTTTAAAAGATATCGCAAAACGTAAGTTTAAATAATATTGATTAAATAATTAAATTTACTTATTCCTGTAAGTTTAAGCTTTTAGAACAAGTGGTGATTTAACCAAAGGACCGCCACACAAGCTTGGAACAATACCGGCCGAAAGCTGCTCCATTTTAGTTTCTCAAAAAACACTATATTGGGCTTCCTATTTTCTAATAAGTTGCTAATGTTGAGCCTTTTCTTTGAATCATTAATTCCTATAATATTCCAGCTAATAATTTCCAAACTCATATTGGGGTTGAAGAAGGCTTGCCACGACATTGAGAAGGAGAATGGGGTTTAGATGGATTTCTTGTGGAATCATAATTCACTGAACATGACAAATTGAGCAGGACCTTAACTCTTCTAACACCACTACCTGTCTCCTTTTTGAAAGAGCCCGACTTTATGCCCCTTACATTTGGATTCAACTGCAAAGAAAAACTCCTAAGTTGCCTGTTCAAAACTTTCATATGAAACCCCCAAGAATTTTTCTAGCCCATACATTCGTCTCTTGACCTATTATGAGCACTCAATTTGGCATGATCGAAAGGTTGTGGATTTGAAAGAGGGAACCTCAGGGGTAATATGAAGGATACCAGAGGAAGGGAGCACATAACTTGGACTGAAGGGTTCAGGATATACTACAATAGTGGAGTCAAAACAGTTTGAGACAATTGTGAAGGATGATTCTACTGGAGTGAAAATACAGGAAAGGCACAGGGGTCAGCTACATTCCATTCACTTAAACAGCCTTGAATCCACTTGGTTGCTTAACATTTTTGATGAACTGGTGGTGGCGAAGGATTCTAGCGTATATTGGGACCGTTCCATTCCTGGTTTTCCATGTATATCCTTTCCCAACACTGCTTCAATAGACATGGCAGTTTTCTAATTATTGAGGAATATGACAGAAGAGAATGACGTGGGTCTATTCTTGTTCCAGAAGGAAGACAAGGAAAAGGGTTGGATAGGTTTATTTCTGAGCTGAGAATAGCTATTAATTTCTATCAACCATTGCTGGCTGTGAACACAGCGGCAAAGAAGAGGAGAAGCTTCTCTGAGGTCTTGTCTTCCTCAATCCACCAGACAGAGGATGTTTTTGCTGATTCTTTGGAACCATTGGCTAGGACTCCCAAGTGGTTGGCTGCCTCCAAGATTAATTCTGCCCCTATTTCGCAAGTTTGAGAGAAAAATTTCCCTCCTCTTCCGGCAAAACCATCCACTCCGGCGTTCCCATCCGTTCTGGCGAAGCCCAACCGTCCTCAGGCAGAATCTCGTTGCCCAATTATTTCTGCAATAACGGCTCCTCAGAGGTCTATTGTAACTGCCAAAAAGAAAATCTCTGACACGTCCAACAATCCTTTTGGCGCTTTTGACCATGGCAATTTGAGGACTACGTTGGAAAAACTACAGCTGGAAATAGGACAATGTCTTTCTCATCTGGAATCAAGTGTCTGTCAATGTGGGTCTGGACTTCTGGGCAGCGGGCCTCTGGCTGGTAAAGCTTCCAACAACAAATTCCAGAAAGGTAAAGCAAAAGCCCAGGGGTATGGGTTTGGTTTTGGGCCAAAGTTTGTGTTCAAGCCCAGATGAAGGGGTGAGCAGCGGGACCAGCAAAAGCTAGCAGCGTGTGGGTGGGTCCAACAATGGGTCTAGGAGTTGACCCAGGAGCATCTTCGTCTGGGTATCCTCCAGAAGTGGTGGTGCTGGCGTCATCTAATGGTTTCTTCAGCATGAAGACACCAGCCAGTCGTCCAGGTCTCTCAGGCGAGTGTTCTGGTCTGCCTGAACCTCCCAACAGCGACATATTACTCGCCCAGACCCCCTGCTTGCCGTCAACAGCGCCTATAACAAAAGTAAGCTTGGTTTCGGCACTATCTAGGTGCTCTCCAGCAGTGGTAGTGCCGGTTCTGACTGGTGATTTTTTTATATATACAACATTACTTACAAAAAAAAAAAAAAAACAGTTTCCACTGGAAATTGGAGCATACACCTGCCAGACCCATTCTCTGAGCTATGTGTAACCACTGGTAAAGACTTTCTCTTGTTTCATAATTATTTGGGTTCCCACTAGCAGCCACAGGGAGAAATTGACTGTCACCATCTGGCAGAGAAAGCAAATCTGGCACTGGTATCATGTCATATTTAATTTACCTTTTCTTTTAACTTGTCATTCTGTATCATAGTATGTGGACCAAAATGATTGGTTGTAAGATTACATTGAAAACCCTTTTCTTTTGTGCTTTTATTGTTAAGCCTTTAGCATAATTTGTTGGATGTTTCCACTGCCCCTAAGACCTGCATTTTACATTGTTGTGTGTTTTTTACGCCTTTGTATTAGTTCTTGATGACCTCAGATGAGCAAAATAAAAGTAAGTGGTTTAACATCTCATTTTTTGACAGAATGCTGATTGGTATCTTTTGCATGCTTTCCTGTGTAGACAGGATGTTTTTGCAATCCTGGAGCATGTGCAAAATATCTTGGCTTGTCTCACTCAGATCTTCTTTCAAACGTTGAGGTATGTGTTATTGTTTTGGCTCATTTCTGCCCATCTTTATATGATGATAAATGTTTCCTTGCCTAACAATTCCACATTTGGGTATAGGCTGGCCATGTTTGCTGGGATGACTATGATGTAGTTAATGGAAAACCAACGGGAGCTGTAAGAGTGTCCTTTGGTTATATGTCAACATATGAAGATGCCAAGGTAGATTTTGCTATCCCAAAAGCTATGCTCAAATTTTTAACAACTCTTTCCCATGGTTCTGCATTTTCTTTCATTTTCATATTGTCATGTGCGTACATATTCTAGGTAAATTATACCAAGTATATTTCAAGCTTCATCCAATAGACATAAGTTTCTTTGAAATTTCATAGATGGCTCGCTTATTCTTTTTTTTTTTTTTTTATTAAATAAAATTTCAATTGTTGGATTACATATTGTAGATGTAGGGGGAACTAATCATAAATTTTTAAAATATTTATTGGGTTTTTCTTTTTCTATCTTATTTTTCTTTCTTGTTATATATGCAGAAATTTATTGATTTCGTGAGAGGTTCCTTTGTATCATTGCCAAATCAAATTGGATGTGAGTATCACTTTAGAGAAAGGTCCATCCCCTTTCCAGACAAAGGTTACCCTTTTTTTATATGCTGCTTCATACTTTGCTCTGAATGAATTGAAATTTAATTCAAATCCTAACCACTTCTCCATCCAAGTTCCTCTTCTTCTGTCATTATCAATAAGTCCAAATGTCTATACTTAATTATGTTGTCACACTGTGGGCTCTCTTATGCAGATAAGAAATGGTTTGCAGGTTTTATGACCATTCGGGTCATGCTTATTCCCTACATGTCACATCACAATTATTCTAGAGTCGAGCTTATTCTGCCAAAGTTCCTAACTGGGATGAAGCATCTTTTAGGATGTACATACAACTCAAAGGCATTTTGTGTCTTTTGGTTCCTGAAGGTGGACACTTGACACTTTTAACATTATTAGTACAAGCTGAAATATAGGTAGTCATATCCCATCCACAATGCTGTCTGGAAAAGGTTTTTTTTTTTTGTCGAAAAAAAGAAAAGCTTTATAATGCAATATCATCATAGGAAGTTCTGAGGCTTTTAAACTTGTTATAGTACCAAGTGTGGCACCCCACATCGCTTGGGATGGGGATGTGCTTATATATATACTTACACCCTTTTTGACATAATGTGTTTTAAAGTTGTGATAGCCATAAACCTATTAGAACTCTGCAATCAAGCGTGTTTATGCGAGAGTAATACCAAGATAGGTAACCTTTTGGGAAGTCTGGTTTGGGGGAGCCAAAAGCAGACAATATTGTGTCGTTGGGGTGGGGTGTTACACCAAGATAAAGAGATACCTCCCTCTAATTCTCTCCTTGTTAGAATATAAATGATTAAATTTACAATTTCCTATCGCCTAAGCTTTTGGTAGAAGTAGTTGTTTACATAGTATCAGTTACAAAGGTCATGAGTTCGTAGCCTGTCTTTATCATTCACTTCTCATTTCAATTAAATATTCCATGTGTTGGGCCTCATTTATTAAGGAGAAAGTTTGAACCCATACATAAAGGAAAAAGTTAGAATACAAATTAAATGATTAAATTCATTTCTTACTACGAGCATAAATGGAGGTTTAATGCTCCTAACTACCTCGTAGTTGGTATTAGGGTTCCATTCGAATAGGTGGGCCACATTATGCACTAGTTTTTATACCCTTCGTATTAGAAGTAATTATTAATCTTGGTTAGTCCCATAGATTTGGTTGTATGTCTTATGGATACAAATGTATATTTTTGAAATTGGCCAGACATTTTAGTTTTCTATCAATCTTTACATTAATACTAATAGCGGATGTAATACTTGCTTCTATATAACTAGACAATATGATTCCATAGTGGAAAGAAATCACAGTGGAGATGACAAAACAATCTTAATCTAAAATTAGTTAAGAATGTAAACCAAAGAATTTTCCAAGTGACGGGGCTAGAATCAGCTTTTGGGAGGAGGCGTGCTGTGTCAACATGCCTCTTTTGGAGGTGTTTCTGGGGTTGTATAGTTTGGCTAGCAACAAGGAGGCTTTCATCGCGGATAATTTTGGTTCGGTGAGTGGTTCTCGTCAGTGGAACATTAGTTTTGTGAGATCTCTAAATGATTAGGAGGTGGATGATTTGGCGTCTCTCTACAGCCTCTTGTATTCTTATAATTTGGGTGGTGGGGTTGACAAAATTTGGTGGGTTCCGAATAGGAAGGGAAAGTTTGAGGTGAGATCCTTCTATATTATTCTTACTTCGTCTGTTAGTTTCCCTTTTCCTTGGAAGAGTATTTGGCTTACTAAAGCCCCTCCGAGGGTGGCGTTCTTTGTGTGGTCAGCTGCTCTTGGCAAAATTCTTACTTTGGACAATTTGAGGAAGAAAAATATGGTGTTGGTCAATAGATATGGGATGTGCAAAAAAGAAGAGGAATCTATTGATTATTTGTTTCTTCATTGTGAGAGTGCCCAATTCTTATGGAACGCTTTTTTCAGTCGCTTTGGCTTGGTTTGGGTGATGCCTTGGGGGGTTGTGGACCTTTTGCATTGTTGGTGGTCAGGGAGTCGTCCCCGCAGCGTTGTGGGAAAATGGTTCCGCTTTGTATCATGTGGTGCCTATGGTCCGAGAGGAATGGGAGATTTTTCGAGGATTCTGAAAGAAGCTTGGAGGATCTTTTACATTTCCTTTTTAATACTCTTTTCACTTGGGCAGCAGCTTGGCTAGCCCCTATTGTGATTATCTTATCTGATTTTCTCTCTTCTCTAACCCCCCTTAGGCGTTCTCTTGTATAGTTCCTATGTACTAGGGTTGCGCCCCTCTGCGCTTTTTTTATAAAACATTACTTATCGAAAAAAAGAATTATTTATTTATTATTATTATTTTGTAGTTATAATGCCCTTGGAACTTACAAATCTCTCTAATCAACATAATCCTTTAAAAATGTATTAAAGGGATGCATATTTGAAAACAACAAAATCACTTCTTGACTAGTAGAACCATAATAAAATTGATTGCAACACAGATGAGGTCAAAGAGAAAAGCATTTTGCGAATTGCCAAAATATTGAACTTTAGGTTAATATTTTTTTGTGAAATTAGATTGGATGAGAGGATTGAACAAATCAACTTCAGTGCTAAGATATGCTTTGAGATGTCTAGAAGTCCATAAAGACAATGGAATGTTAGTACGAATATTGTCTTGGTTTTTCTTTCAAAGATTAACTTTTAGTACATGAAATCCTCCTTGGCGTTTGGCTGATCGAAAGATGCTGTATTTGTCTAAGGGAGGCAGGTTGACCTTCATTAAATGTACTTTTTCCAATTTTCCTATGTACTATTTGTCCTTGTTCCCCATTTTGATTGGTGTGGCAAAAAGGCTTTAAAAATTTCAAAGAGACTTTGTATGGGAAAGTATCAATGATGAGTTTAAGTTTCATTTAGTTAATTGGTCGAAAAATTGTTCTTTGAAGCTATCGGGTTGTTTAAGTGTAAGAAGTTTGATTCAATTCAGCCATGCTCTTTTGGGTAAATGGTTATGGCATTATGCGACAGAGATGAAGGTTTTGTGGAGATTGGTGGTGGAAGCAAAATATGATAGCACGAGTGGAGGTTGGTGTTCTAAGGAGGTGATGGGATCCTTCGGAGTAGGGGTGTGGATACATATGCAGTTACTATTGTTAGTTCTTGGAGGCTCCTAGGGTTTCACATTGGGAAGCTGTTACTTGTATTATTCGATATTTGAAACGAGTTCCTGGCCTTGGGATATTATATAGACAGAATGAACCAAGCATATTGATGTTGGTTGTCATTTTACTCAAGAGAAGAGTGAGCCAAGCATATTGATGTTGGTTGTCATGAAGTTTGGAGATTAATTGATATGTTTACAACTAGAGTTTATTTGTTCCAAGCTGTGCTTATATGATATATATGCTCCAGCTTGAAGGGGATTGTTAGAAGAGCTTATTAGGGTTAATATGTTATATGGGTATTTTGGTCTTTGTATTCAAGATTACAATATACATATATATATTATGAGAGAGGAAGGCTATGTGAAAAATATGAACATGCTTCCTCTGTTTCTCTCCCGTTTTGCATGAAACCTCTTAACAGTCAATATCTTAGGTCTGATTTATCTCTTAACATTTTTAAATTAGACATACAACCAACATAGGTCCACTACACAACGAGGCTCAACAATATGGGAATTTTTCTTTTTTTTCCAAAGAAAAGATTTCAAAATATTGTGCATTTATTTGACATGATTTATTTAAAATACTCACAATTTTTCAAAAAAAAAACCAAAAAAAAAATAAGAAACGGGTGGCAGCACACCACCTATGGGGTGGTTCAGCCACCTAACATATATTTATATATTTTTGGGTTTTTTTTTTGGATTTTTTTTAGAAAAAGGAAAAAAAGTGTTGGGGGTATTTTGGGAATAAATAGGTCAAATTTAAATTGACAATTTGAAAGTTTTAAAGTGTCATATTTAAACTTTGATAAAAAGTGAAATGGTATACTTGATAAATGTAATTTCAATATTTAAAGATAAACTAGGCAACACACTGTATAGTCTGTAAGAAACAAAAGTAGAGCAACATTTTTTGTCCTTTTTTTTTTTTGCTTCCTCTAAATGACCTGTTATTTAGGGAGACTGACTTCTTGTTTGTCTATAGCTGAATGACCTGTCGTTTGGGTCTTGACTAGACAACATGTCACAGACCGTTAAGCTTCCTTGCCCACATTACCTCTTGCGTGCAACCACAACAATCAAGAATGAAGAGTTTTGATTAGCATAGGTGTGCTGGCGGCAAAGACTCGTCCAAAACGTGTTAGACTCTCCTGAAGGATCTCGAATGTGAGTTTGTCGTGGCAACAAGTGCAGACCAAGTGTAGTTCTAAAAGCACCAATCTTAGTGGCACAAACATGAAATGAAATACATCTAAGTTGAATTTTATTTTTTTCTAGGGACCTGGGACCGGACTTGCTCTGATACCAAGTTGAAAGATGAGGAAAAGGATATTGCCTTATTCCTCGATGATGCTTCATACGCTTACATGGGTTTAGATAGAAAAGTATTACAAACTATTATGGAAAAATACTTATTGAAGATCACATAATAGGAATAAAATCAGGCAATCAAATGTGCTCTTTGTATATTCCGTAGGGGTTTCCTTTGTATATTCTGTGTATAAGGGTTGCGCCCCTCTGCGTTTTCTTTATAATATTCACATTACTTATAAAAAAAAAAAATCAGGCAATCAAATCATCAAGAATCATATTTGGGATTCCAACTTTTGAAAGGATCATGTATTTAATGCACATTCCTTTGAAGTAAAAGTGATAAAACTAGCCCTCGAAAGTTGAAAACTTATTCAGTGATTTGTTTATAAAATGTCTCAAAATTTTACTTTCAAATGGTAATTTTAGAAAATATAAAATTCTAAATTTGATCTTTCAACTGTGGCCTCTATTTGGGAAAAAAAGGGTGTAATGTGGGGCCGGGGGATTACAGCTTTGGTTGTCCTGATTCATTCTATGTTAGTTTTTACATAACGAAATCTTCTTCTTTGTTGTCTCTGTGCTGTTATCTTGTTTGCACTATTGATTCCTTCTCATCATCTTACTTCTCAATTCTTCCGCTCGTATTTATTTTACTGCTGCACAGTTTCCCTAGTAAAACCAAAAGTAAACAACCATGCAGCATTATTTTGTTCTCTCAATGGTGCTTCTGATAGACAGAAACATCACTTTACATAATGCATTATCTGTTGTATCTGGCATCTGAATTGTTAATAAACTACAGGTTCTGGAAGCAGACTCCTGGCTGGTAGTTTCTATCTAAACTCCATTACGATCTACCCTATAAAATCATGTGCAGGATTCAGTACAGCAAATTGGCCTCTGAGTAATACTGGTATTGGATATTGTAATTATTCTTGGCTTGATGAACTATGAATGATGCATCATTAAACTCTTGATATTAATTCTAGGTTTGCTGATCTATGCACTTGTTCCTTTTGTCATAGTACAGTAGCCATTTTATAAATGTTTTGCGTCCCTTTGGTAATACTCTTGTGCGACTCGGACAGCACAATAAATGCCTGCATTTTCCAAAGTTGTGCACACATTACATTTTTTTATGCTTGGATTAACATTATAACATATAGCATCATTAATTTCTTGGAGATAATACTATGTTTTACTAATGCATATTGTTAGACATTAAAGGTGAAGTGTCAAATATTATATTAATGATGATATGATTTTATTTCCAATCATATATCAATTATTCAATCACTGTGCAGTTTGTCAATTCTGACAGTTAAAGTTCCCAATGCTCACAGCTTGAGATAGGTGTACTATTAGAGCTCATAACATCCTCTCTCACCACTCTCCTACAAAGATTGGAAAATCTAATATGAAAACCATCCTGACTGGGAGCTTTTTCCCCATTCATTTCTTTCAGTACCCTAAACACTATGTTTATCAAATGGCCTCTCCAACCAGCCACTGCCTTCAGAATCTATAGAGGAGAGTTGGATTGCATCCACGTTTGGTTTCCACTCTTCTGGTTGATGATACAAGTCCTCATAGAACTGCACATTTCCTTCCTCAAGCTCCTGCTCTGTGAGAGTAACACCATTAGAAGTGAGAGATATAGAATGGCCCTGCAAATTCCTAGAAAGATTTTGAGTTCCAAAGCAGCCTAGCCTTTGACCTAATAAGAATGGAATAGAGTAGTAATATAACAAAGTGCTAGCAGATTTTTGATACAATATTGATCTCATTTTAAATTGAACGATAATCCAATTATTAGATCAGCATTCTCTTCCCATACTTTTACGGGTTGTGTATCATGTGATCATGTTATGTGCATTTCACCTACACTAGTGTTTTTCTATGGTTGAGATACGGGAGATTAGATTCTTTTTGCATTGCTTTTTGTTGTTTGAGACCTGAGTAGCAGGTATACTTCTCGGATATAGTCTGGTACATATTTGATAGTGTTAATTCATCACTTGTCTTAAAAGCTTAAGTTGATAGGAAGGGGCAAATTTAATCAACACTTTAACATTCCCCCTAACGTATGAGCTCAAACTCTTTTTTAATAAGCCCAAAACATGGAATATTTAATTGAAATTGAGGGTAAATGACAAAGTCATGGTTCAAACTATACCATGTTAATTCACTTGTCCTAAATGCTTAAGCCGATAGGAGGTAAATTTAATTCATACCTTAATAATTAGGTTATTAACTGTATTTAAGAATCCAAAATACCATTTTTTCTTTTCCTCTTTTAAATGCACCTGACACTATTGTACACCCCTAAACATGGAACAGGCACACTCTAGCCTTGGCGTGTATGACAGTATAAAGTGTAGACTATGAACATAATTGCAAGGATGGACATTGTAAGGCTTTATGACATGGAATTGACCCTTTCTAGGTGAATAATGTTCTTTTTCAATGAATAAACTAGATGTCCATGCTTGATTCATATTCTAACCATAACTGTATCCTATTTCTTTAGGATTCATTGTGTCAACACATTTTTATCCTGTTTCTACATGCCATGATTTGTAATGAGCACTATGGTTTTGTTGTCCCCGAGTGTTAATGAATTACTATGTCATTGATTTGAACAATATTTTACTTTATATATTTTTGAATTTTGAGCAGGTCTGAGATATGATCGTGAGTGGATTCTTAAAAGCTTAACTGGTGAAATTCTTACCCAAAAGAAGGTGAACTTTTCTCTTTAAATGGGTAGATTGTTATGTAGATAGTAGTGTTGGTCTTAAAGCATGTCAAAGGCGAATGGCAACCTCCAGGTGCCAAGTCCTTGTGTTGTTTGAGGCATGACATGCTAAAAAGGTCAATCTCTCAAGTGAACTAAGATGTCAATTTGTAAACGTAGGACTCAAATTACAAAATAAATAGAAAATTATTGTTCTGACAAACACTGAACTGTCTTTAATATTTAAAAAGGTCAGAGTGAAATGTCTTTATAATTTTAAAAATGTCAATATTTTATTCAACATCTTTTAAAAAGTACAAACTTGTTTAACTTTATCAAAACATCTTAGCACCTAAGTATTCTTAAAAATGTCAATATTTTAAGCCACCATTGAAGTGGACTGTCTTTTGGTTAATAAATTTGCCAATTGATCTTCCAACTTCACCTAAGGAGTAACGGTCTCTTCATTGACTAACTTGTCACAAACAAAATGACAGTCCACTTCAATATGATTAGTATGTTCATGAAAAAAATGGACTAGTGGCTATGTTGATAACTCCCTAATTATCACAGAAATTGTGCCATAGGTGTTGCTACTTTAAAACCAATTTCTTGAAGAAAGTTTCTGAACTAATAAACTCACAAGTAGTGATTCATCAAAAGAAAAATAGGCACACAAGTAGTATGAGATATTGCTCCGTACTCAGCTTCTGCACTAAACCTGGCAACCACTATTGGCTTCTTACTTTTCCAAGTTGCTAAATTACCTCCCAGAAAGGTACAATTAACTTGTGGCGGACCTTCAATGCTTAGGTGTCCTATATAATAATCCACATCTTGGTGATCCTTTTAGATATCTAAGAATATGTTGAACTGCAACCAAATTTGGCATTCTTGGCTTTTAAGAAATTGACAAGCCACGCTCATTGCAAAAGAAATATCCGGACTAGTGGCAAGATAGTTCAACTTTCTGGCCATTCTTCTATACATTTTTTGATGCTCAAGAGGCTCTCCTTGACCAATCATTAGTTTTTGATTTGGATTCATTGCCTTATCAACTAGTTTAGACTCCTAGAATCTTTTATCTTGCAAAAGGTCTAAAGTATACTTTCATTGTGATAAATCGATACCACTAGCTTCTTCTTCGTCAGTGGATCGGATCCCGCTCCAACGTGCTCTGATACCATGTTGAGAAAATAATGGTGGGTTAATTTTCACATAGGATGCCACACTTTCGTTTTTTATTATAGAGGAGATTACACTTCAAGATTAACATGAAGTCTATCAATAAGATACATTTTGTCACAGCTTCTAAACAAGATAGACTACTAAAACAGTCAAATAGATTAAACTACTATTTTAGCAAAAAAGAATAACAAAACAAATATTTTTTAAGTACAAGACTTCCAATTTAATTGAAGTAAAAAGAAAAAAGTTACTTATAATTTATATATGTTTTATAGTATGAAAAGGTGAGTAATTTCCATGAGATTTATATATGCATATATATATATAATTAAGATATCATTAAAAGTGTAAGGTACCCTTATGTACACAAAGAGTACACAAAAGAAACCACTTAGCTTGTAGCATCAAAAAGAAGAAGAAAATCATGATAACGAATTACCAAAGGAGAAACAAAAGCAGCTGTCCAAAGATGTAGGGTGTTAAAAAATAAAGACTTAATCTCTTCTAAAGTCCTATCATGGTCCTCAAAACTTGCCTTTCCTTTCCCTCCATAGACACCACAAAAGGCACGAAGGCTCTATCTTCCATGCAGCAACACTCGGAAGTGATGCCGACAGTCTACCAACAAGGATACAAGTCGACTACTCGTCTATGCATAACCTAAGATAGCCCAAATGACTGAAGAAAACATTGCAAAAGGAACAAACAATCTTACAACTACTCGTCTTTGTTCTTACACATGTAACACCTATCGACCACAATGACATACCGCTTTTGGAGATTGTATATAGTAAGGATCTTTCATAGGGCCTCCGACCAAGCAAAAAATGCTACCCTCAATGGAACCTTAGTCCACTAAACACTCTTCCAAGGGAAACGAAAGCCATCATTACAACCCATGACACAGTAAATAAATTTAACACCAAACAAACCCTCTTTTGGAAGGCACCCAGTGCAACTTATCCTCACCTTCTTGTATCACTCTTACTAAATACAACACCTTGAAAAACGAGACAAATATACCCACCTCCTAATCATGAGCCACTCTAGAAAAGCTTACATTGCGCTGAATGGAACCTTCACAAAGTTCCACATGAACTGCAACAAAAGCATCCTTTGCACAAGCAATACCAAATAAATCTGGAAAAGTGTTCTTAAAAGCCATATCTCCACGCCAACAGTGTCCTACCAAAATCTATCCTTGAAGCAATCTTCCCACCTCAAATCTAGTATGACTTGAAAACTTCCCCCCAGGCCCTCCTAATATTCTTCCATAACCTCCACCCCATACGCCTCAACAGGCTCATTAGAACAACACCCTCCCCAGAACTTTCATATTTAGAGTTCACCACCACTTTCCACCAATCCTTTCTCTCAAGCCCATAGCGCCAACACCATTTGCCTTAGAAAGCATGACATCTTGAAAATAAATACCATTAACATATTCCAGAAGATTTTAACATCGAAAAAGAAAAGATTTGTGGGAGGGGGGGGGAGGAAGTATTTGTAATGGAATAAAGAGTCAAAGAACTGACAACAAAAAAAAGGAAAAATTCTTTTAGAGCAAAGAGAGAGATATGGATGTCCCCAAAAAAATGAAAGACCACTTGTTCTGTGTTCTTGGTGTGGACAGAGGGAGAGACTAAAAAACTGAAAGAAGAAAAAGAAAAAAACAAGAGGTAGTTTCCTGGTTGTGGTTCTAACAAGATGGGCTCTGAACCTTCAGTCTTTGATACAGTTTTTGGCTAATTGTTTCTGCCTTTTGGTTATTTGATCGAACCCATCCAGCCCCACTTTCTGATATACCTTAGTTTATTTTGTTGCCCCAGACCTTTTATATTACTTGGGACAAAACGAAAGAAACAAGTGAACAAAATTGCCCTCCTATTGAAAGTCTATTGATATTGTGTTCAGGATGGAAGTTTGTTTTCCAACAACTTTTTACTATTTTGGAGTATCTAATAGCCATACTCTTATCCATGTCATGTTATGTCAACATGGCTCTGTGAAGTTCAAGTGAAAGGGATGTGCGTAACATAGATGATTCAATTATGTACATAAGTGTTATGTGGGAGTATTTTTAGGTTGACATATTGATTATGTAAAGATCTTCTGTCTTCGTTGTTGGATATTCAGATTCAGTTTTTATCCGAATGACTTGGTTTTGTAGGTTCCAGAAATGTGCCTTATAGGTACTTCAATTGACCTGCATCAAGGAATACTATTTGTAGAATCACCACGTTGCAAAGAGAGGCTGCAGATCAACCTCGAGTCAGAATCTTATAATGGTAGTGGAGAAGAAATTTGTATTCGTGGCCAGAGGTGAGATATAATACACATGCTAGTTATATTTGCTAATTACTTGTTCTTTTGCTTGGCTAGCAAAGAAAGATGAAATCTTTATGTGTAATACACAGCGATAGAAATGGGATATCGATTGGTTGCACTACCACATACTAGCTAGGTTAAGGATCATAACTTGAGCAACAAAAATGTCAATGAGGATGACAACAGCAATGAATATAATACTGCTATGTAACTATCAGAGAAGAAAAAAAGTTGGCACATCAGGATCGGTGATATGTCAGGCAACTTGGAGTCAACTTTGGTCAACATGAAAAGCTTGGCCACTTTTTTGGTATCTGGTCCACTGCAACTTGTTAGAATACATGATATGATTCCATATTAGGTATATATTCCTTATAGGATAATTACCTTCTAGGATTCATTCTAATCATGTTTGATATCATACTTATCTTTATCTTTATCTACCCCAATTTCCCTACAAATAGGAATCATTTGTAATGTAAATATCATTGAGGAATAAAAGCATAATGAAGCCTTATCGGCCTCTTCCGTAGTGATAGATGTAGGTTTCTATCACCAAACCACCCGAAAATCTTTGTTTCAATGCTTTCTATTTCCTCTACTATTTTCTTTCATTTTCCATTTCATTACAAACTTCTTCACAACTTTCAATTCTGTGAAATATAAAGATTTAAGCTACTTAACCAAGACGTGGTTTATTATTGATTTATATATTTTACCACATTATACAAGAAAGGGTTTGTTTTATTTCCCATGCAATAAAAAATGCATTCGCCTTCTTTCTTAGACGCCGAATTAATGGTTCATATTGCCAGATGTACCTGACCTCATTAACTTCTTGTCTTTTACAAGAATGGTTCGGATAATACTAGGCAGATGAAAGGCATCTTGAGTTAGCAGTTTTAAACAGTTTGCTTCATGGACAATGTTGTTATGTCTAACACGTTTAAAATAACAATTCTCAAAACTGTGGAAGAATCATTTTATATCCAAACTATCAAATGAAATGGGAAATGCCTTTTATTCTTTATACGTTATCTTCATCGTATTAAACTCTCAAAGTTGCAATTAAATTGTTATTTGTTGGGTAGATATGAAGGCCAGGGTTATAACAATGAAGTCAATAGTTGGTTTAGCCATGCAGTCGGGCAACCTTGCTGTTTGTTGCGGTGTTCGATGTCCACCAGTTATTATTTGAATAAGAGCAGAAGTGTGGGAATGTGTAGAGATGGGCAGAGCAGATTGAATTTTTCCAATGAAGCTCAGTTCTTATTAATATCCGAGGAGAGCGTATCTGACCTAAATAACAGAATAAGTTCAAGTATGTTCTCATACCGTATCCAGTTTTGCATGAGTTAATGAAGCTTGTTAATTTTCAGTTGTTTTGAAAATGCTTCTTTTTTTCTTATTTTTGCTACATCAACAATACTTAGGAATTACTTGAGGGTGTGTTTATTCTTGGACCTTCCCTTTGCAATATATAGTCATTCAATTAAAAAAACATTGGACCTTGACCTTTATAGAGCGTCAAGTTGCTTAACAAAAATTAAAAATTATACCAAGTAACTTGGTCTGTGGTTAGGACATAGCCAAGAGGTGTGTAATCGAGGTCTTGTTTTAGTCAGAAGTTGGCTTCCCGAAAAACATATTTGGATGCATTGGAACAAGCTCTACATTAACCTCAGGCAGTGTTCCTTTAAAATTAATAAAATAAAAGAATACTACAGATTTAAGCCATTTTTTTTCTCATAGCTGGACTCTTTTTTGCCCTTTGGCAATCATTCTAACTTTTGTATCATTTGGTGTTTTGAGAATATTTTTGAATTGTAAAATATATGCAAAGTATTAATTGATGGTAGCAGATGCAAAGAAGGGTTCTTTCAGAGTGCCAGTTGAAGTCAGTCCAATGAGATTTCGGCCCAACCTTGTCATATCTGGAGGCAAACCATATGCAGAAGATGGATGGCGAAATCTTAAAATTGGGGATAACTATTTTACAGTAAGTTCTTTAAACTTTGAAAATGGGAATGATTACAGCTTCTATTTGTGTCAAACACAAAAGAACAAGCTATGGCTAATTCCTGACACTAACAAAACTTTAGCCTCGTGATGTTGTACAGTTTTACAGATGCAATGAAAAATTTCCATAACCATATTCACTTATGTAATGCTTGCTGCATACATCATCACAAAGTACTTGCATTCCTTTCCACTACTATTGTAGATTTAGTGGTATTTTACCATACCATTTACTCTTTATAATGTCTGTTGCATAAATCACTGCAAAATGATGCAATTCAGTCTTGCCTTCGTTATTAAAAATTTATGCAAACCCTTTGAAATTTTATTTGTGGCTAATGTTTTGTCCAGATTTTGTTATCCTTCTAGCAGATGTGTGGGCGAAAATATGGGAGATGTGAATAATCTTCTTGTATTGGTTTTGAGATGCATCGAGTATAGGAAAATAAAGTTTTTTGTTAATATGCATCTTTCATTGCCAAGTATATCCATACTTAAATGAATATTTGGAAATTTATGAAGCCAAAATAGTTGCATTTTATATCATATATACTTGAGGCCAGAAAGGTCTGTGAATCTGTGCACTTTTCCAGATCAACTTTTCACAGGTCATCTCTGCTTTCTTTCTCAGTCGCTGGGTGGATGCAACCGTTGCCAGATGATCAATCTTGTGAACGAAGCTGGACAAGTGAAGAAGTCAAATGAACCTTTGGCTACTTTAGCGTCATATAGGAGAGTGAAGGTTCGCCAAACTAGACTCCTTTGAATTTTGTTTCTTTGTTGGTTGATTTCTGTTCTGAGTGCATATATATAACACTAAAAGTTACATGGAAGCAGGGGCAGATTTTATTTGGGTTACTACTGAGATATGAGATTGGTGATGGAGTAGAGCAGGAACCTGAGTCGTTGCTTCAAGTAGGACAAAAAATACATCCAAATTCTTTTTAGCTTCGAGGAATAAGTAGGCACGCTTGCCTGCGCTATCTGGAGGACAGAGTTGGCAATCTGTTTCTGGAACTTTAGATGAGCATTCACATTTATCCGTAATTCATACAAATAAATCTCTCAGAATCAAGGTATACTAATAATTGCATTGCAACATCAGAAAAGGGATCAATAGGTTACTTGGCCTCTACAAAGTATTCAAAAAACACTGTTACATTCTAAGCAAGTCAGAAAAAAGAATAATACATGATTCTTTGAAATTTCAGAGTGCTAGAGCGACTATAGGTTCGTAAATTTTTTAGCTTCATTATTTTTATTTCTGATGATGGTGTATGAAAGAATTGATGGACAGCATCACATCGTCATTTTATGTTTCTGTTGTATAATAATTTTAACATTGGTATCAAAGTCGGTTCTTGCGTATTTATTTTTTAAAATAGTGGTTCTTGTATTACATCTATTTTCTACCTCAGTCTGATATCTTGTTTTTTCTTTGGAATTGACAATGCATAATTAAGCATGTAGAACTTGATCTTCTATAAAGAGTTAAAAGTTTTACCAGCACAGAAGGCTGAAATATTAGTGGATAATAAAAGAAAAGACTTCCAATATTGAATGTATTCTTTTCAGAAATAGAAGGTTGACCCATTCATGCCTCTTGACCAAGGACTTTGACTTCTTGTCTCCCGAGGCTAATGTTCTGACTTTCTCGTCATAGAACCCTATTCAGATAATTAGTCCTTAATACAAAGTATTTAAAGAGAGAGAGGGAGAGGTCACTTATTCTGTTTACAATAACAAAATTTGATGGTAACAGTTGTTAGCCTTATGCTAGAGCGACTTTTATTCCTTGTATTCTTGTAACACCTCTGCAATCAAATAAGCAAAAGAATTACCATGGATAGTGCTCTAGGAGTGTAAGATGAGCTCAGCCGCTCGTGAACTTCACTCTGTTAAAGTCAATTAGGTTTCGGTTTGAATAACAAATGAGGTGTTAGTGAACACAATAATATGTTTGAATATCAAACGAGAAATACTCATATACTCTATTTTTACAAAAATTTTAAAAAAAAAATGTATTATGTTAATTTTGTAATAAGAACATCTTACGGGAATTCTTTTCTTAATATGAAAAGATATAATTTGAAGGAAAATGCTAGGGGTTCTCCCTGTAGGTTCTCCTGGTGTTCTCCCAGCTACACGTAAAACATGATTTAAGAAAAAAATAAATTGTAGTGGCCTCAACCATCGTTTTTTTAGGCATTAGCATCAAATTTGAGACATTAGCACCAAATTTGTGAGGCATCAGCACCAAAATTGAGGCATTAGCATCAAATTTAGGATGATCAAATTCATTTTGGGTGATATCATCCCTAAAGGGTTAACCTTTCACCTTTAGGTTTTAGTTTTAAATCCAAAAACAAGTTTTAAAGCATTAGAACTTAAATATTAACTAATAAAAATTAATCTGTTAGCAAAAAAACAGTATTACAATTTTATTTTTTCTTAAATCGTGTCCGTGCACGTAAACGGGACGCAGAGAACACTATGGGAAGAACCCTTAGCAAACCCTTAATTTGAATTATTATTGTTGTTGTGAGTATAGTTTTAGAAAATTGTGTACAAGAGTGTGTTTGTAAATTGTAAGTATGTATGGATATATGTGTATGCACGTGCGAGTTTGTGTATGTGCATAATGAATTTATATACATACATATAAACTCAAGATTAGATTATTTTGTTTACAAAAAAAAAAAAAAAGATTAGATTATTTAATATTCAAGTAAATTTATTTAATCAACTCAAATGATAAAATTTTAACAATACTTGATTAACTGATGAGTAATATGGGTTTGTGAAAAGATAAACAATCATTAAATTTGCTTTATTCTTGTTGAAGCACATGACTGGTGAAAGAAAGGTTGCAATTTTGTAGTCAATAAGAATTTAGGTAAAATATCAGCTAGGAAAGCCTTGGGTCAAAGATTAGTGAGCTATATTTCTTTATTTGCAAAAATCTATTTCAAACAAAACATTGAAAGACAGTTGGACCATCCAGAAACAAACATTTTTTGTTGCAAAATTGAAACATCGATGTTGAATTTACCCAACTCTAAATGATATTGTTGTTTGTCACCAAGGAACGACATCATTGTCATGAGAAAACCCAAAGGCAATTAACCACAATTATTTTATCATGATGATGTCAAAATACATTTACCAATCCCAATAAATGTCAACCCTATGTGTCTCGAAAAAGGATCCTCTCCATTTCAAAATCCCTCAATTTCCTCCATTTAGTGCATTTTGAAGGGTAATGCATTTAATGTACTATCTTCATTAAAACTTTTGAACAATACTACCCTTCCAAATACACTAAATGAAGGAAATTAATGGATTTTGAAAAGGAGAGGATCCTAATACATGTGGCTCCCTGTACAGTACAATAAGTGCCATTTTCCAGTCAGCAACTCCAGCCAATCCTGCATGTTCAGAAGAGGAGCATAAGCATCAACAAGCTACACCAATGACTAATACAACAGACTTCACAATAATATGGACGGTCCAATTCAAGGGGCACCAATGGTTCAAATGGAAAAAGTGATGTTTCGATTTCATTGCTCAGATTGACTGCTTGCAATTCAAGGGGCTCTATTGCTAATCCAAACAATAGAGCAAACACTGTTCAACATAGAGCAATGTTTGAACAAGCTCGGAAATCCAAGTTGCAGTAGCCAAACAATAGAAACAAGAATAAACACTGAAATGAAGGAAAAAGCCAAGAGTTCACTGAAAAACACACACATACAAGGATAATTTGATGCAAAACTTTAAAATAATAATAATAATATTTCGAAACAGGGAAATTTCAGATATGGCTACCTTTATAAATATATATATATAATGTTTATCAGTTTTAAACATCAAAATTGAAGGGAAAACATCAACATCCAAATCCTTTCACAAAAAAAAAAAATCATTTTTTATAATTGATTAATCTAGGTTTTTATTTTAATTTTTTTTCCTTTATATTTCGTTTTAAACTACATATATGAGAACAAATATTTAACACGTTTCAGTTTATAAGAACTAAAATTTATGAATTTTTAAATTTATTAGATATGTGGGTTTATGCTATTAAGTAAAACTATGTTTTAAAATGATCTTATGAACATTTGTCATTTTTGGTAGCTAATTAGTTAACTAAGAGAAGAAAATAAAATTTGTTGTTGATAATCTTTTAAAACTTTTTGAGTAAATTATAAAAAAATAAAAAATAAAAAACCCGGCGCATTGTGTGGGCACTAAGCTAGTTTAGATAATCAGCAAGAGATCACAGTTTTAAATTAGACATGGAGAAGGCGTATGATCATGTTAATTGGAATTTCCTTCTCTACTTATTGAGGAGGTGTGGGTTCGGGGAGAAGTGGTGTTTGTGGATCAAGCAATGCATTTCATCTACCCGGTTCTCAGTTTTGATTAATGGTACCCCTCATGGTTATTTTGGCAGCTCGCGAGGGGTGCAACTAGGTGACCCTCTTTCTCCTTTCCTTTTTGACTTGGTTATGGAGGCTTTTAGCAGATGATTGGCGCTATTACATCTAGGGGCTGATTTGGGGTTCTCGGTGGGCTCTAATGACGGGACTGGGTGGTGATTTCTCATTTACTATTTGATGATACTTTGGTTTTTGTGGGGCTGATGCAAGCCAAATCAGACATATTGGGGCACTCCTTGTGTGCTTTGAGGCTATTTCAGGCCTTAAGGTCAATTTGTCTAAATGCTGCTTTGATTCGATTGGACCCGTGAATGATGTAAATCAGCTAGCAGTATTTGGGTTGTGGGATTAGTTTGTTGCCTTTGAAGTATCTGGGACTGCAGCTGGGGCTTCTTTCAAGCTCAAATCAATGTGGGTGGAGTTGGAAGATTTGATGGCTAGACGGTTGGCTCCACAGAAAGGATGTATCTCTCCAAGGGTGGTAGGGTGGCGTTGATTAAAAGCACTCTTTCGAATTTGCCCACTTATATGATGTCTCTTTATCCCATTCCGCTCATGTGGCTAAGCGCATTGAGAAGATTCAACGAGACTTCCTTTGGGGAGGTTTGAATAGCGAGGCTAAAGCGCATTTGATAGAGTGGGACACGGTGTGCTCTCCTATGGATGAGGGTGGGCTAGGCATCCGCAACATTAGGAGGTTTAATCAAGCTCTCTTGGGCAAGTGGCTCTGGCGGTTTGCTCATGAGGAGTGTGCTTGGTGGCGTTCGGTTTTGGTTGCGAAGTATGGGACGGAGTGGGGAGGTTGGTGTTCAAAGGGCATTCCAGGCCCTCATGGGGTGGGTCTTTGGAAATATGTTTGTCAAGGTTGGCAGGTTTTTAGGAGCCATATCAGATTCGATCCTGGTGAGGGTTCTAGGATCAGCTTTTGGGAGGATTTTTGGTGTGGGGATAGAACCCTCAAGGAGGCCTTTCCTGATTTGTTTAACTTGGCTAGCCTCAAAGGGGCTTCTATAGCAGACAACTTGGAGCGATCCAATGGAGTTATCCAATGGAATGTCCAGTTTACTAGGTTGTTCCATGATTGGGAGGTTGAGGTGGTGGCCTCGTTTTACAAGAGCTTATATGATTGCAAGTTGAGAGGGATTGGGGATGATAAGTTGTGGTGGTTGCCCTCGCACAAAGGAGTGTTTGAGGTCAAGTCCTTTTATCGTGCACTCTTTCCCGAGACTTCATCGTTCCTTGGAAGAGTATTTGGAGATCTAAGGCTCCCCCTAGAGTGGCGTTTTTCGCTTGGACTGCTGCTCATGGAAAGATTCTTACTGTGGACAACCTTAGGAGAAAGGGTATGGTGGTGGTAAATAGATGTTGGCTTTGCAAAGCGGATGGGGAATCGGTTGACCATATTCTTCTGCATTGTGGGACAGCGAGAGCTTTGTGGACTGCCTTCTTCACTCGGTTTGATCTTTGTTGGGTAATGCCGAGATCGGTCAAGGAGTTATTATTAGCTGGTGGTCGAGCAATGATCCGTGCGGTTGTTTGGAAGATGGTTCCTCTTTGTATTATGTGGTGTGTTTGGAGTGAGCGAAACCTTAGATGTTTTGAGGACTCATCTAGATCCATAGAGGACCTCATCCACTTCTTTCTCTTTACTCTTTTCTCCTGGACTGTGGGATGGCTGGCCCCGAGGGTGTTTAGTTTTTCTGATTTTCTTTCCTTTTCTCCCTCTCCCTTAATTCCTTTGTATACCCCAGTGTACTAAGGGTTTGCCTTTGCTTTTAATAAAATTCTGATTTATCAAAAAAAAAAAGTGTTTGGCACAATCACACTAAAACATAGTGTAGTATGTGTCTTCAGTTAATATTTTACTCGTGACATTTCTGCTTTTGCAAATTCTCACACAATCCATAAGTACTTCCTAAAAGCAAATGCTTCTGCAGCAATCTAATAAAAAATTAAAAAATTAAAAATAAATAAATAAATAAAAACTAATACCTCAGCTTGTCATGTTGGCATAGTCTGCAATCTTGTAAACTTGTACTTTTGCTCCCTGTTAAAGCATCTTGTACACTCTGTCAATCCTTTAGATAAAAGGAGCTTCAACATGACCACCCCATCTTGCAAAGCAGCATCAATCTATTCCAAAAAGGTATATCACACTACCAGCGTGAAAAGAAAAATGCCGTAAACCATGAGCACAACGGTGCCCAATATCAACACATCAAATAGAAAAATCAGATGGCAAAGCAAGCATTGAACTGCCATATTTTATATAGATATATATATATAAGAAATGTAATTTCATTAAAACTGCAGAAAAGCACAACCCTAGAATACATGAAGTATACAAGAGAAAACTCATTTAATGAGAAAAAGAACAAAAACAAAATCTGAAAAATTAGAAAACTGTCTATGGATAAAGCAATTTGACCAAGATATTCTTGAGCTCTATCACCGAAGTCTCGCAATCGTTAGAACACTTTGCATTCTTCTCTCTCCATATACATCACATTAAGCCCAACTGGGATATCCTACAAATATCTAAAACGGAACAACTTCCCACCTGACCTCTCCAACACTGCAACAACTCTGTCAACTTTCCAAGCATGACCCATTCTACATCAAAAAGGCTAATGAGCAACATCCATAATTCTCTTGCCATGTCACAATGGAGAAAAAAAATATCTATAGATTTCCTGCTCCTGTTACACATGTTACACCAATACACGACTATGACCTTTCTCGTTCTCAGATTATCCACAGTCAAAATCTTCCCAAGAGCCTTGGTCCAAACAAAGAAACTCATGCTCGATGGAACATTGACTTTCCAAATAGTCTTCCATGGAAATGAAGAACTAGTTGGAGTAGATAAATTTTGATAAAATGATTGTACTTCAAACTTTTGCCTCTTGGATGACATCCACCAAATACCATCTGCCCTACCTTTGTCTCATTCCCAAAAAAATACAACATATTAAGAAACTCAGTCACCAATTCTACTTCCCAATCTTGTACGGTATGATAAACGATAAATTCCACTGAATGTTGCCATCATAAACCTGCAAGTAATGAGCCACCCAAGCCTCCTTACAATAAGCAATACTAAATAACCCCGAAAAAGATTCCTTCAAAGGCTGGTCCCCATACTATAAATCATGTCAGAATCTTATCTTAGTACCATCTCCCACTTCATCATATCTAACAAGCCTCCTTACAATAAGCAATACTAAATAACTTTGAAAAAGATTCCTTCAAAGGCTGGTCCCCATACCATAAATCATGTCAGAATCTTATCTTAGTACCATTTCCCACTTCATCATATCTAACAAAACTTGAAAAAAACTCCCCGCCCCCTCCTAATATGTTTCCACACTCCAAGCCCAAAGGGTTCCACTACCTCCTTAGAACACCAACCTCCACTTAAACTACCAAATTTGGCTTCCACCATCAATCTCCACAAAACCTCCCTCTCCTTTACAAAACACGTAAAATGATAACCATTTGCCCAAAAGAGCTTGGTTAAACTAAATCAAATTTCTTACCCCCAAACCCCCCATTTGCTTTGGAGAACAAACCTTCGACCAATTTATTAAGTTAAACTTACCCTCATCATTTATACCTCCCCATAAAAAATCTTGCTGAAGTTTTTCTAGCCATTTACACCCCGACCGGAATGCAGAGAAGGGACAAATAGTAAGTCAGCAAGTTAGACAAAATATACTTTTAATCAAAAGTAACCTCCCACCCCTTGACAAATACAACCTCTTCCAACAAGCCAGCCATCTCTCCATTTTTTCTTACAATGCCACTCCATCGGTAGACTAGCTACACTACACCCAAATATATTAGCCAAAACATCTACAACCACTTCAAAACCTAGAATAATCTCTGACGTAGAAAGATTAATCTTCAACCCCGATATTGCTCCAAAGCATAGAAAAAGACAACACAAATTGTGGAGCTGTTCACTATTAGCCTCGCAAAGATCAATTTTTCATTCGTAAATAATATATGAGACACCGCAAAATTGTTATTGTTCCTCAACCCCAAGGAAAAACCAGATAATAGCCCTCTATCTACTGTGGCCAACATTATCTTACTCATGCCTCCATAACAACCACAATGGCGAAAAACCACCATGAGTTTTATCTTCTCTGCTCCCAACCAGACCAAGAGGCTCTAAAAAATTGACAACCTTCTCCAATTGTTCAACACAATCACCCCATCCTCTACCTTCATGTCCCTCTAGTATAACAATGAAACTTTGTTGTCCTCCTGCGCCATACTCCAATAACTCCAAAAAACCTCCCATGGCTATTCGCATGCCTATGGGCAATATACACTACATCCCCATACCTAAACAACTTATAAAAATCACTCAAATTTTCTTCCCTTATAAACTCCTACACCGTCATTCACTACCACCTCTTTTTTTGGATAAACTGTCATTCACTACCACCTCACACTCAATTTGCCCAATATCACCGCACGAAAGGTACCTCGCTCCTCTCAACAAAACAAAGCCTCCTTTCCCCTCTTCGTATACTGTCCTTCACCCCTGTTTACCTTACCACTAAAGGTTTTTTAGTGTGTTTGCTATGTTCATACGTTGAGTCTTGGTTATGATAAACTTGATCTTCGTTTTACTAAATGTATCTTCCTTGGTTATTCCGCAACTCATAAGGGATACCGTTGTTATAGTCATGTTCTTCACCATTACTTTACTAGCACCAATGTCACATTTGTTGAGTCTCTTTCCCATTTTCTTGTTGATGCGTCTTTCAACGCATCTACCCTTGAGTCCAATGTCACGTCTATTCCGCTGCCTGTTCCATATCTCTTAAGAGTTTGTCGTGTTGCCTCCAAGCTCAACTGCTCCTCTCCAAGTTTATACACATCAGTCAAGCCCATCAGCTCCTGCACCTCCACCATCATCCTTCCCATCTTCGAATCCGTTGTCACCTGCATCTGATTCCTTGTCCATTGCCCTACGGAAAGGTACATGTTCTTTCACTACTAAACATCCTATCAATCAGTTTGTATCCTTTAGTTCTTTATCTCCTTCCCATTCTTGCTTTATTTTCCATTTGTCTACCGTTTCCACTCCAAAGATAGTGCAAGACGCCTTATCTAGCTCTGGTTGGAGGCCTATGGAATTGGAAATGAAGGTCTTGCACCATAATAGTACATGGGAGCTTGTTCCATTACTGCATCCTAAGAAGACGGTTGGTTGCAAATGGGTATACACAGTTAAGTTTAATCCTGATGGTTTTGTTGAAAGGTTGAAAGCTCGTTTGCTTGCTAAGAGTTATACACAAACATATGGTATTAATTATGATGAGACGTTTTCTCTAGTTGCCAAAATCTCTTCCATCCGTATTCTTATTTATTTGGCTGCTAATCTTGATTGGCCCTTATTTCAATTGGATGTCAAAAATGCATTTTTACATGAGGATTTACATGAGAAAGTTTATATGGAACAACCACCTAGGTTTGTTGCTCAGGGGGAGTATCAGGGTTGTGTCTGTAAGTTAAAAAAGGCCTTGTATGGTCTCAAGCAATCTCCACAGGCATGGTTTGGGAAGTTTTCAACGGCAATTATGGAGTTTGGTATTCAGCGATATCAGACAGATCATTCAATATTTCACTTGCATACAAGTGTAGGCTACATTATTCTTGTGGTAAATCTGGATGACATTGTGATTACAAGTGATGATTCAGGAGGCATTACTCAATTAAAACTGTTTTTACAATAGAAGTTTCATACAAAAGATTTGGAAAAACTAAGATATTTTTTGGGAATTGAAGTTGCTAGATCCTAAATAGGCAATTTATCCCAGAGAAAATATGTATTTTATTTGTTAGAAGAGACAAGTCCTCTGGGTGCTCGTCCTATTGACATTCCAATGGATCCTAACCAAAAAATAGTAAAAGATGAAGGAGAATTATTTGAAGATCCTGGTAGGTATCGTCGTTTGGTTGGAAAGTTGATTACCTTACTATTACTAGGCCAGACATCTCATATACAGTTAGTGTTGTTAGTTAGTTCTTGGAGGCTCTTAGGGTTTCACATTGGGAAGCTGTTACTTGTATTATTCAATATTTGAAAAGAGCTCCCGACCTTGGGATATTTTATAAACCAAATGGACACCTCTAGGTAGAAGGGTTTACTAATGCAGATTGGGCAGTTTCTCACTCATATAGGCGATCTACTATAGGATATTGTACATTCTTGGGTGGCAATCTGGTAACTTGGAAAAGCAAAAAACGAACGGTGGTGGCATGGTTCAACGCCAAGGCAGAATACAGGGCAATGTCTAATACTGCTAGTGAATTAACGTGGTTACAACATTTTCTCCAAGAGATTGGATTCGCCACTCCTACTTCTATCCCGTTATTTTGTGATAATCAAATTGCTATACATATTGCATCTAACTCTGTTATTCATGAAAGAACCAAGCATATTAAGGTCGATTGTCACTTTGTTTGAGATAAGATACTCAGCAGAGATATATCTACACCATTCATGAAGTCTGGAGATCAACCAGTTGATATGTTTACAAAATCCTTGTGTTGGAAGAAGTTAGAGTTTATTTATTCCAAGCTGCCCATATGATATATATGCTCTAGCTTGAGGAGTGTTAGAAGAGTGTATTAGGGTTAACATGTTATATGGGTATTTTGGTCCTTGTAGTCTATGTTACAATATATATATATATATATGCAGTATGGAGTAATGCTATAAATCCTTCTTGTGTTCCTCCAAGAATGATGTGACTCTTAAAATCACCATTGGGATTATGATTGATCATTATTGAATTTTGATCAAATGATAATTTTAAGAGCCACATCATTTTTTGAGAAACTTCTAGAATTACTCATGTAGTATGAGAGGAGAGAGGGTACGTGAAACATAGTCTCTTCTTCCTTTTCTCTTCATGCAAACCCTAAACCCCTCTAACAATATTTTTTTGGATAAGTAATGATTTATTAAAAAATAGCGCAGAGGGGCGCAACCCTAGTACACAGGAAGTATACAAGAGAACGCCTAAGAGGGGCTAGAGAAGAGATAAAGAAACTCAGAGAAAGTAATCACAGTAGGGGCTAGCCAAGCAGCTACCTATGTGAAGAGAGTAGTAAAAAAGAAATGTAAAAGATCTTCAGAGCTTCTTTCGAAGTCCTCAAAAAATCTCCCATTCCTTTCCACCCATAGGCACCACATAATGCAAAGCGGAACCATCTTCCAAACCACAGCACTGTGCGGACGCCCTACTGACCACCAACAATGTAAAAGATCCACCACCCCCCGGGGCATAACCCAAGCCAAGCCAAAACGACAGAAAAAGGCATTCCATAGAAGTTGTGCTCTCTCACAATGAAGAAGCAAGTGATCAATAGATTCCTCATCCTTCTTGCACATCCCACATCTGTTGACCAACACAATATTTCTCCTCTTCAAATTGTCCAAAGTGAGAATTTTGCCAAGAGCAGCCGACCACACAAAAAAGGCCACCCTCGGTGGAGCTTTAGTACGCCAAATACTCTTCCAAGGAAAAGGGAAGCTAATAGAAGAATTTAGAATGAAATAGAACGACTTCACCTCAAACTTTCCCTTTTTATTCGGCACCCACCAAATTTTGTCAGCTCCACCACCCAAATTATAAGAGTACAGGAGGCTATAAAGAGATGCCAACTCATCCACTTCCCAATCATTCAAAGATCTCACAAAACTGATATTCCACTGACGGGAGCCCCTCACCAAATCAAAATTGTCCGCTATGGACGCCTCCTTGTTGCTGGCCAGGCTATATAACCCCAGATAAACCTCCAAAATAGGCACATTGTCACACCATGCCTCCCCCCAAAAACTGATTCTGGACCCATCACCTGGTATGAGTCTAGTATGATAGGAAAAATGCCGCCATTCCTTACTTATATACTTCCACAAGCCCTTCCCATAAGGACCTGATCCAACTTTGGATCGCCATCCCCCTCTCTCTGACCCGTACTTTGCCTCCACTACTTTTCTCCACCATGCTCCGGGTTCATTAGCATACCTCCATAGCCACTTACCAAGTAAGGCGCGGTTAAAGCATCTCAAATTGCGAATACCTAGACCCCCTTCTCAAATAGGAGAGCAAACTTTCCGCCAATTAACAAGATGGAATTTGAATTCCTCACCCATACCTCCCCAAAGAAATTCACATTGGATAGACTCAATGCGTTTAGCAACCGCTGCCGGAATAGGCAGCAAGGAAAGGAGATAAGTAGGGAGATTGGACAAAGTACTTTTAATAAGAGCAATCCGACCTTCCTTAGAAAGATAAGACCTCTTCCAACTGGCAAGAGTTCTCACCGACTTTTCCACCACCCCATTCCAACACGCCTTGTCTTTGAATCGAGCCCCCAAAGGCATACCCAAGTAAGTAATAGGCAAAGAACCAATCTCGCAGCCCAGAGTCTCCACCAACTCACCAATATCACTCACCTCGCCAACCGGCACCAGAACCGATTTAGCCAAATTGACCTTGAGCCCAGAAACTACCTCAAAGCAAATAAGCAAATTACTAATGGTTTGCACCTGCATAAACCCATAAACCCCTCTAACAATATTGAAACTCAAATGATTTTCCTCCGACGTAGAAGAATCCCAAATATCCCATGATACTGAACCAAAATATTTGGGTTGATGTTGTGACACAAAGCAAATCGATCTTATAGTAAATGAGTGAAAAAAATTACAGAAAATGTCATTCATAGTTTGAAAGGGAATCTGTAACAAATTGAATCTGAATGTGTGATGATATTCTTATGCATTGCGTGTATGAAAGATCCAAATTCATGGAAAACTACATATAAAAATGCTGCAAAATGCCCTAAAGTATTTCTATCAACTGGTTTCAAAATCCTAAGAAAAATAAGGTTGAATTAAACATAAAGGTCAATTACATGATTGTCTAACATGATTAAAAGTAAGTAAACACAACTTACTCGTTCTTGAGCCGTTGCATTGAACTTTTGGAGCAAGAATGCTTTGGGATCCATTTGTCCAGGCGGCCTACCAATACCTAAAAAGATAAATGAAATAATTTAGCAGTACAAAAAGAAAAATAAAACATCTAGGAGACACATTTAAGTTGGGACATTCAAACTAACCAATTCTTAGCCGAGGAAATTCTTTGTTGCCTCTAAAATGAGAGATCACACTCTTTAGCCTAGTTCAATTATAGAAAACCAAAAAGTAAATCACTACATACATTCCACAAAAAAGCACTTAAAAAAAAATGCCAAAACTAAAACTCTACGTCTTCTTACATAAAAACAATCCCAAATCCATTAACATATTAAGAAAATGACACAGATCAACACTCTTACTTGGAGACCAAAAAGAAAACACTTTCTTTACCAGCTACTTAATTAAAACTCTGGAAATTCACCCATTCAAATATAAATTGTGTAAATCTGCATGTATGACTAACTAGGATGCAACAGATTCCACTGCATAGTATATTTTTACCCACCACTAGTGCTCACCAAAAACAGAATGTAAGCACATCCCCTTCAACCAAGTCTTAAGTAATGTAAACCCATATGATGTCCTAAAAGCAGTCAATTGTAATTCAACAAAGGCTGGGCAATGTAATATATCAACAACGTTTTGCGAAATAAATCATCATTTGAACTTTCTAGCATACAAAATTCCAGACCAAAACAGTGGCTCAATAACAAAAAGTTAGAAGTAATATTTATAAATATTTAAATTGAGGGTACATGCTTGCCGTCTAATCAAAGACAAAGAGTAGGGGAAAAAAATTACTGGATCCTTGTACTTGTTTATACATTCTCTTTAAACTTGCATATGAATTAAGCCATTTGAAATGACACAATGAAGCTGACACAGCAGAAAAATATTGTGAAATAGGGAATCATTCAAACAGAAGCAAGCCTAGTCATGATCATACTCCTATTTGAGAAAATTAGCATGTCCCTTTCGTGCCAGACAAAATGAAGAAGCATTTAGGGTAACAATATGATTCCACTGATCATCCATAAAACAATCTAAATTTTATTTCTTCCGTGTTACCATTATATCTCACTACGGCAATGATTCCCTTTCATGCTTGACCACTAATTTATTATAGTTCAAGAGAAAGATTTCAATCTCCTACTCGATAATTGAACAAATTGCCTCCACTCTCACTTCTATCTCTTGTTACCATTAGGAATGGAAGAAGATTGAATAGAATAGCCCTGGTGTTAGAGTATATGACAAGGCTCTAACACTTCGAATTGCCATTCTCATTGCCCATGAGGAAGTAACTATTTGAGGAAAAGTTATTCCTCTAAAACTCTCTCCTAGTATAGAGTTCCAAGCTTACAAGTCATTCTATCAAAGCAGCATCCTAGCATTAAAAAGCATTCCTTACTTATGCATCATTAGCAATTGTATGTTATATTTCAAATGGCACCTCCTCTCACTCTAAGAACAAGGTGGAGGGTGGAATCGTGCTATAGAAAAACCTTTTGGCATGTGTATAGGTCATATCAAACATTCACCACAATTCTCAATATATATATATATATATATTTTATGATGAGGAACTCTTCCAAGACAAGGTCACTTCGTGTATCTACCCCTATGAGGTAAACCTTAGACCCGTGTAAAGTGCCCTCTCCAAACAAATCGGGTAATACTCCGGCTTCGCCAGCAGGTTAGCCCCAAAGAATTGCTTACATCCCAAGGTGAATCAAACTTTAAACCTGAAGGAAAGTCACCAAAACCAAGGCCCTTACCACTTGAGCCAACCCCTTGAGATAAATTCTCAATTTATGTATATACAGTTAAATACTCATATTCCTTCCAAAATTAGAATCTTTTATCTCCATCATTTGCCTTTACAACATAGACTACTCAAATTATAAGAGAGAGAGAGAGAGAGAGAACTCCCCAGCATCTGAGTGAGATCTAAATTCACATCAAGAACATTTGCAAAATCAAACCATCATCATCATATTAACATATGCTTAAGGATGGAAAGCTACTTAAACAATTAAGATGGTTGCTTTCTCTACACACCCGTTGTGGCTTCCATGACCTCCTTTATGGATAATACGAAGCACCCCACAAGGCAAGTCCATGTCATCGTGAAACTAGAGTCATAAAACATTACAGCAGCATAAATTTTGTCAATTGAAGAAAACCTAAAAAAGGTCATGCAAGGGAAAAATTACCACAATCACACGATTAAGAGGTAGCTTATAGTAAGCTGCAAGTGGTCCAATCTGCAGTCAATACCAAAAAATAAATAAAAGACTCATTGCATAAAACCCATGTGAGATTCCAA
Source organism: Carpinus viminea (assembly GCA_013348765.1). Taxonomy (NCBI): domain Eukaryota; kingdom Viridiplantae; phylum Streptophyta; class Magnoliopsida; order Fagales; family Betulaceae; genus Carpinus; species Carpinus viminea. The sequence goes on along the minus strand of CP054672.1, from coordinate 32,532,512 downwards.
ATGTAAAGAAAAATTTGCTAATGTGATCCACATTTCCACAGCATATATCTTAAGCTGCTAAAAATACAAAACCAAACCACTAAGGAGTTGCAAAAAAGACAAAACAATACACATGCCTCTCTGTCTTATTAAATATGTGTTGCATGAATATTGGAAAGAGAATGAGGGAAGAAATTACACATTGTGCAGAGTACAGCTAAAGCATAGAAGATAACTCGTAAATCAAGTCAATAGGTAGTTGCACTCAGTCTTGGTAGAATAGCAAGCTTATAGAACAGTAACTCCCATTTATTATAAAAATAATCTTAAATTATTCCTGATCGCTTGATTTGTTAATAGGGTAAATATAAATTTATTCCCTAATTAATCACATCATTTCAATTCACTCACTTGGTTTCTAAAACCAACTTTTAACCCCTTAAGTTTTTTGAATTTTGCATCACTTCTTCCATCCAAAATCATAAACTGCTAAGAGTAAATATCTGAGTCACTTACAGATTCACCACTAAGATTCATATAGGTTTGAGGCTTTGCAAGGAAAACAGGGACCTCACCAACAAAACCTGAGGTTATTACAAAACAAGCATGAATTTAACCAACAAAAACAAATAATCGAAGAAAAGAAACAAAGTGGCATGCCTTCCCCAAAGATAGCTTTGCAGTGAACTTTGTTAATTGAAATCCCTTGTGATTCAGCAAATGCATCAATCAACTCAAACCCCACCTGCTTCCAAACATGTTTAGATGTATTGTGAAGTTAAATAATAATTAAAGAAACTGAATTATTATTGTCTTGAGATGAAAGTTTTAATGTAATACATTATGTCTCGTTCCTTTGTACTTCTCCCCAGGGTTGCCCAACCCTACAAAGAGCCATGGGCGTGGAGCAACAGTGCAAAAGCAACGCCTATTTAACCTGCTAAGCATCTCCTTTCATATCCTACACCAAATCGTAATCACCTGCAATAATGTATTTTAAATTTAATTCTGAAGAACTTAATTTTAATTTATCTTTGAGAACTATTTTTCTCTTTTACCTGCAATATCTTCGTGGGCTGACGCGGTGGGTTTTACAGTGCTGCAACGTCGGAGCAGTGTCGCTGGGTTGACTCAGTGGCTGACGGCGTCTCTAGCGACGAAGGCAGGAAGTGGAGGGGTGGGAAGCAACCGTGAAGGGTGTTGCAATCTGGCTGTCGTGGGTGTATATTGGTGCAAGAAGACTGTTGTTTGGCTGCACATCTTGGTGGGTATTTGTATTCCAGTACACGAATAAGCTTAATCCAGTACATGGGGAATGGACAAAGTTTTCTGTAGACCGGGTTTGGAGGGACAGATTTTTCCTTCAATCTAATCTGTAAAAGTGATATGTGTTCCTTGAACATATGAGATGCACATAAGTTTTTAATAATAGGGACAAAATTGTAATAAATAATATTAAAAACTCATGTACATCTCACATGTTATTAAAAAAATGGACACATGTCACTTTTACAGACTAGGTTGGACGAATTTCCTCCAACCCAATTTGAAGGAAAACTCTGTCCGATTAGGAGGAATTTTTTTCAACCTAATCTATGAAAATAACATGTGTCCCTTAAACATGTCCAAACTGGGTTAAATAAATTTCTTTCGACCTAGTATATAAAAATAATATGTGTTCCTTGAACATGTGAAATGCACATATTTTTTTAATAGTGGGGACAAAGTTGAAATAAATTTCAGGAGTAATTACTTTTTCTCCTCATGAACTATGACACATTTTTACTTTACTCCCATTAACTACCAACCATACTGCTCGAGCTCTTATAAACTATTATTTTGTACTCAAAATTCTCATTCCATTAGTTAAAGGCGTTAACAACAAACAAATTAATGAGTGCTTATATCAAATTACTTGGAGGAAAAAAATAAGGGGAAATTATCCTTTCTTCCCATAAACTACCACATGATGATCATTTTTCTCAATTAACTACCAACTTTACATTATTACCCCCATCAAACTACTATTTTGTTATCAAAACTCTCTTCTGTCAATTAATGTTGTTAAGTTAGACGGTCAATAGTATTATTAACGTCACTGTCCACGGCGTCTATATTGTTTACTATACTATTCACAAAATTGATCGTTCGACTTAATAACTTTGACAGATGAAATGAGGTTTTTTGTAATGAAATGGTAGTTTGATGGGATAGTAATGTAAAATTGGTACGTAGTTGATGAGAAGAAATGGTCATCAATGATCATTACGTAGTAGTTCATCGGAAAAAATGATAATTTTCCCAAAAAAAAATGAAGAGAAACCAAAAAAATCAATAAACGATGCTTACATAGAACTTCATATAATCTTCACCGGAGCACAATGACATGGGCGGCTGTCCAAACAGAATGCTATGGGCTTTCACAATCCCTTCTTCAAGAACCCTCAAACCCTCGTCCATCATTATAAGCTGCCTCATCTTTTGACCCCTCACAATCTCAAATTCCATGATGGACAGAGTTTTCCTCCAAACAGATTCCTCCAACCTAATCTGTAAAAGCGACACGTATCCATTTTTTTAATAACATGTGAGATGCACATGAGTTTTTAATATTATTTATTCCAACTTTGTCCATGTTATTAAAAAAACATGTGCATCTCACATGTTCAAGGGACACGTGTCACTTTTACAGATTAGGTTTGAGGAGATTCCTCCAACCCAGTTTGGAGGAAAACTCTGTCCTTCAACGATATACCCAGTACAAATATCAACCTATTTCATCCACAATAACCCAAACATCAATATTACGATACCTCAACCATGCAGAACAACAAAAAAGACACCAGTAGAAAAACACCCACTTTCTTGTACGGAAAACTTGTTCAAATGTTGCTAAGAAAATCAAAAACAAGGAAAGAAAAATGATACTGATGCTTTAGTTCTCTCTGTTATGCATCACTATATTGTAGAAGCCAGAAGGCACATATTTATTGATACATACACAATAACACACACATGGACTATCTGATTTGACATTGGCATTGGCCTCTTAAAACCTATCAATTCCGTTGCAAACTATTCTTCATATATTTGCTTACAAATATCAATGGATTTTGTGTTGACCGTTTCATCAACCTATCGTAATAACTAAAAGAGAATCGATATGTTTCCCCAGAATTTCCCTCTCCAATGCTCATGCCAGCATATCTTGATGGTAGATCCTACAGTGATGTAGATTAGGATGACCTATCTTATCTTTTAGTCTTTTATTTAAATTAGTTTTCTTTATTAGTCTTTTATTTAAATTAGTTTTCTTTATTAGTCTTTTAATTGTTTTAGTTTACTTTTCCTTCTAGTACGCGGTTTTATATTACTTTTCCTTCTAGGATGTGTAATCCTAGTTTATCTTAGATTACTTTTCCTTCTAGGATATGTAATCCTAGTTTATGTTAACCTCTTTTATGTTTTAGCCTCTAAGCCTATAAATACAGGCTTAGACCCTTTGGAAAAACAGTTTATTATTATTGAGTTTATTTAATAAGAATACTCAGAGTTGAGTTTCTTGGTTATTTTCCTTCAGGCTTTAGATAGCATCTTTTGCTTAGAGAAGATTTCTTTGATTTTGTGATAGTCTCACAATCTTAGGAATATTTATCTCTTCTATTCTATTTTTTCTTGATTATACATGATCTAACCTCATCAGGTTGGTATGAGCCAGTCTCTTTCCATGGCGCCAGATCACAAGGGAAGGTAACCACTTTGCACAATTGGAGAACGTGAATGATCGCGAAGAACCAGTTAGAGAAGAATCACCGCAACCTATCAAGCACACTCAGAGGCACAATTTACAGCTTGAGGGAACAAATTGCAGCCCTCACAAAACTATTGTCCATTGGGAGTGGTCAAGACAGACGTCAAGATATACCCTCACCGCCGACTGAGGAGGAAGACGATATGTGGAGGATGAAGACGGAAATCCTTTTATGGAGCGCAGAGTGCATAGGCATCAACCCCTTCGGGCCAATCGGTAGGAATCCGATTTCAAACTCGATATACGGAATTTCAAGGTTGCTTTCAACCTAAAGAGTTCCTGTAACAAAAAAAAAAAAAAAATCAACAAAAAGAATGTGCCTAGAGAGCGGAAATTAGGAGTCAATCGGTTATGGAGAAGGAAGATAGATTTATTGAGGAAGATTGCTTGGTAAATTGGGCCTTCCACCAATCTATGACACCTATCCCGACGAAGAGATGAGTTCTATACGTCAAGTTGATTTCCTTGGAGTAGATGCTATCTTGTCAAAAACTTTCAATCAAATTTGTGATAAAATCTATGGAGCGGAAACAATTTTTTTGTCAAAGATTGAAAGGGTCTTTGTGAGTTCTTTGGGGATTCGTATGGCTTGTGGGAAGAGCAAAGCAAGAGAGAAGCATAACAAGTCTACACAAAAAAGAGGTGTGTGGGGATTTCACAACAACCATCAAGATACTTCACTAATGAAGATCACTATGATTATTTTGGGGCGTGGCCTTGCTGTAAAGTTGAGAAGAGACTATTGGAATGAGTTGACCGGACATCCAAAAGACCGTGGAAGAGACCGGTCAAATTCGAGGACGAATTCTCTCCAACCTGGGGAGGATGATGTAGATTAGGATGACCTATCTTATCTTTTAGTATTTTATTTAAATTAGTTTTCTTTATTAGTCTTTTAATTGTTTTAGTTTACTTTTCCTTCTAGTACGCGGTTTTAGATTACTTTTCCTTCTAGGATGTGTAATCCTAGTTTATCTTAGATTACTTTTCCTTCTAGGATATGTAATCCTAGTTTATGTTAACCTCTTTTATGTTTTAGCCTCTAAGCCTATAAATACAGGCTTAGACCCTTTGGAAAAACAGTTTATTATTATTATTGAGTTTGTTTAATAAGAATACTCAGAGTTGAGTTTCTTGGTTATTTTCTTTCAGGCTTTAGATAGCATCTTTTGCTTAGAGAAGATTTATTTGATTTTGTGATAGTCTCACAATCTTAGGAATATTTATCTCTTCTATTTACTGTTTTCTTGATTATACATGATCTAACCCTGCATCATACAGCCTACAGGTAGTATCCATAACTCAGCACAACATCCAAGGGGACAAATGTATAGAAAAAATACAGCCAAGTAAACTTCCTCTCCAGAAGAAAATGCATCACTAAGACATGCATCAAATGATGGAACTGTCAAAAATCGACATAAAAACAAATCTAGTTCTTATTTGTATGCTCTTCAAAAAAAAAAAAAAAATCTTATTTGTCTGGAAGAAATCGATTTGGTAAATGACTGGATGCATACAGATATACGTTAAAAAAGGGGAAACAGGGAAGAAATGAAAAGAAAAAAGAATGAAAAAGGACAAAGCAACAGGCAATTTTTTTTATAAGTAATAATCAAGTTTTATTAAAAGTGTACCTAGAGCGCTCCGCATATGGTGCTAAAAAAAGAAAAAGGGGAAACTTTAAAAACCCCCTGAACTTTTACTATTTTTGAAATACTCCTTCGAACTTTAAAAACTCTAAATTTATCCTCCTAAACTTTCAATTGCTTTTATTTTGGACCCTTCCGTACGTTTTAGGGTTTAAAGACCAAAATATCCTTAATTTTTATTTTTTAAAAAAATAAAAAACATTCTAGAAGTTGAAATTTTATACAAAAGTCACCGTTTAAAATTTACTGTTTAAAATTTCAACTTCCAAAACGTTTTTTTATTTTTTAAAAAAATGAAAATCATTGATTTTGATTTTTTTTTTCAAAAATTTTAAACCCTAAAATATACGGAAGGGTCCAAATTTAGAGTAATTAAAAGTTCAGGGGGTAAAAAGTGAATTTTTAAAGTTTGAGGGAGTATTTCAAAAATAGTGAAAGTTCATGGGGTTCTCTTAAATTTCCCCAAAGAAAAAAAACCCACCCAACACAAGAAACCCCAAAAACCCACCCAAAATCCCTCAAAAACAAACACCCAAAGAAGAAGAAGAAGAAGAAGAAGCCTCACTTGCAAATTCCTTATTTATCTTAATAATAGATGGTCTCTGAAAGGACTGTTCCTGGAACTACTGTTTGACGGGACAGGAGTGAGACTGGGTTAAACTTTGACTCGATTCAGTTGATCCCTCTTGGCTCTTGGCTCTTCCTCTTGACTTGGCAATACACACGGTGGCTGGCTGGCTGCGCCTACTCTGGAACAACTGAGTTGTGCTCAGGTTGACCAGGTTATATAGACGCTTCTGTCTGTCTACTCACGGGTCGCGACTCCAATACTCCATCAATATATTTTTTTCTTTTTTTTAAACAAAAGCATGCAAATGCTTCTTCTTTTCTTGTGTTTTGGAACCTTAAATATTTAAGGCAATCTGGTATGCATAATGTCTTTCAGGAATGATTGATGATGATGTGGTGATATAATAAATATCCAGCTATATATATGTGTATATATATATATATGTGTGTGTAAGTTTTCATAAGGATTGGTAATAAATTTGTCATAAATTTTAGGTTTCCGAAGTCGTTAATAAATCATCACTTATTGCAAGGATAAATGTTAGAGGTAATCAAACTTTGAGATGTGATATAGTCACAACATACACTCAATAAAAACCTAATTTCTCTTTTACGTGTCATTTAAAAAAAAAAATTGAATTCAAAACATAAATTAAATTTTTTTTTTTTAAATGACATGCCATAAATAAGTTGAGTCTTTGTTGTGTCTATGTTGTGACTTTAACATTTTTCTAAAACTTTTATAAAAAATTAAAATGGCCGGGTTTCAAAATGATATAGAGTTTATTCATTGAAAATTATCAAAACAATTAATTAAGAAAAATGTTACAGTACCAATAAATAAGTTCAATCTACATCATTTTGGCACTCTTTTTCTTATTGTAACAAATTTCAGTACACAACATTTCTCTATCCCAAAAGGTTAATCATTTAAACAATATTTTAATATTCTCTTTTACACGTCGGTTCAAACTCCTTTCTAATACGTGAGACCTAATGGGTAGATTATTTAATTGAAATAATTAGAGAAAATTAACAAATTCAGAGTTTCTACCCTTCATAAGTATATATATGACGATGGACTTGCACATGGAGAAATAATTGTAGGCATATATGGCAAAAGTCAAAAACTTGATTTTCATCCACAAATAAAATTCAAAAGCCCTCCTTCCGTTGAATTGGGAGGATATAGCTAGTTTAGTCATAGGAGGAGATGGTCCAGTCAATTATGTCATACGAGTTACGACACTTACCTATAAAGTTTTCTTTTTTGATTATTCATTCAAACTAGCCTTGAAAGAGGAAAGAAATAAATTATATCTAATTGTTGGCTTTTTTGGTCTTTGATCAATGCCCCAATACGATGTCGTCAAATTGGAATAGCAAGTGGAATAAGTACAGATATTTTTGACATGTTCATGCAAAAGAAAAAAAGGAAAAATTTTGAATAATTGATCTTCGTTTTGTTAGGTGTACTACCCCATAGGAAAATGGAGTATGAAGATTAGCAGCTATTCACAGTCAATATTTTATTTAAAGCTATATTTGATGTTATTTCATTTAATTTTTTTTTTTTTTTAAAAAAAGGTCATTTTCATTTCAATTACGAGATAGGAAAAAAAAATGGTAATCCAATTTTATTGGCACGGGGCCTGTCGTTTTGTCTATAGTCCTGGTTTTGCTTGACTTGTATATATCACGATTCAATTCACCACACTAATAAAAATTATATATAAAATTCAAGAAACGACCAAAAATTCCTTCTTTATATATTTATTTATTTTTGGAACTTTCTCTGCAGCGATGACCTCGTCATCTTCTGGAAGCATATAAATGGGTCTAGAAAAGAGACTTCTTTCAGAAGAATATATATATATATATATATATATATATAACAAAAACAATGTGCCACGCACAATTATGTGGTCCTGCCCAAATAGCAAAGTTTAATCCTTTTCACGTCTTTTATATATAACAAAATTAACCACGCAATTTTGTGACTTTGAAATTAATCTCATAATTCAGAAAACGTTCACTAATAAATTAATTTGGTTTAAATTATTAAAGAAAATGTAATATCATTTAATAATCAAGATATAGTACTTGATACAAAACGAATTAGTCGGGATTACATTTGGATATGAGTCCTAATCCTTATTTATGATGCCTAAGTTATTAAAAGTTTCTGAATAGAAAAGGGAATGTGAAGGAAACTTACCCTTAAGAGTTTTCTCCTTCTCAAACTCCTTCCTCTCTAAATTAACTTACAACACATTCAAGCTTTCCACTTGCCTTTCTCTTGATTGTTAGAATGTTTGGGAGGGAGATTTCTTCCTTCTTTTCACGTTTTTAACCACTTGAATTTACACACATTGTACATTCTCGTTCAAACGGAAGATAACCTCATTCGAATGGGCTTGTGTGATTGCGTGATCACTTCTCAATACTAATTAACTTAGAGCATTCCCAAAGGAGGAGGTAAATGATACTTTTATCTAAAATAGCTCTTTAAATTGATAAATTACCATCTACATTGAAGAAGTTAAAAACGATGTAGAATATATATTTTATTAAATGAGCTAAAAAAAATGTACATATAGTGGCACTATTCAAAGAGTTATTTTCCTAAATTTTCTTCCCACATTTTTTTTTTCTCCCACTATCTCTCCCAAAATTTTCTTCTCACGTTTTTTTTTTTATTGTTTCATCTCAACTGTTTTCTCTTTTTTCAAAATTTTTTCCTACTATTTCTCTTTCACATCTAATTTTTTTGAAAATTTTGTCCTATTATTTCTTTCTCCATATCACTTTTTTCTCAAAAGTTTAAAAATAAGATATTTAAGAAAAATATAAACATTATAAAAATAAAAATATATATAAATTAAATAATTTGTAACCGCACAATAATGATGAACAATATAGAATCAAAATAGAAATCAAGAGAGAAAGTAAGACACAGATTTAACGTGGTTTGGCAATTTGCCTACGTCCACAAAAAGACGGCTATTATTCTGATAATAATTAAGGTTTACATCAATGAGATATATAAATAGGAAAACACCCAAAACCCTACTCATATGGACGCACTCCCGCTCCGTGAACGTCGCTATCGCGACGTTCACTACGCTCCCGTCTACTTGACCTTTTCACTGGTCTTAATATAAGCTACTAATTCCAACAAATAATGTAAATAAAAATATAACTAATTAGATGTATGAGATCCTTAAAAAGTTATTAGCTAAATTAAATAAATTAAGTTTTAAAGATCTATTTTACATTAAAAAAAAAAAAAAAAACCCTCTTCCACTACTGTGAATACTCTTATACGTGCTGTGACCTAATTAGCGGTTGATTTTCACTTACCATTAGATCGCTTTTAAGAATACTTTTTCATTGGAATGCGATCACCCAATATTTGATCCTACCCGTTTGTTTTTCAGCACACGTTTCCATGACACATGGGATTTTTGGTCTCGTTAAAACGTACAGGATATTGCAAGTCGTCTAACTTGGATTTTCAAGCCCTTTTTTATCTAATACCCACAGCGCGCTCAATCTCATTCGATCTGAAAAAACACATACATACATATATATATATATATATATATATATATATATATATATATATATAGGGGTGTAAACGACTTGAATTTGAGTGAGCTTTTCTTATTTGGATTTGTTTAAATTTTATTCGAGTTCGAGCTCGAGCTGAGCTTAAGGACAAACCAAAAAATCGAGCTCGAGCTCATAATAAGTCGAGCCGAGCCGAATCAGTTTGCGAGCTAACTCTTATATTTAATTTAATTTAATTTTTTATTATAAATTTAAACTTTAAGTATTCTTAAACGGCTCAAGAAAGCAGTTTGCATATGAGCATTTGCTTAGTTTGACTAGTCAAGTATGGAAATTTTTGTCAATACAGCAAGATATTTAGTTTCAAAGAGAGATAATATGCATCATTTTATAAAAGGATGCATATTAAAAAAAAAATCATCAATTTTTAATATTAATATGAGCAATTATATGAACAACTACCAATTTTTATATTTTTTCACGAACGCGAATCGAACCAGTTTAATATTCGGGAATTAAGTGTTGGTGAAGCAATTCATTTAATATTGAGTCGAATATGCGAGTCGAGTCGAGCTTACTCACGCACTTAACATGCGTGTGTGTGTATATATATATATATATATATATATTATTCCGTTCATCACAGCACAATCTATGGAGAAGAGTTAAAAAGCCAATCCCAATTTAATTAATTGTCGCCGTGTCCCTGTACGCAATTTTACGTACGTACAATTAACACGGAATATATATACAAGTCAAATAAATTATATTATATATATATTTGTACTGGTTTTGATTGGAAAGTCAATCCCCTGTTTTCCTGTATTGCTCTTCCGAAGAAGAAAAAACAAAGTCATATAAATATAAATATAATAAATTTAGTAAGACTGCTTCTAAGTTGGCTGGGCCCATCAAGGCGCGAGAGTCAGAACGCATGACTTGACCTTTTAAAAACCTAACCCTTTATTATTGACTCTCGCGATCAATCTTCACAATGACAATAAAATTATATAAATATAATAGAAGCTTCTCTAGCTTCCATATGATTGCTTCCTATAGCTAGCTACAACCTACAAAGGAAAGGGAGGGAAGGAAGGAGAAGATCGATCGATGATCATGAGTAGTAAGGAAGAAAAGACGATGATGAGTAGTAGTAGTACAAGTAAGGAATTGGGTGAAGATGCAATATTGCCAGGATTTCGGTTTCATCCAACTGATGAGGAGCTCGTTGGGTTTTATCTTCACCGGAAGGTTGAGAAGAAACCCATCGCTATTGAACTCATCCAACAGATCGATATCTACAAATACGATCCCTGGGATCTTCCAAGTAATCCCTTTCTTTCTTTTTAACTCCATCTCTTCTGATCTACATATGTTTATATATATACAGAGAGAGAGAGAGAGAGAGAAAGGTTGCATGCCTTTCATCTTTCATAAATTATTATTAAGGGTTTATTTCTTGGGTAAATTCTGATGAAGGGTTTGATTCTTTCAAGCTAATACATATGTGTATATATATACAGAGAGAGAGAGAGAGAAAGGTTGCATGCCTTTCATCTTTCATAAATTATTATTAAGGGTTTATTTCTTGGGTAAATTTTGATGAAGGGTTTCATTCTTTCAAGCTAATACATATGTGTATATATACAGAGAGAGAGAGAGAGAAAGGTTGCATGCCTTTCATCTTTCATAAATTATTATTAAGGCTAGGGTTTATTTCTTGGGTAAATTCTGATGAAGGGTTTGATTCTTTCAAGCTAATATATATATATATATATATATATATATATATATATATATATATATATGGTGCCTCAGAAAATCATAGCTTCTTATTCTGAGAACCGATCGAAAAAGTTTTTGACTTTTTTAACGTACCCTAGAACCCCGTTCAGACCTAAAAGATTATTATTTCATTTCATTTCTTGGGTTTGTTTCTATATATAAGATCATTGAGATTATACCTGTATCTGTCTCCTTTTGTTTATGATTGATTATATATATTTGGTTGCAGAAGGCAATAGCAGCAGTGTGAAAGAGTTGGAGTGGTACTTCTATTGCAAAAGAGGGAGAAAGTATAGGAACAGCATAAGACCCAACAGAGTTACGGGGTCTGGATTTTGGAAAGCCACCGGAATCGACAAATCGGTCTACTCGACGGGAGGAGAATATTGCATTGGCCTCAAGAAAACATTAGTTTACTACCGCGGGAGTGCAGGAAAAGGCATCAAAACTGATTGGATGATGCATGAGTTTCGCCTTCCTCCCAAACACACCGAAACAACCAATCCTGCCAACGCCAAAAATACTGTCCAAGAAGCTGTAAGAACAATATAATTTTACTCATTTATATATATATATATATATATATATATATATATGTATGTATGTATGCATATTATATCATTAGACACAAAGAATTATATATATGGGGGATGTTTGGCTTATCCAAAGAGTTACATATTGTGAGAAAAATAAGGATTAATTTCTTTTTTGCTTTTTAAAAAAGTAATGCCCACGAAGAACGAACACCTAAGATTTCTCATAAGAATAATTCAAATATAGAAATAGCTGAATCCATTCAAATTTGATAGCCTAAAAGTAAAAGATTACACTCAGATCTTTTAATATCATCTATATTTGACTACCATGAAATCGAGTAGCTTCACTCTCATCAAATATATGCATATAAAAGTAGGTGTAAATGTATTTTATGTTGATCGATGCATGATTTCATATTTTTCATGCAGGAAATTTGGACGCTGTGTCGAATTTTCAAGCGAAATGTGTCGTGTAGGAAGTACACCGCAGATTGGAGAGAAGTATCTGCTAACAAACATCCAATAATTTCCTCGGACCCCATCAAATATGAAAATGATCATGAAAAGCACGATGATCAGGAGGAGATTAAGGGTATTGATGGAAGGAGGCAGTTGCATGCAGGGCAGCCGATAGCACAACCTCCATCATCTTCAACCATTCCAGTTATAAGTACTACAGGAGCAGCAGATGCGATTGATCAAGACTTGTTTGGATATGGAGATTGGGATGATGAGCTTAGATCTGTTGTAGAGTTAGCTCTTTATCCCTCTAGTATACGTAAATAAATATTCATGTTAGTATTACTTAATTTACATATTGATGTTAATATTTTATTCATATTATCGTACAAATTAACCATTAGATTTGTGGACTTATGTAGACTTAATCTCACAAATTTAATAGTTGGTCTACTGAATTTGTAAGAGAATATGAACAAATTATTAACATTAATCATTTCTCATATAGATATATATAAGTTACAGTGTTTTCCAAATATTTTTCTCTTGCCGTCTACTAATTATTTACTCTAGAATTAATTAACACAAGTTGATCGATGGATCTGCTAGCTGATATTGTTAGGGGATATAATTTTTAAAGTTTAAAAAAAAAAAGAGGTTTTAGGAAATGCTTTTATTTTTATTTTTTCCGCAATTTTCAAAGTAAAAAAAATGAGGTTTTAGGAAATGCTTTTATTTATTTTTTTCAAAAGCAGGTTTCGGTCATTTTTAAAGTAAAAAAACAAATCAACTAGATACTTTTTGACTTTTGTTTACTAAACACACAACCTTTTGTTTGAAACATTCTTTTAGATACTAAAAATATTTTTTAAACTCTTTAAGAAATTATTTGAAATTGGATTAAGGAACTTAAAAAGTAATTTTAGTATATAATTAAAAAGTTGTGCATGCGGATAAAAAAAACTTAAAACCCACTTATTTTGACTTTTTTGCTCTAAAAAATTATGTTTTGAAAAGCTTGAAAATGAGGCTTTTGCTCAAAACCTTTTTTTTTTAATATAATGATAATAAAAATAGAATTGAATGTAAAAAGGTTATAGGGAATGATCTTTTCCACTCTTGATCCAATAGGAAGAAGAAGTGGACGATCCTAAAAATAAAAATAAAAAGAAAAAGAAAAAAGTGGTCTCCCCATCAATAGACTTAAAACAAACTAAAACAGTGCGAAAATAATTACAAAAAATAGGAAATTAGTCAAACAAATGACTCAGTCTTCTCATTATTACCGCTAGTTTTGCTGCTAGGCCAATCTCCATATTGGATCCTTGCTATCATCAATTCCCAAGAAAGAAGTTAGAAGATTCCAGCTCTTTGCTGCCGTTACCTTAGACTGAATTTGGTATTCCAGAAATAAGCTTGTGCATGATGCAATCAAGCCAGATCCCAATAAGGTCATTAAGCAAGTTTCATCTTCTTTAGATTTTCATCTCTCAACTTGGAAAGATGCTTCCCTTCCCTCTCTTTGGCTTCCTCCTTGCCTGGGAAGGATTAAAGGTAATTTTGATGTGATGGTTAGGGATTCTTTTGCGGTTGTAGCTGCTGTGGTTAGTGACTCTTCGGATAGTGTTATTTTGGCAACCACTCTTAAGCTGGTTGGTTCAGACGTTCTTCAAGGAGAAGCTATTGCTACTCTTCTAGCTTCTAGGCTAGCAGTTTCTACAAGTTTTGGCTCCTTTGATCTTGAAGGAGATGCTCTCTTGGTCTTGCTAGCTATAAACTCCCCTGCTATTTTTGCTTCTTGGGATTTTGCAAGTATTGTTTCAGATATTAGCTTAGAATTATCCTCATTTCAAAACTGAAATGCTTTGAAAGTGTCACGATGTACCAATTTCTAGGCACATGCTTTAACTAAATGAGTTGCTTTCCATCATGTGTTTGGAAGCACTTTCATAGGATCTCTCATTCTCTCTTCCTTTCAAATCAAGAGTAAGAAAGATCCTCCCTTGTAACATTTTCCCCATTTGCTTAGAAAAAAAAAAAAAAGTGACCCAATCTTCTCTACACAATGCGATTCTGAAACAAAATGATAACAGACTAAGGCAAACATATATGAACCCCTACTTGTAAATAGTGATTACCACTGAGAAGATGTTGACGTAGTAGAAGTACTGTTAGAATCCGAATGTGAGACTGTTGAAGAGAGAGGCACCAATACCAAATCAGTTATAAAAGTCTATGCTAAAGGTTCAAACCAATATAAATCAAGGAGACAATAACCCACAAAACACAAAAACACCAAAATACAAATAAAACTTCGAAAATACATTTAAAAAAAAAAAAACACAATAGGAAAGCAACAAAATGACCAATAAACAGTAGCAACGGCCAGGAAAAGGAGTGGGCAAACACTGGCTAGTGTGTGCAATCCAAGCATTGGCGTTGGGAAGGCAGAGAGCCACGATCACGGTGGACTAGCGGGTGTAAGGGAAACTAACCGGAGAGAGTAGATATAGTTTTGAAAAAACTATATTTTAAAACCCAACAAGTTTTGAGGATACGGCGAACGGCGCATCATAGAGGTGAATAGATGATGGTGGAATGATGGTTAAGCGGAGAGGATGAAGGAGGTTGGAGCTTCGGTTTGGAGAGCACAACAACAAAAACTTAAAAATAAAAAATAAAAAATTGATGGAGAAGAAGAGGAGGAGGAGAATGGAGAAGGACTACATATATATCTCCTCCCGAAGAAACCTCACTGGAGGTGGCTACTCTCATCATAGAGATGGCCGGAAAGAAAAAACTTAAGTTTTCAGAAAAAAATAAAATAAAATAAAATAAAAAATTCTAGAGATATTTTCTATTGTAAACAAACTTAAAAAATTTCTCTAAAATTTTTAAAAGTAATATATTAATTTTTTTCTCCTTATTTTTTTTTCTCGCCCCTTACAATTAAAATTCTAGTTCCGCCAATGTCTACACGTATAAAATGGTAATTAAATAGGCAACTCTTACTTGACAAAAATATATATTTATTTTACCGATAAATAATTAAAAATCATCATATATATACCAATATTATATATCCCCATTTCAAAAAAAAAAATTTATATAGAATAATAAATGCATGTCAAGATGCCGTCTTAATTACTTTAAATTCTCTTACTTATTTGATTATAATTTTCGTAGAAAAGGTTGATCAGTTCCACGCATGGACTACTTCAAGTCTTCAACGCCATTAAATTTTCTTGTCCAGATTCAGCTCCATTTTACAAGTTTATCCTCATTAATTAAGGTTATTTTCTTTTTAATTAGTGTAACAAACCAATTGGACATTTGTTGAACTATGGATCATCCACAGTGATCTTAGCTGGTTCCAAGGGAGGAGCATGCACCACCTATAAAAAAAGGGAATGACCGTTGAAAGGTTCACCGATCTGGAAACTAGAGGCACTTTGACCTCTAAGTCAACTCAAACCCTAGATGAGGGAGTACAACTAGTAAAAATGTATAAGAGAAAGTCCCCTACCATACATATGGTATTCGTGAGAGATGTATAGATGAGTGCCTAAAACCATAGTTAAAGAGGATGATAGTGTATGGTTCATCGTATGTAGATCAAGAAACTATTGGTCTCGGTCCTAGTATCGGCTTAGCCACTACGCTTGGTCCTAGCAATGTCTTCGGCTTTCTTAACAATCGGGCCTTAAATGTTTGTTGATATGTAATACGGTCATCCAGTAGTCCCCTTCAACTTCTTTAATTGATTAGTGTGCTGATCAAACCACGTGAATGTGAAAGTTTTGTCCGTGGGATGCCAATTTTTCTTCGTGAAAAGTTTGTCTTCTAAACCAAGTCATGAGAAACCCTTACATGAGATTGGAGTTCCAAGTCAATGTATTCCAATGCAAGTTATGCAACACATCTAGACGTAGTGTATTGCGATGCAGTGTAACAAATCAATTGGATATTGATAAAATAGTGGTCGCATAAAGACCATTCAAATGGATGCGCTCATAAATGGATCGATGTGGTGTAGCTACGGTCCAAAAATCCAAAATTATATAATCGAAACCTGAAATTGGCCCAAAATTAAGAAACATATTTTTCTTTCCTTTTTTTTTTTTCCCTAGATAAACTTATAAAATAAGAAAAAATGTTACAAATGATTCTCACCATCTGCTATATGTGTCTCACAAATTTAATGATAAATTTGTAAAATAAATAAAGAAAAAAATTAATATACTCTTTTCAAACTATCATTCAATTGATAATTTCTTTTCAAACTTTTAATTATAATAATGTCTTCCCAAACTATTGAAAATTATTAATCCCTTCTTCAAGGTTAGCAAAAAGACAAAAATGACTTTAAATTATTGTCAAAAATATTAAAATACCCTTATAAATTATAAAAATATATATATCTCCTTCATTTTTTAATTTTTTTTTGACATGTCTGCATAAAAGGAGAAGAGGAATTTGAATTAGTGATCTCCATTTTATTAATTGTAGTGTATTAAGTTAATATTTTTATTAACGAACAATTTTTTGATAGTTTGATCAAAATTTGGAAAAAACTTTATCAATCGAAGGAAATTTCTATCCGGTAAGGAATAGGTTTGCTTTTCCCATAAATAAACAATATATTGAAAGCGAAATGATGTGTAAAAGAAAAAGAAAAAGGTCTGAATTACAGAACAGTCTTTTGGTCTCCAAGCTCGTCGTGTTATGTGCACAGTACTGTAATCTCTCCTCCCGCAATTCTAATAAATTCTTGCTCTTTCATTGTTTCAAGTCTAAAGGCTTCATCGGCCAAGCAAGATGGTAAAACATCCATCCCTCTTTCAAACCCATTTGCTATTTTTACTCGTATATTTAATTCTTAATCTCAAGACATAAATCTGTGATCTTTCATGCTGTATAATATACATCTTTTCCTTCAACAACCAAAAAAAAAAGGAAAAAAAAAAAGAAAAAAAGAAAAGAAAAGGAAAGCAGTTAAGCTGTGAATTTCAATGTGCATTGATGCTATTCTTCCCCGACTTTGGGTTACATATTGCAGACTAGCTTCTGTAGCTTATTGATTGTTTTAGTACTTTTCTGGGCTCTTCCGTTTCTGGGTACTGTTTAGACTGGTTGATTGTGTGATGATCAATTTG
Source organism: Carpinus viminea (assembly GCA_013348765.1). NCBI lineage: Eukaryota > Viridiplantae > Streptophyta > Magnoliopsida > Fagales > Betulaceae > Carpinus > Carpinus viminea. The sequence continues at coordinate 32,514,991 of CP054672.1, read as the reverse complement.
GTGCTTCATGGTTCCTTTTCGTATGGGCCTTTGCTCATGATAGAATTTTATAGTTACCCAGAGGAAAATGGGAATTATTGTGCCATTAGTTTCTTGATTCTTTGATGTAGATGCAAAGTAAGATAATCAGGCACTTGCATTTGAAGCTACTTCTAAATTTTGTGTTATGGGCTTTTTGGTCGCTTAATCTAATAGATTTGATGTGTATTTCTTGTCCATTGCATAGCAAATGGTATATTGTGTTTGGAATGACGTTTAGTTACAATTTCCTTGTTTAGAAAGGAGCCACCAGGAACGAAAAAAAAGAAAGAAAGGATTTTATTGGAAACAATCATGGATGATTTGGGGTTAAAGCCTTTTATTGATATTTAGGATATCCTTTAAGTGGAATGGCTATGGCAGTTCTAGGGGAGGTGTCAAGCCGTAAAAGGGTCATAATAGCAGGTGGTGATGTTGTAAAAGAGGTTAGAGTTTCTTACCTAAAGAGTATCTGATATAGGGATTGGGCTGCACGTAGTTTTGAGTGATTTTGGATCTGAATGCTATGTTAACAGGGTAAATGTTGCTTGCTTGCACTTTGCTCCAAGGTTTTTGGATTGGTATGCTATGTTAAGCTCATTTTCTTGAAAATCTTGAAATTGACACCTGATCATGGTTCATTGAAGAGTACTAGTTGACCCTCTTATTTTTTCTATGTTGCTCAGCAATATTTTGAACCATCTAAAAAAATTGGTATGCTTTATTTTGCTTGAATGAGGTATTCAATTCATTAATTTGAAACAATTTAAGTGGTTTATTTTGATAGAACTTATAAATTTATTGTCTCCTTTATACTTCTATAGAGGATGATCTTGTTATTGGTTATGGTATTATGGTGCTTCTATGGTTTTTATATCTTCCTTTTCAATACAATTAGTATCCTTTATTATCTTAACAAGCATTTTTGACCTTACATATTCAAAAACAAATTGGACGCTGTTTGGTCAATCTACATGTCTTTTGGTTACATGGGACTTAATTTCTAGTTGACACTGAATTGAGATTTAATTGGCAGGAATTGAGACTATAGTGGTTATTTTAGTGAGAAAGAATGTGCTATGCTTTCACAATATTTGACTTGTTAGAAACCCTTGATAAGGTTTACACGGAATTGAGAATAGGAGATGGATAAAAAGGAAGAAGTTTTTGGATATAATTTATCTTCTTTTTTCTTTTTCCCCTTCATTTGCCTTCAATCGTGGTGCTATCATATAATGTAGAGCATATATGTAATAGTTGAAGAATTTTGCTATGCTTTAACACTATGCTTGAATGCAGAGTTCTGGTATCTGATATGCAGTAAGTCCTACTTAGCTCCCGTACCTGTTGTGTGACAAAGAAAAATGATTCTCTCTATATGATTATGAGATTTTGGGTAATTTTCGTTAACTTGGTAACTGATTCAAGGGTCTTCAGATAATTGCTTGGATGTTTGCAAATAATTTTGTTTAAATAAAATTAGGACCTTGTTTGAATTGAATCTGTAGACAAAAGAAAAGATAAAGGCACTATTTGTGTTTTATTTTGAACTTTTGAAACAATATTCTGCTTTGATTTTAATCACCAATGAGAAATCATGCTGTTAGTTGAATATAGTATTATTGTTATAATGCAACTTTAATGTCAATATTATTACACCCTTGGGTAAGATTTTCATTCAGATCTTTGGCTTTAGTAAGCACCTTATGTCTTGTAGAAGTGGGTGCAAGTTGAGAATCGCCTTGATGAATACATGTATCCAGTTGCGGTTTCTTTAGGCATGCACCTTGCCTGTGATAATTTCTTCCCCCAGCTCCAAATCATTAGCAGTTAGCAATGAAAAAGGGTGATTGTTTCCAAATCATTAGCAGTTAGCAATGAAAGGGTGATAGTTTTGGATGAACTGAATGACACTATTATGTCTTCATATATAAGTGCTCTTTTCTCAAGACCTCCGCCATTTTATTGACCTTAAAGCTCACTTATCTAATTCTAACCTTTTGGTTTTGAGTCCTTTTCAATCAGATGATAGATCACTATTCGATTGCTTTCATTGTGGTGGTTTCATGGCTTCTGGGAGTTTTAGATGCCAGTGCTGGTGATGCTGATCTGCAGTTCAGGTAATTTTGTTTCTATTTTCTCCTAAATTTTCTTTGAAGGTTTTATGGTGCTATAGCTTTATTGTATTGTTTATGAGCTTCATCAATAAAGATTACATTTGAGGTTCTTACGTTAAGATCCCTTATTCTTTTCTTCTTTTGCCGCAGGAAGAGAGAGGGGTTGGGGGGTCTTATTTCCTTACCCATTTTATTCTCTAGATATAATGAAAATAAGAGGCTTGACAACCAAAATGTTCCCACATGTTCCCATCAATCTTTTAGAACCCCCAATATAAGCCTTTTAAGACTTATTTTGCCTAGCCAAAACCCTTCTATAACCAGATGACTGAATTTTTCAAAAATTGGTAAAGAACCAAAGCATCAATTGGCTTGATTTGGCGCCCAGGAAAAAAAGAAGGCTTGATTGGCCAACTAAATGGAGCATGAGAGAAAACATCTTTTATGGAATATATATTATCTTAGGTTGTGTTTGTTTTGGCGTAAAACATTCTCCCAATTTCTAGTGTTTGGTGTGGGCAAAAAAATGTTGATCAACAGAAAATGATTTTCGTGTTTAACAACAAATTTGTCACTGTAGGGGTGAAATGGCTTACACCTCTCACGAAGTGTTGGCCATTTTTTAAAGAGTGTCTCTGCCTCTCCCTTACCTCCCTCTCCTTGAACTGTAGCATCACCCACCCCCACAAAGGAACCTGCGACCCCCCACCACCCGCTGCAATTGCCTCCATCCATCTTGTGTTTGTAGGCTGTAGCCCCCCGATAACTTTTCCCTCTCCTCTAGTATTGTAGCCTCCTTCCCCCAGCTCACAGTGCCCCCACCCTCCCTTGGTCTCCCCCTTCCAAAAGAAGAAAAAGAAGTTCTCCTTCTCCCATTGTACTCCCACCTTTCCTGTCTATGGGTTCTTTTAGATCTTTTTGAATTATTACTGTCGCTGTGTTAAGCAATTAAGAGTGGTTTTCAGTTGCAATAGGAAATAGTATTTGCTTGACCAAACAACGGAAAACATTTTCAATATTTTCAGGCTCTCAATCAAATAATGAAAAATCAGTGATTTTCCATAAAAATATTTTTTACTATAAATATTACCTGTAGAAACCTTTGTATGTCAAAACAATGCAGCCTTTTATTAATCTATTTATTCCTTAAGATAAAAGGCAGCTTCACAAATAATTTCATGAAACCTTTATGTTGTGGTATATATGTGGCTTAGTCTAGAGTTTTGAAATCTTGTTACCTTGTCTGGACTTATGTGTGGACCAAAATATAACATTGGCTCCTGATCTATAATTTCATGAATCCTTGAAGGACATAGCTGGTCTTTAATGGCCCTCTCACCTAAAGCATGCTCTTCAATAGCTATACTACGAAGCATAAAACAAAATAAGCAGCAGTATCCTCAAATTAGGTCTTGGGTAGTGTGGTTTTGTTTCCAGGATATAGGTTAGATGTAATTTCTAATGCTGTTATAGACTTTGGTCTGTGCAACCAGAAGCAGGGAAGTGTATTGTGTAAATCAAACTTATTATTGATCAGTGTCTATTAGGTAGTGATAAAGAAGTTTAGGAATGAATTGAATAAGGTCGTTGTGACTTACAATTGAATAATGAATGAATTGAATAGGATATAAATTCATCTACTATATGCTGAATGGGGGACTCGGAACACTTCTTTTTTCCTTAGTGATGCTTTTCTGCTTTCTTTGATTGCAGTACATCCAAACCATTTGCTACTCTGGCCAGAAACCAGATAGATAGGATGGTAATAGGTGCCCTAGATATTTTAGCGGATTTCCTTCTTATCTTTGCATCCTTGATTCAATAGCCATGTGTCACCAAGAGCTTCCTATGAGCCAGTTCTTATATTTCAAAGACTTTCTCTGCTTGTTGTTTATTTCTGGATTTTGTCAGCCTTGATTATGATCACTTTTTATTATTATTGTTATTATTTTGGTGATGTCATACTCACGTCATGATCACTCTTATGGGTATAGATACATTTTGCTTCTTTTTTTTTTTACTTCCTTGATACCAGTGTTAAATTCTTTTTGCTTTGATTTTTAGAGCTTGTCTAAAAAACTGTGAAGAAACAGGATGTGTTGGGCAAAGATGCTTTCCACAGTGCAAGTTCTCTATGGAAGGTGTCTCCTTTGATGTTCCGTGGCACATGCAAGAACCCCTATACTTGCAGTGGAAACAATGGGATTGCCAAAGTGATTGCCGTTACTATTGTATGGTTGACAGAGAGAAAGAAAGAGAAGCATTTGGTCATGGCCCAGTCAAATATCATGGTAAATGGCCATTCAAGCGTGTATATGGGATTCAGGTTTGCTTTCTGATATCGTAACTAAATATTTTCAATGAGTTGGTTTAGACACTATTATAGTTATAGCTTGACGTTACTCAATGTATTAGGAGCCTGTTTCTGTTGCCTTCTCTGCGCTCAACCTTGCAATGCATTTTCATGGCTGGCTATCCTTTTTCATCCTTCTGTACTATAAGTTGCCTCTGAATGAAGATAAAAAGGCATACTATGAATACGCCGGTTTGTGGCATGTCTATGGGTTTTTGTCAATGAACTCCTGGTTCTGGAGTGCTGTTTTCCATAGCCGGTAAGCTCTGTTTTCAGTTTCTTCTTTTTTCTTTCTGTAGACAATACACATATAGGTCACACATAAATACATCCCTATATGAGTATTTTAGATTGCACTTTCAGTACTGGCCCTACAACATGATGAATTCCTGGAATCTACGTGGACGATCTGTCTCAATATTTCTACTCTTCGAGGCTCTCAACTAGTCAATATAGGAATAAAACTCGGTTGTGGACTCGGTTTTGCTGACCAGCATTGGTAATCTGTTATAAAATTTAGGTAACATGTATAAAGGCACAGTCACCTTAGTCCTAACATAAATCCATGTGGAAAATGGTTCCACTTTGCATCATGTGTGCCTTTGGTCCAAACGGAATAGGAGATATTTTGGCGACTCCGAAAGTAGTAGGGAGGATTTGTTACACTCTTTTTTACTACCCTTTTCACTTGGGTGGCAGCTTGGCTGGCCCCTAGGGTGATTACTTATTCTGATTTTCTTTTCTCTTCTCTAGCCCCTTAGGCATTCTCTTGTATACTTCTGTACTAGGGTTACGCCTTCTAGCGTTTTTATATAACATTACTTATAAAAAAAAAACAAAAATCCAATGTGCCTACCCCATCTCAAGGCTGTTAGAATAGGACTGTAGAGTTCGCTTATTAGATTGCTATATAGCTGTGCGTGGGCTAAATGCAGGAAAGATGGGTGTAATATTTTAGATTGTGAATGTAATAACAGTTCTTGATAATACAATAAAGTACAATCAAGTTATATTTTTATTATCACTAACAGATTACTAGAATAGAACCAGTCAATTGAGACTTGCAAATTTCGCTTTTAAGGAGATTCAAGTCCTCTGACTGCATAGTTGAGCCTAAAGTCTGTTGAAGAAACATCTTTCTTTGAATTTCACTTTTTGAGGAGATTCAAGTCCTCTATACCGGTATAGTTGAGCCTAAAGTCTGTTGAAGAAACATCTTTCTTTGACCTAATATCCTCAAATATATTATTGAACAATAAATAAATGACTTGGTATATTTATATATTGTATCGAAGATTGTACAAATGGATCTATTTATAGGCTTATAGGATCTCTTTAGATTAATGAGAATATAGCCCATTTATTCAAATAAATACCATGTCCATTATTGTCATGTTGGGAGTTTTGAAATTAAAGAATGGGAGGTAGAGCATAAGCCACTAACTCTATATTAATAAATCAAAACTCTCACATCTTTTTATTTAGTAACCTGCTTTAACCTATATTATTATATTAAAAAGTTAATTATGTATTAATCAATAAATATTAAAATACACCAAAATCCCCTCACCTCATTCTAATATTAATATTAAAAGAATGCCAGAAAAGAAGGGTCATTAGGTCTCATGAAGACGTTTTCTGCATTGAATCTTCACTTAGTGAAATGAAATCTCTACTCCAAAATCAGATCTTGGTCTCAGATTAAGGAAATATGGTATCACTGTTCATACATAACAATCAAAGTATTGATGTAAGTTTTAGGGATAAATGCAAAATCAATCCTTTTAATTGCCCATGGTTGCAATTAGCTCCATGTGGAATAAAAAGTGGCTGAGAGTTCCCTGTGGTAAGCCAAAAACACAAATAAGTCCTTATACCCAACTTCCATCCAAATTTGTTATGGAAACCGTCAAATGCCACGTCGTGGTAGGGTTGGGATCAAAACTTGTTGGTGTTCAATCGTGCTTTCTTAGGGAAATGGCTTTGGCGGTATGTGCACAAGAAATAAGCAAGGTGGAAAGTGGCAATGGACTCCTAAGTTTGGTGTTCGTGGGGTGGGTGGTGTTCAGTTGAGCCTTCTGGAGCATTCGCAATGGAGTTATGGAAGAACATTAGGGGCAATTTTCTTGCCACATCAGATTGGAGGTGGGAGATGACTCCAAGATTAAATTTGGCATAATCAATGGTGTGAGATTGTGGTCCTTAGCTTTTCCAGATCTTTATGGCATTGCCCATGTAAAGGATGCCTTAGTTGCGGTTCACTTGGAGTTTTATGGTGGTTTTAATCAATGGAATATGAGTTTTGCTAGAGCGGCTCATGATTGGGAGGTGTATGTCTTTATCTCTTTCTTTAGGGTTTTGTATTCAGTTAGAGTGAGATGAGTAAATGAAGATAGTTGTGGTGGGTCCCCTCCAAAAGAGGGTTGTTTAAGGTTAGATCCTTCAATTGTTCTTTGGTTTGTAGTGAAGGTTGCCGCTTTCCTTGGAAGAGTGTTTGGGTTGTCTAAAGCTCCTTTGAGGACAGCCATTGGGAATGGTTCAGCCATCCCCATTTGGCGAGGGAGGTGGCACCACCTTCTGATTTTTTCTTTTTTTTTAATTGTATATTTATATTTTTTATTGTATGTGACACATACTACAATATGATTGATGTTAACGTGACATTTGATGGTTTTCATAAAAAAATTGGACAGAAGTTGGGTCCAGGGACTTGTTTGTGTTCTTGGCTTACCATGTAGAGCTCTGCCACTTTATACCACAAGGAGCTAATTGTAATTATGGGTAATCATAAGGACTGATTTTGCATTTACTAGTTTAACGATTTCAGTTTGTGTTAATCCTAGTTTTCATTAGTGTATTTTGAAAATAAGCGTTCTCATATGGAGCATTCCCATTCCCACGCTCATATAAATGAAATCTATCAAGGGTGCTCCGTAATCCCAGCATCCTGCTCATAGGATTTATATAGTTCATTAAGAGTTTATAGGCTTTATACAAGAGTCTCTAAAAGAATCATAATCAAAGATTAGTGTAATCTATGAATTCAACAAAAGAAGGAAGAGATACCCTTCCCATGATGACAGATCACTCATATAAAGAATGCAGAAGGCAGGGATTGGAGTTGAATAATGGATTTTTCAATGCCTTCAAAAGCTTTAATGTTCCTTTCTCCCCAAATTGTCCACATAAGGCAAGGTTGAACAGCCTCTCAAAAGTATAGAAAGCTAATCATGTTCTAGATGCTAGATATTTATGAAACTGTTAAAACCTTAATTTTCTGGCTGATCATTCATAAGACAACAGGAACGGATAAGAAACTTTGCTAATTCCCTCGTTCATCCACCAAAAACAAAAAAGCAGCCACTCCTATCTACAACTAAATAAATGCATTAATGTAGGTTTTTGGATTCCTGCTTTATTTACCTTTTTTTAAAAAAAAATTTAATAATTCTTCTTCTTTATTACTAAGTGTTATGAAGGTGTTCTATTTAACTGCAGAGATGTGGATTTGACAGAGAAACTGGACTACTCATCTGTAGTGGCATTACTTGGTACTCCTCATTCTGGCCATCCTAGAATTTTCAATGTGAGGAATGAGGCTGCCAGAGTTATGGTTGCTGCTCCACTGCTCGCTTTGTGACCACTCACATAATGTACCTGAACTTCTATAAGCTAGACTATGGTATTGCATCTGACTTTTACATGTCTATTATTTGGGCATAAAAGCTAATATTTTGTGAAATTTATGTCTATGTTTTATCTTCCTAAAGAGATATTTGTCTATCTTGAACTATCTACCACATAATTGTTTCTAGCTTCCATGGTATTTTCCCCCAACAACTGATTGAGCGAAGTTGTTCTAGCTGTTTAATGGTGGGATTCATTTTTCTTTTCCTAGTCTTAACCTTTTTTTGTAAATTAATTTGACAGGATGGAACATGAAGGTTTGTGTTGTAATGGCTGTGTCCCAGCTTTTGCTTTGGGTGATTTGGGGTGGTGTTTCACACCATCCTTCTCGCCGGAAGGTGTGGGTGGTGGTTGTAGGTGGCGGCCTTGCAATGCTCCTAGAAATTTATGACTTCCCTCCATATAAAGGGTTCCTGGATGCCCATGCTCTTTGGCATGCCACTACTATCCCATTAACCTACATCTGGTGGAGTTTCATAAGAGATGATGCTGAGTTTCTAACCGCTAACCTGCTTAAGAAAGCAAAATAGCTTGTTTCAAATTGACATGTTATTCATTATGAGCTTCGAATGCTCTGATCGCACTTCTTGTCTCTGTTAATGTAGTCTGTTCCTTTTTCTTTTCTTTTCTTTTTTAAACAGGAGAATGCTTAGGTTAAAATCTTACTCGGCTGAGCCTTTTTTTATTATTTTTTTTGGGTAGATTGGACCGTGTAATGGAACATAAAGTTGAGGAGCCTAGTGATTGTAATTTTTTTTTTTTCCTTTTTTTTTTAAGATACTGATGCAACTCCTTGATATTGTATGTTGTAATCTCAATAGATATTATCGTCTTTTAACCCAAAGGGTTGGCTCAAGTGGTAAAGGCTTTGGACTTTGGTAGCATACCTATGTGGTATAAGGATTCGATATCTTGGGTGCAAACAATTCTTTGAGACCACACTCTGATGAAAGCTAAATTTAATTGATTCATATGATGAGTGTTTTACACAAAATTCGGGGTTTTATCTTTTAGGAGTGGGTATGTACAATCTTTATATGCCAGAAGCAGGTTTCGGTCATTTTTAAAGTAAAAAAACAAATCAACTAGATACTTTTTGACTTTTGTTTACTAAACACACAACCTTTTGTTTGAAACATTCTTTTAGATACTAAAAATATTTTTTAAACTCTTTAAGAAATTATTTGAAATTGGATTAAGGAACTTAAAAAGTAATTTTAGTATATAATTAAAAAGTTGTGCATGCGGATAAAAAAAACTTAAAACCCACTTATTTTGACTTTTTTGCTCTAAAAAATTATGTTTTGAAAAGCTTGAAAATGAGGCTTTTGCTCAAAACCTTTTTTTTTTTTTTTAATATAATGATAATAAAAATAGAATTGAATGTAAAAGGTTATAGGAATGATCTTTTCCACTCTTGATCCAATAGGAAGAAGAAGTGGGCGATCCTAAAATAAAATAAAAGAAAAAGAAAAAGTGGTCTCCCATCAATAGACTTAAAACAAACTAAAAGCAGTGCGAAAATAATTACAAAAATAGGAAATTAGTCAAACAAATGACTCAGTCTTCTCATTATTACCGCTAGTTTTGCTTTGCTAGGCCAATCTCCATATTGGATCCTTGCTATCATCAATTCCCAAGAAAGAAGTTAGAAGATTCCAGCTCTTTCTTTGCCGTTACCTTAAATTTGGTATTCGAAATAAGCTTGTGCATGATGCAATCAAGCGATCCCAATAAGGTCATTAAGCAAGTTTCATCTTCTTTAGATTTTCATCTCTCAACTTGGAAAGATGCTTCCTTCCCTCTCTTTGGCTTCCTCCTTGCAGGAAGGATTAAAGGTAATTTTGATGTGATGGTTAGGATTCTTTTGCGGTTGTAGCTCTGTGGTTAGTGACTCTTCTTGGATAGTGTTATTTTGGCAACCACTCTTAAGTGGTTGGTTCAGACGTTCTTCAAGGAGAAGCTATTGCTACTCTTCTAGCTTCTAGGCTAGCGGTTTCTACAAGTTTTGGCTCCTTTGATCTTGAAGGAGATGCTCTCTTGGTCTTGCTAGCTATAAACTCCCCACTATTTTGCTTCTTGGGATTTTGCAAGTATTGTTTGAGATATTAGCTTAGAATTATCCTCATTTCAAAACTGAAATGCTTTGAAAGTGTCACGATGTACCAATTTCTAGGCACATGCTTTAACTAAATGAGTTGCTTTCCATCATGTGTTTGGAAGCACTTTCATAGGATCTCTCATTCTCTCTTCCTTTCAAATCAAGAGTAAGAAAGATCCTCCTTGTAACATTTTCCCCATTTGCTTAGAAAAAAAAAGTGACCCAATCTTCTCTACACAATGCGATTCTGAAACAAAATGATAATGACTAAGGCAAACATATATGAACCCCTACTTGTAAATAGTGATTACCACGAGAAGATGTTGACGTAGTAGAAGTCTTTATTAGAATCCGAATGTGAGATCATGAAGAGAGAGGCACCAATACCAAATCAGTTATAAAAGTCTATGCTAAAGGTTCAAACCAATATAAATCAAGGAGACAATAACCACAAAACACAAAAACACCAAAATACAAATAAAACTTAAAATACATTTAAAAAAAAAAAAACACAATAGGAAAGCAACAAAATGACCAATAAACAGTAGCAACGGCCAGGAAAAGGAGTGGGCAAACACTGGCTAGTGTGTGCAATCCAAGCATTATGCGTTGGGAGAGGCAGCCGATCACGGTGGACTAAGCGGGTGTAAGAAACTAACGGAGAGAGTAGATATAGTTTTGAAAAACTATATTTTAAAACAACAAGTTTTGAGGATCTGACGAGCATCATAGAGGTGAATAGATGATGGTGGAATGATGGTTAAGCGGAGAGGATGAAGGAGGTTGGAGCTTCTGGTTTGGTTGGAGAGCACAACAACAAAAACTTAAAAATAAAAAATAAAAAATTGATGGAGAAGAAGAGGAGGAGGAGAATGGAGAAGGACTACATATATATCTCCTCCCAAGAAACCTCACTACAGAGGTGGCTACTCTCATCATAGAGATGGCGGAAAGAAAAACTTAAGTTTTAAAAAAAATAAAATAAAATAAAAAATTCTAGAGATATTTTCTATTGTAAACAAACTTAAAAATTTCTCTAAAATTTTTAAAAGTAATATATTAATTTTTTCTCCTTATTTTTTTAGGTCTAGTCCCCTTACAATTAAAATTCTAGTTACCCAATGTCTACGTATAAAATGGTAATTAAATAAGCAACTCTTACTTGACAAAATATATATTTATTTTACGATAAATAATTAAAATCATCATATATATACCAATATTATATATCCCCCATTTCAAAAAAAAAATTATATATACCGAATAATAAATGCATGTCCAAGATGCCGTCTTAATTACTTTAAATTCTCTTACTTATTTGATTATAATTTTCAGAGAAAAGGTTGATCGGCCCACGCATGGACTACTTCAAGTCTTCAACGCCATTAAATTTTCTTGTCCGATTCACTCCATTTTACAAGTTTATCCTCATTAATTAAGGTTATTTTCTTTTTAATTAGTGTAACAAACCAATTGGACATTTGTTGAACTATGGATCATCCACGATCTTAGTGGTTCCAAGGGAGGAGCATGCACCACCTATAAAAAGGGAATGACCGTTGAAAGGTTCACGATCTGGAAACTAGAGGCACTTTGACCTCTAAGTCAACTCAAACCCTAGATGAGGGAGTACAACTAGTAAAAATGTATAAGAAAGTCCCCTACCATACATATGGTATTCGTGAGAGATGTATAGATGAGTGCCTAAAACCATAGTTAAAGAGGATGATAGTGTATGGTTCATCGTATGTAGATCAAGAAACTATTGGTCTCGGTCCTAGTATTACTTAGCCACTCGCTTGGTCCTAGCAATGTCTTGGCTTTCTTAACAATCGGGCCTTAAATGTTTGTTGATATGTAATACGGTCATCCAGTAGTCCCCTTCAACTTCTTTAATTGATTAGTGTGCTGATCAAACCACGTGAATGTGAAAGTTTTGTCCGTGGGATGCCAATTTTTCTTCGTGAAAAGTTTGTCTTCTAAACCAAGTCATGAGAAACCCTTACATGAGATTGAGTTCCAAGTCAATGTATTCAATGCAAGTTATGCAACACATCTAGACGTAGTGTATTGCGATGCAGTGTAACAAATCAATTGGATATTGATAAAATAGTGGTCGCATAAAGACCATTCAAATGGATGCGCTCATAAATGGATCGATGTGGTGTAGCTACGGTCCAAAAATCCAAAATTATATAATCGAAACCTGAAATTGGCCCAAAATTAAGAAACATATTTTTCTTTCCTTTTTTTTTTTTCCCTAGATAAACTTATAAAATAAGAAAAAATGTTACAAATGATTCTGCTCACCATCTGCTATATGTGTCTCACAAATTTAATGATAAATTTGTAAAATAAATAAAGAAAAAAAAATTAATATACTCTTTTCAAACTATCATTCAATTGATAATTTCTTTTCAAACTTTTAATTATAATAATGTCTTCCCCAAACTATTGAAAATTATTAATCCCTTCTTCAAGGTTAGCAAAAAGACAAAAATGACTTTAAATTATTGTCAAAAATATTAAAATACCCTTATAAATTATAAAAATATATATATCTCCTTCATTTTTTAATTTTTTTTGGCGTGCGTAAAGGAAGAGGAATTTGAATTAGTGATCTCCATTTTATTAGGTGTGTGCTTAGTTGAAATTTTTTATTAACGAACAATTTTTTGATAGTTTGATCAAAATTTGGAAAAAACTTTATCAATCGAAGGAAATTTCTATCCGGTAAGGAATAGGTTTGCTTTTCCCATAAATAAACAATATATTGAAAGCGAAATGATGTGTAAAAGAAAAAGAAAAAGGTCTGAATTACAGAACAGTCTTTTGGTCTCCAAGCTCGTCGTGTTATGTGCACAGTACTGTAATCTCTCCTCCCCGCAATTCTAATAAATTCTTGCTCTTTCATTGTTTCAAGTCTAAAGGCTTCATCGGCCAAGCAAGATGGTAAAACATCCATCCCTCTTTCAAACCCATTTGCTATTTTTACTCGTATATTTAATTCTTAATCTCAAGACATAAATCTGTGATCTTTCATGCTGTATAATATACATCTTTTCCTTCAACAACCAAAAAAAAAAAGGAAAAAAAAAAAAGAAAAAGAAAAGAAAAAGAAAAGGAAAGCAGTTAAGCTGTGAATTTCAATGTGCATTGATGCTATTCTTCCCCGACTTTGGGTTACATATTGCAGACTAGCTTCTGTAGCTTATTGATTGTTTTAGTACTTTTCTGGGCTCTTCCGTTTCTGGGTACTGTTTAGACTGGTTGATTGTGTGATGATCAATTTGGTGCTTCATGGTTCCTTTTCGTATGGGCCTTTGCTCATGATAGAATTTTATAGTTACCCAGAGGAAAATGGGAATTATTGTGCCATTAGTTTCTTGATTCTTTGATGTAGATGCAAAGTAAGATAATCAGGCACTTGCATTTGAAGCTACTTCTAAATTTTGTGTTATGGGCTTTTTGGTCGCTTAATCTAATAGATTTGATGTGTATTTCTTGTCCATTGCATAGCAAATGGTATATTGTGTTTGGAATGACGTTTAGTTACAATTTCCTTGTTTAGAAAGGAGCCACCAGGGAACGAAAAAAAAAGAAAGAAAGGATTTTATTGGAAACAATCATGGATGATTTGGGGTTAAAGCCTTTTATTGATATTTAGGATATCCTTTAAGTGGAATGGCTATGGCAGTTCTAGGGGAGGTGTCAAGCCGTAAAAGGGTCATAATAGCAGGTGGTGATGTTGTAAAAGAGGTTAGAGTTTCTTACCTAAAGAGTATCTGATATAGGGATTGGGCTGCACGTAGTTTTGAGTGATTTTGGATCTGAATGCTATGTTAACAGGGTAAATGTTGCTTGCTTGCACTTTGCTCCAAGGTTTTTGGATTGGTATGCTATGTTAAGCTCATTTTCTTGAAAATCTTGAAATTGACACCTGATCATGGTTCATTGAAGAGTACTAGTTGACCTCTTATTTTTCTATGTTGCTCAGCAATATTTTGAACCATCTAAAAAATTGGTATGCTTTATTTTGCTTGAATGAGGTATTCAATTCATTAATTTGAAACAATTTAAGTGGTTTATTTTGATAGAACTTATAAATTTATTGTCTCCTTTATACTTCTATAGAGGATGATCTTGTTATTGGTTATGGTATTATGGTGCTTCTATGGTTTTATATCTTCCTTTTCAATACAATTAGTATCCTTTATTATCTTAACAAGCATTTTGACCTTACATATTCAAAAACAAATTGGACGCTGTTTGGTCAATCTACATGTCTTTTGGTTACATGGGACTTAATTTCTAGTTGACACTGAATTGAGATTTAATTGGCAGGAATTGAGACTATAGTGGTTATTTTAGTGAGAAAGAATGTGCTATGCTTTCACAATATTTGACTTGTTAGAAACCCTTGATAAGGTTTACGGAATTGAGAATAGGAGATGGATAAAAAGGAAGAAGTTTTTGGATATAATTTATCTTCTTTTTTCTTTTTCCCCTTCATTTGCCTTCAATCGTGGTGCTATCATATAATGTAGAGCATATATGTAATAGTTGAAGAATTTTGCTATGCTTTAACACTATGCTTGAATGCAGAGTTCTGGTATCTGATATGCAGTAAGTCCTACTTAGCTCCCGTACCTGTTGTGTGACAAAGAAAAATGATTCTCTCTATATGATTATGAGATTTTGGGTAATTTTCGTTAACTTGGTAACTGATTCAAGGGTCTTCAGATAATTGCTTGGATGTTTGCAAATAATTTTGTTTAAATAAAATTAGGACCTTGTTTGAATTGAATCTGTAGACAAAAGAAAAAGATAAAGGCACTATTTGTGTTTTATTTTTGAACTTTTGAAACAATATTCTGCTTTGATTTTAATCACCAATGAGAAATCATGCTGTTAGTTGAATATAGTATTATTGTTATAATGCAACTTTAATGTCAATATTATTACACCCTTGGGTAAGATTTTCATTCAGATCTTTGGCTTTAGTAAGCACCTTATGTCTTGTAGAAGTGGGTGCAAGTTGAGAATCGTCTTGATGAATACATGTATCCAGTTGCCCGGTTTCTTTAGGCATGCACCTTGCCTGTGATAATTTCTTCCCCCCAGCTCCAAATCATTAGCAGTTAGCAATGAAAAAGGGTGATTGTTTCCAAATCATTAGCAGTTAGCAATGAAAGGGTGATAGTTTTGGATGAACTGAATGACACTATTATGTCTTCATATATAAGTGCTCTTTTCTCAAGACCTCCCGCCGTCATTTTATTGACCTTAAAGCTCACTTATCTAATTCTAACCTTTTGGTTTTGAGTCCTTTTCAATCAGATGATAGATCACTATTCGATTGCTTTCATTGTGGTGGTTTCATGGCTTCTGGGAGTTTTAGATGCCAGTGCTGGTGATGCTGATCTGCAGTTCAGGTAATTTTGTTTCTATTTTCTCCTAAATTTTCTTTGAAGGTTTTATGGTGCTATAGCTTTATTGTATTGTTTATGCGGAGCTTCATCAATAAAGATTACATTTGAGGTTCTTACGTTAAGATCCCTTATTCTTTTCTTCTTTTGCCTTGAGGAAGAGAGAGGGGTTGGGGGGGTCTTATTTCCTTACCCATTTTATTCTCTAGATATAATGAAAATAAGAGGCTTGACAACCAAAATGTTCCCACATGTTCCCATCAATCTTTTAGAACCCCCCAATATAAGCCTTTTAAGACTTATTTTGCCTAGCCAAAACCCTTCTATAACCAGATGACTCGAATTTTTCAAAAATTGGTAAAGAACCAAAGCATCAATTGGCTTGATTGGCGCCCAGGAAAAAAAAAGAAGGCTTGATTGGCCAACTAAATGGAGCATGAGGAGAGAAAACATCTTTTATGGAATATATATTATCTTAGGTTGTGTTTGTTTTGGCGTAAAACATTCTCCCAATTTCTAGTGTTTGGTGTGGGCAAAAAAATGTTGATCAACAGAAAATGATTTTCGTGTTTAACAACAAATTTGTCACTGTAGGGGTGAAATGGCTTACACCTCTCACGAAGTGTTGGCCATTTTTTAAAGAGTGTCTCTGCCTCTCCCTTACCTCCCTCTCCTTGAACTGTAGCATCACCCACCCCCACAAAGGAACCTGCGACCCCCCACCACCCGCTGCAATTGCCTCCATCCATCTTGTGTTTGTAGGCTGTAGCCCCCCGATAACTTTTCCCTCTCCTCTAGTATTGTAGCCTCCTTCCCCCAGCTCACAGTGCCCCCACCCTCCCTTGGTCTCCCCCTTCCAAAAGAAGAAAAAGAAGTTCTCCTTCTCCCATTGTACTCCCACCTTTCCTGTCTATGGGTTCTTTTAGATCTTTTTTGAATTATTACTGTCGCTGTGTTAAGCAATTAAGAGTGGTTTTCAGTTGCAATAGGAAATAGTATTTGCACTGACCAAACAACGGAAAACATTTTCAATATTTTCAGGCTCTCAATCAAATAATGAAAAATCAGTGATTTTCCGCAAAAATATTTTTTACTATAAATATTACCTGTAGAAACCTTTGTATGTCAAAACAATGCAGCCTTTTATTAATCTATTTATTCCTTAAGATAAAAGGCAGCTTCACAAATAATTTCATGAAACCTTTATGTTGTGGTATATATGTGGCTTAGTCTAGAGTTTTGAAATCTTGTTACCTTGTCTGGACTTATGTGTGGACCAAAATATAACATTGGCTCCTGATCTATAATTTCATGAATCCTTGAAGGACATAGCTGGTCTTTAATGGCCCTCTCACCTAAAGCATGCTCTTCAATAGCTATACTCTGAGCATAAAACAAAATAAGCAGCAGTATCCTCAAATTAGGTCTTGGGTAGTGTGGTTTTGTTTCCAGGATATAGGTTAGATGTAATTTCTAATGCTGTTATAGACTTTGGTCTGTGCAACCAGAAGCAGGGAAGTGTATTGTGTAAATCAAACTTATTATTGATCAGTGTCTATTAGGTAGTGATAAAGAAGTTTAGGAATGAATTGAATAAGGTCGTTGTGACTTACAATTGAATAATGAATGAATTGAATAGGATATAAATTCATCTACTATATGCTGAATGGGGACTGAACACTTCTTTTTCCTTAGTGATGCTTTTCTGCTTTCTTTGATTGCAGTACATCCAAACCATTTGCTACTCTGGCCAGAAACCAGATAGATAGGATGGTAATAGGTGCCCTAGATATTTTAGCGGTTCCTTCTTATCTTTGCATCCTTGATTCAATAGCCATGTGTCACCAAGAGCTTCCTATGAGCCAGTTCTTATATTTCAAAGACTTTCTCTGCTTGTTGTTTATTTCTGGATTTTGTCAGCCTTGATTATGATCACTTTTTATTATTATTGTTATTATTTTGGTGATGTCATACTCACGTCATGATCACTCTTATGGGTATAGATACATTTTGCTTCTTTTTTTTTTACTTCCTTGATACCAGTGTTAAATTCTTTTTTGCTTTGATTTTTAGAGCTTGTCTAAAAACTGTGAAGAAACAGGATGTGTTGGGCAAAGATGCTTTCCACAGTGCAAGTTCTCTATGGAAGGTGTCTCCTTTGATGTTCCGTGGCACATGCAAGAACCCCTATACTTGCAGTGGAAACAATGGGATTGCCAAAGTGATTGCCGTTACTATTGTATGGTTGAGAGAGAAAGAAAGAGAAGCATTTGGTCATGGCCCAGTCAAATATCATGGTAAATGGCCATTCAAGCGTGTATATGGGATTCAGGTTTGCTTTCTGATATCGTAACTAAATATTTTCAATGAGTTGGTTTAGACACTATTATAGTTATAGCTTGACGTTACTCAATGTATTAGGAGCCCGTTTCTGTTGCCTTCTCTGCGCTCAACCTTGCAATGCATTTTCATGGCTGGCTATCCTTTTTCATCCTTCTGTACTATAAGTTGCCTCTGAATGAAGATAAAAGGCATACTATGAATCGCCTGTTTGTGGCATGTCTATGGGTTTTGTCAATGAACTCCTGGTTCTGGAGTGCTGTTTTCCATAGCAGTAAGCTCTGTTTTCAGTTTCTTCTTTTTCTTTCTGTAGACAATACACATATAGGTCACACATAAATACATCCCTATATGAGTATTTTAGATTGCACTTTCAGTACTGGCCCTACAACATGATGAATTCCTGGAATCTCGTGGACGATCTGTCTCAATATTTCTACTCTTCTTTGAGGCTCTCAACTAGTCAATATAGGAATAAAACTTCGGTTGTGGACTCGGTTTTGCTGACCATAGCGTGGTAATCTGTTATAAAATTTAGGTAACATGTATAAAGGCACAGGTCCTTTGTTAGTCCTAACATAAATCCAGTGTGGAAAATGGTTCCGCCTGCATCATGTGGTGCCTTTGGTCCAAAGCGGAATAGGAGATATTTTGCGACTCCGAAAGTAGTAGGAGGATTTGTTACACTCTTTTTTTACTACCCTTTTCACTTGGGTGGCAGCTTGGCTGGCCCCTAGGGTGATACTTATTCTGATTTTCTTTTCTCTTCTCTAGCCCCTTAGGCATTCTCTTGTATACTTCTTGTGTACTAGGTTACGCCCTTCTTGCGTTTTTATATAACATTACTTATAAAAAAAACAAAAATCCAATGTGCCTACCCCATCTCAAGGCTGTTAGAATAGGACTGTAGAGTTAAACTTATTAGATTGCTATATGGCTATGCGTGCGGGCTAAATGCAGGAAAGATGGGTGTAATATTTTAGATTGTGAATGTAATAACAGTTACTGATAATACAATAAAGTACAATCAAGTTATATTTTTATTATCACTAACAGATTACTAGAATAGAACCAGTCAATTGAGACTTGCAAATTTAAGCTTTTTAAGGAGATTCAAGTCCTCTGTACCGAGTATAGTTGAGCCTAAAGTCTGTTGAAGAAACATCTTTCTTTGAATTTCACTTTTTGAGGAGATTCAAGTCCTCTATACCGGTATAGTTGAGCCTAAAGTCTGTTGAAGAAACATCTTTCTTTGACCTAATATCCTCAAATATATTATTGAACAATAAATAAATGACTTGGTATATTTATATATTGTATCGAAAGATTAAACAAATGGATCTATTTATAGGCTTATAGGATCTCTTTAGATTAATGAGAATATAGCCCATTTATTCAAATAAATACCATGTCCATTATTGTCATGTTGGGAGTTTTGAAATTAAAGAATGGGAGGTAGAGCATAAGCCACTAACTCTATATTAATAAATCAAAACTCTCACATCTTTTATTTAGTAACCTGCTTTAACCTATATTATTATATTAAAAAAGTTAATTATGTATTAATCAATAAATATTAAAATACACCAAAATCCCCTCACCTCATTCTAATATTAATATTAAAAGAATGCCAGGAAAAGAAGGGTCATTAGGTCTCATGAAGACGTTTTCTGCATTGAATCTTCACTTAGTGAAATGAAATCTCTACTCCAAAATCAGTACTGGTCTCAGATTAAGGGAAATATGGTATCACTGTTCATACATAACAATCAAAGTATTGATGTAAGTTTTAGGGATAAATGCAAAATCAATCCTTTTAATTGCCCATGGTTGCAATTAGCTCCATGTGGAATAAAAAGTGGCTGAGAGTTCCCTGTGGTAAGCCAAAAACACAAATAAGTCCTTATACCCAACTTCCATCCAAATTTGTTATGGAAACCGTCAAATGCCACGTCAGTGGTAGGGTTGGGATCAAAACTTGTTGGTGTTCAATCGTGCTTTCTTAGGAAATGGCTTTGGCGGTATGTGCACAAGAAATAAGCAAGGTGGAAAGTGGCAATGGACTCCTAAGTTTGGTGTTAAGTGGGGTGGGTGGTGTACTGTTGAGCCTTGGAGCATTCGCAATGGAGTTATGGAAGAACATTAGGGGCAATTTTCTTGCCACATCAGATTGGAGGTGGGAGATGACTCCAAGATTAAATTTGGCATAATCAATGGTGTGAGATTGTGGTCCTTAACGAAGCTTTTCCAGATCTTTATGGCATTGCCCATGTAAAGGATGCCTTAGTTGGTTCACTTGGAGTTTTATGGTGGTTTTAATCAATGGAATATGAGTTTTGCTAAATGGCTCATGATTGGGAGGTGTATGTCTTTATCTCTTTCTTTAGGGTTTTGTATTCAGTTAGAGTGAGATGAGTAAATGAAGATAGTTGTGGTGGGTCCCCTCCAAAAGAGGGTTGTTTAAGGTTAGATCCTTCAATTGTTCTTTGGTTTGTAGTGAAGGTTGCCGCTTTCCTTGGAAGAGTGTTTGGGTTGTCTAAAGCTCCTTTGAGGACAGCCATTGGGAATGGTTCAGCCATCCCCCATTTGGCCAGGGGGAGGGGTGGCACCACCTTCTGATTTTTTCTTTTTCTTTTTTAATTGTATATTTATATTTTTTTATTGTATGTGACACATACTACAATATGATTGATGTTAACGTGACATTTGATGGTTTTCATAAAAAAATTGGACAGAAGTTGGGTCCAGGGACTTGTTTGTGTTCTTGGCTTACCATGTAGAGCTCGCCGCCACTTTATACCACAAGGAGCTAATTGTAATTATGGGTAATCATAAGGACTGATTTTGCATTTACTAGTTTAACGTATTTCAGTTTGTGTTAATCCTAGTTTTCATTAGTGTATTTTGAAAATAAGCTCAGTTCTCATATGGAGCATTCCCATTCCCACGCTCATATAAATGAAATCTATCAAGGGTGCTCCGTAATCCGAGCATCCTGCTCATAGGATTTATATAGTTCATTAAGAGTTTATAGGCTTTATACAAGAGTCTCTAAAGAATCATAATCAAAGATTAGTGTAATCTATGAATTCAACAAAGAAGGAAGATACCCTTCCCATGATGACAGATCACTCATATAAAAAATGCAGAAGGCAGGGATTGGAGTTGAATAATGGATTTTCAATGCCTTCAAAAGCTTTAATGTTCCTTTCTCCCCAAATTGTCCACATAAGGCAAGGTTGAACAGCCTCTCAAAAGTATAGAAAGCTAATCATGTTCTAGATGCTAGATATTTATGAAACTGTTAAAACCTTAATTTTCTGGCTGATCATTCATAAGACAACAGGAACGGATAAGAAACTTTGCTAATTCCCTCGTTCATCCACCAAAAACAAAAAAGCAGCCACTCCTATCTACAACTAAATAAATGCATTAATGTAGGTTTTTGGATTCCTGCTTTATTTACCTTTTTTTAAAAAAAAATTTAATAATTTTCTTCTTCCTCTTTATTACTAAGTGTTATGAAGGTGTTCTATTTAACTGCAGAGATGTGGATTTGACAGAGAAACTGGACTACTCATCTGTAGTGGCATTACTTGGGTACTCCTCATTCTGGCCATCCTAAAATTTTCAATGTGAGAATGAGGCTGCCAGAGTTATGGTTGCTGCTCCACTGCTCGCTTTTGTGACCACTCACATAATGTACCTGAACTTCTATAAGCTAGACTATGGTATTGCATCTGACTTTTACATGTCTATTATTTGGGCATAAAAGCTAATATTTTTGTGAAATTTATGTCTATGTTTTTATCTTCCTAAAGAGATATTTGTCTATCTTGAACTATCTACCACATAATTGTTTCTAGCTTCCATGGTATTTTCCCCCAACAACTGATTGAGCGAAGTTGTTCTAGCTGTTTAATGGTGGGATTCATTTTTCTTTTCCTAGTCTTAACCTTTTTTTGTAAATTAATTTGACAGGATGGAACATGAAGGTTTGTGTTGTAATGGCTGTGTCCCAGCTTTTGCTTTGGGTGATTTGGGGTGGTGTTTCACACCATCCTTCTCCGGAAGGTGTGGGTGGTGGTTGTAGGTGGCGGCCTTGCAATGCTCCTAGAAATTTATGACTTCCCTCCATATAAAGGGTTCCTGGATGCCCATGCTCTTTGGCATGCCACTACTATCCCATTAACCTACATCTGGTGGAGTTTCATAAGAGATGATGCTGAGTTTCTAACCGCTAACCTGCTTAAGAAAGCAAAATAGCTTGTTTCAAATTGACATGTTATTCATTATGAGCTTGAATGCTCGATCGCACTTCTTGTCTCTGTTAATGTAGTCTTTCCTTTTCTTTTCTTTTCTTTTTAAACGAGAATGCTTAGGTTAAAATCTTACTGGCCTTTTTTTTATTTTTTTGGGTAGATTGGACCGTGTAATGGAACATAAAGTTGAGGAGCCTAGTGATTGTAATTTTTTTTTCCTTTTTTTAAGATACTGATGCAACTCCTTGATATTGTATGTTGTAATCTCAATAGATATTATCGTCTTTTAACCCAAAGGGTTGGCTCAAGTAGTAAAGGCTTTGGACTTTGGTAGCATACCTATGTGGTATAAGGATTCGATATC
Organism: Carpinus viminea; assembly: GCA_013348765.1. Lineage (NCBI taxonomy): Eukaryota > Viridiplantae > Streptophyta > Magnoliopsida > Fagales > Betulaceae > Carpinus > Carpinus viminea. Next base: position 32,492,320 of record CP054672.1, on the reverse strand, counting down.
TTGGGTGCAAACAATTCTTTGAGACCACACTCTGATGAAAGCTAAATTTAATTGATTCATATGATGAGTGTTTACACAAAATTAGGGTTTTATCTTTTAGGAGTGAGTATGTACAATCTTTATATATACGAGAAGCGAGTTTGGTCATTTTTAAAGTAAAAACAAATCAACTAGATACTTTTTGACTTTTGTTTACTAAACACACAACCTTTTATTTGAAACATTCTTTTAGATACTAAAAATATTTTTTAAACTCTTTAGAAATTATTTGAAATTGGATTAAGGAACTTAAAAAGTAATTTTAGTATATAATTAAAAAGTTGTGCATCTGCGGATAAAAAAACTTAAAACCCACTTATTTTGACTTTTTTGCTCTAAAAATTATGTTTGAAAAGCTTGAAAATGAGGCTTTTGCTCAAAACCTTTTTTTTTTTTTTTAATATAATGATAATAAAAATAGAATTGAATGTAAAAGGTTATATAGGGAATGATCTTTTCCACTCTTGATCCAATAGGAAGAAGAAGTGGGCCGATCCTAAAAATAAAAATAAAAGAAAAAAAGAAAAAGTGGTCTCCCCATCAATAGACTTAAAACAAACTAAAGCAGTCTTGAAAATAATTACAAAAAATAGGAAATTAGTCAAACAAATGACTCGGTCTTCTCATTATTACCGCTAGTTTTTCTTTTGCTAGGCCAATCTCCATATTGGATCCTTGCTATCATCAATTCCCAAGAAGAAGTTAGAAGATTCCGACTCTTTCTTTGCCGTTACCTTAGGCCCGAATTTGGTATTCGAAGTAAAGCTTGTGCATGATGCAATCAAGGATCCAATAAGGTCATTAAGCAAGTTTCATCTTCTTTAGATTTTCATCTCTCAACTTGGAAAGATGCTTCCTTCCTCTCTTTGGCTTCCTCCTTGCAGGAAGGATTAAAGGTAATTTTGATGTGATGGTTAGGGATTCTTTTGCGGTTGTAGCTGCTGTGGTTAGTGACTCTTCGGATAGTGTTATTTTGGCAACCACTCTTAAGCTGGTTGGTTCAGACGTTCTTCAAGGAGAAGCTATTGCTACTCTTCTAGCTTCTAGGCTAGCAGTTTCTACAAGTTTTGGCTCCTTTGATCTTGAAGGAGATGCTCTCTTGGTCTTGCTAGCTATAAACTCCCCTGCTATTTTTGCTTCTTGGGATTTTGCAAGTATTGTTTCAGATATTAGCTTAGAATTATCCTCATTTCAAAACTGAAATGCTTTGAAAGTGTCACGATGTACCAATTTCTAGGCACATGCTTTAACTAAATGAGTTGCTTTCCATCATGTGTTTGGAAGCACTTTCATAGGATCTCTCATTCTCTCTTCCTTTCAAATCAAGAGTAAGAAAGATCCTCCCTTGTAACATTTTCCCCATTTGCTTAGAAAAAAAAAAAAAAGTGACCCAATCTTCTCTACACAATGCAGTTACAGAAACAAAATGATAACAGATTAAGGCAAACATATATGAACCCCTACTTGTAAATAGTGATTACCACTGAGAAGATGTTGACGTAGTAGAAGTACTGTTAGAATCCGAATGTGAGACTGTTGAAGAGAGAGGCACCAATACCAAATCAGTTATAAAAGTCTATGCTAAAGGTTCAAACCAATATAAATCAAGGAGACAATAACCCACAAAACACAAAAACACCAAAATACAAATAAAACTTCGAAAATACATTTAAAAAAAAAACACAATAGGAAAGCAACAAAATGACCAATAAACAGTAGCAACGGCCAGGAAAAGGAGTGGGCAAACACTGGCTAGTGTGTGCAATCCAAGCATTGGCGTTGGGAAGCTGAGAGGCCAGCGATCACGGTGGACTAGCGGGTGTAAGGGAAACTAACCGGAGAGAGTAGATATAGTTTTGAAAAAACTATATTTTAAAACCCAACAAGTTTTGAGGATACGGCGAACGGCGCATCATAGAGGTGAATAGATGATGGTGGAATGATGGTTAAGCGGAGAGGATGAAGGAGGTTGGAGCTTCTGGTTTGGTTGGAGAGCACAACAACAAAAACTTAAAAAATAAAAAAATAAAAAAATTGATGGAGAAGAAGAGGAGGGAGGAGAATGGAGAAGGACTACATATATATCTCCTCCCCGAAGAAACCTCACTACAGAGGTGGCTACTCTCATCATAGAGATGGCCGGAAAGAAAAAACTTAAGTTTTCAGAAAAAAATAAAATAAAATAAAATAAAAAATTCTAGAGATATTTTCTATTGTAAACAAACTTAAAAAATTTCTCTAAAATTTTTAAAAGTAATATATTAATTTTTTTCTCCTTATTTTTTTTTTCAGTCTCGTCCCCTTACAATTAAAATTCTAGTTCTGCCAATGTCTACACGTATAAAATGGTAATTAAATAGGCGCAACTCTTACTTGACAAAAATATATATTTATTTTACCTGATAAATAATTAAAAATCATCATATATATACCAATATTATATATCCCCCCATTTCAAAAAAAAAAAAAATTATATATACCCGAATAATAAATGCATGTCTGAAGATGCCGTCTTAATTACTTTAAATTCTCTTACTTATTTGATTATAATTTTCGTAGAAAAGGTTGATCAGTTCCACGCATGGACTACTTCAAGTCTTCAACGCCATTAAATTTTCTTGTCCAGATTCAGCTCCATTTTACAAGTTTATCCTCATTAATTAAGGTTATTTTCTTTTTAATTAGTGTAACAAACCAATTGGACATTTGTTGAACTATGGATCATCCACAGTGATCTTAGCTGGTTCCAAGGGAGGAGCATGCACCACCTATAAAAAAAGGGAATGACCGTTGAAAGGTTCACCGATCTGGAAACTAGAGGCACTTTGACCTCTAAGTCAACTCAAACCCTAGATGAGGGAGTACAACTAGTAAAATGTATAAGAAAGTCCCCTACCATACATATGGTATTCGTGAGAGATGTATAGATGAGTGCCTAAAACCATAGTTAAAGAGGATGATAGTGTATGGTTCATCGATGTAGATCAAGAAACTATTGGTCTCGGTCCTAGTATCGGCTTAGCCACTCACGCTTGGTCCTAGCAATGTCTTCGCTTTCTTAACAATCGGGCCTTAAATGTTTGTTGATATATACGGTCATCCAAAGAGTCCCTTCAACTTCTTTAATTGATTAGTGTCGATCAAACCACGTGAATGTGAAAGTTTTGTCCGTGGGATGCCAATTTTCTTCGTGAAAAGTTTGTCTTCTAAACCAAGTCATGAGAAACCCTTACATGAGATTGGAGTTCCAAGTCAATGTATTCCAATGCAAGTTATGCAACACATCTAGACGTAGTGTATTGCGATGCAGTGTAACAAATCAATTGGATATTGATAAAATAGTGGTCGCATAAAGACCATTCAAATGGATGCGCTCATAAATGGATCGATGTGGTGTAGCTACGGTCCAAAAATCCAAAATTATATAATCGAAACCTGAAATTGGCCCAAAATTAAGAAACATATTTTTCTTTCCTTTTTTTTTTTTCCCTAGATAAACTTATAAAATAAGAAAAAATGTTACAAATGATTCTGCTCACCATCTGCTATATGTGTCTCACAAATTTAATGATAAATTTGTAAAATAAATAAAGAAAAAAATTAATATACTCTTTTCAAACTATCATTCAATTGATAATTTCTTTTCAAACTTTTAATTATAATAATGTCTTCCCCAAACTATTGAAAATTATTAATCCCTTCTTCAAGGTTAGCAAAAGACAAAATGACTTTAAATTATTGTCAAAAATATTAAAATACCCTTATAAATTATAAAAATATATATATCTCCTTCATTTTTAATTTTTTTGGCATTGCTGCATAAAAGGAGAGAATTTGAATTAGTGATTCCATTTTATTTAAAGGCCTTAACCGATTGAAATTTCTCTAAATTTTTTTATATTTTTATTAACGAACAATTTTTTGATAGTTTGATCAAAATTTGGAAAAAACTTTATCAATCGAAGGAAATTTCTATCCGGTAAGGAATAGGTTTGCTTTTCCCATAAATAAACAATATATTGAAAGCGAAATGATGTGTAAAAGAAAAAGAAAAAGGTCTGAATTACAGAACAGTCTTTTGGTCTCCAAGCTCGTCGTGTTATGTGCACAGTACTGTAATCTCTCCTCCCCGCAATTCTAATAAATTCTTGCTCTTTCATTGTTTCAAGTCTAAAGGCTTCATCGGCCAAGCAAGATGGTAAAACATCCATCCCTCTTTCAAACCCATTTGCTATTTTTACTCGTATATTTAATTCTTAATCTCAAGACATAAATCTGTGATCTTTCATGCTGTATAATATACATCTTTTCCTTCAACAACCAAAAAAAAAAAGGAAAAAAAAAAAAGAAAAAGAAAAGGAAAGCAGTTAAGCTGTGAATTTCAATGTGCATTGATGCTATTCTTCCCCGACTTTGGGTTACATATTGCAGACTAGCTTCTGTAGCTTATTGATTGTTTTAGTACTTTTCTGGGCTCTTCCGTTTCTGGGTACTGTTTAGACTGGTTGATTGTGTGATGATCAATTTGGTGCTTCATGGTTCCTTTTCGTATGGGCCTTTGCTCATGATAGAATTTTATAGTTACCCAGAGGAAAATGGGAATTATTGTGCCATTAGTTTCTTGATTCTTTGATGTAGATGCAAAGTAAGATAATCAGGCACTTGCATTTGAAGCTACTTCTAAATTTTGTGTTATGGGCTTTTTGGTCGCTTAATCTAATAGATTTGATGTGTATTTCTTGTCCATTGCATAGCAAATGGTATATTGTGTTTGGAATGACGTTTAGTTACAATTTCCTTGTTTAGAAAGGAGCCACCAGGGAACGAAAAAAGAAAGAAAGGATTTTATTGGAAACAATCATGGATGATTTGGGGTTAAAGCCTTTTATTGATATTTAGGATATCCTTTAAGTGGAATGGCTATGGCAGTTCTAGGGGAGGTGTCAAGCCGTAAAAGGGTCATAATAGCAGGTGGTGATGTTGTAAAAGAGGTTAGAGTTTCTTACCTAAAGAGTATCTGATATAGGGATTGGGCTGCACGTAGTTTTGAGTGATTTTGGATCTGAATGCTATGTTAACAGGGTAAATGTTGCTTGCTTGCACTTTGCTCCAAGGTTTTTGGATTGGTATGCTATGTTAAGCTCATTTTCTTGAAAATCTTGAAATTGACACCTGATCATGGTTCATTGAAGAGTACTAGTTGACCCTCTTATTTTTTCTATGTTGCTCAGCAATATTTTGAACCATCTAAAAAAATTGGTATGCTTTATTTTGCTTGAATGAGGTATTCAATTCATTAATTTGAAACAATTTAAGTGGTTTATTTTGATAGAACTTATAAATTTATTGTCTCCTTTATACTTCTATAGAGGATGATCTTGTTATTGGTTATGGTATTATGGTGCTTCTATGGTTTTTATATCTTCCTTTTCAATACAATTAGTATCCTTTATTATCTTAACAAGCATTTTTGACCTTACATATTCAAAAACAAATTGGACGCTGTTTGGTCAATCTACATGTCTTTTGGTTACATGGGACTTAATTTCTAGTTGACACTGAATTGAGATTTAATTGGCAGGAATTGAGACTATAGTGGTTATTTTAGTGAGAAAGAATGTGCTATGCTTTCACAATATTTGACTTGTTAGAAACCCTTGATAAGGTTTACGGAATTGAGAATAGGAGATGGATAAAAGGAAGAAGTTTTTGGATATAATTTATCTTCTTTTTCTTTTTCCCTTCATTTGCCTTCAATCGTGGTGCTATCATATAATGTAGAGCATATATGTAATAGTTGAAGAATTTTGCTATGCTTTAACACTATGCTTGAATGCAGAGTTCTGGTATCTGATATGCAGTAAGTCCTACTTAGCTCCCGTACCTGTTGTGTGACAAAGAAAAATGATTCTCTCTATATGATTATGAGATTTTGGGTAATTTTCGTTAACTTGGTAACTGATTCAAGGGTCTTCAGATAATTGCTTGGATGTTTGCAAATAATTTTGTTTAAATAAAATTAGGACCTTGTTTGAATTGAATCTGTAGACAAAAGAAAAAGATAAAGGCACTATTTGTGTTTTATTTTTGAACTTTTGAAACAATATTCTGCTTTGATTTTAATCACCAATGAGAAATCATGCTGTTAGTTGAATATAGTATTATTGTTATAATGCAACTTTAATGTCAATATTATTACACCCTTGGGTAAGATTTTCATTCAGATCTTTGGCTTTAGTAAGCACCTTATGTCTTGTAGAAGTGGGTGCAAGTTGAGAATCGTCTTGATGAATACATGTATCCAGTTGCCCGGTTTCTTTAGGCATGCACCTTGCCTGTGATAATTTCTTCCCCCAGCTCCAAATCATTAGCAGTTAGCAATGAAAAAATTGTTTCCAAATCATTAGCAGTTAGCAATGAAAGGGTGATAGTTTTGGATGAACTGAATGACACTATTATGTCTTCATATATAAGTGCTCTTTTCTCAAGACCTCCCGCCGTCATTTTATTGACCTTAAAGCTCACTTATCTAATTCTAACCTTTTGGTTTTGAGTCCTTTTCAATCAGATGATAGATCACTATTCGATTGCTTTCATTGTGGTGGTTTCATGGCTTCTGGGAGTTTTAGATGCCAGTGCTGGTGATGCTGATCTGCAGTTCAGGTAATTTTGTTTCTATTTTCTCCTAAATTTTCTTTGAAGGTTTTATGGTGCTATAGCTTTATTGTATTGTTTATGCGGAGCTTCATCAATAAAGATTACATTTGAGGTTCTTACGTTAAGATCCCTTATTCTTTTTCTTCTTTTGCCGCAGGAAGAGAGAGGGGGGTTGGGGGGGGTCTTATTTCCTTACCCATTTTATTCTCTAGATATAATGAAAATAAGAGGCTTGACAACCAAAATGTTCCCACATGTTCCCATCAATCTTTTAGAACCCCCCAATATAAGCCTTTTAAGACTTATTTTGCCTAGCCAAAACCCTTCTATAACCAGATGACTCGAATTTTTCAAAAATTGGTAAAGAACCAAAGCATCAATTGGCTTGATTGGCGCCCAGGAAAAAAAAAGAAGGCTTGATTGGCCAACTAAATGGAGCATGAGGAGAGAAAACATCTTTTATGGAATATATATTATCTTAGGTTGTGTTTGTTTTGGCGTAAAACATTCTCCCAATTTCTAGTGTTTGGTGTGGGCAAAAAAATGTTGATCAACAGAAAATGATTTTCGTGTTTAACAACAAATTTGTCACTGTAGGGGTGAAATGGCTTACACCTCTCACGAAGTGTTGGCCATTTTTAAAGAGTGTCTCTGCCTCTCCTTACCTCCCTCTCCTTGAACTGTAGCATCACCCACCCCACAAAGGAACCTCGACCCCCACCACCGCTGCAATTGCCTCCATCCATCTTGTGTTTGTAGGCTGTAGCCCCCCGATAACTTTTCCCTCTCCTCTAGTATTGTAGCCTCCTTCCCCAGCTCACAGTGCCCCCACCTCCCTTGGTCTCCCCTTCCAAAAGAAGAAAAAAGTTCTCCTTCTCCCATTGTACTCCCACCTTTCCTGTCTATGGGTTCTTTTAGATCTTTTTTGAATTATTACTGTCGCTGTGTTAAGCAATTAAGAGTGGTTTTCAGTTGCAATAGGAAATAGTATTTGCACTGACCAAACAACGGAAAACATTTTCAATATTTTCAGGCTCTCAATCAAATAATGAAAAATCAGTGATTTTCCGCAAAAATATTTTTTACTATAAATATTACCTGTAGAAACCTTTGTATGTCAAAACAATGCAGCCTTTTATTAATCTATTTATTCCTTAAGATAAAAGGCAGCTTCACAAATAATTTCATGAAACCTTTATGTTGTGGTATATATGTGGCTTAGTCTAGAGTTTTGAAATCTTGTTACCTTGTCTGGACTTATGTGTGGACCAAAATATAACATTGGCTCCTGATCTATAATTTCATGAATCCTTGAAGGACATAGCTGGTCTTTAATGGCCCTCTCACCTAAAGCATGCTCTTCAATAGCTATACTACGAAGCATAAAACAAAATAAGCAGCAGTATCCTCAAATTAGGTCTTGGGTAGTGTGGTTTTGTTTCCAGGATATAGGTTAGATGTAATTTCTAATGCTGTTATAGACTTTGGTCTGTGCAACCAGAAGCAGGGAAGTGTATTGTGTAAATCAAACTTATTATTGATCAGTGTCTATTAGGTAGTGATAAAGAAGTTTAGGAATGAATTGAATAAGGTCTTGTGACTTACAATTGAATAATGAATGAATTGAATAGGATATAAATTCATCTACTATATGCTGAATGGGGGACTCGGAACACTTCTTTTTTCCTTAGTGATGCTTTTCTGCTTTCTTTGATTGCAGTACATCCAAACCATTTGCTACTCTGGCCAGAAACCAGATAGATAGGATGGTAATAGGTGCCCTAGATATTTTAGCGGATTTCCTTCTTATCTTTGCATCCTTGATTCAATAGCCATGTGTCACCAAGAGCTTCCTATGAGCCAGTTCTTATATTTCAAAGACTTTCTCTGCTTGTTGTTTATTTCTGGATTTTGTCAGCCTTGATTATGATCACTTTTTATTATTATTGTTATTATTTTGGTGATGTCATACTCACGTCATGATCACTCTTATGGGTATAGATACATTTTGCTTCTTTTTTTTTTTTTTACTTCCTTGATACCAGTGTTAAATTCTTTTTTGCTTTGATTTTTAGAGCTTGTCTAAAAAACTGTGAAGAAACAGGATGTGTTGGGCAAAGATGCTTTCCACAGTGCAAGTTCTCTATGGAAGGTGTCTCCTTTGATGTTCCGTGGCACATGCAAGAACCCCTATACTTGCAGTGGAAACAATGGGATTGCCAAAGTGATTGCCGTTACTATTGTATGGTTGACAGAGAGAAAGAAAGAGAAGCATTTGGTCATGGCCCAGTCAAATATCATGGTAAATGGCCATTCAAGCGTGTATATGGGATTCAGGTTTGCTTTCTGATATCGTAACTAAATATTTTCAATGAGTTGGTTTAGACACTATTATAGTTATAGCTTGACGTTACTCAATGTATTAGGAGCCCGTTTCTGTTGCCTTCTCTGCGCTCAACCTTGCAATGCATTTTCATGGCTGGCTATCCTTTTTCATCCTTCTGTACTATAAGTTGCCTCTGAATGAAGATAAAAAGGCATACTATGAATACGCCGGTTTGTGGCATGTCTATGGGTTTTTGTCAATGAACTCCTGGTTCTGGAGTGCTGTTTTCCATAGCCGGTAAGCTCTGTTTTCAGTTTCTTCTTTTTTCTTTCTGTAGACAATACACATATAGGTCACACATAAATACATCCCTATATGAGTATTTTAGATTGCACTTTCAGTACTGGCCCTACAACATGATGAATTCCTGGAATCTACGTGGACGATCTGTCTCAATATTTCTACTCTTTACTGAGGCTCTCAACTAGTCAATATAGGAATAAAACTCGGTTGTGGACTCGGTTTTGCTGACCACGCGTGGTAATCTGTTATAAAATTTAGGTAACATGTATAAAGGCACAGGTCACTGTTAGTCCTAACATAAATCCAGTGTGGAAAATGGTTCCGCACTGCATCATGTGGTGCCTTTGGTCCAAACGGAATAGGAGATATTTTGACGACTCCGAAAGTAGTAGGGAGGATTTGTTACACTCTTTTTTTACTACCCTTTTCACTTGGGTGGCAGCTTGGCTGGCCCCTAGGGTGATTACTTATTCTGATTTTCTTTTTCTCTTCTCTAGCCCCCCTTAGGCATTCTCTTGTATACTTCCTGTGTACTAGGGTTACGCCCCTTTGCGCGTTTTTTATATAACATTACTTATAAAAAAAAAAAACAAAAAATCCAATGTGCCTACCCCATCTCAAGGCTGTTAGAATAGGACTGTAGAGTTCGCTTATTAGATTGCTATATAGCTGTACGTGCGGGCTAAATGCAGGAAAGATGGGTGTAATATTTTAGATTGTGAATGTAATAACAGTTACTGATAATACAATAAAGTACAATCAAGTTATATTTTTATTATCACTAACAGTTACTAGAATAGAACCAGTCAATTGAGACTTGCAAATTTCGCTTTTTAAGGAGATTCAAGTCCTCTGTACCGGTATAGTTGAGCCTAAAGTCTGTTGAAGAAACATCTTTCTTTGAATTTCACTTTTTTGAGGAGATTCAAGTCCTCTATACCGGTATAGTTGAGCCTAAAGTCTGTTGAAGAAACATCTTTCTTTGACCTAATATCCTCAAATATATTATTGAACAATAAATAAATGACTTGGTATATTTATATATTGTATCGAAAGATTGTACAAATGGATCTATTTATAGGCTTATAGGATCTCTTTAGATTAATGAGAATATAGCCCATTTATTCAAATAAATACCATGTCCATTATTGTCATGTTGGGAGTTTTTGAAATTAAAGAATGGGAGGTAGAGCATAAGCCACTAACTCTATATTAATAAATCAAAACTCTCACATCTTTTTATTTAGTAACCTGCTTTAACCTATATTATTATATTAAAAAAGTTAATTATGTATTAATCAATAAATATTAAAATACACCAAAATCCCCTCACCTCATTCTAATATTAATATTAAAAGAATGCCAGGAAAAGAAGGGTCATTAGGTCTCATGAAGACGTTTTCTGCATTGAATCTTCACTTAGTGAAATGAAATCTCTACTCCAAAATCAGTACTGGTCTCAGATTAAGGGAAATATGGTATCACTGTTCATACATAACAATCAAAGTATTGATGTAAGTTTTAGGGATAAATGCAAAATCAATCCTTTTAATTGCCCATGGTTGCAATTAGCTCCATGTGGAATAAAAAGTGGCTGAGAGTTCCCTGTGGTAAGCCAAAAACACAAATAAGTCCTTATACCCAACTTCCATCCAAATTTGTTATGGAAACCGTCAAATGCCACGTCAGTGGTAGGGTTGGGATCCAAAACTTGTTGGTGTTCAATCGTGCTTTCTTAGGGAAATGGCTTTGGCGGTATGTGCACAAGAAATAAGCAAGGTGGAAAGTGGCAATGGACTCCTAAGTTTGGTGTTCGTGGGGTGGGTGGTGTTCTGTTGAGCCTTCTGGAGCATTCGCAATGGAGTTATGGAAGAACATTAGGGGCAATTTTCTTGCCACATCAGATTGGAGGTGGGAGATGACTCCAAGATTAAATTTGGCATAATCAATGGTGTGAGATTGTGGTCCTTAACGAAGCTTTTCCAGATCTTTATGGCATTGCCCATGTAAAGGATGCCTTAGTTGCGGTTCACTTGGAGTTTTATGGTGGTTTTAATCAATGGAATATGAGTTTTGCTAGAGCGGCTCATGATTGGGAGGTGTATGTCTTTATCTCTTTCTTTAGGGTTTTGTATTCAGTTAGAGTGAGATGAGTAAATGAAGATAGTTGTGGTGGGTCCCCTCCAAAAGAGGGTTGTTTAAGGTTAGATCCTTCAATTGTTCTTTGGTTTGTAGTGAAGGTTGCCGCTTTCCTTGGAAGAGTGTTTGGGTTGTCTAAAGCTCCTTTGAGGACAGCCATTGGGAATGGTTCAGCCATCCCCCATTTGGCCAGGGGGAGGGGTGGCACCACCTTCTGATTTTTTCTTTTTCTTTTTTAATTGTATATTTATATTTTTTTATTGTATGTGACACATACTACAATATGATTGATGTTAACGTGACATTTGATGGTTTTCATAAAAAAATTGGACAGAAGTTGGGTCCAGGGACTTGTTTGTGTTCTTGGCTTACCATGTAGAGCTCGCCGCCACTTTATACCACAAGGAGCTAATTGTAATTATGGGTAATCATAAGGACTGATTTTGCATTTACTAGTTTAACGTATTTCAGTTTGTGTTAATCCTAGTTTTCATTAGTGTATTTTGAAAATAAGCTCAGTTCTCATATGGAGCATTCCCATTCCCACGCTCATATAAATGAAATCTATCAAGGGTGCTCCGTAATCCGAGCATCCTGCTCATAGGATTTATATAGTTCATTAAGAGTTTATAGGCTTTATACAAGAGTCTCTAAAAGAATCATAATCAAAGATTAGTGTAATCTATGAATTCAACAAAAGAAGGAAGAGATACCCTTCCCATGATGACAGATCACTCATATAAAGAATGCAGAAGGCAGGGATTGGAGTTGAATAATGGATTTTTCAATGCCTTCAAAAGCTTTAATGTTCCTTTCTCCCCAAATTGTCCACATAAGGCAAGGTTGAACAGCCTCTCAAAAGTATAGAAAGCTAATCATGTTCTAGATGCTAGATATTTATGAAACTGTTAAAACCTTAATTTTCTGGCTGATCATTCATAAGACAACAGGAACGGATAAGAAACTTTGCTAATTCCCTCGTTCATCCACCAAAAACAAAAAAGCAGCCACTCCTATCTACAACTAAATAAATGCATTAATGTAGGTTTTTGGATTCCTGCTTTATTTACCTTTTTTTAAAAAAAAATTTAATAATTTTCTTCTTCCTCTTTATTACTAAGTGTTATGAAGGTGTTCTATTTAACTGCAGAGATGTGGATTTGACAGAGAAACTGGACTACTCATCTGTAGTGGCATTACTTGGGTACTCCCTCATTCTGGCCATCCTAAGAATTTTCAATGTGAGGAATGAGGCTGCCAGAGTTATGGTTGCTGCTCCACTGCTCGCTTTTGTGACCACTCACATAATGTACCTGAACTTCTATAAGCTAGACTATGGTATTGCATCTGACTTTTACATGTCTATTATTTGGGCATAAAAGCTAATATTTTTGTGAAATTTATGTCTATGTTTTTATCTTCCTAAAGAGATATTTGTCTATCTTGAACTATCTACCACATAATTGTTTCTAGCTTCCATGGTATTTTCCCCCAACAACTGATTGAGCGAAGTTGTTCTAGCTGTTTAATGGTGGGATTCATTTTTCTTTTCCTAGTCTTAACCTTTTTTTGTAAATTAATTTGACAGGATGGAACATGAAGGTTTGTGTTGTAATGGCTGTGTCCCAGCTTTTGCTTTGGGTGATTTGGGGTGGTGTTTCACACCATCCTTCTCGCCGGAAGGTGTGGGTGGTGGTTGTAGGTGGCGGCCTTGCAATGCTCCTAGAAATTTATGACTTCCCTCCATATAAAGGGTTCCTGGATGCCCATGCTCTTTGGCATGCCACTACTATCCCATTAACCTACATCTGGTGGAGTTTCATAAGAGATGATGCTGAGTTTCTAACCGCTAACCTGCTTAAGAAAGCAAAATAGCTTGTTTCAAATTGACATGTTATTCATTATGAGCTTCGAATGCTCTGATCGCACTTCTTGTCTCTGTTAATGTAGTCTGTTCCTTTTTCTTTTCTTTTCTTTTTAAGAACAGGAGAATGCTTAGGTTAAAATCTTACTCGGCTGAGCCTTTTTTTATTATTTTTTTTGGGTAGATTGGACCGTGTAATGGAACATAAAGTTGAGGAGCCTAGTGATTGTAATTTTTTTTCCTTTTTTTAAGATACTGATGCAACTCCTTGATATTGTATGTTGTAATCTCAATAGATATTATCGTCTTTTAACCCAAAGGGTTGGCTCAAGTGGTAAAGGCTTTGGACTTTGGTAGCATACCTATGTGGTATAAGGATTCGATATCTTGGGTGCAAACAATTCTTTGAGACCACACTCTGATGAAAGCTAAATTTAATTGATTCATATGATGAGTGTTTTACACAAAATTCGGGGTTTTATCTTTTAGGAGTGGGTATGTACAATCTTTATATGCCAGAGGCACGATCATATCATAAACAAGAAACTTAAAAAGATAATAACAATAATAAATGAATGAATGACAATATTTGACCAGATAAAGTAGGAGAAGAAGATGAATGGAAGCAGTTAGAATATATGAAAAAGGAAAATGCTAGGGGTTCTCCCCTAGTGTTCTCCTAGCATTCTCCCAGTCTTACGTGGAAAATAATTTAAGAAAAAATAAAATTATAATGGCTCTTACACCGGTTTTTTTGAGGTATTAGTACTAAATTTAGGATAATCAAAATTATTTTGGGTGATACCATCCCTAAAGAGTTAACCTTTCACCCCTAAGTTTTAGTTTTGAATAAAAAAAAAAGTTTTAAGGCATTAAAACCTAAATATTAACTCATAAAAATTAATTTATTAGCAAAAAAACTGGTGGTGGGAGTTACTACAATTTTATTTTTTCTTAAATTATTTTTCACGTAGGATTGAGAGAATGCTATGAGAACACTAAGAGAGAACCCCTAGCATTACCCTATGAAAAATATATAATATTTTTCATAATTAGGTTGATATAAAATATTTTTTTTAATGGTTGATTATAATCAAATCAAGGAATTTGATTATCATATTTATATTTGCTCATTACCCTATAAATATAGACTTTTAAGATTTTCTTCAAATTTTGAATAAAAACTTAAAAAAAACACTCTACATATCATTCTTTGTTTTTGAAAAATAATGAGAAAGTTTAATTTTTTTAATAAGTTAACTGAGATATAATAAAGGATGAAATTAATTGGCCCTTCTTGGGGCATGAAGAATCATTGTAGCATTTTCTTTTAAAAAACGAAGGATATGGAAAAATCTGAACAAGATGCCTCTTCAAAGCATTAATTGGATGTGGATCTTCTAACTCGTCAAACTTAATCTCTAAAATGTCTAAAAGAAATCCTCAAAGAATTATTAAAGTTGAAATTCTCACCCAAAAGAATAAACAATTGGTATTCTTTTTCGTTGACCCGTGGGGTGCAAGAAAAGTTGGCTTCCAAAAAATCACTAGAAGTCCTCTACACACAAATAAACAGTGAAAAAATAATTAGAATTCTCTCTCAATCTCACTATTCATGTACTCCCCTCAAGCTATCACTTAATGCCCTCACAAATTTTCAATTGTGACAATATTCTTTTCAAACTATCAAAATATTGTCAATGTCCTCCAATGATAGCGAAAAGATAAAAATACTCATATAAATTTCTCAATAAGACAAAAATGTCCCCATAAATTCGAAAAAAATTAAATAAATAAATAATTAAAAAAACAAAAAATATAAAAAAAAACATATTTTTTATTTTTTATTTTATTTAAAAATGATTTTTTAAAATTTTTTAAACCATATTTTTTAGTTTTTTTTATTATATTTAAAAAAAACATTTTTTTTAATTTTAAAACGGAAATTTTAATTTAAAAAATAATTATTAAAAAACCAAAATTTTCAATTTTTATAAAAGAAATCAATTTTTTTTTTTAATTTTTAATTTGGCCACCCCTAGATTTTATTTTATTTTAAATTTTTAGTTTTAGGGTTTTTTTCAAAAGTTTTAGTATTTTTTTGTTTTTATTTTAGCAATGGTAGTTTTGTCATTAAGGAGAACATTGACAGTATTTTGGTAATTTAAAATATACATTATCACAATTGAAAGTTTGGAAAGAGACATTATCAATTGAGTAATAGTTTGAAGGTGGTATGTACGTGGACTTTCCACTTATTTCTATATGAGAAATATCCAATAGTTTTTTTTCATTAGAAGTAATACCCAAAAAGAAATTAAATATCAATTCTCTTTCGTAAACCCACAAAGTATAGTTGCTTTAGGTAAAAAGCTATAACCATTGTGAAACAAAACTTGTGGATTCAAAAAAGGAAATTATAAAATTATATTGGTCTGTTTGGCAAAGCGAAAGCCATTAGTTTGAATCTCTCATCTCTTTCTCTAGACATGTCAAAAAAAAATTCTTGTGTGAACTGTAACATGTAAAAAAAAAAAATAATGTAATATAAAGGTGAAATGAATTTTGAATTCTTTTCTTTGAAAAAGTAAAAAAAAAAAAAAAAACGAAAAACAAAAAAGGTTTGTTAACGTGAAGAAAATAATTTGACTTTTTTTTTTTTCCAAAAAAAAAAAAAAGAAGGAAAGAAAAATGCTTGCCAAAATGTTGTCTGCACAAGATAAATGGACTGAAGTGGATAGATTTGAAGCCCAGATCAGCCCAGCCCAATGAAAAACCCTAGGTGAGACTCTCACAAACGGCATATACCTATGAGCACCATATATTGTTCTCTCTCGCTGCCTCGCATACATCATTTCAGTCTCGCTGCCTCACATTCGTAGACGGCTGAGACTGCTCTCTCTAGTTCTTGAGGTTAGTGCTTCAGTTCATGTATTGGATCAGGGAATTTCCAGCTCTTTTTTCTCATATTTTTTGCGAAATAGTTCTCGGTTTCTTTTCCTGATTACCAAACAGAGGCTATGATTTGTGTTTATCATATCACCTCTGGAAGATCTGGAAGTAGATGGTTGATTTTGTATTCTTTTCGCTGTTTTCTTCGGCTTTATTTGTAAGATTATATTGTTTCAGCCGATGAATAGTTTTACTATTTAACACAATTGTTTCAGCTGAAAATTCCTTGTACTTGTTGATAAATATGTTTATAGATGGGTTTGCTTCGTTTTCTAAATTGAATGCCTTTTTTCCTCCTCCATCCTCAGTTTCAGCTCGTTATTTTTTTTGATTTATTTGCGATTCTTTTGTATATAATCGTGTTTTTCGTGTGTGGTTCGTTTGGAGATCTGGACGAGACTGATTATTGAGAATCACTTTTTTTTTATAATCGTACCCATTTTTCTTTTTCCCCGTCGTTTCTTTGACCTTTTTTCGATTCGTATATGGTCTTCTAAATTCAGATTTTAAACTGCACATTAACAAAAAGTATGGCATTGTCTTTCTTGCTGGTTTTTAGTGAGGGTGGAATATATACGTGTGTATGGCAAAATTCTTCTATCCTTTATTTATCATTTTTACATTTGATTCTAATTGGTTCGTTATCTTATTTTTCCTCAATGTTCTCTTCTGTCTATTTGAATGGGTATATATATATATATATATATATATATATATATATATTTGTATATATCCTTGAAACAAATATGACTGCTTTGAGAAGCTTTGGGTGGTTTAGATTGTTGATTGGTGACTGCTGTGAACTACATGTCTGAATAGACTAATTACTTTCTGCGGACCCTGTTCTCAGCAAATGTGTTTTTTTCCCTATAAATTGTCTTATAAAAAAAAATAATGGAATACAGGTTAAACTATAAGTTGTATTGTATTCTTTACTCTCTGTGGGTGTCAATGTAACCGTGACTAAAATTTGTTTTTGTGGGCAGGTTTTAATTTGATTCTTGGAGGAAGATCTCCGTGCAAATACCTTTTCTTTTTTCGTGTCATTTAAAGGCTAGCCAAGATGGTACGTCATTTATATCTTCTATAGCTTGTTAGGTTGCTGATTTGTTTTCCATTCTGTTTATGATTGGTGAGGAATTGTTTGTGATGTGTGCAGGTGAAGTTCACAGCAGATGAGCTGCGCAGGATTATGGACTACAAACACAATATTCGTAATATGTCTGTTATTGCACATGTTGATCATGGTATGATTTCTATTCCACTTTGTCTTATCATGTGTTTTTTTAGTTATCAAATTTTTCATATGTAAATTTTGCATTTTGAAAATTTGTATCGGCATATCTGACTAAACATTTGTCCCTAGCAAGAGAGGACTAGTCTAGCAATAAATCTGTTAACCCCAAGGGGTTGGCCCAAGTGGTGGAGGTCTTGGTCTTAAGGTTTGCTCCCTTCAAGGTCCAAGGTTCAACACCTCATGAGTGCAAACAATCTCTTGGGGCCACACCCCCTGGTGAAAAGCAAGTGATTTAACTAGTTCCGTGTAGGGAAACTTCCGAGGGTGTGGTGTACGGGACCAGGGTTTACTCTGCAAGGGTGGGTTCGAAGTGTCTTGCCTTGGAGAGGTTCCCTGACATTAAAAAAAAAAAAAACAAATCTGTTTTGTTGATCAGAGGCATTTCAGTTTGTTGACTGTATGCATAAGTGGGGGGTTTTCTACGTCCATTAGGGGGCAAGATTGACATGATTTTGTCTTTTCGTTTTCTAAAAGTCATCTGATGTTAGCTTTAAGTTTTAGGTGTATGTATAACAAGAATGCTGTAAAACTTTGTGCAGTGGTGCTAATTGTTTTTGTTAATTTGGTGCTTGTTAAATGAATGTACATTTAGTTTTATTTGTATGCCTCTTAACATGCAACATCTTTTGTTTTGTTTGTTGAAGTCCCGGAAATGTTATTTGATTTTGTAACTTTAGCGCTTGTTCTACAGCTTTCTATAGTATGCCTTCTGCTACTTCTATAATGTTATTTGAATGTTTTGGTGCTTCAAGTTCTAATGATGTATTTAATTATAAAATTTCAGGGAAGTCTACACTTACGGATTCTCTTGTGGCTGCTGCTGGTATCATTGCACAAGAAACTGCAGGTGATGTCCGGATGACAGATACTCGTGCGGATGAGGCGGAGCGTGGCATAACAATTAAGTCTACTGGTATCTCCCTCTACTATGAGATGACTGATGAGGCTCTGAAGAGCTACAAGGGAGAGAGACATGGGAATGAGTACCTTATCAATCTCATCGATTCCCCTGGGCATGTTGACTTCTCATCAGAGGTTACAGCTGCTCTTCGTATTACTGATGGTGCACTTGTGGTTGTTGATTGTGTCGAAGGCGTTTGTGTCCAAACAGAAACCGTGCTTCGACAGGCCTTGGGAGAAAGGATTCGGCCTGTCTTGACCGTTAACAAGATGGACAGGTGTTTCCTTGAGCTCCAGGTTGATGGAGAGGAGGCTTACCAAACATTCCAGAGGGTTATTGAGAATGCTAATGTCATCATGGCCACATATGAAGATCCGCTCCTTGGTGATGTCCAGGTTTACCCCGAGAAAGGAACAGTTGCCTTCTCTGCTGGTTTGCACGGCTGGGCCTTTACACTGACCAACTTCGCAAAGATGTATGCGTCCAAATTTGGAGTTGATGAGTCAAAAATGATGGAACGGCTATGGGGTGAGAACTTCTTTGACCCCGCTACAAAGAAATGGACCAGCAAGAATACTGGCTCTCCCACCTGCAAGCGTGGGTTTGTTCAGTTTTGCTACGAACCTATCAAGCAGATTATCGCCACTTGCATGAATGACCAGAAGGACAAACTGTGGCCCATGTTGTCGAAACTTGGTGTCACCATGAAGTCAGAAGAGAAGGACTTAATGGGGAAGGCATTGATGAAACGTGTGATGCAGACCTGGCTCCCAGCAAGTAGTGCCTTATTGGAAATGATGATCTTTCACCTTCCCTCCCCATCCACGGCCCAAAAGTATCGTGTTGAGAACTTATACGAGGGTCCACTTGATGATGCTTATGCTAATGCTATCAGGAACTGTGATCCTGAAGGGCCTCTTATGCTTTATGTATCAAAAATGATTCCTGCATCTGATAAGGGTAGGTTCTTTGCCTTTGGTAGGGTCTTTGCTGGAAGGGTCTCAACTGGTTTGAAGGTCAGAATCATGGGTCCCAACTTCGTGCCAGGGGAAAAAAAGGACTTGTATGTTAAGAGCGTGCAGAGAACTGTCATCTGGATGGGTAAGAAGCAGGAAACAGTTGAGGATGTGCCTTGTGGTAACACTGTTGCGTTGGTTGGTTTGGATCAGTATATCACCAAGAACGCTACTTTGACAAATGAGAAAGAAGTTGATGCACACCCAATCCGGGCCATGAAGTTCTCTGTGTCACCTGTCGTTCGTGTGGCTGTTCAATGCAAGGTTGCATCTGACCTTCCTAAGCTTGTGGAGGGCCTGAAACGTCTGGCCAAGTCAGATCCTATGGTCGTCTGTACTATTGAAGAGTCTGGGGAGCACATCATAGCCGGTGCTGGAGAGCTCCACCTTGAGATCTGTTTGAAGGATTTGCAGGATGATTTCATGGGTGGAGCAGAGATTATCAAGTCTGATCCTGTTGTCTCCTTCCGTGAGACAGTACTTGAGAAGTCATGCCGTACTGTGATGAGCAAGTCGCCGAACAAGCACAACCGTTTGTACATGGAAGCACGACCCCTGGAAGAGGGGCTTGCAGAGGCCATCGATGATGGCCGCATCGGTCCAAGGGATGATCCTAAAGCTCGTTCCAAAATCTTGTCTGAGGAGTTTGGTTGGGATAAGGATCTAGCGAAGAAAATCTGGTGTTTTGGCCCTGAGACCACTGGCCCCAACATGGTGGTTGATATGTGTAAGGGAGTTCAGTACCTGAATGAAATTAAGGATTCTGTTGTTGCAGGGTTCCAGTGGGCATCTAAGGAAGGAGCATTGGCGGAAGAAAACATGAGGGGTATCTGCTTTGAAGTCTGTGATGTTGTTCTTCATGCTGATGCCATTCACAGAGGAGGTGGTCAGGTCATTCCAACTGCTAGGAGGGTTATTTATGCTTCCCAGATTACAGCCAAGCCCAGGCTTCTTGAGCCTGTATACCTGGTGGAGATCCAAGCTCCTGAGCAGGCGCTTGGTGGTATCTACAGTGTTCTTAACCAGAAACGTGGGCATGTGTTCGAGGAAATTCAGAGGCCTGGTACCCCACTGTACAACATCAAGGCATACCTTCCTGTCGTCGAATCTTTCGGATTCTCAAGCACTTTGAGGGCTGCAACCTCAGGGCAAGCTTTCCCACAATGTGTCTTTGATCACTGGGACATGATGGCATCGGATCCATTGGAAGCTGGATCCCAAGCTTCTCAACTTGTTGCAGACATCCGCAAGAGAAAGGGCTTGAAGGAGCAGATGACCCCACTTTCCGAGTTCGAGGACAAGCTGTAAGTAATTCATGTGATCATTGTTGATCAAGTCGATTTACTTCAGGGAGACGGTTATATTATAGTCTGGGTTAGACTGCATTGGATCATATTCGTTTAGTTTTGTTTTTAATGTGTATTGCAAGGAGTATGTAATGGTTCTTTGGTGTTACATTGTTATGTTTTGAACTATTTAAACTGATGGTTGAGATATGCTATTTTTGATCTTCAAATATGTTGTGTCATAGATGGGATATCTAATTTGCTAAAGAGTTATTTTACGCGTCACCTTCCCTCCCATTCCTCCAATCGAATGTGGCGTGGACTGCACAACCAATAAACCAATTTTCATGCACCAAAAAACATATTACATGCTGAGACCACACCACATATAATGTTTGGATGATAGGAGGATGGGGGTGATATGTTGCCATTACTCAATCTAGTGTGATTCTTTGAATATGTTTGTAATCATGTCACCCTGACATTTGTTACGCAACTGTATTCTAATCACCATTTTTTTTTATTAAAAATTGTTTATAGACTTGTCATTGATAATCAAACAATTCTAATCGCAATTAATTCCACTAAATGAATGTAACTAGATTCTGGTAAATATTTTTTATTTGGGAAAATTATAATTTATCCTTTTAAAGTCGACAGCGTTTTTCAATTTGACCAATTATATCAAAAACTTCTCATATTGCTTTTAATTTTTTTATTATTTATTTTTTATAAAATTTTTTTAAAAAAATCAGGATAGCTGTAGCCATCCTTTTGGCCATCTGGCCATTTTTGCACCCATTTTTATTTTTTATTTTTTATATATATAATAAATAAAAATTAGAGGCAATATAGAAATTTTGGGATAATATTGGTTGAATTGAAAAAAAAAAAATGAAATTTTGGTGTTCAAATTGAAAAATGTTGCCAACTTTGGGGGATAAACTGTAATTTTTCCGTTTGATTTAAAACAATTAATCCCTACGACTTTTTGAATTATCCATAAAAAAATCTATCTCAAGGATAATTTTTTTGTCTTTTTGTTTACCAACAAAGCATTTGGATTCCCTCTTGAAGTTGGTGTTCCACAATGTTAGATGTAATTAGCCAACGTATTGAGTTTTGATGACCGACGATAGGTCTTGCTCTATGATACATCAAAATAATTATCACTTTACATCTAAGTTCACAAACTTCTTAGGATTTATAATCAAAGTCTAAATAGCTTTTTAAGGAGTTTATTGTCTTTTTTCATAATACAATATCTTTATGAAAAGACAACTCATTAGTCCGTTCAATACCTTAGGTTCTCAGCACACTACATATCAATCTCGAAGACACCGTTTCGCTTGATCAAGGTAGATTACCAAGATTTGTTGTGTAACAGTCTTACTCAAAATTGAATGTTCAGTTTCATTTACTGATTACGAACAATATACTTTAAAAATACAAGGATTATGCACTATTACATTGTGTGATAACCACGTTACTCACACTCATAGACATATTCAATGTAATCCTATGACCATTTACATGCATAACAAATATGATAAACATGATAATAAGCATGTAAAATATATTTTATGTGTTATATGCTCAATTCATTTTAATCGGTGAATATAACATATATACTTATAACTAATATTTGAATGTCATAATAGATATATAAAATCGTTGGGTTTCAGGGCATAATCCAAAGTTCCCAACAAACTCCCACTTGCCCCTAATTCCAATTAGGCACACATTTGACTCCCATTCCTCCTAAGCAAGATTTTAAAATTTCCTATGGCATGGTCAGGTTGGTCAAAACCTTAGCCAATGGAATCTTAGTTGTCTCTGTATCTCATTGAGATACTATCTTCCTTTATAAGATATATACTATTGCCTTTTGTGATTACTATTCCTATGGTTACTTAGTTTATTGGATTTTACAACTATTCTATTGTGGTTGTGAAACAAGTTAATAGGAGTTTGTTCTATCCTAATGACACTAAGATCCACCAGGAATAACCTGAGCCAGTGCTACCTATTTCGCAATCTCTTAAGCTGTGACACATCAAATTTCATAATGGAGTCAGCAATCCATGATCGCTTGTTAATTTTTTCACTAAACGGCTCATCTACTTAGGGTATAGACATACTTTATGGTTGGAGAGTCCATCCCTTTTTTGGTTTTTTGTTGTTTAGGATCTCCAACTCTCTTTTTCTTTATGATCAATAGTGGTAAAGATTATCCATTGTAACCCTTTCCTCATTTTTAATCAAAAAAATAAAAAAGACATTTGATTACCGTATTTGCATTTACTCATTACCCTATAAATATGGACTTTTGCATTGCAGACAAAACAAGTCAATGAGCACAATGTAGTTTTAAGGACTATTCAAAGTGGTGAACGTAAGTGTCTAACACTGAATCACCCATAAATTCTGTGTTGTTTCTCTATATTGCTTCTGCTATTATTTTCGCATTATCATTATTCCTTGTTAAGCTTTCACCATGAAATCCCATGCAATATTAGGTGATAGCATTTGGACATTCCATGTTGTGTTAGAGAATCTACAATCCATCCTCTAAGATTTTCTTCAAATTTTGAATAAAAACTTTTAACAAAACACTCTACATATCATTCTTTGTTTTGGAAAATAATTTTATTTATTTATTTTTGGAGTCTCACAGAGAGAGAAATCATGAAGTGATAAGAGAAAGTTTAGTTTTTTTAATAAGTTAAATGAGATATAAAGGATGAAAGTGGCCCTTCTTGGAGCATGAAGAATCATTGTAGCATTATCTTTTAAAAACAAAGGATATGGAAAAATTTGAACAAGACGCCTCTTCAAAGCATTGGATATTGGATGTGGATCTTCTAACTCTTCAAACTTAATCTCTAAAATGTCATAAAGAAATCCCCAAAGAATTATTAAAGTTGAAATTCTCACCCAAAAGAATAAACAAGTGGTATTCTTTTTTGGATAGAGTTTTCTTTCAAATTGGGTTAGTGGAACTTCTTTCAACATAGTCTATAAAAATGAAATGTGTCATTTTAACATGTGAGATATACTTATTTTTTTAATATCAGGGATAAAGTTGGAATAAATAATATTAAAAACTCATGTGCATATCACATGTTATTAAAAAAATAGACACGCCATTTTTATAGACTAGGTTGAAGGAAATTCTTCCAATCCAGTTTGAAGGAACTTCCTTCAACCTAGTCTATAAAAACATGTGTCATTTTTTTTAATAACATGAGAGATGCACGTGAGTTTTAATAATAAGAACAAAGTTGAAATAAATAATATTAAAAACTCATTTACATTTCACATGTTATTAAAAAAATAGACACATATTATTTTTATAGATTTAATTAAAAAAGTTCCTCCAACTCAATTTGAAGGAGAAATGTCATTCATAAACTAACAAAAGTTCATATCCATTGTAAAAAAAAAAGTAACAAGAAGGTGAAATAGACTTTGAATTTTTTTGTGAGCAAAAGTAAACAAAATTGATTGTGAATTTGACTTTTTTTTTAAAAAAAGGGTTAAATACCTAATACCACCCTAGGGTTTCAAGACTTTATTTATTCCTCATTAGGGTTTGATTTTTATCATAGAAGGTACTTATAGTTTTCATAAATGACTGTTTTGGTACTTCCACCCACTTGCTGTTAAGTTATTTAACGGAACTCCATGTCACTACAGGTGGTACACTAAAATTTGAACACGTGGCATAAGTGCCACATCATAAATTATGCACCCACCTAATATCCAGGTAAGTAAATTAAAAACATTAACTTTTATTTTTTTTAAAAAAAGAATTAATATTAATTAAAAATTAAAACAAGTACAGATTTAAAATACCCACAACCATCGAATTAAAACACTGTTTTCACTTTTCACGTTTTCAATTCCTTCAGCTTCTAGAACAAAATGCCCAAACCTTAGGTGAAGGAATTGAAAATGTAAAAAGTGAAACATCTTAATCGATAGTTAACTTTAAGTGGTTGTGGGTATTTTAAATCTTTACTTGTTTTAATTTTTAATTAATATTAATTCATTTTTTAAAAAAATATAAAAGTTAATTTATTACCTGATATTAAATCAAAATACATATGATAATATGTACATGTCAAATGTTAGTGATATGAGTTAGTTCAAAATGGAAGAAATGCTTGCCAAAAATGTTGTCTGCAGTAGATAAATGGGCTGAAGTCGGTAAATTGGAAGCCTAGCCCAGCCCAATGAAAAACCCTAGGTGAGACTCTCACAAACGGCATATACCTACGAGTATCATAAATTACATCCTTTCCTCTCGGTCTCGCTGCCTCACATTCGTAGACGGCTGAGACTGCTCTCTCTAGTTCCTGAGGTTAGTGCTTCAGTTCTTGTATTGGATCAGGGAATTTTTAGCTCTTTTTTTTTTGCATTCATATTTTTGCGAAATAGTTCTTGGTTTCTATTTCTGATTACCAAACAGAGCCTATGATTTGTGTTCATCTGATATCACCTCTGGAAGATCTGGAAGTAGATGGTTGATTTTGTATTCTTTTCGCTGTTTTGTTCGGCTTTGTTTGTAAGATTATATTGTTTCAGCCGGTAAATAGTTTTACTATTTAACACAATTGTTTCTCTTATGGGTCAGCTGGAAATTGCTTGTATTTGTTTATAAATATGTTTATAGATGGGTTTGATTCGTTTTTTAATTTGAATGTCCTTTTTTCTCCTTAATCCTCAGTTTCAGCTCGTTATTTTTTATTTTTTATTTATTTATTTGCGCTTCTTTTGTATATAATCGTGTTTTTCGTGTGTGGTTCGTTTGGAGATCTGGACGAGACTGATTCTTGAGAATCACTTTTTTATAATCGTATCCATTTTTCTTTTCCCCTTCGTTTCTTTTACCTTTTTTCGATTCGTATATGGTATTGTCTTTCTTGCTGATTTTTAGTGAGGGGGAATATATACGAGTGTATGACAAAATTCTTATATCCTTTATTTATCATTTTTACATTTGATTCTAATTGGTTCGTTATTTTATCTTTTTTTTCCTCAATGTTCTTCTCTTCTGTCTCTTTGAATGGGTATATATATATATATATATATATATATATATATATATATTTGTGTATGCCATATATAAACTGCTTAGCCCGTCAGGGGTGAAAGCTCCTGGATTACCTGGTACTGGTTCTGGCGGGTAGGGTCAGTTACCCGTAGGAGTTTTGATTCACAGTGAGGATTGTTATACAGTATGCTCTGCAACGTGCAATTAATCTGAATAAAGTTCTCCTACGTTATCAAAATATATATATATCCTTGAAACTAATATGACTGCTGTGAGAAGCTTTGGGTGGTTTAGATTGTTGATTGGAGAATGCTGGGAACTACATGTCTGAATAGAACTCATTACTTTCTAAGGACCCTCTTCTGAACAATTGTGTTTTTCCCCCCTATAAATTGTCTTATGGCTGTTAAAAGAAAAAAAATAATAAAATACGGGTTAAACTATAAATTGTATCGTATTCTTTACTCTCTGTGCGTGTCAATGTAACCGTGACAAAATTTTTTTTTTGCAGGCAGGTTTTAATTTGATTCTTTGAGGAAGATCTCCTTGCAAATAACCTTTCTTTTTTCGTGTCATTTAAAGGCTAGCCAAGATGGTACATCATTTATATCTTATATTTCTTGTTTGGTTGCTGATTTTGTTTCCATTTTCTGTTTATGATTGGTGAG
Organism: Carpinus viminea; assembly: GCA_013348765.1. Taxonomy (NCBI): domain Eukaryota; kingdom Viridiplantae; phylum Streptophyta; class Magnoliopsida; order Fagales; family Betulaceae; genus Carpinus; species Carpinus viminea. The sequence goes on along the minus strand of CP054672.1, from coordinate 32,465,813 downwards.
GAATTGTTTGTGATGTGTGCAGGTGAAGTTCACAGCAGATGAGCTGCGTAGGATTATGGACTACAAACACAATATTCGTAATATGTCTGTTATTGCGCATGTTGATCATGGTATGATTTCTTTTCCACTTTGTCTTATTAGGTTTATTTTTAGTTATCAAATTTTTGGTATGTAAATTTTGCATTTATGAAAATTTGTATCTGCATATTTGACTAAACATTTGTCTCTAGCAAGGGAGGGCTAGTCTAGCAATAAATCTGTTTTGTTGATCAGAGGCATTGCAGTTTGTTGTCTGTATGCATAAGTGGGGGGTTTTTTACATCCATTAGGGGGCGAGATTGACACGATTTGTCTTTTCATTTTCTAAAAGTCATCTGATGTTAGCTTTAAGTTTTAGGTGTATTTATAACAAGAATGCTGTAAAACTTTGTGCAGTGGTGCTAATTGTTTTTGTCAATTTAGTGCTTGTTAAATGAATGTACTTTTAGTTTTATTTGTATGCCTCTTATCATGCAACATCTTTTGTTTTGTTTGTTGAAGTCCCGGAAATGTTATTTGATTTTGTAACTTTAGCGCTTGTTCTACAGCTTTCTATAGTATGCCTTCTGCTACTTCTATAGTGTTATTTGAATGTTTTGGTGCTTCAAGCTCTAATGATGTGTTTAATTATAAAATTTCAGGGAAGTCTACACTTACGGATTCTCTTGTGGCTGCTGCTGGTATCATTGCACAAGAAACTGCAGGTGATGTCCGGATGACAGATACTCGTGCGGACGAGGCGGAGCGTGGCATAACAATTAAGTCTACTGGTATCTCCCTCTACTATGAGATGACTGATGAGGCTCTGAAGAGCTACAAGGGAGAGAGACATGGGAATGAGTACCTTATCAATCTCATCGATTCCCCTGGGCATGTTGACTTCTCATCGGAGGTTACAGCTGCTCTTCGTATTACTGATGGTGCACTTGTGGTTGTTGATTGTGTCGAAGGCGTTTGTGTCCAAACAGAAACCGTGCTTCGACAGGCCTTGGGAGAAAGGATTCGGCCTGTCTTGACCGTTAACAAGATGGACAGGTGTTTCCTTGAGCTCCAGGTTGATGGAGAGGAGGCTTACCAAACATTCCAGAGGGTTATTGAGAATGCTAATGTTATCATGGCTACATATGAAGATCCCCTCCTTGGTGATGTCCAGGTTTACCCCGAGAAAGGAACAGTTGCCTTCTCTGCTGGTTTGCATGGCTGGGCCTTTACACTGACCAACTTCGCAAAGATGTATGCATCCAAATTTGGAGTTGATGAGTCAAAAATGATGGAACGGCTATGGGGTGAGAACTTCTTTGACCCCGCTACAAAGAAATGGACCAGCAAGAATACTGGCTCTGCCACCTGCAAGCGTGGGTTTGTTCAGTTTTGCTACGAACCTATCAAGCAGATTATCGCCACTTGCATGAATGACCAGAAGGACAAACTGTGGCCCATGTTGTCGAAACTTGGTGTCACCATGAAGTCGGAAGAGAAGGACTTAATGGGGAAGGCATTGATGAAACGTGTGATGCAGACCTGGCTCCCAGCAAGTAGTGCCTTATTGGAAATGATGATCTTTCACCTTCCCTCCCCATCCACGGCCCAAAAGTATCGTGTTGAGAACTTATACGAGGGTCCCCTTGATGATGCTTATGCTAATGCTATCAGGAACTGTGATCCTGATGGGCCTCTTATGCTTTATGTATCAAAAATGATTCCTGCATCTGATAAGGGTAGGTTCTTTGCCTTTGGTAGGGTCTTTGCTGGAAGGGTCTCAACTGGTTTGAAGGTCAGAATCATGGGTCCCAACTTCGTGCCTGGGGAAAAGAAGGACTTGTATGTTAAGAGCGTGCAGAGAACTGTCATCTGGATGGGTAAGAAGCAGGAAACAGTTGAGGATGTGCCTTGTGGTAACACTGTTGCGTTGGTTGGTTTGGATCAGTATATCACCAAGAACGCTACTTTGACAAATGAGAAAGAAGTTGATGCTCACCCAATCCGAGCCATGAAGTTCTCTGTGTCACCTGTCGTTCGTGTGGCTGTTCAATGCAAGGTTGCATCTGACCTTCCTAAGCTTGTGGAGGGCCTGAAACGTCTGGCCAAGTCAGATCCTATGGTCGTCTGTACTATTGAAGAGTCTGGGGAGCACATCATAGCCGGTGCTGGAGAGCTCCACCTTGAGATCTGTTTGAAGGATTTGCAGGATGATTTCATGGGTGGAGCAGAGATTATCAAGTCTGATCCTGTTGTCTCCTTCCGTGAGACAGTCCTTGAGAAGTCATGCCGTACTGTGATGAGCAAGTCGCCGAACAAGCACAACCGTTTGTACATGGAAGCACGACCCCTGGAAGAGGGGCTTGCAGAGGCCATCGATGATGGCCGCATCGGTCCAAGGGATGATCCTAAAGCTCGTTCCAAAATCTTGTCTGAGGAGTTTGGTTGGGATAAGGATCTAGCGAAGAAAATCTGGTGTTTTGGCCCTGAGACTACTGGCCCCAACATGGTGGTTGATATGTGTAAGGGTGTTCAGTACCTGAATGAAATTAAGGATTCTGTTGTTGCAGGGTTCCAGTGGGCATCTAAGGAAGGAGCATTGGCGGAAGAAAACATGAGGGGTATCTGCTTTGAAGTCTGTGATGTTGTTCTTCATGCTGATGCCATTCACAGAGGAGGTGGTCAGGTCATTCCAACTGCTAGGAGGGTTATTTATGCTTCCCAAATTACAGCCAAGCCCAGGCTTCTTGAGCCTGTATACCTGGTGGAGATCCAAGCTCCTGAGCAGGCACTTGGTGGTATCTACAGTGTTCTTAACCAGAAACGTGGGCATGTGTTCGAGGAAATTCAGAGGCCTGGTACCCCACTGTACAACATCAAGGCATACCTTCCTGTCGTCGAATCTTTCGGATTCTCAAGCACTTTGAGGGCTGCAACCTCAGGGCAAGCTTTCCCTCAATGTGTCTTTGATCACTGGGACATGATGGCATCGGATCCATTGGAAGCTGGATCCCAAGCTTCTCAACTTGTTGCAGACATCCGCAAGAGAAAGGGCTTGAAGGAGCAGATGACCCCACTTTCCGAGTTCGAGGACAAGCTGTAAGCTATTCATGTGATCATTGTTGATCAAGTCGATTTACTTCCGGGAGACTGTTATATTATTGTCTGGATAAGGTTGCACGGGATCATATTCGTTTAGTTTTGTTTTTGATGTGTATTGCAAGGAGTATGTAATGGTTCTTTTGTGTTACATTGCTTTGTTTTGAACTATTTAAACCGATGGTTGAGATATGCTATTTTTGATCTTCAAATATGTTGTGTTATGGATGGGATACGATATCTATGATTTGCTAAAGAGTAATTTTGGACGTCACCTTCCCTCCCATTCCTCCAATCTAATGAGGCGTGGACTCCACAACCAATAATCCAATTTTCATGCACCAAAAGACGTACTCTATGCCGAGACCACACCACGGATAATGTTTGGATGATAGGGAAGGATGGAGGTGATCTATATGCATTACTCAATCTAGTGTGATTCTTTCGAGTATAAGATGAGCAGAAGAATCGTTTCCTTTGAACTGGTATCTATGCCTATCTTAGCTTTGCGTAGTCGGTCAGTACTCAGTAGGAATGATCTCTTTCTCGTGTTGTGTCTAGAGTACCCATATTACTTGAATGAGTAGTTCTAAAATCTCTCGTGTTACTTATATGTCTTTTGAAAAATAAAATGGCTTTTTAAATCATAATTTGATTAAAAAAAAAAATAATAGTGATTAGCTTAGTTATAATTTTAAGAGTCACATTATTCATAGAGGAATATGAGAGCATACAAGAGAAACATCAAACATCTAGCATTATATATATATATATATATATTAGCTTAGTCATAATTTTACGAGTCACATTTTTCATAGAGGAATATGAGAGCATACAAGAGAAACATCTAGCATTATATATATATATATATATATATATATATATATATATAGTACGAAACAACTTAGAAAGTTTTTGTTTTTGTGTTAGGTAGGGGGTAGGTATTGGTTCGGTTCGGTAGAGCCATTATTGGTTGGTTAACCAAAATTGTCGGATAAATTGATTAATTCACCGATTTCATTTCGATAACAAATTATTTCCAAATTTTCAATTAATTTCGGTGGGTTAACTGTGAGATTTTTTAATTGGGCCAATGCTATTTTTAAATGGGCCAAAAATTTGTTATTTTGGGGGCCGAATTGTTTTTTTTTTTTTTTTGGGGCTAAAATAATTTATTGAACATAAGATACAAACAATAAGAATATAAGATGCAACAAACTTATCAAATACTTTTTTAACAAAACATCACTATGCAAAGTCCATTCCGTCAAAGCCTTAATCTGTGTCAAATATGGCGGTTTGATTCGGTTAATTGACAACAAAAAATTTATATTGATTAACCAAACCGAGCCAATGTTGGTATAAAAAATTAATACTGATTTTTTACTCACATAAGTCAGTTGAGGGTTAATTTCAGTTCGGTCATAGTTGGTAGGCGATGGGAAATTGGTAAACGGTTAGTTTGCTTACCCCTAGTGTTTGGTCCGCAACGAATTCTATAAATTCTTAGGGCTGGTGCCTTCTTTTATATCGTGTAGTACTGGAGTGAGTTATATATCACAACTTCTAACATATTGTCTTTTTCGTTTTGTATTGGACTAAAAACTTACCAAAAAAATATAATAATAATAAATAAATAAAATAAAGCTGTTATTTACATTCATAGGATAGAACAATTAGTTGGTTGTTCGATGTGAATTTGATACAACAAATACACGGTTAATTGTAAATTTTTCATAATATTTTTAAAAGAACAAGAAAGGATGTCAATGTTAAGGATACTCCAGTTTACTCTTTCATTAAAATAATGTTATATACTATATTTTTATTTTACAATTATCTTAAATAGTGATGTAGCATATTCATCCAATTTTTAGTGTTATTATATTTATTATTATTATTATTATTATTTAAAAATGACTTATTTAAGGGCTAGTTGAAGTGTCACATAATCATTTTGAGATAGTTATTAAATAAAAACTATAGTATCACATCATCATTGTGAGTAGTTATCAGATAAAAACTATGGTATCATTGTTATGTAGCAATAAAAACTATGATATCATTAGTTTGTAGCATTACTCTTGTGAAAAATGTTCTTTTTTCTTCAACATCTACTTGTTTTTGTTTTGTTTTGTTAATATATAGTCCAAGTAAATGGATTTATTGGTTATATGAAATATTCAAATGATTTGTCATTTGCTTTAAAAAAAAAAAAAAAAACTCAAAAGTTTGACCCCTTAACAAGTTTCTCTTCCATTGCCAACCCCTCCACTACCCTTATTCACGCGCCTCCCCATACGGCCATACCACCTTTCCCGGTCTGCTCTCTTCCATTCTCTAGCCTCTGCCCTTAGCATGTAATGCATGCACCCTCGCAATCATGGGTCTCTTTGCATAATATCTTTGGTCTTTTGACTCTCTTAATTGGAGCTCTTTTGGTTTACTATAAATTTTATATTTGAATCAAACCTCAAAATAATATGATATTGTTAGGTTTTTCCTTCACCGCCCCTATTCTTTTTGGAATTAGGATCGTCTATCTTGTTAGTCAGTGAAAGAATATTTTTGTTCCCTAAAAAAGTAAAAAAACAAAATACTTCTCTATTATAACTAGTTGAATATTAAATGAACTGGAGAAGATTTTGTTCCGCTCTTTTTACCTATTAATCTCTCCGGTTCCTTTTAAAGTTAGACAATGAACTGAGTTTATCTGGGTAACACTTGATTGCACCCATGCATCTACAAGAAAAGGCCGTTACTATCAGCCTTTTTGGTAGCATTCCTCACCAATACTTCCATTAAGAAGTCTCCCACCGTAATAGTAGGTGGCTCACTGTCAAAATTAAATTTTCTTTTTTCAGTCTTCAGTCTTGCTGTATTTACTTTTGTTTTTTGTTTTTCCTTAGTTTTTGTATTTTTTGCATCTTGAATTGTACATCTAATAGTTATGAAATACTTCATTTGCATTTTGAATTGTGTTATAATATATTTTGTGGGAAAATATTAAGTTCACACCTGTCACATTAGATCATTATAAATAAAAAAAATCTGCATTATTTCAATTTTGTCTTTTTGTATCAAATAGACACCCTAGAATTAAGGTATAATTATCAAATAAAAAACTTTTTTATTAGTAAATTGTTTTATCTCATGCAACTGATATAATCCTTTCTTATTATAAGTTGATAGGAGTTTGTGCACCAGTTAAGCCAAAAAAAAAAAAAAAAAATCATGAATATATTTATATGTCAGAACGAAAACTGAGTAACATGGCCTTAGCATCATTTATCAGAATGTGGTATTAGTTCGTGAATCAGATGTTATTAAGAAGGGGTTTTACCAACTTACACTTTGGTAGGGGTGTTCAGGCGGAGCAGTTATAACCGCTCCACTAACCGCTAACCGCTTATAACCGCTTTTTAATAACCGCTAATCGCTAACCGCTTTGTAAAGCGGTTATTAATAACCGCTAACCGCCTAGGGCGGTTGCGGTTAGCGGTTTTAGGGGTATGAAAAAGCGGTTATAACCGCTAACCGCTTTTATTTATATATAATTATATAAAAATATATATATTAATTATTTATATTAGTTAAATAACTTAAATATATATAAAAAATACAAAACGACAATGCTGGAGGATTTTGTGCACAAAGCGTGCTTGGGGATTTTGGGTGCCATCTATGATCGGTTGAAGGCTTGTAATATTTGTTTTGCTTGTAATATTTGTTGATGCAGTTTTCATTGGTGACATGTACTGATTAGATTCTTGGGTTGTTGCTCGTGTACAAATCTTTGCAAAAGAAAGACAATAGGGTCGAAGAGAGGCCGGGGGTGAGAGCGGCGGGCACTCGATGCCTAAGTCGTGAACTGTTGGAAAGAAAGTGAGAAACAACTAAAGCTTGAAATGTGCTAGAGTTGCCTTACCTTTGCATGTGATGGGGACTTGTATTATATAGGCATGGAGTGACATCGCCTAGCTAATGATAGTTCTTCCCGATTTTCTGAGGCGCTTTGTTATCGAGGAATCTAAGCGTTACTTTCGTTCCTTGATCTTGGAGATCAAGATAGGATTTAGCGATTGTCATTTGAATTTTGAATTGATTATGATTAAGACCGGGTTCTTAGGTGTTTGACGTGGAGTCCTCGAATTGAGCCCAGACCTTGGTCTCGAGGCCTCAATTGATGTAATCGATCTTGGGAAGATTTGAATCTGGGGCCTCAATTGAGAGTCTAGGACCCTTGGGTCTCGGAGGCTTCAATTCGAGGCCTATGTCTTCGGAGAAGGTCTCGGGCGTGGGGCCTCGAATTCGAGAACACAGGACCCTTAAGCCTCGGAGATCTTTGGGCGAAGCGGTCGTGGGCTCCAAACCGGGTCAGTGCCAGTTGGGCCTTTAGGAGGTTGATCCATGATCCAACAGTTACCCCCCAATTTCCTGGTCTGGAAGACTCATGGAAATTTTTATGTATTTCTGAAGAATGGATCAACCTTTCAAAACATGTTGACTAGTATCGAGGACTCGTCTTTTTTTTTTTTTTTGCATTTTGGGCGGAAAATTTTGAATTCCATAAAAATATTCGAGGCAACGCTTGGTTGGCTCGAGGCGTTGAACATTTAATGCGCCGTGTGTGAGCCGGTTCGCCACGTCGAATCGAAGTGGTCAAGAAGCGGTATCATAATGTCGCCGGCGTCGAAGTCGAAGTGTTTCGAGATTTTGAAGAGTCTCTCAATGTTTTCAGCGTCTTTTTCCGGGTTTTAACGCTGTCTCTTGATTATCAACGAATGTTTCATACTCCTTCCGATTGCCTATAAAACCCAGTGCAGATCATATTTCGAACTTATTTGCTCGTGTGATCATCTTTCGCTTCTAATTATCTACATTTCCCGATTTTCCATTTCTTCTTAAAAATGACAAAGCGGACACGATTACGATGGCTTGGGAAAACCCACCACCTTATGGGCATCCCATCCGTCTGCCGATGAGAGGCGCATAAGGAGGAGTGCTTCATTCCGAGTTTCATCAAGATCCGTTTGATGAAAATAATTCCGGCACGTGTGGCTCGGTCCGATATACCGAAGTATGTGTATATGAGCACATGTTCAAGGCAGCTTCGACTTAGTTCGTTTCAATAATTAGAGAGCTGCTCGGCTTTCTTAACTTGTCACCCCATCAATTGTCGCCAACGCCTGAGGACTTTCTAGCTCGTGATCTTGTGGCCTCTAGCCACAGGTCAAGGTCACATACTCACGATAAAGAGTTTATACACATGTACCGGCTCCAAAAGAATCCCATGAGCTCTGCGATCTACAACTTCCGACAAAAAGGGAGGTTTATTCAAATTGACTCCCAATATTCGAGTAACCCTAAATGGAAGAACAAGTACTTTTTCATTTCGGGACGGTGGGAGTTCGTTCCCACCGAGAAAGCTCAGGGTCCTAGGGTACCCCGAGATATTAACGACCCCCCTTGAAGCTCATGGCGACTGTTTGACCCCCCAGATGATTCATCGGGTCAACAATGTTATCAAGTGGGGTCGGGAGCACCCGAAGATGATGTTTGTCGGAAGCCTTGTTACCTCTGCTAAGCTATCCGAATTCGTCTATGATGTCGAATCTTACCGACGCCTCATGAGGCCAGCAGATGATCCTTTGCGGGCTCGTCTGGACCCCACGAGTCGTCTGGATCCCAGTGTTCCTGCCGCTAACACACGGGCCTCTACCCCTCGAAAGGGAAAGGGTGAGGTCCCTTTGGCCGCTCAAGTGAAGCCCAGGGTCGTCGACAAAGGCAAGGCGAAGGTCGTCGACACCGGAAAACCCGCGAAGGCCGTCTACCCCATAATGACTGGCGGGACATTTAAAATTCGGGAGCCCAAGGTTCCGACACCCCCTTCACTCCCCATAAACCCGCCAACGATGAAAGGCCTCTTGGTGGAGAAACCCGAGAAGCCCTCGAAGGTGGCCAGGGTACTTAAGTTACTCGATGAAGAGAGCCCAGGAGGTGTGGGCCTAGAGGATCTTCCGGGATTCTCCCGTAAGGGGCACTCGGAAGTTGAGGAGTCTGTGGAGGTTATCGAGGCTCCGCTATCGAAAAAGAGGAAGCTGTCCAAGGGGGCGGAAATGGACGTTCCAGCGGCTGGGACCGGTCCCCAGGTCGACGAAGCGGCTGATATAGCCGGATTTTTGGCCTCTCGGAGGAAAAAGGCTGTGCCCCCTTCAATTCCGCCGCTAGGGGAGGTCGAGAAATTCATTGCGAATGAGCCTGTCTTGGCCGTTCCTGTGGCGGTGGCCAAGGTGGTTGAAGAAGAGCCCTTGCGAGCGCCAGAGGGTAGTATTCCCGCACTGAGTCAGCCTCTCGGCTCGAATATCCGCCACATTCTGAAGGATATCGAGATGATGTCGGATGATTCGGTAGGGTTGGCCGGCGACAACATGGGGGCCTCTCCTAAAGCGGCGGAGGAGGCTCCCGGAAGGGCATTGTCTCCGATCCCCGAGGTCGAGAATTCGTCGAGCTCGACTCGACAAGGCCTCGAGAATCCGACTCTGAAGAATTGAAAAGGAAGCGAGCGAGGCCAAACTTCCGGCGTCTAGGGCTTCGAGTTGAGAATACGGTTGAGATTCAACCGGAAGGGGCCAACTGGACCGTTGGGGGGAAGTTGGCAAAACTTGGAGGGGATTTTAAGGACAACCCTTTTAAGGCCATGGTCGACCTTGTCGATCACGATAGTCTTCAGTTGAAACGGAATATAACCCTCCGTGGGGTGGCTGAGGAGATGCTGACCATGCAGTGCCTGGTAAGTGTCTATCAAAAAATTGAACCTTATGTTCCGAAAATTTCTTTCTAACATCAGGTTGGCTTTGTCTGCAGGCTTTCCTCCGGTCCACTATCTTGTACTGCTATATGCGGAAGGTCTCAGCTTCCGATAGTGGGCCGGAGAACTTACAAGGGAGGCTTTCGGAGGTTGAGGAGGAGAATGCAAACCTCAAAAAATCCATGGCCAAGCACGAGGAAGACATCCGGGTTACGGCGGAACATTCCGCCATGATGGAATCGAGGCCTCCGCTTGAAGGCTAGGGATCGAGCCGAGGCTAAGCTCTCGAAGCTCTCCAGGAAATCGGCGTGCGTTCGAGAACGAAGCTTGGAGGACCACCAAGTTCTCGGCGGAAAGCGCAGAACTCCTAGAGGACCACTCCATCCTTAAGGAGGATTATAAATTGCTCGAGGAGAAGCATCCGATATTATTGAGCTGGTGGAGAGTAAGGTCTCGACGAGCCAGGCGGTCGAAGGCAAGGTCGTCGAGAAGTTTCAACACTTTAGCATACATACAAGGGTATGAGGTTGGAGCTCAAGGAAGCCAAAGGCGGCGGTTGATTACTTACATCACTGTCTTTTGCTTGAGAGTTCGAGAGACTTCGGCGTGGATGGACTTCACCTCGGATTCGAGACCTTCGAGGGCTGGTGGAAGGACCCGGCTCGGAAGATGGACCTCCTCGGTCAACATCGAGGATATTCCTATGACAAAGAGGCCATCCGACGGTGATTTTGGTCGTGAGGAGATGCGGATGAGATTGACCCGGTTCGCCTGCTCGGGAAGCGGCTCGGAAGGTGAAGAGGTGGAGAAGGAACACGATGGTGTTGAAGAACCTCTGCCGGCCCGAGACCCCCCAGTACAGCCGTAGCCTCTTGTTGTATATACTGTATTTCTTTCCATGTACTATATTGTAAATTCAGAAGTTAATGAAACATACTTTAGTACATTTCAGTTAACAGTTGTTTACTCGAATGGAACCTTTTAACATAACTGTGCGTAACTAATCAAAACAAAAGCAATGATCAAGAACCAATCGACAAGGTATTCTTCTGGAAAACTCGAAAAATCGACAGGTTCTCGAATCATCGTTAGGTCTCGAATGCCGAGTCTGGCGATAGCCGGGCCTCGGATCGTACCTTTAAATCATTGAGTCGGGTTTTCGATGCCGAACCTGGTGGAAACCAGGTCTCGTATCGGACCGTGACATTACCTCTTTTAATTGTCAGGCTTTCGATGCGAGTCTGGTGAAGACCAGGTCTCGTATCGGGCCATGATACTATTTCTTTCAAGTGTCGGGGCTTCGATGCGAGCTGGTGAAGACCGGTCTCGTGTCGGGCGTGATACTATTTCTTTTTAGTGTCAGGCTTTCGATGCGAACTGGTGAAGACCAGGTCTTGTATCGGGCCGTGATACTATTTCTTTTTAGTGTCAGGCTTTCGATGCCGAGTCTGGTGAAGACCAGGTCTCGTATCGGGCCGTGATATTATTTCTTTCAAGTGTCAGGCTTTCGATGCCGAGTCTGGTGAAGACCAGGTCTCGTATCGGGCCGTGATACTATTTCTTGTTCCAACTGATTCAATATTTTTGTGAAGAGAAACTCCGAGCGTTCCTTTTATTGCATCAACTCAAACCGAAATCCAAGAAACAAGAATAAATACAAAGTACAATGATTAAATGAAATACTTCTTAAGGTGATCAGCATTCCAAGGTCTCGGAAGAGCTCTCCCCGTTGAGTCTTGAGGTAGTATGCTCCTGGCCTCTGGCATCTAATCACCTTGTAGGGTCCCTCCCAGTTTGGAGCTAGCTTTCCTTCAATTTGGGTCCTTGGTGGCGAGAGTAACTTTCGAGGACTAGGTCTCGGTTTGAAACTTGATGGTTCACTTTCTGTTGAAGTACTTGCCATTCTTTCTTGATAGGTGAGAGTGTGATCTGGGCATAATCCGCCTTTCTTGTAGCAGTCTAAATGGAGCTTTAGCCCTTGGCGTTTCCTTTCTTTTGGTGCGATTCACCCTTAAACTTCCTCGATCCCAGTTACGAATGACCGCCTTCAATGTTAGAGCATAGGGGGATTCTTCAGAGGAGTTCTCTTGGTGGTTCGATAGGCCCAAAGGACTTCCGGAGGTCGTCGCCCGCCATTTTTTTGTCGCCTAGCTTTTTTTTCAAAATTTTGAAAATGGTCTTATTGGTGGCTTCGACCTGCCCGTTTGCCTGCGGATGTCCGGGAGAGGAGAAATAATTTTTTATACGCAATTCGATACACCATTTTCGGAACGGTTTGCAGTCGAACTGTTTTCCATTATCGGTGACGAACGTGTGGCACACCGTAGCGGCAGATAACATTCTTCCATAAGAACCGTTGGATTGCTGCAGTCGTGATGTTTACCAAATGTTCGACTTCTGTCCATTTGGTAAAGTAATCTACTGCGACAACTGCAAATCGAACGCCCCCTTTCCCTCGGGGCAACGGTCCCACGATATCCACCCCCCATTGGGAGAAGGGCCATGGGGAGGAAATTGTCGTCATTTCCTCGGTGGGTTGTTTGGTGATATTTGCAAATCGTTGGCACTTGTCACAATACCTGACGATTTCGGTTAAATCCTTATGCATGTTCGGCCAGTAGAATCCAGCCCTTACAGCTTTATAAGCCAGCACCCTAGCTCCCGAATGACTTCCACAGATTCCTTCATGTATCTCCCGGAGCACGTAATTTCCTTCTTCACTGGAAATACATTTTAGGAGAGGCAGTGTGAATCCCCTTTTGTAGAGCAGTCCATTTAATATCGTGAACCTTGCTGCCTTCATCCTCAATTTTATCGCAGACTTCTTCTCGGAGGGTAATGTTCCATCTTGCAAGTAGTTGAAGATTTCCTGCCTCCAATCCGAGGCTTCCTCGATCGACGAAATTCGAGGCCCTTCCGAGGCCTCCTCGAAAATCGAAGGTCGATTTAGAACCAAGATGATTCCCTCGTTCCCTTCAGATTCTTCTGACTCTGCTGACGTCATTTTTGCCAGATGATCTGCTTTTTCGTTGTCCTCGCGTGGAATCTTTTTGATGCAGAACTTCTGAAAAGCAGTCTGCATGCCTTGTACCTTTGTGAGGTACTTCTTCATCTTTTCTCCTTTGGCCTCGAATTCTCCTCTGATATGCCCTACGATAACTTGGGAGTCACTCCGTATTTCCACGGAATCAGCTCCTAATTCCATGGCCAACTCGAGGCCCGCCACGACAGCCTCGTACTCTGCTTCGTTGTTGGTGGTCTTGAACTCCAGTCTCAAGGAGCTATTCAACTCTTCCCCATCCGGAGTGAAGAAAACTATCCACTGCACCCTCTCTTCTTCGTCACAACCATCGACATAGACCACCCATTTTTGTTCCATAACTGGTTCTTGACTTGCATGTTTGTGAATTCGGCTAGAAAGTTCTGGCTTGACCCTTGAGATTTGAGGGAAATTTGAGATCGAACGTCCCACCGATCGCCTAATTCGCCAATCTACCCGATAAGTCCAGCTTTTGCATCACCTTTCGAAGAGGGTACTCCGTGAGAACCCGGATGGTATGGGCCTGAAAGTAAGGCCGAAGCTTTCTCGAGGCCATAATGAGGGCAAAAGCAAGCTTCTCGATCTGGGGGTACCTCTCTTCTGCACCGTGAAGCGCTTTACTAACGAAATATATCGGCTTCGTGGTTCCTTCATCTTCCGGATCATAAGGCTGCGACGCCGTGGGGTAACTGCCAAGTATAAGTATAGGACTTCCCCTGGGACAGTTCGGCTCAGTAAGGGAGGACTAGTCAGGTACGCCTTCAAGTTGGAAAAGGCCTCTTCGCATTCATTCGTCCACTCGAAGGTCTTCCTTAAGGTTTTAAAGAAAGGAAGGCACTTGTCTGTGGAGCGAGAGATAAACCTGTTTAAAGCTGCTAATCGCCCGGTCAGCTGTTGTAGCTGTTTCGTTGTCTTCGGGGACTGCATTTCGAGGACTGCTCGAATCTTTTCGGGGTTGGCCTCGATTCCTTTGCTCGAAACCATATACCCCAAGAATTTACCGAAGATACCCCGAAAGCGCACTTTGCGGGGTTTAATTTCATTCCGTATTGCTTCAGCGTGGCAAAGGCTTCGTGAAGGTCACGGATGTGATCCCACGATTCCTTGCTCTTGACCAGCATGTCGTCTACATATACTTCCATGTTCCTCCCTATCTGGGCTTGGAACATTTTGTTAACCAGTCGCTGGTAAGTGGCCCCTGCATTCTTCAAACCGAAGGGCATAACCTTGTAGCAGTATAGGCCTCGATCGGTGATGAAAGTAGTTTTCTCTCGATCTTGTGGGTGCATGAGGATCTGATTGTACCCAGAAAATGCGTTCATGAAGCTGAGCAACTCGTATCCGGAGGTGGAATCGACCAAAGCATCAATGCGGGAAGAGGAAAGCATCTTTGGGATGAGCTTTATTGAGGTCGGTGAAGTCCACACACATTCTCCATTTGCCATTGGACTTCTTTACCAAGACTACATTGGCCAGCCATTCCGGGTAATAAATCTCTTCTATGAATTGTGCCTTCAGGAGCTTTTTGACCTCCATAGTTATCGCTTCGACCCTTTCGGGTGCAAACTTTCTTCGCTTTTGTTTTACCGGCTTTGCGCTAGGATTTACGTTTAATACGTGGACAATCTCCTCGGAGCTAATTCCCGGCATGTCTTCGTGCGACCAGGCGAAAACCTCGACATTCCTCTGAAGGAATTCGATAAGGCCTTCTCGAACTTCCTTCTTTAGGCAAGTCCCTATCTGCAAGACCCTTCCTTCCCCGATTGAAACGTCCTCTAGCGGCTCTGCTGGTTCCCCTTTGACCTCGTGTACCGAAGCCACTGTGAGTGTGGTCGAATCCGAGACTTTTTTCATCGAAGTGTTGTAACACTTCCTTGCTGCCAGTTGATCGCCTGCATCTCCGCTCCTCCGTCGGGAACTTCATCATGAGGTGGTAGGTCGATGTCGCTGCTTTCAATTTGTTTGTTCAAGGCGACCCACAATCGCATTGTAAGCGGAGGCGGGCGGTCGATTACCAAGAAATCGACCATCACGAGCTAGTTGAGGTGCCGTCCCTGCGATTCTTGGCAAGGGAATGATCCCTATCGGGAACACGATTTCTCCCAATCCGACTAATGGGATGCAAAGCGGTTTGATCCTTTCACGATCGATACCCATTTCTTTGGAAGGCCGGCCAAGAAGGATGTCGGCGAGCTTCCATTGTCCACGAGAATTCGATGTATTCCATGGTTAGCAACGGTCAAGGTCACTACCAGGGCATCGTCATGGGGCATCACTACCCCCCGAGCGTCCTCCTCCGAGAACGACAATACCACCGAGTCTGCCCTTGCCGCCTTCGAGGGCCTATGTAGTGAATACACCTCGTGGCCTTGCAAACTTCTTGCGTGCGCCTTTCTTGCCGAATTCGAGTCTCCTCCACCAGCAATTCCTTCGGCGATGGTGTGGATCTCTCGGACGACTTCCTGGTTTTGGACGGGTTCTTCTCGGATATCCCTCCGTTCTTGGTTACGTCGAACTTCTCTCGGAGCTTCGTCCCTACGTCTTGGTTCTCCCATTCCGAACTCCCTCCGGGGGTCCTCGACGGTTGGTCTCTCGATTCCTTTCCTCCACGAGGAATCTAACTAATCTCCCGTTTTGTATGAAGACTTCGATTTCTCGACGGAGAGATATACAATCCTCCGTCAAGTGCCCGTGATCGGCATGGTACTCGCAAAATTTACTTCGATCCCGTTTGAATGGGTCGGTCTTCATCTTTTGTGGCCATCTGAACGCTGGGTCCCCCTTTATGGCAGAAAATACCTCAGTGAGGCTAGTGTTTAAGGGGGTGAAGACCTCCTTAGAGAACCTCGGTGGCTCTGTTTTTCGAGGCTCACTTCTGAGTAATGGGCCCGGCTTCTTCTCCCCTTTTTGGGGCTTCTTTTCTTCCTTTGACTTGGGAGGATTCGGGTCCTTCTTCTTCTCTCTCTTAGTCTGCTCTTCCAACGTCTGGGCTTTAAGAAGTGCCCCGACTAGCTCCTCCTGGTGAATAAATTCTTTCGTTAGTTTCATAAACCGGGGAGGTCACCTTTTCACATTCTTCCTCCCTACTTCGCCATAAGCGCCCTTCCGCTCATACGCCTGCATCAAGGCAGAGTAACGTTTGTCGTCGGGGTATCGACTTCAAGTTTCTCCCTATTGAAGCGAAGCATGAAGTCCTTCAAACTTTCCTCCTTGTCTTGACGCAAGGTCAATCAAGTCGGATCCTTCTTCCTTTTCCGGTGGCTAGGAACTGGTTAAGAACAAACGCCTAGATCCTTGAAAGTGCCGATTGACTTAGGGGGAGCCCGGTGAACCAATCTTCGCTACTCCTTAGTGGTCGAGAGGAAAGCCACATGCGATCTCGTCGGAGTGCCATGCAAGATGATATGCTCTCGGAAGGCCTCCAAATGCTCATGTGGATCTCCATTTTCATCGTACTTCTCGTCCGTGGCATTTTGAATTTATCCGGCATGGGGTAGGCTTTCACTCGAGCGGTGAAGCAGGAGACTTTTCTTCCAACATGTCCCAGCCATCAATTCCGGATCCTCCCCATCCATTCGAGCATCCGGGTATACTTATCCTCCGGGTCTTTCATTTTGGCTTCTGGTGGCTTCCGAGTTCCCGTGTTGGGATTTTCTCGGTGCACGATCGGTGAGACCTTTCTTCTTCGCCTCTCTCCACGAGACCTTCACTACCCCTTCGTGCGAGATTCTCTGCGTGGGGACTCTTCTCAATGGGTTCGATCCCTTGAGACCACCGCATTCGTCTTGGCGGGATTTGTCACGATTTTCCTCGTTCTCCCCACGGGCGGTGCTCTCATTGTCCTCCCCGACGAGGTTGACAGCCGCTTTCACGGTGGACCTGTCCTCTTCTCCTTCTCCCGCGCTCGACGCGCTTCTCTTTCTTTCTCACCGCTTCGGGCTTGGCCGCGAATCCGCATTGAGTTCCTCGTTCGCTTCGAGGACTTCCATCGATTCCGCCATAGATTTGAGAAGTTCTCAAATCCGGGTCATTGAACGCCCGGGTGCATGGTGGTTGCATCCTCAAATCTGGTCATTGGGCGCCTAGCGCTAGGAGAGGTGGTGCTGTATTGGTTGAGGTTCGAGGTGTGAAGATCGCGAAAAAGCGTGTATTCACCATGTCGAGATAGTTGATGAGTGGAAATTGATCGAAAAATCGTTCCACAGCGTAACCTGATGCAGTTTCGATCGGTGACGTGCACGCCGATTAGATTCTTGGGTTGTCGTGTACAAATGCTGCACAAAAGAAAGACAATAGGGTCAAGAGAGGCCGGTGAGCCTAGGGCACTGGATGCCTAAGAAGAAACAACTAAAGCTTGAAATGTGCTAGAGTTGCCTTACCTTTGCATGTGATGGGGACTTGTATTATATAGGCATGGAGTAGGATCGCCTAGCCAATGATCGGTTCTTCCACTGATTTCGTGAGGGTTTGTTATCGAGGAATCTAAGCGATTACTTCCTTGATCTTCTGGAGATCAAGATAGGATTTGGCAGTTGTCATTTGAATTTTGAATTCAGATTGGCTGATTAACAGACCCCGGGTTCTTAGGTGTTTGACGTGGAGTCCTCGAATTCGAGAGCCCAGGACCTTGGTCTCGGAGGCCTCAATTGTGTCGATCTTGGGAAGATTTCGAATACGGGGCCTCGAATTCGAGAGTCTAGGACCCTTGGGTCTCGGAGGCTTCGAATTCGAGGCCTATGTCTTCGGAGAAGGTCTCGGACGTGGGGCCTCGAATTCGAGAACTGGACCCTTAAGCCTCGGAGATCTTTGGGCGAGAAGCGGTCGTGGGCTCCAAACTGCAGTTTAGGAGGTTGATCCATGATCCAACAATATTTGCTTTCATTTGCTTTGGCTCAAGGATTTTGTGCCATGTGTTGAAGGCTTGTAATATCTGTTTTGTTTGCATTTGCTGGTTTCAGACTTTCAGTGGTTTGTAACTTTATAGTATGTTTTGGACCTTTTGGTTTTGGTTTTAGACTTTAAGTGTAGTATGTTTTGGTTTTGGTTTTGGTTGTAGTATGTTTTGATTTTGGTTTCAAACTTTCGGTGAGTGGTTTGTAGTGTGAAATAAGCCCAAAAATATGGCTAAATAAGCCCAAAATATATGGAAAATGAAGGCCCAAAATATAAAAACAGCCCAAAAGCCCATTTAAAAAAAACGGTTGTAACCGCTTGTTAACGGTTTAAATAACCGCTAACCGCCGGTTATAAGATAACCGCTAACCGCTTAGGCGGAGGCGGTTGCGGTTATTGAAAATCCGATAACCGCCTAAAGCGGAGGCGGTTGCGGTTATTGCAAATAACCGCCGGTTATAACCGCTTGAACACCCCTAGGTGGAACTATGGTGACGGATTCGTCTTATCAAGCAATAGCTATGGCTCAAACCAAATATTTCACAGTGGATGAAAATCCCGATGGTCACGCCCAATGGAAGAAATTACACTAGTTGTCCTTCCCGCCCTTTAATTTAGAAAAAAAAAACCATCCCATAACTCTTCTAGCAACAATCTTCGTTCCGATGGGCTTCAACGACTTCCAACGAATCTCCTTCAACTATAATCTTTGAACCATGGCAACATGATTTACCTCGGTCATAGAAACTCTCCCCCAAAAATGACTTTATCCCTTCTAAACCAGATCTGGCGCGAAACGAAAACAAAGCTTTGGAAATCATTATCATCAAATATCCCCCGCAATTTCTCAAAAATCTGCACAAACTCCTCCTCGTCACTGGAACATAATAGGTAAATACGGGATTATGGGATTATTCCCACAAGGATTGTAAAGTTATGCTTAGAACGTAATTTCTAAATTAATTAACGGAATTAAATCAATTGTCATATGTTTTATTTAATAATTAAATAAAAAGGTAATAAAGGATAGAAATAATAATAAAAATAAGGGTTAGAGTTTTGACATTCACCACTAACCACACCTTAAATAAGATAAACAATATGCCAATGCTAACAATTATATCACTATATTTAATGTTTGCCAATTTAAGAGCATGATATCTACTCCTTAAGCTATTGATCTCTCCAAGTAACGAATTAGGCATGTTCCTACTCTAATTCTTTTCTTTCCAAAGGATTTAGCATTACATTAAGTTGTTCTTTTAGAAAACATAAATCTATAAAAATTGACAAATACGTGAAGCCTAGGGCATGATATATACTCTCGGTTCTCCATGTTGATTAAGACAAGAACCTGTGATGAGGTTCTTTTGTCATTTTACTATGCCTAGGACTCAATTATCCAAATTGACACAAATAACAAATCCAAACACATGCATATATTCGTCAAGCACATTCATATAAGGAATTTGATTGAACAAGAATTAATTAAGTTAAAACTTAAATATAATTGTAGCAAAGACACTAATATTGAAATTCTAAAAAGGCATGATTAGGGCTTCAATCTAGCCCCTAACAAGGGTTTAGTTACACATAATTTAAATAAAGCTAAAAAGGGAAAGAAGAAATTGAAAACGCTTCTTGATCTAGCCTCCAATTCTTCTCTCCAGGATTGTATATCTTTTCTCAAAGTATAAAGTCTATTTATAGGGATAAGAAAACTCTAGAAGTCCTAGAAACCTTAATAAAACTGTAGGCCAGTCTCCCAATCCAATTAGGAGACTGGAAACCCATTCTAATATGGAAAAGGTGTTTTGCCGAATCTCAGCGCTTGATCCCAAGTTGGTACACTCGAGCGCATGGCAGCGCTCGAGCTTGGCTGCTTATGGGATCGAGTGCTGATGTGCTCGATCCTAGTGGTTGTGCACTTGAGCTTAGCTTGGCCGGCGATCGATCCTACATCTCCAACTTTTCCCAAAAACACCCTTTTATCTTTGGAATTTGCCGCTCCTTTTCCTAAAAATCCTCAAAACTATAAGAAAACACAAAATATCAAATAATAACAAAATCAAGAGATTAACATATGTGAATTAAAGGGATAGAATATGTTATATTTAGCACTTATTAATAGTCTATGTTGTGCCATTCAAAAAAGAGGTGGTTTTTAAAATTACCATTTGATAAAAAATTAAAAGCCTAATGGTAATTTTAAATACCACATTATTTTTGGAGTGATACAAGAGAAACACAAGAGTGACTTCAACTATTATTATTATTATTATTATTATTATTATTATTATTATTATTATTCTATATTCAAATAAAAGAAAGGGGATATGAAGGTTTTAAGTTAAACATTGGTTGTTATTTTACTCCTAAATGTTTCAAATTAATAACATGAAGTTATTTTTGGGTATTTATCTTGTATTATGGGCTTCTTGTAATTTCCTTTGCGCCTCCGCGGCTAATTAGTTAACGAACCCAATTTCTTTGCTCTTTCTTGTAATTTCTTGGCGCCTCTTATATTGCTTTCTTTTTTTGAGTGAATTTATTTTTGCCTTCTTTGGTATAATTTTAGAGGGAAAGGAAGTAGAAGAAGAAGGGCTACGACAGTTGCAGAGTAGCAGAAGATGAGATCATCAAAGCAGAGAGCATCAGAGAACAATCGGAGCATCAGCGGTCAGATGTACACCCTCCATCAACGTCTCTACCATGCTCTCAACCTTGGCACCAGGTCACCTCCCCGTGAACTCGTTGTTATTATTATTATTTTTTTGTTCTTTTAATAATTAGGCGAAATTAAGGATATTTGATGAAAAGATTGTGGGGGTAATGGTAGTTATCTTTATGACTATTTTTATTTTTAACATTTTCGAATTAGGAATTCTTTCCGGATTATTAATTTTCGTCATTTGTTGTGCGTTCTTATGTCTTGCGTAAAAGTTATAGTTCTTCCTTGTATTTTCCTTAATTTGTTGCAAAATTGAGTAATTCGCTTCAGCTTATGTTCTTATCTTGATCATTAGATGCTTCTGTGACGAGTCTGTAACTGGAAACAATCTTGATCATTAGATGCTTCCGCCACTAGCATACTTTTGATGACAAACTACAAAAGCTTTTCAAAATAGCAAAATACTTTTCATAGAACAGTTCTCAAAAATTAAAATACGAAACACTTCTAAAATAATAACTGAACATATTACATTTTTTTTTCATGGTGTGAAGAGGCTCTTTGTACATTTTCTTTCAGGTGGTGAAGGCTTTTTTTTGTTGCATGTAAAAAAGAAAAAGAAAAAGAAAATAAAAATAGAGGCTGGCGTGGTAGCCACTAGTAGTCACCTAACCCATGATGGCGGCAGCCACCTTGGTGGCCACTGATATGTTCGGCAGCCCCGTGATGGCCACCAAGATTGTTTGGTGACTCTACATTGGCTGCTAGGATCAATTGGCGACCCCGTGGTGGCTGCTGAGTCCAACTCCAACGTTTTTTATTTTATTTCATGGAAACTCTTTAGCTTTTGGTTTTTCAAAAACACCCCTAAAATTTTTTACCTAACAAATTTTCTTTTGTGGACCTCAAATACAAAAAAATTTCAAATGTGCTCCCATCACATCATTTATCATTTTTTACCTTTTTCATAACTCTTTTCAAAACCCAAAACATTACCAAACCAAGCTCCAATGTCCATTTAGGATAAGTGATAACTTATTTTTTTTCATTAAATTTGTATGTTTTCAAAATGTAACCTAGCTCCCCCTTTTATTTATTTTTGATAAGTTAGTAGAATAAAACAAAAGCGCAGAGGGGCGCAACCCTTAGTACATAGGGAGTATACAAAGAGGAGCTAGGGGGAAGAGGAAAAGAAAGAGAGAAAATCAGCAAAACTAATTACCCACGGGGCAAGCCAGCCCGCTATCCAGGTGAAAAGTGTAAAAAGAAAAAGGTGGAGGAGTTCCTCATTAGACCTCGCAGAGTCCTCGAAACATCTATCGTTTCGTTCCCTCCAAATACACTACATAATACAAAGAGGAACCATTTTCCACACAACAGCGCTTCTAGTACGACTACTCAACCACCAACTAGCAAGTAACTCCTTAACCGAGCAAGGCATAACCCAACACAAACCAAACCGGGAGAAAAAAGCATTCCACAAGGTTCTCGCCGTCCCACAATGAAGAAGAAGATAATCAACTGACTCCCCATCCAGTTCGTATAACCAGCATCTGTTCACCACCACCATATCCCTCCTAAGATTATCCAAAGTAAGAATCTTGCTACGAGCAGCTGTCCAGGCAAAAAACGCTACTCTAGGAGAAGCCTTAGATCTTCAAATGCTCTTCCAAGGGAACGAAGTAGACCCAGAGGGCGAGAGAACTCAGTAGAAAGACTTGACCTCGAAAATCTCCTTATGTGAAGGCAACCACCACAACTTGTCCTCCCCCTTTTATAGGCAGTTCTTGTTGAGCTAAAGACAAAAAAGGCTTTTTAGCGAGATAATAAAGATAAAACAAGACAAGGAAATAGATAAAGCAAAACAATTAATTGGTCTTATGCAGTCCTTGCGGTGCCAAATACTTTAGGTTAGGCTTGCGTGTCCTCTTTGACTTGTGAAGCCCATCATTCGCCCCCCTTCAAGTGGGACATTGTCCTTAAGGTCCAGAAACCTAACGATAATCATGGATTCCTTGTGGTTGCCTGGACTTTTGGTCATGTGTCACATCCCCCCCATATTTGGCTTTCCACCTAACCTGATTATCCTCCCTTCCTTCTGAAACTGTCTCAAGCAAGAGAACCTGAAGTCAATAAAAACAAAACCCCCACTCATGCTGCTTCTACATCTCTTCCAATGAAAGTTTTTTCAATACGAGATTGGCTAAAGTCGCCTGTCGGTGTAGTGGCACATTAGGAATGTTGTGTAGACTGCAACATTAGGGAAAATTTTGGCACGTGATAATTTGCAGAAAAGGAATGTTGTGGTGCTATATGTTTAAGAAGAGCGGAGAGTCCATTGATCACTTATTCCTTCATTGTGATGCCGCTAGGTAACTATGGAGTTGTATTTTTACTTTGTTTGGGTTGGAATGGGTTATGCTGAGACAGATCATTGATTTGTTGCATAGTTGGGGCGGTTCGATTGGGTGGGGTACAATTAAGGAAGTATGGAGGCAGGCTCTATTGTGTTTAATGTGGTGTCTTTGGCATAGAGGATTGCTTGGCATTTTGAAGATGTAGAGACATTGGTGATAGAGTTGCGGAAGATTATGCTTAACACGTTACATATATGAATCGTGGCACATCATAGCTTGATTGTTTCTACATTTGCAGATTTTTTGACTTTATGTTCTTTTAGTTTTTCCTTTTTTTGTTGATAAGTAATGTGAATTTTATTAAAACCCGCAAAGGGGCGCAACCCTAAAAAAAAAAAGTGCAAAAGATCCCCTACGAAATATACAAAGGACACATATGCAAGAAATTGTCTAAAGTCGAAATCTCATCACGATAATGCGTCATTGCCCACAAATGTGGCATAGCAATCATATTCTTCCTCACCCCATCCACCGAGCATTCCTTATCCTCAAAAAGTCGCGCATTCCTCTCCCTCCATATGCACCACATGACACAAAGGAACCATCCTCCAAATAGCTTTAGCAAGATCCCTCCCCCCCACATGAGTCCAGCCAGCAAACACTTCGAGGACTTTTTGTGGCATAACCCACTCAACGCCAAATAATGTGAACATATAATGCCATAATCGAGTTGCTACTTCACAGTGGATCAATAAATGATCTACAGACTCCCCATTCTTCTTGCACATACAACACCACTCTACTACTACAATACTCTCTTCCGCAAGTTGTCATGTGTCAAAATTTTCCTAAGTGCCGCATTCCAGCCAATGAACGCCACTCTTGACGGCACCTTGGTTTGCCAAATACTCTTCCATGGGAACATCTCGGTGGCTGGATTGGATAAGACCTTATAGAACAACTTCACCTCAAATACACATTTTTTAGTTGGGGACCAATAAATCCGATCTACATTATCCCGTGAAAGCTTACAAGAGTAAAGCATTTCAAAGAAAGTCGATATCATCTCCGTCTCCCAATCTTGTATAGCACGACAAAAAATGACATTCCACTCTACAACCCCATTCCTCCAAGTAAAATTATCCTTAACCCATGCTTCTTTGTATCTTGCAATACGATACAATGAAGGGAATGCATGCTTCAACGGCTGATTTCCACACCACGTGTCATGCCAAAATAGGATTTTGGAACCTAATCCCACTTCAAGCCTCACATTTCTAGCAAACACATCCCATTCTCTTCTAATGTGTTCCCACAAACCTACACCAAAAGGTCTAGACACCTCCTTTGAACACCATCCACTATCCTTCTCCTCATATTTCTCTTTAATTACCTTATACCAAAGTGCCTCACTCTCAATCGCATATCTCCATAGCCATTTTCCCAACAAAGCTTTGTTGAACTTGAGTACATTCCGACTTGATTCCAACTAACAAGATGCAATTTCTTTTCATCTCCCATTCCTCCCCATAGGAAATCTCTTTGAATCTTCTCAATCCTATAGGCCACACTCATAGGAACCGGAAATAAAGATAAGTAATAAGTTGAGAGATTAGATAACGTAATCTTTATTAAGGTTAAATGCCCTCCCTTTGATAAGTACATTTTCTTCCACCCTGCCAACCTCCTCTCCATCTGCTCCGTAACACCATTCCACATAGAGGTAGCCTTATATGCAGCCCCTAGTGGCAACCCCAAATATTTCATGGGCAAACCAGTAACTCTACACCCAAGGTATGCAGCTAAGTTTCCAATGTTTCCCACTTCTCCAACAGCCACCAATTCTGATTTACCAAGATTCACTTTCAGCCTCGAAACAGCCTCAAAACATAATAGAATAAGACGTACATACCATAATTGCTCCGGACATGCTTCGTAGAAAATCAACATATCATCAGCAAAAAGAGAATGAGCAACCATCAAATCTGAAACACCCCTCTCTCCCACAGAAAATCCTGATAATAAACCTTGTTCTACAGTCGCATTCACCATCCTACTCAAAGCCTCCATTACCAACACAAACAATAGCGGTGAGAGCGGATCCCCTTGCCTTATTCCCCTTGAACTATTAAAGAAACCTTCCGGACTCCTGTTTACTAAAATTAAAAACCGAACTGACGAGATACACCATTCTATCCATCCCCTCCATCACTCTCCAAACCACACCGCTTCAACAAGTATAGCAAAAAATTCCAATTCACATGGTCATAGGATTTTTCCAAGTCCAGCTTACATATAACACTTGGCACACCGGACCACAACTGAGTATCCAAAACTTCATTCACAATAAGCACCGAATCAAGTATTTGTCGACCACCTATGAACGCATTTTGAGAATTAGAAATAATCTTGCCCAAAACAGTTTTCATTCTGTTAGCTAGCACCTTGGATAGAATTTTATACATTCCTCCCACCAAACTAATAGGCCGAAAATCCTTCATCTCCACCGCATCCACCTTTTTTGGAACCAAGGACACAAAAGTAACATTCAAACTCTTTACTAGTTGCTGTCTTCGAAGAAATTCAGAAAAAAAGTCATGATATCATGTTTCACCACCGCCCAACAAGATCGAAAAAAAAGCCATGGTGAACCCATCCGGTCCCGGTGCCTTGTCACCCTGCATATCTTTCATCACCTCCCAAACCTCCACTTCCTCAAACTCTCTTTCCAACCAAACTTTTCCTCCTCATCAATGGACGAAAAAGCTAGATTGTCCATTCTAGGTCTCCAATTACTTTGTTCCGAATATAAATTTCGATAAAATTGCACAACATGCTCTTTTACCTCATTCGGATCATTGGACAATACACCATCAATACGCAATGTCTCCACCCGATTATATTTGCGATGAGAATTAGCCATCTTATGAAAAACTTGCGTGTTGCTATCCCCCTCCTTCAACCATAATGCTCTCAATTTTTGTCGCCAATGAATTTCCTCACATAACAAAGTATTCTCCAGCTCCCTAGACATATCCTCCTTTTTCTCGTTTTCTTCCTCCGTTAGACCCCTATTCTCTGCCAACACATCCATCTCCTGTATTCCTTCCAACAACTCCTTTTTTTCTTTTTTCTTTTGTTTTTTTGTTTTTTTTTGTTTTTTCTCCCAATATCACCAAACACCTCCACATTCCATTTTTTCAGATCCAACTTAAGGGATTTCAGCTTATTCACCAACACAAAGCTCGGTAATCCCTCGTATGTATACAAATCCCACCAATATTTCACCTTGTCGACAAATCCTTCTTTTAGTTCTTCCTATTAGAGGTTTTCTTCTGTACTCCATGTGTATTAGGGTTGCGTCCCTTTGCACTTTATTAATGATACGAAATTACTTATTAAAATAAAAAAAGGAACTGGGTTTAGTGGCTCATCGAGAATTGGTGGTGGCTTCAATTGAAATGGCTTTGCAGCGGGTTTAAAATTATCAGAATTTTCATAGCGTTGCTGCCTAGTAAGCCGATCATCCCTAAACTGTCAATTGAAACTGCTTTGTGCCAATCAATGCAGATTGTGGCCACCCCACTATGTGGTTAGCAAACTTCTCAAACTCCTATTGATAATCAAAGAGGGAACTAGTTTGTGAATGCGTGATAATGCTTCATTATAATTCACATAGTCAGTCCAAATCGCCCCATAATTTCTCTCTTGAACATTGCCAAGGCAGAAAATTTTTTTATCGCAATATACCTGTTGTACCCTCTGCCACGGGTGATTTGCCTCCCCTTCAAGATGAAACGAATCTAGAAGAAATCGTTGCTCGATTGGCGTCTAATGAAAGGGAAAGAACTTCTACACAGAGTTCAACCAAAACATGGGCTATTCTTCACCCATGAAGCCTAGAAAGTCCAATTTAATGTGCCACACGCATCCTACTGTAGCTCCTTGGCTTCCAGGCCTAACCCGCCCTAGTGGATTGCAACTACACGGAAAGTACACCGTGCCTTCCTTGTGGTGTGATGGATCACAACTGTGTGGAAAGTACACCCCTTCACTGCGATGCATTTCTGCGTGTGACGGGGCTCAACTGGAACCCTAAACATGCTCAAAGGACGTCATGCCATATGCATAGTAGTGTATTGGATAATAGCCGTACTAGAAGTCAACGCAGTGGACTGCCTAGTTGGACAAAGACTCACATTCCAGCAGGGGGGCAACCCAGATTATGGTGTGAAGTGGTTTGTGCCACATTCTAGCAGTGGAAACTGCCAAGAACCTGGCACAAAGTGGTTTGTGCCAAGCGGTGAAGAAGGCCTCTATTCACATGCCGCTCATGAAATTTGCATAGAACAGCCTGACAGATCCTCTCCATACTTCGACGGTCAATATGGTCTTCAAATATGGGTTGACTCTGTCAGTAGGATCTGCCTAGAATCCGATGGCATGGCTGGACGTAATTGGGCATTGGATAGCCTATGCAATTTTTGCTTTCGTGTTGCATGAGCCCTCTTCCATCCTTTGTATTCCCTCACATACCTCCAAAATTCGGCTTCTAGTTTCTCAATACACTCCTTGTTGGTTATCATGGCTCTAATGCCAATTTATAAGCACCCACTCTTTGTTTAGGGTAGGAGTAAACCTCAATTTTTATTTTTTATTTTTTAATTTTTAAATTAAATTCTTTTGTTTTCAGAATATAACATAGATTCCCCTTTTATAGGCGGTTCTTAGTGTGCTAAAGACAAACTAAGACTTATTAAGCCAGATAATAAAGACAAAATGGGAAAATGAAATACATAAAGCAAATCAACTAATTGGTCTTGTGCAGTCCCTCCAATGCCAAATTGTTACAATCCTTGTGTTGTACATAGGTTAAATCTAATATTAACCATGTATATATAAGCTCTTGGGCACCATCTCCTTACAAGTTGATTTTCAAGGGTAAGTTCTACCAAATGTTTGTATCATTTGGTATAAGAGCCAAAACACCATGTAACAAGTTCGAGTCACAAAGGGGGCGACCTATGAGATAGATTAAAATACTGATAGGTGAGTGGAGACGCCGAAAAGAGAAAGAGCTACCATCGGGTTAGTATCAACAGAGTGAGCCGCTGTAGATGTTGGTTGTGGAAATGTGGTGACATGTTACGATTCTTGTGTCCCACATGGGTTAAATATAATCTTAACCATGTGTATATATAAGTTCTTGGGCACCCTGTCCTTGTAAGCTAGCCTTCAAGGGTAAGTTCTACCCAAAGTTTGTATCACAAATTCTTTGGGTTAGGCTTGCATGTCCTCTTTGACTTGCGAAGCCATTGCATTCGCTTTTCGCTATCTAGTATGTGATAACAAACAAGCTTGAAGCTACCCCAATTATTTTTTTATTAGGGTATTAAGACGATCTCTTTAGATTCGCAACTTATATTTTATGGCAAAATATACTTACACCTCAAATTGATACCCATTTTGCAAAGACCTCCCAAACTACTATTTGTGATACTTGGCTCTATCAAACTATCATTTCAATGCAGTTTTGACCCTCCATTAGATGTTGGCATTAAAATAGATAGAAAATAGCACAAATGAGATGCATGTGCAAACTTTTGACTTGAAATACCCAAATTAACAAAAAAATTATTATTATTATTATTTTAAAAAAAGACACCAACAAGGAGGTGGGAGGTGGTCGGCCACCCCCACAAGTGGTTGAGGGGGTGGCCGAACTACCCTTATCCTCAAGGTGTGGTTAGGCCACCCATTTTATTTTTATATTTTAAAATTTTGCATTTTTTCTGCATTTTTTAAAAAATAATTTTTAGGCAAATTTGGGCATTTCAAGTAAAACATTTTCACATGTATAGTGCACAATTTTCCATTCACTTTAATGCCAACATTTAACAGAGGGGCTATATTGCAACAAATTGGTTGTTTGAGGAGCCAAGTGTCACAAATGGTAGTTTTGGAGTGTGTTTGCAAATGGGGTGTCGGTTTCAGGGGGTAAATATATTGTCCCCTATGTTTAGTTCATCAATTGATAGTCCATGCCATCTGGGGCAACTTTGATGGTCTCAGATTAATGGTCAGCTTCACATCTTGGGTTTGGTTGATTTTTTGTCTGCAAATGATTTCTTTTTTTCTTTTTCTTTTTTCCTTTTGAAGTAATTCACGGATGAATAATTACATTGCAACAAAATAATTGGCATGAGCAGATTTTATGATGACAACAAAAGGAAATGGCAGTCTACGGACATTGAGATACAAAGACATGTGGTCCGCTCAATTGCTGCATTTCTTGATTCTATTTCTGGAGATACAATACACCATCCCCTTGTAAAGGTATTCGAAGATATCCACATTTTAGACTTTAAATAAAATAAAAAATACTATCATGTTGTTCAAACCCTGTTGCATTAGATTGGCTGTAGTAAGTGTAGAGCTTTTGATTTATTCCGAGTATTGAAATCTGTGGTTGTGTTTTGTTTTCTGCAACTATGATGCTGTAAACATATGCCACCACCGTAAGACAATTTTGAAGCTGTTGAGAATACACTGTTTTAACTTCAATGGTGCTTCATTCATATGTATGAAGTCTTCATGCTTTTATACATATTTTTTTTATACTGTGTTTGCATTGAAAATTTAAAATTCAATTTAAGAGATGAAATGGATGGAAAAATATGGTATATGGACTTGAGATATCAAATTTATCTGTATCTAGAAAAATGCATCTTATCATTTTGAGGAAGCTTGATAGTGTGTTTACCAAAAGTGTCAAATCAGGGAAAAGGAAAAAGAAAAATGGGACTGTTAAATCATGTTTCCATTGTTACTGAACATGATATCAGTATTTTCAAAGTTAGCCGTGCTCAGGTCACTGCTAATCTAGTCTTGTTGATATGATATGCTTGGGATTTTTGGCAATGCACAATTCCAGCTAATTTTTACATCCATATTTTTCCTTTCATTTCCAGGATTCAGTTTCTGATATGGTTGTGGCATTGGTAGGGATTCTTCAATATAGAAATGGACCCATGCTAAATATAGCAGCAAATGTGGTAGAAAAGTTGGTCAACATTTTACCCAATTCGGTAGGGCAGCCTTATGTGTTAGATCTAGTTTATTCTCTCTCGACAGTATTATCTTTACATCAAGTAAACATTCCTATATCATGTGTTACTGCTTTGAATCTGATTCTCTTGAATCTGAACTCTAAGAGTGAGAAAGCAATTTGGGAGATTTTGGAAGAAACAAAAACTGTTGCTCATATTGTTAGTAACATACATTCTGGAGGTATGGTGCCAAGTGAACATTTTCAAGAGATGGCTTCACTTTTGAGTACAATATTGTGGCGGTGGCCTCCATCTAGGTATCCTGTTTGGACTGATGTTAAACTGATGAAAACTTTAGAGGCTATATTTGCAAAGCCAGATTTATCTGTTAAAGTTGCAGTTTTGAAGTTGTATTCTGCTTTAGGTATGAAACTCTGATATGTAAATTTGTCCTTTACATTCCTTAGTTTTGAAATTCATAGTTTAAGAATATACAAATTCTCTTTACCAGCTTTATGTGGTAGTGGGGCCAAGAATCTTATGGAAAATGGAGAAGCTTTTCTGCAGATCATTGTGCAATGCATGGGCAGATCACACCCTCATTCTGTTCAGGTGGAGGGATTTAGACTTGCCCAATGTTTATTGGTAATATTTGTAACTTTGTTCTTCTTGGAAGATAACCTATTGGGATACTTAGATCTTTATGATGACGTATTGTGTTTCATTTATTGTCAGAGAAATGAAGAAAACTGTTTGAAACTGTTGAGCATGTTTGGCGAGCCTATTGTTAATGCCATAGTCAGTGGGATGCGCAAACAGAACTTGCTTTCTGGAAAGGCTGCAAATGACCAATTATCTTTAATAAGGGAGGCATGTCGCTTAGCTCTGATTACTCGTTGGGCAGGCACGCATCACATTTATTTTTGGAAGCAAGGGATTGACAGTGTCCTCCTTGGTCTTCTCTTAGAAGATTTTCCTGACAACTTATATCAACATTTATTGTCGTCGAAGGAGCAAATGTCCATCGTGCAGCAGGTTCTCAGTTCCAATTATCTTCATGCTTTGAGGGGTTACATCTGGGATATTCTCGGATGGCTTGCAACACACTGTGGGGAAGATTTCAACCCCAAGGCTCATGGAAATGAACTCCACCTCAACATCCTTATTACATGTTCATGGTAATCTACCATCATTAAACACTTTTTTTGAAAAAAAATTGTTGCCTTTTGTTTCTTCTTTTGGGATGAAGATCAACTCTTTTGTTTTGGTGGTAATTAATTTTTGTGCTTACTATTCTGTTCATTTTTTTAATTTTTTTTCATAGCTGGGTCTTTGTGGACACAATTCGCAAATGGTGTCAAATATGTGAAAACGATGTTGTTGATGCCATCAAAAGTGAACCGGCATCAAGGGCAGTTCTCATGATGATTTTTTCTCCATGCAAGTATATTGCCTCAAGGGCAAGATCCACACTATCTGAGATACTGAAGCTAAATGGCAAGGAATATCTGAAACATGTACTGCGTACCCTAAGTTATACAGCCTCTGGTAGCAACCTTGGAATGCCAAATGTACTTAAACTTGTCATTAACTTGATTAGCTTGACTTGTTATTCAGTTTTACCACAATATCAGAGGCACATTATCAAAGGTGAAGGGATAAAGACGCTACTGGTTCTTGTAAAGTGTTGCTTAGAGAATGATGTCCATATAGGAAGGCTGAACTTTGCTCCTCATTTGCTTTTTCCATTCCATGAGAGGAGTTGTTGCTGGGTTTCTACAGAAGACTGGGAGGGCGAAGACATTCCTTTGCTTTATAGTTTATGGGTACTAGCTGAGTTGATGCACAACTCTGGTTCTGGTAGAAATATTCTAGACATATTTGCTGGTGAGACGGCGTATACTGAAGCTGAACTAGTTAGCAAGCTCCAAAAAATATGCATTGACACTTCTACTCCTGGACTCAGATGGTATGCTGCTTACGTTCTTAGTTACTTTGGAGCCTATGGTTTTCCTAGTAAAATTGAGAAAAGGATTGGGAAAGGACTCAGTGAGAAGGAATATGTGGATGTGCACCTCATTCTTACGAATGGCGATTCTTTGAGTGTCCATGGTGTTGTTCTTGCAGTTAAATGTCCCTCTCTCCTGCCTTCTAAAGAACTACATCTTGATGAGAATACATTTGATGGTTCTTCAGTTCAAGACTTTACAAGGAATTGTGTGGAGAGTTACGGAAAGAAATTCGTTTATCAGCTCATGTTGATCATCAGGCATTGATGAAGTTGTTGGAATATGTTTACTGGGGATATTTACGAGCAGGAGAGGAACTTGTGAAGAAGTTGAAAACTCTGGCTAAACGTTGTAACCTGCAGCCTCTATTACAGCTGCTTTGTAGGAAAAGTCCAAAGTGGGGCACTCCTTTCCCTAGCTCTGATCTTTCTTTGGCTCTTGGTCCAGCTGGACTTCCATTCTCGTATGATTTTCCCTTTTATATTTTACTTGAGGACATCTTAATTCTGCTTCTTACCAGCATTTTTTTATTTTTTATTTTATTTTGCAATCCTGGTCGTGTTCTGAATTTGACAAGTTTAATTAAGCTCTTTACAGAAATCCTTTCCCTCATTATTTTTCAATTAAAAGGCTGTCTCTGGATTGATAATGCGACCGAGGAATATCTCCATGACTGGTCACTGAATGCAGCTAGTTTATTGATCATCATGATATTAGGGCTAAGAATTGTGTTTTGGTTTACCATATTGAATCATTATAATGAGCGTTTTCTTTTATATCCTAATATAGTGACTCATTAGTTGGAGCTTGTGGAATGAAAAATAAGGTGTTTAGTTGAATTTTTAGTTTGGGGAATAAGTGTCCTTGTAGAGAACAATCTGAAATGCTTCCACTGCTTTTTATTTCATTTTCTTATTGACTTTGTTTTTAATCTCAGGGACATCATCTTGGAAGCTAAAGCAACTGAACTGATGTGCTGGACATGCAGTTTTTGCTCTCTATCAGTGCCACATATGCATGTTCACAAGGTTATATTGTGGTCAAGCTGTGATTACATGCAGGCTTTGTTTCAGTCAGGAATGCAGGACAGGTACATATATGTTTTTTTATTTATTTAATTTTTTTTCCCTGGTATTACAATAAGTTGCTCAGAAAAAAGGAAATAATTTAACAAAAGATGTCCATTTTCCATTAGCTTATAATCTTTCAGGAAAGGGATGTAATGAAGCTAGTCTGTAGATTCTTATTAATGATGATTTTTCATATTCTGGCTCTTATGTAGATTTTTAGTATGTGACAGGTGTGTCATTTTGCTAGGGTTCTTTCAGTGTCTCTAAAATGAAATCTATGAAACTGAAATGGAAAATCTATGAAAATGAAATGGAGCTGTTAATCACCGTAGCTCCTTCCTTCATTTATTTAAATAGAAGTCCGTACAAGAATATTCTGATAGCTATAGGAGGTTTACATGCCACTCCTCATACTCTTAGGAAATTACACACTATTCCACACACATTCACTCTAACGTTCTACAACTTCTTCTTTTACATTTTCCTCTCCTTTGGTGTTGAGGATTATTTTTTTTATTTATTTATTTTGGGGGGTAACAGTTGCTATGTTTTTCTTCTTAATAATTTCAAATTGTAGTACCTTGAAACATCTTTTATGAATTCATGTGCTTGTTTCTTTTCCTTTTTATTTTGCCAAGACACAATTGATATTTGATACCTCTCTTTCCTTTCTTCATCTTCAGTAGTCTATTCTATCTGTGTCCCTGCTTTTGGCCTTCTTTCCCCCTCCCTCAGATGTTATTTCATGTGTGCAGCCATTCACAAACCATAAAGGTCCCTGTTAGTTGGAAAGCATTGGTGAAATTAATGGATTGGTTCTA
This sequence comes from Carpinus viminea, assembly GCA_013348765.1. NCBI lineage: Eukaryota > Viridiplantae > Streptophyta > Magnoliopsida > Fagales > Betulaceae > Carpinus > Carpinus viminea. Next base: position 32,431,975 of record CP054672.1, on the reverse strand, counting down.
CTCTGACAAGCTGCCGAATCCTCCCTCTGGATGTTTATGGGATAATATGGATACCAAAGAAAAGCTATGCGAACTGCAACCATATGTAGAGCTTTGTTGGCTTGCTGAGTTCTGGCTTTTGGAAGATGTCAAGGAAGCTTGTTCAGATGTCATTCGTTCTTGTCTTGATTCTGCCAGATACTTATCCATTAAAATAATCCAAATTGCTGCTAATTTTTCTCTGTGGAAGTTGGCTGAAGTTGCTGCTAGTTACATGGCCCCTTTGTATCGTCAACTATGTGATTCTGGTCAACTTGAAGCACTGGATGAGATGCTAGTTGACATGGTTCGTGCTGCCTCTGTTCGACTTTCTCAAGAGGGTGGTAGTAACTCTAGGTGATCTTGTCTGCCATCAGATAATTTGGAGGATTGGAGATGTTGATAGCAGTGTCGTTTAATAGTATTGAAAACCTAATTTGTGATTGGGATGTCAGGTATGCTCAAATTCATTAATATGTTTTTCTTTTCAAACAAGGTTCCTGTACAGTTGAAGTAAGGCGTGCTCTTTTTAGTTCTATGGTTTAAACATTCAAAAGTAGAATTTTTCTTCCTAATTAGAGTTCACCCCATGCTTAATAATTAGTTATGCAAGCCTCTTTTATCTTGCCACCTAAATCCATTACTGGAAATTTCCCTCATTCCTCCATCCTCTAGCCTCGAGTGCCTATTTCTGCTACTCTGGGGAGCAATGAAGCACGTTAGTGCAGTGTCTTTGACACTTCCTTGTTTACATTGACATTCTCTTCTTCAATCTACACACATTTCCCTGATACTCCCCCTGAGCAACAAACCTTGGTGATTGCTCCAGATATTATTCTTTCAGAGGATCACCATGCAGAAAAACATTTTACACATTGAGTTGATTGGAAGGCCAATCAAGATTAGTTGCTAGAGAGATTAAAACTCTAACTGAAGATATTCTTGCAACGGGAAAGAAAGTCTCATCAGAATCTATCTTATAGATTATAGATTAGTGCTCTTTGGCATACTATCTTTAGTCGGTTTGGGCTGTTTTGGGTTATGCCTTGTAGGGTTGGTGATTTATTCGATTGCTGGTGGATGGGAGGACATTCTCGGAGTGCGGTAGTGTGGAAGATGATCCCTCTATGTCTTATGTGGTGTTTGTGGAGTGAAAGAAATGCTAGATGTTTTGATAATTCCAATAGGACCTTAGAGGAACTTATTCATTTCTTCTTCACTACTCTGTACTCATGAACGGCTGCTTGGTTAGCCCCCTTAGTGCTTAGTTTTTCTGACTTTCTTTTTCATTTCTCTCCCTAGTAGGTGCTCTCTTTTTATACTTCCCATGTAAATGGGTTGCGCCCCTTTGCGCTTTTTTAATCAAATTACCTTATCAAAAAAAAAAAAAAGAATCTATCTTATAGGTATGAGTATAGCCTTTAGCAACCAAGCAAGCTTTTAACAGATCTAGGCCACCATCACGATTTAATTTCACAGAATATACCCATTTGCGTCCAACAGCCTGTTTGCCAGGAGAAGGAGGAACAAGCTCCCAAGTGGCATTCTGATGTAGAGCGTCCATTTCTACTTCCATGGTGTGCCTTCAACCAAGATCAGATAGTGCATCCTCAACTGTGTTGGGAATAGACACACTAGAAAAGTTTGAAATGAAAGAAGAAAATAAAGGAGATAAGGATTGATAGGAAACAATGTTACCAAGAGTATTCCTGGTGACAAGATTGAGTACCTTTCCGGAGAGCAATATGTAATGAGTATGAGTTTGGAGGAACTGGATTGGAAGACTCTGGGGAAGGTGGTGGGGGCATGAGGAGGGACGGCCGTGGATTTCAAGTGTACACTTGTAGGGAAGCAGCTCTTTGAAGTGGCACTCTTAAAGGGCTGGGTGTAGGGAGGGATGCCAAAGAGAAAATCCTCATCAGTACTAGCGAAGTACCGTTGAAGAACAGGATTGTGGCACCATATCCTTTTTGAGTTCGAGAATATCGAATAAAAACACATTTGGTGTGGTGTGGATTGAGTTTGTCAAACCTGGGTCCAAGGGTGTGAGTATAAAAAATATAGCCAAAAACCCTAAGAAGCTAGGAAAAAAGTGGCAAGCGGTGAAATAAAATTGAATGTGGAGATGCCTTGTTCAAAACAGAAGGCATTTGACTAAGGAGATAACATGTAGTAAGAACAACATCGCTCCAAAAGTGTTTCGGAATGTGCATAAGAATCATGAGAGCCTAGGTGACATCCAACAAATGATGTTTCTTATGCTTAGCAACCCCATTTTGTTGTGTAGTGTTAGCACAAGAGGTCTAATGAACAATACCTTTTTCCGCAAGAAAAGTGGTATAGGGTGAGATACGTATTCTTAGCAGTGTCAAACCGTAGAGTACGAATGTTCTAGGCAAACGTAGTCTTAATCTCTTTATGAAAAAGTTGAAAAATGGAGAACAACTCAACGATTTTTCATTAAGAATAGCCAAGTCATACGAGAATGATCATCCACAAAGGTCACAAAATAATGTAAGTCATTTGATGCAAAATTAATAGAACCCAAACATCTAAATGAACCAACTCAAAAGGACTGGACACCCAACTAACAAGATGAGACTAAAAAGACACACGATGATGCTTGCTAAGCTGACAAGCTTCACACTGAAAAGGGTGAGACGTATAAATTCCACTCAGAGCATGTTTGAGATTGCTTTAAGAAATAGTGCTTTTAAAGTAAAAAAGAGCTTTTTAGGAGGAGGGGGAGGAAGCTTCATTTTTAAACTTTTTCTAAAATTGCATTTTACACACTTTTAGAGTAAAAAAGTAAAAAAAAGTACTTTTAGATTTTGGAGTAGGAGATGGCTCTCACATTAGATTTTTACATGATATTTGGTGTAGGGAGCAGTCCTTAAAGGAAGCTTTTCCTGAATTATTTCGAATTGCGAGCAATAAGGAGGCATGGGTTAAGGATCATATGTAGATGGTCAATGGTGTTATACAGTGGAATGTTCCTTTTTCACGGGCGGTACATGATTGGGAGGTAGAGGTGATGATGGCTTTTTTTGGGAAGTTATATGCTTTCTGTAATCACATGTGGGATGTCTGATAGCATGAGATAGATTCCTTCTAAACGACATATCTTCGAGATCAAGTCTTTTTTTTGTAAGCTTTCTCATTTGAGGACAGATGTGGCTTCCTCTTTCCCATGGAGGAGTATATGGAAAGTTAAAGTTCCATTGAGAGTTAGTTTCTTTGTGTGGACGACAACTCTTAGAAGGACTTTGACTATGGATAATTTGCGTAGAAAATGTATCATTGTGGTGGGATTGTGTAGTATGTGCAAGCATAGTGGTGAGTTTGTAAACCATCTTTTCCTTCACTGTGAAGTGGCCCAAGTTTTATGGAGTATGGTTTTCTCTCTTTTTGTTGTTACATGGGTCATGCCGGAAGGAGTATTAGAATTGTTAGCCTGTTGGCACAGTCAGCAAGGTAATATTTCAGCTGAGGTATGGCGAATTGTACCACTGTGTGTTATGTGGATTATTTGGAGAGAGCGGAATGAAAAATGTTTTGAAGATCAAGAAAGGTCAATGGAAGAGCTCAAAAGCTGTTTATTCAAACTTTGTTCCATTGGGCCAACACTTTTTGTGCCTTAATTTTCCTCTTGTCTCAATTTTTATCTTTTTGTTCCTCTTTCTCCCTTTAGTGGGGCCTTTCTTTGTATACTTCTTGTGTATTAGGATTGTGCCCCTTTGCGCTTTTTAATGAATCACTTATTTATAAAAAAAAGTACTTTTAGAGTTATTTTACCAAACATACTAGCTTTTTGTTTGACACAATTTTTTAGGTATTGAAAGTACTTTTTAAGTCTCCTGACGCAATTCCAAGAAACTCTCAACCAACAATCTGTTGACTTTTCGTTGAGGAACCCAATTAAACCAATGTAATTATTTTCATATTTATGAGAGGCAAATCATCAAGCATTAACGATTTATAAGAAAGTATTTCTTCATGCCTTTGATTTATTTATTTATTCACACACACACATTCACAGGTATATATATTGTTTGAAGAGCTTTGCTATAGTTTCTCTTATAAAAGAACTAGGATTTTTATATACTTCTTTTAAAATTAGGTTAATTCTGTTAATTTAAGATGCATTATCAGTTGTTGAAGAAAGATAATGAATATTCATAGAGAAGTATATACAAACGCATGCTCATGCACACACACCTTGGTTTGTGCTCCGATCTTAAGTTTCTCATTATAAGGATCAAAAAAGAGAGATGAAATCTTTTAGAATCATAGAATCAATTGAGACTGTAAGCTTTGTCTTTTAATTTCTACTGCTTTTAATTTGGCAAATTTCAAACACAATCTTCATGGATTTTATAATTTATAAATTAGAATTAGACACCTTTTGCAGGTTTGATGCACTGACCTATGTGACACTCTCTGTCTGTCTCTCTCTCTCTCTCTACACGCACTACACGAATGCTCTTATTCAAAGTTTATCTTTTGTGTCATGCATTGGACTATTGTCGGAATAAGTTTTTTGTGGTTCAGTTGAACAGCTTCCAATCGCAAAAACTATGGACTGAAATATAGATAATTACTCTGCTTTATTCACTGGACATGATCTGTCTTTTTTTATTTTCATAGTTTGTCATGTTTGGTACAAACATCTCATGGGCAGTAATGAAAAAGTTTCATTTCTTGCACATAAACAGCTAAATTTACTAATAGAGGTGGACTGTCATCTCAAATGCCACAGCATTTACACTTAAAGTAATTCTATGAGTTCCTCTTATGTGTATCTTAAGTCCATCAAAGAATGATGTGACTATTAAAATTATCATTTGATCAAAATCCAATAATGATCAATTACAAGCGTAACGGTGATTTTAATAGCCAAATTATTCTTGGATAGACTTAAGATGGACACAAGAGGGACTTGTAACATTACTCATTTACTTAAGGTATGTACATGCCTTTGACTACATAATATTCAACAAGGATTGCAATGTTTGAATTGGAGCTTGGACATTGTATAAAGGGTCCATGCTATGAGTTTTGACGGTAGTAACAAGGTAACTATATAGAAGTGCTTTAGGGATCAAAATAGGTGAGTAATCTAAATTACAGCGGCAGGGTACTTCACCAAAAAAATAATAATAATAAATTATAGTTTAGGTAAAGATCTGGAAACCACATAATTTGTCAGGTATTTTATTTTAACTACATAATGATACCACTTTTTTTGTTTTTGTTTTTGTTTTTAATGGTAATAATGAATGTCATTCTTTTAAGAATGGATATCAGGTATATTGTAAAAAATTAGTGACTAACTAAAAGTGATGAATTAATCATTTCTAGTATTATTTGACAGCTTTTTTATCCTTAAAAAGCGTAAGAGTTTTGCCACTTTTTGCCATAATGGTGCATGAACAACTCCTTGATGTGAAATTGGGGATCTGAAGGAGCGTCTACATTCATTTAAAGTTATCTTGAACTAAGGACATGGAATGTCTGCACTAAAAATGTTACACTTTTTTGTCCAAGTAATAATTGAACTAAGGTAAGTATTGTCTGCACATAATACCTATGCTTTTCAAAAGCCAAATTTCAAGTCAGTTTTACTGCTTGGCTAGCTGACAGGTACAATGAAAAGTCACAGGTAATGTTCCTTGTCTTATACAGAGGAGTAATCTGAAGTAGGAATACTCCATTGCAATTGCAGGTTTTTTATGAGAATTTGGAAAGAGTTTTAGTAGCTGGAAGCACAAGCTTTGAAGTAGTATTGTTGCAGACATAAGAGGCAGAATGACTTCTTTCCATAATGGGAATATTCATTGGTCTGATTTGTTTTGCATCTAATTTCGGATGTTGTGTCTGGTGGTCAATTGCTGCTGTTGTTGGATTTTGTGTGTGTGTGCAGTAGCTACAGCTAGTCTGATGTTGTTACAAATTTAGGGGTGAGCATGGGTTCCAAAAATCCTGACCAGAAGCTGATCGACGTTGATTGGTTTGTGACAATCAACAGGTCAAATTTTGATTCTAGGATTCGAACACAATGTCATGAATTCTTGGAGGATGATATGGGGAGTCCACATCCAATTTCATGGAAGTCCACATTTTCTCACACCCACACCTACACATCTTATTTTTGTTTCTCGCGCATGTTTTCACTTTGCTGCACATTCCCATCCGCCGCTCCTCTCACTACAAGTCTCTCTCTCACTTTTTGGTCCTGGTTTTTCTCAGTTAATTTGAGACCACCAACTATGAGGTACTTAATTTCTTTTTCCAGATCATTGTGTGTTTGTAGGTGCTATGACGTAGATCTAAATGGAATTAGGCCAATCCCAAATGGTCATTTATTCTTGATGAGGAATCTGAAGGAAAAATAAAACTAGTTTCGATGGGTCTATAACACTTGTCATCTCGACTTGTTCTAGGTTTACCTAAAGAATTATTCTTATACTCTTGAAATCATATTTAATTAAATAATTTTATTTCAGTAATACTTACTAAAATGTTTAACCACGCGACTTAAAATAACAAATTCCCATTAAATCTATTTGAGGGAGATATTTGGCAAAATTTCCTAGCATTCTGTTATCAAGCAAGAAACTTGAAATAACATGGAACTACCATTATATAATAAGCAGCTTATTGAGTAATGTGCAAAACACAAGCCGCAACTTAACAAGACGTGACAATGGGAGACGAATGAGAAAGCAGTCGATAACAATATACACAACTTTTGGGAGAATGCTAAAGAAAACACAGTAGAACGAACAAGTTCGAAGACTGACACTATTACATCATGCTTTTGTCTTTTATGCAGAAACGTCCGATAATCAAACAAGCAAGTCTTCAGTTGAGAAATGATGTAATAATCAACCGGGGACTCACTGAACGGATTCCATACTCTCCCAGCTCCATCCATTTCCGGTATGGAATAGCGTACACCCTGTTACACGTTGATGTGAAGATAAAACCAACCCCGACGTCCTTTGTTTAATAGTAAAGGAAGCATGGGGGTACATCAACTTGTACCTAAACCTGTACATACTAACTTCCTACAACTCTACCAACAACCACCACCACCACCACAACAGAGCATCAAAATAAGCTCCAATATAACACCACAAAATAAAACTGTGCATGAGAAAATAATAGTAGAGACAATTGAGACATAAATATTACCAAATCGTGCAACTAAACATGTGGACTATGCAGATGCTCTTCATGCTTACACTTCCGCCATGTGAAAAATCTTGTTGCATACTTATTGGTCCCATGATGTATATCTTGAATTTCTTTTTTTTCGTTTTTTTCCAAGATTCAGTCACCCATTGACTCTAACTAGATATCCAAGCAGCGCACCTTTGTTTTTTTTTTTTTTAATCAACTCAGCACTGACTCGGAGTTCATGTGACCGGCACTTCCCCCACCATTACTGTTAAATCCAACTATAGGCATGGAGCGCTGCGCAAAATCCAACAGCATCTTTTTTTGGAGCTCATCAGTGTGAGGAAGACTTGCACGTAACAGCTCAACTGGCATTTCCTTACTAATAGCTCTGGCTGCATCTGACCCAATAGCAGCCACATTTGGTGGAGATTGCATAAGCAAGGATTGCATAACACTATCGTATTTATTTATGCAGTACTTGGTGAGAAGGCCAAAGAATTCATCAAAAGAGGCCTGCCAAAGTGACCGATTAGTTATGTTATAGTTGCTAGCAGCATGAGGATCAGTTAAAAGCTCTGTTGCCCGCTCAAGAACAGATTTTAGAATCAGGGAAGCTCCATCCCCAGCTGGACTTCCAAGAGGACGAAGAGGGGGCTGCTCTGAGGAACAAACTACTGCTGCTAAACAGGCACTGATTGCACTAAGGTCCATGCCACGAACACAGAGTGAAACAACCCTTGCAAGATTATCTGTCGTTTCTGCTGCTGCTGAATCAGAGGGAAGGCCACCAAATAAGAACCTTAAATGACGGAAAATTGCCATGCAAACTATTCGCATGAGCTCGCCACCAGGAAAGAGAAGCTGAAGATACCTTGCAAGGAGCTTACGGCCCTTGGGAAGAGAAACCAACCGTAAGAAGACCAAATCATCCTTATGAGCAAGCCCAACTGTGTTGCCATTTTTCCCAAGTGGGTCAACCAGTTGAAGTGATGTTGCCAACCCTTCCAGCATGACTTGCTGCCTCCGTCTCAACTGGGCCCCACCATCTTGGAGCTGATTGAACTGTAAGAAACGGTCAATATCATCTACATCAAGAAGAAGACATAAACCATCCTCGATTGCCACTCTAGCTGCAAGCATTGGCTCTTGTTCAAGGGGCTTCTCCAAAACTTTTTGTTCATTGCTGCCAGCAACAGACGAATTTGGAGGGTCAACTTCAAGAAGAGGGCGAGGCCTACGAATTGAAGAAAATGGAACCCTCCCAAGAGCATCAACTTGGAGAAAAGCATGTGGCTCAGCATTAGCACGGGCTCGAGGAGGAAGATCCCTCAGTTGATTCGGGCAGAAATGATGTTTCAATTTTGCCCCAGCAGATTTTCTTGCAAGACAAGCCTGGTGATAATAGTCATCTACATACGGGTCATTACTATGGGTCGCAGCGAGCTGCATTCTAAGGATACTCTCTATTTCATCAGATGTCATATGCTTTGATCTAAACTGTGGCCACCCACTATCATTCTTGTGGCTACTGGCATCAAAGCCCTGATGGGGAAACCGGAGATTCAGTCTCCCTTTCTGAGCTGATTTTGGTCTTTGATCTCTCATCATATCAGAAAGGCCTAGCATATCAAACTTGCTCATCAAGGGTGGCCCTGGAGAAAGATGGGGATTAAATAGTTGCGATTGATACCCTGACATATGGCCAAATGATGGCTGAACAGGATGATGTAGCCTATGCTGCTGCGGCTGTGGCATCACTTGTGGCGGCATTAATCCATTCTGATGAGGTAACCGTTGTTGCAATAAATTGTTGACAAGACTCGAATGATCTCCAGGATAAAAGTTGGGCTGATTAACCCATTGGTTTGGTGGTCGGCTATTAACAGAGACATTGTGACTAAACTGAGGCACATTCCCACCAAAATTTGAACCCTGATGCAAACCAATCAACTGAGGCCGAGAATTTGAGAAAGGAGACAGATTTGGTGAAGATAACGCCATCTCAGGTCCACCAGCAATATATGGGATATTCAGGTGGTCTGAGTGATGATTTGGTGAACCCAAGGGAGACCTGCCACCAGGGGGAGGATATGAAGTAAAAGATTTTGGCACAAGAATTGGCTCACTTGAGAAGGGTTGGTGGTGTTGGTGATGAGGCTGTTGTTGCTGCTCAGGGTATGAAGACGTTCTGTACAAAGGCTTTGATTCTGCAAGGCGACCAGATGGCTGTGATGACCACCGTTTGCCTTCCTGAGTGCTCTCAGAGTCAAGTCCATGTGGATCCAACCAGTAAGGAAAATCCTCCCCTTGTGCCCATTCAGCAACAGATGAACCTGGAAGAAAAGTAACAAAGAAGGAAAAGCTCAACTGGCAGCCATTTATATACAATAAAATAAATAAATAAATAAAATCTTGAGAGATATTCAAGTTTGATAAAATGTTCAAATTTTAGCAGTGTTTAACAACATAAGGTTCTGCATCTATTATGATCACCTTCTCCGGATCCCAAATCAGCAATAACTCCAGAGCTTCTTGGTCCACTAACAACCGTGTTCAACTGAAACAATAACAGAAACTTGGATTATACAACAAGAACCCCTAATCATAAATCAAAATAGGGTAAGATCTAATTACAATCCAACACCATCATCATCATGCAAATCATAATAGCCAACTAAGTATAGAGAGAGAAATCCCATCAGTAGATAACAAGTAAACCAAATGTTGGGTAACAAAAAGGAATAAATCAACCCTCTTTCCAACATATAGAGTTCCTGCTCTATATTGTAAATGTAATACCTATGACATTTCAATACAAATAAAACTCATATAATTCTGAACATTCGAAAAATAATAATTTTTTATATATAAATAAAACAAAATTTTCCACCAAACATTTAATGTTATCAAATAAATCTCATATTAGGTTTAATAGCTAATTATCTCTTCGGTGTTTTGAAAGTGTTTTTAGTTTTTTTTTCTGAACAATAATCAAATAAATTTGTCTTTCTTTTGCTTTAGAAAGCAGAAAAACACTACCAAAAAATGCTTGCAAATCCAAATAAAGCAAAATTAACAAAAAAAACAATCCATAAAAACATTGAAATGGATTAAAATATAAGATCCTTAATTTTCATTTAATTGATATAAATTAAAACATGTTAAAATATTTTTTTCCATAGGTGTAGTTTACAATGAAAAGTATAAAAAAGAAAACTTGGATTTTGATTATCAAAACATTAATAAAAATTAAGTAGGAATCTTTGATACTTTTGGTGTTATACCTATTATATTTCAATACAAATAAAACTCATAATTATGAACATTAAAAAATATATATATAAAGCAAAATAAACAAGATCTTTTTATGAATACAAAATAAAATAAAATAAAAAATCACTCAGTAATGCAATAAAAAAAAAAATCTTCATATTAGGTTCAATGCTTCATTATCTCTTTTGTGTTTCGAAAGCATTTCTATTCATTTTCTTCACAATAATTAAATAAAGTTTTGCCTTCTTTTGCTTTCAAAAAAAGGAAAACACTTCCAAAAACCGCTACAAATCTGAGTAAATCACACAAACAAACAACAAAATCTCATAAAACATTCAATTGGATTAAAACATGACCCTTAATTTTAGTTTAATCCTTATAGATTAAAACATGTTAAAATCTTTGTTCCTGTATCAATAGTTCAAAAATGAAAAAATAAAGTATAAAGAAAAAAGTAGTAAGAAAACCTGAATTTTGATTATCAAAGCACTAATATAAAATTATTTAGAGTTTCTAATATTGATGGTTTGATGCCTATTATATCTCAACAAATAAAAGTTGAAACCCATATATATATGAACATTTTGTTAAAGTATATCATGGAGTTCAAGAATAATAGTCACAATTGAAGACTATTACTAACTTACAATTGAAGACTATTATTGACTTACAGTTGAAGAATATCACTGAGTCACACTGGAAGACTATAACTGAGTTACAGTTGAAGTCTAGCTATAGTTAAAGACTATTACCTAGTTAACCTAGCTAAAGTAAAAGTCTATTTGTATCTAACATGATTCTCCTATAAATAGGAGCATATTATATTGTAAACATTACTCAGAGATATAAAAGTTTAAACATGTTTTGTTAGAAATAAGAAAGGAGAGGGAGCTAGTGGTGAAAGGCTAGGTGAGAAAATAGGTTAGGGTTTTCACTTGTCTCCTTTTATCCTAGGGTTTTGAAATATTGAGGTGGAGTAAAAAAATTGAAAAAATAATAATAATTGGAGGCTGTTCTAGCTAGCATTATGCATGTAGGGCATAACATTCAAGAGAGTTTTTGAATTTTGTATCATCTTTTTCATAATAGTATGCTTAGGTGGAAAATCTAAGGGTTATGATGTGATATGAACCCTTAATGATGTGAAAATGCATAAGAATAGAATTTTTTTTAGAATTAATGCATTCAATACTTGTATGGCCGATTATGGGTAGTTTAATGTACTATGTATAAAAAATTTAAATTGTCTCCCTATAGTTTTGGGGAGAAGTAAATTGTGAGACAATAATTGTTTTACATTAAAAAATGTCACTTTAATGAAATTTATATTAGGAATATTTTTGAAATAAAATCTCAATAATAAAAAACCAGTTCACTCACTAAAAATTATAGGTTCATGCCACATGTCACAATTTTAGGCCAGTCTAAAGAAGGTTCGGCTATTTTATACATACATACATATATATATATATATATATATATACATGATTACACATACCAATAGTTATATAACTTATATTCAACATTCTAATTTATATATTCATAACCACACTGGAACTGGAGATAATGGGGGAAGCCAAGTGATATGCCATTGAAGTTGGTTCAAGCCATCCAAGATATATATAGCACATTTAGGAATATCAGTTCCAGTCTCAAAAAAGGTTGTGATTCATTAGATGTGCTGGTAGAATAACACAACAAATAAAGAAAAAAGAAGAAGCATTGCACATAGTATTGCAGTTCTTTGACATGATACCCTAATAGTGTAATCTTTTCTCCTTCCTTTAGGGAAATTAGGAGCATAATGATCAAGAGAGATGAGAAATTTCGAGCAGGAATCTGCTTTAGCACTCAATGAAATATTCCTTCCAATTCCTCAATTTTTGCTCTCACAGACGAGAGCCTAGCTAGAAATTATGCATCCCACCAACTAGTTGAATTACTGGCAAGAGAAGAGTAAATTAAGGTAATGTGCATCTCAAATTGCAAAGAGGTGTGACAGACATCTTATATTCAAATAAAATTTGCAAAATTGGGAACCTTTGAGACTAATTTCCAGGCAGAGGCAACATTTGTCACTGAACATTTCAAACTCATCTTTCCCAAATAAATAGATAACATTCAATAGGCCCACAAATTGAGACAATAAGCAGCTACACTCTTCTGTGACAAGCATAATCATTATCAATATCCAGTAATCTAACCTTTGAGAAAGTACTAGCAAGATCATCAATATCAGACAGAGATTGTAAATCCTCCCCCTGCAAGTCAAGACAGAAGAGTTACTTCCATTGTAGAAAATTCTTGCACTTGAATTAAAACAATATTTCTTACTCAAACTCACATAACGAATTTTTAAAACAACTACTAATGCACACAGTTCAAGGGGAAAAGGGCGAGTGAAACAAATACAACAACCACTGGTTATTCATAAAAAGACACACACACAACCAAACACCTCATTAGAAAATGGTGGATATTAAAAGTTCCCTACTTAATCAATACAATGCATCAGCATCAAAAGGAACATGATAAGCCTAAATGCTTTCTCTTCAATGACTCTTCAGCCAAAATTGACAGTTTTTTGGTTGAAATGAAAGGGGAGGGGAAGAGGGGGGGAGGAAAAGGGGTAGAAATAAGGGTATTTCATCACTACATTGTAAGAAAATGGAAAGAGACAAGATGTTAGATTCCCTTGTCACAATCTTCTCTTCCCATCCTAGTTTCTTCATATCGTGGGAAGAGCGTGGTGCACCCCAGACTATGGATAAGCAATGAACATCCGATCAAAGCCAGCCATCTAATACAAACCCTCGAGACGCATCCATTAGCACCCACTAAGAAATCAGCAGTAAAACAGTGTACTAATGGTATCTAAACAATACATATTCCCTCACAAGATATAAATACTTTCCACAATCACTTTGTATAAGAATACACACTACATGAAACGTGACTTATACGCATACATTTGTATATGTATACACACATATGTACATAACTGGATGACATATCACAAAGAGAAGACTCTGCATACAAAGATATGAGTGGTTCAAATCTTTTTTTTTTTTTTTATTAAAAAGGGAAAAATGTCATGCCACAAATAAATGCATACAATTGTATAAATTTAAGTGACCATCAAACACACAAACATGCACACACACAGGGTGGAGAGAGAGAGGGAGAGAAACCCAAAAAACAAATAGGGAAAAGTGTTGAAAAAGGAAAATGGTATACCTACTCAAGTAATAACTATTTCTATCATGTTTAAAAATTAGGGAAAAATCCACTTTACCCCCCTAAAGTTTTAGGAATTTTTCAATTTAAACCCCAAATTTTAAAAATTGGCAATGTACCCCCCTAATGTTTCAAATATTTTCAATTTAAACCTTCCGTTACTAATTTCCGTCAAATTGGACGGAAATCTATGAAATTACGTAATTACCCTCAAGCTTTTTTTTTTTAATTTCTATCCAATTAGACGAAAATTAGTAACGAAATGTTTGAATTGAAATTTTTTGAAATATTAGGGGAGTACATTACCAATTCTTAAACTTTGGGGTTCAAATTGAAAAACCTTTGAAACTTCAAAAGAGTAAAGTAAATTTTCCCATAAAAATTAAATAAGAAAAATACAAGTCTTGGATTGTATTTTATTTATTTGGGTTGTCTTGGGTTACTCCTAGACGAGTAATTGATTTATACATTTGTTGGTGGACTGCTAGCAGCATTTCAAGCATTGCTATGTAGAAGACGGTGTATTTGTGCCTTTTTGTTTTTTTAATAGGTAATATCAAGAAAGCTTTATAAAAAGCGTAGGCACCCCACACATACAGGAAGTATACAAAAAGGACAAAAAAGCAAAAGATGAATTTGTGCCTATTATGGTGTATATGGAAGGAAAAAAATGAAAGAAGAGAACCACGATAGGACCTTTTTTTTTGAAAAGTCAATAGAATATATTAAAAGCGCAGAGGGGTGCAACCCTTGGTATACTGGGAGTATACAAAGGGGACTAAGGGGGGAGGGGAGAAAAAGGAGAGAAAATCAGAAAAACTAATCACTTATGGGGCCAACCACCCCTCAGTCCAAGTGAAGAGTAAAGAAGAACAAATGGAGAAGTTCCTCATGGGATCTCGATTTGTCCTCAAAGCACCTATCATTATGCTCCCTCCAAATGCACCACATAATGCAAAGGGGAACCATTTTCCAAACAACCGCACTCCTTGCACGGCCACCCATCCACCAGCTTACGTATAAGTCTTTGACAGTGCTAGGCATGACCCAGCAAAGACCAAACTTTTTTTTTGATAAGTCAATATGTTATATCAAAAAGCGCAAAAGGGGCGCAACCCTTAGTACTGAGTATACAAAGGGATCGGGGAGAAAGAGAATAATGTAAGAAAATCTACAAAGCTAATAGCCAGAGCAAGCCAAATGTAGTCCAAGAAAAAGAGGACAAGAAAAAAATGGAGGAGCTCCTCTAGTCCTCGGCGTGCCTCAAAACATCTATCATTTCTTTCCCTCCAAATGCACCACCATATACAATGAGGGACCATCTTCCACACAACAGCTTCCTCGAACGTTCATGACCACCAACTCGCTAAAAGCTCCTTGACGGCACGAGGCATAACCCAACACAGCCCAAAACGAGCAAAGAAAGCATTCCACAAGTCTGCTACCCCACAATGAATAAGGAGATGATCAACCGATTCCCCATCCATTTCACATAACCAACATCTCACCAACACCAAACCCTCCTCCCAAGATTGTCTAGGGTAAGGATCTTACTATGTACCGCCGCCACACAAAGAACGCCACTCGGAGGAGCTTTGGACTTCCAAACACTCTTCCAAGGAAAGGAGTCCACCTCAAGTCGAAAGCACTCGATAGTATGTCTTGACCTCAAAGCCCCTTTAAGTAGAAGGCATCCACCATAACTTGTCTTTCCCTCACCTCGCAACTTACAATCATAAGCGTTTATACAAAGAGGCCAGCCCCCACCTCCCAATCATGGATCAGCCGAGTGAACTGAATATTCCATTGCATGGAGTTGCTAGAATGCTCCATATTCTCTCGCTATAGACGCTTCCTTGAACCTAGCAATTTGAACAGCGGGATACTCCTCCTTAAGAGCCCTATCACCACCAAATGTCTTCCCAAAAGCAACATTAGAGCCCTCACCAACATCAAATTTACAAAACCTCCTAAAATTCTGCCAACCCATACAAATGAATTTCCACAGACCCACCCCATGAGAGCCGAAATGGCTCTAACACCAACCTCCTAATCCGCCCATACTTAGCCACCAACACCGATCGCCACCAAGCTCCCTCCTCGTGAGCAAACCGCCACAACCACTTCCCTAAGAGAGCTTGATTAAATCTTCGAAGACTCCTAACTCCTAAACCACCTTCCTTAATAGGAGTACACACCTTATTCCAATCTAAAAGGTGATACTTAAACTCATCATTCATCCCTCCCCAAAGAAAGTCTCTTTGGATCTTCTCAATACGCTTAGCCACATCAACAGGGATAGGAAACAAAGATAACATGTATGTAGGCATATTGGATAAGGTACTTTTAATCAAAGTGACCCTACCCCCTTTTGAGAGATACAACCTTTTCCACGGAGCCAATCTACGCACCATCATATCCTCCAAACCTGCCCACATAGATTTAAGCTTGAAGGTGGCCCCCAACGGTAACCCCAAATACTTCAACGGCACTACTCCACACCCACAGCCCAGCAAACCAGCAAGCTGCCCCACATTCTCCACATCACCAACCGGAACCAACGCCGATTTGGATAAATTTACCTTCAAACCAGCAGCCGCTTCAAAACAAACAAGTAGGGCCCCTAAGTGCAAGATTTGACTAGCATTGGCTCCACAAAACACCAAAGTGTCATCGGCAAAGAGGAGATGAGAGACATTGACCCGAGCCGGCCCACTTGGGCCCACCGGAAAGCCCGAGATGAGCCCCCTATCGGTAAAAGCTCCAAGCATCCGACTAAAGGCCTCCATCACCAAAACAAAGAGGAACGGGGAGAGAGGATCGCCTTGACGGACCCCACGAGAACTCCCAAAAAAACCCACGGGCACACCATTTATCAACACTGAGAATCGAACTGACGAGATACAATGCTGAATCCACCTACACCATTTCTCCCCAAACCCGCATCTCCTCAGGAGATAAAGAAGGAAGCTCCAATCGACATGATCATATGCCTTTTCCATATCCAGTTTACATAAAACACTGCTCCCGGACTTCAACTGCTGTCCAAACACTCATTCGCAATGAGGACCGAGTCTAAATCTCTCCTTTAACAAAGGCATTTTGGGGTTGGAAATGATTTTGCCCATAACTCTCCTCATTCTATTTGCCAACACCTTAGAAATGATCTTATAGACTCCACCCACAAGACTAATAGGTCGAAAATCCTTGACCTCCTTAGCCCCTTGAGTCTTCGGAATAAGAGAGATAAAAGTAGAGTTTATGCTTTTCACGAATTTACCTTGTGCATAAAATTCCTCAAAACAGCCATGAACTCTTCTTTTACCACCTCCCAACAATCCTGAAAAAACGCCATAGTAAAGCCATCCGGTCCCGGAGCCTTATCTCTATCCATGCCCTTGATAACCTCCCTAACCTCCTTCTCCTCAAAGGGATCCTCCAAACTAGATGCCTCTTCACCATTGAGCCTATCAAACTCAAGATTATCCAATCTCGGTCTCAGCTTAGAGGCTTCAAAACAAAGATTTGTAATAGTTAACAACATGCTCCCCAATACAAGCTGGGTCCAAGGGAATACCATTCACCATCAATGACTCAATGGTATTGTTCCTCCTATTTGCACTAGCAACTGATGAAAGAACTTAGTGCACTTGTCTCCTCTTTTAACCACCGCACTCTTGATTGCTCTCCAACTGATTTCCTCTTGTATGTGGAAGCTTCCAATTGAGAAGCCAAAGACTCCTTCTCCCTCTCCTCCTCGGAAAGCCGACGACTTCCTCATAGCTGTCCAGTAATTCCAGCTCCTCTGCCCATGCCTTATTACGAGCCCCCACATTGCGAACACCTCTCTATTCCACCTCTTGATCTCCTCCTTAAGAGCTTTTTTTTTGGCCAAGATAAAGCTTGAGAGCCCCTAAAAGAGAACGAAGACCACCAAACTTTAACTTTGTCAACAAAGCCCTCATCTTTGAGCCACATGTTTTCGAACTTAAAAGAGCTCTTCCCATTCTCGCTCACATCCCTCATCAATAGAATCGGAGCATGATCCGAACAAACTCAAGAAGCTTTTTGCATCAACCCCGGATAGCTAAGCTCCCATCCGGTGAAACCAAGAAGCGATCTAGTCTTGACCAAGACAAGTTATTGGCCCAAGTAGACACACCTCCAGCCAACGGAAGATCCATGAGACCCATTTCTGCAGTGAAGTCGTGAAATCAGCCACCGCTCTCCTTCTTCGAGCATCTCCCGACCTTTCACTATGAAAAGAGTTACATTGAAGTCCCCCTATACACCAAGGCATCTCCCAAATGCAAATCAGCCTGCCAATTCCTCCCACATTTGCCTTCTCAAAGCTCTATTCGGGCCATACACTCGCAAAAGCCCACTCCATACCGCCCTCTACGCTTCAAGGAACAAGCAGCCACAAAATTGCCCCCACACTTCCACCTTCGACACAACCCTTCTATCCCACATCAATAAGATACCACCGACGCCCCAACAGAGGCCACAAACTCCACTCTACATATGGACATCTCCATAAGTCTAACTAACCCATGAGAAATCATCTCCAATTTTGTCTCTTGGAGGCAAACAATGTCTACCTTCCATCGACTCCCGCCGCTAACCCTCAACCTTTTCTTCAACTCATTCAGCCCTCTCACATTCCATGATAAAATTTTAGGCTTCATAAGAAAAGTCTTCGCCCCTCATCCCCTGTTACCATCTGCCTCGCCCCTATTGGAGAAGAGATCTCTCCCATATTTGTCACCCACTATATGGCCAAATACTTGTTTGAGGTTCCTTCCCCGCCTCCATAGGATGACTCCACCGTCCCCTTCACCGCCCAAGCCAAATTTAGGATCTTTGATGCGGGAGAGCCTGTGTCTATCCTCGATCTGCTGTTCTCGGTGAAAATCTCCATATTGCCGAGATACGAGCCCAAACTGTCTGAATTACTTCCTCTTGATTCCCCATATTCACCAAGCAGCTAACTCTTCATGATCACCCAGATCAGCGCCTTTCAATCTGTTTGCTCCTCGGTATCCGAACTAAAATTTAGATTCTTACCCGGACTACTTCCTCATGATCACTATTCCAGTGCAACCTGTTCCTCTACCCAAGACTTCTTAACCTTTGCTAATGGGCTCTCCTTCTTTGGAAAACTTTGCTTTGGACTGCTTCAAAGATGGATTTATCGTGACCAACTTCAACGGCATACTCGAACCAGGACATATAGTTGGGCCTCTTAACCAACGGCAACGTTGCTTCACCAGATCATAACTCGGGATCGTGGACAGCACTATTACCGCGACGGAGAACACATGCCGTAACCTCGGCAGACGAACTCGACGCCCACTCACGGCCACAATTTTTCCGATCACCAATACCGGGCGTTGAACTCACCGCCAAATCTGCCCATAGCCGGACCCTCACCAAGAATGCTCGGCACCAAGAGAATGCTCACGGATGCGTCGCGACACAACGCCCCTTCTTCACGCCTGCACGCAGAGCCCCATCACCGATGACTCCTCTTGATAATCCTGCAACGACCGGCAAGCTTGAAAACGATCTCGGCCTTTTTCGTGATTCCTTGAATCTGCTTGGCTGGCTTTCACGCACTGGCTTTGGAACCGGATCGATAGGCTTTGGAGTCAACTTTGATTTCTCCAACCGTCGTTGAGTAAGTCATGGCTTGGGCCCCAATAGACCTTCGGGCTTGGACCCCATTAAACCAGGCTGAGTCTTGTTAAATCTTTTAAAATGCCTTCTCTTGGGCTTGGACCAGCCCACCACTTCCCGGTCCATATACTGCTCGGCCCGATGGGACCCAATCTCAAGGCCTATTTCGCCAGCTGACTCCCCACAACCCCTACACTGCATCTTTTCTAGTACATGAAATGCCCAATCTACCCTTTTCATGCCCAAAACCAGTTGACCCCTAATATCCAACAGACACTTCTTAATATCCTGCATGTCAACACCCACATGCACGGACGGTAGCCCAACGTCTTCTGACCCAGATCCCCCCTTCTGCGCTGCCACTCCTGAAGATCCGGGATTCTGCACCTCAATGGACAGAGTTCTCAGCACTTTGTTCACGCTACCCATCACGTGAGTCTTCGCCGGTGCTTTACCGCTTTTTCCAACGCCAAGGTTGAAGCTTCGCGCACCACCACGCATCCTCCTTCCTCCACGATCGGCATAGTCTGAGACGCAATTTCTCCAAACTGCACCATCTACCTCCATCGCCAGCGTCTTCACCGGCGCACCACCAGCACAACCCCTTCCTCCTCACACTCTTTCGACCCCTCTCCTCCGCTTTCATCGATTGTACGCCGGCATTGTCGAGTATGCTTCACTCTTCCATCGTCAATCTTAGATGAATCTTCCACCATCTCCGACGAGACCTCCATCAGAACGTTGTCTATCGGTTTTGGCCGGCCCACCACCGCCGCAAATGACCTCCCCGCAACCACTGTGCCGCCTTCCTTTCTTTGAAGACCCGATCCTCCCACAACGACAATCTCGCAATTCTCAACTCAAGACAATCTGCCCATCCTTGTCCATGTCTTCCTTCAGAACAAGAATACTGCCTCGTCGTTTGTTACCCTCAAACTCTTCAATGAAAATGAACCCACCATGCCTATTTGATCGTCTTTGAACTAACACTCTTGGAAAGCCGGCACTCGTAGGATCCCAAAAAACCTCCGATGACTCCTCGACCAGCGCCTCCTCTACAGCCCCCACCAACCATGCAATCTCATCCCTCTTAATAAAGATAGTCCCCTGCCTTTTTTTACTCCTTTCGACTATCCTTAAACCATAATTTCCCCCTTTGATCAACATCTCAAATTCCTTCGATTCCACATACCAGCTACGTGCTTCAGGAAAACTTACCATCTCAAATACTTAGTTTGCCAGAGCATACATCTAGCATCTGACACAGAGAGAGAGAGTAAATTATTTAATATGACTATTTTATTTATGGTATCTAAGAAAACCTTTTCTCGCAGCACACTTTTTATGAATGCTCCCTTCTCATTTGTTGGCAATGAAGTAGGCCAACCAATCTGGTTAAAGACCAAACTTGGAGAAGAAAGCATTCCACAAAGCTACTAGAGGACTTTGGAGGATATTAAAAATTTTTTTTTTTTAACACTTTGTATCTTTGGACAGCTACTTACATTTCTCCTGTGGTAATTAGTTCTTTTTTTTATCGGTAAAAAATCAATATTATTAAAAGCGCAAGGGGCGCAACCCATGTACACAGGATGTATACAAAAAGAGCCCACAAAACAAGCTTTTAACTAGAAAAAGTAGAGCAAAAGTCTAAAAAATCCGCAATTGTTGAAACTTGCGGAGAATGCCACATAACTCTCCATGAGAAGAGTGTTTGAATAACCCTTTTCTTCAACTCCAATAGACCAAGCTCACGGTCCTCAAAATTCCGAGCATGATTTTCTACTTCTTTTTGCCCCTACTAGTTATGTGGCTTCCCTTGTATACTTCTGTGTACATGAAGGCTCCTTACACTTTTAATGATATCTTAATATATATATATATATATATATATAATGCATACATAATACTAGAGGGGAATTGAGTGACCCCAATGGGTAACTCAATCGGCTAGAACTATACTCATGAAGCGGAGGTCACTAGTTCAAATCTCCCATCTCCCCTCCCCTTAAAATATTAAAAAAATAATAATAATTAATTAATTAGATCTACCAAATCACACAGTGTTTTAAGTATACTAGAAAAAATGCAATCATCTTGGGTTCTTATCAAAACCACACCGTTCTCTCTCCTCTTGTTTTTCATTGGTCTTTGTTTTTCCACCATAGAGGTGGCGCGTGGTATCGTTGCCCATTAGGGCTTGTCCGAGAGGTGTACATGGAATGACGATTCTCAATTGAAGCTAAAACCTTCAACCTCTCAGCGAAGGAAGGGTTATCAGGTTTTCGTCTGGAGGAAAGGAGGAAGGGATTTATGGGGTTTGTTCTTGTCGGTCACCGATGTGCTGCCTGGTTGGTTGCCACGGTGTAGGAGGCGGTCCAGTCTCCGATGAAGAATTGTCAATTCTTTTCGTGAAGACGAAAAGGCGTTGATGGTGGCTTGGGCAAAGTTGGGAAGGAAGAAGAGGAAGGGTATTTTCGATAATCGATGGGTGAAGAAGCATCTAGGGTTCATTCGTTCTGAGCTGGATTGGATTTTAGGTGGGCTGGCTTTGAAGCCCAAAGATAAGCGAATTAGGGTTGGGTCTATTGGTCCCGCATGTCCAGTCCCCACGTTAGACATTGGGTTGGGTTCTAGATTGGATACCGGGTTGGGTTAAGGGTTGATTTCCGGGTCGGTTTTCACTCTGTTTACTAGTTCAAATTTGGATTTGGATCCCATTTCGGAACCCGGATCAATTATGGGCTCATATCACATCTCTAGCCAAGTTTTGGACCCCGACTAGGCGCTTGCGTCAAATATGGAGCCTCCGGCTCCCAAGGGGATAGACTAGGTGTGTTCTTCTTTTGTCTTAGTTCTCCCTTCTTCTATGCCTTCCCCAAGGCTGGTTTTTGTGAAGCTGGACAAAGTTCACAAGCATATTGGTGTTGTTCCAATCACATCCAGTGATATCGGTGGGAGGCTCTGCGCTCCGATGCCAAAGCAGTTTCTAAAATATTACCGAAGAGCAAGGGAAGCAAGAGGCGAACCAGTGAGGGAATCCTTAATTTTGGAAGTGGTGGATGCTCTTAGTGACCCTCCAGTGCAGTTCCAATCCTTTGTTGGGTTTGTTAATCAGATTCCGAGCAATTCGAAGATTAAATTGGTGTCTTCTCTTGGGGCTGCTCCTGCTTCGAAGCCTAGCCTTCTACGGCAGGGTTTTCTTAATCCAAGTTCAAAGCCTAGCTTGTTTAAGGTGCCACATGATCTGCCGAAACCCCAAAATTGCCCGATAGGAGACGGTCAGTTTGGGGGGATCGTTGTGTGGGATAAGGGTGGCAAGCTATGGGGTGGTGGGGATGGTGGAGTAGGTGATTTTCTTGTCCCTTTGGATATATACCATCCATTTGAGATGGATGAGTGGGATTATTCTCCTGACCCCCTTGAATGGGATTATGACAAAGAGAAGGATCCGGCCTTGGCACTGTTGGACGCCATTGAAGAGGATTTTCATAAGTAAAAGACGCTCGGGCGAAGTATAAAGGAACTAGGGAGCTGCTCAACTTGAAGAGTTCAGTTAACTATGGCGATGATATTACTTCCAATCGGCGAGGGAAAGGTAAGGTGCAAGGGCGGCAACGCTAAGCATCTTTATGAGTCTTGGGTTTCAGGTGGGAGGGCTTTTGTGTTGTAAACGATTTGTGTGGGTTTTGAGGGCTTTTGGGATTCTCTAGGTGTTTGGTCTTGAAAGTTTTTGAATGGGTATGTTGGGTGTTTGTTTTGAGGGATTTTGGGTGGGTCTGTTGGGATTCTTATGAGGGTGAGCTTCCGGTTCTTCTCTTTCTTTTTCTTTTTCTAGTTAGGTATTCCCAGTTGTATACTTCTAGTGTACGTAGGGGCGCCTTACGCTTTTTTTTTTTTTTTTTTAATAAGTAAAACTTGATTATTACTTATCATAAATAAAATAAAAAAATCTACCAGATCTACCAAGGAAAAGTTAGGAACATGTACAACAGCCCAATCCAAAAGATATCTAAGAAAAAATGATTTTTGAGAAAGCACGTTGGAGTCGTAGTCCTCAAAGAGGTGTCAATTCATTTCTCTCAAAATGCTCCACATTAAGAAAGCATGAATAACTTTCTAAATTACCTCTTTGGGATGTCTCCGCTCTTGGAATTTCCAGCAATGAAATAGCTCAAGAAACCCCAAATACGTTAATTAAATGCAAGAAATCAGTAGTGCACTCACAATGGATGAGAAGGTGATTAATAGTCTCCTCATTCTTTTTGCATAGGCAACACCAACTATAGCTAGGGGAGAAACCCCGCCTTCTAAGGTTACCAATTGTGAGGACTCTACCGTTTGCTACTATCCATAAGAAGAAGAATAAGAGGGACCTTAAACTTCCACAAAATTTTCCAAGGGAATGAGCAACACTCACCTAACTGTAAGGTTTTATAATACCTCTTCACTGTAAAACTGTGGCTACTAGCTAGTGTCCACAACATTCTATCAACTTCCCCTAATGAATTTTTGAAAAGTAATAATAGATCAAAAAAGCAATCAAGAGGTTCCAGTTCCCAATCCTGGACAACCCTAATGAAGCTCTGCTTCCAATGGAAGAGATCCAAGTCCTCTTGCACCAAGGCGTCTTTCTTACATGCTATAGTTTCAAAAATGAGTACTTAAGATCCTCTTCTCCACACCACAAGATGCCAAAAGCTAATGCACAAACTATCTCTAAGCTTGTAGGAGACAAAAATGGAAAAAGGTCCCCAACCATTTTTGATATTCCTCCCAATTAAGTGTTTTCTCATGTATACTTCTTATGCACCTAAGGACGCCTTACACTATTTATGATATCATGATTACTTCTCCCAAAAAAAAAAAAATTCCTCCAAAGACTCACCCAATAAGGTCCACGAACTTCCTCTAAAGACCACCCCATCTCTGGAACCTATACTTGATAACAATCACCTATTTCCATAAAGAATTTTTCTCTTGCCCGAATCTCCATGCTATATGGTGAGGAGAGCTTTGCTCAACAGCATGAGATTTTTTATTCCCAACCCCTGGTTAAAAAAAAAAAACCATCGCTCCAGAGAGCATCCTACTAAGAGTTTTAATGACTACCACGAAGAGAAGGGGCAGGAAAGGGTCCCCTTGGCGAAGTCCTTGAGAACTACTGAAGATACCATGCAAGCTACCATTGATCAAGATGGAAAAGTGGGTCATAGAAATATACAAGCAAATATCCACTTCCTCCATTTGGTACCAAACTCAAAACACCTCAAGAGGTAGGATATGAACTCCCAATTGACATGGTCATAAGCCTTTTCTAAGTCTATTTGTACATAACACCTGAAATTCCCGATCTCAATCTAGTTGTTTGAAATAAGCACTCCCTTGATTCAATCTAGCAAGAACTTTCACCACGATCTTATAAACACTCCCCACCAGGCTAACAGGTCTAAAGTTCCTAACTTCCAGCTATCTAATCTTCTTAGTGATGAGAGCAATAAATGTAGCATTTAGACTCTTCTCAAACATCTCATGCTCATTGAAGTTATGAAAGACGCTCAGAAGATCATCCTTCACTATAGTCTAGCAAGAACGAAAAAAATAAATAAATAAAAGCAATAATGAAGCCATCAAGACCCGAAAATTTGTCTCCGTCCATATTGAGCAAAGCTTGAAGAACTTCCTCCTCAAATAGTCCCTCCAACCAAACCGCTTCTAAAGAATCTAAACAAGGGAACTTCAAACCATCTAATTTGGGACGCCAAGGAACTGTTTCGATAAAGAGATTCTTGTAGTACTGAGTGATTGTATCTTTGATCACCTCTAGATTGGAAGTAACACTACGTTCAATGCAGAGACTAAAGATAAAGTTGTTTCCTCTATGAGAATTAGTAATGGCATATATTATTTACAGACATACATACATACATATATAGATAGATAGATAGAGAGAGAGAGAGAGAGAGAGAGAGAGACGAGGCAGGGCAGTGGATGGCAACATAGACAACAACAATGAAAAAATAAAATTTTAAATAGGTTGGAATTGTCCAATCATATATTCATTGTAGAAAAGCTCAAATGGAATCCCTCTTCGAGCTTTTGTTTTCCATTCAAGTAATTGCATCCTTTTATCACATAACAAATAATGGAAGCTAATTCCAAAAAAAATCATTCGGTTTTTAAATATCATACAAGATTAAGGTGTAACAAATCAATCAACGTTGTTAAAAGCTCGAGCACACTTGAGCACAAAGGCTCAAGAAAAGTGCACATTTTTCAAATACAATGTCTAATTATTTTCAAATTCAATGTCTTATCAAAAGTTATCTTCAATAGAAATGCTCATAATATACACAAAGAAAGCTTTAAAAACTAAATAAAGAATTACTTAGCCAATTAGCTCATTTAGAACCTCGTACCACTTGTCAGTCCAAAACTCTGATTCCTGTGTAGAACACTTAAATTTCTTTAAGTTTCTACACAAAAATCTGAACAAAATTAGCACAGAGCGGCAAGGCAATCGTCATTTTTTTTACAAAACACATTATACACTATTGTCCTCTACTTAACATAATTTACTATGTCCAATAAAATATGCCCAACCATGGTAATGATGACCCAAATTAAGCAAATGGTGGCACAGAAAAATCCAAAACACAGGTCAAAATAGAGTGAGTATTATAAATTAACGGTCCTTCTTAATGAAAATAAAAGTGTGCTTTTTTCTACACCTGGAGCTTTAAGAAAAAGCACATGTTTTTTTAGTTCTTTAAATGGGATTTATTAAAGACGCTTCGCTGTAAGATCAAAAAGTATTTTCCCTTTGGCGCTTTGAGTTGCACTTGGCATGCTTTAAAAAACAGTGAAATCATTTGGCAAAAAGAGCATATCATAGATTCAGAAACAAATACAAACACAAAAAAAGTGAGCCTTTTTGCTGCACCACTCATTTTTTTTTATAAGTAATAGAAATATCATTAAAAAGCAAAAAGCGCCACTCAGGTACACAGGGACTCAGGAAGTATATAGGAGAAATGCCTTATCTAGAAGGAGAAAAAAGAAAAAGAAAATCCTGAAATCTAAGCAACCAGGGAGCTACAAACGCAATTGTCCAAGCAAAAGGATGAGTGGCGTGCATCAGTGCCTGACAAGTGCAGAGAGGGGTGCAGCACAAAGGCTTCATGGGCTGCATCAGTGCCTCACTCAGCATTGGGGCTTTTAAAACCCTTACAAATAAAATAAAAAAAACCAGTCCAGCTATTTATAACAACAGTCTTGAGCAAGATGGGCTACTGGCTTGCAACTTATTCAAATAATCTTTTTATTACCAAAAACTCTCAAACCTTGCAACACACCAACAAAAAGAAGAGTGATAATAAAGTATGGCAAGAAAATAATATCTGACAATACTTGATTTTAGATGTCATAATCCTACACGCCAAAATATCAATAGGTCGTCATTCCCTCCTCTCCTAGTTTTAAGCCAGGACTTATCTACTATAGATAGCCCTTGCAATGAAGAAAAAAAAAATGCAAAACTCAAAAATCAGAAATCTAAGAACTATAAATATATATATATATATATATATTAGAGTTCAAATAAGTATTTTCCAGGGTAATATTTCAACTATTCAGAAACATAAATAAAAGGTAAGAAGAAAGAAAATGGCTAGGGGGAAGGGAGAGAGATCAAAAGAAAGTGATATTACCTCTTCTATATTGTACATAAACTCCTCCTCATCTATGCCCACTGCAGGCAACCCGACCTCCTCATCTTCTAAGCCCCCCAACTCAACTTCCTCAACAACATCTTTACCAAAGAACGCATATTGTGATGCATCAAATACTGCATCACATAAATATTCAAGTCAAACATCCCTCCATTTTCCACATATAACGTGTAAAAACATATAAGTTCCAAATATAAGAAAGAAAAATGCACAATAGACATCAATTAATCATACGGGACCAATAGACTACCTATATTATCTGCATACACAGTATGCCAAGCATAAGGTTTTTCGAGCAAACCATGACACTGACCTATCTTTGAATCCCAGGATGTTCCAATTTTATCAGAAGATAATTGTTTTTGCTAATAAACACAATAGAGCACGTGGTAGTTAAAACCCACGGGCCACAACTACGATCACATTTGTTTGACAACAAAATTCTAGATAACTGTGAATGAACAATGGAAACAAGAAAGGTTGTATCCACTACAATAACATAAGAAATTAAAGAAATGTTTAAGAATTCGGAAAACCGAACCTATACTGCTACTTGACTTAAGCCGGTTTACGATCCTCGTATATAAGGTAAAGCAATAATTTAAATAAATAAAAAATAAAACAAGGAATATACGAAACAAAGCCCTCACATCCGACTAACCAAACAGGCAATTAAGCAAAACCAGATCTACTATAGTGCAAAACAGCAAAAGCACAAGTAGGTGCTGATCATATAAAAGATAATAAACATGAAGCAAAACCTGTGGGATTGCCTCCGAATTGCTTAAGATCTCTACGGCTGGGAGGCTCTTCAACACTACCCCCAGCACTAGACGCATCCATCTATCCCTATCAAGCCGTAGATAAAGCAACAAAATCTACGAATCTAAATCTGAACAACTAGCACCAGAAAAAGAAAATTTTATAGGGTTTCTGCTAAGATGGTAATGAAGTAGATGAAAAGATCTGTGAAGCGGATTGAGTGGAGTTTACTCGCCGTAGAGCTCTGATTCCTCAGTGAAATTTTTGGGTTGGAATTTGAGAGAGAGAGAGAGAGAGAGGAACCCTAGAGAGGGGGATAAGGATCGTGATTTTTATTATTTGGACGGTGAGAGGGAGAGAGATACGAGTAACTATTTTGTCAAAAATATAATGGTATTGTTAATTTGTTGTTGCTGGCCAAAACTTCAGCGGGGAGGTGGTGGTGGTGGTTGCATTTTGGGCCGAAGAGTTAAAAAAGAAGGTTGAAAAGGAGAGCCACCCCGCCTCACATTCCCTTTCTTTTCGCTTTTCTTTCTTTCTTTCTTTGTTGTCAGATTGCTTAATTATTTTTCTTTTGCCATAAAGCTTAGAATGCTTCTTTTAAGTGTACAAAATCTTCAACAGTCAAAATACTTAAGGCCCCATTTGTTTTTAGGGTTAAATACTCTATTAGTCTTTAAGGTTTAGAAACTTTATTTTCTCTCATCTAAAGTTTGAAAAGTGACCAAATTAGTTATTGTGATTTTGAAAAGTGACTAAAGATTTAATGATCGACACGCGACTAATTAATTGACATTATGGTCACTTAATTAAATCTTTTATTTTTTTTAAAAAAAAAACTGGGGGTGGATTCGGCCACCCCTGAGCCAACCCTTGATGCCCAAGGGGTGGCCGAAACCACCCGCAATGGTGGTTTGGGGGTGGTTTCGGCCATTGCCTTTGGCCCATGGGGGTGGCCAAGCCACCCCTTGGTGGCCAAAGGGGTGGCCGAAACCACCCCCAATGGGGCACCAAGGGGGTGACTAAGTTTTTTTTTCTCCTTTTTTCTTTTTTTTTTTTTGAAAAAAAATATGTTTTTTCTGAATTTTTTTTTTAAAAAAAAAATTAATTAGGTGGACACATGTCAACTTTTAATTGATGCACATGTCAGTCCGTTAAGTAAACTAACGATCAACTAATGGAATGACTAATTTGATCACTTTTCAAACCCTAGGGATGAAAAAATAAAGTTTCCAAACCCTAGGGACTAATAGAGTATAAAACCCTTGTTTTTAATGTAAAGTCTTTTTTGAAAAGAGATTTTTTTTTTGTGTGTGTGTGTTTAGTACAACTAAACATTTTGGTCAAACCAAAAACATTTTCTTGTTAACAATAAAATATGTAAAATGGTTTCTAATTTTTATTTTTGTAAACTTAATGAGTGCCAAATATTACATATTTAAGCCTCTTAAATTACGTTTGTTAATCCTTTAACTATGTCATAATCTAATATTTTGTGTTAGTTTTGTGATTTTAATGTTTTGGAAGTTGCTAAAGGAAAACTGCTGATTTAAGATGAGAAATGCAAAGTTTGGAAGAAAGTTCATCAAGGGAAAAAGCAGCACCCATCCGAACAGTGAAAACTCTCGTTTAGACAGGCGTGCACTCAAGCGCACTGATCATGCACTTGAGCACACTCGTGAGATGTACACGTGTCCAGACCCTGAAAAGGCTCGTCCAAACAAACTAATTTCCATGTCATTCTTAGTCCCTTGTTTGTTCTCTAAGTCTGCATTAAAAGTAGCAATAGGTAGGAGCATAGAGAGTGGAGAAAGCAACTACCATAGCAGTCAAAATTCGGAACCACTCCAAAACCTAACCTAAAAGCCCAAAAAAGGTTTTCCAGCATCAATGAAAGTATTCTATTTTTTGCTAGAGATGAGGATCTTGAGTCTATGAGCAGAAAGAATGAGGCCTATAGAATGAGTAAAAAACCCAGAAGGAAGACCACCGACTTTTTTATTAACTCGTCGAATGCAGGGTTCGCAATGCTTACTTAGCGAGGTGTTGTATAAGTTGCATAAACAGATACCCTAATTTAGAAGGGGGTGTTACACATGTGGAAATGCAAAAATTAGTTGTAATACCCCTATAAAAACCCACCTTTAAGTAGATGAAATCTTCTTCATAGGAGCTATTAACAGAGGTTTTAATGAGGACGTTTTACAGGATCCAAAACCCTTAGTGCCAACCCAATCACACCTTAAACCCTTGGAAAAATAGAGGCCAAACACTGATCCTCAGGGAGTGGACATACGCTGCTATCTGTAATGCGGACGTATGATGGGGGACCACCGGACGTACGCTCTGTAAACCGTACAACGGACGTACGTGAGACCACTGGATGTACGCTACTTTTTGAATACCCTTTGGATAATACCTGGACGTACGAGACACCTTCTGGACCGATGCACAAAGACCATCGGACGTACGCTAGGGTTGCCGGACATCCGCTGCTCTGTCAAGGAGTTGGTGGCGAACTTTCTATATAAATAGCCCGCCCCTCCTCTTATTTCTCATGCCTTCTTCAGCCCTTTGGTTTGCCCCTAGGCTGCCAGAATACCTTCCACGCTTTAGAAAGATAATTTGGTGAGGGAGAGCATTCCAAACATAGTTCCAAGGAGGGAAGGTCATGTCGGTGCTTAGCTTTGGGGTAAGCTTCATTCCCTCTTGTATTTAACACTGTTATAGCCTCTGTTTTGTGCTTTATTGAGTTTTCAAAGTGATTATCGAATTGTTTCTTAAAAATGATGACGTTTGCAAAAGAACTCTTTCAACCCCGTTGTGCTATGATTCTTACGTTGCATGTGCTCTTTTATTTGCCTAGAAGAGGTTTAGAGGTCTAAAGGTACTATATAAATCATGCATTGTCCAAATCTTAAAATAGTGGGCTGAACACACTAAGCGAATGTACGCCCACGATGCCGAATGTACGGTCAATGGACAGAACACTAGTTTTGGGGATCCACACGTGTATGCTTTAACTTAGCCATATTTTTAGGTTTTATAAGGCTTAGAATAACGGTGACTTGTATCCGTTATAACAGGGAATAGCTTGGTCAGACAACTCACTCAAGTGCGCGAGGTAAGTAAACGCTTACACCATTTTTTGTAAACTGTGGGATATGTCAGTTGACTGACCACACATATGATATGAGTATGTCTATTTTTTGTAACTACTCGGTAATTGTGTTATTAAATAAACTACTAAGATGCATCGTAAGACATGGTACGCCGGTACGTGCGATATGAACAGCCATGGGCTTACTATATAAACTGCGTAGTATGGTCAAATGTATGCGTTATGTGAGGACTATGGATCCATTGGTTTCGTGACCTTGATGCAACCATTCTCAATGACTCGGTCACTACAGGACGGACGTTATTAGTTGGTGTGGGCCACTCGGGGTCGGACCCGATTGTGCCATTAATGTTACGTACGGTATGTTATACAATGGCTGGGGTACTAGCATTGTATTATAGGTCCCTCGGGACAGCATCAACCCTGCTAAAAATGGGTAATATCTCGGGTAGACCATGTATGGGAGTTATGACCTATAATGCATTAGCTTTTCTATATCAAAACAATTAGGTTCTTATCGCCAATTCTACACCATAGGCTTTGAAAAAACCCAAAACACATTATATGGTGTACTAGCGGAGGTAATGCCTTCTTTTTGAGTTACTACTCGAAATGCACGTTTACTTTTACTAGATGGGTTCATGTGATATGGAAATTGTGAAGTTTATTTACTAAGTCGTTAGACTTACGCGATTGTTATTATCTAGGTAACTTGGCTTATCGCTATAACGGTGGCATGAGACGCTACCATTTGTCTGGTTGTGCTTTGCTTACTACTCAGGTTCGTTTTTACCTATTAATTGCTCTATGTTCTTATTCGATGATTTTAGTAGCTCAGATTTATTCACTTTCCATTGTATTTACTCTGACAATTTTACAAGGGCGATCACCAAATTGGTCACAAGTTGGCCCATCTGGGTGAATTACCAATAACTCCACCGGATTAGCCGAGACTAATTTTAGGGGCGTTACATTGGTTGATCGAGATTCATTCTCAGTCAAATAAGATTACACATTTTTTTAATTATTTTTAAGTTTTGACTTATATTTATAGTCCCCTTTGATGTAATACTTGAAAGGCTTGTTATGTTCAATCTAATGGTACTAAGACACATATGTAATTTAATATATATATTTTTTCCATTATTTCCCTTGACTCTTATTAATCCCGGTTGAAAGATTACTAGGATCATGTTCTACCTCTAATTGCCAAATAATCAAAGTATAGAACTAAGCCATAGAACAAAAATGAAACATACACGGCGGAATTAAAACAATATCACAACTGCAACACAAAGGTTTCTTTACGAAATGAAAAACCTTTGAACACATCAAAGGTAAAAGCCATTTTGGGGCAGCCAAACATGGAAAATCACTAAATGAAGATTCAAAGGTACAGACTAGACGATACTCACAACCTCGAGGACCTTTAGATTTAGGGTTTAGGACAACAAGCTTCCTAGTTTGTCTCCATCCTGACCATCTTCACAGAGTGCATTTCCTCATTGACCCTTCAGTAAACTTGTTTCTTCAAATAACCAAGGCAACAATCTTTGTGCAAGTGAACAAACAAGGCAACACGCAAAATCAAGAGCAAAAAACAGTTTGAAACTTTATCACATCCTCTCTTAAACAAAACACTCCCGAGACACATCACCTAAAAATAAACTTTGAGACTGCACAAAGAAAAACCTTTCAAAAAAGTATGCACTAAACAGTGATAGTAAAATCCTTCTATAGACATACATTTTACATTTCAAGTCCTAACGAGACTTATTTATCATTAAGACAAGATGAACAAAACAATAGATATGAGAAATTCATGTCTTAACAAGAAAGCAATTCTATTATGACAGAAAGAACAAATGTCACATCTTTGTCGCATGTCCCGTCCTAATGCACCATTTGACAAGAAAATAGGGAGTCCAACATTTATCCCATTACATGTCCCATCTTGATGAGGTTCCCCATCTCGACGTAACTTCTGAAGAGGAAATGGTAACATCTCGTTACATGTCTCACCCTAATAGAACTCCTAACAAGGAAACAATAAGCTCAATACTCAGTCTCGTTACATGTCTTATTATGACGGGGTTTGTGACAGGAAAACAGAAAGTTCTTAAAAAGCCTTGAAAACCTAAGTGTTATTCCCCAAAGTTTTAAACACAAAAGTATTACAAGAAATATTATTGAATAAGGCCAAACTAAAACATAACATTGATGTTACAAGGTTCACAGGCAAGCAAAAGAACACTTATTGAGCCACAAGCTAGTGTTACCAGTGTGTAGGTTTTGTGTTATACTAAAATTGAAATTTTAAGTAGTAAATTAATATTTAGAGAAGTGAAATGGTTGGTGTCAATAATTTGCCATTAACTTACATGCCACAAATCTAATAGTTGCTTTTTTTTTTTTAATATGTCCACACAAAGGAAGGGGGATGGAGGATTCGAACTCTTGACCTCCACTTCATGAGGTAAGGTTCATAGCCGATTGAATTACCCATTGGAATCTAATAGTTGTTTTTTAAATGATATAGAAGAAATATGGACAAAATATTGACACCAATCATTTCTCTTTAGAAAATAAAATGCTAAACTTCTAGTTTTTTTTTTTTTTTTGGGAACAAACTTCTAACTATTTTATAACTTTTAACATGGATCAATAATATTTAAATTATTTTTTTGTAGTTACTTAAATATCTTCAATCATATATTAAGAGCATTCCCAGTAGCTTCATCATCATATTTTTCCTAAGTTTAGGGATCCAAACTACTTTTTACTTCCCTATCGATATACATTCCACAATAGCTTCCCTTTATCATTCTCTATAGCAATTAAATATTATTTATTTATTTACTTTACTTTTTTAATTCTTTATTTCTCTACTTTTTTTAATGATCATCTTTTAACTATCAACCAACTGCTATTTTGCCAAGTTCATTTTCATTGTCTTTTTGTTTTTGTTTTTGTTTTTTTGTTTTTATTTTTTAAGAACCAACGGCTATATTTGTTAACGAATCAACAACTACTTTTTTATGGCTAGTTTTTTACCATTGGCATGGCATGGCAATGTTTTTTTTTTTTTTTTTTTTCTCCAACGTCTACTTGTTGTTGTTGTTTTTTTTTTTTTTTGAATATATATATATCTTATTGTTGTTAATGAACCAACAACTAATTCTTTTAAATTAAAAAAAAAAAACCTAATTCTTTAAAATAAACCAATGGCTATATTTAATGAACCAACATTTACTATTTTTTAAGTATTGTTTTTTATCGTTGGTAGCATGGTAGTTAGGGCTATAAACGAACAAAACTATCTGTGAGCTTGCTCGAGATCGGCTTGATAAAGCTTAGCTCATACCAGACTCGATTATTAAATGAGCCGCTCGTGAACACAGAACTATACTCAATTATAAAATGATATATACTCGTATAAAACCCGGCTCGCTCGTTTAAAGTTCATGAACATAATCGTCTAAGGGCTTGACTCGCTTGTTAGCGCGACTCGTATATATATAGCTTATATAATATATAACTTGTTAAATAGTTTATATATTATAAATAGTATTTATGCTTATATCGTATGTAGCATAAATACTAAATATATATAATTAAAATATTAATAATGTAGTCATATAGTGTATAACTATTTATAGTTAACTAGTGTAATGTGTGTATTAAACTAAGTTAACTAATTAGTTAATGGTTTAGTTATATATAGAGAGAGCTAATTGGTTAATATATATATAAAAAAATTGTTAGATAATTTGTATATATAATAAACTTTTTTTTTTTTTTTTACAAAGTCAATTTCATATATTAGTAATATTAACCATGTATATTAAACAATTTTTTTTTTTTTTTTGCTACTATTAAGTGTTAAGAGTAAACTCTTTTTGATTTTCCTTGTATTTGTTTGCTTATAAGTATCCCACACCAATAAAATAAAAAGGGAAACTACCTTTAGCCCTCATAAACTATAGGGCGTTGGCCATTTGCCCCCATAAACTACCAAGTGTGATACCCGACCCCATCAAACTACTTAACCTTAGCCAACAACCCCATTTCTTTCATTTTTGCCCTCCATTTTACATTTGAGGGTATTTTGGGTATAGAAATATTGTTTTGTAGAATAGAGGGCAAAAATGGAAAAAGGTGGCTGTTGGCTAAGGTTATATAGTTTGATGGAGTCAGGTATCACACTTGGCAGTTCATGAGGGCAAATAGTCAACACCTTATAGTTCATGGGGGTTAAAGGTAGTTTCCCCAAAATAAAATCAAGCACACATTTCTCACAATAGTAGTTAGCTTATCTCGTTGTCCCACATGGAAAAAAAAAAAAATCTTTCTCACCTAAGTAATAAATAAAAAGGATGTAAACCTCTCTTATTGAGCCAAGTTGGTTTTTTTTTTATTTTATAAAAAAAGAAAAAGAAAAAGGAAGTTTGAATTAGCTAAGCCGGCTCGACTAGCTTAGCTCGCATAATGAATATTCCTTAGTGAGCCGAGCCAAGCTTAAGTTTTGGAGCTCGACATAAGTTCGGCTTGAACTCGAGCTCGTGAAATTTTTAAATTAGCTGAGCTTAGATAGCCCTGGCTCTCCCAAGCTCGGCTCATTTATAGCCCTAATGGTAGTGATTTTTGACTGTTGGCTTTGGACCGTTGGCTGGCTAATTTTTATAGCCAACGGTTTTTTTTCATTTTTTATTTCCAAAGGTTACCACTATAGTCTATATATATATATATATATATATATATATATATATATATCTTATTGTTAGCAATTTAACATACAACAATTTTTTCTAATTTCCATCTATTTGACCTCAAATTTCTCTTTCATCCATTCTTTGTTTTTTTCACTATGAATCATATTTTGAATCTCGATGACCTTTGATATGATTCTTCTTCTTCTGATGAGTTAGAAATAATTCCAATAATTGCTATGGCGAAAGAACGATTTCATAGCGAAAGAGGATCAATATCAAGTTGTGATTCTGATCGAAGCCGCAATACCATTTGCCGTAATTCTTTGCAAGGTTAAGAAAACCTTTTCTGTGACTATTTTGTTGCATCGCAAGTTTATCCTGCCAAGAAATTTTGGAGGAGGTTTCGTATGCATCGTGAACCTTTTATCTACATTCACGACGCAATAGTAGATCACGAGCCATATTTTGTCCAAAAAAGAAATGTTGCTGGCAAGCTTGGGCACTCTTCCCTATAAAAGATTATTGCCGCACTTAGAATGCTCGCTTATGATGTAACAGTAGATCTTATGGATAAATACTTACAAATTGGAGAAGTCACTGCAATGTATAGTTTTAAACTATTTGTTCAAGTGATGAATTCAAAATTTTTCGTTGAGTACTTGAGGTCGCCAATCCAGGATGACATTGCTAGATTGCTAGCAATTGGTGAAAGTTGTGGATTTCTAAGTATGCTGGGAAGCATTAATTGCATGCATTGAATTGTGAAAGAATTGTCCAAATGCTTGGAAATGTAGGTATTCTAGTCATATCCATAAACCAACCATTATTTTGGAAGTCGTGGCATCTTATGATCGTTGGATATGGCAATGGCATGCGTTTTTTGGGTTACCAGGGTCTCACAATGACATCAATGTGTTAGAACGATCTTATTTATTTAGCAATCTAGCTAAAGGGTGTGCACCTCCGGTAAACTACTTACTCAATGATCATGACTATACGATGGGATACTATCTTGCCGATGGTATATATCCTCCATGGGCAACATTCATAAAAACAATTCATGCTCCACAAGGAAATAAAAGAAAATTTTTTGCTACAACTCAAGAGTCAACAAGGAAGGATGTAGAGCGGGCATTTGGAGTACTTCAAGCTCGATTTGCTATTGTACGTGGCCCTACATATTTACACAAACCTAAAATGTTTAAAGAGATTATGATGGCGTGCATAATATTACATAATATGATCGTTGAAGATGAGTGAGATTTATACCTTGGAGCAGATGCCTTTGATTATGAACAAATCAATGAGACTCCCCTCGAACCACCATCACATGAGCATACAGTTGAATTTTTAGACTTCATACAAAATTATCATCGTATTAGAGATTGAGAAACTCATTATCAACTCCAGTTGAACCTTGTTGAGCATTTACGGCAAATATATAGCCAATAAGAACTTCTGAATTTAAATTTTGTATGATTGCACCATGGCTATTAAATTTTTTTTTTTAATTATTCTTTTTTTTTTTTCAATACCCAGTCTATTAACCAGTTTATTAAAAAAAAAACTATAATTTCATATGATTGCACTATGCTTATTTAATTGTAATTCATATGATTGCACATTTAGTTTCCAAAGATGTCTTGTCTACAAAAGCTTTAAACATCTTACACCTTCTCATACAGAATTTCACACACTGCCTTTGCACACAAAGAAAAGCAACTTTATAATTTGAGAAGACAAAATTATACAAATGCTACACCTTCAATTAAAACCTCATTAGAGATGATGACAAAATAGTTACACAAATGCTACACCTTTAGTCATATTCAGTTTATAACAAAATAGTCATTGAACAAAAAGATGACAAAATCAATGACTATTTACAAAATTATATTATTAGTTCACTTAAATACATTCATACACAAATACCAATGACTATTTACTCCTACACTTCTCAATGATTTCCATTTGGAGAGATTGAATATATTCAAGTTTCACTTTAGACAAGTGGCTTGTATCCATCATCATAATTTCCCTTTCTTCTTTCTTTTGTTCCATTGCCTCTTTCCTAAATTCAACCTCAAGCTTTTGTTTTTCAAATTCTTCTGTCTTTTGTTCCCTTGCCTCTTTCATAAGTTCAACTTCAAGTTTTTGTTTTTCAAATTCTTCTTTCTTTTGTTCCCTTTCCTCTTTCCTAAGTTCAACCTCAAGCTTTTGTTTCTTAAAGTCTTCTTTCTTTTGTTCCCTTTCCTCTTTCCTACGTTCAACCTCAGGCTTTTCTTTCTCAATACAAATGATCTTCTCCTTTGCCGTATCGATCTCTTTCTTTCTCTCTTCATATGATCTCTTCTTCGCTTCCGCTAATCCACTCAAAACCTCCATTACAATCTATTTCTCTCTACAATCTTTGCTCTTTCTTTTTTTCTCACTCTCTTTTACGGCCTTCTTGCATATAAGTCTCTCCAAGTCTACATGTACATTTTGATTATCATTAACTTCCTCTAAATGTATAACATCTCGATGATAAAAAGTACTCAAATTTGATTGAGCCAACATATATTTCTTATATTTCAATATTGTCTTCAACATATTCCAACAATATTCAAATTGAAATATGGCATTGTTATTAAACTCACTGTGCATATCCTTTGCCATATTGATGTGAAAGAAAATTTATAAAATGAAAATAATTAAAATCTTGAATCAAATAAATGACTAATTTACACTATTAGTAAGAAATCATTTATACCTTATCTTGCTCACCAATACCACTATGATTCCTAGATTCAACTTGGTCCAAGTACCTACAGAATTTGTTGATGGCTTTTTGGATGAAAGACCACTGATTTGATAATGAATGCATAGTTTATTCTACAGTTGTTACTTTCTTGTTCTCATTATAGTTCTCCAAAATCCTATCCCAAAATTTGGTGCTTTTTTGAGAATTCCCTTGAATTGGATTAAGGCCAGTATTGAGCCAAGCCTCTAGCAGTAAAATGTCTTCCTCCATTGAGAAGTTTGTTTTTTTTAGTAGTAGATTTCTTTTTAAGTTGAGGTGGATTTTCATTGTTGTATTGACACTCCCCTTGTAAGAGCATGGTGAAGCTTTGAGTTGGAGTTTCATTGAACTCTTGCAATCCCTCTTGTGAATCCATGAATGCAAGTAGCTGAATGAAAAAACGGAACTAAAAATATCATAAATTTGGTATCATTCATGGAGCCATGTAACAAAAAAAAAAATGCAATAAATGTGCACATAACATCCTAATTTGCCTTGAACCAGTCCCTTAACAATCAGGAGAAGAAAACTAAATGATATTCAATAATCAGTGCCTTTAAAATGACCAAAAAGAATAAAGTAGTAACACCTACCAATTTTATCATATTTTATCATTTCTAAAGATTTTCTTGCCCAAAGTACATTATGAAGTATACAAGTACGTTGAATATCATAGAGATCAAAAGATGCTGGAATGCCAGCAATCACATTCCAC
Organism: Carpinus viminea; assembly: GCA_013348765.1. Taxonomy (NCBI): domain Eukaryota; kingdom Viridiplantae; phylum Streptophyta; class Magnoliopsida; order Fagales; family Betulaceae; genus Carpinus; species Carpinus viminea. The sequence goes on along the minus strand of CP054672.1, from coordinate 32,392,761 downwards.
AAAAAGACCAACTAGTATTTTCTAAGTAGGTACATCAAGTATTTCCTAAGCCCTCGGCTAGTATGTTACTAACAAAATCTTTATTTCCTAACAGGTAGTATTTCCTAGAATGTACTTGTATACTTGTACATTCTAAAGTATATAAGTATGTTCCTAAGCCCTCAGCTAGTTTATTACCTTCTTTCCAAAAGCCATTAATCAGCATGTTGTAAATTTTTGGATTTAGAATTTCAGAATTACAAATAAGTTTATCGATCGAACTCAAAACCTTATACAATTGAGAATGGTTGGCTATACATGAAAGTAGATCAAATAGCCTTTCAGAATCAGGTACCAAACCTTCATTAACCATCATGTTAAAATGGAATACACAATCCTTGATTCGATACTTCCAAATCAACATATTAAATAAGGAAGATTGAAGAGAGCATCTATTACTAGACATATAGCAAAACACTTCAGTAGCCTCTAGTGTTCTTTCCACATGACACAGGCCTTCAACTAGCTCAGAATAAGATATAGCATCCAAAACCTAACAATTAGCACGAATCTTGTGAAATAGCTTCAATGCATCTCCATACTTGTTCAATCTACAGTCACCAATAACTAATGCCAAGTATGTGGTATAGTCAGGAATACATGAGGTGACAATCATTTTTCCTAGAAGTTCAAATGCTTTCCTTATCCTTGAATTCTTGCAAAGCCATTTGATAAGAATATTCCAAGAGTCACAGTTGGCTATGTTCCTCTCATACATTTTCTCAAGTAGACCTTTTGCCAAGGAAAATTTACCAGCGCGGTAGCAACCTTCAAGCAATGCATTGTGTGGTGAAGTTTCAAAAACACATATGTCTTCCAAGAATTCTAAATTTCATTTATTTTCCCTAATTTACAAAAAAAAACATCTATCATATCCAAAAACACATTATTAGACAGCTTTATATCATCGTTTATCATCTCTTTGAAAATGTTCATCGCATCACCAGTAAAAGGTTCTCACACAAACACTGTATTAAAACCTCACAAATGAATGAATCTAGAACAAAATTAGAAGCTCCCATCAATCTAAACAACCTAATTCCCTCCTCGGGCTTATTTTCCCTACAAAATAAAAGTATTGTGCAGGCATAGAAACTCAAGCCAAGTTGACACCCAAGTTCAGACATTTCACCTAAAACAAAGACCAAGTTCAGACATTTCACCAAAATTGTTAATTGAACCAAATTGAAATGAAAAGCAGAGACCAAATTTTCCGTTTCTTAATACCAAATCTGCCATGACACACAAGAGACAAAATAATACCCAAAAAGAAAGAAAGAAAAAATCGTCACCATATTTGAATAAAAGGGAAGAATGAACATTTCTTTTAGCTGATTCTAATTTGGACACTTGGAATAACCAAACATGCTACGCTCACCGGAAGAGGGTGGTTCAGCTTTGCCTAGGCACTGCCCACTGCATGACGACGGTGGCTCAACCACCGTGCTTCAGTCTCTCATTCTCAGCTTGAACATAACACTCACCATTCTCTCTCAATCTCGATCTTTCTCTCTTTCCAATCTCTTCTCTACATCATGTAGAACATGGATGAAAGTTGAGAGGTTGAAGAAGATGAAGTTTTGATGTTTTGCAGAGAGAGATTGTGTGAGTGACAAGAGAGGTTGCATGAGTTGTGAGTTTTGACGTGGGATGTGTTGTGACAAGAGAGAGAAAAAGTTTTTTTCTTTTTTTTTTTTTTTCAATTTAATAAAGGCATTGGATTGCCACAGTGGAAGCATTTGATAGTTTAGAGAACCATATAGAGAATTTGCTGTGGAACATTTTTTGTGATTTTTTGGATATATTCCTTACACAGAGGGAATAAGCTCTCTTAAAGAGAGTCTGTTAAGAATGCTCTGACACATAAATGTTGTTAAAAGTTTATAAAATAGTTGTACATGTAGGCCTTGTTTGTTAACCCACCATACATTCTCTCACATTACAACACATTTTATCACATTATCCACTTCATTTTTTCCCAAAAAAAAAAAAATCAAATCATTCACTTTTTATATCACATCATTTACTATTTAAATAAAAAAATCACTACAAAATAAAAATTTTCATTTTCCAATACCACTTTTTTATTTTCCTATATCAATAATTTATTTTTATTTTTTGTTTATCTTTTTCTTTAATACATAAACAGTACCTAACAATGTTACCTCGTGGAATGTGGTGTTTTTTAACAAACACCACCATAGTGTAACCCAACAATAACCCATCCATTTTCCAAAAAATAAATAAAATGACCCAACCAATAAGAGATGATCTAATATAAACTCATATTCATTGCTCCCAAGCCGTCCGATGTCAAGATTACATTGAGGAATTCAATATGCAATCCAATCTCATGGCTTCCAAGGAAAGACCTCAAAACCCTTTACCATGAAGCCGCCCACGCCTGGCATGTACTTCACCATCTCTCTTCCTCGTATATAAAAAGCAAATACAAGCATTAAATATTGACAAGTCGCAACACGGATCTTACTTTACCACATTTTGATGTACTATGTATAATATGCAACTTTGTTTTTCATTGGTTTCTGTAAATGTCTACCACCATTGTGCAATTCGCCATTCTTTGCAGCTCTGCAACAAATTGTTGCTCCAAAAGATCGATGATCCTCAATTTTTTTCCACCTTTTTCTGCTGCTTGCCGATCGATGAGTCTTCCACTTCTCATTCTTCTCTCTAATTTCTTCAATATCTTTGTGCATGGAGTCGGCTTCGGTGCGTGCATGTGTAAATTGTTATATATCTTTTATGCTTTTGTTGTTTGATTTTCTTCTTGTGTTCTTGTTGTTCATTGGCTGTATGAGTTTTAGCTTTTAGAGGAAACCTACATGATTTTATTTTTTTTTGGAAGCTTTTTACACAGTGAATATGAAGTAAGACATTAACAGTACGTGGTTTGTTATTGCTCTTTATGTTTGATTGCTAAGAAATCATAGGAAAATGAAAGGAATTTTAAGCTGCTACTTTTTTATTTATTTATTTTTAATTCTTGGCTTTGTTTTCAACTACCAAATGCTTAAAGGGTGATTGTTAAACACCAACACATTCCCCCAAGTTTCTCAACAATGCACTGTTCACATATTAAAAATAAATAAATAAATGATTGATATGGGAAAATGAAAAAGTGGTATTGAAAAGTGAAAAAATTTGTTTTGTAGTAATTTTTTTTTTTGAATAGTAAATTATGTGATATAAAAAGTGAATGATTTGATATGCTTTTTTTTTTTGAAAAAATAAAGTGAATAGTGTAGTGGAATGTGGGGGATTGTGATGGAATGTGATGTTATTTAGTAAAAGTGAGTTTTACCACTATTAAGAAGCTATAATGCAAAAGATGTAAGGTTTTAGATCAATGCTTTTTCCAATTCTTTTTGTCTGTTTTCTTGGTTACCAAACGAGCCACGATACATTATCATGACTTTTCAGGTGTCTTGGCTTAACTATGTGTTTTTTCTTTATTACCATTGTTTTTTTCAGGTTGCTTTGCTCTATTAGTTTTTTTTTTTTTTTTGAATTAGATAGTGCTTTGAGTTGTCATTATAGGCTTAAACTATACTTTCTCTTTATTTTTAGTGTAACACATCATGATTGTGGAATTTCAAGGAGTTTTGTTTGTGGTTGCACCCCTTGTGCTTTTCAATGATATTTTTATTTATTAAAAAAAAATTATAGTTAGTGTGGAAGGGTGTTTAGAAAATTATTATACTATTTTTAGAGTTCACCTTTGAGGAACCATTAAGGGTTTTACCGCCGATGTTTTTTTTTTTTTTGTAAAATTATTCTCATGTCTCTTGTGTTCACTGACTGTTAGATATTGCAATTCCAACCCATTCCCCACTATGTCTGATGCCAGATTGGGTTTTTTATTTAATTTGCATTTCTAACAAGAACTAAATGCATAGTATTGTTATCAACTTTGCCTTTTGTACTCCAAGCCACTAACAGTACTTTAACATGAGGATATAAGGTTTGGTTAAATGAATTTAAGTGTTAAAGCCACTACAAACCATAAAACTTGAGATATGTTTCATCTGTGTTGATTATCATACATCAGAAATGTCAATTGAACTGAATACCTCTCAATGTGAGGGTTTCTCATCTTATATAGGAATCATATCTCACTAATTACAGCAACTATAGGAGAACAAATAAGGTAATTACAATCTACCTATTAATTACAAGATACTATAGCTATAATACAAAAACATGCCATAAATAGAGAGGCTAATTATGGCTAAATATATATAATATATATGTATCTAACTGACATTCCCCCTCAAATTGATGTTGGTCGATCAAGAAGCATCAATTTGCCCACAAGAAATTGATGATGTTGTCGTGTCATGGCCTTTATGAATACGTCAGCTATCTGAAGATTAGTGGAAACATGAGGAAGTGATATAACACGAGTGTCCAAGGCTTCCCGAATAAAATGACAGTCTACCTCAATATGCTTTGTACAATTGTACGTTCATGGTAAACAGGATTAGCAGCTATTTGAATAGCACTGGTATTATCAACATGAAGAGGTATAGAATCAGATTGAGAAAAACCAAGTTCAGCCAGAAGCCCACGAAGCCAGACAATCTCAAAACAAGCAGCAGACATCGCCCGGTATTTGGATTCAATAGATGATTTAGAAACAAAAGCTTGTTTTTTACTTTTCCAAGAAATCAAAGAATCACCATGAAACATGCACCAACCTGTGACAAACTGTCGAGTATCAAGACATTCGGCCCAATCCGCATCACTCTAAGCAACAAGGCGAAGAAAAGATCCAGTAGGGAAGAACAACCCACGGCTAGATGACCCCTGAAAATACCGAATGATACGGCGGACAGCAGCTAAATGAAGATGGCGTGGAGTCCACATAAACTGGCTAACCTGCTGAATAGCGAAGGAAATATCAGGCCGAGTAATAGTCAAGTAGTTCAAGCCGCCTACCAACTATCGGAACACAGTAGGATCAGAAAGAAGATCACCCTCTTCACTTCAATATTTCACATTGACCTCCATAGGAATATTCATCGAAGAAGAATCTTGAAGACCAGCCAGGCTAATCAAATCCTGGGTATATTTGTGTTGATTCAAGAATATACTTGAAGAATCAATGTGCACCTCAACCCCAAAAAATACGTAAGAGGACCAAGGTCTTTCATATGAAAATAAGCCTGAAGATTCTGCTTGAGATGGGTAATCAAACTGGAGTCAGTGCCAATAATGATAATATCATCCATGTACACAAGTAAAAGAACGAGACCAGCTGGTGTCTTGCAAAGGAACAAAGATGAGTCAAATTGGCTTTGGACAAAGGAGAAGCGAAGCAGAGTTAACCTGAATTTTTCAAATCATGCTCGAGGAGCCTATTTTAAGCTATAGAGAGACCGCTTTAACTTACACACAGCGGAAGACAGAGAAGAAAACAAACCCAGAGAAGGAGTCATGTAAATATCCTCTTTGAGATCACCATGAAGAAAATCATTTTTTACGTCCATTTGGTGAAGAGGCCAGCCTTGGGAGGCAACAATGGAAATAACTATACGCACTGTGATCATCTTCGGCATTGGAGCAAATGTCTCCTCATAGTCCACCCTATATTCTTGTCTGTTCCCAAGAGCAACTAATCGTGCCTTATACCGATCCAGAGTCCCATCAAAGCAGAGCTTAATTGAGTAAACTCATTTACAACCAATGGCTTTAACATTAGAGGGGCAAGGAACCACGTCCCACGTATGATTGTCTTGGAGAGCCCGAAGTTCTTCATCTATTGCTTTCCACCAACATTCATATTTAACAGCCTCGGAAAAGCATGCAGGGACGGAAATAGAAGACAAAGTAGTATTAAAAGAAGTGTGGGAAAAACCATACCAATCAGGAGGACGTGATACTCGGGTAGATCATCGAGGACCAGGTTTAGGAACTGTCTCAGATGGTGGGTCAATCTTAGGAGAAGTGGTCTGAATAGATTCAGATGAAGGGTCAATCTCGGGAAGAGGCAAAGTCGGTCGATGTCGAGTATACACCATTCCAGGTTTGAACCGTTCAAGCAGAGGAGACAATTCATCAAAACAGGGTAGAATATTAATCTCAGGCAATGGCTCAACATGTCTAGAAAAGAAACATTGATTATCAAAGAAAACAACATTACAAGATATACGACTTTTGTTAGAACAAGGATAATAACAAACATAATTTTTGTGAGAAATACTATAACCCATAAAGGCACATTTAATAGACTGAGCAGAAAGTTTATGACGTTCGTAATGAGGTAAATGAACAAAACAAACACAGCCAAAAGTATACAGATTAAGATAGCTAGGATGCTGATCATACAAACGATAATAAGGAGAATCAAAATTCAAGACCTGAGAGGGCAGTCTATTAATTAAGTAAACTGCAGTAAATAATGCCTCAACCTAGAATTTAGAAGAAACAGAAGACTCAAGCAATAAGGTGTGAACAATGTCCAAGAGATGTCGATTATTTCGTTCAACCACCCTATTTTGCTGAGGGGTATAAGGAAAAGAGCGCTGAGAGACAATTCCTTTGTGATGTAAGAAATCATGAAACTTGTGGGACCATGTATTCCCCACCAAAATTAGACCTCAAAATCTTAATACTTGTTGAAAATTGGGTCTCAACATATGCTACAAAGATCTAAAAAATAGACAAGACCTCAGATTTGGATCGAAGAAAATAGACCCAAGTATACCGACTGAAATCATTGATGAATGTCACAAAATATTTATATCGAGCATGAGAAATAATAGGAGAAATACCTCATACATCATTATGCACAATATCAAAGCATTTTTTAAAATGACTATCATGGGAAGAAAACGAAAGAGTCTTACTCTTACCAAGTTTGCATACAAAACAATCAAATGACAAATTTTTAGAAACTTGTTCTTTATTGCCTAACAAACCAGAATTTAACATATGAGACAGAACAACAGAGTTTGGATGACCCAAACGTTTGTGCCAAACTTCATTTGGAGTGTTAACTGTCACACAAGCCAAAGATAAACTACTAGGAATTGAAAAATGCAGTGGAAATAGTCTTCCAACTTTAGGCCCCTTCGTGAGTATCTTTCCCGACACCTAATCCTGCACAAGACAACTATCACGAGAGAAATGGACTTCACAGTTTTTTTCAACTAACTAGCCAACTGAAATAAGACTATTAGAGAGTCTAGGAGATACATAAACATCTCTGAATGAAGGATTGATAACCCCTACTTCATTAATAGCTAAATGACTCCCATTAGCTACTTGAATATGGGATGAACTATGATATGGACGAACATTGCAAAGAGTATAAGAGGATTGGGTCATATGATTGGATGCAGCAGAGTCAATAAGCCAAGACTTATATAAAGTAGTACCATTACCTTGGAGCCTTAAGGCGGAAAAGGCGGACATAATCATCTACTGTACCATTTCAGGAGTAAGAACAGAGGATCCGCCTGCAGAAGAAGAAGCTGAGGACATCACTGGAGCAGAAAAGGTGTTCACTGCAGCCTGATAGGCGGTAGCTTGATGATTCTGAGGCCGAGTGGGACATTCTTTGATAAAGTGACCTTGTTTCTTACAATAGTTACAAGATTTCTTGGCACAGTTGGCGGCAATATGACCATACTCCTTGCAGCTGAAACACTGAACCTTGCGCATATCCTTACATTTCCCTTTCCCGTAGGCAGCATAGGCTACTGGATTTAGGTTGGAATCCTGTTGGAATGTAGCCTGTGTGAGAAGATGCTGCTCCTCCTGTAGTAATTCTCCAAAACAAACATCCAAAGATGGAGAAGGATCCCGGTTCATTAAATTTGAGCGAGTGACCTCAAATTCAGGGCGTAATTTCATCAGGAATTGATCTCTCTTGCTCTGCTTATGAACAACCTGAACATCAGAGAGAGATGCAGCAAGTACCTTCGCATAAACCATATTAGAAAATTCTCCCCACAAATTATAAAAACTAGAAAAATGCTCCTAAATGGAGAGATTGCCTTGAGTGTAATTAGCAATCTCATATTCCAACTGAAAACGACGTGCGGTATTATCCTGGTGATAAACCTTCAACAAATACTCCAACATTGTCTTTGTAGACTTATAAGGCCTCAGATTGAGCACAATAAGAGAATCAACAAACCCTAAGATCTAGGACATTACACGTGCATCCTTGACCGTCCACTTAGCCAAATCCTTAGTCTCCGTAGGAGCTAGATCACTACCGTCAATATGGCTCCACAACTCTTTTCCCATAACAAACAATTTAAACTGGAATTCCTAAGCAGCATAATTTTTTCCAGTAAAACGGACCCCAAAAGACTCGTTAGAAGACATGGTGAAATAAATAAAAAATCAGAAATTATAAAACCTAATAAAGGAGTAACAGGCCCACTAGATCTTGTTGGACAACAAGCCCAAGCCCAGCAAGCCCAAACAGCAACCAAGTCCAAACCTCAAATAGCAACCCAAGCCCAAGCCCAGCACGCCTAAGCAATCGACAACAAGACCAAATATAGAGGGTGTTTGATAAACGGGTTTGTGTGGTTACTGTGCGAGTTTGTACTGTACATTTTTTTTTTGTCTTTTTCCTAAAAAATATGCAAATAATATATACCTATTATGTTAAATTATCGAAATACCCCTCTCCACCAAATTTCTTCACCGGAACACGTTTTAGGCACAGCGAAGGTCCTCGGCTTATCCACCATCCGCTGCGTGAGCACCATCACCCAGAGTCAGCCACTCTCTCTCCTCCCTCAATCTTCTCCAACTCCCAACCAATCTTTCTCTCTTAAATCTCACCCTTTCTCTCTCTAAACCCATTCTTTCACTCTTCAAAATCCATCCTCAAATCGTCATAATTCCAACACTAACACCCATCACGGGTGTTAGAGAGAAAACAAATCAAAGGGGGATGAAGCCATTGTTGAACTTGTGGAAGAAGTTCCCAGTGTAGCCACCCGTGTTGAATACCATGGCCAGGGCCTTGTGTTGAAAAAGTTCCCAGTGTAGCCTTCTTCGACTTGCGAGCATCGATCTAGATGACTTTGGCTTTTGGACTGAGTTTTCGGCGCAGAAGATCGGCTAGCTTTGGAGTTGCCGACCAGGCGCCCGTCGTCCACTCCGTCGAGTCCCACTGCATCCCCATCCTCTCTGCCCCTACCTTCTGCATCCCCTCTGACCGTGCTCCACTTAGAGCGGCTATGCGTCCTCCCAGCTCCCAGGTGTCTGTCGTCCAGATCCAGTTGGCTCAAGGGGGGGTAGAGGAGTGTATGTGGTCGCCGTTTTAAGGAAATATTGGAGGGTAAAATCATCACACAAAAAATGTGAACAGTACAAATGCAAACCCGTTTATCAAACAGGGCCATAAAAGAAATCAGCAAGCCCAACCAATCAGCAAGCCCAAGCCCACAACACCAATCCACGCTCACCGCACCAACACTACACCAAAAGAGAATCAGCCACACCAGTCCGTAAGCCCAAGTCTAGGACAGCACCAGTTGCCGGGAACCAAATCGCCGACAACACCACAGACCGGCTATAGCCCAAATCGCCGGAGATCAACTCGCCGAAGGCCCAAGTCGACAGCCTCAATCGCCGTCAACACCACAGCTCGCCGACCGCCTAACCCGCTGGGAACCAAATCGCCGAAAGCTCAAGTCGACGCTCAGCAACCACCCAGCTCCTCCTGAAATCGCCGGCAGCCCCAAATCCTTCAGAAAAAAAAAAAAGATAGCCGCTACAAGACTGCTCTGACAAGGAGTAGCCGCCACAGGACCTACCGACAACCTCCACAGAGTCTGCCGACAGCCACGAAGAAGAAATTCCGGTAAGGATCAATTCCCTACACTCAGCAGAAACTGCCGATGTCTCAAAAAAAAAAAAAAAACAGAAACTGCCGAATAGCAGTTTAGAAAAGAGAGCAAATAGCTCAGTCCCGACCCAACTCAAAAGAACACAAATCACAACCCTAATTTAGATGATTTTGGCTCTGATACCATGTCAATTGAACTGAATACCTCTCAATGTGAGGGTTTCTCATCTTATATAGGAATCGTATCTTACTAATTACAGCAACTATAGGAGAACAAATAAGGTAATTACAATCTACCTATTAATTACAAGATACTATAGCTATAATACAAAAACATGCCATAACTAGAGAGGCTAATTATGGCTAAATATATATAACATATATGCCGTATCTAACTGACAAGAAATAAATTGAGAATCATTGCTGTATTTGGGAACTTCTTCTAATGTGGCGAAATTTTTCAAAATGGTTCGATGGTGCTAATGGTGGCTTCTTTCCACATTTATCCATTCTGGCATTCCTTTTGCTCTTCATCTTACTTTTCTTAACATTCTTTTCTTTTTGTTGTTGAAAAAATTCACAGAATTACATGTTAGCCATCTCACACATTTTGAGATGTTGGTATCCAATATTTTGTTAAAGTCTCTCTCTCTCTCTCTTCTCTCTTTTATTTATTTATTTTTTTTATCACTATAAATTTTGTTTTGTCCATAGCTCCAGTTCAAGCTTTGATATACTGTCCAGAATTACTTTCATCTAAGCCTCATTTTGATGTATGAATCAAAGCAAAATAATTCTATTTCCACTTTGTCGCCATTGTGCACCTTATCTTTATTTATTTTCATTTTCTGTTTTTATCTTGTTTCCCTCAGTTCTTACATTTTTGTTTCTTATATCATCATTCCTCAACTTTGGTTTCTGTCACAGTTCACTATTATTTCTATAGGTAAAACTGAAATATGGAGCAGATTAGACTTAACATCACTATGATTTCTATAGGTAAACTTTGGGTTGCGCCCCTCTGCGCCTTTTATATATATTTTGACTTATCAAAAAAAAAAAAAATGATTTCTATAGGTAAACTGAAATATGGAGCAGACTAGACTTAACATGAGGTTCCGTTGTTCTGGTTCAACACCATCTGAGGAATCAGCGCTGGATCTTGAACGAAACTGTTGTAGTCATTCTAATATCTCTTCACTGAGTCTACCAACACTTCAACCTTTTGCATCAGCTGGACAGCACTGCGAGAGTAGTGCTGCTTACTTCTCATGGCCTACTTCAAGCCGATTAAATGATGCTGCTGAAGAGAGGGCAAACTATTTTGCAAATCTACAGAAAGGGGTGCTACCTGAAATTCTTGGCCAATTGCCCAAAGGGCAGCAGGCAGCAACATTGCTTGAACTCATGACTATAAGGGCATTTCATAGCAAGATCTTGCGTTGTTACAGTCTTGGCACAGCAATTGGATTTCGTATTCAGCGGGGTGTTTTAACCGACATACCAGCCATTCTTGTTTTTGTTTCCAGGAAAGTTCACAAGCAATGGCTCAGCCCTATCCAATGTCTGCCTACTGCCCTAGAGGTCAGGAAAGGATTTTCATTTTCACGTTTCTGATTAAATGCTTTTGGTTGATTATCCTTTTCCTTTTTTTTTTTTTCCTATTTTGTTTGTGGGGTGAGTGGTAGATATTTCCTATACATGCTTGGCTCAAATTTGCTTATGTTTTTAACTGGTAGTTACAAGGCATTTGAATCTTTAATCAGGGACCTGGTGGTGTATGGTGCGACGTGGATGTTGTAGAATTCTCATATTTTGGTGCACCTGAGCCTGCTCCAAAAGAACAATTGTACACTGAGATTGTAGATGACTTGCGTGGTGGTGATCCATGTATTGGATCAGGTTCTCAGGTATTCTTACTTTGCCATGCAAGAATAAGCTTTTTGCTAAACTAGTATATAGAAAGAAATTACTAGTTCCATATTTGTATACAAGATCCCCATTTAGTTTGATTATTTTTGCGTGCTAATAAACACGTGAAGTTTGGTAGCTTGGCACCATCTAACCTATGGCCTTTACCATGCTACCAAATTTCATATGCGTAGCTTGTGGCCTTTACCCTAAATCGATAGGAGGGTTGTGGAGAAGATAATGTTTTTTTTTTATATAAGTAATGTTGTATATATCAAAAAAGCGCAATGCGCCTCTAAGTACACAAGAAAAGCGCGAAGCGCCTCGAAAACAACCTAAAAAACACCCAGCAATCAACAACCCAAGGGAAACACCCAACAAGAAATACAAAAAGGCTCCCAAAACAGAACCCTCAAAAACAAAACACCCAGCACCCCTAATGAACTTCAGGGGGAAAGGAAAAATCATTTTTAAACCCAACTCCCCCCCGCCTACGCTGTCTTTTCGCCGGAGATATGGAGCAGTCCAAATTCTTAAGCTCCCTCATCCCCTTAGCCTTCCGCTTCCTGGCAGAGAGCAGGTCCAACATCTTGTTTTCATCCCCTCCCCAAGTCATCCCCACCACAGAGGCCACATTCATCACATTTTGCACCTCTTTGGAGTATTCCTCCACCCCTTCCCCCGGATTAACCGCCACAACCTCGGCCAGCATCTCCTTGGAGACCGGAGAATTGGAAGAAACAGGTTGGCTAAGACTCCTACCCAAATCAGCCGCCCCTTCAGAGAGAGAAGTAGCCCCCTTCACCACCGGCAAAGCGGGAGGAACAGAACATGACCCTAGGAAACCCCGACGGATCAAAGAGAAGATAATGTTTGTCTTCCTGTATTGAGATAATGTCTGCCTTCCGTTTTCCTAGTAATAGATCAAGGGTATTGTCCTGCTATGATGGAGTTCTTTTACTTTATTTTTTATCAGGGGCTCATGGATTTTCCCCTCGTATGGGGGTCATGTACATAATCTGAAAATCAGGATTCTCCCCTCTTGGTCAAGAATTGATAGATTTTTTGTTTCTTCATAATGGGAAGCCAAGCACCCGGGTTTGTTACAAAAGAGATTGCATAGATTGTGCTCAGACAATTTCCCCATTCTCCTTGATTGTGGAGGTATTTAGCGGCAAAAGACCTTTTGAGTTTGAGAATGTGTAATTAAATGTTGAACGCTTTGTGGATAGGGTGAGACACTGGTGGTTGTCTTATCACTTCCATGGCTCTCCTAGCTTCATCTTGGCTCAAAAGTTGAAGGCTGATTTAAAAGTCTGGAATGAACATGTGTTTGGTAATGTGGAGTTCCATATGAAAGCTCTTTTGGAAGAGTTGTGCACTCTTGATAGGTTGGAGGAAGAGAGACCATTGGTTGTTGAAGAGAGAGTGAGGAAAAGCTTGGTTATTAGTGAATCGAACAAAAAAAAAAAACTACTTTATTGGAGGAAATCAATTGGAGACAAAAGTTGAGGGTTCTTTGGCTTAAAGGTGGTGATTACTGCACTAAGGTGGTTTTTCATCGGGTGTCCCAAAGAAGTCTAGGGCTATTGATGTAAGAGACTTTCAGTTTGTTAGTCTTGTGAGTGGGGTATATAAAATTATTGCCAAAGTTCTTGCCAATCAGTTGAGAAGGGTTGTGGAAATGATTATTTTGAAGCCCCAAAATGCCTTTGTTAAAGGTAGGCAAATCCTTGACTCAATGCTTATAACAAATGAACGTCTGGATAGTAGGACCAGATCTGGTGAACCACAGATGCTTTTTGAGCTGGCTATGAAGAAGGCCTATCATCATGCCAACTGGGAGTTTTTACTTTACATGTTGAGAAGGTGTTGATTTCGGGTGGAAATGGTACTCCTCGATAGTGCATTATATCTCTTTGGTGTTGTTTTCTGTCTTGGTGAATAGTAATCTGTCCATTTTTTTCAGTAACTCCTGTGGGTTGTGATAGGGAGACCCCTTGTCTCTTTTTTTTGTTCGTTATTATCATGAAGGCTTTATGTAAAATGCTCTTTGCAATTGTTGATGGGGGTCTTCTCTCAGGTTTCTCTATGAAGTCTAGGCACTCTGTGTGATTAATATGTCACACCTATTGTTCGCATACAATAATTTGATTTTTTGCAAGGCTAATCCCGACCATCTTTGCTATCTGCGTGCTTTATTCTCATGCTTGGAAGTTGTCTATGGGTTGAAGATTAACCTAGTTTAGTCAGAATTGGTTCCAGTGGGTAATGTGGATAAGGTAGAGGGGTTGGCTGTCATTTTCAGTCACCAGGGTTTCCTCTTTGCCTCAAGTCATTTTATTCTCTTTATACTTGGACATCTGTGTATTTAGCTCCATTGGTGTTTAGTTTCAATGATTTTCTTGTTCAAGTCTTTCTAGATAGGCGTTTCTCTTGTATATTTCTTGTATTCCCGCATTGTGCTTTTAATAATATTTCGATTACTTACTAAAAAAAAATCATCTGAGTAATATTGGCAATCTAGAAAGCCAAATTCAATGGCCTACTAGGCTTGTGCAGAGTCATGGGTTTGCAAGTCTTCATCTATCGTTTACATTATATTTCTCAAAACACACTTAGGATTAGGTTCTCGGATCTCAATGGTTTTACGAGGCTTGTTGGCCATGATTTTGTTCTATGGCCATGTTAAAGTCATTTGACATTCTTCCAAAAACACACACCACATATTTTTATAAATTTTTGAACAACTTCAGGTGCATTTGATCTTTTATTGTTACATTTGATGTTCGCAACTTAAAGGTTGTGATGCACCTAAAAAAGTTATTACTTTTGTGCTGTAGAGAAATCTAAAGAGTACAGAACAATGATAGGAAAGATAGTTGGAATAAAGGAGAAGAAAAAGACAGAAGAAAAAAATAGTATTAGAAAAACACCAGAATTAGTGTTCTCTTCCTGTTCATGTATTATTTATAGTTGCTACACATTGTACAGATACATAAATTCCCTCCAATAAAGTAGCATAAAAACAATAACACATCAACACTACCTCTCAAGCTGAGGAAAATACATCTCTCTCCTCTTGTCATGATATCAACAAGTTGTTCCCTTGTCTTAACATATGTTGGGCATATTAACCCACTAGTAGTTTTTCTTTAATGAAATAATTGTCAATATTGACATGCTTAGTTCGATCATGTTGGACTGGATTGTGAGCAATGTTGATTGCAACTTTATTGTCATAATACAGTCTCATGGAATCTTTGGAATCACAAGCAAATATCTTAAGTAGTATCTTCAACCACAATATTTCACACACTCCATGAGTCACAATTCTGACTTCTGCTTCCACACTGGATCTCGCAACCACTGACCGTTTCTTACTACGCCAAGTAACCAAATATACAATATTCTGATGTGAACCATCGATCTATAATAGAGCCAACCTAATCTGCATCTGTGTAGGCTTCTATCTTCAAGTGATCATGTTGTGAAAACTGAAAACAACAACCCCTTATCTAGTGAGGATTTTAGGTAGCGAAAAATCCAGTAGACCACTTCCATATGAGACTCACGTGGTGAATGTATAATTGATTTACCACATTGACAACATATACAGTTTTGGAATGGGTATGAGATAAATAAATCAAACTTGCCAACAAATCATTGAGTTTGTTTATAATGAAATCTCTGCATAGCTTGGAAAAAACACTCAGACCATGCTCGTGGTGATTGTTTTAGACCATACAACACCTTATTTAGTTTGCACAACTTACCCATAGAATTGGAAAATTCATGCCTTGGAGGAACTTCTTTGTATACTTATTCTTCTAGATCTTCAGGAAGAAATGCATTTTTAATGTCAAATTAGTGCGACGACCAATCCAAATTGCTGACACTAAAAGTAGGGCTCGAATTGAGTTCATCCTTGCTACTGGAGCAAATGTCTCCTCATAATCAATTTCATAGGTTTTTTGTAAAACCTTTTGCAACTAGTTTGACCTTGTATATCTCCTAAGAACCTTATGCTTTACAGTAAACACCCACTTGCATCCAACCACCTTTTTTCCATTAGGCAATTCAACAAGACCATATGTATTATTTTTATGAAGAGCTTTTATCTCTTCTTGCATCGCATCCATCCACTTTGGATTGCTAAGTGCCTTTTGCAAATTTTTAGGAATAAACACACATGACAATTTGAATACAATTGAACAATATGAGGGGGTACATGACCTAACTCCTTTGCATTGTGAAATAGGAAGATTAATATCATTGACGATAAGTATAAATCAGGGATAAAAGTAGTATTACTTGGGGTCAGATGTTTGGCAAGGAGCATCAATAATGGTCTTACTTTTTTGGCATCTGGATTAAACTCTCAACTCCTCCACTAGTGGCTCATGCGACTCATCAATAAGAGACTCATTAGCAAAAGGTTGATGTTTGTCATGCTTTGGCACATTAAGAGAGATACATTTTAAAGCATAAAAACCTGTACTTTCTCTCTTAGCACATGGAGGAAAAAACTTTGTTTTATCTGAAAATATTACCTCCAATCCTTACAAAATTCATACTCCAAAAGCCCTTAAATAGACTTGAGAAAGTAGCCCTAAATTCTGAAAGTTGGTGGTCCAAATATTGCACTTCTACGACTCCCATACAGACAGGTAAGTGGCCCGTCCAGACAACCATCTTCCAGTAACTCAGCTTTTCAGTCTTCTCTTCACAACTTGTTTTGGCCCCTCAAACGTTGGAATTGGAAACTTTCATGAAATACAAAATTGTATCTTTTTGAATTGACACCAAGTTTGACTTCACTGGATATCTGAATCAGAAGTTATGATCATTTTACTCCGGCTGGGTCAATGTTGCTGCATGGTCTGAGTACTTTGGAGGAACGTTTAGAGGCCGTCCGGACATGCATAAAAACTGGTACTCTCTGGAAGTCCCACCCGGACACATTCAAAGGTCATCCAGACACCCAAGTTTGATATTACTTCTTTTAGTACAATCTTCACATTTTTTGATTTCAGACTTGAAACACTTGATATCCCATAGTCCCAAAACATTTTGTCTAAAACCAAATTTCATGAAAGTATTTTGGACACCGAATGAGCCAACATTAAAAACCCAACAATTTCAATATCCAAAAGGTATGTACAAGAAGTTTCATTCAAGAAGTGCAGGTCCTTACAAAATTTTGAATAAAATTAATTTTAATGCTTATGTTCCTGACTTGCTGGAAGATCTAGGCATAAGTAATGTCTTTAATATTGAAGATCTCACTTTATACCAAAGGCATGATGAAGATGAACCTAATGATGCTATTGTTGCTAAACTCCTACTAACCCCATGTCTGAAGGAAGAGATTGAAGATGTTATTGATCATGAACTCCTGTCTACTAATGGAGTTATCAAATGTATCTCTTCAAATGGAAGGGGCATCCTCTTTCTCATTGTACTTTGATCATTGACAATAGGTTCAAACGTCTCAAGCTTGAGACTTCTATGAACAATTCTATGCCTTCAACGCGATATGGTCGAGTTTTCTCAAGCTGGGGAGAGATGATGGAGACAAGTGGCAGCATTCTAACAAAGTTTGTTAAAGCATGGAAAATATGTTTCTATAGTCCAAATTTTAATTTGGCACCTGTTAAATGATGCAGAATCTACTTGGGAGCTTGCATAATTTAGTTTAAGTCTAGTTAGGTCTTATTTTATATCTTGGCTTATTATTGGTATAGGGTTTTATTTTGTAAGTTTCACTAGTTAAGTCCAAGGAGTCTAAGTCTGTTAGGGTTAGGTGTGATGCTTATGAACGTCTTTCTCTTTTATTTTTTCCTCTGAAACTCTCAGTAATGTCCATAAATTTAGACCTATTCTTTTTCTAAAGTCCTAATCTTTACCACCCATCCTTTATGAGTGTTAGTCGAATTGGTTAGTTTGTTAGTAAGCTGTAAGAGTTTGTTAGTGAGTTGTTAAAAGGACACTTTTGTAATTCTACCACTTAATCAATCTATATAAAAGGGTTGAGAGGACTATAACTGAATCAGCTTAGTCACTCTCTCTTCCCATATTTCCAGTACAATTCTCTACAATAATATTCACAAACAAAAAATATAGTTCACAGGTACTGTTCATTGGTACTATTTACAGCCTTGTGCTACATCCTAGTTTTTCTTCAACTGGTTTCTGCCTAGCGATATTTAAGTTAGCTTTGCTTTTCATTTTATTTGGTAATACATCATCATTGTGGCTTTTGATAGGTGGCTAGCCAGGAGACATATGGGACCTTGGGTGCTATTGTGAGGAGCCAAACAGGCAGTCGACAAGTTGGTTTCCTTACAAATCGTCATGTTGCAGTTGACTTAGATTATCCAAATCAGAAGATGTTTCATCCCCTGCCTCCAACACTTGGACCTGGGGTATATCTTGGTGCAGTGGAGAGAGCTACCTCATTCATCACAGACGAGCTTTGGTATGGTATCTTTGCTGGAATAAACCCAGGTAATGAGGATCTATTACTAGTCTGATTATTGTAACAAGCATACTGATGACAAAAAAAGTTTAAAATTATTCTCATGGAGAGTTGAAGTTTACAGTTGGATTGATTATGAGGAATGGTCTCAATCTAAGTACATCGCACCTCAATTTGGATTTTATATGTGAGTCTTTTTTTCTTTTTCTTTAATCTACCAAACCCACTGCAACTGGGTCAAGGTGTTATCTAATTAACATGCATCATGGAATTCATGTCTATTTGTATCCATGTCTGAAAGGAGAAAATTTGATGTAACCTAATAGGAATGCAACTCTGCCTCAATCTTAGTTGGGTTTTGATAATGCTGCTTCAACTTGAGTTTGTTTGATGGTTATGTGCTCTAACCATAATGGCTGGCACTGTATTCACCAACCATTTTACCTTCTTTGTCTACACTTCATCTAGCTTGGCATTATGGTGGTTCAATAAACATAGCGCGGTATTATAATTCACTTATCATCTAAACTCTGTTTGGTCAATACTTCAACCAACTTGGTAGATGCTTCTCAAAACTCCTTTTCGAGGGCTTGTAATTATAATTTTAGACAGAGAAATTTTAAGGCTTAGTAGTAACAACTGAGTCAGATATCATCTCATTTTCTGCTCTAACAACTACGGCTTAGTAGTTTCTCCTTTTTTCTAGAATTCTTTTCCCTCTTCAGTTATGCCTTTTAGCACTTTTAATTTTTCTCTTCTTAAATATTTCTTCTTAATCTATTTTCTCCTTTTATTGTTACATTATGTAGCTAATAGATATACTTAACCATTTTAGGTAGTAGGCTTTTCATTAATTTAAGAAACATACCATCCTGACCCCCTGCAGAGACATTCGTAAGAGCGGATGGGGCATTCATTCCTTTTGCCGATGATTTTGATATGTGCACTGTTACTACATCTGTGAAAGGCGTCGGAGAAATTGGTGACGTAAAAATTATAGACTTGCAGTCTCCAATCAGTAGCCTTATTGGGAAGCAGGTCATGAAAGTTGGAAGAAGTTCTGGTTTGACCAACGGAACTGTATTGGCCTATGCTCTCGAGTACAATGATGAAAAAGGCATATGCTTCTTAACTGATTTTCTTGTTGTGGGTGAGAACCGGCAAACATTTGACCTTGAAGGAGATAGTGGAAGCCTCATCATGTTAAAGGGTGAGAATGGTGAGAAGCCACGGCCGATAGGAATCATATGGGGTGGAACTGCTAACCGGGGCCGACTTAAACTAAAAGTTGGCCAACCTCCTGAAAATTGGACAAGTGGTGTTGATCTTGGGCGTCTTCTTAATCTCCTTGAACTTGATCTCATAACTTCTGATGAAGGACTTAAAGGTTTGTACTTTTACAGATGCCTCTTTTGTTGGTGCTGACATGTTTGTTGATCTGATCTGCCTGTCTTTTAATATGGATTTATAAGCATCGTGCATAACTATTCTGATTTTCTTCAGTCTTGCCCCTACCATCAAAAGCTGCTATACAAATTAGAAAAACCAAGATACCCTTTCATTGTTTAAAGTTAACAGAGTTGGTTTAGGATAAGGCAATGTGATTGTATATGGTCTTCCATGACATTAAAAATGCAAGTGGAATGAAAACTTTCATCTAAGAAGATAGCAAGCTTAAGAGAAAACTACTTGACGTGGCCAGGGACAAGTACCTAAGGTAGTCTCCCTCTGAGCCTCGGCCACATCACATTTGTGTACGGTTTTTTACATCCTTGTCGCTAGGAGAGGGGGAGAGAGAGATAGAGAAGAGCTGTACATTATTTAAAGGATTAATGAAAAACCCGATAGATGAATGGAATACCTTCTTATATTTTTGTAATAATAAAAAATTAAAAAAAAAAAAAAAACGAAATGCCTTCTTATATTGTCTTATCATGATTCCAAATGTGTGTTTTTATTATATATAGTGGCAGTGCAAGAACAAAGAGCTATGTCTGCTACAGCAATTGGGTCTACTGTTGGGGACTCCTCACCTCCTGATGGAATGCTTCCAAAGGACAAAGCTGAGGACAGATTTGAACCACTGGGTCTTCAGATACAGCACATCCCTCTGGAAGTTGAACGCGGTAGCCCAACAGTGAACCCATCACTAATGGAAACAGGGTTTCATCTGGAAGATGGGATCAAGATGGCTCCCAGTGTTGAACATCAGTTCATTCCAAGTTTCACCAGTGGGTCCCCTCTACATCAAAACAATTTACAGATTAGGGGTGTTCCGGAGAATCTCTCTTCATTAAGGAGTGGTTGTGATGAGGATATTTGTGTTTCATTGCATTTAGGTGACAATGATGCCAAGAGGAGGCGTTCAGAGGCTTCAACTAGTACAGAAGAACCTAAATGAATCAAATTTTGCACGCGGATGGTGTTCTGTAAGAACTTTCTAACCCTTGATTACATATCATGTTGTAAGTATAAATATCAGCTCAAACAATGGGCAGAGTGTACAGAAATCTGAAGTGAGCTTCCAAGTAAACCTCTGTGATATGGGCTAGAAACATTGATGATTCCAGTTTTCTCTGTTAAAGCTCTTGAGCTAAAAGATTTACCATGTCTTTATCAGCTTCCTTGCTAGCTAAGATGCTAAAGACAAAGTGAGATATGGAATGTTTCTCTGTTAAGCTCCACAAGTATAAGATCATATCCTTTTTAGCTCCTTGCTAGTTAAAGACTTTGGCTAGGAGTGTGCAGTTTGCCTCAATTGTTGGGGCATGTTAAGACATATAAGGTGCACAATTTTGGATTTTGTTACAGTTTGAGGTGTTGAGGTCGATCTATATTCTTCTAAATTTTGTGGACTTAAATTTATTTGGTTAGGGGGTCTTATTATCCCAAATTGAGTAGCTGTCATAAAAATGAGTAGTTAATTGTGAATAGATATGAAGGTGCATGATATTGAAGCTGAAAGCAAAGTGTCTTAGCAGTCTCAAATAGCCCCCATTGGTGAAGGTTTTAATGGCTCAAGCTTCGCTCATTATTAAGAAGTCAGGATGAGTTGGGCAATTACCCACATTTGATATTTTGCTACTATTAATGATAAGGGTTATCACCAAGATCCATTACCAAGGCACAATGGAGGAGTAAATGCAATTTAGAGCATATTGAAAATGATTGTGAATTGTGATCAAGACACAAGCTAGGTAAGCTTTCTACTGCAGGAGCAGCCCAAAGACTGCTGGTAATCCGAGATGAAACCCAAAACTGTTGCCCACAATGTACGTATATTTTGGAGGGTTATTATTATTATTATTATTTTTTTTCGTTTACAAGCTGCCTAACTCGTCACACTCAACCACATAGAACTACCATTTTGTTAAAAAAAAAGAAAAAACTCGCTGTTAGAGAATCTCGTTAAATCAAATAGAATGTGTTTTTTAGACGTTAAATGACAAAAACATACTCAAATTAAAAAACTAAATACAAATACAAAAAATAAAAATTAGAAAAATTTAGAATAAAATAAAATATAATGAATTATTTTATTCGGAATTTAGTTTCCTTTATGCATTAAGGGTGTAAGACCACTTCCTTATTCTTTATGAGGTCAGGGTTCAAAATTCCATGGTAATTTGGGTTTTTAAAAAAAAAAAATTCTGGTAAGAAAGGCGATGGAATAGTACGGCAATATGAAGCATCAATGGATTTAAGATACTGCTGCAACTTTTCATGACACCTTGCGAACAGAAACAGTACTATTTGTACGCTTATTGTCCATGTGTTGGTAGTGCAGCATATGGTATGGGTGGGATGAACAAATGTGAAATTGTTAAAATTGGTGATGTCAAAATTATTTTGTTTAATGGTATTATTCATATTATTATGGGTGGTGCTTGTCATGTATTTGACCTATGAAAAGGGCTTTTGTTATTATTGGGAAAATTTTTATGAAGATGGCTACAAATTTTCTATATAAAAAAAACCAATAAAATAAAAAATAAAAAATGTTATTTAAAAATCAGTAAAAAAGTGTCAATTTTAGCAAATGGAGAATCGATTGATTCTTTGTCCTAGTTGATTAGAGATATCGTGGTTGGTGATGCTATCGTGACTAATGCGAAGATAAAAGCTAATAATGATATGGCACATCATCAGAAGGCTTGTTTGGATATGTAAATCTCTAAATTTTAAAAACAAAAAACTAAAAAAAAAAAATGTTAAGAGTGATTTAAAAACCACCCTTAGGTGTTTGGGGTTGGCTCAAGGCGATGTTAGCCACCCCCAAAATACCTAGGGGTGGTGGAAGCCCCCAAGTGTGGGGGTGGTGGCCAGACTACCTTGGGTATTATTTTTATTGCTTTTTCTTTTATTTTGTTTTGTTTTTTGTTTTTGTGGAGTTGGATTGAAAATATTTGAGCTGGGTGTAAATGACATTCAAACATCAACTCAATATATATAGTTAAAAATAAAAGGACATCCAAAATGTACTTCTTGATTGTAAATTTAGTTTTGAGATTAAAATTTATAAATTTGAATCTTGAAAAGACAAGGTGACAATTTTGAGTTTCATGTCTCATTAGACACCTAATTGAATGGCTTTAGGATTTTTTTTTTCTTGTAAATTAAGTGTCAAAAATGGGCCTGAGGCTTGAAAAAAACTTGGGTGCACTTAAATAACTTGCATAATATTATCCCAAAGATCAAAAAACAAAAAAACAAAAAACAAAAAAACAAAAACAAAAACTATGTATGGACCAAATAGAGTCATAATCATCCAATTGGGGTTTGAATTCCAAAGACAAATTGCGTGGGCCCCCTTGGGCAAAGAATTGTCGACAACACAATATCATGTACTGGTGATAATGCCAAAGATATCTCTCTCTCTCACTATTTATTTTGGTTCAAAATGATAGCTCATTCTTTGTAATGTCACCTTCAACTCTTAAGTTGATGTCAGAATATAATGTGCAACTTTGGAAAAGGGGGGGATTTTATAGCACAACCATCTCTCTCTTAATTGGTCTTCATAGATATCATTTGGATCGTCAAGAGCGGCTCACTTTTTAATATTTTAACCCTAATTCCTCTACAGACTCTATCCATACACATACACAATACACATAGAATTCCATTCTCTGTTTGATATCATATCATGTTTGCCCACTTTACCTTAACCAAACAGCACCAATGATTTCAGTGGTTGTGTCTTTTGCAGTGGTGCCTGCCGGATGTAGACAAGAACAACTGTTGACACTTTTCTTTTCACAAAGGTTCCACTAATGAGAGAGATAGAGAGAGAGAGAGAGAGAGAAAGCATGATGATTTTACCCAAGAAGAAAGGAGTTGGGTTTGCAGCCACATTCTCCAAGACCACATTAATGGGATGAGCAAAGAGTTGATGGTTTCAGCACATGGATATTTTGTGCTAGTGGGAGAAGCTGATGTTTACACTTACCCCCACCAATCTGTCAACCCTAGAGAAAGAATATATATACATAGATAGCTAGGTTAAAAGAACTCCACCTCCTTTACTCATTTGCCTTTCTTTTCTTTATTTCTTTGTTTATTATTATTATTATTTTTTTTTTCCTCTCTTTTTAACGTTTGGATCATCAGTAGTAGTGGGGTTTTCTGGATTCAAAAATGCAATAAATTATGTCTATATCTTTTGCCTTACTCCACCCATCACACCAAATCCATCCTTGTAAAAGCAGACTCTTTGAAATTCTCCCACAAAGGATATTTCATTGTGTAAGATATGATTTCTAGGTGAATCCTCTCTCTTCTTGACCCACCATGCCTTTTTAAAAAGACAAATGTAAAATGAGTGTGAGGATGAGGGCTCCAAAAAAGGATTATGTAACTAAAAAATTGTGAGTTGTCAAGGTCCCTCTCATTTACAATTTTCATCACAAAACCATTATTTTCTTTTGGGGTCAATAGGTCATATCCTAGGATTATACCGACCCCAAAAAATAGGATTTATTTTATTTTAAAAAAAATAAATTGTTTAAATTTTGGTAGGCTTCAAAGTGGGTTTCTTTTTACTTGTTATTCACATTCTTAACATATATATATATATATATATATGCTATAGGTTAGGGCCATTTTTCATTAATGTAATTGATCTGACATGGGTCTTATCAATTTTTTTTTTCCTTAAGAAACTTGTGATGTTGGTTACTTATTACTAAGAAAAAAAATAGATAATAGTGATATGGGTGTATGGTGGGGGGCCCTTAAATGAAAGGGAAATGTATAGGAGAAAACAAAAGGAAGCAACCAAATCAACTCAAATGATAATAATACATGAGTGCCCCCTTTCACAAGGAAAGAAAGTTAGGGTTCACATCATGGCCCCCAATCCATGCCCTCTTCATTGGATCTATATTCTATGCTTTGTACTACTCTCCATTACATCAACAAAAGTGGACAACTTATGCGACACACCTTTTCCATCCCTTGAACCAAAAAGAAAGAAAGATAATGAGCACAAGAAGCATGGGCGTAGATACTTAGGTTCTTCTCAAGAGAAAAAAAGAAAGATAGAAAAAAAATGTACATGTCATTGTCCTCGACGTCCCCTTTTTGTTGCCGTCCCGGGTGCGTGGTGTGTACGTGACGATCAATTTCAACATGCTCTTAATCTTTCAATTATCTATACACTATGCTTTTTTATAATAATATTATTAAAAAAGCATATTATTATTAAAAAATAAAAAAATAAAAAATAAAGAGAGAGGAGAAGGTGGGGTGGGGGGATGGAAAGGATCATATGACCCACATGATTCCATAGATTAATTAGTTTATTGAGACATCTCTTTCGGGGGAGGGAGACATGGGGTTGCGTGGGTGTTGTTGGTTGGCATTAAATCATTAATCAAATCAAATAAACTTATTTTTTTATTGTTTTGAAAGGAAAAAAAGGGGCATTTGAAAAGATGGGATTGGAGTATTCCAATGTGCAAAGCACCACTCAAGCATAATACTTGATGACCACTTCAATCTCCCTTTGACAAAAACCCTAATTACCATTTTATTATATAAATAAATTCCCTTTTTTGTTCGAATAAAATCTCCTAAACAAAATTATTCACAAATGTCACTTTCGAATAACTTTGAAGCCCACCATCATGAGTATGCACTCATGGATGGATCCATCCATGATGCTTGGGTTGCTGTAATCCACATCTCACCTTCTTCTTTCTTTCTTTTTAATATATTTTCTTTTTCCAATCACTGGCTTTAAGGAACAAACGTAGGAGAAATATATTAATTATAGGCATAACTACTCAAATTTTAAACAATAGGATCACATTTCATGGGTCCATGATGCTTCAAACCACTTTAATCAATTGCTTAACATATATGTTTGTCAGTAGATGATAAAATGAAAGATCCACCAATTATTATTATTTTATATAAGTCAATTAAATGTTTTTAAAAGCAACCAAAAACTGTCCCACATAGGGACCGGGATCCTCTTCGGTTGAAATAAAACTGGCGAGGAACCGGTTAGTTATAATAGTAGGGTAAAATAGTAATTTCACTTTTTATCTGGATCGTTTTACCCTCCTCTTATGACTATTTTTTCAACTAGAGAGGATCCTATTTCCCCTCATAGCTACCGGTCGACACAATCCATTCGAGTCTCCTAAGCGTTAATTAAGCATAAATTAAGCTAAAGACTGAACAACCGAAGGAGAGACATATCACTAGTCTCAAACTTTCAAACATACTCTAATGTCTCCAACAAAATTTTTACTTATGATTTGTTTGTCTTGATGTAAAATGTATTTTGTTAAAAAAATATTTTCAATGAAATCATCTTTCAAAAAAGAATTCTAAAAATATTTTTTGGCTTTTGGCTTGTACAAAAAATAAGTGACGGAAGAAATGAGCTGGTGATTTTCGAAAACCTCCAACAAACACTATGGTGGATTCCAGCAACCTCTAGTGGTAGTGAACGGTGGTCCAGCATTGGTCTGGAAAACTTCAGCAATTTGAGAAGGAGAAGTTCAAACTCCAAAATGGTTTATAGTTTTAGAAAATGGAAACCATTTGGAAATTAAATAAGGCTTTCCTAGTCAACCAAAAATTTCTTCCGTTTAACCATGATTTTTGGTTGTACCAAAACACCAAAAAATATTTTATGTTAAAAGAAACAAAGCCTTAATTTTCATTACCTAAAAGCTTAGAAAGAACTTCTTGTTTTCCATAATATTACTATAAAAAAAAATTATAATAATAAAATCCTTACTGGAAATGTTGGTTATTTTTTTTCTTATAGCAACACTCTACAATCAAGGATGGGCATCTGACATCAATAATGTTATCAGGAGTATTACAATTTTTACTATAACTATTTTACAAACTAACGTGCCATTTCATAATTGATAAAATGACTACTCAAAAAAAAATATGATAAAATACTAAGCAAAATATTTGACTTGTAAATCTAATTAGTTTGTATTTAACTTGTCAACTATAGGCACTTAATGATTTCACCAATTATAAACTGCTACCTTGTAATAAAAAAATTTATTACTCAAACATTTTCCTTTGTTGATAACCTAACAAGCAATAGCATTGAAGTTTCACCAAATTAGGACATCATAACCATTTAATGGAACAAGATTCTTTTAGACGATAAAAAATGCATAGGAAACTTGTAATACCCCTGACATTTAATCGCGGTTAACTCTTACGACGTGGATGGGGCATGTTATTGTCGATATTAAAATGAAGATCCAAGATTTTTTTTTTGGCAGAAGATCCAAGATTTTAAGGGTTGGCAGATCATGTTCATTAAGAGGGAAGGTTACCAAGTGGCTCACTTGCTTGCGAAGTCTGCAGTGCAACATGTTCTGAATAGTACTACTTGGCGTGAAGCGCCTTCAATTAAATACCTTATCATTATCTCTAAAAAAAAAAGAAAGAAGAAAAACTCACACAAATGCTTGTTATTTCAATTCTTTATGGCATAATTACTTTACAGATCGAATTTGCATGCATACAACTTACATGAAACACATTTTATAATGATATAGACTCTACTTTGGGGAAAAAATTTTGATTAAGAAAATATGAAAAATATGAATTAAGTTGTAAATGCACTCATATAAAAGACTGAAAAATTACATCATGTGACTTAATACATTGTGTAACGGGATAATGGTAATTGGCTACTATTATACGATAACGGCCATAGACATAGTAGATCGTGTGTTGTTTTATAGTCGATCAAATTTAATGATGACGGAAACGGAGAAGACAAAACCCATTTTCTTGATAGTCTTGGAGGACTTGGCCCGACTTATTTTTAAGGAGTTGGATCCTGGATTGTTGATCTTTTGACGACGGAACGAGTGTGGGAAATTAATCATTTATTAGATTACCTCCATGATGTTTATTTAATTCAGTATGTTTATAGTAATGGCCCTCAAATTGACTATGAATAGTTGTCAAGACTGTGATATGACTATGATGACTTTGATGAGCTAAACTTTTGGTTTAGTTGAACTTCTTTAATGCGTTAGTACCTTTAGACTTGGTTTATAATTATTTCCTTTTAGCTTGATGATCGTCCTTAGATCGCAACACTTGATGGATATCTATGTTACTGCTTGATTTTTTATTTTCACTCTGATGATTGATTTCATGACGCGTCACCTTATTCCCTATTTTTTCATTCCGTTCAAATGGGAATAGGGTGACGCGTCATGAAATCAATTACTAAGACGCGTCATGGAATCAATTATTAATTAATATTCCTTAGGCGTTATACAACTTGATAGAAAAGTCAAAAATAGAAAATAGGAAATTGTGAAAGGCATCTAAAGCCACCGCAATTAGTCAATTCTTTGGCCAAAGCATGGGTGATGGATAAATGGTTACTCCGTGTACTAATAACATGTGGGTAGCCTATGATGTGGAATGTGCAAGATCATCTACAAGCAAAACAATGAAAAACTTCACTTAACTCCTTTGACTAGGTCTTTAATTTCCATGTACTAATAACTTGTGGTTAGCCGTGTACTAATAACATGTGGGTTGCCCTTTAATCTCTTATTTTCTACCTATAAAACATTATTGTTTTACTAGTTAGTAGTCGGTAGTTCCAACGGTGAATAATTCACGAGATTTTTGAGGTCACATTGTGGAGTCGTACAAATTAGTAGTTGGTAGATAAAAAGCCATTTATGACATAATCAAAACCCAACATGATAAAATGGTATTTTCCAAACTAAAAGGAAAAAACACAAACTAAGTTGTGGCTTCTTAAACGATCACGATACTCTTTATTTTACATTTTAAGTGAAATTAAGGCTTTGTTTACTTCGATATAAAATAGTTTCTGATTGAAAATATTTTCAAAGAATTCATTTTCTCTAAAAATGTTTTTTGCCAAAAATATTTTACGGCGTGCGGAAAATAAAAAAAAAATTATATATTTTTTCATTAAATTATATTAAATTCTAAATTACGAAAATGTTCCGACCAAGTTTTAGATGTGTTCGAACTGAGTCCCACAAAGATCTCACTGCGACTCACCCAGGACTCACACAGACCCCACCTAGACCTTATTAGGACCTCGTCGGGATCAGCCGAGACCCGATAGGACATTTTTCTAATTTAATATTTAATATGATTTTGCGTACCTACCAAATACCAGAAAATATTTTCTAGGAATAAAATATTTTTCAACAACGGGGACCCGCTTGATTTTCCGTGCATACCAAATACCGAAAAATATTTTCTAAGAAAATCATTTTTAAGAAAAATATTTTCCGTTGACCGCTATTTTACGTCGTAATAAAAATCGTAAAGTATAAAAAAAATATTTTTTAGAAATTATTTTACTTCAAAATAAATGGAGCCTAGAAACCGTTTTATAGTTTAGGTTTTATTTTATAGTATTTATTAGAGCATATGATGTTAAATTATTTAAAATAAAATAATTAAATTAAATTTTGTATCATACAAAATAATTTGTCTCTATTTTAGTTGGAAATGGAAGAGGATCCTCCTCCTGATCCTCCCTCCTTAAAATAGTTGATAGACAGCAGGCGAACAATTTGGAGAACCTTTTTTCCCTGTCAAAAGTCGTGTCCGGTTTCACAATAATGCTATAGCTACAGCTATTAGCTATAGTTAAGTTTCAAAATTGTAATAATTAATTTTTTTCCAAAAGTAGAATAATCCTTCTTTTTTTTCAGGTAAGCTATTGATGAGATTCCTAGGCAGAAACACCCAGGAATAGCGGTCAAAAGACCAATTAAACCCCGGCCCCACCTCCAAATTACAAAATAAGTCTTAGTCCGTGATGGCAATTTAATCGAGTAGATAAAATGAAGATAATGATAACAGGAAAAAGAAGAGAGAGAGAGAGAGGAAGTGGGTGGGTGGGAATGGGATTCACGTGTTACAAAGAGGGCATTATAATGCCTGTCAGATGGTCCAGATCCGGTGATGGCCCACAAGTGGGCCCAGACAAATAATAATTTTAAATTTTTTATTTGTTAAAAAAAAAAATTATTAATTTTACTCATGACTCATAAAATGCCAACTTTGATGTTTGTACTACTTTTGTTTTGTTTTGTTTTGTTTTTGGTGGGTGTCCACCCCCAGGGTTTTTGTCTTTCCAATCTGAGGTTGTTTTTATTTATTTATTTAATTTTAATAATAATAATATATAATGGGTCCCTTAGTTGGACAAAGGTTGACGTTTGATTCTAGAGTTTCAATTAAATTGAATGCGACTGCCAAACAATTTTAGGCATCTTCCACTCCACTCATTTACGGTGGAGTTGATTCCAAGGCCTCCTTTGAAATTGTCAATTCAATTCCCATATCCACGCCAATCACTTACTATTCTTACATTATTTATTTATTTATTTATTTATTTATTTATATGTTTATTGTTTAGTCTCTTTCTCTCAAATATTATCTTTCTTTCTTTTTTGTCATTAATAAGTGCAAATTGCCCGTAAACCACAAGTAACGTGTCAATCACGTCCAAAACAGCCCCATTATTCTGTTTCAACCGGGCTAAGTAAAATTCTAAAAAAAAAAAAAAAAAAAAAAGTGACTGGAAATCCTAACCGCCAAAATTTATAGCGGGAGGGAGTTAATAAGTAGTCAAAGGACGACCGTACCATTTACCACAGCAAGAAAGCACAATCACAGCCAGGCTGCCACTTTTAGCAGAACCCCCCCGTTTCTGTTTTTTTACAACTTATAATAAATAAAATAAAATAAAAAAACGGTTATTTTAATACACTTTAAACCAAATCCTGGATTCTCTCTCTGTGTGGTCCCCCTGTTGGACAGTGACAGAAGAGGGTGTAGACAGAAAAGTAAGTGCCTCCCTGAAGGCACGAGTCCCAACAACCATCTTTAATTTTTAGAAAGAATTGAAACAGTAACACGTCGTCGTTTACAATACCCCAACTTTCTTTTTAATAAAATAATACTAGTTTTTTTTTTAATATTTTATATAATAATAATAATAATAAAATTTCACACATTTACGATGTTTTGACGGGGGTTATTCCAACCACCGACTCTGGTGTCGGCTTCTCCTTTGGTTTTTGGTCCAAAAAGCTGGCAGCTACACAAAGCCACTACTCTACAGTGCGCATAATCGAGACAAAACAAATCAGAGAGAGAGAGAGAGAGAGTGCTGCCGTTGGCACTGGGATGCCACTGCTCCCCAACAGCGACATTTGCGCGCGTCCTACGTGTCAGCTTTTGCCTCACACCAGTCCCTTTCGCCTTTCCTCGTTGACTCCACGCGCACGCGCCTGCCTTCCACGCCCCATTGCCGTTCGCCAGCTGGTTTACAGGGTACTAGCTGTCGGTTAGAACTTAGACCCTCCGCATGCCGTCCGGTCCGTCGCCCTACGCTTTCGAGTCAGGACCCTCCCTCGTCCCTCCCTCCTTTTTAGCCCATAACTCCAACAACATTTAACGCCATTTTTATTACGTTAAAATGCGCCTGCATTTCATCTTCTTTACGCTTACGCACAAGAATTAATTCCCATGTAAAACCAACGCAAATGAAAGAAATTAGCTAGGCTGAAAATGGTTTCAAATACTTTTTACGTGATTGGTTCTTTGATTTTGGGTGGTCTTTCTGAATTCTGAACATTTGCTGAGAAAATTCATGTACCATGCACAAGTAAGAAATCGAGGGAAAGAAAATATACATACATACAAAAAAAAAAAAAATGAGACTTGAAAAGAAAGGAAAGATCCATTGGATCATCTAATTTTCTAGGACTTGATCTGTTCTCGAGGTTCAGGACATGTTAACATGCACGCTGGCGTTCTTGGTGGATTTACAGATGGGGCAAGTGTGGAGCGTAGACCCACACGCGGTACAGAGACACAGGTGCCTGCAGGGCAACAGCAGTACGCACGACTCTTGTTTCGCACAGTTTCTACACCACCTACTGCCACATTCACTCTTATAGTACTCTCTTTCTCCTCCGATTCTCGCTAACGTGCGCGGGCCCTCCACCTCTGTGCGATCCTCCACGTTCTCGCCGCTGCTTCCGCAGCAGGACTGGGCATCGTCCATGTGTGCGGTGGCCGCCTCGTCTAATCCTGCGCCGTGGGCCAGCACCTGCTCCAGGTTGGTTCGGAGAGCGTTGGCCGTTGCCTCGTTGCTTTGCGCCAGGTCGCGCCATATCTGATTCTCTATGCATAAGCACTTGACCCTCTCTTCCAGAGCCCAGTTCAGTTTACCAATCTTATCTATCTCTTCCTCTTTCGCCTTCAGCCTCTTCATCATCCCCAACTCTATTGCCTCTATTATCCTCCTCGCTTGTCTCTTTCTCTTTTCCTCAATCTCCATCCTCACCTTCTCCATCTGTAACAACAGAAATTAGAAATCAATACTTATTCAGTCACGATCAACAAACATCTAATGAAAAATCAAAAGAAAAAAATAGCGCGATTGATTAGATTAGGCGTACATGCTGGGAAACTAGGCGGTCGATGTCGAACTGCTGTTGTTGGATCTGGAAGGAAATGTCTTCTCCCAGAAACGAGAAGAAGCCGCAATTCTTGTGGGGTTGAGGATTTGGATTGGAAAAGAAAGGATTGATCGCGTCTCTTGAGCGCTTTCTTGATATGGGGATGTTGTAGGTTAGACCGCTATCTGATTTCATTGCACCTTTCGGAGGAATCGAATCAATAACCACAGAACTGTGTGCTGGTAACAGAGTCTCCGTCGTGGTGGTTCCTGATAATGGAACTGTGTAACCCATATGGGAGTTGTACATATTGCTGTTTACCTCAATGGGGTTCATCATTTCCCTGCAAATTCATCACCCCCCGTAACTTTAGATGGAAACAAACAAATTATAAAAAAAAAAAAAAAAAACAAAAACAAAAGAAGAAGAAGAAGAAGAAGAAGAAGAAGAAGAGAAAAAAGGGTACCTGTTTCCTATGAGTTGAGAATGGAAGAGATTGAGATGCCGAGCCTCAACAGCCATGAAGATGAAAAGGGTTGTGCAGGCTATTCTTGGTCTTGGTACCTCTCTGTATCTGTACGCGTTCCACTCTGCTTTGGGCCTTTTAGAGGAGAAAATAAGAGAGAACGACAACGACGAGCAAATGAACAAAAAGGCATGCAATAGAGGTGGCAAGGCTGTGGTGGGGTTTATTTAGGGTTTGATTTGGTTTAGAGATAGATAATCTTATATAATATTTAAAAATAAAAAAACGCCCACATTTTTAGAAAGAGAAAGAGGAAGTAAAGTAGAAGAGGAGGGGGACCCGTTTGTTTGTTTTTGGTTTTGGCTATGTTGGGATTCGGTTACCGGAAACGCCCCTCTCATCCAACTTAACTTAACAAACATAGATCCGGTCAGTCCGTAATTTTGGCTACTTACCAGGGGTACGTACAGAATATCTGCCCGTCTTTATCGTAACTAGAATTTTTTTTTTTTAATTTATAAATTTTGTTCCCAAAAAAAAAAAAAAAGAGGTAGAGCCTGCCTGGTGTGGTGATTAAATAACTGACAAGCCGGGCATCTGCCACGTACCACCTGCCGACTGGGGCCTGCCACGTAGACAGCTACACTCCAACGCACCACCTTTACTCATTTCTCTCTCTTTTTTTATTTTTTTATTTATTTTTTATCTTTTCTCTGCCCCTGAACACTTAACAGAACAACGTGATGAGCGCGGGCCCGACGAAACACGTGTGGGGGCAGAGTGGGGGGAGAATAGGACAAATCAACCCCTGTGGCCACGTGCGAGGTGCCAGCGTGTACTTTTCTGACTGCCTGTCTAGATTAGGCTTGGTGGCCGTTGTGGATGGCGATTCTCCTTTGGTAGTTTCCTACTTCGAGCACGGTGCCGCTCTACTCTACGTTAATCCAGCTGATAAAAATCACAACCGCATTAATTTTCAAAAATCACAACGATTAACATTAATCTCACTAATCAACGGTTCAGATTTTTCAGATTTTACACAATCTGATCCTATTAAAGATAAAACTTACTCCGATTTTTTTTTTTTTTTTGGAAAAGGAAAAAATGCTGTTCATAAATCATGCCGATTTTGACAGATCCGAGATATAATAGTTTGACCGCGTAATAATTTTGAGCAATTAATAAAAATTTACAGGGAATCCATGTGATGTTGTTATCCGGAACAGGATGCAGCATTAAATTTATTATTGTAGGAGTAGGTAATTTTATGGAATATAGTAAATATAGAATTACTTTTTTTAGAAGAAATAAATATTCGGTTGATAAATAATTAAATATAACCGAGTTAATGCTCTACATCACTAACTATCTCCCTTTCATTTTCATAAAGTCTATGTGGGGCTATTATTCAATGTATAGAGATTGAATTTTTTTATTTAAGGACCACAACATTAAAAGATAGTAAAAAATATATGGAGAATAATCTCTAAATACAAATGCATGAAATTATTGGTTCAAAGCCCAAATATAAAACAATAAAAGTGAAATCTTTTTTTTTTTTTTGGGAAAAGAATCATTCCATTTGACAATCAAGATTTTGTTTTGTTATATTTAAAGTTATACATAATATCATATTATTTTAATTCATAAAATATATATTTATTGCATGACAATATCTATACCATTAAATATATACAAAGTTTAATTTAAATCTTAAAATAAATTTTCATACTTCACTATCATCATTGCAATTTGTCATGACTTCACCTACATGAATGGTATGTAATTAATTTTATTTTTTTTATTTTTTTATATTTTTGAATTTCTAAAGTAGGAATCCATATATTTGCAAGGCCGGACCGACCCAAAACCTCCCAAAAAAATTTCAAAATAAACTCTAACATTTTTACTTTTTATATCACATCAATTACTTTTAATTACTATTAAAATAAAACAAAAAGAACAGTATAAACAATTTTTTTTTTTTTTTACTTTTTTATACAAAAACATTTTTTTTTCTCACATCAATCAAATCTGATACAATACTAGTCTACTTCCTTAAGTCTATTCCTTTGCCAAACATAAGTTATTTGTATTGATAGACGTCCACATGAAAAAAATTAACTTTTTTTTTAATATATATATCCAGAAGGAAGATGAAGGATTTTAACTAGTAACTTTCGTTTCATAAGGCGTGGTTTATAACCAATTAAGCCATCACTTGAGGACATGAAAAAATGAACTTTGACTAACCAGTAATTGATGTGTGAATTGTATCGAATTCTCTTCGGTACAAATGAACTAGAAAATATATAATTAATTATAATGAAACAATATATTTTTTTCTTAAAAAAATAAAAAGATAAAAATAACCAAAGTTCAAATATAACTAAACGTATAATATCCCAATATTTTAAACGGAGAGAATACTGTTAAATTAATGACTTCTCAAACCAGTAGATGAGCATTCAATTTATCTGACTTTCACCGCGCCAGTAGTTGCTTGGAAATCAGTTTCCCTTAATTTGACAGCGATTTTACGATTCTCATAAAAAAAGATGCTTGCTTCTCAATTGTCATTACATTACCTGCCCAAGCCCACCCCACGAAACACGGAGAGAAGAAAAAAAAACACATACAAAGACAAAACAAAATATACAACTTGACACGTTAATATAGAAAAAGTAAACCAAAACTACATTTGTGTTTAGTAGTAACCGACCATTTATGTCCCAATCAAGAAAGTTGATACCAGAGCTACCAAGACACCAGAATCACCGTTTTTGGCTGATTTTGGAGGCTTTAGGGTCGGGGTATTCAAAGGTAGGCATTGGATTAGAATGAATAAAAAAAATTTATAGTATTGATTTAAATTAAAGGTACAATATTTTTATTTTTGTTGTATTTCATGTTTTTATGTAATATGTCAAATTTATATTGAATGCCCACATCCTTATAGAAATGGGGCTCTCTCCAAAGAAAGCACTTACACATTTGTTTGTTTGTTTTTTTAATTTTTATGTGGGGAGAGATGTAAAAATCTTGTAATTAAATGATATGTCAAATTAAATAGTTGCATTACTTTGTTCTTACAAGTAAAAGCTTTTACGATAAATGTTAATTTAACATAGTATCAGAAATAGAGATCATGAGTTGGAACTCTGACTACATCAATTACTCGTATTTAACCTAATAAAATAGAGTTTGAGCCTAGACAATGTTAAAGTAATGTAATTAAATTATGATTTTTTGTTGAACGAAAATTTGAGGATTTAATTGATTGAAGATCACAAGCATAAGAGTTCTTACCGAGCGAAACAAAAAGCTCTTACAGTACAAAATATAAAGGTATGCAAAAATTATAGCCACACATGCTCTGAGGTTATAAAGTTATAAATACAAACAAAAATTATTACAATCAAGTGCTATTTATGACTTCAATATTCCGCTAATCCATGTGCAAATACAGTTAAAAATCATATTTATTCCGAGCAAATTAGATCTAATACATGAGTAGTCAAATTTCCTAAAAAAATCTATTTAAACTGGTTATAAGAGATAAACCCTCAGACTTAATTATCCAGGTGGTGAGAAATAACATTTCACACCTAATTATTCATCTTCACTCATGATGGCAAATCTAGACAGAAGAAATGTCTTATTTAAAACAAAAACACAAACAAACAATCAGCAAGGGCGGCAGGCGGGGCCTGGGGAGGAGATGAATGGCACAACACGGTGAAAGGTGGACGAACGCATAACAGAGAGGCCGAAGTTGCTGATCTAGTTGGGGAACACCTACAAATATTAAAATCTTTTTTAATTTTTTTTTTTAAAAAAAAGGTGGGGGGGGTGAGGAGGAGGGAGGGTCGACAGACGACGATTAAAAATTTAACTTTTAGGATAAGTATTGATTTTGTTTACTTAAAAGTAATATTTTGTATAGGAAAATGCTAGGGATTCTTCCCGTCATTCTCTCAGTCTTACATAAAACATGATTTAAGAAAAAATAAAAGTGTGATGGTCTCCACCACTGATTTTTTTTAAGCATTAGCACCAAATTTGACGCATTAGCATCAAATTTGAGGTATTAGCACCAAATTTGACGCATTAGCACCAAATTTGAGACATTAACACCAAATTTAAGATGATCATTTCAGGTGATATCATCCCTAAAGGGTTAACCTTCCACCATTATGTTTTAGTTTTTAATCAAAAAAACAAGTTTTAAAACATTATAACCTAACTATTAACTTATAAAAATTAATCTGTTGGCAAAAAAAGGTACTACAATTTTATTTTTTTTTAAATTATATTTTACATAAGACTAAAAGAATATTAAGAAAATACTACGGGAAGAACTTTAACAAATCCCTTTTGTATATTTATATTTTAGAAAGGAAATGAGTAAATAAAGAAACATAATTAATTTAAGTGAGAGATTTTTTTTTTTTGAAGGGGAGAGATACATTATTTTAAATGAGCAGGGGAAAACCTTAAAAAAAAAAAAAAAGAAAAAAAAAAAGTAATAATAATAATAAAATAGTAAAAGAGAGGGAAGAGAGACTCTGTGATTTATAATATTAATATTATTTTGTGACGGAACCTCTCTCCTCCACTCTTTGAATCTGGCTGCATCCTGCATGGGAGTTAACGACACGACACGGCAAGTAACAGATGGGTGCGTTGATGGAAGGAAGAGGGCCACTTTGGTAGCATCCCTTTCCCCTGCCGTACGCTCAAGCAAAATTATCATCTCGTTCTAATCCACTGTATCCACACACCTTTCTATCTCTATCTCTCTCTCTCTCTCTCTCACATGCGAAGCACAGAGACAAACCTTACATGCCAATTTTTATTTATTTATACATGTCAAACCTTTAAATAAAATAAAATATATACACAAATTTAGCTTCTCATTTAAGGACACAATGTCCAAAACCTTTGTCACCTTCCGATTATGAATTTTTACAAATTTTAAAGAAATAGTAGGTTTTTAAATTATATAATTTTGACTATTTTTAAGTATTAAAATGCTTAAAAATGCCAAATAGTAAAAATATGATATATTATAATTGAAAATTGAGCTCTCTTCGTTGTAAAAAACTCTGAGCTAAAAATTATCGATAAAAATGAATAGAAAGCCTTTTTGGAAGAAAAATTCTTTTTAATTATCTTAACAAAAGGTAATATTTTTCAAACATTTTAATGCCTAAAAACGGCCTAAATTACATAATTTAAGAACTTACAATTTTTTTTTTAAAAAAAAATTGTAAAGAATCTTGATTGGTTGCCTTCAATATATCAACCTGCCAGATAAGCTTTTCATAATTTTTTTTTTTATTTAGATTCAATTTAATTATATAAAGAGTATATATTATTTTATTTATTTCATTTTGCGTAATGTAGAGTGTAGGCCATAGAAATTAGAAAGAAATGTCATGTCACAAGTAACAAGGCATAAGGCATCAACATCCAAATGTAATAACATTAGACGTTAAGCAAAATCCATGCATCATTTGAATAATTTTGTTTTCTCATGCCCACTTCAAATAATGACGTACCGGCCAAGACAATATTATAAATTACGTCCACACATTTTTCCAACTTGTCTAGCTTCTGCAGGACCATCTTCCATAATTCCCAAACTCTGCCTTCTTTGTCACTACTTTTTTTTTTTGTTCTTTTAAATTTTTTTCTTGAGCGAAAAAGACAAGAGCGACGATCAGAGCGATTATTTTGTTTGGATGTGAGAATCACAGGTACCTGTCCATTAGAAATTAATGACAAGAGAGACTTGGACAATAAGAATTGCAAGTGTTACTTCAAATTCGGTTGAGTCATAGTCAGATCCAGCCTATTTTACACTAATCAAGCACGCGAATTCTTGCTGCAGGAGTTGAATTCATACCCTAGTGTTATCTTTAACTAATGAAAATTTCCTTTTAGGTTGTGAATTGTTAAGAAATCTATTATATTTTTCAGAACCGGTAGGATGCGAAAAATAAAAAGCATACAAAAACAAGCAATAAAAAACACATAAATTTATGTGGTTTACTACTAAGGACTACTTCCATAAAGTTTCAACGAGATTTCACAATTTATTGAAAAGATATACATGAGGCGTCAGTTGCATACAAGGATACAAACATAAACAACTGTAAATAAGATCCCCAGTTGTCAATCCAAGCCTCTGCTCAATGGACTAAGCCTCAGAAGAAGAAAAAAAAAAAAATTACATTTAAAAATCTTAGGGCTTCTAGCATCAAATCGAATCAGATACAAAACCAAACTTCACTGACAGGAATAACCACCGCCCTTGATTGTTTCTTCTTTGCAACTTTAAGTTTGGTCCAGATAAGGCAGGTCCAATTGGGTAAGAAAAGTAGGTAAATGGATTCCCCATTCACCTTTTTTTTCACCTCTCTCTTTCACTCACTACCCATTATTGCTCACATCAACCACACCCCATCCACCATCCACTATCCTTTAACCACCACCCAAATAGGCAAAAACACATTAAAAAAGCAACCAAAAGTAGGAAAAAAAAAGAGGTGGTCACAACCCACAATGCATGCTTGATGTTTTGATTTGCTTTTGTGTCCAAAAGATACTAATTGGGATGGCCTCATAAATTGGGGCACTAGCATTAGTTTAAAAGAGGATCGAGAGATAGAGGGGATCATGTGTGTTTGTGCCTTCCCCCCTTTTGAAGGGCATATATTGCTTTCACTTTGAATTGTGGAGAAAGTTTGTTTATCCTTTTGTCCATTCAAAAGATTTGTGCCGGTACGCCACGTGTCATGTCCACCCCCCTCCAATTGAGATTTTGTACGATAGAAATAATAAACGCACAACTTTGGCCCCCCCCTTTTTTTTTTTGGTCTTATAAAAAGAATTTTAAAGCAATAACATCCTATATGGTCTTTTTTTATTTGGTATTTTTCTTCATAAAAATGGTCATTGTTTATAGGATGTTATTGCTTCATATATATATATATATATAAATTGACCACATAAAAGAAAAGTTGTGCCAAAAATTGTACCTTTATCATGCCTCTTTGTACAATACTTGGTGGTCCAAAATCTACACCATTATTAATGTTGGGAAAGCCATATGTAACGTCCCGATTTTTTATATTAGTCTAATCTAATTTAATGGTTCAAAATATCATTAAATGTGATATTTAATTTACTAATTTTGTTGGTATTAGGATTTTTTTTTTTTAAATAAAAAATTAGCTCTATGAAAATCCTATTTTAAGGGTGTGTTTGGCATTATGATTTCATAAACAAAAAATGTGATTTTAAATCAAATTGCAAAAAATAGATTGTTTGGAATTGTGCTTTTAAAAAATTGCGATTTGAAAATTTGTGTGCAATTTTAAAAGTTAAACTGCAATTTTAAAGGTTTCCGAACGTTTAACTATGTTTTAAAAAAATCAAATTTTCAAATCCCTATTTTTAAACCACACTTTTTAAAATTGCAAATCCAAATGGGCCCTA
Organism: Carpinus viminea; assembly: GCA_013348765.1. Classification (NCBI taxonomy): domain Eukaryota; kingdom Viridiplantae; phylum Streptophyta; class Magnoliopsida; order Fagales; family Betulaceae; genus Carpinus; species Carpinus viminea. Next base: position 32,352,541 of record CP054672.1, on the reverse strand, counting down.
AGTACTACTTTAATAGCATTCGAAAATAATATTTTTAATATTTTGGTCCCTTAAACCTAAACCATTATTAATGTTGGAAAACCATATGTAAAGCCCCAACATTAGATTAGCCTAATCTTATAATTCAATTGATCAAATATCATTAAACTGATTCTAGGGGTGATTTCCCTGTCTGGAAAGAACCTCCAGGGGCATGAGAAATCAGTTCTAAAAAAAATAAAAAATAAAATTAAGCAACTGAATTTTACATGTTATATGCAATTTTTGGGGTCATACAATATAAAATTTTCATAATAAGTGATGAAAAAGTTGTAGAACACATGCTTTGATCCATTTGGTTAGGTGTGGGCCTCAAGAGGTGTTTGTAGTTAATTGGGCCCAAACTAGTTAAGTGTATGGTTAAGCCCAATTAAGAGTTTTTTAGGGTTTGAAATTAAGAACGGGTTAGGAGAAGGTCTAGATATCATAGGCCAATCTTGGTATTTTCACTAGGAGGCCAATGAATCAATTTAAGAGTTTCTTAGAATTTTTACAAGTTTTAAAATGAAATAGACTAAAAAGCATCTTTCTAGAAGAAAAAATGTTTTCAAAAATCTAGAAAGTCTCAAACTAAAATAATATTCATTTAAATAAAACAGACTATTTTTGAAATTATTTTCCAAAACAAAATGGGATTTGACCAGAATTAAACCCTAACTATATTTTACTTAAAGAAGAATTTTTTTAAATGGGAAAAAGCCAAGGGATGTCTTTTAGTTTAGGCCAATCTTCAAACTTTGGTTGTGTTTGGCAAATCCTTTTGGCCGTGGCCATAACACTTATCAGACTCTGGATAACTACTCATAAAAATTGCTTGTGAAAACTCTGAAAATATATACCTTTGGATATAATTTCCATTTAAATTTTTTTTTTTAATAAATAAATTTTTATGGTTTTCTTATACTTTATAGTTACTGTGGGGAAGTTATTGTACTAGTTCCCATTTCTCATATGCTAGAAAGCTAACTTGTGATGGAATTGGAATGAATTGGTTATCTTAAGTAAATAAAATTAAGCACCAATTAACGATTTCTTGATGATGATTAATCTTCCAAAATCTACCCAAAGTTATTAGGATTTATTTATAAATCCCATTCTTATTTGGGGGTCTCTTTTTTTTTTTTTTTAATTCATATAAAAAAAAAATGTGGTGAGGGCTTTTAAGTGGAGTCCAAGCAGTTGAGGGCTGCCAGACCGACTTTGAAGGGCTTAACAGCTAAGTAAACATTTGGAAACACCGACGAAGGCCTCAAACCACTGAAACCAACCCAATATTGCTAAATTACAACGGGTAGAAGGGTAACGGTAATATTCTCTCAGCCCAATCCAATGTGAGTCCACTACCCAAAAGCAATTAAATTTGAAATTTAAAGTAAAAACATTTAATGGACAACGGCTAGTTGGAAAACTACTGGAACCCAAGAAGACCTAAAAGACCAAACCAATCCTTCACCTCTGTATATATAGACGGAGCGCCATACTTTGAACAACATAGAAAGTGCCCTTTTTTCATTCTTCTATTTCTTTCTTTCATATGTGCATTCCGAAGTGAAAGTTTCCCAGAAAAACCAAGCCTTGTCTTGTCTTTGCCCTTTTTCTGTTTGATTTTTTTGTTTGCAAATTTTCTTTGTCGGAGGAAGATTTCTTGTAATCTTTGAGCAAGAAAGTGAAATATTCTTGCACTTTTGAGGCAAGAAAATCACTGGGTTTGTGTTCTTGGAGCAATCTTGCAATCTCGGAGCGATATTTTTCTGTGTGTTTGTCTTCTTGAGAGGAAAGTTTTCAGCCATGATTTTTTCTGACCGGAAATCGGTTGATCGTTTGCCCAAGAAAGGGGACATGCATGGTAGTTGCAAGAACCCCTTTTCTTCGTGCCCAACACAATCGGCTTCTAGTGTTATTAGCGAGGATGGACTAGCGGATGAGAAGCCACGGCTTGTTTTCAAGATCAAATTGCCTCCATCCCAAAACAAAGGAGAAAAGCCTTGCGAAGTTAGCGAGGACAGAGCGGATGAGAAGCCGGTACCAACGTCTGCAAGCGGCACGAATATTGTTGAAGAGAAACCACGGCTTGTTTTTAAGATCAAACTACCACCATCTCTCAACAAAGGGAAAAAGTCTTGCAAAGAGAAGAATGATGGCAAGGATGAGAGATTGGCACCCACAACTTCCGGCGGCAATTGCATGAGAAATGGGTACCCTTTCAAGAAACCTATTTCTCGCTGCCCTACAAAATTTGCCTCAAGGGTTGCTACCAAGAAGCCTTTTCCAACACCTTCTACTGTTGCAAAGAAATCTTGTCATGTTACGAGGGCTATCAAGTTGCCTACACCAAGCACCAAAGGGATAGAGTTGAATGGCAAGAGTGGAGGGCAGAGTGATCCGAAGAGCGCCATGGATGACAAACTGGCACTGATGCCTTCCAGTGGAGGGAAGAAAGAGAGACGTGTGATCAAAATAATCAAGTCATCTGCACTGCGCCAAAACAAGGAGGAACAGTTGAATACTCGAAAGGTGGCATTGCAAAAATCAGAGTCCACTAATGAAAGCTCAACTCTAGCAAAGACCACAGAGAAGAGTCGTTCGAAAAATGTCCAAATGGATGAGAAGGCGTTAGAGTTGAAACTTGAAGCCTCGAGAAGGAAGCTACATCAGAGGTACCAACAAGCTCAAAATGCCAAAAGGAAGATCGAATTGATGGATTTCAAGGACATCCCTAAGCCTGAGAATGCTCCTAAGCGATCCAAGAACCAATACAGACGTTTATAGATTAATTTTGAGGATCTCATTCTCATGTTTACTTGTTCTCCATCATCTGGGTTTTGTACAAAAATTGAGTTACATCCTGTAATGTGTAAGGGAACAAGTTACTATCTTGTGTAGTCATTCTTTTCAATTAAGTAAATACTTTGATCTTTTTGTCTATATATGGAATTAACTGACCTTGATATGTTTCCTTAATATGTGCAATATATTGGTTTATCAAAAAACATGTCCAGTTTCCCAAGAAAAACCTCATCAGATTTGTTCAAAATCGAAAATAGTATTTCATTCCATTACTACATAACAGTAACATGCAGTCTGGTTTGTGAACCTTTATCTAGCAACATCCGCGAGTCTTGTAGCGTCTTCTCTTGATCATCTTGATTTCAGAACATCTTTATTTACGTTAACCTTATTCACAGCTAGGCAGAGTTGTTGGCAATGGCCATGGCCATGGCCATGGCACCAGCTTCAGTGAGAAGGGGAACAAGCTAACCTTCCTGGTACTTCTCTATAACCACTACATCAACAGTAAACAAGAAAATGAAACCATTTGATCAGTCCACTCTGCCAGAGCAAACCAAATATTACGTCCATTGCCTTCAAACAGAAGGTGAATCAAAACTTAAAGTCCTAAAAAAAATACAGCTCTGAAAAAATACAAGTGTTGTTCAGCTAAGATGTTAGTATTGATCTTGCAGGAAGGAGTATATGATAGAAATTGGACTAGGATTAAACTTCATAATTTTCTAATTAGCATCAAAGTTGGAGTCATACCCTCAAAAACTTCAGATTTTTTTGGAAAATATATTACATTCTTTAAAGAATAGCTATTCCTCTCATTTTTTTTATTGCTTTATTTTATGTAAGAAATTGGTCATTTTTATGTGAATAACTATTCCTATGAACAAATCTATACCAAATAAAAGAATGACTATTCTATAAGAGTAACATTATATTATGTGGGTATTAGGGTATATTATGCAAATCAAATGAGCCCTTATTCTTTTCTTTTAGTACTAGGAACACCAACTCCAACCAGCCGGGGACTCAAATCCGAATTATTATCATCTTTTAATATCGAGAAATATTATGTGCTTTTCTAGTGTTCTTATGGTATCTTTCCAACTGTGATGTAACTTTTAAAATCACTAATAAATTAAAAATAAATAATGATAATCTCAAATTCAACGATGATTTTAAAAGCTACATCATAGTTAAAAGGATACAAAAAAAACACTAGAAGAACACTTAATATTTTCCTTTAATATAAATATGCAATAAAGTGATTGCTTCTTAAATCTGTTCATTTCTTTTTGTAAGTCATTTTTTAATATACATATTTTCTCTAAATACATGTAAATCCATTGAAAGAACATATATGTTTATTCATAAAATAATCAAGCTCAGTTGAAACATAAATATCATGTTTTTAAAGTAGATCACAAAGCCTCGGTCAAATGCTACCTTTTTATACATCAAACTACTAAAGTATATAAAAAATGCCACTTTTTTATTATATTTATATAATACTCATATTCTCTTAAAAACCAAGTCACCATCTTTCCTTTTTAATTTTTTAACAGTTTTTAAGAGAATAAGGTTATTATAGGAAATATAATAAAAAAGTTTTTTTTTTTTTTTACACATCATTTTAGCATACTTTAAACTTTATGGGACTATTTCAAATGGATTTAGTCCACCTATTTCACTCTTTCAACGACAAGGGTAGCTTTAGGTGATGTGGCAGCATGAGGTGTTGCCAAGTGGCAGTTGGACAATGAGTTTCAGGTCAGATTTGGAATTGTCTTCGAAACTGGATTCTTATAAAAATTTTCCACTTGGTATAGAGTCTCAAGAAAAGCGCTAGGAGCTTTCATTTGACTTATTTCGTGTTCGTTTGACCTAGTTTGCGTCCATTTAAAGTTTTAAGGTCAAAAGTTATTTTATCACTTAAATAACACCTTAAAACTTTATTAGAAAATTCCCAAATTTATGTGGTATGTCTAGAAAACTTATAAAATTTTAATGATAATATTTTCTTAGCATCATCATCAAGTTTTATAATTAATTTAAGAGACTTAAACTCACCGGGTGTTACAAAATATGTTAAATATGAATACTTTGATAGTTTGCATAATCTGGGACATGATTCTATGACTTATATGATATGTGTTTTGACTATAATATGAGCTCAAGAATTTGATAACATGAGCATGAACGATGAAACACATTGAAAACCTATGGTATCAAGGCACGGGGATGGTCCCAGTGGTGATGAGTATAAGTCATACTATTATGGGAATTGGGAAATAACCCTCATGAAAACACTAAACTTGAATAATATGATGAAGTATGAAAACAATGACAAAGGCATGGTAGCCTGGTCTTACTTTGTAAATGACACAAATAGTTGCAAACAAAGCAAGAACTATCTTGGTTTTGTAGATGGCATAAGTAATTGCAAGCAAATCAAGGACTAACCTTACTTTGCAGATGGGCACAAGTAATGGCAAGAGAAGTAAGGACGTGGACAAATTGTATACATGTATTGATGGAATACGAAAGTTATATACATGACAATGATGAACCATGAGCATGCATGACATAATGTTTCATGCTGATGATTTTGTTTTAAGTGGGATTTTGCTAGACGTAATAGTGTGCATATGTGACATATGCCAGGCTTGGTAAGCCACCTAGAGCATTCATGAAGTTGGGATAAACATCTACATATAAAGGAGAAGTGTTAGGGAGTCAAACAAATAAATTTAGAAAAAATTTCAAATAGATGTGGCAGACAAGGGAGAGAGAATTGCATTTTTTAATTAAAAAAACCCTTGCCACGTCTGTTTAGAAATTTTTCTTGGTTCATTTGTTTGGCTCTCTATCACTTCTCCATATAAAGTAGAATAATAATAGAAGTATGACTTTTGTCTCCCTTATGCCTTCCTAAAAATGATGTAACTTTTAAAATCATCAAAATCTAATACTAATAATTTCAAATTCAATGATAATTTTAAAAGTCATATCACAATTCAAGGGAGACAAGCAAAGATGAAAGGAGGGGGGACTGGATGGGGCCATGGTCAGAATTTGAGTAATTTTTTATTAGGTCAGAATTTGGGAGAATTTTAGTAAGAAGTTAAATTCCTAAAATTAATTTGGGGCTTTTGTGTAGTGAATTTCTATGTATGATTTAAGATCCAGGTTGTTAGATTAATGGGTTGAAAGCTTCAATTTTACTATTGTTAATAGAATGGATATAAACCCTAATTTGATTAATATGAATTAAATTAGGGTTTTTGATATGTGAACACTAGGATTGTTAACTGGATGTGTTAATTACATTTAAAGTGTTAATTAATCCTAGACTTTCTTGAGTTCAATGGATATTGATGCCTATGGGATTTAGGTTCTAATATGTCATATTAGAATCATATTGATTATTGTATATGAATATGACTATTATAAATTGGGGATAAGTTGCTAGATTAATGGAATAGGAAGAGAATAATAATTATAGGGTTAAAGTGTAATATTTAACTTAGAGTCTCTATGTGATAATTATGTTATTCATGTGAGTTTGTTCATTGTTAACCTACGCATATTTTTTCTTTATTTTCTAAAGATGAAAAATGATCATATAAATTTATTTGTAAATGACGAGAAAGTCAAATACAATACTTGACTATTTCAAAAGAAAAAATGCACAAAGTTTATTGGAGTTTAATCATTGATTGCGTGTCACATATGAGAATATTATGTTAATCAATGAGGTGCAAAATAACTCAATGTAGGTCGTACTTTTTTAGGATTGCACTCTAAGCTCAATTCCTTATCTAAGTAGTCTTGTAATTTGAATATTATGATTATTCAATATTGAGAATATTGTTTGTTAGAATTTAAACATTTAATTGGAGAATATGACACAATTTTAAGACTCAATTCCTTGTTGTATTTAAGTACTAGGGAAAAGAAGAAAAAAATAGAAAAAAGTACCAGTTCATTACATGTTACAAAAAAAAAAAATCCTAATAACCAAAAAAAAAAATAATAATAAATTGCTTTGGTCCCCTCCCATAAAACTTTATGGCTCCATTTGTGTGTGGACTAGACAAGACTTGTAGAATCCCCAAAATTTTTTTCTCAAAATCAATCTCAACATTTTTACTTTTTATATCACATCAATCATTTTTTTATCACTTTTCAAATAAAAAAATCATTACAAAACAAAAAATTTCATTTTTCTATACAAAACATTCTTACTTTTTTTCTCATATCACCAAATCGATACAAGATTCGACTTTCTCAAATTCACCCATTTCCAAACACATGGCTCAAAGAGACAAAAGTTTCACTTCTACTATTGATACTCAAGCCTGTTGGAGTTTGTATTGAAAAACTAATAGTTAAAATAAAATTGAGTGCCAAAATAGTTGGAAATGCTCTTTGGAGATGAGATCTAATTAAACAAGTTTATGCTCGGGCTGAGTCAATGGGCTCGGTTAGATTTGCCTGACTCTAACCCAAACCCAGACATTAATGCGGGTCAAGTTTAAAAATCCAGGTAAGGCTGCCCGCTGTCGTGTATCTCCTTCTAAAGTTCTAATCTCTCTCATTTTCGTAGATTACGATATGCTTCTCCTTCTTTCTCATCAGTCGGTAGCAACAATGGCAGCATCCGCTATGCTATCCGGCGCCTGCTTGGGAACTGAGTTTATCAGCGAGTTTCGGCAACTGGGTCGTGTTAAATCGAAGTTCTGTGAAAGACGCAGAAAGCTTTTCAGGTGCTCATGTATGAATGAGCATAATTTTCCACACAAGTGCATCTGGAGAGTACCCAGGAAAACAAACTTTATTTTCAAGTCAAGGGACTCGTCTTTGGTTCTGGCCTTAGGCAACGAGGTAAAAGATAGTTTTTTATATTCTCTCTCTCTTCCATACTTGCATTTCGGTTCGTTTTGGTTTTGGTTACTTTGATTCACGTATGCTCTGTTTGGTTGCTAAGAGACAGAAAACTGTGGACAATGAAGGAAAATGAGTTTCGGTTTTCTTTGGTAGCTGATAATGTTTTGTATTGCTTTGGGTTTTAGGATATGGGAGCACAACTCATCTAAGCTTCAGTAATTTGGCCGAGTTTAGTTACATAAACGCTGTTCCGGTGTTGAGAAAACTAAGGAAAGTGTAAAAAAGAAAAATTCACTGAATCTTATGGTTAAAGTTGTGGTCTTAGTTGTTGAAAAAATATTTTAATGATCCAAAAGTTTTTGTTTAATCCGAAAATTGAGCAGCAATATCAAAAATATTCTAGCAACCTAATATTGATCAAGCATTAGAAATTGATCGGGAGCAAGGAACGAGCTATAGAATCACACAAAACCCTTTATCTTTAAAATTTAATCTGTGCCTCCATGAGTTCTTGACTCGGTGCAAACAGTATCCCAACATGCAGCCTCTGAGGACTATAGCATCTTCCTCCATTAGGACGCACTCCTAGTTTGAAGAACCAAATGAACAACCATCTATGAGCATTCCTTGCTAATGGAAAGCTTGATTTTGTGTGAAAGCAAGAGAATTTATCAACGGGTGGTTATTGGTATGTAAAACCCTTTTATTCCATCTTGGCCTCAAGCGTGGCCTATTTCGATATGTTTCAACTGTTCTGACCTTTTTTTGGCTTATTTCGACCAGAAAAGGATTTTCCATATGGTATGATTTTAGAAATGCGTTTAACATGAATTTTTGGCCTAAGTAGCAGAGGTAAGTTCAGCTTTAGTGAAAACCCACTTGATGGACATGCCAACGGTGTAGCTGTCTTCCTGTGGTATGAGAGAGTGTTCTACTGTTGTAAATTCTGATCATGTATCTTTCTTTCTACTTTGAAATGGAGGAAAACGGTGAAAAGGTGAGAGAGAGGGTCAATCTAGCTTGGAATCTAAAAGCAATGAACCTACATTTTTGTGGAATTATGGATCGGGCAATGCCCGCCTTTGCCCCGCTATGACAGAGTGTTCATAGACATTATTTTTATGGATATTCCTATTGCAGGAAGGAACTTTTATGTGGTCAAATAATCGGGAGTAGCCATCTTGGTCTAGGATTGACAGGTTCCTGGTTTCTGCAGATTGGGAAGCCAAGTGTCCTGACTTGGTGCAGAAAAGGTTTCTTAGACTTTGCTCTGACCACTTTCCTATTCTTCTTGATGGTTGAGGCATTTAGGGTGGAGAAGATATTTAGGATAAAAAATATGTGGTTAAAGACAGAATTTGGATAGAGTGCATTTGTGGTGGATGTCTTATCATTTTCAAGGCTCCCCGAATATCTCTTTGGCTTGCAAACTTAAAGCCTTGAAAGCCTTAGAGCCTGAAATGAGCATGTGTTTGGTAATGTAGAGAACCAAAAAATAAAAAACCTCTTGGATGATTTACATGTTTTGGATGGTTTGGAGGAAGAAAGATCTTTATGAGGAAGAAAAGTTGTGGAAAGACAAAATCATTGGTGATTTAGAGAGGGTTACTACACTGGAGAAAATAAGTTCAGGGTAAAAAATTAAGGGCGCTTTGGTTGAGAGAGGGAAACAAATGTACAAATCTTTTCTATCATGTGGCCAATTTGAATAGGAAAAATAATTCTATCAAATGGTGGTCAATGGTTTAGTTACTTTGGATTAATATGTGATCAGGGATCACATTGTGCATTTCTATAACAAGTTGTTTTCAGAACAATTTAGTTGGCTGCCCAAGCTATATGGCCTTTCTTTTAACTCCATTGATGAGGAGGAATCCACTTGGTTAAAGCGTTCATTTAAGGAAAGTGAGGTTTTGGAGGTGGTGAAATGTATGGACAGGGGATAAAGCATGGGGCCCTAATGGTTTTACTATGGCTTTCTTCGAATCTTGTTGGGATGTGACTAAAGAAGATGTTATGAGGGTGTTCCATGTGGGGAGCAAGTTTGAAAAAAGCCTCAATGCTACTTTCATCTACGGCTGGCAATTCGTGCTGGCTTGTCGGGTTTGTGTTGAGTCGACTCATGGGTCAACCTAAATACTACTCATTTAGTTAAAAGGCTTATACACTTCAACCCCAACACGACCCATTTAAATAAGTTGGTAACATGATAGGACCAACACAACTCATTAAATAAACAAGTCGTGTTTGGTTGACCCCAACCGACTCGCATAACACATTTAATAAATAGGTTGTGTTGGGTTGACCCAAACACAATTCCTTTCAACCTAAATATGAATTTAAATGGAAAAAAAAAAAAGGAATTTTAATTTATGTGAATTTTACATAAATTTTTGAATTAAAAATGGATTTTATATAAAAATGAATTTGTATGAATTTAACCTTTTAGGGTTTTATTTTTTAATTTAAAAAATATATAATTTAATTTATACAGGTTACGCGAGTCACCTATGCATTAAGCAAGTTGACGGATTAACCTGTTTATTAAACGAGTTAATTTGGGTCAACCCAAATTGACCCAAACCCAATTATACAAAACCCTAACCAACTAATTTTGTGTTGGGTTCATGGGTCGTGTAAAAAATTATCAACACTACTTTCATTGGTCTCATTCTGAAGAAACCCAAAGCTGTTGATGTTAAAGATTTTCAACCAATCAGCCTTGTGAATGAAGTCTACAAGATAATTGCCTAAGTCCTAACCACTAGATTGAAGAGGGTTGTAGAGAAGATCATTTCGAAGCCCCATAATGCATTTGTCAAAGGTAGGCAAATCCTAGATCTAGTGAGCCAGGTGTTCTTTGCAAATTGGATATTGAGAAACTATGATCATAACCGGGAGTTCTTATTATACCTGTTGAGGAGGTGTGGCTTTGGTGAGAAATGGTGGAATTGGATAGCACTTGTATTTTTTCAGTGCACTTTTTTGTTTTGGTGAATGGCACCCCAACTAGTTTCTTCAGCGTCCCTCGTGGTTTGAGATAGAGTGATCCTATTGGGATCTTGTACATCATATGCAATAGCACAATAATCCCAATAATTGCTTCATGAGAACATGGATAGGTCATGCTTTAAAATAAATCGCAAAGGAGAAGCATCTTACTTGTGAATTGTGCTACTCAGCTTTTGGGCTGATTTTGTTTTCTTCTTTCCTTCTCCAAGAAACACAGCCTATAGGGGATTTTAGAACCTTTGGATCTTCTCCTCAATGATTGAATATGACCTACAGAGTGGGCTCTCAATTCAAAGTGTGTGAGTGCATCTTACACCTTCACAAGCTTCTCTTTTTATAGTCACATATAGGGTCATGGAAGATACTAGAAACCCAGCCTCCACCTCTTGTGAAACACGGCCACTAGGGAGAAAAGTAGGAAACCGTAGCCACATGTGTCACATGCCTATCCCAAGGTTCTAGAAGCTTATGTCATCAGGTCAATTTTCATCAGCTTGAAGAGAGACCTAAAGAGAAATAAAACAGTAGCTCCAATAGTTTTATGACACGTCATCTTATGACTTGTCATAAAATACTATTAACTATAATTGATTTCACTAAACAATTATAATTGCACTCTAGTTACTTATTTTTTTGATCATGCAGTTAATTCCTTTGACTATGCTTAGATTTTACATTTGACTCCTCCATGAAATATTCCGTAGTGAATTAAAGTCGTAAAATGACTGGTCACTTTACTTCACTACATATCCTTGAGTACCAAATTTAATCACTTAAATATTTTTGTACTTGTGAAATCTCATTTCACCATGTATATAATTATTTTAGTAAAACTCACTAAATCTCCTGTTAGAGATTAAGAATAATTAATTCTATTAAATATATCTTAAGGGGATATTTCTTATCACTTTGATTTAATCAAGTGAATTAAAATTATAAAATGACTGGTCACTTTACTTCACAATATCTTGAGTACCAAATTTAATCACTTAAATATTTTGATTGTGAAATCTCATTTCACCATGTATATAATTATTTTAGTAAAACTCACTAAATCTCCTGTTAGATTAAGAATAATTAATTCTATTAAATATATCTTAAGGATATTTCTTATCTTTGATTTAATCAAATATTGAGAAGTAATATTATATGTGATCATATCAAATGGAATGCCCAATTCCATTATTGACTACTAACAATAATTTATAAATTGCAAGGTTTATGGTTTGAGATCTTCTATGTGATAATTTCATTACTTACACCTTAAACCATATTCAATGCAACCTATGGACCTTTACATGTATATAATAAATAAGAATCATAAATAGCATATATGCCCAATGCTCATTAAATAAAATAGTGAATAAACAACTTTATTCAATTTAAACTAAAATGTCATTCATGGAAATTGGACTTTAGGTATAAACCTCAATAGATCATTGTCTCCTTTGCTAATTGTCATCATTATGGAGGCTCTAAGTAAAATGCTATCTGTTTTTGTAGATGGGGCTTTCTCTTAAGCTTTTCTGTGAGGTCAAGAAACTGTAGTGTGATTCATATTTCCCATCTTCTGTTTGCAGATCATTCCGTGTTTTTTTGTGGCAAACCTAGAACATTTGCGCTTGCTGCATGCCTTATTCTTATGCTTTAAAGTTGTCTATGGTCTGAAAATTAACCTTACCAAGTCAGAATTGGTTCCTGTGGGTAATGTTAGCATTGCTGATGGCCTAGCCAGTATTATGGGATGCACGGTGTCTTCTTTGCCTATAAAGTATCTTGGCCTTTAATTGAGAGCTCCTTTTAAGGCTAGGGCTATTTAGGATGGGGTTATTGAAAAGATTGAGCGTTGTTTAGCCAGGTGGAAGAGAATGTACTTGTGTAAGGGTGAGAGGATTACCCTCTTAAAGAGACATTGTCCAATTTGACCATGTATTTTTTTGTCTCTTTTCCCTATTCTTGTTGCTGTTGTCAATTGCACAGAGAAGCTTCAATGGGATTTCTTATAGGGGGAATGGGCAATGAGTTCAAATTCCACCTAGTAAGTTGGTATAACGTTTGCTCTCTGATCTGGGAGGGAGGGTTGGGATTTCGAAACTAGAGTATTTTGAATTGTACTCTTTTGCGAAAGTGAATTTGATGATATGTGCATGAAAGAGAGACCTTGTGGAGAGTTGTAGTGAATGCTAAATATTGCAGCTTGTAGGACAGGTGGTGTTCCAGTGAGATCCATGGGTTGTATCGGGTGAGTTTGTGGAAATATATCAAGAAGGGTTGGAGGCAGTTTTTTAGTCATACCATATTTGGGTTGAAAGATGGCTCCAAAATTTGATTCTAACATGACAAGGCAGATTGTTTGCAGTAACCCAATGATTCCCATCAATGGAATGTAAGCCTTTATCAGAGATGCAGACGATAGAGAGATAGATGTCTTTGCTTTGTTTTTCAACTTTTTGTATGAGACAAGGAGATGAAGATAATCTCCATTGGGTACCCTCCAAGGGAGGGAAGTTTGACATTAGATCATTCTATAGTGTCCTTGTACCTCATGATAGTACTTCCCTTCCCATGGAAGAGTATATGACGGAAATAGGGTCCGTCTGAGAATGTCGTTTTTTTTGCTTGGACAACCACCCTAGGGAAGATCCTCGCCCTAGATAACCTTAGAAAACTAGATGTTATTGTGGTTGACTGGTGTTGTATGTGTAAGAAGAGTGGAATCATCTCTTGCTTCGTTGTGAAATTGTTAGTGCCTTGTGGAGTGCCATTTTCAGTTGGGTTGGTTTAGCTTGAGTTATGCCTAAGAGAGTAATAGACCTTTTCACATGCTGAAAAGGGTTGGGAGGCAGTCTTTAGAATGCAACTGTGTGAAGGATGGTGTCGTCTTGCCATTTGTGGTGCATTTGGAGAGAAATAAATGATAGAAGTTTTGAACACAGTGAGAGTCCAGTGGCAGAACATAAGTCTTTCTTTTTCAAAATTCTTTATATTGACAGCTGCTCTAGAGTTCTTAGTTTTCATGATTTCCTTGACTTGTTTTCACTTTCTAATTAGGTGTATTCTCATGTATACTCCCTGTGTACATGAGTTGCACCTTTGTGCTTTTAATGATATTTTGATTACTTATATAAATGTAGAAATTGATCTTTGTTAGTCTATATGGTATTGATAACTTTGGTTTCAATTAGAAATTGATCTTTGTTAGTCTTTGGTTCTATAATGATATTTTGATTACACCAATCAGTATGGTATTGATAACTTTGTTATGGACACAGACCTGTGGCATTGACCCATGGAGTTGCCGTAATCTAGGGAGAACCTGGCGATTGATGAAGGTTTAACGGATATCCTCAAAGCATTGACTCTTTTTACTTTTTGGATGAGTGAGTGAATGGCCTCAAGGGGGAGGGTGATATTTGAGACAGTAGCTTTGTGTCGTGTGTCATGGTCCCTAGCCACATGTGCTATCTTTTGGGGTTGAGCATTGAATTATTTTATGAGATAGGCTAAGTGTAAATGCCTTGCCCGGAACTGATGGCTCCGCCTTGGGTTAGAAAACTTAAATGCCATCCTTACTAATTGTGTTAGTGAAGGCCCCTTTGTTTTAATGTAGAAATTGATCTTTGTTAGTCTATATCTGGGCGCCCATTGAGATAGGATGAGTCTGGTTGTACGTGATACTTGAAAGGAGTCTATAATTTCTTAGCACATGATCTAATATGGATAAACTCATTTTGGTTTTCTTCTACAGTATTCTTTTTTGTGGGGACTAACAGAAGCTGCTTTGTGCCTTAAAATTCTATCGAGTAAAAAAATGATATGATTCAATTTGTGTGATATATTTGAGTGCTCCCTTTTCCTAGTTTATGACAGTGGGATCTGAGCTATGCAATTACATGCTACTCGATAAAACGCATATAAAAACATCTAGTAAGTTGGAAGAAGCTTGATTAAAAACTTGTATGTAGAACTATTGTACAGAAAACTTAGAGCAGATGTGGAAGATTCATTTGTCCTTTTTTTTGGTCTAAATTTGTCCCTAAAATTTGAAATCCCCTATGTTTCCTTAGTTTTTTTTTTTGAAGGGGTTGATGTTTGATGTTTTCTTCACCAAGGATGGTTGATTAAAGTTTTTTGTGAATTGTAATTATTTATGCTTCTGTGTATGTGATGCTAGAAAGATATCTGTTCTATGTACCTTTGCACTCATGGATGTAATTGTTTGCCTTGAAGCTGCATCAGTGATACTTGAAATATATTTTGCAGAATGCAAGCGAAAATACAGACGATATGTATGATGACTTGCTTAACAAATTTGGAAAGGTGGTATTCAAGAGTAACGACCAGAAGCCTCACAGTGCAGAGGTAGATGATGATGCCGAAAGCTTGTCATGTAAGCTCATTTTGCAATCAATTGAAAGCAAAATACCTACCAGTATCACAAATGACATAATGTTGGCCTCTCATTCATAACTTGGGGCCTTATTATGGATTCTGACCGATATCTGGCCTCCTCTTCTTGGTTTAACTGAATATTCCACTACTTACTATATTACTCAATGGGAATTCTCCATAGAAAAATATGTACAAAAGTCATTGTGCAAATCATGTTATCTTCCCAACATTTAGAGAAAAAAAATAACGGAAGAAGAAGAGGAAGAAAGAAAAAACAAAAAAGAAAGCAATTACACATTGAGATTTGTATATACTACCCCCAGCCTACAGTTTCAATTACTGTCTCCTTATAGTGACTGGTAAGCTGCCTGGATTACTAATTTACTACTCATTTTATCTCCCCCACACTATCTATCATCTAGCACCCTCTCCAGGATATATATATATATATATAGGTAATCAATCTAAAAAGTGTACCCCTAAGTTGTAACATCTATTAGGAGAAAAATGAGTAGCTCACATAGAGTAGGTGATTTATAAAAATAGTAATGAGTGTTAAATCCCACATTATATAGTTACTAGGTCAAACGGGACTTTATAAAGAATTCTAGGGAAGCTCCAAATTAATTAGTCCTTTTGGGGTAATAGCACAAATGTGGCTAATTTTTTCCTGTCGTTTTAATGGTATCAGAGTCACCTAGTAACACCAGGTCATGTGGTACTGGAGCACTATATGACATGGCCCAAATAGAGCTTTAAGAGGGGGAGTTTGTAACACCCTAGTCCTATATTGAGAGGATGAGGTATAATCCGTTTATAAAGATAGTCATAAGTGTTAAGTTCCATATTACTTAGTTACTATGTGAAATTGGACCTTATAAAGAATTTTGGAAGGCTCCAAATTGACTAATCATTTTGGGGTAATAGTGCAGATATGGCTGGCACTTTTCTCAGGATCGTTACTTTAAGTACACATGAAGTATATAAAAGGAACACTAAAAATGAAAAAAATAGAAAGAACAAGCCACCCGTAGAAACCTAAAGTAACGGAACTACAACAAACTACCCACAAAAGAAATCCTAAACCCACAAAAGAGACCTAGGCTTCATCATCACACTAAGAGAACCTCCAGGATATATGCTTGCCCCAAGCATGAAATAAATAAATTTCTCAAACTCCCAAAATCACACGAAGATAGAATGGTCCCTGAAATGCAAGTCTCCTTTGGAATGATATGGAGCAGGGAAGTGATGAATACTTCAGATGCTATTTCTACACTGGAGTAAGCTGAATTCTGATCATGAATGGTTTAGCATATTGCCATTCTGCAACATTTGCACCTTGTGCGAAGATTGTTTACTCAAACTTCCATCTAAGTTGTAACTGGGAATCTGAAATGGAAAAATACATTTTCAAGTTGCCTCTCCATTTCACCTTGCTGGTGAGGTAACATTTCATTAAGTATTTTGGTTCTAGCTACTCTCTTCTCCTCTTTTCTATCCTGATGACATGATATTCTCTTGAGGAAAAGAAGCGATTTTTATGATCTTCTGTTCACAGTTCTCCTCTATTAAATGAGGTGTGCTGGGGAGTGGCGGCTATGTCAAATTTTTATCAATTTTTCCTTCATTTGAATTCTTTGTTATAGAGTTGATGTACACTAATTTTATTCGATCTTTATTGTTAAAATGCTGAAAGCAGAAATAAAAGCGATATACCCCACACTACCAACTTAAACCTGTTTCTTGCTGTCTCTGTAGTTGCTGTGGCAATGGCTACGGTTGCAAGTGAGGTGAAGGCAGCTGATATAAAGGTCCTCTTTGTGAAGCCTCTTGTGTATTGGACTCGATTTTTTATCATTGCCACAGCGTTCTCTCGCCCTCAGATTGATGCTATTGGGTACTGCTCCAACTTTGACGATGATCTTCATATCTTTTGTTGGGGTAGCCTAATCATGGTTCAGTGTTTTCTATCAATGCTTTAACTGTCATGTTTGCCTTGCTCTGCAATGTAGATCAAAAATAAGAGATCTAGCTGAGACGAAGTATGGGAGAGTTCCAACTGGGGACACAAAACCCAACTCATGGACCTTGTTGGACTTTGGTAAGTGATCTTGCATTATAATCCTCAGCTCTTGTCCTTTGTGATGTTAAGAAGAAAGAAAATTCTTGTTACCATTGGTTGTGACCATGAGCTTTACCACCACTTTGGTTTGAGTGGAGGATTTCTTGTGCAGTCTCATTTCATTTGACCTTTACTTGTACATGTTTTTTTTCACTTCACCACTATCAAGTCTGCTGCAACATCTGTCACAGCTGAACAGCCATGTCATTTTAGATTACAAAAAAAAAAAAAAAAAAAAAGTCTAGTTGATATGTAAGTAACTATTGCTTTTTTGATATTTGGGGTGGTGTTAATAATGTTTTTTTTTTTTTTGTGGACACATCCATAAGCAACTGAGATTTATCTCTCTAACAGGGCCTATTTTCAGTGCTCCATGAATGTCACCTTTGCACTAAACTCAATCATATCAATATACTCAATATAAAATCTTTTCGTTCTGTGTAGATCTTCCTTGTGAACATAACGTGTCCTTTTCCTTTTCATTAGTAAGCTGGACTCTTAGATGGCATCCCTTGGTTGTTATATTGTTCATTAACCAACCTTTTGATCAGTGCTTGATTGTCTTTGCTTTAAAAAGAGAGAATGGTACGATGTATGATCTGGAAATAAATCCACTTTATCATTTCTATCACTGAATTTCTCTTGCTGCCTCCTTGCTGATTTTATGCTATAAGTGATCATGAACATAGATGTGTACCTGCATTTTTTATGAAAAGGATATGGGCAGTGGCTACTTTGTTCGCAAAGTGAATTATATAAGTTCCAAACTATTTGAAATGTGTATTTTCAACTGATACAGTGCATTTATCTATAGTTTATTTGGGATATTTATAGGCTTCTTGCAAGAATTGAAAAAATAGATCTATTGTTAAACCTTGGTCAAGCCAGTGAAGTTCAGGCCTTGCTGCCTGCTGCTAGCAGAAGATAATAAGCACTTGGGGTGTGCTGCTTAGAATTTTGGTCATTGTTCCAACTACAATTGATTTACCTGCTGAGAATTTTGGTTTGCAGTTGTAAACATTCAGGTAAACTGTTGTATTGTCTTGGTGACAGGTGATGTAGTTGTCCATATATTTCTTCCGCCACAAAGAGCTTTCTACAACTTGGAAGAATTCTATGCTAATGCAACACCCATTGAGCTGCTTTTTGATAACCAACCACCATTTCGCAGTTGACAAAGTTATGATTTGCCCAGTCAAAAAAGCTTATGCCAATGGATACAGTTTTTGACAAGCTTTTCACAAAGCTTGAAACAAGGCTGCAACATTGCTGATTGTGATTAGTGGCCACAGCTTGCTTGCATGAGATGATCGGCAATTGTCAGTGAGTAATTAGTAGTAAATTTTTTATCCCGACTCCAGCTCCTGTAAAGATGAATTCATTATTATTTTTAGAGTAAAATTCCATTTGATTCCAATTCGATTTTTTTTTAATAGATAAGTTTGATAAAAATTAAGTCTAGTCAATGCAAAATGACACTATTTTGTACATGAGGGTGCAATCTATCTGGTTACAAAGAATTAACCAGGGGCAAGCAACACCCATTACATTAAATGGCAAAAGAGGCCTTAAATTTCAACCTTTTAGGATGAGCATTGAAGATTGAGAATCAGTAGCCAAAATCTTGCTATCAATTCTGAATTGTATCCTGTTGAATCGACTATTGTTTGTCGATTCAATTTCGATCAGAAAGTTATATATATTCTCTACAGAGTGGGTGTCTACAGTGGTTGCGGAGTCTCCACTGCTTGCTGTTGTCCCTGGCGGCATCTTCGATGTGCCTAGTGAAGCTTTTGCCCCTGTGATGGTGAGCGTGGGTCCGCTGGTGTCTGAGGTCCAGCAGGGTGCTCGTGTTCAAGGGCGATGGGCTTCCAGAGTCTCTTGCGGACGATGCCTTGGATTTGGCAATGGCGTGCTTTATCGGCAATGGTATTGGGGTTGCTAATGTTGGGTCTAGGTCCAGAAGAGCACGAGTGTCAACAATCTTTGTCTGTCTCCTCCCAATCCGCGGGTGTTTGAACACGCCGATGTTGGGTCCAAGACGATCATTGAGGTTGCGTTAGGTTTGGGTTCTACATCGGAGGCTACTTTGTTGTTAGAGATAGTCCAGGTCTGACATACTACTATGGTAAGTACTCAATGTAGGGTATGGGGGCATTCTGTGTCTCCTGATTCTCTGGAGGGGGCTTATGCTTCCCCAACGAAGGTCTCTGTTTCTCCAAAGGAGGATCCTAAGTCTCTGGTGGTGGCCTCTATCTCTTTGGAGGAGGTTCCTACATCTATGGTGGTGGCCTTTGCCTCTCCAGCGAAGGCTTCTGTCTCTTTGGTGGTGGCTTCTGTTTCCTTGGTGAGCCCATTGTGCAGGGTAGGGGAGGCTTCTTTTTCTATGGCGATCGACTCTATTTCTCCGGTGGGGGCTTATGCTTCTCCAGTGACAGAGGAAGCTCGTGTTAAGACTGATCGAAACCTTGCACCGGCAAAAGGTTTAATTCGATGGGGGGTTTTTAGGGTCAAGAATTGTTTCTCCTTCTCTGCCTATGGTGAAGGAGGCGTCCTCATTAATCCAGGGTTCTAAGGATGACATTTCCTATAGGGCGGCTAAGCTAGGTATGAGACTTCGTCAATCTTATCCTCACATGATGGAGAGTGGTACACCCATTTATTTATTTGTCTCCAAGTCTCAATTGGGGTATTTCCGAAGAGTGAAGGATAAGATAGTTAAGCAATTGCTTAAAAACAAGGAGTTGATAGTAGAGGTTGTAGCGGAAACTTCGTGGAGGGAGTGGAGGGAGTGGAGGGCTATTCCAAGGTGGTGTTCGATGCGGTGAGGTTCACTCCCATTGTGGGGTTGTCTTGTGGAGGTGATGAGAAAGTCTTTTGAATCTTTTTTCTGTCATTGAAGATGAGCAAGAGCCCAAATGATGTTTCTTTGAGGCTAGAGGCCATGGCTCTAGTAGGGTGGTGTAAGTTTGCCAATTGAACTTAGGGTTTTTGTGTGTTTTGGGGCATTAGGTTTCTTTAAGATTCTTTGGTTTTTAGGGTTTGTATAGAGTCTTCTTTTTGTGGATTTTTGCAGGTTTTTCTATGTATACTTTCTATTTACTTAGTGGCACATTGCGCTTTTTTTGATATATACAATATTGCTTATATTAATTTAAAAAAAAAAAAAAGAAAAAAGAAAAAAGATTGTGGGTGGAAGAGAAGGTTTTCCCCTTGAAGCCTTGGAGGCTTAGGCTTGGCTCTAGAAAGAGCTTGAATCAACAATGTGTTTTAAACTCTAAAATGGTAAAAGATAAGCTGAAAGAAGAATTGTGTAATAATCATTGAGAGAGGTCTCCCGTCTTTGTATATATAACAACTTCATGCATCTGCTCTATTGATTAACAACCGATAAAAATACAAGACATACAAGGTTTTGACTTTGACATCATCAATTTTTTATTTTTCACTCATGGTTAGGGCTGACAAATTTTTAAATTGTTTGTGAACTCGACACAAATTCAACACTAACTTAATATGAAATTAGCATATTATACTCGATAGCGGAGCGGAGGGCCCCTTTTTTTTCTCTTTATATATTATGTTTCCACTATATATATATAAGCACAATTTGAAATAGATATGAATTATTTTATTACACAATATGTGTGTAACAAAAAATATATATGTCAAACTTCACAAATATGTACCAAGATTGATATATTAATAAGATAACATGTAGTTCCCAAGAGGTAGCTCAATCGGCTAGGACTACATCTAATGAAGCGGATGTCATTAGTTCGAATCTCCTCCCCATCTTGTGTGGACATGTAAAAAAAAATAAAGAGAACATGTAAAAAATTCTAAATAATTTGAATTGAAATAAAATTTGAATTGAACTTCTTAATAATTTTCCCTTTCTATATAGATAACTAAATTACTTATAAGAAATTCATCCTAAAGTTTGTTGCAAAAATAGGAATGAACTCCATGTTCACGTTGTGACAGAAACAACTAACAAGTTACAAGGTGAACTACGCAACATATAAGAGGTTTCTAAAATTAATTGAGAAGTAAGCACATGTAAGGTTATGCTTTCTTAAACCATCATTATCATTTAACTGGAAGAGAAAAGTCATTTTCGTTTTTCAAAGCAAGTTAGACTCTAATTCATTCTTTGTTTACACTATTGATTAAAAAAAAAGGTGGAAATGAAAAAAGAATGTGCTTTTCACTTTTGTGTGGGGGCTATTTGGAAAAGTCAACAAAATACATGTAGAGCCATTACTAAATGAATTCTCTAAGAATACAAATTTGTTTGAATTTTCGCAGGACCACGTCATCTGCCTCTTATTAAAGTTAGAATTTCACCTGTTTAATTAAATAAATGAGTTGTGTTAAAGTTAACTAATATAATTTTATATATTTATGTCTCGACACAATTTAAACCTGACATGGGAACACAAATTGTCACCCCTACCCCAATCAAGATGGTCTCTCTAAATACTTGATGAAATGCACCTAGGATAAGCTCCAAAAATATCTCGAAACCCTAGCATACTTAAAATATTAGGTCTCGATCACTTTCCAAAACCTAGGCACCTTTATTTGTATTATAGATATGGCAGTTTAGGCTACAATAGAGCTTATAAACATCAAAGAGAAACGTAGTCATGAGACTCACACAGATCCTAAGGGTTATTGCTCAAGTGGTACAGCTTTCCTTTGATTTTACCACATCAGTAATAAGTAATGCTAGTCTTGGTAGGGACCATCTTTTTATCCTCTCAAAGTTGATGCAACTTTTAAAATCACCATTGAATTTTGGATAAATCACTATTAAATTTTAATATAATAGTGATTCTAAAAGCCTATGTCAAATTTGAATGATAAAAAGAGGACAGTCGCATTACTCAATACAAAATATTCTGACTTTGCAGTGCTAGCTGGAAACATCATCAATAAAGAAACAGTGAAGAGTGTGCTGCTTGTATGAGAGCAGTTGGCTAAGCAGAGCATGATGACTAATCAAAGTGCAACCCATTTTATTAACATAGGTAATGGCAGCAGCAGCAGTCTAGACTGCATCTGCAAATGGACTGTCACCATGCATCACCTAAAATGTTTTAAAAGAACAACATGAGCGGTGTAAGATGTGGCAAAAGAAGGAAATATATGTTGATGAAAGCGAACGAACGGATAATTGTCTTCTATAAATAAATGAACAAGTTATGACTCTTTTTCTAAGTAATTGGGAAAAGAAGAAGAATAAGATTGTGAGGAATACTAGGTTTAAGCACAATGTACAAAGATTATCAACGGCCAACATTGCTACTACTCTCCATCCAACGTTCTCACCTTGAGTTGGATGAAAATACAATGATAAGAAGGTCGCTTTCCAAATGAAAACAAATCCGCCACATTTTCTCTCCTTATTCATTCCTTTTCCACAAATCAGTCATAGACGTTTTCCATCATAAATTGGGCAGTCTCTCTTGAGATTTGGTCCTTCATAACAATGCCAAGCTCTCCTAAAAATTACATATTTACAGATATCTATCACCGTCTTGTGGATGACGCCTCGTCCTGAGTTAAACTTGCAATGAGAAGCAGCAACACAACCCAGGACGGAATGGTATAGGATTCAAGCAAAGCAGTCACGGGCATGTTCAACTAGGAAACAGTTCCTGCAAACCATCTACTCACAAGCTGATCAAGGGTGGCCACAAATTTGAAACTATGGACATTGATTCCTGCACACAAGAATTTATACACCATTTTCTGTTAATTGCAACCAAGGGGGAACCAATGAGATCAACCACAATATAGAAACAAAAACAAAAAGTTTCAAAAACGAGGACAGTTATGTTCAAGGGTGTAACATATGAAGCTAGTTAGGTGACTGTTAAAAAATTTTGTAATGAAAACTTGGATAAAGCTATGTTTTAATGAAGATCTGGAGGGAAATCTCATTATCTTATTTTGGAGCACAGACTCTCATATGCACCCAACTCCAGGCCATACAAGAGTAATACTGAAGATATGCATTCACAGGATTTCACATTCAAGATGTAGATGATGCTATTCTCTTAAGTATATAAAGCCAAATACCAAATGACCAATTCAACTGTTCAACGGTGAAATCATCTTTAACAAGATAATATCTGATGATAAATCTAGACGTATCAGACTCCAGAAAAGAAACATAGTTAACACCGTTCAAACAAAACCAAAGGGAATATACACTTGTGCGCACGTGCATCAACAGATTTGGTAATCTTTTGGTCACCCAATAAGAGTCTACTCATATACTAAAGTTGTTCCTGTACAGAAATAACTTTTTGATAAGACTTGCTTATCGCAATATGTCCTCTTTGTCTAGAGATGACTGGGAATATACATGCATGAGTGTACACATGATCACGCATAAACCAAATCTTAACATGTTCATATAGTTATAGGATATCATAGTAATAAAGTACCATACAAAAGTCAAATGATCTAGTCACTTGCTTTTATTCATCTTAGAAATGAAAATGGCACGAGACACTTGAGGACACAACACTTACATCCACCCATATCTAAAACTAGTTCATTAACAAATATGTTTTCCTCAATTGACCTAAAAGTGCAGATTAATAAGAATAATGTGTTTATTGTCAAGAAAATCATAGTCATTATTCCCATACTCCATTTGCCATCTGTCACACCAATGCATATGAATCGATGCTTCTTTTTTGGGTAAGTAAAGGACCAGATACTCAATAAATGTGTATGATTTAAAATTTTATATTTAAGAAGACAGCCAATGTCCTTCACTTCTAGATTTTTGGGACTTGCCACTTCCAAGACCCCATGTCCATGAAAACATCACATTCGTTGCTCTTTGTTAAACACAGCACTTTCTACTTCAGCTATGGCACTTTCTATCAAATAATTATGGTTTTTACCGTAGAACTACCATTTTAAATCCTGTCAAATAATTATGGTTACTTACACATGCATTTGAACAAGCAGGTAGCAAAGCAAAGAGAACCATAGAAGGGCCAAAGAGAGAGATGGTAGCAAAACTTCTTATTACTTGTAAAATCTGTTCAACTCATAAACATATCTATATATATATAAAAGCCTAATGCTGGTACCTACCTAATCTGAGAAGATATGTACTACTTGGTGCAAAACCAATTTAACAATATGTACTGTTTTTAGTGACTCCTTTATATAGATAGCTATATGAATACAGACAACCAAATACATGCATGTTGTGGGTGGGTTTATAGTAAGGAATTTGCAATTTGTAACAGTCTTCAGGCAACTATTTGACAACTGTTAAAAGATTAGTGATATGACAAACTTAATAATACTTAGAGGTAGCCAGCTCATCTTTTCAGTTTGTAGTGTTTGCGTGAGTAAAGCAAAGAACACAGTTACAAATAGCATCTAATACATAATGCATTGCAATGTGGATATGAAACTTGAGGAGAGTTACAGTTACAATTAGCCGAGCGTTGACTGGCCTGTCCAGGTTCAGTTAGACTTAACTCCATATCATGAGTAGCTGTCCAACCAGGTTCATAGGCTTCAAGGAAACCAATCTTTGCCTTATTAGGTAGATCATGAGGATGAACAAATGGTACTCCAGGTGGCCACCCGATCTCCATTCTTATATTGGCACATGGGCTCTCTAGTGTGTGAACATGACTTTCACATTCCTTCAGGTTACAAAACCTCAGCTTGATCCCCTTCTTATCAGCAATATCCTGAACCCTCTCCTTCAGAACTCTCTGAGCCTCAAGCCGTAACCTCTTGGAAGGTGGCAAAGGTTTGCTTCTTGAATCATTCTTCCTCCTCCTCATCAAGGGCTTCATAGATCCTGTACCAGCATTTCATCGATGCAAGGACCTGCTGTTAAAAACTTCCCGCTAAGGGCTACTTGCACAGAAAAGAAGTAACATATTTTATGTTCCATGAATGTCAACGTAAAACGTTCTGTTAAACATTTTCAGCATTGTCCAATGTTTGGTAGCGCTTGGAGAACTTGGTCAACCAAAAAACATCGCCTTGTTTCCCGTAAAATGGTTTTTTTAATCGTAAAATATTTTACATCCACAACTCATCTCTACATACATTTTTAATGCATAAAACGGGAAAGTAAAGTATAATTTACCCTTAATTTTTAAATTATTAACTTTCAACTTCAATGGTGGTATCTGATTTAAGGTCAAGACCCCATTATCCTTCTTCATCGAGAAATAAAAGGTCTACAAGATACAGAGACATAACAAAGAGACCAACTGGAGATATTAAGTGCTCTATCTAATCATTAGCGAAGTTGATGTTCAACAAGTCATTAGCAGAAAGAGGTTCATGGAATTGGATTATAATTAATTTATGGAAACATAAAATCTACTGGTTAAGCAATGGAAAGCTAAATATCGTTAGAATGCTGCCTACCATCTTGGGCTGTAGGAAAATTGAAACACTGGATATTCTGCCTGTTAAAGAGCTGATCAGTTGGGTGGGATCTCTGCATGAAGTCATCCACCGATACTGGAAGCTGGAACTGAGCTTCGACCCCGTGACCAGCTGCTCTCATCTCTGAGCAACTGAGACTGGTCATGGATCTGGGCATGAGTTTGAAAGCCAAAGAACATCGTCCATACATGTTTCCCTGGGGACAATTAATCTCTGTTCTATGCAACGCAGGGTTGACATACCCTGCTGTTTCCTGATAAAGTGCAAGCCCAGGATAAACAATGACTTCTTGAGGACCAAGATCTCTATCCACTTCAATCCATCGGCCATGAATATCTCTTATATGTAAACCTGGCTTATCTGACTTAACAATTGATATCAAGCTTTTATCAACTGGGTGATCGTGGTCAGGATACATAACCAACTGGCCATCCTCTTGGGTTGCTAAATTATGGTGTTGTGCTCCCTGAAATGATGTCCTCGCATGACAGCAAACAGACAATACTGAAGATGAAATTTCCCGATTTCTCAGTGGAACATTATCTAGTATGTCAGTAAATGGAGAGCTGCGCAAGTTCAAATAGAAGCTGATGGCATCCAGAATGTCCCGAGCAGCCTTTCCAAGCAGGGCAAATATGTCTGGCAAACCAGCTGGAGGGAACTCCATTACACCGTTGGGATCATTATGAGTCAGGCCTGGCCTGTAATCATAAGTTTCTAGCCACAGCTGAGGATCTGCATAATATCCGGACGTCTTGCACCACTCACGAGAGTCATTGGCATGCATCATATCCGAAGCTGGGCATGATGCTCTTTGGTGATAGTATAGGCGAGCAGAATCCAATCCAGATCTTAAAAGAGCCCCATCACTTGCAGGAAACTGGATGATGGCAGCAGAATATTGAGCTAGTGACTGTGACAAAGTCGAGACTGATAATTTATAAGACTCGGAAGCAAGCCCTTCAGAGGGTACTAGATCAGTGAGCTTCACATGACCCAAAGATGGCAGGCCACTGCCTGCCATGAAATCCTTTCAATATGCCAGCTGCCTGAGTCTGAATGGATCCTGTGCAGACCATTGCAAATTGGGTGAAAATTGGCATCAGTCATAGACAAAAAACAATTATCAACTACCATGTCAAAAATAAAACACAATTCACTAAGACTGATGCAGGATATTAAGGTAGCCAAATAAATTGACATTCCACTCACCGGAAAACAAAAAAAAAGGACTGGAGAATGGATGAATCATAAGAAGAGGGGAAAAATATGTATGCCAAAAGTTGCTTTAGTTGGTTATCTGCTCTCAGCTAGAAAGGCCAAATGCAGCAGTGCTGTTGACAAGAATTACTCAATGACCAGCTGATGCAACAATATTTCAACACCATGAAACAGAGGCTGAAAAATATGACACGTACACGGATGATATTGTTATTGACATAGGAAAAATTTGAGAAAAAGATGTAAACATATTCGAATTCAAACAAGTGCAAACCAAAATAAATGGATGAATGAACACTCTGGAAGTCTGGATGCCAATGATTAATAAAAGATTTTGTGACACTTACCACCAGCATACAAAAAAGAGTAAAATTATAGTTTTTCATAACTATTTTAAACTCTAGACACTAAAATATGTCTGTAGAATTAGAAAGGCATGAATGCAAATAATAATAATAATAATAATAAATTGAATTTAAAAATAAAATAAAATAATAAATTTTTTTTAAAAAAAGATTGAAAGCAACAGAAAACATTTCAAACGAACCCATAACTTTTTGCACTAAGTTCCTCCCATATGAAGAAAGCATGTCTAGCTGGAAGAACACAGTGAAGTAGCTTAATCTAGGATTCTTAATCCTTACATGGTTCTGATTTAATTATTATAACAATGCAAAAAATCGGGTGTAAAATTCATGTTAATAATGGCAAACTAAGGCGAACAACCTAAAGAAAAATAAAATAAAATCTTGCACTATTCTAGACAAATGCTCCCGTAAATGCAAACCCTCTAACCATTTAAGGTCAGAAATTTGCTACAAGAAAGACTTCCCCAATATTTGAGCCTCCTTCAACTCTCTTAGCCAAACAAATAAAAATAGAAAATGAAAAAAAAAAAAAAAATTAAACTAATACCTTCAACCATAATTCCAAATTCATCACGTAATTGCAATTTCTTTTACAAATTACATTAACGAATCAAACATTGCTGACCGCAGCAAAACAACCATGACATGTGTGTGTGTGTATATACACAACAGAGAGAGAAATAGAGAACTGACGTGAATTAGGGTTTGCAGAGATAAGAGAGATGAAAGGCTTCGACGCTTAACGGCAGAAACTATCTTCCTGAGCATTAACGGCAGAAGAATTTGGTATCCTCAACCTCCCCCGTCAGTTTTGTCTCCAGTTACTGTCAATTGCCACATACTCTGCCACGTGGGAGCAAAGTGGGAATACGGGCGCACTGTATCTTTGGTAACCTGAAGTTTTGGCAAAGTGGCATTTCCCTATTCGCTATAAAAATAAAAATAAAATAAAAATTGACGGCTGCTTTCGTTAATTTTTTATTTTTTTTAATAAAAAATAGAGAAACTTCACTTCTGTCCCAATACTCTCACACGATTTGATAAATTCTCAAACTTTAAAATCTCTTTTAGACTCTTAAAATTTGAAATACTCTCGATTAGAACTCTTCCGTTAATTTTAACCGTTAAAAATACAAAAAAAAAAAAAATCAAAATATCCATGATTTTTGTTTTTAAAAAAATTGTAAATTGAAATTTTATACAAAAATTATGAGTATAAATGTCATATAACATTTAAAATCTGACGGAAAGATTCACATTAAGAACAATTGAAAGTTCAGGTCTAAGTGAGATTTTAAAATTTGAAAAATTTGTCAAATCATATGGAAGTTTAGGGGACCAAAGAGAAGTTTCCCCTAAAAAGTAAAAACCAAACATAACAGTTTGGGAAGTTCCCCCCCCCCCTAAAACTTTCTAGCCAATTGTACAAACTCTCCTTAAACTTTCAAAACTCTCATTTAAGCCCTCTGAACTTTGATTTGCTCTCCCTTATAACTCTTCACGTTAAAACTACATCGTTTTGGATCCTAAACTTTAGCATCCACCTAACCCAAAATGACACCGTTTTGAGCATTAAAACTAACAGAATAGTCCAAAGTGAGAGCAAACCAAAGTTTATGACCTAAGTGAGAATTTTGAAAGTTCAAGAAGATTTGCAATTAACTGAAGTTCAAGGAGTAATTTTCTAAGAATTTTCATAAAAAGAATAATTTTAAATGTTACATGACGTTTATACCCCTAACTTTTGTGTAAAATTTTAACTTCCAAAATATTTTTTAAATGAAAATTAAGGACATTTTGGTCTTTTTGTATTTTTAATGATTAAAATTAATGAAAGGGTTCTAATTGAAAGTTCAGAAGTCCAAAATGAGAGATTTGGAAATTCAGGAGGATTTGTAAAATCAAGTGAAAGTTTAAGAGGCCAAAATAAAGTAATTTATTTAGGAATCATTTGAGACTATTCTACCATCATCATGGGATAATTATAAAATAAAAATATGATATAATTTTTAAAATTATTTTTATATATTAAGAGAAATAGCCAATCTCGTGAAAGTGACTATTTAAAAGTGGTGTGGTGTGAAATCAAATAAAGGAACCAAGTTCATTTCACAAACCAAAGGTAACCCATCTGTGTCTTAGAAAAAGAAGACTCTACATTTTAAACTTTTTAAAGTGCATTTATTTTCATAGTTTAATTTTAATCAAATTGCAAAAAAGTATCATTAGGACTTTGATAGCAGGTTTTTAAAAAATTGCAATTTAAAACCATAAAAAATTTGAGTGTTTTCAAATTGAAAAAGGCTAAAATGTGATTTTAAAAGCCAATATATAATTTTACCGATCTCTTATTTTATAAAATTGCGCTAATCACATTTTAAAAGATAATGTTATACTTATTCTCACTTCTTTATACAAAATTTTTTCTCGCTTATATATGTCTTTTTAAAACTACCATTAAATATGATATGGATTTTTATTAAATTTTGATATAATGGTAATTTTAAAAGCCACTTATGAGTGTAAAAAAATCATCTAAAGAAATGAGATCATTTGAAGGGATAAATGCAAAATTGGTTCATGCGGTTGACCTAAATTACAAATCACTTCATGTGTATAAAAAAATAATTTATAGGTCCTTATAATTGGCCTAAATTATAAATCACCCCTTGTGGCCAAAATAACAGTTTATTCCTTGAAATCAATTTTTATTTAGTAACTTTGCCATGCCATACTCAATAAAAATGCGACATGTGTCTTATATATGAGAAATGCTTTAGTGCAATATAATGCCCACATTGGGTCCATTTTTAGTGACGTGACAGATGGATAATCACATGAAAGTGATGATTGAAATTTAAATTTTGAATTTCAATTCTCTCCTTCTCACTGAATATGGGCCAAATGTGGACATTATATTACATTATAGCATATCTCCTTATCATATATAAAAGCCGAGTTTTGACGTAGAGAATGCTCAGAATTGCGACACGTGTCTGTATTTTTAATACAAATGTATGAAAATATATGTTTAAAATCTTTAGATAACCTTTTAGTGAGGCAATTAAAACATAGGGATTTTATTTGTAATATATTAAATTATCTTAATGAATAAAACAAAAAAATTTCAAATTGTCTATTTCTCTCTCTTCATATAATTTTCTTTTCATCTTATCTTGCTTTATGTTTAATTGTCTTAATGAAGTCTCTAAGAGGTAGCTCAATCGGCTATGAACCACGTCTTATGAAGTGGAAGTCACAAGTTCGAATCCCCCTCCCCTTACCCTTGCACGGACATGTCAAAAAAAAAAAAAAAAATCTTAATGAAGAAAACAAAATGTTCACAAATTATCTCTCTTTATTTTTCTTTTTATCATCTCTTGTTTTCTCTTTATATTGTCATACATTCATATATATATACAAGCCGAGTTTTGACGTAGAGAGTGCTCAGAATTGCGACACGTGTTTATGTTTTTTAATACAAATATATAAAAATATATGTTTAGATAGCCTTTTAGCAAGACAATTAAAACATAGGGGTTTTATTTGTAATGCATTGAATTGTCTTGATAAAAAAAACAAAAGGTTTTTAAATTGTCTATTTTATCTCTTTATCTAATTTTCTTTTCATCTTCTCTTGCTTTATGTTTAATTGTCTTAATGAAGAAAATAAAATGTTCACAAATTATCTATCTCTTTAGTATATATATAATAGGAGAGTTTTAGACTATAAGAGGCTAAGAGATTGACGCGTGACATTTAAAATTGGGCATTAAAACTTAAAATGAAATGTTTCATTGGGCATTCAATCTTGAAATGAAACTATGCGTTTCATAATTGGCCATTCAAAAATAACATGAAATTGTGCATTTCAAAATTGGATAGTTTTAAATGAAATTATGCATTTCAATTTAAATGAAATTGAAATGGTGGATCACTTTGAAAATTCGTCATTTTTCAATTTTGCAGTTTGAAAATTGCAAACTATACCCCGTTTCTAAACTATATATACCTGTTTCTACCCTTCTTCAAGCCATCAAAAACTATAAATTGTAAACTAAAGACAAAACCGTGCTTTATATCCTTCATATCCTTCGCCGCCACTGTACCATGAGAACCCATATAAAACCTTTTTACATTCTGATCAAAATGGATTGATTAATTTGATTTGGGGAAAAAGATCCGTCCTCCATTTTCAACCTCTTTACGCTCACCAAGTAAGTTTAATGTGTTTTAAAATTATTTTAAAATAAGTTTCGTGTTATGTCTCACCGTATGTTTTAGATTCTTTTTGTTATTTCTAAAATTTAATTAATAGGCTTTTCTCTTATCATTTCTTTGTTATTTTACAATACCAAAAATAAAAATAAATAAATAAATTCCAATCGAACATTTTTGTTGTTAGAATATGAAAAAAGGAATTAAAAAAAAAAAAATGGTGTATACCCGTCTAAACTTTCTTCGAAACATCCTCTTGCTACTTCAAGTTTTAGTTTGAAGATGACTTTACGTACAAAAGCGTAAAACATTCTACATTTAACTGTGTTAATATTTTAATTATGTTTTATAGAATTACCTTAACTGTGATTTTTTTTTTTTTGTGAGTACGCTAACTGTGTTGTTAAAAGTTATATTTCCCTTCAATTAGAAAAATCAAAATTGAAAATGATGTACTGTACTAAGATTATACATAGATTTTTCAAATTTTTGTAAATTTTTAGATACGTTGAGAAATCAAAATAAAATCCGAAGATAATTTTTCATATTTATGTCATATCAAAATATTTGTCCAAATAAAAAATATCTTTATTTATTCTTAAATTAAAAGAATAAGGAAAATGTTAGGAGTTCTCCTCATAGTGTTCTCCTGAGTTATCCCAGACTTACGTAAAACATGATTTAAGAAAAAATAAAATTGTAATGGCCTCTACCACTGTTTTTTTAGGCATTAGCACCAAAATTGAGGCATTAATACTAAATTTAGGATAATCAAATCCATTTTGGGTGATACCATCCTTAAATGGTTAACTTTTCATCCTTAAGTTTTAGTTTTGAATTCAAAAACAAGTTTTAAAGCATTATAATATAAATATTAACTTATAAAAATTAATTTGTTGGCAAAAAAAGCGGTACTACAATTTTATTTTTTCTTAAATCATATTTTATATAAGTCTGGAAGAACCTAGAAGAACACTATGAGGAGAACCCCTAGCAAACCCTATAAAATAAATTATGCGTTTAAGTTTTAAGCAGAAGATGCTAATATCATGACATGTGGC
Source organism: Carpinus viminea (assembly GCA_013348765.1). Lineage (NCBI taxonomy): Eukaryota > Viridiplantae > Streptophyta > Magnoliopsida > Fagales > Betulaceae > Carpinus > Carpinus viminea. The sequence goes on along the minus strand of CP054672.1, from coordinate 32,319,977 downwards.
ATTCCATTTATTTGACAAGTAATTATTAAAAAAAAAAATCTGCTTTAAATTTTTAAAATAAAAACACGTTTTTTGTATCAAACTGCTCTCTTTCTCAATCTCAACTATCATGAAACATTGTTATCACTTTATACCCACATTATCTAATATATATATATAAATACATGAGATGAAAGTGAAAAGTTGGTAGTTTAGTTAACTATCTTCTCAATTTTGTTTTATACTCGATGTAAACATTGGAAACATCAAATAACCGTCCAATTAAACTATGTGATCCCAAACCTTCAAGTTTTATACCCACATTATTCAAACACTCCAAATACCAAATAAGAATCCATCGTCTCTCTATTCCTCTCTTTATTCCCACTATTTATTAGTCTCCATATATATATATATATATAACTCACCACTTTCTTCCGCAAGTAATTTAAAAAAGAAAAAGCGCAAAATTCAATCTCCTTTATATCATGTCAATATAACAATATATGTATATATATATTTTAAAAATCTTTATATTAATTTCCATTACATATGTTGTTGCTAACTATCAAAGTAAATATCATACCCAACCCAACCACAATAATTCTAACTTCTTAAGATAAATGATTTTCATCAATGGTCCAATACATTCATACTTGCGGATCAATTATTATAAATCCTACTATTCATATCTCACGAGTATATTTTTTCAAGAGAAATGTTAGGTATCTCTCTTTGTGTATATATTCATATTTTTTCTATTTGACTCTATTAGAGGATCCATTGTAGCCTCATAAAACTAACTTTTTGATTATTTTGGTGAGACAATTTAATCAAAATGGCTTAAAATGTCATTTTTCAGCATCACCATTTTAACCAAAAGAAATAACAAAATGAACAGTAATCATCAAATATAAAATTTACTATTCACTCTTTTATTTTTAAGTTGTTGCCAAAAGTTTTTTTTAGTTATTTTAGGTTTTGAACTTTTAAAAATATTTTTTTACTAAATAAATATATATTTTTCTTTTAACAGACTATTTTGAATGTTAAAAATATTTTTAAATATTTCAAACGTAATTCCAATCGAGTAAAACTTGTACGTAGCTGTTGCATTCCTCTATTTTAAAATAAAATGAGCTATTTTTAACGTTTTTTAAAATAACGTAAATAGCAGAGTTGGTGCCCACATCAAATTCTGTGATCTACTAGACCGGGCCTACATATCTAGAGAAGCGTGAGCGGAAGGAGTCTCTGGGGACAATTGTCCGCAGCCTAAAGCCAGTGATGTCTGGTCTGGTCTGATGAAATAGTGAGATATGATGGAAGCGCGTAAGTACGTATGGGAAGGGGCGATTCCGCTTCAGATTCATCTCCATGAATCTGAAGTCACCACTCTCCCTCCTCCTCTTCCTGCCCTGGTACTTTTTTTTTTTTTTAATGTAATTTTTGTTTTTTGGTTTGAAAAGCGAAACCTATTATTGTTGTTGTTGTTGTTGTTATTGATTATTATTGTTTTTTGTTTTCAGATCTTAGCCCCTCGAATAGGGTACCTGCCATTGTTGGTTCCTCATATAAAGCCTCATTTCAGTAGCACGCTTCCTCCTGGGATCGACACCGTTTGGTTCGACTACAAAGGCTTGCCCCTCAAATGGTATCTGAGTTTAGCCTTTCTTGTTTTTCTGATATTTGTTCGTCTTATGGCTGATTATCTGAGTTAAGCATTTTCTTAAAATCTGTAGGTAATTGGTTTAAGCTATGTCGCTTGCTTTCTCAAAACAAGAATACTTATTTTTCAATGTATTTTGGGTGATTTTTTTAGCAATTTTAAGCTTGATATCTAGCATCAATAATTGAAATCCTACTTTTGGCTCTCTTCATTCATCCTTTCATCTATTTTCTAATTGTTTAGGATTCAGTATCCGGATTGCTAAAAGAGTAACTAATTAGTCAAAGGAGGTTTGATCATGCTTTCTTAGGTAAATGGATATGACGCTATGGGCTTGAGAGAGAGGGGCTTAGTGGAGAGTGGTGGTGGACTTTAAATATAGAAGTTCATAGGGAGGGTGGTATTTTAGTGAGCCTGTTGGGGCGTATATGATGGATTTATGGAAGAATATTTGGAGGGTTGGGGAAAGTTTTGTAGTCGTACCATATTTGAGGTGAAAGATGGCACCAATGTTAGATTTTGACATGATCTTCGGTGTGGGGATGTGGCTTTTAAGATAGCTTTTTCTTTTATTTGGTATTGCTTGTACAAAGGATGATTTTGTTTGCGGCTCAAGTGGATTTTCTAGAGGTACCATTCAGTGTAACACGGGATTTGCTAAAGCGGATCATGATTATGAGGTTATGCCTTTGCCTCGTTCTTTAGGGTGTTGTATGTAGTGAGAATGAGATGAGAAAGGGAGGACATGTTGTGGGGGTCCCATCCAAATATAGTTATTTTGTGTTAAATCCTTTTACAGTGTCATCAGTTGCAATGATGGTTTTTGTTTCCCTTAGAAGAGTGTTTAGAGGTAAATACGTGTTAAGGGTGGCTGGTTTTGAATTTACAATAAAAGACCTTATGAGCTGGTGGACCTATACGTGAGTGCGGTTGTTTGAAAATGGTTTGTATTATGTTAAAAAAAATGATGAACGATACTTTTATTGAGGACAAATAAAAGAAAAAATATATCCATTTGTTTTATGTTACAAAATAATAATAATAAAGTTAACATTAATTAGCTATATCTGTTATTTCTTTCTTTTTATTACATATCCTTTTATGTACAAGGGTTGCAACTAAGCTTTTTAATATATTGACTTTTTCAAAAAAAAAGGTTAAGGGTGGCTTTTTTACTAAGAAATATCCTTATCATGGACAATCTTTTTATTGTTGATAGCAATAAATGAAGGATGCATGGAAAAACCAGAAAGCAATGTCTTTAGAGAAGCCAATTCAATATCTCCTTCAAGCTATAGACTTTTTCTTGCCCTCAAATGCTTTGTTATTGTCTCAAATTGTATATTCCATGAGAGATTATGGTCCTTGCAGCATCAAAATATCTACCCCAATAAGCCAACAAGTAAATCACTGAAGCTGGCATAACCCAATAAACTTTTGAGGAGCAAGAAAACCAAAGTGCGGAGACCAGGAGCAACAAACAACATAAAAGTGAATGATCTATTGTTGTCCCCTTTTACACATATAGCAGTAACTATTAACAGAGTATTGTTCATGTGGATCAAGATCCTCTAGAATTCCTAGGATATTCTATGGAATAGATTTTTTCAAATCCTAACAATTGCTTTCAAATTAAATGGTTGAGATTTTGCCATATCAACATTTATTACTGTTAACAACTCAACATTTATCACCTCAATAGTTAGTATATTTTCATATTTTGAAAGTGATGAATATGCTGATATAGCAAAATCTCAACCATTTAATTTGGAAGCAATTGTTAGGATTTGAAAAAATCTATTTGATAGAATATCCTACAAATTCTAGAGGATCTTGATCCACATGAATAATACTCTTTTAATTTGAAAGCAATATTTTCATATTTTGAAAGTGATGAATATTTGAAAGCAATAGTTCAGATTTGAGAAAATCTATTTGCTATAATACTCTAGGAATTCTAGAAGGTTTTTGTCCCTGTTCATGCTTCTTTGGTAATGTAGTTCATTATTTTGTTTCAATTTATAATAGACTTTTGAATCAGCTGGAGGTGCATTTTTCGTTCAGTAGTTTGTGAAATGTACAATCAGAAAGTTATGGGCATGGTAGATGACATAGTGACTAGTTCCCTGGTTATATATAGATAAAAATTTTCTTTCATCTTTTCATAAAATATACCTGAATAAGGTACATTTTTTTTAACCTCTTTGCTAGGTGCTTCCACAGGTGCTTTTCCTGCTGCCATTGATTGCCTTCTTGCAGGGCTATGCCTCTGTTTTTCCATTGTGTAAAACAAAGTGGTGTTTGTCTTTATATATTTTTTGCGAGTCTGAAAACTTACAGAGACAATATACTAGTATAACGTAATTAACAAATGAAACATAGGAATATTCTCTTCTAGCATATGGTAGATATTCCTTTTTACTCCATATATCAGCATGATTATATACTACACACACACACACACACTCATTTATATAGCATTGTGGGCCCCTTGATATTTTGTATGTTAAGAAATTAATTGTGAATGAACTAATGGAGAAAATATGTGATAGCTGATAAGAGCATCTCTTGCTAGCCTACTTATTAGATCCTATTTAGCTAGTATTGTTTCATTGTATTGAAGGTTTTTAATTTTATTGAATTTGCAACCTTTTTGTAGGTACATACCAACTGGAATTCTTTTTGATCTTCTATGCACCGAACCCGAAAGACCTTGGAATTTGACAGTAAGTTATTTTTCTTTGATTTTAATTTAATAGATGAAATTGTCACTTTTGAGTCCTTGTTTTGAAAATTAGGAGGAAAAAGTCTGATCTTGTCTGTCTAGCAGCTAGTTCATAATGTTTGCCTGGGTTTGGCTGATATGGTGTATGAATTGCTATTGAGATATGAGATTCATGAAACCTAGGCCTTAACTTAGGGGGAAAAGGGGAATAAAAAATAGAATGATATAGGGTGCTATGCATGCTACTTTGATGTACTGGTCACCTTTGTGATTCCTTTCTATTTCAAATTGACTCAAATCTCTTTTATTTATTTATTTATTTATTTTTAATATATTTTTAAATTAATTAATTAATTATTTTATAAGCAATTGAAATATCATTAAAAGCGAAAAGCGCGACTCAGTATACAAGAGAAACATTTATCTGGAAGGAGAGAAAATAATTAGAAATCATTAAAACTAATCAAAGGAGCTAAAAATGCAATTGTCTAAGTATAAAGAGTATAAAAAAAAAAGGACTTAAGCTTCTCCAACATCCTCTTTCGGTCTTCGAAAATTTGATTGTTTCTTTCTTGCCAAAGGCACCACAAAAGAGAAGAGGGCACAATCTTCCATACTACAACACTTTGAGAGCTACCACCTATTCACTAGCAAGCAAAAAAATCAACCACCCGCTAGGTATGATCCAAGATAAACCCAAAGCGACTTAAGAAAGCATTCCATAAAGAACAAGTCACCTTACAATGGAAAAGAAGATGGTCCACAGACTCTCCATTCCTTGCACATGCAATACCAATTACCAACAATGACATATCACTTTCTAAGATTATCTATGGTAAGGATCTTTCTTAAGGCCGCCGAAGCGAAAAAGGCCACTCTCAAGGCACCTTGTTCTGCCGAATACTCTTCAAAGGAAAATGAATGTCATTATTACAAGCAATGACCCTGTAAAAGGAGCTAACATTGAGCATCCCTCTGTTTGAAGGGGACCACCAAAGCTTGTCTTCCCCTCCCCGTCTCACTCTATAGGAATATAACAAATTAAAGAAAGAAGCTAAGACATCTACCTCTCAATCGTGAGCCATTCTAATAAAGCTTACATTCCATTGAAGGGGATCATTAGAAAGATCCAAATGAATTGCAACAAAAGCATCCTTCACACAAACAATGCTACATAACTCTGGAAATGCTTTCTTAAGGGCCATCTCCGCACACCATACATCATCTCAGAATCTGATTTTGCAGCCATCTCTGAGTACAAATTTGGTATGACTAGAAAACATTCTTCACACCTTTCTAATATACTTCTATAGAGCCAGCCCATCTGACTTAGGGGATCAAAAGATTACCACCCACCTCAAGAACTGCCAAATTTAGAATCCGCAACTCTTCACCAAGCCTCTTTCACGCACACAGTGCCACATCCATTTCCCTAAAAGAGCATAATTGAATCTCAAGTTATGAACCCCCAAGCCTCACTTAGAAATTTGAGAGGAAACCTTGGACCAACTAACCATATATATTTGATGGAGCATGCGATTTGTCACAACAGAAGGATGGAGGAAAAGAGACATAAAGTACATAGGTAAATTGACAGGGGTGCTCTTTATAAGGGTAACCCTACCGCCCTTTTGTACAAATACATAATTTTTTAACTAGTCAACTGATGCCTAATCTTTTCTACTACTACATGCCAAATAGAATTGGCCTTGTAAGAGGCCCCCAACGGAAAACCAAGATACTTCAAAGGCAAAGAGGAAATCCCACAACCCAAAATGCTAGCCAGCAAATCTACATTATCCACATTACCAATAGGAACCAATTCATTTAGCCTGGCTAACCTTCAAACCGGAGATAACTTCAAAACATAAGAATAAGGCATTCAGATAGTGAAGGTGATTAGGATTGACCCCACAAGATGGGAGTTCTCACAACCAATGTAGTAAGAACTCCTAGTTGACATGATCATAAGTCTTCTCAATATCCAGCTTGCAAATCATCCTTGGTTCACCATATATGATTCTACTATCGAGACACTTATTTGCTATAGGCATTGAATCAAGGATTTGCCTATACCTTTAACAAAGGCATTGTGGGTCTTCGAAATAATCTTCTCTGTTACCCTTAACCTATTGGCAAGGACTCAAAATCGCAGTTAGGTTAGAAGTTAAAAAGTAGCTTATGAAATGAATGTTGGTTCAAAACTCCCAGGAACAAATGTGGGGTCATATAAATTTGGTAATGGGACTCATTATGAAATGTTAGATACTACTTTTCTATATGATATGGATCCAAAGATTCTTTTACTGTGGACAACAAGTAGTTCTATATTATGTGGTATGAAAGTACAATGCAATGATATTGTCATCATATGAGAACACCGCTTGGACTTGAATCAATTTGCATGTATTGACCTTACCCTATGATTCTCTAGCCATTCTTTCTATGAAGAGATCACTGCTAAGTGTGGGATTGATCCCATCCAGAAATTTGTCGGTACTAGCACTCATCTGCTTCCTGTTTAATACCTTTTTAACCCTTAAGAACAGACTTGTATTGAGAAATTAATTTAGGATTTTGAGGAAAAACCATGCCAAATTTTTGTGTTAGCAGTAGTAAATTTTGGAGCATTATCTGTTATTTATCAAAGTAGACAAAATGGGACCATACAGATTGCTTTATGAAACAACTTCGGTATGATAATAGCATGGGACATCTACTAATTGTTCTTTGTTATACAAGTCAAAGTGTATTTCTTGACGACCTTGCATGATTAGGACGATGAAATAAATTTTGTGCCCTTTCTTTTCTTTAACTTTACTTTTTTATTTTATTATGCAACATTTTTCATATTAAACTCATACTTTTTGGATCTCTTTTCTGCAGGTACATTTTAGAGGATATCCTGGAAATATATTGATTCCTTGTGAAGGTGAAGATAGTGTAAAATGGAGCTTTATTAATTCATTGAAGGAGGTCAGTGTATGATTGTTGTTTCTATGTTTGGTAGAGTTTTTTGGATTGTACTAATTTTGATGTGATGTCCTGGTGTCTCTTCATGGAAAGTTGCAATATATATTCGAAGAAATTGATTAGGATATCTATTTTAAAGGCTGATGACATAATCCATATTTGCATGTAAATTGTTGAAAGGATTACATGTGAACTTAATGATCCTTATACTTTTATATTTCAGTTTGTTAGATATGACAAAGTGTGACCTAAGAAAGTTAGTCTCATATTGGGAAGATGAATTGCCCACATGGAGTGGGTGGATTATAAAGGACCTCATGGGTTTTAAGTCCTTACTAGAAGAGACAAAGCTTTATAATTAACTTTAGTGAGCTCCAATTGCAACTTGACTATTCTTTTGGGACATTCGATAAAATTGGAACGATACAAAGAATATTAGCATGACCTCTGGGCAAAGGTTGACACATATAAATTGATAAATTGTCCAAATTTTCCTCTCTCTCTCTCTCTCTCCTCTCTATTGATTATTACACTAGTTCAGAAATTGGGCCCCAACTGTTGCAGCCTTGAAGTTTGTGTGATGGGGTATTCGAGATAATTTTACATTTGAAGCCAAAACGTTTGTGCTTGTAGCAAAGGAGGGGGCTTTAGTGTTCAAGTTCAAAGAAAGGAGTAGGGGTGTTTCTCATGTTGTGCATTTGGGGAAGGCAAGTGTGGCTTGGTTGTTGGAAGCTGTTGAAGCTCTATTTTGCAAAGGAGGGCAAAGGGAATTTGTGAAGTCTTAGAGGGTTGGCAGCACCATTTACATAGCGTAGAGATGTTCGAATTGGCATGGGCATTACTTGATGTTGCAGAGTACATCGTGGCTTTATTGTTCTGCCGGAAGGTCAAGAAGGGCAGGGATGGAAAGGATGTGTTTGTGAGCTATGGAAGATTGTAACCTTTTTCGAGGTGTCGTTCGGCGGTGGCCAAAGAGGTGTTACCTCTACCCAACTAGCTATCACCGATGGGAAAGGAGTAGCTACCATGATTTCTCTTGGGCATGCTTCGTCAAAAATGGTGGTGTGGCTAGTAGAGCCCAAGAAGGCCATATTGGAAATAGAGACGTGTAAGAGTTTGTACAAAGAGGTGTTGATTGGGTCGAGTAAGGACAATCATGACCATGCTCGGGCATTGGCTCGACACTTTAGCAATCGGTGGTACAAGGAAGGACAATCCCAAGTTTCCTGCTAGAGGTGATTGTCGTACAACTAGTGTCACAGTAGCAAGGGTGAGAGGCTGAGGGGGTCTCAAAGTTGACATTTGTTTGTCTTGTTTTGAAAGCCCAATTGGTTCACTGAAAAGAAGAAATAGATTGGGCTCTTAATCATTTGGACAAAGGTTTGGGCCCATTTGGGTCAAAGCGTAATGTAAGCCCGGAAGAGAATTGTAAGTTGGGGTTGTATTCGGGTCCATCATTGAAGGTTGTTTTGTAGCCTTTAAATCCAAGTCTATGAGGCTAGGCTGTAAAAAAGAATTGGGAGTCTTAGGCAAGGGCCCAAGGGTAGCCTAGGCTTTTTGGTTGCTGCGCCCACTTTTAAACCCCTTCCTTAAGTGGAGGGAGAAGTCATAGGTTGGGGATAGTGGTAATTTAAGGTCAAGCATCCTCACAATGAAGCATAAGATGGTTCATAAACTCCCCATTCCTTTTTCATAAACAATACCAATTCACCACAATGACATGTTGCTTTTGGAGATTATCCATGGTAAGGATCTTTCCTAGGGCTGCCGACCAACCAAAAAAGGTCACTCTCAATGGAACCTTAGTATGCCAAAACCTTTTCCAAGGGAAACATACACTGTAGGAGGATTTAACACCAAACGGAGTTTTGGAAGGGACCCACCACAACTTGTTCTCTCATCTCGTCTCACTCTCACTAAATACAACACCCTAAAAAACGAGGCAAGGCTTCCCCTCCCAATCATGAGCCTCACTAGTAAAGCTCATGTTCCACTAAATCACACCTCTAGAAAATTCCACGAGAGTCACAATAGAAGCATCCTTTATGCAAGCAATACCAAACAAAACCAGGAAAGTTTCCTTAAGGGGCATATCCCCACACTAAAGATCATGCCAGAAACTAACCTTGGAGTCATCTACCACCTTAAATCTAGTTAAACCACAAAGCTTTCCCCAACTAATTCTAATATTCTTCCATAAACCCACCCCATACACCCAAATAGGCTCCCTAGAACTTGTATTTTGTTTGGATTCTTACCCTTGTATTTTGTGCTTTTATGTTTATTCCTATCTTTTGTAATCTTTGATTATGAATGAACTTATCTTACCCACAAAAAAAGTGAGACTCCTTTTACAAGATTTGTGAACTCAAAGTCCTCACAGTTTTATTACATCTTCTAGTATTCCTAAAAATAATCTAGGTTACATGCATCATCATAATTAGAAAGGAACAGAAAGAGCAAATAGGTTATTGACAACCTATAAAACTACCAAGGAGAAAATATGTTTAGAATATCTGACAATAAAATCTGTATCCTAGAAAGAGAAGTGCTTAAATTTTTCTGAGTGGAATTTGGTTGTTCACTTCTTGCCATGATTCTTTTCAGCTCTTTTAGTGTTTTTTTTTTTGGCAACTTCTACTAATATTTCAATGAAATGAATTGTAGAAAAAGGACAAATTCTAAATTACCTTCCTGTTGTTGGGGTTAATTACAGATAATCTCTTTCTCTTTTGGAAACTCCCTTGCGGTTTAGAGCAAAACAAAATTGTTATATATTTCATTCCATTTGACAAATTCTCACACGTGAAATGCATGCAAGGAAACGTGAATTTGTCCCTCTGTTGATCCTCATAATGTACAGTAATAGAGCTATTTTCTTTCCATATCCAAGAATAGAGTTGTTTTTCTGTCCTTTCAAGTGATACATGCATGTGATGTAGGAGAATCCATCAAGAACTGATTAATAAGGATTTCATTTTACTCCAAACAGTAGAGGATTAGTAATTTTTTTTCCAGATGATAGAGGTAATTTTTTATTATCTTTAACCACAAGGAAGTTATTTTGATGACATTTAGGAAATGTACATTTTCATGACCTTGATTGCCATGTACCAAAAAAATTATTATTGTCTTTAATGGTATTTCGTTCCTACAACAGGCAGCATATATAATCAATGGAAACTGCAAAAGTGTCATGAACATGTCTCAACCTGATCAGGTGGAGCTCTGGCGCTCTGTCATAAACGGTATGTCTGCTAATTGCTAATTAACTTGGAATTGATGCATTTTCTATTGCCTTTTCCCACATTTTGGTGCTTTGAATTGATGTACAAATGTCAGTAATAAAGACATAGCTTTTTATCAACAGAATGAGTGAAATTTAATCTCTCTTAAATGAACAATAATGTGCCGTTTATGTGATTGTAATGATTGAAACTAGTAGTCTGAGTTGTTTGAATTCATTGATTCACTCATTACTCTATTATTTACAATTCTTGTTAGTGGTGATTCTTAGATCATAGATTAAGTTTCCAAGTAGAAATAATGTTTACTTGGCCCATAAGATGTTAAGCCCTTTCGTGACTATTGAAGCTAGTCGTAGCAAGGATGTTTGAGTAACATTTCTCCATCTAGCACTTCAGTTGCTTCCTAAAGGCTGAAGAGAATTGAAAATGTTAGATTATTCCATAAATTATGTCTACGAAGATACCATGTCTAAGTTTGGCGGTAGAAGAGGGCGGGTGTCTTTTGTTTCCTTATGTCTAATGAGTCATAATAGCTCATCAAAAAATGGTTCTCTTCTAGATTTTGCTAATTGGCATTCCTCTATGTTAACAAACCTATTGTTGGATTGCTCATCTTAAATATGTTTCCTCTTGGTTAATAGACTCTTGTTTAGTCACAATCCATAGCCACTATGAAGCAGACATGGTGGCTTAATCTTCTAAAAAACTAGAGTTGTGTCTCCCCCCCATATGAAACAGATAAGCCAAATCCCTTAACTCTATACATGCTTCTGTTTAATTTTATTTATAATCACTGTGACACTAATATTATCTACAAACAAGTATGAAAAAATATGTTTCATGGTAAAAAATTGATTCTTGGAATTGTTATGGTTTCCTTTTTGAGATGTACCAAAATCGATGATAGTTTTTTTTTTTTTTTTTAATTATCCATTTAACTTTCCATATGACCATTAAATTTGGACTTGCATTTTAAACTAACTTGTTTTATTTTTTATTTTTGAAAAGAAAATTTTGGTCCCACCTTTCTTGGACCATTAAGTGCATTTTAGGAAGAATATTTGTTTCTTTAAAATACGTGCGGTTTGTAACCTTGTACCTATTGTGGAACGGGAGCATATAATGCATCGACTTTCATGTATCCAGGCCTTCCTGAGAAAATTCCTTGCCTTTTTCCCTTAAGGTTATGCATGGGATCTTTACAGTCTCACCCTCATTAGAGTAGTTATAGTCTGATTAAGTTTATGTTGTGAATGCAGCAATTTCATTAGCTTGTTTAGCTGGGGGATGCTCTAACACACATTGTGTAGCAGGTAATTTGGAAGCCTACATACGGGTATCGTCTAAACTTAAGCTTGGAACAGTTGGAGATGAATATGCAGCTGATTTGTATTCATCCTCATTCAATTCTCGGCAAAGTATTGGTGACACAGATAGTACTGGACAAATCAAGACAGGTGACTAGAGACTTTACTAATTTTTTTAAGTGTTACAATATAAACCTGTTGACAAATAGTTCATCACGTTAATTCTGCTTCTTGAGAAAAATTTTCCCCCTATCATATTAAGTGCTGCTTTGCTCTGGATAACAGTGAATCAGGTGTATCGTGAGAGGGACTGTGGATATAGGCTTGTCCTTTATTTATTTTGGGAAATTGTCTCATATCCCCCCGAGTTTTGGCCTTATGTCAGATAAGAACCTGAGTTTCTATTTTTTTTCGTAAGTAATTCATCTTAAAAAACCAAAATTGTCCCTAAGCGATGTAGCAATTGCAAAAGTCTGCTCTGACCCCATCAGATCCTCCACATGTAACCTTCTAGCAACCTTAGTTGGAACCTTACTCGCAAACACCAAAGTAGTGCCACTCAAACCGTTCAATCGATTACCACTGTGAAACTTTCGTGGTTAGGCAAAGCTTTGCACCCAGCACCGAAAGACAAATTGAGAAAAGCTTAAACCTTTTGCAACTTGAGGGCACAACTTCTCCAATCCTACCCTTCTCGTCCTTCCGAAATGGCAATGAAGCTTCTCCGACTACTGCCATCATATATCGCTAGTGCCAGAAAACGGCCATGATTGTTCGAACATCTTTGTGTGATGAAAGCTTTGCTGCCCACCCTGCTGATTTCACAAATTCCTTGAATCGGATCCTCCAGGGTAGCCACCAACCACGCCATACTAACCTTAATCAAGTATACTTCTTGAGAAACACGCTCCATTCAACGATTCATACAATTGAAATCCTCTCCTCTACAGAAATCTAGAAAGCTTTGGCTTCAACGTAGAACCAACTTGAAAACCCTATCGCAAAATGCCAAAAACAAGAAACTAAGGAGACGCCGATGCTGGAAAATACAAGAGATGAGAAAAACATTGGAACATGCCTACATGCGCTGATGGAAGAATTGGATCTCCTATGATCGGTTTTCTGACTTGGACAATTAAGGATCTTAATTATTACCATGTGATGGATAGGTTCTTCTGTCAATTTTTTTGTTCCTTTTTTTTAGTAGTAGAAGCTCCAATTGGTAGATTCTTCACGTAAGACCAATGGATTTGTGCCACATGTATTAAAAGCCATCTCATCATGCCACAAGTTGGTCTACTATTAAAAAGGGGGAAAAGAAAGGAAAAAGAAAAGCTGAAAAAAGTGGCTGGCCATTACTACTGACCATGTCTATATAAATTTTAGAAATTAGCTAAGTACCATTGCGTTAAAAAGTTTAATAAAACCAAACTGGTGGTACTAATGCAAAAAAATTTAATTATACAACTCAATATCAACTAGTCAAGGACATTTGAACTCTAGTGGAAGTGAAGTTAAACTATATTCGTCATTTTCTTGTTCATCTAATTTTTATGAGCTGCCGATTGTCTGGTTGATATGAACCTTTATGTTTGTTAACTTGGGGAAATTGTACTGCAACCAATTCAGGATATGAGTGCCTGGTTTCAAACTTGTAGTTACTTCACAAAATCGTGCCTTTTATGCAACTGCTTTTTCACCATCATTTTTTCTTATTTGAATTCCTTCTGTTTCATAATAGTAATTGACTTATTATTATGGATAATGTAGGCATTATGTCTCCTACGTTTTTTATTGTAATCTTTGTTATGAATAAACTTCTCACTGTTGGAGCTATGGTTAGGTAGAGTTCCTGTTCGATTGTACGTTTGGAGTGTCAATGAGGATTTTGATGATCTAGAAGATGCTCCTCAAATTGATAGTTGGGACAAAATCTCTTACATAAATCGACCTGTTGAGATCCATGGAGAAGAAGGTAAGCCATGCCTTATTTGTAGAAACCCCCCCCCAGTAGGAGTGTTTAGATGGGGTGAGCTAAATTTGTTACTTTTCATTCTGCCTTTTCTGTTTCTTATACACTAGATTGTAGTAGGGAAAAAGAACTTTCCATCAGACAAAATAGAGTGCCTATTTTTATAGTCAGTGGAAAGAGAAATAGTTGTAAAGAGAACTGATATACCTTTATCGCCATGCAAGTCTTTATGGGTAATTCATTTGAATTACACCTCTGTTCACTGGAGTTCGGTAATGGTAATGGTCGGTGTTTTTTTGTGTGTGTGTGTGTGTGTGGCAAATATGCTGGAATTTATGGAGTAGCTAAATTTAGATGTTCATTTGAATTATATTTTAAATCACTCTTGTACGCCTCCCCTGTTCTTGGGTGGCACTCCTATTTTGCTTTCTCTAATAAAATTTATTATTTATAAAAAAGTTATGTTTTTATCCCCTAAAGTTCCTGACCAATTTCAGTTACATCCTTACAAAGTTTCGATTGTGTCAATTACATCCCTTAATTCATGAAAATATTCCAAATGTTGTCATTAACCAGATGGCCGCTACTGGACTAGACAAATCAGCTCTGATTCCTTTTATTTCTTGTACTGCAGGTAAATGCTTCACATTACATGATGCTGTAAAAAGTCTTCTACCAGAATATTTTCCGTACAAATCCTTAAACAGTGAGGAATCATCCAGAGAAGAAGATAAGGATGAAGAGAAAGTTCCTTCAGAAAATTTGAGTGAGCACGTGGAGTCTTGCTACCCGTCCAATGATGCTGAAGTGAAGCTTGTTCGCATCCAAGGGATTGAACCCAAATTAGAAATACCCTTCTCTTGGGTGGTCAACAACTTGGTCAATCCTGAGCACTTTCTTCATCTTTGTGTGTGCCTGAAACTTCCACAAGTTAAAATACCATCAGATACATAACTTTTATTATACCTTCGACCTCTTACAATAGAGAGGGGTGCCACTTGGCTAGAAAAGCCTATGTTGGTGGTGATCTCATAAGCAGTTGATTTTTTTTTTTTTTAAATTTAAATATTGTATAGAAATGCTCAATTGCATTATCAATGTACTGTTAACCATTCATTTTTTTTTTTTGCTCCATTTGAGAAATTATGAAACCAAGGACTTATAACAAGAGAAATGCTATGGCTCATCCTGATTGTTTTTTTTTTTGGTTTTGCTTTGTTTTTTAATAAATATTAGAAATCAGTGCGGTAAGTCTTTTTCAATTTTTTTAGAAAAAAACATCTATAAAAGATCAGGAGAACACCATGAATAACCGTAACATTTTTTTTACAACAATCATATCCCCCACTCCTTTGTGGGGTGAATGTACAAGGGTTTTGGGGGAAAATACTATTGTTGCTCACTATTAAAGTAAATACTATACCCAATTCAACCACGACAATATAACTTCTTAAATTATTTTAGGTTATTTTCACCAATGGTCCAATATATTCATACTTTTGGAGCAAGTGTTATGAACACAAAATATTCAATATAATCTTAATATTCATATTTCATGTACATTTTTTCAAGAGAAATGTTAGGTATCTATATATATATATTATAGGAAAAATATATAATAACACTTTAGGTCAATCCTTCAAAATTTTAAAATGCTTAAGTTTTTTTTTTTATTTTATTTATAGAATATTTACTCCTTGGGTCATTTAAAACTACAATAAAATTCATGCCGTCACTTTTTTGTTAACTGCTGTTTAGTGGGATAAAACGAACCGTTTTACCTCATTAAAATATTAATTTTTAAAAAAATTTTAAACCTAAAAATTAAAAAATATATATTTTAAAAAAAAGGAATAGGGGGTGGCCAGCCACCCCCATCCACCCCTTATGGGGTGATTCAGCCACCCTTGTTCTTTTTTTTTTTTAGAATAATTTTTAGATTTAAAAATTTAAAATTAAATTTAAAAATAATTAATATTTTAATGAGGTAAAATAGTTCATTTTCTCCCACTTAACAACAGTTAACAAAAAATGACTGTATAGATTTTATTGTAGTTTTAAATGATTCAATAGTAAATATTCAAAAAAAGAAACTTAAGCATTTTGAAATTCTAAATGGTTGACTCAATGTATTATTATATATTTTCTCATATATATATGATTTATAAAAAATCATTTCTATTTTTTTTCCTTTTTCTTACTGTAACATCAAATCCCATTTATATGGCATGTTAGAATGCAGTAAATCTCATTTTTGCAGCATTTCTTTTTCCTATAAATTCTTCTAGGATTGTTAGCGGAAAAGACCTTTTTGTTTGTTTGAGTTTTTATTTTATTTTATTTTATTTTTGTAGTTTTCTGGTTCTTAAAAAAACGCACGTGAATTTTTTTAGTTTAGAAAACGCACACGTGAGTCGGGACTCTCTCTCTTCCCAGGTTAAAAAAAAATCTCTTCCCACATTTTCAGACAAATCTCTCTCTTTCCTCTACCCTCTCCCCCTCTCCGACAGCCGGCCACCGGAGACCACGAACGCCAAGCACCGCTGACGACGAGCCACCCACATCTCCGGAGACGAGTACCCACTGTCACCCAAATTTCAAAACCCCAACCCACTGTCAAAATCCATCTTCCCTCTCTCCCACTGTCAAAATCGAAGCCCAAATAGGAATGCTATGAATTGGTACCCGACCCGCTTTCCGCAGCTCTTCTGACGTTTCCAATTTGGTTATCGGATTCGGGCTCCCTCTCCTCGTGAAAAGAAAGTTGGCAGCGAGACAGAGAGAGTTCGTGTGAGTTGTGATTTCAGGGGATTCTCTGTAATGGCTGGTAAGCTCGCGTTCCTCCATTTGTTTTCTTTAGTTGATTGGAATTCAAAATACAATTTAGGAATTCACGAGTTCAAGCGCTGGATAGTTTTCTTTTCCTTATTTTGATGTAATTATAATGGGCGATTTTGAAGGCCAAAAAGGAGAAGAGGAGAAGAAGATCAAACGAAGAGGGAGGGCGTGCGTGGTGGTACTCGGGGACCTTGGCCGCAGCCCTCGGATGCAGTATCATGCTCTCTCACTTGCCCGTCAGGTGTGTTCAATTATATATATATATATATATATATCACAAGTAGATGATCCTAGCTTTCTGTGGTAAATTATGAATATAGGGCAGAACCTGCTAATTAATAGCTAGGATATTTAAGAAATAAGCATGAGTATTCTTATCCTATTGGGTGAAATCTCAATGATTTCAACTATGTTGGCATTGGTATATGTGTATTTTACTAGTGCAATGTGTGTGTGTGTGTGTGTGTTTTTAAGGTTGGACTTTTATTCTACATTCTCTAACCTCTTCTCCTAACCCCATTTTGCTGTATCAAGTTGTTATATCATGTGGTGAATGAATATTGTACATGGTTATTGGAGTTGTTGAAGGGGCATTGAATTGATTTGCATCTGCAAACGTTTCTATTGATTTTGCAGGCAGCTCTAGAGGTGGACATTGTTGCATATGGAGGTACACCTTTGTATTCTGTAGACACAATCAAAGTGTGATATAATTTCCCACAAACCTATTCTTTGATCCAATTGTTGCAGAATGCTTCTATGCTTTGAAACACATGAAGCACAAGCTTTCCCATAAATTCCCATTAACATCTTAAATGAAAGTTTTTCTATTTCCATTTCCACATCTCAGTTTTGAATCTCCGATTTACCAGAAAAAAAGGATTAATATGAATTTTAGCTTATGGAGTAGATTATGTTTTTGGATGCCAATTGTGAGGTCAAATTGTTTCACAACTTGCTAGCTCCAAAGAAATATGCAAGTATGAGATCTGCAAACTCTCTCATCACCCTTATCAAGTATCCTGTATTTTGCTTGTCCTACATTGCAGTTCGATTAAAAGTTGCAGTCTTCCATAGGTAGAAATACAACCTCATTGAAGAAAGAGAGAGCACTGACTACATGTCACAAAATTATGCAATGAGAGCTGAAACAAATCGATCATGGATTGCTCATTCAAATCATGGATCCCATTCTCTTGTGCAAATTAGCTCCTGAAAAGTGAAAATATTAAGAATTTAAAATAAGATTATCACTAAAATATTTAAAAGACTAGGGGAATGACAATCTGGAAGGAACTTGTTTTTTATTTTTATTTTTTCAGCTGAGAATGAAATTTATGTAGAGCATTTGGTGCCTCAACTTTAACTGTGTAGAGAATATAAGGTTTAAAAGAGTATGGATTATGTGCACATGCATTTTATTAGTATGCCATCTACTGCTTTCGAATTGGCATGGTTAATTGTAGATTTCAAAATATCGTGTGAATTTTGGAATAAAATTTTCATTTCTCCTAAGCCATTATGTGTCTAGAACAACTTATTTGTTTCTTGGATGCTAACAGAAAGACTTATTATGTAGGATTTATTTTGACATATGCTGCTTTAACCACAAATTTGAATTTTTGAATAGGTTCTGAGCCCCACATTGCAGTTCTATCTCACCCGTCTATACATATTCACACAATGGTACTGCTGTGGAGTTTTATTGTTTTTTTTGTTTTTAAATTTTTCAGTAGATTGGTTTATTTTTAGCGTACACGTATTCTTTCTTTTTTTGATGAATAAGAACTTACCACCATATTCTTTTGATTACTTATGTATACTTTGTATTGATTCTTCAGACACAGTGGCCAATTACCCCTCAAGGCTTACCAAAGATATTTCGCCCTATAATGCTTTTGCTCAAGCTGTTAATTCAGTTTTTCATGCTTCTCTGGTTTCTTTGTGTAAGGATACCTTCTCCTGATGTTTTTATTGTGCAGGTGAGCCCTCATGTTTCACTTGAATATATTTTGCTTTTTATTTAACAACTTTGTGGCATATGTGGTTATAGTTGGCCATTGATTGTGGTTGTATTTACCATCCCTTGTAATTCTTTCATTTTTATGTTTTAGTTTGTGCCCACGTGGAGTATGAAAGAGCCCAACATTTCTTATGATGTATATGGATCAAAGTAGTTGTTTAGCAAGAAATTTACTAGTAACTTTTGTTATGACAGAAGGTCAATTGATAGCTAAATACAAATGATCTTGTACGCATTTGTAAGTCATGTGAGCTTTTCTGTTGTTAAATGCTGATTATTTTACCTAGTTATCTGGGGGGACACTATGTGTGCAAAACCACGTAGTTGTTTCTTTTTCCTTTTTTCATTTAATACAATTTTATTTGACATGTAATAAAATTTATTACTACAATTTTAATACTTAATGAAAAAAAGAAAAAAATTAACATGTGGATATGGTGGCTTGAGACAAATAGATCTTCCAACTAGCCAATTTTCTTTGCATTTTCTCAACTTTCCCATCCCAAATAGCTTTTGACATGAAAGAAGTGCCCATGGGAAGACCCAAATATTTCAACGGCAAAGAAGAAAATTCTACAATTCAAAATGTCAGCCAACTCTTCTTGAGGCGGCACACGACCCACCACAACTGTTTCTGCTTTCTAAAGGTTGATCTACAAACCTGAAATAGTCTCAAAACACACGAGAATGTGCCCCAGATTAAGGATCTGGTCTTGATCTGTATCTCACATAACAAGAGTGTCATATGCAAAAAGAAGATGAGAGATCTCCAAAGTGACTGGGTTTTGGGGGTCAACTTGGAATCCAAATAAATCTCTACTAATCATCGCTCTAGACAACATCTTACTAAGAGCCTCCATGACAATCACAAAATGGAGAGGTGAACGTGGGTCCCCTTGGTGGAGTCCCCTAGAGCTTGCAAAGAAGCCATGCGGGCTGCTGTTAATCAAAATAGATAAACAGGCCATGGAGATACAGGAGGATGTCCATTTCCTCCATTTTGAACCAAAGCCAAGATGCCCTAGAAGATAGGAGAGGAACTCCCAGACTCTCAGTTGACATGGTCATAGGCCTTTTCCAAGTTCAACTTGCACAACACACCAGAAATTCCAGATTTCAGTTTGCTGTCCAGGCACGTGTTAGCTATAATAACTGAGCAAGGTTGATAGGTCTGAAGTCCGTTACTAGCAAGATCTGCCACTTGGTTCTCATCTTGCCTAACAATATCTTAAAGTTGCTTCACTTTTGAAAGATTCAAGCCTGGTGACATTTTGAAGAGGTCATCTGGAAAGTTATCCCTGCTTTATTAATGTGGAGCATTTGGAAAGAAAGACATTGGCACCTTGTTGAGGATCGTGAGTCTAATGTGCTACGATCAAAATCCTTCTTTTTGATATCTCTTTTCACATTGGGATGTAACTTATGTTCCTAATTTTTCTTCCTCTAATCTTGTAGATCTTGTTAACTTTTTAGATTTTTGACTCTAATAGGGTGATTGCGTCTCTTGTATACTTTTTGCATACGAGAGCTTTGCTTCTTCTCTAATAAATTATTATTCATAAAAATATGTTACTGAATGGAACATATTGGCACAATGTGTAATTGCTCTAATTCCAGCATCTGGATCAATCTTGTAATTGTATGTCATGAAGATGGATAAATTGGGATAATCACACTTTGGCTCCTTTGTTATTGGTCATCATTTAATTCATTGAGAGCCGCTTGCCTTTAATTTTCAATCATTGTTAGCCACTTCTTTCTTGATTTTTCATTCATGTATTGGTATGCTAATCATTTGAGCTTGAATGCTCTCTTTCTTTTGTAGAATCCTCCTTCTGTTCCAACCTTAGTGGTTGTAAAATGGGCAAGCTTGCTGAGGCATTCTGCATTTGTGATTGATTGGCATAATTTTGGATATACATTGCTTGGCTTGTCCCTTGGAAGAAGTAGTTGCTTTGTCTCTGTATATCGTTGGTAACAATTGATTTGTTTCGGAGTTTCAATTTGTTTATGATGTCCTTTTTTAGCAGTACAATATTTGTTTTTCTGGACACATGTTTAGGTTTGAGAAACGTTATGGGAAGATGGCAGATGGTTCCCTATGTGTGACAAAGGCAATGCAACATGAACTGGTTCAAAATTGGGGTATTCAGTAGGTGGCTTGGCTCAAAACTTAGCAGTTTCATTTTTCTTTGTTTTTTCCATTATAAAAATTTTACATAATGAGAATTTCATAACTTATTCTGGTCAAATTGATAGAGCTACTGTGTTGTATGATCAGCCTCCTGAGTTTTTTTGTCCTGCTTCGCTTGAGGAAAAGCATAAGGTGAAGCAAATATTTCTTTGTCAAGTTCTTACCAAGAACGTTTTTATTGAAGAATTATGTCTAACATGTGGAGTACTTGTAGTTATTTTGTAGAATAGATAAAGTCTCTGTCAACCTCTTGGAGTACGGGATTATGTCCACAGTGGTACGCATAAGTTTTGACTATTTGTTTTTCCCCATTTAATTGAGTTTTAGTAGAAACAACCTGTTTGGTCAAGTTACACACTTCTTGCAGGAAGTTCAGGAATCAGGAACCATGCCCTAAATGAGACCCTGTTTACTACCCAGGTTGGCACTGACATTTTCTTGAAACCAAACAGGCCAGCACTTGTTGTAAGCAGTACAAGCTGGTGATCTCTTCTTCCTTTGATGAATCTATTAATCTTGTGATTTCTGAATATTTATTTCCTTAATCTTTGAATTTGGTTTGGCATGTCCCATTATTATTTTTTATTTTTTGATTTGGTAATAGAATTAGCTCTTCTTCAGCTGCATGCCATTTATTAGCTGCTACACACTATTTGACATTTGCGCATTGCATCTGCTGTTTTGATTATTATCTTCTTTGTTCATTGAAATATCTCTTCCTTCTGCATAATACCTTTTCTTTGCTCCATCTTCCAAGTATTCTTACTAAATAATACAATCCCTTAACAAGTTAATTCAGGAAATCTGTATGCTGGAAGCTACATTGATGCTAAGACCTGTAATAACAAGTGTAGTATAAGAAAATGAATGACACCAAGAATACTTTACCAAAAGGGGTTTATCAGGGTGGAAGAAATTGTATTTATCAAAAGGGAGCACCAGCACCACTAAGAATACAATTTCTAGCTTGCCTACATATTATCTTTCACTCTTGTCTATTACTACCCATGTGGCAAACCAATTGGAGAAATTTTGATGGAACTCTCTTTGGTGTGGGGGAGAGGCATCTAAATTTCATCTAGTGGATTGGAATGTGGTGTGCTCTTCTTTGGTGAGTGGGGCTTTGGGGCTGAGAAAATTGAGCACCTGGTTGGAGGCAACATGGTTGTGGTGTTATGAGGGGAATTACTTTTGGAAACGGGTTATTGGAGTAAAATGTGGAGAAAACTAGGGCCAATGTACTTTGAGATGGTGAGAACGCCACATGGTTGTAATCTTTGGTAGGGTAAGGTTGAATGGGTCTTCTGTTTTGTATTTTTAGTTTCAGAGTGAGATGGTAGGAGAGTTTGCATTTGGCACGATGGCTGGTGTGGATGTGTTGCATTAAAGAGAGGTTCTTAGATTTGTTCATGATAACACAGGAGATGTATTCAAAGTTGACGTTAGTTAATATGTTTATGTTGAAAATAATTTGCTAGAGGAACATTGTAACCTTAGTTTTAGATATTTTATGTTTGTGCCTTTTGCAAAATAATTTGAAGGGAAATTTCAACATTAAATGGTGTAGAGTTGACTAGGTTGACCTTAATCTATAATTTCTGTACTACCTGTAAGGATAGGTCAATATGAAAAGGAAGAAAACAAATCTATTAGCCTACATAGTTTGCCATCTCAAGATGTTGTTCTGCAAATATGATTTGAACAACATTATAATCTTTTGTATAGCCAAATAAGCTGATATACTTTCCAGGTTTTTCTCTTATATTACAATTGATTTGCTGTACTACCTATAGAAGAGGAATAATATGAAAAGGAAAAGAAAAGAATTAGCCTACAACTTTTAAACCAGTTTGCCATCTCAACGTTCTCTAGTTGGTTCTTTATGGAAAAGCAAAGTCTTTTGAGTTCACAGTGGAAGAGAAGGTTTTAGTATTACACGTTTTCGAAAGGAGTAGGGCCATCATGAGTTGTTTATCCCTAGGTAGAGTGGGTGTGAGTTGGTTGTTGGATACCATGGATGAAATACTTTGAGTATAAGCCTTGAAGGATTTCTTGAAATTTTCTAGGGTGGGTTCTAAGCCATTATCGCCCAACGGTGTGCGAACAAATTGGGTAGATATAAATATAGAGGTGGTGGTTGGAGGGGCTTTGTGGTTATACCGGAAGGCAAAAGTGGTTGGGAATGGACATGTTTTGTGCTCGAGCTATGGGAGGTTCTAGAAACATTTTAGAGTTCTTCTGGTGATGATTAACTAGCTTGTCGTTTCAAGGTACCCTTTAGTGGATTCTCTTTGTTTTGCCCAAAGATGAGTTCTACGACACCTCTAGTGTCAATGGTGTGTGAGCCAGGAGAGGAGGTTGTCAAGAGGTTGTATGTTGAGGTGGTTATTGGTCCGAGGTAGTGTATGATCGCTTCCGTATCTCTCAGGGAAGTTGTCTCTAGGCCCGATGCCTATGTGTTAGTGTCGTTTTGAAGGCCAACGGCCATGTGCATGGGGATGCCATAAATCCTTTGTATTTCGTTGGTAAGTTGCATGCTGCAGGTAGTGGGAGTGAATCGAGGAGCAAAGAGAACATCAATGGGGCCATTAGATCTTAGAGAAAATAGTTGGAGACCTTGAGAGGGAGGTGGACTGGGTTATCGACAATTTGGACTTGGGCTTGTGGATAATTTGGCCAAACATAACTAGTAGTGCAAAATGGGAGAACAAACGTCGAAGCCTAATCCATCTTTGAGGGCCCAACTCTTTCCAACGCCTCCTATTGAAACTAAGGTCTTGTTTAGTACATGGACTGGCTATTCCATTAAGAAAATGAATAGCTATTACTAGGAATGAAAGTAGGTTGAATGGAATAGCTATTCACGTTCTGTAGTTTTGTAATACCACATGCTCTCACTGGATTTGTATCAAAATTACTAAAAATACCCAAACTATATATATATATATAAGAAAAGTAAAACAATAATAATAACATTTAAAAAAAAAAAAAAAAGAAAAAAAAAAAAAATCTTTGGTGGCCAATCCTAAACTTCCTCGAAAAATAGTAGGTTATGATCTCATCCACTGCTACTACTGCAAAAGAACTATTGAATGATGAGAATTCAATTTCTAAATTGAATTATGCATGAGAGAGTGAGAGTTGTAAAAAAAGAGGGAAGAAAGAGAGATTGGAAGATGAAATAGGAGACAAAACATTCAAAAAGCTTGCAAACATCAAACTCTCTAGTTGAATGGCTTTAATTTTATACTGCATAAGAATATGCTTTTTTTGACAACGAGGAACCCCTCCAAGGCAAGTTCACTTCGTAACAGTATGCTTATAGTTGCCTTGGGAAGCGATAGGATAATTTTGCCAACCAATATATATTACATAACAAAAACATTGAAAGAAACCCTAAATTCATGTTAAGAACATCCATGGTAGATCCCAACGACATAGGACAGAATAGCGAAACTTGCCTAGGTATGTTTGTGAAGATTGACTTGTTTTGTGATATTTATTTATTTAGGTTTGAAGAAAAAAATAATAATTATAGGTTTTTTGGAAAATCCATTTCATTCATTGAGGAATAACTATTCCTCTCCTCTTTGTAAGGGAATAGGAATAATAGTATGCAACCAAACAAAATAATATATATTCCTATGGAATAATCATTTCATGTTACGACCCTGGGAAAAGCACTAGTCATATCTGCGCTTTCACCCTAAAAGTACTAGTCAATTTGGAGCTTTCCTGAAATTTATTTTAAAGCTCAGTTTCACATAATAAATAGGCAATCTAGGACTTAGCACTTATCATTAACTCTTTTAAACCATCCATTTTATATGGGTTACTCATCTCTTCCCAATATGGGATCGAGGTGTTATAAACTCCCATTTTTAAATTCTTGTCATCCTAATCAGGGCCATGTCATGTAGTGCTCCAGTACCACATGGCCTGGCGTCACTAGGTGGCTTTGATAGCATTTAAAATGGTCTAGTGAAAAGCCCTAGCTATATTTGTGCTATCATCACAAAATGACTAGCGCAAATGTGGCTAGCGTTTTTCTCTGCGTTGTTACATTCCATTCAAGGGGTCTATTTCGAAAACCAAACGGGTCCTAAAAGTTTTTTACTTTAATACTTTGTACCACTGGCTATTGTGTATGATTACTTTCATTTATTTAGTTTTCACGATTTTTCTTGCTCTATTTTCATTTTCTTGGTAGGTGTTTCTCCTTATACCTCTTGTGTACTTGGGTTGTACCCTTGCCCTTTTAAGGAAATTCAATTATTTATAAATAAAAAAAAGTCCTTCGTTTTTATCATTTGTTAATAATTTCCATAAGGTAATAAAAATTTAAAATAAAAAATAAAAAATAAAAAATAAAAAAATCGAAAAAGAGATTAGCGGGTCTTATAATGAAAATTTATGGCCAAGATATGCAAGATAATGCAGCAGAATCCTTCCTCCTTCCAATTGTATCATTTATAATGTAAGAAACATGCTATAGTTCTGTGGGCTTGAGACCTTGATTGTGGTAATAGAATGCTTTAGATGATAATGAAATGCTAATGGATTAACTATGTCAGTTTGAATGAGTGCAGAGTATTTGTATTGGATATGCTTTGCTCTGGTTATCATTACCTAGATGATTTGGTTTTATACATATAGGTTTTGCATAACACCTGGCATCTGAAAGTTTATTTTTCAGTAAATATGATTACTTCTTAGTTTGATTTTCCACATTTCTTGTGTAAGATTTGTGATGTGATCACATCTGCTATATTAAAACAAAATCTTTGTAGTATTTATTAGATTCTTAGACAAGTGTATTTTTGGTTTTGTGTGTGTTTCTTTTTGTTTTCTGATTAGCTGAGCAGGTAAATTGTTTTAAAGAATGACACCTTTCTTTCAGGACCCCAGATGAGAATTTTGGCCTTCTCTTAGAAGCAGCGTTAATGTATGATAGGCGTGTTGCTGCAATATTAAATGAAGATGATTCAACCAATGAAGAGGTTATCTGGAAGGAAATCTCTGAGGGAAGGCAATACTTGTACCCTAGGTTGTTGTTCATCATTACAGGTAATGATGAATATATGTGTACAAATATACACACAATTGTGCATACACCGACACAACTATAGAAGTGTAGCGTCAGCTTTGATGCAGACATATTTTGACTTGCGATCTATTTCTCTTCAACAAGGTAAAGGGCCTGAAAAGGAAAAATATGAAGAGAAAATAAAGAGGTTACACCTCAAACGTGTGGCATTCCGTACTATGTGGCTGTCAGCTGAGGATTACCCATTGCTCCTGGGTAGGTTCTTTATTCTTGATTTCTTCTTCTCTTCTTTTTTCTACTAAGCTATTTAATGTCAACATATTTGCTACATTGGTAGGATCGGCTGACCTGGGTGTTTGTCTGCACACTTCCTCATCAGGGTTAGACCTTCCAATGAAGGTAATTCATCGTCAAATTGCCTGTTATGACATAAAGCTAGACACTGGACATGTAGAATAAATGTTAAGGAACGTAAACATTCTTAAGGAATGGTATTATAACTAGAACCAAATTAACAATGTTGTATCAGGTTGTGGATATGTTTGGTTGTGGACTGCCTGTTTGTGCTGTTTCCTACTCTTGGTAAGCTTTAATTATGGCTTCTTTAGTACAATGCCTTTATGTGTGCTTGACTTATGTTGTATGTCGTTTTAATGCTGGTTTGACGTTTTTTGAAGCATTGACGAACTCGTAAAAGTTGAGAAAAATGGCTTACTCTTTTCATCATCTTCAGAGCTAGCTGATGAACTCTTGGTTAGTTTAATTACTTGACTAAGGTCATGTACGGTCATTAGTTGTCAGATAATGAATAATCTCTTCTGGTATAACATGTCATACATATTGAGGTAATGTATTTGTCTTCTAAACCTATAGCATAGAGATTCTTGTAAATATTTAAACATATCGCCATGCTGTATGAAAATATGTTAATGACTATATATGAATATACATCTGTAGTGTCATTCTTCAGGGAGAACAAATACTGGACAATTTTATTGTAGACAATTTGTCATAACGTTTAAAGTGACCATTGGCTGGCATGACCAGTTTGTGCCACTTCACACCAATATGTGCACAATATGATTGGGCATAGTTTTTTTACACGATTTTGTTTACAGAAGGTTCACCTTAACTGAGGCGATTAATAGGAATGGCAGCTTACAATGATAGTTCTGATGTATCAAAAACAGCTGCATTTCATGAATCTGAAAATTTATATTATACATTCTATGCCAGCTATTTTCTTGATGCTCCTATTTATTTCTTGATGCTCTCATTTTTTTTACAACAATTTATACCTTGATTTGCTTTTTGCTTTTTAAAATGTAATGGACCCATTTAATTAACATTGGATGAGTATATGTAGTCTTGTTCTTAAAATGTTGGAAAATATACAGAAAAGGAAAAAGTTTAGGATATGGAGTGGCAATGTATAACTAGGTAATTGGTGCTTAGTGAGTGCCTCCATCAAATTTATCGCAGGACTGGTTCATGATAGTCAGCACTTAATATCTATGTCTGCTTTTAACAATACTTCACATTCGCGTCCATCATTTGAACTGTTCTCTTTTATCTTTTCTTTTCTTTTCTTCTTCTTCTTCTTCTTCTTCTTCTTTATTTTATTTTATTTTTTATTTTTTTTTTATTTTATAAATTATGGGAAACTCCCCGAGGCTTTGAACTGCGCTTTTCTTGCGCAAAATAATAATGTAAATTTCATGGGGGTAAGCTTTGGATCGGTGATCATGCGTAATTTAAAGCTATAGAACTCGAACATAGTTTAACACATCCTCCTGAAGCTGTGGGCTATTTGGCCTACATCAGACCTAGGACAAAAAAGGAAAATTTGAGAAACAGATAGTTGAAACATTTCTATGTTTATGTGAAATGTAGCAGAGGAAATGCATGTATGATAACCATAAGGAAAAGTTAATCTTCTTTTGAAGAATTGCTACGAAAGTGTAGGAGGTAATGAAGCACACATTAGAAGTCAAATACAGAAAAAGAGATTAGATCTTGTTGTTAATTTCTTATATAATGATAGAAGAGTAGAATTGATTAGACAAATGAATAAAGTCAGAAGAGTACATTCCTTCTCATTCTGGTTGTTGAGAAAACTAAGGAACAGAGGGAATTTTCAATCATGTGTTAGAACTGAGGAATGGTTCAATCGAAAACAAATGCACAGGCAATAGATATACAGAAAATAAATCGTAGTATTTAATAATAAAACATCACAACCATAACATAAGTATTCTTTTTATGAAGTGGAAAGCCCATTGAACACATCAAAAGGAAAAACCACTCTATGATAGCTAAACCCGAAAAATCACTATCACAAGGAAGATTCAAAATACAGACATAAACTTACAAAAGCCCCTTTGTAAATCTAATATTCTGTATGACAACAAGCTTCCCGCTTGTCTTTGAGCTAGCCAATCTTTTTCAAGCGCATTTCCTAACCCATCCATTAGTAGATTCTTTGGTGGACAAGGGTTGTGTATGGTGTGGTTTGAACAAAATCAAGAACAAAGTCCCAAGTGAGATAAAGCTTTTTTTAGAATCCTCACTTGGGTTAACCATGGTGAAGGAAGGTGTACATTTAGAGGGATTCTAGGATGAAGGTTTTCACTTTCTTCTTCACCAAAAAAGTTTAAAGCTTAGTTGAGAGCAATGGGAAAGATAGATTCAAAATGAAGACAGGATGTGATATTTATCCTGCAGAAAATACACATTGCATCATGACGGGGACCTTCATGTCAAGACGTGCAACTAGGATTTCATTGCTAACTTTCTGACGTTTTGCAGCTTTTAGCTGGTCATGTCAAGAAAGGCTTTGCACGGGACAAGACAAACTTTCTATGATTCTGCGTTATGTCTTTGTCTTGACGGGGGTGAGGCAATAGCTTCTCTATGGCTCTGCGTCATGTCTCCATCACGACAAGCTTCAACGGAAGAAGGCAGTAGCTTCTCTATGGCTCTGCATCATGTCTCTGTCTTGACGGGCTTTGAACAGAAAACACAAAAACCACCCAAACACTTATTTTCACACCAAAACCTTAGGTGATGAAAGATATTACATGTAAGATTTTGAACATTGAATGAAGCCAATTTCTAAAACTTAAAAATATGTTTCATTTTGTCTGTTTCAGTTTACTGTTTTATGGCGTATTTGGTACCTAGTTGCCAAGTGGCGTATTTAGGTCACATGAGTTTCACGTCCCCTAGTTTGATTATTCTAAGAATAGCTCATTGATGGAGGTGTCAATTTGTCAATATTCTGAAGTATAGGTGGGAAGAGTGCAATTAATCCCAATTTTTGAAGGGAAAACTGTTATTTTTATGATAATATACATACACAACATCTGCACATGCAGCACATGGATCATAATCTGAAAAACTAGGTTTGGGTGTCCACATATGATGAAGTCGGTTTTTCAGAACATGTGTTGCCAGTTATCTGGGTCACAACAAAGAATTAGTTCTTTTTTCCAACATTTAAGCTGCCAAAATGATAAATATTAGTTTTTGTGCTTTCAGCCTCAACTGGGTCTGTCTAATTGTGAACTCCCAATTGGTTTTCCGCCTGCCATGAAGGTTTAAGTTGCCAAACTGACAAATATTAGTTTTGATCTAATAGTTAAGATTCCAAACTGATAATTTTTTTTTTCCCTGCCCAAAGCCCCAAATATTATGAACTCCCCAATTGGTGATCTTTTCAATTAATCTGGTAGGTTCTTACCAATTGGAGTTGATATGGGATCCTTGGATCCTTCACACATAAATTTTTTTCCCTGCCCAAATATTATGACTATCATTTCAGATAAACACCACCCTCCCCCCAACACCCCATGGACATCCAGGACAAGAGAAGAAAAGGCTATGCTTTGGCATCCCTTGTTAACAAATAAGTGCAATTTTCTCCTTTTACTCCCTTACTAAAATGAATTGCTATTACATTCCCACGCATTTTACTTATTTTGATATCTTGGTGCATTATCTAACACCTTGAGGTAGTTAGCTATTGAAGGTGATGAAAACTGGAAACATCCTAGTGCAGTAATTTTATTCAAAAGATGCTAGTTTCAGTATATTGATCTGTTAATATAGTTTACTAAATTGCTTTGCATATTTTTTGGAGAAAACCTTCTAAGTTCTCTTTGAATCTTCAGATGCTCTTCAAGGGTTTTCCAGAGGGATGTGACGATCTGAAGTTGCTGAGAAATGGAACCTTGAAATGGGTTCATCTGGAAGGTGGGCTGCCGAGTGGGAAGCGCATGCCAAGCCATTGGTATCTGAGGCAAGTCTATGCTTTCATATCCTCCTATGATCCTATCTATACTAGTAGGTGAAATATAGGATACATAACATTTATTTATAATGATAATTGGTGGGGATCTTTTCCCTCATGTTTGAGTCCCTTAGGTGGCCTTTAATTTAGGAGATAATACAATTTGCAATAGGCTGATTCGTCCTATGCATGTATTGTCATATAATTCCACGTTTTCCCCATTTTTCTTCGATATCTTTATTCAGCCCCCTATTGATATCATTTCTTTTTGTTGTGTTTCTGAACCTCATGAGAGATTTTGACTTGCAGGTTATCTCTCAGAACTTTGATTAGTTTTTGGTATCTGGCTAAAGGTTTACAATGTTTCAGTTAATGTTCTCATCTGTTGTATCATACTAAAAGGTTACCTACTTTTATATGTTGAGTTGATATCTTAGGGAAGCTGGGTGTCCGAGTTGGAATTTTCATCTGTAGTATTTTGCTATTTTTTCTTTTCTGTTCTTAAAGAACATACTGAATTGTGATGAATATATATATATTTTATTAAAAAAAAAAAAGATTTTGATCAACAAAAATTTCTGGTTAATTGTGCTATTCCTCCTTTTCTTTTGTGGTTCTGTGTTTATGTGTTATGGCTTGACAGAGTAGCACTAGCACATAACACGGAACAGAGCATGTAAATCTTGTGCCACTCAAACAAGAAATATGAGTTGATAATTTATGTTATGTAAATCTCTATGCAAACTTAGTAATAAGTGGATTGCTAAATTTAGACCATTCAATTTGTATCAAACCGTATCGTTTTGTTAGTGACACTACGTAAACTGGAAGTTTTATTGATTGGGTCACCTTTGATGTAATTGGGTTCACATGATCAAGTGTTGAGCTGGCCCATTAGGGCTAGGTTCCTTAACTCAATAGCCTCAAAAGTGCGACGAAATTACAAGTAGTCCAGAGCAACGTTACCACATTTGTAAGACAAACCAAACCTCAACATTAATTATGCGAAAACGTAAAGTTCTGTATAAGGAAGAGGGAATTGTCTAAAATTTTTCCCAAAAGAGCTAGTATATTAAAAAAAAATAAAGAAAAACACAAGCCTTGTGACCCTTTCTTTTCTTCTTTTTTTTCTTAATTTTTTTAAAAAATTGAAAAATTAAAGGGTAATTTAGTCCTTTTAGGGATTTTGTTAGAGTAACAGTAAAAATTGACGGAGTAGGTAAATTGCATCAAATTGGAAGTTCGAGGGATGAAATTGAGAGTCTTTGAAATTTTGGAGTCTTCTTAAAACACGTGTTAGTTTGGGGTCCTTTGTGAAGTTTTTCCTAAAAACAAATTTAAGGCATTTTTGTTTTTTAGCAAGATGAAAGGGATGTGTTGCAAATTTTTTGTAATTTGGATAGGGAAATGCTAGGTGTTCTCTATTCTCTTGGTATTTTCTTACTGTGATATGTTTTTAAAATATCAATAGATTAAAAGTTAATAATGATAATTTTAAATTCAACGGTAATTAAAAGCCACATCACAGTTGTGAGAATACCAGGAGAATACTAGGAGAATCCTTAGCATTTTCCATTTGGATATGGGAGACATTAATGCAATCTTTAGTGCAAAGTGACATTACAAATTAGTATCTAAAAAAAAGACATTACAAATTAGTATTAATTTGCACTTTTCCTTAAATCAAAAGAGGCAACGTTCAATTTGATTCTATTTTCATTTTAGGAATAGTGAAAACAAATAACAAAAATAATAGTCATGATATACATGTTTTGAAAAATGAATAGTTAAAAATATATATATTTTAACTAAATTTTATTTAAATATTTCGATATTTGTTTCAGCGCGACCTCGTTAATTCCCTTCGAACGCGTGGAGTTTTTCTTTTGCGCTCTAAGCGGTGTCGTTTCTTCTTCTCCTTCGGTTTCCATTCGCTTGTTTTCCTGCTTTCTGACTGTAAGAAACTTCTGAGCTTTAGTCTTCAAACAGTTTTGTACATGAAAAGCAAAAGAGGCACTAAAACCTCAAAACCCCATGACTCCAAAGCTGCCCACTAACCTTCCCCCTCTCCTAGGCTTGAAGTTCATCAAAGCGTCATGCAATTCTGGTGATTTGCAACGCGCACGCCACCTGTTGGATAAAATTCGCGAACCAGATCTACGTACGTGGACCATCTTAATTTCAGCTTACACACAACATGGGTTTCCTTCGGACGCTATAAAGCTTTACACTTTATTGCGATCACGAGAAATCAATCCCGATAAACTAGTACTTCTATCGGTTGCTAAGGCATGTGCCACTTTGGGTGACATTGTGAAAGCCAAAGAGGTTCACCATGATGCGATTCACTTCGGGTTTCACTCGGATACTTTGTTGGGTAATGCGTTGATTGATATGTATGCCAAGTGCAAGTATGTTGAAGATGCAAGACGGGTTTTTGATGACATGCGGGTGAAAGATGTGATTTCTTGGACCTCGTTGTCGTCTTGTTATGTTACTTGTCATCTACCTAGAAAAGGTTTGGAGGAATTTCGTGACATGGTGCTAGATGGGGTGAGACCCAATGTGGTGACGGTGTCTTCAATTCTGCCAGCGTGCTCTGAACTCAGAACTTTGAATTTAGGAAGAGAGATTCATGGGTTTGTAGTGAAGCATGGAATGGGGGATAATTTATTTGTCTGTAGTGCGCTTGTTAGCATGTATGCTAGTTGTCTAAGCATAAGGCAAGCCCAATTGGTATTTGATAACATGTCTCAACGAGATAGTGTGCTGTGGAATGTAATTCTAACAGCATACTTCTCAAATAAAGAATGTGAGAAGGGTCTTGATTTATTTTATCATATGAGAAATGAAGGTGTTAAATTAAATGATGCTACATGGAATGCTGTCATTGGCGGGTGCATACAAAATGGACGCACTAAATGGGCCCTGGAGATGCTTGGACAGATGCAAGATATGGGCTTCAAACCTAATCAGATAACAATTACCACTGTCTTACCGGCTTGCGCAAGTTTGGAAGCTTGAGGACTGGTAAGGAGATTCATGGTTATATTTTTAATCATTGGTTTATTGAGGACTTGACGACCACAACAGCTGTCGTTTTCATGTATGCTAAATGTGGTGACTTGGAACTATCACGAAGGGTCTTCAGTTTGATGCCTAAAAAGGATACTGTTGCTTGGAACACAATTATCATTGCAAACTCCATGCATGGGAAAGGAGAAGAAGCCTTGTTGCTCTTTCAGAAAATGTTGGACTCAGGAGCCAAGCCCAATTCTGTAACTTTTTCTGGTGTTTTGTCTGGTTGTAGTCATTCACTACTTGTTGACAAAGCCCTCTTAATTTTTGAATCAATGAGTAGGGATTACTCAATAGAACCTGACAGGGATCACTACTCCTGCATGGTTGATGTACTTAGCCGTGCTGGTTGCCTAGAAGAGGCATATGAGTTTATACAGAAAATGCCCATAGAACCAACTGCTGGTGCTTGGGGAGCATTGCTTGGTGCATGTAGAGTACATAAGAATGTGGAGTTAGCAAAAATTGCAGCAAAGCGGCTTTTTGTGATTGAACCTGATAATCCTGGAAACTATGTATTGTTATCCAATATTTTTGCCACTGCCAAACTATGGGATGAAGCCTCAGAGATTAGAAAATTGATGAGAGATAGAGGAATTACAAAAGAACCAGGCTGCAGTTGGGTTTAGGTGAGGAATAATTTTCTACTGTTGGTGGTAAGAAGAATGAACACTGTGATAAGATGTACAAAGTTTTAAATGAATTGGGTCAAAGAATTTCCAATGCTGAATTTGTTCTGAAAGATGTGGATCAAGAGGAGAAAGAGGGGATTCATTGTGACTGCTGTGAGAATCTTGCTGTTGGTTTTGGGATACTCAATTTGATTTGGGTTATAAAGAAATTACGGATATTTGGGGATTGTCATAATGCCATTAAATTCATGACCAAGATTGTTGGTGCATATCATTGTCAAAGATCCCTCCAGGCTCCACCATTTCAGGGATGGGAATTGTTCTTGTCATAAATTTTTGGTGATTTTCCAAATCCACCTTATAGGATGAAATCCTACTAAAAATAAAAGCCAGTTTACGCAATGCTATCCAGGAGATGCAGGTGCGGAGGATAGAATTTTTACACTGTTTCCCTCACGGGTGTATAAACCAACTCACAAGAGTATTATTCAAAGAAAATGAGAAAGAATTCTGCAACTTTTTATTGATCAAACCAATGTAATAGTTCTTCTTACACCAAGAAGGAGCCTAGCTAAACAGAACATCTAGCTAAACTAAACTAATTACAAGATCAAAGCTTCAGTAATTCAACAAGAATGAATGCATACTATTTATACTAATATTGTGATTACAAAGATAACACTCGCAGGCTATCACCACCTTTCAATCAGTTGTAACAGCTGGAACCACCCCAAAGAGCACGTGCTAATACCCTGAATTCCCTCTAACCATCGTCAGGCTGTTGAGCAGTTAATACCGTTACTTGTAGTTGCTGCCCTGCTGTCATACCTTCCCCTGTAATACCAAACTTTATTCTATTATACCTCCTTACTCTTCTAGATGTTACTAACCTCCCAAATCATAAGGCATTAAGTCCATACTACCTTCATGATAATACTTAATACAAATACCTTATGTTCAAAACACCTTGCCCACAAGGTGTGGGTAAGTTGCTTTCAAATGTTGAAATGTTTCTGAAGTAGCCTCCTTAGGAAGCTGTCCTTGCCAACGAATCAGCAATTCCACCAAAGCCTTGTTATGCACCTTTCTGGACCTTCTCTCTAACACTGCTTCATGTTCAGGCTGAATCACTCCTTGCTGAGATACTGTTGGCAAGTGAGAAATTGGAAGGACAATCCTTCCTAACTTCAACTTCAGCTGAGAAACATGGAACACAGGGTGAATTTGAGACCCTGTTGGTAAGTCCAAATGATAAGCCATTGCGCCAACCTTTCTCAAGATAAGGAAAGGTCTGTAGAACCTAGGTGACAGCTTCAAATTGCATCTCCAAGCAACTGACATCTGCCTATAAGGTTGCAACCTTAAAAACACCCAATCTCCTCCTCGAAAACCCTTTCAGTGCGCTTCAGGTCTGCATACTTTGTCATACGATTCTGGCTCTTCTAAAGGTTTCTTTTAGCAGCAGCAAAATCTGATCCCTAGTGTATAACTGGTTCTCAACAGCAACCAATTTTGTAGTCTCTGGTATATAAGTAAAGAGCCGAGGTGGAGAGTAACCATATACTTGGTAGAATGGTGAAAAGAAGTATTATAACAATATTCTCCTAAATACAACCAAGACACCCATTCTTTAGGCTTGTCCCCAACCATACATCTCAAATAGTTCTCCATATACTTTTTCATAGCCTCAAATTGCCCATCTGACTGAAGATGATAGGTTGTACTAAAGGATAAGAAAACTCTTTGAAGCTTAAACACCTCAGTCCAAAACTTATTGGTAAAGGAAGAATCCCTATAAGAAATAATTGATTGAGGCATACCATGCAATTTGAAAAGCTGAGTCATAAAAACTTGAGCTAATTTTTCAACTGTATAAGGATGCTTAAGAGGTATAAAATATGCATATTTGGTTAACCGATCCACAATAACCCAAATAACACTATAACCATGAGACAAGGGAAGACTTTTAATGAAATCCATAGAAATACTTAACCAAGGTCTCTCAGGAATAGGCAAGGGTTGAAGTAAACCAACAGGAGATAAATTTTCTGCCTTCACCCTTTAACAAGCATCACATTCTTTAATGAACCTCTTTACATCAGCTTTCATTCCTGGCAAAAGAAATATTTCCTAGCTCTATGTATGGACTTGTCATAGCTTGCATGACCTGCCAAAGAGTTGGAATGAACAAATTGTAACACCTTTTCCTTCAAGATGTTTGGAATATAAACTCTCTTCTTATATAGCAAAATACCATGTTGAATAGAAAACTTTGTGTTGGCCAATAACCCTTGTTCCGCGATCTGCATCAAAGACTGCAATATATGATCATATGTATAACTGTTTTGTACTTCTATAAACCATTCCAGAGAAGGGTATGAAATTACTTCTAAAGAAGAACTATGCAATTCTTTTTTGTTTCTTCTAGACAAAGCATCAGCCACTTTGTTCTCCTACCCTTTATTGTATTCCACTACAAACTTATAACCCAACAACTTCGAGACCCAACTTTGCTGCATAGGAGTTCCAATCTTCTATTCTAATAAGAACTTTAAACTTTGATGATCAATTCTTATTGTAAAGAAATGCCCTGAAAGATAAGGTCTCAATTTCTTAACTGCTGCCACTAAGGCTAGCAACTCATTCTCATATGTTGACATCAACAAGAATCTCCCTTTCAAGACTTAACTAAAGTAAGCCAAAGGTCTTTGCTGCTACATCAATACTGCCCCAATACCCCTTTCCAGAAGCATCACACTCAATAACAAAGGGTAAACTGAAATTAGGTAATGTTAACACTGGCGGTTTAGTCACTACTGTCTTCAACTCTTCAAAAGTTGTTTTAGCCCCTGCACTCCAAACAAAAGCATTTTTTTTTTTCAACAAATCAGCCAAAGGTGCTGCAATACTTCCATACCCTCTTATAAATTTTCTGTAGTACCCTGTTAAGCCTAAGAAACCCCTCAAGGTCTTCAAAGACTTAGGTTTTGGCCATTCCACCATAGCACTCAACTTCTTTCCATCAGCATTCACACTTTCAGCAGAAATTAAATGCCCCAAGTAATCAATTTCAGAACATCCAAATCTACATTTGCTCTTTTTAGCAAACAATTGATGAACTCTTAACACTTCTAAGGTAATTTTAAGATGCCTTAAATGGTCATGAATGTTGGAACTATAAACCAAAATGTCATCAAAAAACACCAAAATAAATTTCCTCAAATAAGGCCTAAAAATATCATTCATCAAGCTTTGGAAGGTGGATGGTGCATTAGTCAATCCAAAGGGCATTACTAAGAATTCATAGTGCCCCTCATGTGTTCTAAATGTAGTTTTAGGTATGTCCTCAGCCCTAACCCGAATCTGGTGGTATCCAGACCTCAAATCCAACTTAAAAAAAAGTCATAGATCCATGCAACTCATCTAGTAATTCATCAATCATAGGAATAGGGAACTTATCCTTGATTGTCTCCTTATTTAGTGCCTTATAATCCATGCACATACGCCATGAACCATCTACTTTTCTAACCAACAAAACAGGTGATGAAAATGGACTTTGAGAAAGTTTAATGACCCATGTAGCTAGCAATTCACCCACAATTTTCTCAATCTTCTCCTTCTGAAAGTAAGGCTATCTATAAGGTCTCATACATACTGGTTGGGCATCAATTTTTAGAGTGATTGCATGATCATGTGAACGATTTGGTGGTAGTCCTTTAGGTTTTTAAAATTACCACTGAATTAAAATTTAATAGTAATCTAGTGATTTTAAAAGTCACATTGATTTAGAGATGACACAAAGAGAATATGGGAATGTCATTTAGCATAACTCTTAAAGAAAACATCAAACAATATCCAAATTTAAGGCAAAAGTCAGCCAAAAAAAGCATGCCAAATTTCTTTAACATAATAATCTAAAATATAACACAATAGCAAATTAAAAGATAACAAGCATTTTTCCTTCAATTCAGTTCATATTCGAAGCTAAACTACATCACAATGACTAATCATGCACTTAGTACTAAATCTAAAGATACAAATTACAATGACATTACACTAATCTTATCACTAACAACTTCTTTCTTATAAGCAGAAATTCTGACATTGACATTTTCTCTCTTAAACATTAGCTCGGTCTCTTGCTGCACTTCTTGTTAACTTGTGTATGAAATTACACAACATCTTCCACATCCAAGAGATCAGTTGGAGAATTATGTGAATCAACTTCTTCACGATCCAATGGAGTAGGTGAATTACGTGAATCAACTTCATCACCATCCAATAGAATAGGCGAATTATGTGAATCAGAACGACAATTCCAACCAATCCGACCCAAATAAGTAATAATATTATGATTAACGAAGTAACACTTCGAAGAAGATCACGTGAGATTATCATTCTCACTACTAGTATATAGGTAAGTGTCATGGACGTGACTGAGGTAAGCATGGCTGATGTCAAAAGCCAAATAAGTAACTTGCTCCTAATAGGTAATCCAGTAATAACCATAAGTATGACACACAAAGATGCAAAGAACGAGGAGCTATTGCAATATAAGAAAAGTTGGTATACTTCTGGATAAGAATAAGATAAAACTGCTGTTCCAGCTTCACATACATTGCTTTTACTACAACGGTTACCATCGGTGAGATTGGATGTATTTTGTTGCCAAACGCCACCAGGTGGGCTGATCCCAGCTTGGAAAGCCATGGTTGCCATCACAGTAGCTACTATCATCAATGTGCCACGTGTTTCCTCCATCCAATTTCCTTGACGCTTGAAGTGTTTACCTAATGACGAACAAACACCCTCCCACCATCTCCTAAACCTTGATTGAGATCCACTAGTACCATTCGGTGTCGGTGGTCGGGAAGAATTTAGACCATTTGATCTTTTCACGCCAGCTTCCTCCAGAATTTTTTGGATTTCAAAACATTTAAAATCTCTTGAACATACGTCACAGTCCTCTAAGACATCTAAAGCTGTGTAACCAATCTTGTTCGTGGCATTAGCCTCTCTTTTAATTGCAAGTATTGAAAGTAAGTATTTTATGGTCTGCGCAAACAAAACATTATATTGACCAATAGCTAAAGGAAACTCTAAAAGCACTTCAACAAAAAGAAAACCAAACCTTGAATGATATTTAATAAATATCTCTTTGCATGATCTTTAGAAGAATTAACCACATGAAACGAGAGGATTTTTATATATTTGGTGGGCATGTATGACAACATTGTGATTCTTCCATTTTTTTTTCCTTAACAAACGAATCTTCTACCAATTTACAATTTTAGTCCTACTTTTTTAATGCAAAACAAACTCACGAAAAAAGAAGGAAAAAAGAGAAGTAGATCTCAATTAAATTCATAGATGAGGACAATGTGCATCTTTATATATCACTAGAAAGAAATATCTATTATAAGAGACTAGTAATAAATATGTTCAACACACCTTCATTTGCTTGAGCATCACAGCTAAATGAAATATGGAGTTGCCATCATGATCTTTGGAATTGAGGAGTTCATCGCAATCAGCCAACTTCACTAGCCGTTCTAAAGCATCCTGGTGATTGTATTGAACACTCAAGTGCAATACACTCTCACCATTGAGATTCTTCCATATGGACTCTGGTTGAGCTCTAATTAACTCTTCTATGATCTCTATTCGTCCTCTCATTACAGCAAAGTGGAGAGGAATTCTCTCATGCTGATCAGAAGCTAAGCAAACACTTGTATTTACTTGCAACAATGTTTTTACGATCTCGGTGTGACCCTCCGCAGAAGCCAAATGAAGCGGGGTTCGTCCTAACGAGTCCACCTCTTTTGCAAGAGTAGGTTTCTTGCTAAGAATAAGTCTACTAATTTCAAGATGGCCGTGCAAAGCGGCCAAGTGCAAGGGGGTCTCACTAAAGGATGTGAGTGAAACTCTATCAAAAATGCGAGCATCCCTTTGGATCAACGTGGTCAAGGTGCTTACACACCCATTCCGTGAGGCTTCATAGAGTTCTGCAATCATTTTCTCTTCTTCAGCCAGCCTTCTATCCATACTGAAAAATGAAGAAACTCCAACCAGAGGAACTTCAAGTCAAGGAAATTCTTTTCTCACCTAATGTGATTTTATGTTGGTTACCGTCAAGGACAGAACCAGCTAGGAGAATGGGGGGACCAAAGCAAAGAAAAAAAAAAATGGGGGGACCGGAATGAAAAAAAGAAAAAAAATACAGCCTAATTTTTTTTTTTTTTTGGAATTGGGGGGGACCATGGCCACCACCGCCCCCCCCAAATCCGTCTCTGGTTACCGTGTAGACTTTGTGGAAGGGTGGGACAAGGAAAAAAATAATAATAAAATGACCAAAATGGGTCGTTGAAAATAAATAAAATATTTGAATATTAAATTTAGTATAAGGTATAGGCAAATAGAATTTGCATCTCTTTTGGTTAAGTTTCTTTGGGAGGATGGTGGGTCCCAATAGTTAGTCCAAATACCTCTTTAATACAAGTCGATGAGGTGCATGACAATAAATTAAAGATGGTAACCCCATAACAATATCATATGGTATGATACAATCTTGACTAAATTCTTAATTATATATTTTTTTCATGGTTAAGTTAAAATTTCTTAAATAATTAACAATTGAAAAAAAAATTTAATTAAAAATGTTTTCTTCAAACTTCTAACTGAGATAATATCCTTCAAAACTATTAAAAACTATAAATATCATTTTAAAGACAAAATACCTTTAATCAAATAAAAAAATTTGATGGGAGTATTTTTATTATTTTAAAAGCACTTGATTAAACCTTGGAGCCTTTAAGGGCATAACGTGTGCGTATTTTGATCTTAACGTACACGTTTCTAACATTTCACTATTTTTGCAAATTTTTCTCTTCTTTGGTTCCCATGCGTTTCCTGTCAAATTCAATTAATTCAGTTCACAGAAATAAGAAAAATACAAAACTAGTACTATCAGGCATCAATTATATAGTCCCCATGTATTCTCACACACATTTATCTCTCTTCAATTATGAAGCAAGACAAGTTGTTGCTTAATTTTTCTTTTCCTTTTTTTTTTTTCTTTTGGGTATTCACAACGACTATAAGAAGTCCTCGCTAATAGAATAGTATTAAGATGACTGTCCTATAGTCAATAATACGACAAGTCGTCACTTATAAATAGTTATTAGCAATGACTTTCTAGAAAGTCATTGGATTATTCCAAATTTTCTGTAATGTTGGTTAGATTCCAAGAAATAATAATTTGAGCAGGTTCGCCGGACCTTGGAATTTTCCATGAAAGGGACAAGAATTTACATCCCACTTGCTCCTTAGCGTGTGGAATATTTGCTCAGCAACTGTACAAATGTGGGTCATTTGAATTGATTATTCAGGCATTTGAAAGATGAGTATTGCTATGTATGGCTAGTAGCACTACAAAAAAAACGCTATTTGGTGATATGGCTATTGTTCATTAGAATTTGCCATGTTAATAAATGGTGACGTGACAAAATGTGCCACGTTACCATCCTAATTGGTAACGTGTGTCATAATGGCACGTCACCTTAAGGTAACGTGGCATTACCATAAGGTAAAATTTTAAATTTATTTTAAAATTTAAAATTTAATTTTTTAATTTATTTTAAAAATATTTAAACTTATGGTCAATCCAGCCTTGCTTCTCATTATATATTGGCCAAAACTGCAAATTAACCGATTCTGTTTCATGCTGCACATACATGCATGCATGTCATTACGTACGTGCGCACAAATGTAGTAAGTGCATATTAATGACCCTGATCGTTGTTTTACAAAAAATAAATAGAGAGAATTTGAAGTGGTAAGATTCATTTGATTTTTAGATTTTTAAAATTGTGGATTCATCTAATCATATTGTAGTGCTCATCCGTCCTTGTTAAAATATATATATATATATATATATATATATATATATAAACCAAAATAAATAAATAAAAAAGATAGAATTGAAGTACGTTGTAAAAAATAACCTAAACTACCCTTTGTAAAATAAATTTAAAAAAATAGTAAAATTTCTAGAAAAAACCTAAAACTCAAAAAAACTTCAATTAATAGAGTTGAAGTATGTTGTAGTTGTATCACATTTAATTTATTCCCAATAATAACAGACAAATATTTAAAAGATTAATTTTTTTAAATATTTGCATGCATAAGTTACGTAACCAGAAATATACCATACATGCATAAGTTACGTAACCAGAAATATACCATACATGCATAAGTTAATTAAGCCCTAAATTAAAACCCTTTATAATTGCATGCATGCAGCCTATGCAACAATAAGTTAACCCAATAACCCTGCATGCATGCAACCCATATATATGTTGCAGTAATTGTTATCCTACGTTGCTAGCACATATATAAGTAACAATGAAACGTATTAACCCATCGGCCAGTATATAATTATTTCCCCCCAAAATTAAATGTGAGCACATTTTTATTTTTACCGTATGTGGGATATATAGAAAAGTAGAAAGAAAAAAAAAGTGGTTTCATTTTGATAATTACAAATATATAATTAATTCTATATAGTCGGGTGGGAAATATTTTACAAAACACTTTTTTTTTTTAATTACTGATTTTTTTTAAATAAAAAAAATTGTGACATGTCACATATGCCACATCACCACATTGGTGACATGGCATATGCACCACATCATCCCATTGGTGGCGTGCTACATGTCCACACGTCACCAATGGGACCTTGGTGACATGGACTAGCTAGCTGGCCCGCACCGGTCCCTCCCCTCCCCCATTTTTTCCCATCCTAGTGCGCTGCTTGCTCTCCCCTCAGCTGCTGCCGTGTTTCTTCCCCCCGAAACCCCATTTTTTCCCCTCTAGCTAGCTCCAGCCGGCAGCCTGCCCTTTCTTC
Source organism: Carpinus viminea (assembly GCA_013348765.1). NCBI lineage: Eukaryota > Viridiplantae > Streptophyta > Magnoliopsida > Fagales > Betulaceae > Carpinus > Carpinus viminea. Next base: position 32,277,096 of record CP054672.1, on the reverse strand, counting down.
TAGCTAGCTTCATCTCTCTCCCTCCCTTAGTCTCTCTCATTTCTCTCCGGCGTCACATCTCCCTTCTGGTGGGATCTCCGGCGAGCTCACTCTTCAGGTCTCTCTCCATCTCCGGTAAGTGTATATATATATTCTACTGAGATTTTTTTTTTTTTAACTTAAAATTTTAGTAATTTTACACTCATCCGTTAGGGTTTAATGGAAAATCCTAAAGGAATGAGAAAAGTAGAAGGAAATTAAAGTTCAATACACCAAAGTGAAAGATTTTGAATATTGGAAAAAATATTTGCAAAAGACGCGTAAGTTCATATGGTAAACGAAGTTTTCCCCAAATTTTTTTATCAACAGTCGGATAGTACCCTATAAAAAACCCTAGGGACATTTCATAACTAACTCCTAATTATCTCATGTAGTGGTGGGGAGTGGTAGATTAAATATATACTTGGTTTGAAAAAAGCAGAGGTTGAAAAAACCTTTTGCTTTACAGAGCTTCTTGGTAATTACTCATCGGCCTATCTTGTCTCCTTGATGAATTGAAGCACTGACAAATAACTTTTCAGGTCAAAAGTCATCCAAACATTTTTTTATATTACTTCTCCCGTAAGCTTTACAGAGGTTGTCTGTGTTTGTTTGTGGTAAAGAGCGGGAGCGAAAGCCTCTATCTATTTGAGCGTGGGCACTTGGCGGAAGAGTTAGAGCATTCACAGTAGGCTCAACAATTGAGCCTTTTGGCTCAATTGTTGAGCCAAACCACTAAAAACCTCTTCCATCAGCCTCAACAAACAACTCAGCAAAATGGTGAGGAGCTACAGTACTCAGCAAGTTTGCTGAGTACTGTAGCTCCTCAGCAAACCCAAATATTATTAAAAAAATTCGTAATTTCTCTCTCCTGCCCACCTCTTTCTTCTTCCTCTCTCTGCCGCCTCCTTCTGATTGTCATGCCCCCCGCCATCGACAACCCCACATGTGAAGAAAGAGTGAGCCACTGACATGGGCGCCGCACTTCTCCACCGCGCACAGCCGGCGCCGATCAAATCAAGGACATACACTGATACACATCCGGCGCTGATCGATTGTATGATGTGTCGATTTGTGAGGAGGAAAAAGATGGCAGGCTGAATTGACGGTGGTGGACTCGTCGGCGAGTCGATTCGGTTGTGGAGGCTGATCGCGTCCGGCGAGTCGATTATCGCCGCTTCCGCTCCTCGCCGTACAGTCGCCGTTGCCCCATCCCGTCGTCTTTTTCCCTCTTTCACCTTCGATTGTGAACGGATTTGAGGCTGGTTTTCAGTTAGCTGATCTCTCTCCGGCGAGGTTTGGAACTGGATCGCCGATTCTTGTGGTGGGAAGGCCTTCACGATTCACATCTTCCCGTCAAGCAATGAAAGTGAAGGGGAGCGGACACGGGACAGCAAGTTGGGTAAAGAAAGAATAAAAATAAAATAAAAAGAAAGAATAAAAAAATATATAAAGAAAGAATAGGAAAATAATATTTAAATGGGTGTAAGGTTAAAATATTGAGCCTGATGTGGGTGCTTTAAAAAGATAAGTAGCTGAAATAAATAAAGGTGATATTTTTTAGTTAAAATAGCTAACTATTAGGTGAGCCTACTGTAAATGCTCTTAGACGCGGGGTTGGGGATGACCGAGTAGAGTACAAAAATGTGTGGGGTAGAATGTGAATAAAATAGTAGTTAATTACATATTTTATATTCTGAATATATATTTATTTATATTTCCATATATATATATGATATCCAAAACTCGAAATATGACATTTTGAGTAAAACACGTGAGGTGTGAATTTGACCAAAACGAATAAAATTGGCTTGCACCACATCTTGTACAAGAAGTGAAATTAGACGGCTCATTACTTTTGTGGAAAAAAAAGAAAGGAAGGAAGATAGAGACAATTCATCATGAGATTCTAGCGGTTGAATGATATGTTGCAACTTGCTTTTAGAAGTTGGCGAAAAACACAAATAAGAAAGACCAAGACTCAAGAGTGTCTCCCTCTAGAGGACCCCTAGTCCCCATTCTAAATTGTAGTATTATACGTTTAAAACATATATTGCAAGCAAATTGCGTTAGACGGTGACAGCCACCAATTAGAAAAAACCAATCACATGCTATGTGGTAGTTGAGAGTGAGTATGTGTACTTTTCTCTTATAAGAATAAGTCTATACATCCCCCCTCATCTCCCTCTCATCCCTCCAATCCCATGTGGCATGAAATTGTGTTTTTGTTAATGTTGAAGAGTGGAGAAAGAGAAAGATTGAAGTGGAGGGAAAATATGAGAGATGTTAATGTTGGAAAGAGAGAGACGTGGAATGAGAGTGATCGAAAGACTTGGAGAGAAAAAAGAGAGTGTGAGAGAGAGGGAAAAAAGGAGATAGGGAGAGGGAAATATATAAACGGATTCAAGGTATGAGGAAAAAAAAAAGGTTAAGAAGAATAATTACCTCCAAGTTGAATTTTTAGGCTAATAGATTCTGCTTTTGTTAACGTTGAAGAGTGGGAAAGAGAAAGATTGAAGTGGAGAGAAAAAGATAAGAGATGTTAATGTTGGACAGAAAGAGAGATGTGGAATGAGAGTGAAAGACTTGGAGAGAGTAAGGAAAAAAGTAGAGAGAGGAAAACATATGAACGGATTCTAGAGAGAGACGTTGAATGAGAGTGAATGACTTAGAAAAAAAATGAAAGAGAGAGATGTTGAGAGAGAGGATAAATGAGAGATAGAGAGAGAACAAAAATATGAACCGGTTAATTTTTAAATGTTCAGTTTTTAAAATAATGAGTTAAAAAATTGGTTTAGTCTTTTTTTAAAAAAAATTTTTTTTTTTTTTGAAGGAATATAGTGAATATTCATTATCTTAGAAAATCCAACAGGATTACACAAGAAGGAGAGATTGCTCTCTTCTTACAATATCACCTACACTAGGTGGGGCATACCCCATCCAGGTGGACATAGTGACATGGGTGGTAGCCAACTGTGCTAGCAAATGAGCCGCACTATTGGCGTCTCTACGATTGTGAATAAATCTGGCTCGCTCCATTTTTTGTAACTCAACATGAATACATTCAATCAGGTGACCGAAGCTATTAAAACATGGGCCTTCTTCTCCAATAGCTTTTATGACTTGCAGGGCGTCACCTTCAAATAAAATGTTAGAGTATCCCAACTCTTTGCAGAACATGATAGCCTGGACTGCTGCAAGTGCCTCTGCCGTGGATGCATCAGTGTGTATATTCACAGATAAACTTCGTGCAGCAAGGCAATAACCGTTGGAATCTCTGACAATAAGTCCGATACCTACCGCCCTTGATTTATTAATCCACGCATCCCGGTTCATCTTTAGCATGTTCTCGGTGGTTTCCATTTCACTTCCTTTGTGTCCCTTGAGTTACGCACTTCATCCCGATTTTCACTTTGTGAATGCGTTGGAACTCTTCAAGGGAATTTTGGCTTCCGTAATAGCTGGGTTGGGTGGAAAAATTCTCCATGAATCACGAGTTTCTTCTAAGCCAAATTTTCTGGCGTGTGACAAATAATTCAACTCATCTTTGGTACCGTCCCATCAACACTTCAAAAAATTTGAGAATCTACCTCGGTTGTGCCAAGCTTTTGTAGACTCCTTGGGCCATCCCCCACCGTCCTTTGAAGATGGGCAATTCCATAGAATATGCTCCTTTGTCTCATCCTCTACTTCACGGATGGGGCAACCTTTGCATCTTGAATGACCCCTTTCTGAGATTGGTTCTTGTTGGTAGTAGGTTGTGCAAAGCCCTCCATAGAAAATGTTTCACGTTTGGGACTTTTAAATTCCATATTTCTTTCCAATTTTCCCTCATCAGGTTTGGACACTGCTCCCTTGTAATGGCAATATTTTCCATCTCCATATAATAAGCCTTTTGAACGAAAAAATACCATTTTGTTCCTCTCCATATGAGTCTATCCTCCACGGTAGAGGCTGATGGGTAAGCTCACGATCACCATGACTTCCTCCTCTAAGAAGATCTCAAAATGAGCTCTACATTCCACTTTGCCTTGTGAGTCGATCAATGAGTTCGATACCGTGCATGTTGATCAAAATTCTTGTTCGGTGAGATGGTCTTGTAAGTGGTGGGTCTTGGCAGCCATTTGTCATTCCAAACATAAATGTTATTCCCATTCCCTACCCTCCATAGTAGCCCATTATTGAGAACAGGTTGGGCAGTCATGAAACTTCTCCATACATATGACGGACGGTTGCCCAGTTTAGCTTCCAATATGGAGCTATATGGGTAGTATTTTGCTTTAAGAATTTTTCCCGCTAGAGAGTCCGGAGCTTGCATCAGTCTCCAAATCTGTTTTGAAAGTAAAGCTTTATTAAAAACTTCCAAATCCCGGAATCCTAACCCACCTTTTGATTTTGACGTCCCCATTCTTTCCCAACTCATCCAATGAATTCGGGAAGTATTATCTTTATGGCCCCACCAAAACCGCTGCATCAGTCCTTGTATCTCCTTGCATAGTGTTTTTGGAAGCGAACACACTCATGCAATATGTAGGTATCGCCAAGAATCGCTTTGATAAGAATCTCCTTCCCCGCTTGTGTCGTGAATTTTGTCTTCAATTATTGAGGCAATTCCAAATTCTATCCTTAATGCTTGCAAAGGCTTGTGTCCGAGACTTGCCCACTAGGGTCGGGAGCCCTAGATATTTATCATAACTTTGAGTGGCTTGCAACCACGAGAGTTGTGAAATTTCCATTCTTTTTTCAAGGCTTGTGTTATGCTAAAGAAAATAGAAGTTTTATCCTTATTCAATTTTTGCCCCGATGCTGCTTCATATTTCTCCAGAATTTTTGTTAATCTTCGCCACTCAACTGAATTGGCTTTGCAAAAATCATGTCATCTCATCTGAAAAAGGTGGCTCAAAGTGGGGCCTTTTTTGGAGGTAGGCACCCCTGTCAACACCCCTTTCCTTTCTGCCCTTGTTAGCAGCGCACTCAGTGCCTCCGCACATAAAAGAAATAAGTAAGGGGATAGAGGGTCCCCTTGACGAATCCCTCTTGTAGGTGTTATGTTCCCAACTGGCTGCCCATTAACTATAACTGAGTAAGAGACAGATTTTACACATCCCATAATTAAAGATATCCATACCTCTGGGAACTCCATTTTTCGCATGACCGCCTCTAGAAAATTCCATTCGACTCTGTCATAGGCCTTACTCATGTCAAGCTTTATGCCCATATAACCCACTTTGCCCCACATTCTGGATAAATTAAAAGAGTTTATACCACATTTCGCGATTTGAAGGCATTTAAAAAGAAGGTTTGGCTATTATATATGATATATATGATTTGATGTGTATTATTTGTTTCTTATTTGATTTGGACATTGATAATGCTTAATTTATGAAATAATTTATATATAAAAACTCTTAAAATATAATTAAACGTCATTAATTATGCTAATTTAATGATTAATTTTTACTTTAATTTTAAAATTTAAACACATAATTTTTTTTTTTATTTTTTGAAAATAATTTAAAACATAATTTTCATTATAAGTTAAAAGGAACTCTTTAAATAAAAAATTAAATCTTTGTTCCAATAAGTATATATGATTTAAAATGAATAGTATAAAAGAAATTAGCAAGAATAATACATGAATAATAATATAGTTATTATTATGTTTAATGACATATAATATTATATTGAAATAATATTATATGTTATAGTTATATAGATATATAGATATAGAATTAATAATAATAATTTCATTTTTTAATGGAAAAGAATAAAATATATATAACTTTTTTTTTAAATCCTAACAATTATTAATAAATTTTATTTTTTTTTTTATTCTTTAAATATATAATTATATTAAATGTATAGATTGTCAGATTTTTACTCAAATTTTATATTATTTTTTATTTCATTAGCAAAATAATTTTAATATATATATATTACATAAATCTCATAAATTTATTTTTCTAATAAAATACTTTTTTAAATGTTCATAATTTTGAGTTTTATTTATATTGAAATCTAATAAGTATTACTTAATATTATTAGAAATTTGTATTTATATTAATATTATTAAATTATAATAAATTATATACATTGCATAAAAATTAGTCATCAACAACCCCACATAGAATGTTGTGCCTTTTTGGCCGTAGTTAACAACTAAGAACAGGAAGTACCTGCAAATCACGAATATCAACTTGTCCATGTGAGGCCAAGAATAATCTGGTTGGACTTCTTCTAAAACAAGAGTTGGCTCGCTCGGGATACGAGTCTATTGAAATATTCTCCCTACGGATATAATGTTGTTCTCCAAGTGGCAATGATTCCATATTACCCAGGTTTGTAACATGTTTAGATTAAGTCCATATGTCACAGCTAAGCCCACAATGGCTTTAGAGAAAAAGAGAACCAGAAAAAAAGAAAAAGGCAATTAGAAAGATATAAATCATGTTCCTTTAACAATTTAAATTAAGAGCAAGAAAAATTGTTAGTATGAAACTAGATGGGAAGTACTTACCTGGATCAATGACTCCCTTTGGAAGAGAGATCACGAAAAGTAAGGATGCGGCAAACATGATTGAAGATAACATATCCAAGCGGAAGGACAACCATCCAATTGCACCAGCAATATGGAACTTTGGCCGACAATACGCATCTGTCAGTTTCACATTTGTGCCACAAAATCTAGACTCTTCATCAAGGCTTCGGATAGTTGTTGAGCCCGAAATTGTTTCAGCAAAATGTTGTATCATTGGAACTTTGCAAACTCCAACTAGTCTTGATAGTTCTCATGCTGAAGGCATGTAATATTGCTGCCGAATTATAAATTTGTGAGAACGTCTCCCTCTAGATGAGAAAATGATAATAATAGATTGTAGTAATGGAAGCTAGGTTTGATTGATGCTTATACACTACATCATCTAGCAACTTAGCAAAAATCTATCTTAAGAAAACACATTGTTAAACAAGTATTTATAAATCCAGAAATTTGGTGGGATTGTTATATTAATAAGGCAGCAAAACTCTGCATACAGGTTTGACGTTTTATCTGAGTCATTGTAGCATGTGGACATCATAGAATGTAAAAGAATGTAGTATAACGAAAAGATGGTGATATCATTTATGCCATTTGAGATGTCATCCAATTAAGCCATGTTTCAGCATAATATGTAAGACACATTCTGAAGAAGTCAGATGGTGTACCTGATACCAGATACAGGTCCCAATAACTGGGATAAAAATGATGAAGACCTGCCATGCAGCCAGAGACATTACTGAAATAATTCCAAGGAGATGGATCATCGTGAAGGCAACTTGCCCAACTAGATATGGAGTTTTCAAATCCACTGCAGTTTGGTCTGTAGAAGCCTGCAAAGGAAACATACAGCTAATTTAGTAAAAAAATTATGTATGTGTAGAAGCCGCAAGAAAATCCACTGCAGTTTATCAAGCCTTTGTTTATCCCAGTCATGAACATCTTTTGAAGACAATGAATCTGATTAAGAACAAAGGCTTTGATATGACACTTCTGATATGCAATTGCTTTTGATAATTAAGAGAGTTTAAGTGCTTCTAGCCTTCTACACATATTCTATGATAATTACCATAAATTCTTTCTGATTAACTTTTGCAGGATGCTTTTCGATATCTTAGAAGGGATTGTTCTCATTGGTTTCTCACTCACTTTCATATGGACCGTAAGTTCAATTACATTCTTTTTCATCTAAGTTCAATTTTTCTAATTAGTCTGAGAGATAGTGCAATGAGAGTAAGGTCAAATTTTTTATGTGAGCGGCAGTGCATTGCTCTTTTTTATGTTGGTTGCATATCAAATTCGTTCAGCAAGCCCACATAGATTATTATTGTTTCCTCACCAGTTGCTTTCTGCTTCATACATTTTTATTAAAATATCCTGCCGTATCGCTTTGTATATGGAAGAATCACAAATTGGATTCACTTAGTTTTTCTCTGATACTTATTAATATTCCACACGGTTTTGATTGCTTAATTTTATATGGATATGGATATCTTTCGCACAAGTCTGGTTCTCTAGAAACTAAACAGGAAAATTCTATGGCTGTGTAGTAATCTTATTCAAGAGCAAATTACACTTATCTCCTGAACCCCTGAACTTGTACTTCAATTGCAATGTCCCACAAACTTAAAAAGTTGCATGGACCCTCAAACTATTAGTAATTTTCACTTAACCTCTTGCTGTTAGGATTTTCTGTTAATTCAGACAGCAAATGCATGAAATGTCCATTATACTCCTGGTGAGATGTGTGAAAATACCAAAATGCCCCCAATTTTTTTTCTTTTTTTTTTATTTAGGAAAAAAGAAATCTCTAGAGGAGACCCAAGGCCATGGATCTCTTGGCTGTGGACAATTTTTTTTTTTTAAGAAAATAAAAATAAAAAATCTAATGAAACGGTATTATTGTCATTTTTGAGTCACAAGCTATGCATGTGACCCATTTTCCGTCTGATTTAACTAAAAACTTAACGGAGGGCTAAGTGAAAGGGAATGTAGTTTAGAGGGTCAATTGAAACTTTAAAAAGTTTGGGAGACATTGCAATTGAGGCCTAACTTGAGGGGTACGTGTTGTTTTGTCTTTATTTAATCTTGCAACACTTTTATCTTGAGTAGCCCATTCATTTATATTTTTCAGAGAAGCGCTTTTGTAGAAACATCAAGTTAAATACACTAGAATTATATGTTACATTTTTTGAAAGCATCACCTTTGTTTAGATTAATTACATTAAGATTGCAATATACTGTCGTACCATGAAGTTAAATGGAAATCCTCAATAGTGAAGCAACACTAGAGGCACTCACTTAGCATTGCAACAAAGTGTGCGGTACTCTGTTGTCATGAACCATCTCCTAAAAATATAGGTACACGGTAGATCATATCTGTAGGACCTAGTAAAGAAAATCCTGATGGATGGCCATGACAAATACTCAAATAGTATTGGGTATCTGTTACGTGGAGTTTGTGTTGCATTGCCTCGAGGACATAAGGAGGTTCTAGGGGGTGCTCGCATATATCATTGCCCAAATGTATGCCTGGAGATGGATTGTTGCAATCTTTCAGAGGTCGGGTTGTCAGTCTGCAAGCATTGGCTTTTGGTTTTATACTGATGCCTCTTTTTTTTCTTTTTTTTTGGCTGCAGATTATCAAGGTCTAACAAGGTCTTTCTGTCATGGGACGATTTATTGCTCCTCTATCACAGCTAAGCTTGTGAATATGAAGATTGGGATCCCATGGGACAGATTGCAAATTTTACCCCTCAACCAAAAGATCAATATTGCTGGTCTTGGTGTGACCTGCTTGGATGCAAACCACTGCCCTGGTTCCATAATGATACTTTTTGAACCAGCCAATGGCAAGGTGTGGTTCAAACTGAAAAAAAATTAATAAGGCCTATTTATTTTTAGATAAGGTCCAAAAATTTTTTCTATAAAAACTTAAGGCCTCTAAAATAAACTCCCCCTCCCCCAAAAAAAAAAATTAATAGAGCCTCTTTTTTTTTTTTAAATATGGCCCCAAAATTTTTCCCATAAAAACTTAATGCCTATAAAATAGGGCCCCAATATAATAAACTCATTATAAAATAAGATCAATTAACCCCCCCCCCCCCAAAAAAAGCAAATATACCACATCATTTTTTTTTTGTCCTTTTAATCCTTCTATCTCTCTCTCCTCTGGTAGCAAAGAAGAGAGAACACAATTCTTTTTTTTTTTTTTTTCAGAAAATGAGAAATACTAGCATCTCACTTTTTTCACCTTTTGCTCTCTCTCTCTCTCCTCTTCCTTCCTTCCTCTTCTTCCTTTTCTTCTCTTCCTCTCCTCCTCCGTGATACATCCCATCAATTTTCAAACAGGTTTTAATGTTTTATTTTTGTAATTTATTTTATTATAATCCAAATATATATATTAAATCATATTTGTTTAATTTGTTAATATTTTCAATCAAACATGTACACTAGAAAATATGTATCTAAATATGAAATACTTAAAAAAATAAAAGAAAATAGAAAAATAGAAAAATTGATTGAATCTCAAATAGGGCTTTAAATAAATTTGTTATTAGCAATAAATAAAATATAGAGAATAATATAGGTGAAAAACTTATAAATGAAAAATAAATTCATCAAAAAAATTATTTTATTAGAAGATAATTAAAATATTATTGATGCTTCTAACTCTATTGTTATAAATATTTATGATCCTAATAAAATGCAACTAGCTAATAAAGAAACTTAAAACTTATAAAACAACAATGAACATATTACTAATCTGAATGAAAATAATAATAATATTATAATATTATAATAATATTATTAAAATAAATATTATTTAATTAATATTTAAATATTAAAAAAATAAGGCCTGACTCCAAAATTTCGCCTAAGGCCCCCTAATACACTGGGCCGACCCAACCTCAGCAACTGTACAAATGTGGGTCATTTGAATTGATTAGTCAAGCATTTGGAAGATTAGTGTTGCTATCTATAGCTAGCAAAAGTAATTGTGTTTATTTCACTAAGGATCGTTTGTGATTACTATTTTAAAAAAATAACTATTATTGTCGCTAATTGTGACGACCCGCTTAAGATAAACCAATAACCCACAACAAGCGGATTGTCAAAGTGGCATGGCTATACCGTAATATGCCATGAACCCATGTAATAACCTGATTGCCAATATAATAAGTCTACCAGAACTATATGCATCGTTTATGATACATCAGAGTTTACATCTTAGCAGCGGATTATAAATTATATTAAACATAACAATATACATCAGAACTGACAAATACACCTATGTAAATAAAGCTTTACATATAAAAGGATGGCTATACATAGGTGTCACAGACGACACGTGTCGTATACATAAATACTCACATTAAAGCCTATACATATGTGCTCTACCAAATAGGACTAACAACTAATCCCACAACATCAACCTCATCTACTATCTCTGTACCTGCATCCACAACATCATCTGCATCTCGAAAATCCGAGATACAGGTGAAATTATGAACCCACCGTCTCTATAAATTAGAAACCTCAGCAGTATAGAATTTACTAGGCTTTTCCAAAATAGTCATTTAACTTGTTCACATTTACATATCATAACTCAACTATAAAACATATTAGATGTCATCATGCAATGTTTAGCCATAACAATAAACATATGCGTTCCGTCCCATACCAGTCACATATGCATATTGATATGTCTAGTATCAAAATCATTCAATCATATGCTATGCATGCTTATGCTCAAGCTTATGCTCATCATCATGTGCCTTTTTCATTGTGAGGCCAACTCTGCGGTAGGAGGCTTGCCATCACCTACAAAGTCGTCACCCCCGTTCTCGTTATGCATGAGGCCAACTTCTGCGGTGGGTGGCTTGCCAACAACTCTGGGAGCCGTCACCCCAGTTTCTCGTTATGCATGGGCCAACTCTGCGGTGGGTGGCTTGCCAACAACTACAGGGGCCGTCACTTCTCGTTATGCAAGAGGCCAACTCTGCGGTAGGAGGCTTGCCATCACTACCGGGAGTTGAACCCCGTTTCTGTTACATTGCACATGCTATGATCATGTTCATGTTAACAAAACTTGAACTCATAATATCATATCTTATATCATGAACATCATATAATATTGCCTTAAACCATGTGAATCATCAAATACTCATATTAACATTTCATCAAACATTCATCCAACTCATCTCATAAAACATCATACATAAGCATATTATCACAATTACTTTAAATCAATCATCCCAACATCAATACATAATCATATTATCATAATTACTTTACATCAAGCATTCATTCAAACATCATTATATGATCATGTTATCACCAAACACTTTAAATCAATCACTCATCCATACATCAATCATTCAACCAAAGCGTCTTTTATACTTTAAAAATAGTTATCTTTTTCTTTTGCCCAATAAGTAAAATACTTACCTTAGTCCGCTTGAGTTCTCTTAGTAACCTTGACCCTCTTGCGTGCACCTATGTATTTACATAATAAGCACTTAATTAATCTCAACTCAAACTTCACTACACTAAGATACTTGAATCCTACAAGAATCTCACACTTTCTCATAACTAAGTAGACACTACAATCTTCTTATCTTACATTATTTTATTTAATACCTATTCTTTAATCAAGTACTTAACCATTCTAATTAGACCAAGTCTTTTAATCATTTAATGTCTAAATATTTTTGTTAAACTAAACTATTATCTGATAACATAACATATATTTAATCACCAACTCTAGAGGCATACACATAGACTCTAGGTTAGGCATTACACTTAACCCTATAATTGTTATTATCCTCTAATGATCCATTATTCTATAACCTTATTATGCATACTATTAGAACTCATTATCATTGTTAAACTATTAAACCCATTTACATATCTACTTACTACTTACTATATCTCACATTATATACTTATTTACCATCTTATATACATAACACTTACATGTTCATGCTCATTGTCATTTACCCCGATTTATCATACTCATAAACAATTATAATAATCACTATGATTCTAATATGACATCAAAACCTAAGCTAGGTATTAATCTACATGGAACCTATACAAACCTATAGTTAATTATTACTTTAAATGCAATTAACCCATTTAAACAACCATCTTAGTATTCACTTACCAAAAGCCTTAAATTCAATTCCTATGGTAAAACTAGAGTTTATGCCCATATTTTAAAAATTAGTAAAATTAGAGTTTTAATCCATTAATCTAACAATCTATAACTTAAATATGCATAACAATATACTATATATGAAAGCCTCAAATTAATCTTAGGGATAGAGCTTCATAATAAAAATACCCTATTTCTAACCTCATCACAAATCTAATCCCTAAGATGATTATTGTGCTTAGTACTCAATGGGTAACAAGATAATACAAAGAAAATACTAGAAATTCAATAAATAAACAAAAGCCCCAAAAATCCTATATAAGAACCCTAATTTTCGGACCTAATTAAATTCTCACAAATCATCAAGATTTCAAGCTTCAATCCTAATGGGTAGCACCAAAACCTTAAAAGAGAAACTAAATACTTCAACAATATAACAAGATCCCTAACTAATTAGCTTCTACAAAATAAGAGGAGAAACTCACCGAAACGGAGCTACTGTTCACGGAGAGAAAATGACTGCAGATTGCTCCAAATCCAATCTCCACCGTTCACAATGGAGATTCACGTGTCTTGAACCTTCCTGCAAAATTTCAGCTTGATCGGACCACGTATGATCGTTGATCGGAGCCGTTGATGCCAACTGGACGTAACTTTCCAGAAACCCATATTTTCTTCTCTCTTCTCTTCGTCCATACAGCAGCTCTCTCTCTCTCTCTCACACACACACACGTTCTGCTCTCTCTCTCTTTCCCATTTCTGTGCGTGTGCGTGTGCGTGTGCGTGGAGAACGGAGAAGATGAGAAGAGGAGGAAGAAAGGAGAGAATGGGGGGAGAAGAGAGTGACGTGCGTTAAAGGAGGGAGAAGAAAAGAAAGAAAAGGGAAAAGAGAGGGGGAGGGGCTGCACGTGGCACTTTAGGAGAATGGAGGGGATAAGGTTATGTCATCTCATCCAACCCTTGCATGTCATCCAACCCTTGCTTGATATGTGATATATGCAAGATTTTTAAAATACTTTCCTTTAATTAGTGAATTTAATTCATTTATATTATTAAAATACCCTAACACTTTTTTTTTCTTTTCTAAAATTCCAAAATAAAAACCAAAAAATATATAAATATATGTTGGGGTGGCGAACCACCCATGGGTGGTAGCCAGCCACCGCTTTCTTTTTTTTTTTTTTGAATTTTTTTTTTTAAAAAATTGTGCTGGGGTATTTTGAAATAAATAGTCAATTGAATTAAATTGTCATGATTGAAAGTGAGTAATGTCAGCATTTTAAACTTTGAGAAATAATAATTGGATCTTGGGTAAAGTAATTTCCTAAATAAAACCACCCCATCTATTTAAAATTGTATGATTACCCACATCAAATTAATTCTATCTTTATTACCCTCTATAATTCTTTACACTATTTTTATTTATTCTAACTACAACTTACCATCACCATTAATTATTTACTATACCATAACTTATTATTATACATTATTATGCTAAAAACATAAACCTATTTTATTAATCATTTGTCACACTAACATTATTATTAGTTATTCTCCATTATCATTAAAACTATTACATAAATATATCATTAGATATTATTGTTAATATATTATTCTTATACATATTCTAATTATGATAAAACCATTGTTATTATATCTATTATTCTAAATCATCATATATGTTATGTATTCTATTAATTAATTTAAATTATTATGGGGTTATTAATAATAAATTTAATTATTTTCTCGGGTTTTACACTAATAAGACAAGTCGTTGCTTATAATGATTTTTTTTTTTTTTTTTTGGTATTCACAACGACTATAAGAAGCGCTAATAGAATAGTATTAAGATGACTATTTTATAGTCAATAATACGACAAGTCGTCGCTTATAGATAGTTATTAGCAATGACTTTCTAGAAAGTCATTGGAATATTCCAAATTTTCTGTAATGTTAGTGAGATTCTGAGAAATAATAATCCTAGCAGGTCCCGTCGGGCCTTTGAATATTCCACCAAAGGATCAAGACTTTACATCTTGTGACGACCCACTTAATAAAAATTTGATTAAAATTTTTCTTTTAAAAATGGTAACTCATAACAATGCAAATTGTTACAAGAAAATGACAAAACTGCAGTGTGCCACGAACTCATGCATTAATCCGGTTAACAATGTAAAATGCCATTTAAAGTTACATGCATAATCAATGATTCATCATAATTCATATTTTTGCAGTGAAATATAAATAACATTAACACTTTAAAGTTGATTAATACATCTAAGTGATTAATGTTTACATACAAAAAACTGGCTATACAAAAGTGTCACATACAATACAAGTCATATACAAAATATCAGCCTCTATGCCTATACATAAATGCTCTACCAAATAGGACTAACTATTAGTCCAACAATGTCAAGCTCATCTATCGTCTTCATACCTACATCCACAACATCGACTGCACCACGAAAAACCGTGATATATGTAAAATTATGAGTTCACCCTCTCTATAAAATAAAAACCTCAACAGTATAAAACGCACTAGATTTTCAAGATAAAACATCAGTTGAAAACATACTAAGCAAAGTCAACAGACTAAGCCCCCCCACCTGACCCTAGTACCCCTCTTCCCTAGTCCCAATCCCTATACTCCCCACCCGTTCTCCTTCGGGCAAGCCTTCCACCCAACCAAGCTCACCATGATCAGACCCACCTCCACCGTGATCTCTTCCATCTCAACCTCCTTCGTGTTCTTGATATTGCCCCAAATCTCTTCCAGTCCCGGCTTTGGCCTCACGTGGCGCCGCTCATGGCTCTCATCGGAACCCATGCCCACGCCCATGGTCCCTAGTCCCCACCCTCGGTCCCTGCCTCTTATGGTCTTACGGCTCTCACTGGCTCACCTTGACCCACTTCCCATAACAATCTCACTGCTCGCCGTCAACCACATCTCCTTGCCTCCCCGTCGTTAGCCGCGCCTTTATATTGCCATAATGGCAGTACTGTCGGTATTGTCTTTACTCTCAGTCTCTCTATCTCAAGTTAAGAACTCATGACCATAAGTCATAAGTCTTTTTTTCCTTTTTATCTTTTTTTTCTGACTCAGCTGTGTTCATTGTAAATTTGTGATGGCTTTGTGTTGAGTATTCATGTTTAAAAAAAAAAAATTATTCTTAATAGGTTTATGTTAAACATGTCAATCGGGTTGTGTGTACCCAATGACCCGGTTATTTTAAACCGGTAAAACGGGTCGTGTCAAGTTACTTGGCTATTTTCGTATTATAATCGTATCCAGACCCGATTACCCATTTAACTAAACAGGTAATGTTCGTGTATGGGTTAATCATATAACGGGTACCCGCGGGTCGTGTTAGGTACCTATTTTGCCAGCCCTAGCTGTGAAAATATACATAAGCTTGATCTTCTGCTCGCAGAACATACGCATACTAACCTAACTTTATACATACTTACAAATCATATAGCTTAGCAATAAAACATATTAAAAGTCATCATGTATAATCCATTTGTAATGATGTACATATACACGGTTACATATTCCATCTCATATGCATATTAATACGTTTAGCATAAAAATTATCATCTGAAAGCATCATAAAATATCATATGCAACTATTCATATGCGTAGCTACATCTCTTGCACATAGGCATACATATACGCATAGTAAAAGCTCACATCAAACAAATAACATCATCATAAAGTCATATGACATACATGCTTATGCAATATTATCTCATTCATATCATCCATATATATACATATACATATACATATATAACACCATCTCCTTTATATCATCCACCATAAACATATAACATATATAACATCATCTCATTCATAACATCCGTCATAAACATATATACATATATAACATCATTTGTGACGTTCCACATCGCCTGGGCATGGAGATGGGGATGTGCTTATATGTATACTTACACCCTTAATGGCAACAATACATTTTAAAGCTGTGAGTTAAGCATGCTTCTGCGAGAGTAGTACCAGGATGGGTGACCTCTTGAGAAGTCTGGTTCAGAGGAGCCAAAAGTAGATAATATTGTGTGTCATTGGGGTGAGCTATTACAAATGGTATTAGAGCCACTGCCCAGCCTGAGATGGGAGGAGCGTGCACAAACCTATGAAGGTCGCTAGCAGACGCTCGTTGGGACGGATGCCAAGAGTGGGCTAATCCCATGAGGCCGCCAGCAGGAACACTGGATCCTAAGAGGGGGTGACTGTGACGTCCCATATTGCCTGGGTATGGAGATGGGGATGTGCTTATATGTATACTTACACCCTTAATGGCAACAACGCGTTTTAAAGCCGTGATGGTCATGATCCCATTAGAACTCCGTAGTTAAGCGTGCTTCTACGATAGTAGTACTAGGATGGGTGACTTCCTGGGAAGTCTAGTTCAGGGGAGCCAAAAGCGGACAGTATTGTGTGTCATTGGGGTAGGGTGTTACATCATCTCCTTTATATCATCCGTCATAAACATATATACATATATAATACTATCTCCTTCATATCATCCACTATAAACATATACATATTACATCGTTTTGTTATGCATTAGGCCATCTCTAGGGTAGTGAGACCATATCTCAATCACCGCCTGAGTTGTAACACCATTTTCGTTATGCACGTGCCATCTCTATGATAGTAAAAGGATATCTCAATCATCACTGGAATTGTAACTCCGTTTCCATTATGCACAAGTCATCTCTACGATAGTGAGATGATATCTCTATCACCACTAGAGTTGTATCTCCGTTTTCATTTTAATGTCCATGCTCATATTCATAAATGTTCATCTCATAAATACTCATATCATAAAATCATACTCATAACATAATCATCATTTCATCTTGTAAACCCATAAATGTTCATAAAAACATTTCATCATATTAGTTATACATGTAGAGGTATCCCACATTGATTATCTACATATATTGTTTGTATCACTAGCCTATATATATAGGCCTCCTTTGTATTTTATAAATGTGATTCAATATATAACCTTTCTCTCAACATGATATCAAAGCACAGGTTCTGAATCACCTTAATTTTTTTTTCCACATCTTATTTTCTTTTAGGCGCCGCTAGTGTTCTCTGACGAATATCTCACTTTGTCCTTTTCGGTTCTCTCTCTTCCTCTTATAGTTTTCAGCGGCTCAATATACCACTAGAAACCTTGAGTTTTCGTGCTCCTTCACACGTCACTCAAAATCCTGGCTGTTCCACCATCGCCGCCTCGCCACAAGTAGCCACGGGGGTCCATTCACTTTGATCTAGCCACCATCCGTTAGATCAAGCTCTGGAGATTCCAAAACATGAGCCAGCTCCTTCATTCGCTTTCGCATGCGCTGCTCAAAGATTTGCAAGTGAATCTCACGCGCTTTGTAGCCGCTGGCCATCTGCGCGTGCTCCACATGCACTAGGTTAGCCCTAGCCACATCAGCAGTGCCACATCAGCCCTAGCCATATCAACAATGCCATGTCATTGTTTACTTTTAACTGCTGACCTTTACTCTAGTTGCTCGTTGATTTTTGCCAAAGTTGACCGTTGACTTTTTTTGACTTCCAGAGTTGACCAAGTGCTTTTTTCTCTATTTGTTCATCCTGATTTCATATTTGTGATATGTTTTTGCATTTGAGCCTTCTAGATGGCATAAAACGAGATTCTTCATCATGTTCAGATTGTTTTGGATGGCACAAACTATATGGTGTAGTCTCGATCTTTGCGTAGCTTTCTTAAAGGCCGCAAGCTTTGGCTTTATGTGACTGGGATGGTCAAAAAGCTAGTTAAAAGGGTTTCTGAATCAAATGAGGCTTTCACCACTCGTCTTATTGATTGGGATAGCAAGCATCATTAGATTCTTACATGGTTCCGTAACACTATTATCCCATTTATTTCTGTGCTCTTTGGCAGCTTTGATGAAGCAAAGGATGCTTGGGATATGCTTGCTTCGTTACTCTTCTATGGATGGTACTCACGAGTATCAACTTTTACTTGAGCCTTTTCATCTTAGGCAGGAACCTGGTTAAGGTATAAATGATTTTCTTGCTTGTATGCAATTCTTGTGGAACCAAATTGATGTTTCTTTTCTTATTTAGAAAGATCCTGCTGATGCTGAGATGTATGTTACACGTAGAAATCAACATTGCCTTCATCAATTTTTGATGGCCTTATGTGATGATTTTGAGCCTGTTAGTGTGCAACTTTTACATTATACTCCTTTTCCCACTTTGGACACTGCCATCTTCGAACTTTTCAGTGCCGAGACTAGATCACAGACTATACGCTATCAGCCTAGTCATACAGTGTTGGCTACACCATCCTCTGGGTCTTCATCATTTCAAGGAGAGCATTATGACAAGTCAAATACTCCTCAACTCCCTCCTAAGTCTCAAGATAACTATTACTATCATTTTTGTCAATATCGAGGGCACACTATTGACAAGTGTTGGCGTAAGAGAAGATCTAATGCACAAATAGCAACAGTTGCTCATACTGAGAGTGGTTCATCTCAGTTGCATCCTCCTCTCTTCCTTGCTTCCTCCGCCGCATCGTGGATCCAATGTCACCTTATCTACAGCTGACTTCGAGGCAATTGTCAACCAAGTCATCCTAACTCGTTCTGTTAATGCATCTTCCTCTACCCTCTGTCTTGCCAAGTACCTTTTCCCCTTGGCTCTTTGACTCTGCTTGTTGTAATCACATGACACCTCACCCTACTTCCTTTACCACATCTGCACCTTCACCTCATTCCTCAATGATTCGCACAGTTGATGGCTCCACTATGAATGCTAAAAATATAGGCACTATCAGTACACCTTCCTTTTCTCTTCCTGAAGTTTTTCATGTTCTTGAATTGTCCTTTAATCTCATCTCTATTGGCCAATTGTGTGAACTTGGATATAGACTTGTTTTTTACTTTTTGGTGTACATGTGTAGAATCCTCGTACTAGCCAGGCCCTTGGAACCGGGCGTAGAATTAGGCACATGTTTGAACTCTCATCCTTACATCTCCCCACCACAAGCATCTCTGTTACTGCCTCTTTTTCATCATCGTCTTTGGCACTTTGGCATTCGCATCTTACTCATGCATCTAAATCTCGTGTTCAACTTTTAGCGTCAAAGGGTTTGTTAGGTTCAGTGTCCAATAATCCTTTTGATTGTATTTCATGTCAACTTGGGAAACAACCAGCCTTGCCTTTTAATAATAATGAGTCTTATGCTACTGCTTCTTTTGATTTAATTCATCCTGATATTTGGGGACCTTCTCCTATTGCTAGTATAAGTGGTTCATGATATTTTGTTATCTTTGTTGATGATTTCTCGCGTTACACTTGGGTGTTTTTAATGAAATCTTGTTTTGAATTATTGGATATTTATCACACTTTTGCAAAAATGGTTGAAACCCAATTTTCAAAATCCATCAAAGCTTTTCATTCTGATAATGCTTTAAAATATACTCAAAATGACTTTCAAGCCATCCTTAAGCATTATGGCACTGTTTCTCACTTGTCATGTCCAGGAATCTCATAACAAAATGGTCGTGGCGTTTCTTTCCACATTTCTTCTTACCCCGTTTTGGGGTGAAGCTACACTTAAAACTGTCTATACAATCAATAGGTTGCCTACTCTTATCCTTGATAATCGCACTCCTCAAGAAAGGTTATTTGACTATGTTCCCTCATATCATCATCTTCATGTTTTTGGTTCTACATGTTTTATTTTACTTCAAACTCATGAGCGCACCAAACTCGAGCCTCACTCTCGATTATGCTATTTTTTGGGATATGGAGTGGAACAAAAGGCTACCAATGTTAAGATTTTGTCTCTCGTTGTCTTCGCATCTCCCATCATAGTTTTTTGGGAGCATAAACTATTCCACAAAGTTGGCAAATTCAACATGCCATCTTTTCTTCCTTTCACTACACTTCTTGAGATTCCTCTTTCTCCAACTCCCAATAGCAATGTCTTGCTAAAGTCTACCTCGCTTGAACAGCAGTCATATGATGCTCTCGATGTCGCTCTGCCTGTGTCCCTAAGTTCTGTTCCATTTGAGGATCCGATCTGCATTCCAACACCTGACCTTCGTTGATCCACCCAAGTAAGATCCCTCACATCCCATTTATAGGATTTTCATTGCTTTCATGCTTTAGTTACCTTGCATGAGCATCACTTCTTTTGTGAGGCATCTACTAACCCTCTTTGGCAGGCTGCGATGAAAGAGAGACTTGATACTTTACACAATAACAATACATGAAATCTGATTGACTTGCCTCCTAGAAAGTCTGTGGTTGGGTGTAAGTGGGTTTACAAAATCAAGACTTGTTCCGATGGTACTATTGACAAGTACAAGGCTCAACTTGTGGCCAGAGGTTTTACTCAGGAGTACGGTGTGGATTATGAGGAGACTTTTGCTCTAGTTGCTCGTCTCTCTTCTGTGCGTGCTCTGCTGGCAGTTGCAGCTTCTCGACATTGGTCACTTTGTCAGATGAATGTCAAGAATGTCTTTCTTAACGGTGATTTAAGTGAAGAAGTCTATATGTAGCCACCTCCTGGATTATCTCATCCCATAACCAAGGTTTGTCATCTTCGTTGAGCTCTATATGGACTCAAGCAGGCTCCTCGAGCATAATTTACTAAGTTAAGCGCTACTATCTCTAAACTTGAATTACACATTGCCCTCAATGTGTAGTATAGAAATACATTACCAAAGTACCGAAACATCAAGTTGTGAAAAAGGCCAAAGCGTCCCCCAAACATAAGCACCAAAACACCTGTCAACAAAACTAACAACAATATATATAAACAAAACATCAAAAGATTAATTGTTGTTAAAAACAAAAACAAAATTAAAATAAATAAAGTAATGAAAAAGGAAAGAAAGAATTTGTGAAGTGAAATGCAGAAAATAAACTGGAAGAGAAAACTTTATAGCACTTTCTCTTATCATACTGATGTCCAACCAATCCCTTCCATCCTTTCTTCTTCAAAACTTCATATCCCTCTGGAAGGATATTTTGCCATCTTATGCAGAATTGCTTGCTTCGACAGATCTTCTTAGGAAAGTGGTTCCTAGATTTTCGTGCTTGTATGTATAAATCCTTAAGTATCTTGACATAAGATGGCTCTTGGAGACATTCTAGAGACAAAGCTTTGGGCTCTTGATGTGTCTCAAGAGGGGTAGTGATGCAGGCAGGAGCTTCAGTACTCACTTCCATGTCATTGGGCAGATTAAGATCTGTTGGGGGCTGACTTTTCTCATGGTGTTCAACTCGCTCAATTTGTTCAACTTGCTCCTCATTGTTATCTACAATTTCCTCACTTTCAAGTCTGGCAGTGACTTGGGCATGCTCAACTTGCTTTGTGTGCTCCTCTTCATTATCCACAATTTCATCCTCATTAACCAGGTAGTCTAGAATGAATGGACATTTTTCCCTATTGTGATAAGGGCTATAACAATATGAACATCTCTTATATAGTGGATGAGTGTCAGGTAATTACGTATGGGCAACTCTAGCTTCTTTGAATTGGGAAAATCTCTTGCCTATGTCATCGATATGAGCAATTGGAAAATGATGACCTACAAATTCTAAAGCAGTAAACACAGCTCGTAGATCTGAACACTTGTTTTCCTTATACACATTATTCATCTCTTTTTTTTTTTTTTTAGAAACAGGGAATAAAATAAATTGTAGAAAAATAAAATTCTAATTATAACTAGTAGAAAGATAAAATCAATTTAGACATAAATTGGTTTCAAAAATTAACAATTCCCCGGCAACGGCGTTAAAATTTGATGTACAAATTTATTGTACTGGCAAGTGCACGAATCGTTTGCAATATAATGGTTTTGCAAGTGCGAAGTCGAACCTATAGGAAATTGTATTCTTAAAAGCAAAAATTTAAATCTAAACTAATTAAATCCTAATCTAGTTCCAAAATGGTTTTGAAATTTAAAAGACTAAAACATAAAATAAACATAAAAGATAAAGTACTAAGGATGTAGAATCCACACTCACCAAATTAGAACAACATATACTTTATGTTCATCAATATTAATCTGAAGTTCTCAAAAATTAAATCTTATGTATGCTTTACTATGCTTCAAAGAATTAATCAAAATCATCCCATGTATCCATTCCTTATTCAAATCACAAAAGGAATCTAAATTTAATTGAAACACCAAATGTATCCGAAAAACAAATCACAAGGGATATATAATTTTTAGGCATATAAAACCAAGCAATCAATTATGTAAAATTATCATAAATCATCAAGTGTATCCTTGAATCACAACATAATATCCAAGAATCATTCCACACATTGAAAAGAAGTAAAATAATTAAAATATTAAACCATAAAATCGGACAATAAAAACTTACATGAAAGTACTGTTGTTATTCAATGGTGAAGGTTCATCCCCAATCTTAATTGGGGGTTAGCTCAACATAAAAATAAATCCTAAACTACAAAAAAACTAAACTAAAGAGAAGCTATGGATTTTTGTCTCCAGGCTTGTATATTTTCTTGAATACAAAGAGATTTATTTATAGGCTTAGATAATTCGGAGGTCAATCTCCCAGTCCAATTAGAAGTTTGAAATCCGGATAAGATTTGCTCAGATTTGTGTTCTCATATTGTGAGACGATTTTGGCATAGTAAACGTCCGAATTAGGAAAATCCTATTTCAAAGTAAATTGTATCATTTTGAACTAGCTTTTCAATACCATTTGAATCACCTCAATCCGATATTTGAGTAGAAAGTTATGGTCAAAACACTAAAACGTGTGCATAATCTGAATTTGAATCCAATTCGAAATTATCTTCATTTAGGAAAATTCCGAATTTATCCTTTCTTTGATTTGGTCAAACTTAACCACATCTTCTAGGTCTTCTCAAATTATGCTTTATTCCAAGAATTTGTAATTTTTCCCTTTTAAGATGCAGTTTCTCTTCAGTAACCTACAAAACACTAAAACACAAATTTAACACAAAGCGTTAGATAACAACACAGCTAAATGATTAACTAATGTAAATTAAGGGGTCCAAATATGCAATATTTGGCTCTTATCAGTACGTATATGGTCTTCTGTATATGCAGTTTGGAATTAATTTAGGTTAGAACTTCATGAGTTGCTAACTATCTCATAGATTGTTAATTACCTTTTTTTGTAGAGCTACTACTCACTGCTGGTTGCAAATAATTTAGACACTTATGGATATCTAAGATATTTGATCATTTTTATTTTATTTTTCTTCTTTTTGTTCTGTTTCTTTCATCTACTGGTTGTCAATGATTGATATTCAACAACAATAATGGTAAAGGTTTATGCATAAGAGATTCTGATCTTACAGTTGCTTACTAATAACAAATTAATTTTGTATTGCATGTGCCCACCAGGTTTTTCTTCCTTGATGATCTAATTGATTTGAAATTACATATCTGCTTGAGGTATGTAGTTGTTATTGCATTTTACTTGTCTTGATGAAGCGTTAAAGTCAATAGACACAGTTCTAGGATTAATCATAAAAAAAAAAAAAATGAAGAAGATGTTGAACATGGATTTGCTAGGAATAGGTTTTGGATTGTAGATCCTGATCCCCCACCTTTTCTAAGTATTACCTCCATTTTTTATAATATCTTTAATTATGTTGAATGTTATCATGTAATTGCTTACAAGGCATTTGGAGTATGTTATTTATGCTCTATGGTTATGGTTTTTTTTTTTTTTTTTTTTTTTCATATGACGGGGAGCGTGGAGGGATAGTTTAGTGAGGTGAGCACTAATTTTGTGTCGATTGTTTGTGAAACAATTATTTATTTTGTTGGCAAATTGTTCCTTTTTTCTGACTTTAGGATTTCTTAGAACACTTCATATACGAACATATATATTAGAAAATTGTTATACTTCTATAAGATTGTTACCTGTGCATTAAAATACTTGGAACTCTGTTCTTTTTAGTAAATAAAGCATTGAACTAGTTGTCTTCGTATTTCGAGTTTTTTGTTTCCTCTATTTGTTTGGTATATTAATGATAAATCGTTTAATTAATTGTGTCTGGTGCAACTTCATATGTTAAAAGTAAAGCTTCAAGTTTTGAATTGGTTAATTATTTCCTTGCTTCAGTATTTATCAAACGTTTATACTTCCAAGTAATTTATGCAGCCAGATTTTTCCTCGTTATTGTATTAATTAATGGATTATTTATGTGCAGTTGATATCATGCTTATGCGTTTGATATTTCTGTCATGACTTTTATTTATTAATGGTTTCTATTGTTATTTTCAGTTAATGTGGAGAAGTTAGAGTCTTTACTGTTCCATCAATACAATTTGACGGAGGAGATGATTTTTTTGCTTCATACATGTATTTGCCACGACATTGAGATCATATTTTTTGGGATGGTTATATATATTTGGATAACAACATTTATGTATAAAAACATTTGTATTTATTAGATTACTATTACTCGTTGATTGTTAGTTGGATATTATTAGTAGTTGTTTATTTGAATGGATATTTGAATGGGTATGAATGGATTGGAATGGGCAGGAAATGGAGAGGAGTTGGTTATGCCTTCTTTTAGGGGAAAAATGGACTGAAATCAATCTATTTTGCCCCTAAAATAAGGCATAACCGGCTCCTCTCTATTTTATTGCTCAATGGATGGATTATAAATATTGATTATCAGGTTATTGATTATGAATAATCCACTAATTAGCAAGAAAATATATATAAAAAAACAATAAATATTAACGTGTGGCACATTTTGCCACATTAGTAAATTACTAACGTGTCAACATCTAACACGTTAGTAATTTACTAATGTGTCAAAATTTGACATGTTAATAATTTATTAACGTGGCAAAATTTGATATGTTAGTAAATTACAAACGTGTCAAATTTCAAATGTTAGTAAAATTTACTAACGTGTCAAATTGTGGCATGCTACCATTTACTAACGTGGCACAATTTGACACATTAGAAAATTCAATTTATAACTGGCACATTAATAATATGTGAAAAACGTTAGGAATGGCACGTTAGCAACATTTACTAACGTGTTAATGGCCCTAACACATTAGTAAATGTCCGTTACAAAAAAATTGGTTTTTTGTAGTGTTGCATTCTTATACCTCCTCCCTATCAAGACACGTTCTTCTTGCACTTTAGCCAAACCATAAGTTGCTAATAAGGTTTGAGATTTAAACATTCTTACATGTAATCTAATATCATCCTTTAGCCCTCCCAAGAAACCATAAGAAACAACTCACCCAAGAGAGGATATTTCACTTCTCAGTTTACTAGACTTGAGAGGTTTTACGGTGTAAAGCAAGATATGGACATTATGATAGTATAAATCATTATTAAAGCATTTATATCAAAAGCCAGACATTTTATAAAACATCAAAGATTTATATTATTGAATATCAGTATCACTCTCAGTAGGTAAGAATACTTACAGTAAATTACAGGAATGAATCATTAAGGTAATTACTCGTCGAAACACATTCGTCTCTCTCTCCCAACTCTCTTTCTCACATTCTCTCTCAATCTCCTTTCGCTGATTTCATTTCATTCTTATTTATGTAAGTGAAATTTTATTTTTGATGTTTTCTTGAACTAAAATTGTAATTTGACTGCACAGTGCAACTCCAAATAGTAGATCCCCGACCCCAATCCCGTTTATCAAACAACCCCTAATTTAAGAATGTACTTAACTTTTAGACAGCTATGATGCATGGGTTACTGTTGTATATATCACCCCATTGGGATTAAGTATACCGCAAAAAATGGGACAATGCAAAAAATCTGAATTATTTTCAGGTGTGTTAAATTTTGACTTTGAATGTTCTCTTTTTTATTGGATATTAATTTTATACTTAACTCTCTGACTCATGGGTTGCTGTTGCTAATGCTAACCAGTCGCAATTGAATAAACTGCAACAATGCAACCAAGCAAGCTGAGAAAATTAAGTGCAATAATCATTTTTGGAGTGCCTAATTACCGATGGCCCATTCAGGCCACCATATCAAACTAGTGTCGAAAGCCCTTTTGATCCTTGCTGCCTTCAGGCCACTTTCTTACACTTCGGACCACTTGGAAATTGGGCCTTGAATCCCTCTCAAACTCGTCTAGATTAGGGGTCCGAAGGAAAGCCTATGGCTCCTGTCAACGACAGGCCGAAACTACAAAATGAGTCCACTAAACGCCATATAAACACTATCAAGAAGTCCCATAAACCTCATTACCTTTCTTAAACCAAGAGAAAGCTACAATTTTATCCAAGATTTAGGGAAACACTTTAGCTTCACTACCTTGCAAGTTCACTTAGATTTGGTTTTATACATATGGGTTTTGCTATTTTTATCATTACCTAGATGATTTTGGTTTTATGCATATAGGTTTTGCATAACACCTGGCATCTGAAAGTTTATTTTTCAGTAAATATGATGACTTCTTAGTTTGATCTTGTGTAATATTTGTGATGTGATCATCACATCTGCTATATTAAAACAAAATCTCTGTGGTATTTATTAGATTCTTAAACAATTATTTTTGGTTTTGTGTGTGTTTCTTTTTGTTTTATGATTAGCTGAGCCGGTAAATAGTTTTAAAGAATGACACCTTTCTTTCAGGCCCCTAGATGAGAATTTTGGCCTTCTCTTAGAAGCAGCGGTAATGTATGATAGGCGTGTTGCTGCAATATTAATTGAAGATGATTCAACCAATGAAGAGTTTATCTGGAAGGAAATCTCTGAGGGAATACAACACTTGTACCCTAGGACCTAGGCCATCTGTAGACTCTTTGGAAGACTTAAAAGACATAATATGACATCGATCCCCAGAGGCCAAACAAAGCCAACCGACGAAAAAAAAAAGAAGAGGGACAACAAATTTGAATCAGGCCGGCCACTCTCTTCATGTATGATGGGTTTTTTTGGACATGTTTCCAGTACTGGTGTTGATGGTGGCGGCGCCTCCGCCACTTTCCGGGTCACGGTGTTGCTGAGCTTGGCCGGTAGAATCTGCAGGATGAGTGGCTGCGCCGCCTTTTGATATATTTCGGGCACCGGAAAAGAGATCAACCGGTTCAGAGTCTGCTATCTTCCCACCTTCAAGGGGTGTGCCCTGCTTGTAAAGCACCCTCACAGCTTCGTCATCATTAAGCCTCGCTTGCGAAGTTGCATACTTGATATCATCCTTGCTCTTCGCCATTCTCTAGATGATCAGATTTCTCTTCTCTGTGTGTCGGCGTCGTCTCCGGCGACTTTACAAGCTTTACTATTGCAGTACGTGGCAGATTACATCGAGGAGAAGTCGACAACTGTAACTTCAAACTGCCGCGTGGCTTCCTTTTTGTTCCTCTCTTAGATCTGCCTTACCGCCATGTTTTTTCACGGTATGAACGTAGACATTTCTAAAATTACAAAAAAATTTTAGTGAAGTCTACATACGCTTGAAACTACCGCTTGACAATGTTTTTTAAAATTTTAGATTATAAGAACTACTAGTTAGCAGCTTTCTTTTAATTTTTTTTAAGTTTAGGGCATAAAGTATTTTTTTTTGCTTTCCTATGAAAATATATTTTATAATAGTTTTTCTTACCTTTTCCTTTATCATTAAAATATTATTTCTTTATAAAATATAAGTTCTTTATTTATGTTCACTTTTTTCATAAAATCCCAATAGAATCCTCAATTAAAGACAAAAGAATGAAAGATGAGAGAGGAAAGAGAATTGTGCAGAGCACTAGTAGCAAACTCCTTATAGCCCATTCATTTCCCTATGTTTAGAAAAAATCTCAAAAAAATCACAATAAATCATTCACAGCAGAAGCCCTAAATTTAACTAAAACCTAAGGGCATCTACAATAAATTCTCAATGCATTGGGAATTTCTGTAGACACCCTCTGAATATTAAATTATAAATAATTGGTTTTCTCTCCTCACTCTCTTCCACGTATCCCCATTATTTCTCTCCTCTCTCCTCTTCCATACCTTCTTCTTCCTCTGGCAACTCCCTCTTTCCCTCACAGCTCTCTCTCTCTATCTCACGTTCTCCTTCTTCTCCCACAAACACCAAAAAATGCCACCCAAATAAACACTACCCAGTTTTGAAAAACTCCCAGAACCTATGCTTTGGGTCACACAACAACCAAAATTCAAAGAGGGAAGACCGTGTGAGAAAGAGAGATCAAAAAGTAGTGTGGACATGTCAAATAAAAATAAAAAGTAATTTGGATCCCTAAACCTAAGAAAAATAGTTGGAAAGCTGCTGTTAGTGCTCTTATATTAAAATAATGTGTAGGAAACTATTTTGGCTCCCTATACATTGGGAAACATTGTAACAACCATTGAAAGTTGGTTAAATATAGGAAATCTGATGTGAGTAGATTTTTGTTGTTTTTTTGAATGTTTCTCTAAATATAAGGAATGAAATGACATATAGAGCATCTGTAGTTAGTGCTCTCAAACAAATGCTCTTTCAAACTACTAAAATATTATTAATGTCTCCCAAAATTAGCAATAAGACAAAAATGTTTATATAGATTTCTCAACAAGACAAAAATACTCCTATAAATTTAAAAAGAAAAAAATTGATTTTTTACAAAATGAAAATTTTAATATATATATATATATATATATTAAAAAACTTCACTTACCTCACATGAATTCACATCTTTTGCAAATATCTTCTCAATATTCAAAATTTCTCACTTTGGTGTATGGAATTTTGATTTTTTGTTAAATCCTAATAAAGAGGTGTGAAATTACTAAAATACTTTTAGTCATTTTTCTCATTTTTTCGTTTAATTTAACTTCAATATTTAACGGTAAAGGGTATTTAAAACAAAACGAAAGTTTGATATACCAAAGTAAAATATTTTGAATATTAAATAAGTGTTTGCCAAATGTGCGGCAACTAGTTTAAAAAAATAAAAACGAAAATTGTTTTAAACGAAAATAGCGGAATTCCTCTTATTTAAAAATAGCTGCTTTGCCTCTCTCCCCTCTTGTATGGACATGTCAAAAAAAAGCTGCTTCGTGGGAACTCGGGTCAAGTCAACTTGGACATGTGAACTCGGGTCAAGTTAACTGCTTCGTGTTCCGAACTCGTGTGATGGCACGTGCTGCTCACGAATCATTCTCGCTTGGATAACAATAGAGGGAGTTGTGGAAGTGTTTGGCCACAACCATTTTTCAGAAGAATCAAGATTGAAAGAAACATCATCAACTGAAATCCAGTGTATGTTGATCCCTCTTCCTCTTTAGTCTTTTCTGTTCTGTTCTTGATTCTTGATACTCTCTCTCTCTAAATTTATTTTTGCTGTAAAAGATTCTCTGGCTTCTGGTTATTCTTTCATACTGAAAGGATCGATCCTTGTATCTATAAGGACCAACCCAGAAATTCGATTATTGTTCCCTACGCGTAGAGCATATATTCAAAACCTTGCATTAGAAAAGCAAAATCTTAACTTCTGAAACTACAATTGATTCTTTAGCCATGGCAACCCTGCTGAATTCAGTGTCCCCTATTGCGAACCAATCGCTAGAAACTACGAGAAAGGGTTGTGGGTTCTTCTCTCAAATCCCAAATCTCCACACATTTTCGCTCAACAAGGGCTTTTCTAGAGTTTTGGCATCTACCCAGATCACCATTTCTCCAAAAGAGACTGTTGTTACTCTTCCCAACTGGAGGCCTGGGAAGAGCGACGTAAGAAGTAGGGAACTTAGACTCAATGATGCATTTCTTCATTTGGAGTATTTGGTAGGGAAGGGCCAAAAGCCTGATGTAGCTCAAGCAACTCAGCTCTTGTATGATCTGTGCAAGGCAAATAAGATGAGAAAGTCGATTAGAGTGATGGAGATGATGATTTGCTCTGGTATTATACCTGATGCAGCTTCCTACACCTACTTGGTGAATTATCTTTGTAGAAGAGGGAATGTTGGGTATGCAATGCAATTGGTGGAAAAAATGGAGGAACATGGCTTTCCAACCAATACTGTTACTTATAATTCGCTCGTTAGAGGACTTTGTATGCATGGTAACTTAAACCAGAGCTTGCAGCTTCTGGATAGATTGATGCAGAAGGGCCTGATCCCAAATGCATTCACATACTCCTTCTTGCTTGAAGCTGCTTATAAGGAGAAAGGAGTAAATGAAGCCATGAAGCTGTTGGATGAGATAATTGCCAAGGGTGGGAAGCCTAATTTGGTTTGTTACAACATTTTGTTAACTGGGTTGTGCAAGGAAGGTAGGATTGAAGAGGCCATTCTGCTCTTCAGGGATTTCCCTTCCAAGGGGTTCATTCCAAATGTTGTGAGTTATAACATTTTGTTGAGGAGTTTGTGCTATGAGGGGCAGTGGGAGGAAGCAAATGAGCTTCTGGCTGAGATGGATGGTGAGGATCGCTCACCCTCAATCGTTACTTACAACATATTGATTGGGTCGCTTGCTCTGCACGGCAGAACTGAACATGCTCTTGAGGTTTTAGAAGAAATGATGAGGAGACAGTTCAAGCCTACTGCTGCAAGCTACAACCCAATAATTTCTCGTCTCAGCACTGAGGGGAAGGTAGATCTTGTGGTCAAGTGTTTAGACCAAATGATTTGTCGTCATTGTACTCCCAATGAAGGAACTTACAATGCGATTGCTGAGCTCTGTGAGGAGGGGATGGTACAAGAGGCTTTTTCTATAATTCAAAGCTTGGGTAATAAGCAAAACTCCTCTATGCATGATTTCTACAGAAGTGTGATTACAGGCCTGTGCAGAAAAGGGAATACATATCCAGCATTTCAGCTTTTATATGAGATGACAAAGCATGGATTTACACCAGATTCCTACACCTATTCATCGTTAATCAGAGGATTGTGTATGGAAGGAATGCTAGATGAGGCTATGGAGATATTCAGGGTAATGGAAGAAAATAACTATAGGCCTGATACTGACAATTTCAATGCACTTATACTTGGATTTTGCAAATCTCAAAGAACAGATTTGTCCTTCGAGGTTTTTGAGATGATGATTGAGAAAGGGTATATGCCTAACGAAACAACTTACACCATTATTGTGGAAGGGATTGCTCACGAAAAAGAAAATCAGCTGGCAGCCAAGGTTTTGAAAGAGTTGCATCTTAGGCAGGTTGTGAGTCAGAGTACAGTGGAAAGACTTGTTATGCAGTATGACCTTGAGGGTCTCCCAGTATTGATAATATGAGAATACCAAGAGTATAGAAAGAAGCACACATGACCATGGGTTTTGTAGGTGAAAGATTTGTTTATTCAGTTTGATAGCTGTGTACAATCATGGATTTTGTAGATTGGTCAATGAAAGAAGCCTCTTTTAGAAGATGATATTGTATGCTATTGTTTAGAAGTGAACAAGTTCATGCAAGAGGATCTCAGCACTGTGGTAACACCCTTTATTTGTTTCAAGGTTTACATTTATTTGTAAATCGAAGCCAGTTAATTTTGTAAATACTTTTACTTTGAGTTCACATAGTAACTTTAGTCTAACAGCTGATAAGCCTGATATGTAATGTAGCTGCACGCACCTTACCTAATGCAGACCATTTTTTTTTTCAACTGTAACTGCTTTTCAGTTACTTCATATCCCCAATAGCTGTTACAAAAGTAATTTGAAAAGAAAGATTTGGAAATTGGGTAGCGCTCTTAATTAAGTATAATATTCATGTGTACTCTCAAGCTTCCAATTGGAGTGTGGAAATAGAGAAGTTGAGGTACCAGAAAAGTGTCCTTGATATATCACACTGTTTGGTTAACATGATCCCTGCCAGATTCCATCATTTTTCCTGTTTCCTTTTTCTTCATAGTAACCATGTAGAACTTTTCTTTAAACGTTGCTCATTTGCTTACTCGGAACAATAATATTACACAAAAAAGTTTAAATAAGAAAAGGAGTGTTAACTCCCTTGAGGACAGTGGCGGAGCTAGACTTTGACTCTTGTTGGTGAGGGAGCTAATAATTAATAATATTATATTTGTATAGATAAAAAAATTATTAGTTTTAAAAATAATATTATATCACATGCACCACTTTTCGCATTTTTTCTTTCTTCCATTTTCTAGGATGGTAGTGATTTAGAATGAAGATGTATTTGAACCCAAAATTTCATTTCTATTGTAATAAGCTTTTAGCACCTAGGACTGTTGGCTTTTTCCAACTAGGTGATCTATGTGTAGTTAGCGATGGTAGGGTAGGCGGAGACAATATATTATATATATATCAAAACAATGTCATGTTGGTGTTTAATACTGAAAGGGAATTTATATCTAAACACATTAGGTAAACATGCCAAAATTTTACAATCCCCAATTTTTTTTTTTTTTTTGACAATTTACTTATTGGGTCAATCGAAATGACAATAAAATCTCTACCGTCGCACGCCAAAATTTTATAAATCCTTAAGGTCTCGTTTGGTTTGCGGATTGTCTAGTCCATTGGAAAAGGATTAGCTACCATTGGGAATAGATTATTTATTCTTATTTCTTTATTTGGTTGTAACGCTGGAATAGACTACTTAATCATATTCATTTGTTTGGTACAATGCAATATGTTGGCGAATGGAATCGTATTGTGAATCTGTGATCTTATTTTCTAAAATACCCTTATAATATGAATACAATTTATATTATTAAAGACTTTTTTTTTCTTCAAAACATAAACAACTATACTATAATTTTTTTTTTTTAATTATGTCATGTATGTGGGATTTTTTTTTTCATCACCATCTTCAAAGAATCAACAAGTTCTTTTCCTATCCAGTAAAATAAGACACACACACACAAAAAAGGAACAGATACAAAAGCATTTAGGAATTATCAAAATGCTTGCAAACCATTGAACTCGAAAGTATTCATTCAATATAGAGGGAAAAAAATAAACTACATCAAGAATAGGGGAAAAAAAACTGAGAGAAGAAAATAAAAATTGATTCAGATTTCAATCCAATTATATCGGTGATATCCGTCTAAATGAGAAAGAAAAAACTAAGAGAAGAAAAGAAAAACTATGTGTGATTTGAAAAAAAAGAACGAAAAAAAAAGTTTGAGAGAGAGAAAAAAAAAACTGTGTGATTTGAAAAAAAAAAAAAAACTTTGAGAGGGAAGAGAACGAAAAAAAAAAAATTTTGAGAAAGATTGAAAAAAAAACAGAGAGAGAACGAAGAACGAAAAAAAAAATACAAGAAACACAGATAATGAAATAACCAAGAAAATAGAGATCGAAGAGAAGAGAGGGGAGAGAGATACCTTGCTTTAAGAGATGAAAAACATTGTTTTGAGAGATGGAGATTGTGAGAGGGTTGAGAACCGTAGGGTTTTTTTGGGCAATTTTACATAATATTTTTAATCACACAGGAAATGATTAGTTAAGCCACTCATTTTTTAATGGCTTAACTAACCTTGTGTGTATGGGATTAGTAGTCCCATGGAAATAGACTACTTCCAGGAATAGAATGTTACCAAACAAAGGACTAGCTAACACTAATATTAGCTAGTCCAATCCAACGGCCTAATCCGCGAACCAAACAGGGCCTAAGTTGTTTTTTTTTTTTTTGACAATTTACTTTCTGAGTTAATTGAAATGACAACAAAATTTCTACCGTCAAATTTTTTTAACAGCTGTTAGTTTGGGTCAAAACGCACTGTTTTACCTTATTAAAATATTAATTTTTTAATTTAATTTTAAAATTTAAATCTAAAAAAAAAAGGTGGCCGAACCACCCCCTTGGCCCAAGCCACCCTTATTCGGCTGGTCTAGGGGTGGTTGAACCACCCCCATGGCCTAAGGAACCATCCCCAGGCAAAATAGGGTGGCAAGCCACCCCCTATGGGTTTGTTTGGTCACCCCTTTTTTTAATTTTTTTTTTAGATTTAAAATTTAAAATTAATTTTTTTTAAAAATTAATATTTTAATAAGGTAAAACGGTGCGTTTTGACCAAGACTAATGATAGTTAAAAAAAATTGATGGTATGGATTTTATTATGTCAAAAAAAAAAACTTAGGGATTTTAAAATTTTGGCATGCTTATCCAAAATGTTTAGATATAAATTTTCATACCAAAATGACATTGTTTTGGTATAGGGTTTTATACCAAAACACTAAAAAGGTCAAAAACACCAAAATAGGCCCAAAAGGCCAATACTTGATAGGCGGTTGCCATGGTGTGTTTGGACATATATAACCACTAACTGGTAGTGAGAACGTATGGTAATTGCCCTCCCTAAAATGGTGGTGCAGTTATTTAAAATTGTTAATCGCCTAAAGTGGTGCAGTTAGCAGTTAGAGTCAATAACTGCTAACAACTACAAAAAAAAACTAAAAAAAATTTAACCAACTAGTAGTGACATGTTAAGCCTGTTGACACGTTACTCAAGTTTAGTGACGTATCAATAGTAACATGTGTGACATGACAAAAATAAGGGTGTCACTAATAGAACTTTATTGACGTACCAATTTTTGCCACATTACAAATTGGTGACGTGGCAAATCCCACATGTTATTAAAGTTTTTATGACGTGTGGTTTTGCCACGCCACCAAAGAAGGTGACATGGCAAAATTGGCACATCACTAGAAAAGGTGACATGGCAAATATCACACGTTATCTTTGTTGATGATGTGTGATTTTTAGTAACTTTTTATGAAGAAAATGACAATTTTTTTTTAAATACCAAATAAAAAAATGACCACATATGATGTTATTGTTTTAGAATTTTTTTTTTTAAAATAAAAAATAAAAGAAAAGTTTGGGTAAAGCTGTATCAAAAAATTGCACCTTTCACTTTGACTTTTTATGAAGAATGACCTTTTTTAATAAAAAAAATAAAATAAAAAAAAACCACGTATGATGTTATTACTTCATAAATTTTATTTTTTATTTAAAAAAAATAAAAAATAAGAGAAAAGTTAGGCTAAAACTGTGTCAAAAAATTATGCCTTTATCATTTCTTTTAATGTATTGTTATTAGAATTTATATAATTATATCACATTATTCACATAATTATTTGATCATTAAATGACATGACTATAATAAATTATATAATAAAATTTATAATTTAAGCCAACGGAATTAACTAATTTCACATTTATCCCTAAATTATATATATATATATATTGAAATAAAAACTCATCTCATTGATTAACCCAAATCTTGCTCAGCAAGTACATTCCCATGGATACAAGAGGGACAACTCCCTGTTCACAAAGTCTCTTCCCGAAGGGAAATAGCCAGTTTTGCTAACTTGTGGGCCGTTTGATTAGCTTCTCGACAGACATGGCGTACGTTCCATTGCTGTTGTTGAAAGAGGTTTGATCTAGCTTCCTCCAGCAGCATACAGTACCGTCCACGCCCTCTGCTTTCACTTTCCAAAGCTAAAGCGATCTCCTGCGAGTCTCCTTCAAGTATACTGCTTCTTACTAATCTCCGTTGCGTACCAAGCGGCCAAAGCCTCGCCGACACAGGCTCCATCGCTATTGGTTTAAAAGTGCAGAAGGACGCTAACACCTCCCCCATATGATCTCTGTGAATTACTCCCGTTCTCGTCAGATTCAAGTCGGTGGAAATTGCTGCGTCCCAATTCACTTTTACAACACGCTCAGGTGGTTTTTCCCATTTCTTCACTCTGCACTTTCCTGTTGGGTCGCCGGGATATTTCTTACGTGCCTCCATCGCCTGTTCGAAATATACTATCTGTTCCCGCGCTTGCATCATCACTGCTGCCGGGGGGAGGAGTAATCCTCCATGGACGACGATGTTTCTCCTGAGCCACAGTTGCCGGGCCACTGTGGTGAATAACTGGAATCATTATCATCCAGCTTTTCCATGAGCTTTGTAAAAATCTCCGCAAAGCTTATAATTATACATATATAATAACAACTTTTTTTTTATTCCATTTTGTAATCATTTTTTAAAACCATTTCTTAGTAAGCACTTCTATTCTATATACATGTCTTTCAGGCTTCTAACTGTCCTAACCCTATAAGCACTTCTATTCTATATACATGTCTTTCAGGCTTCTAACTGTCCTAACCCTATAAAACGAAAGTTCAAAACCACCTCTCTATCTTTGATTCTCTCGGCAGCCGCTGCAGTCTTTCCACCTCTCTCTCTCTCCAAATCACATGTCTCTCTCGGAAAACCACAGTTCCACACGGCGTCTCTCTCTATAGACCGCTTGCCTCCGTTGTGCTCAAGGTAAGCTCCTCTCTCTTTCTCTTTCTTTCTCGTCTCGCCCTCCGGTATCCTGTTTTGTGGACATCCCCCTCCTCTGTTTCCCCTTCTTAACGATTTCAAATCAAAATAAGACCAAATTACTTAGATTTTGATTCTGTATTTGGGTGTTCTTTGGGTGCTGTGTGTTAATTTTGTGGTGTTATTTGGGGTGTTATGCGACCAACCATGTATATCCTGCACAATAAAAAAATAAAGGGAAACTTTACTTTAGCCTCTGAATTTTTATGTGATTTGATAGATCCTAAACTATAAATTCTCTATTTGGGCTCTTAAACTTTCAATTACCATTAATTTGAATGTTTTTGTCAACTTTTAAATATCGTTTATACCCTGATTTTTTTATAAAATTTCAAAACTAATTAATTTTTTTAAAAACAATATTATTAAAAAAAAACAAAAATCACAAGGTAACCCAGGGTTGGGCACCTTATGACTTTTTTTTTTTTTTCAAAATTTTCTTTTTTAATAAAAAGAAAATTGAAGGATAAT
The DNA here is from genome assembly GCA_013348765.1 of Carpinus viminea. Classification (NCBI taxonomy): domain Eukaryota; kingdom Viridiplantae; phylum Streptophyta; class Magnoliopsida; order Fagales; family Betulaceae; genus Carpinus; species Carpinus viminea. The sequence goes on along the minus strand of CP054672.1, from coordinate 32,239,595 downwards.
TTTGTCATTTTAAGGATTTTAATGACAAAAATTGATAGAGGGGTTCAAGTTAATTACAAATGAAAGCTCGGAGGTTTAAATTAAAAGATTTTAAAGTTTCAAATAGATTTGTTAAATCGTAAGTAAGTTAAAGGGTCTGAAGTGAAATTTCTCCAAAAATAAACTTCTTTTTTTAATGTGCCAATTACCCCTAATTTTGTTGTCATTCGGAGATTTATGCAAATCTCTTGTTTTTCTCACTTCGAAACAGGTGACTATTTTCTTAGAAAAAAAAAAATTCTGCAGATTTGCCTTTGTGTCGATAGAACTATTGGTATTGGCTCTCATTTTCCTCCCTTCTAATGCCTTATTTTATTTTCCACATTTGTTTGATGCTAGGTATCAATAAATCCTTTGATAGTATCTAATAACTGTAAATATAATGAGAGGATACCTACATAAAGCATTATCTACAATAATAGAGTTCATAGTTGAAAGCGATAAAGGTATGATTTGATCCTATTCTTTCTTTATATTATTTTCTAGATAATTAATCCCATGTCATTTGCCAAGCTAACTCTGGAATGGGGAAAACTTCTTTTTTTGTTCTTACAACATTGCAGCAGATTGAACCTGTTGCTGGACAAGTTTCTGCAATTGTTCTGTGTCGTACAAGGGAGTTAGCTTATCAGGTATATTCATGATCTTCAATTGTCACAAGGCTGCTAATTTTAACTGCATTTGCTTTACATTATTAAGCTTATTGGATTGCGTAGTCCCTTGCATAATTTTTTTTTTTTTTTATCATTCTATTTTGTACACAAGTCCTAAGCCCAACAAAAGGTTGAACTGGTTACAAATTATATTGAAATTTAAAAGTTCATCTTGCAATTTAAATAAAATCAGAGGAGACTAGTGCTATGTTCCTTTCATAATTTTTTTTTTTAACATATATATGTTAAAACAATTCTGAACCACATAATCAATGACTCGTATAAAGTTTATACTGGATTAGTAAATTTGATTTTATTTCAACTGCAAGATGAACTTTTAAATTTCAATATAATTTGTAACCAGTTCAACCTTTTGTGTCAGCAAGTTTTACCGTTTAGCGTTGCCAAAGAAGTAGAAAAGATCCATTAATTGAAATTGTAGGTTAAAACTCCACTATCAATGACTTTCTGGTTATAACAAGAGTTTTTTTTTGCAGACATAACAAGTATACGAGTCATTGTAGGTAGAAGTTCTCAATGGCTGCCTCAGAGGCGACTAGTGATCTGTTCCCGATTTTCATTTTGACAATAGTGGCCCTGCCACTGATACCTTATACAATTCTGAAGTTATGCCGAGCCGCCTCAAAGAAAACAAAGAGCGTACACTGCCACTGCTCTGATTGCACTCGTTCAGGGAAGTACCGCAAATCGATATTTAAGCGGGTGAGTTCCTTCATTATCATCCCTTTGATGTATCTTCAATTCCATATTACATACCAAGTGTTGTTATATTATCTAACCATGGTGTCTATTCTGGAATCACGCAGATTTCAAATTTCTCGACTTACAGTAACTTGACTCTGATATTACTTTGGGTCATCTTGATTGTCCTGGTCTATTACATAAAAAATATGAGCCACGAGGTAAATAGTTTAATCAAATTTTGACAATTTGTTAGTGACCATGTACCAATTGTATCCTGTTATGATTTATTCAATTCTATGCTGCTACTTTCTAGTGAATCAGGACTTCTTATAGGAACTCATAACAGTATGCTTTGAATGCTATATGTTGCATTTCGCTGACATTCCTTTTTCTTTTTGGATGTGATCAGGTTCAAGTTTTTGAGCCATTTAGTATTCTTGAATTGAAACCCGGAGCTTCAGATTCAGAAATAAAGAAAGCATATAGAAAATTATCTATTCAATACCATCCTGATAAAAATCCAGATCCAGGTTGAAGGTGTTTCAGTTCTTCAGTTTATATGTTTCGTTTTCAGACCTTTGTATCAGTCAGGAAGATGTGGCTTAGTACAAATAACTTATGCACGCTAATAGTTTCTTTTTTATTGTAATATTTTCAGTGGCCCACAATTATTTTGTGGAGTATATATCAAAGGCTTATCAGGCTCTGACAGATCCAATATCGCGTGAAAATTTTGAGAAATATGGCCATCCGGATGGGAGGCAGGTAATATATCTATATTTATTATTTTTGTGAAATTTGGTGCAATTTCCATTTATGGTTTGTATACTAGTACAAAATTATAAATGGTCAAATTTCAACGCTACATGTGATAATTTGTTGAAGCAGGGGTTTCAAATGGGCATAGCTCTCCCTCAGTTCTTGCTAGATATTGATGGGGCATCTGGTGGAATACTTCTACTTTGGATAGTTGGTGTTTGTATTCTGTTGCCTTTGGTGATAGCTGTTGTATATCTCTCGAGGTCGTCCAAATATACGGGAAATTATGTGATGCATCAAACTTTATCAGCATATTATTACTTGATGAAACCTTCTCTGGCCCCAAGGTATATATGTTGATCTTTTGTTACTTTATTTTGTTTATGAGCTACATTATTGTATCTAATAAAGTCCAATTAGGGTATGCTTTAGGCATATCACTATGATTTTCCTGTATTTTATTAGTTAGCATGTATTACAAATATTTAGTTCAATTTAAGCATTGACACATGAGAGTCATAGTGTGTGAAACTGGGTGTCTTACATATATAACAAACACGCACATGCATACCCACTCACAAGTACATCATTGTAATATTTGGGAGATAACGCCTCTCCTGAAACTAAACCAAAATAAGAATCTGATTGGCATTACTCTACATGTTGCTGATACACTTAGTTTTAACAATCAGTTGAAGTTTCTACACTGCCCAATAAATGACATTGTACTGGTTAGTGGGATATATTGGTGATAACGATCTTTGACAATGAGCTTCATTGAGATTTGCATTTTGTTTCCTTTCATTTGTACATATTATTGAATCTGCTGCACATTAGCATGTAATCTTTGTTTTTCTTTTTGCCATTCTAATATCATTCTTCATTATACAGCAAAGTTATGGATGTCTTTGTAAGAGCTGCTGAATATATGGAAATTCCAGTTCGTAGGACTGATAATGAACCCCTCCAGAAGCTTTTCATGTTGGTCAGGAGTGAGTTGAATCTGGACCTTAAAAACATTAAGCAAGAGCAAGCTAAGTTTTGGAAGCAGCATCCAGCCCTGGTTAAGGTACTTTGTGCACTAAGATTTTGCTGTATTTAGCAATTAGTTTGCATTTCTATGGATTTTTGGTAAATTCTTATAGGCTTGTTACTGCTTTCTGTTCTGTTCAGACAGAATTGTTGATTCAGGCTCAATTAACTCGTGAATTAGCAGCATTGCCTCCATCATTGCAAGGTGATTTCAGACGGGTGCTAGAACTTGCACCTCGCCTTCTTGAAGAATTAATGAAGGTGATTACGGCTTCTTTTACATTCTTCAAGCAGACTTCCATAATCATTGCTAATTGTGTTTACCAATGTGAAGTCTCCGCCTGTAAGCATGTGTTGTTGTTTCTTAACAATTAAATCTTGTGGAATGCTCTGCTTTGTTAGAATTGATTGTCATAAAGTGTTTGACAAATAACACAAAACACTCACAAATTTCTTAAAGAAGGCGAACCCATAACTTCTGTTAAGCCATACATGTATGAATAATGGAGTTTCTGAGGGAAATTATGCAGATTTCGATTCTTAGATGCATTCTGAGTTTATCCTTGGTGTCTTTTGTAGGAAGTATTCTTGTACATTATCTCTCAGCAGTTTAGTAGAATTGCCTAGAACAGAATATGGGTGGCATTTTTTTTCCACAACTCTTTCATTTGCGGTCCAAGTTTATATATGGTGTAATGAAAGGGAATCTATTAGCATGTTTTCTGAGATACACTCTCTATAAGAGAAATAGAATTCCAATTTTTCCCCCTTTGTCTCTGGGTGGGGGTTGGTTGAGGGGGGGTAGGTTCTGGAAAACCTATTGTAGAGTGATGGAAGTGTCTTGTTAGATAAGTAAACAAAGTGTGGGATCTCCCGGGTGAATGGATGAACAAGTATTATAGAGGTATGTGAAGAATGTGAACTTCAAAAGGTGATTCACATATCACAGGCCAGTTAGTGGATGTGAATATATAAATGGATCTGAAACAGAAAACTAGAGTGATTGAATCAAAAGATGCAGGTTTTCATGAAAGACAGCACATCAGTTGTACTGGCATAGGATTCTTCGTAATCAGGTTTCAGTTTACTAGCTTTGTGGAATAATTGATGTTCTACTTGCTTCTATCTTTGGCACCCAGTCACTTAACTCAAATTCCATTGCTAGCATTTGTGAAGAGACAGTTACTCTGTGATTGTATTTTGCCATTTTTTCTTTTCTCATTTTTCCTTTTGTTTCTTTTTTTTTTTTTTGGGTTGTATTTTTCTACTATTACCAATCTCTTGTTATCTGTGCAGATGGCAGTGATACCACGCAACGCTCAGGGGCATGGATGGCTGAGGCCTGCAATAGGGGTAGCCGAGCTTTCTCAATGTATCATTCAGGTGAGATATGCTTTGAGGACATCTTTTAAAAAAAAAGAACTTAGTGCATTCCCTTTGATTTTCCCAAAGTTTAGGGAATAAAACTACTTTTTGCTTCCCTATAAAAAATGTATTTCACAATAACTTCCTTACCTTTCCCTATACCATTGAAATATTATTTCTTTACAAAATACAAGTTTCCTACCTACCCTTACTTTTTTAACAAAATCCCAACACAATCCCCAATTAAAGGCAAAAAGATGAAAGATGAAAGAGGAAAGAGAAATATTTATATTAAAATAATGTATAGGGAATCACTTTTGGTTCCCTACACATTGGAAACATTGTAGCAACCCCTGAGAGTTTGTTAAATGTAGGGAATCTGATGTAAGTTTTTGTTTCTTTTTTTTTGAAATTTTACTCTAAACATTGAGACAAGAATGGCATATAGGGTATCTGTTGTTAGTGCTCTAATTATAGTAACACACTTTTAATGACTTTATTCTTATCTTTATGACTAATTCCGGAGTTTTTCTGGAATTCTTGGCTAGGCAGGGACTATATACGACTTTCTTAGCTTGTTTCTTAGCTAATAGATTGTATACTAATATCCTGAGTAATGCAAATCATTCTTAACATGCTTTATTTTCTTCTACTCTAATTCTCAGATTATTTTTCTTAGTATTATTCCCAATAACTTTTGTATTGCTTTTGAATTCCAATATTTAATACTTGGAGTTCCTAGTTGCAAACCTTTTGAAGATTTGCTGGTGGGCTAGCAGGCCGAGCAGCTTCTCATTCTGTTAGTTTGTCTCAGGCATGAATATGCTGTGATTTTTCACTTGTTTGTAGTCCTCCCTGTGTCTTTTTTAGTGTGCTTGTCAAATTTCCAGTCAGGTTCAGAAATTTGAAGCAATTCCAATTTATCTTTATCTGTTTATTGCTTGGCAAAGCTCATCTTGGTTTGGGTATTTGCATTTTTTGTTTTAGTGGTTGTACATACCCGACGTTTAGTTTGTCAACAACTTTTTTCTCAATTTCATAGGAATATATCTGTCATTTTGTGTTGCAAATAACTTTTGTTTTGTTAGTAAGTCATTTACTTAGATGGCTGCTTCCTGTTAACATTTTCTATCTTTAGTGTTAATCTATTTTGTGTTGCTTTGTTCTTTTTCCAGTTCATACTCACAGTAGGATTCTTTTGTTTCATTACCTGTGATGCAGGCTGTTCCTCTCAGTGCGAGGAAGGGAACTGGAGGATCTGCTGAAGGCATTGCAACTTTTCTGCAGCTGCCACATTTCAGTGAGGCCATCGTCAAAAAGATGGCACGTAAAGTAAGTAGATGAAATCTTTCTCCCTGGCTTGCGTCATGCAGGAGTCTATTGTTAATCTGCCTCTTGCCTAGCTTTGACGGCTGAGCCACAGCATTTGTTTTTGATGGCTGCCCTTTTTATCTGGAAATGTGCTATAATTTAAGAACCTGCGGTGCGCTATTTTCCAATGACTTTAGCTACTATGCTTATCTTATTTTCTACTTGATTATCAAAATTTCTGAACAATGGAATTAAAGAGCTGTACCCGCATTTTTGTTCCAGTTGCATATTTCACTTGTAGTTTCTTCTATGTTTTGTGTATTTTCTTATTATCATGTATTAAAATAAAATATGTTTTCTAAACTTATTCATTTTTTTATTTATTATTATCAATAATCAACACATATCATTAAAAGCATAAGGTGTCTTCAAATACACAAGAATTATACAAAAAGCCTAATTAGGAGCAGAAAGAACGAGAAAATTACTTGTTGAATAAAACATATTTGATGAAATTTCGGAATGACTTTGCTTTAATACAAGCCCGTTTATGACCAAAAATCAGCGTTGAGCAAATTCTGTCCGAGTGTTGAATACATCTTGTGATCCCCCTCCCAAGATTTCCCCTTATTACATTCTTTTTGATATCTTAAAACATTTTTATTCTTCATTTGCAGAAGGTGAGAACGTTTCAGGACCTTCAGGACATGAGCTTGCAAGAACGTGCTGAGCTGCTTGTTCAGGTAGCCGAATTCTCTCCTGACTCTGTACAAGATTTTGAGATGGTGCTGGAAACGATGCCTTCTATAACAATTGAAGTTACATGCGAGACTGAAGGTGAAGAGGGTATACAAGAGGGTGACATTGTCACGATCCATGCTTGGGTAACACTCAAACGTGGTAATGGCCTGATAGGTGCCCTCCCCCATGCCCCATATTACCCATTTCACAAGGAAGAGAACTTCTGGTTTATGCTTGCAGACCCTGTTTCAAATAATGTGTGGTTTTCTCAAAAGGTTAGTTTTATGGATGAAGCTGCAGCTATAACTGCTGCTTCGAAGTCAATTGAGGAGACTATGGAGGGATCAGGAGCAAATGTAAAGGAGACCAGTGTGGCAGTGAGAGAGGCAGTTGAGAAGGTGAAGGGTGGGTCTAGACTGGTGATGGGCAAATTCCAGGCTCCGGCAGAAGGAAATTACAATTTGACTTGTTACTGCTTGTGTGACGCTTGGATAGGCTGCGACAGAAAGACAAATTTGAAAGTAAAAGTTTTGAGACGGACTAGGGCCGGCACCCGAAGTGGCCTTGTCGCAGAAGAGGGACCCGTTACGGAGGATGGGGTTGAAGAGGAAGAGGAGAATGAAGAAGAGGAATACGATGATTATGAGAGTGAGTACAGTGAAGATGAGGCAGATGAACAAGATGCTAAAAAGAATGGACCTGCTGCCAATGGCGCACTCAATAAACAGGGCTCGAGCTCGGAAGGATCGGGCACAGATGAGGAGTGACACACAATTCTGTTTTATTAATGATGAAACAATAAAACTTTAATCATTTGAAGAACTTGACAACCATAGAGCCTTCTCAATGGAAGAATTAATTTTTTTTTTAATGTAAAATAACTTCTCAAAATTCAATTTATCTAGTTTAGCTAATAACTTTTTAAGGACCTCTACATTCAATTAGTTATATTTTTATTTGTATCATTTAATTTTTATTTTTTATAATGATTGTATTTTTCTTAAATATCTTATTTTTCAACTTTTGAGAAAAAAAGTGATGTGAAGAAAAAAATAGTAGGAGAAAATTTTAGAAAAAGAGAAAACAAGTGAGAAACAATAAAAAAAAAATGTGGGAAGAAAATTTAGAAAAATAGCTTTTTAAATAATGTCGTTACATGTAACTTTTTTTTAGCTTATTTAATAAAATATTTATTCTACATTTTTTTAAACTTCTCTAATATAAATGGTATTTTATCAATTTAAAGAGTTATTTTACATAAAAGTGTAATTTAATTCTTGAATTGGGAATGCTCTAAAAGTGAATAATTTATTTTGCCTTTTGTTTAACTTGGCGAAGCTTCATATAAACCTTATTTGATACTTGAACGAACTCATAGCAAGCCTTATTCCCTCCATGCCAACCAAGCATAAACGATTGCGATGGCCGTAATTATAAACTTGAAATGATGCAACAAATCAAATGATGCACGAAGCAGAATGTCCATTTAAGTGATTTAAGTTTGGCTGTTTTTTCTTCCCTTATTTATTCGGCTGGCTGTGAAACCAATAAAGCGAGAGATCCGTGGAAGTCAACTCGTCTGGGGTTATCACCCACACTTAAATAAAGGAAGAATTTGAAGCTAACAACTTGGTTTGCAGTGATGTGCCTATTGGCAAATATTTCAGCGGCAAGGGTTCCAAAATCTTGGGCATGGGCGACAAGTAAACCACAGTCATCTCTGAGGTTTTAGAGAGGTTTCTCCATTCCTACTTCGACAATCTTCACATCCTTATTATTAAGAAACTTGGAGAGAAGATGAGAAACAGAGACGTCTGTTCGGCTGACTTGAAAAATAAGACACTGTCGGCCCACGCACAGCTGCAAAGTGGTAACGTCAAACTCCTTTTGCTTGCCAAAGGCATAGCGCCACCGGACCCCGAGTCCTACTATAAGTTCGGGTTCAATCTTGATTTGGGCTAGCCAATACTTGATACCAGAGGTTTCGTTGGTGCCAATGGTAGAGATGCTCTCAGATGAATTTGAAAATGGTTGTGGCATGGTGACCTCCAGTGTTGAGAGATGAAAAGTGATGAGAAAGTCTAAGAGTGAGCAGTGAGATGAAAAGTGCAATGAATAATGAAAGAGTGAGCACTAAGCAATGAGAGAGGGGATGGTGTGAGTGCTGGGTGGGGTGTAGTGCGTTCATATAAGTCTCAGAAACTCGAAGAAAAGATGGGGAATAGAGTAATCGACTTGGCTGAATTGAAAAATGAGATATTGTTGGCCCATGCACAGCTACAGAGTGGCGACATCAAACCCCCTTTGCTTGTCAAAGGTGTAGACATCAAGTCATACAATTAGTCCGAAGTGCATATACAATTTATTTTATTTATGTTAATAAATATCAATAAATTCAATTTAGAGAATATAAAAAATATATACTATTATAACGAGAATAAATCTTGAAAAAAATATAATAAAATATTCTACTTTTAACCAAAACATACCCACTAATCCTTCACTTTCATATTAACAGAAAGCATACCCACTAATCCTCATACCCACTAATCCTTTACTTTCATATTAACCAAAAACATACCCACTAATCCTTTACTTTCATATTAAACAGAAAACACTCATACTAATCCATCGTCTCCATGAGACGGCAACTCAAAAAAGCTTCAACACAGAGGTGAGTTACCTAATCTTGGCTAAGCTCTGACCCATCCCATCTGCTCTACCTCATCTTCCTTTGGGTCAAAAGTTGCTCTCTGAAAAGCTTCATCACGAGTTTGTTCATCCCAGCTTTCCTCAACTCTAGTTTGGCAAACTTTTTAGCCGCAAGAATTCCAAGATCTAAGGCATGATTGATATGTAAATCGTAGTTATCTCTTAGTTTTTGGAGAGGTTTATGTAGTGACCCAAATTATTAGCTAAGCATAAGTGGCTTAGTTGGGGGAGTTAATTTAGACTTTGCGTCACTAAGGCTACTAGAGGGATAATTTAAATTTTTGGGTGGACATACGCTAGGTTAGGCGGACATACGTTGTTGTCTGTAGTACGGACATACGGGGGGGACCACCGGACGTACGCTCTACAAACCGTACAGGCGGATGTACGCGGGACCACCAGACATACGCTACTTTTTGAATACCTTCTGGATAATACCTGGACGTACGAGGCAGCTGTTGAACCACTGGACAAGAACCACCAGACGTACACCCCTTGGCCGGACGCCTACTACTTTCTGGGCCTATAAATAGAGCCCTACCCCCTTCATATTTCTCATAATTCCAGAACGCCCCTAGGCTGCCAGAGTGTTTCCAAGCTTTGTGAGTATTTGGTGAGGGTGTGTGCGAGGCATTTGCGAATTCAGAACGTTTGTGAAGCGAAACTCTTGCGGTTTTGTTTCAAGGAGGTAACGTTCGATCCATAGCTTTAATTTACGTTGTTATACTGCTTGGATATTGTTAGTTGTAGTGGTTAGCTTAGTTGCACCTTAAAACCTGTTTGAGTTGACGTTTTGGGTTAGTTTAGCGTGGTTACGTTGCATGGATGTTGCAAACTGAACTAGAGGGCTTTAGGTAGTTCCTAGTAGCCTTAGGAGTCGAGAATAGGCGGATAGTGGAGAGAAAATGAGGTTCTCCCCAAGAACCCATACAACGGACATACGGTGTCGAGACCGGACTTACGGCTTGTCGTCACACAGCGGACGTACGCACCCGAGCCCCAAATTACGATCAATGTGTGGCAGGGAAACCCTATTTTCACCAAATGTCTCATAGCTTCTGTTTTCCTTGATTTAAGGTTGTTATAATGGAATTATGATTAATATGAGGTTTTCCACATATTTGGAGAACCCGGACCTTTTGGAGTTTTCAGAGACACGTGTTGACCTAGGTGAGTTTTAACTCACATAATACGCATTGTTGTTTTCCATGCATTGCACGTCTATTTTGTGTACCGAATAAAGATGCATATTTTACAACACTTACTTTTTGTACTTATTGCACATAAACTCTGTCATTTTGGAAAAAGCGTTGTGCTGAATCTGTTAACCAAGTGAGACTTGTAAAAAGGCATGCATGTAAAATACAGATAAGATAATTTATATCGTATGACATGGTACACCGGTATGTGCGGTAGTAATGGCCATGGGTTTACTATACATGTTAACTTTATGGTCAAACGTGTGTGTTATGTGAGGGCTGTGGATTCATTGGTTTCGTGACTTTGATGCAACCATTCCCAATGGTTCGGTCACTACAAGACGGACGTCATTAGTTGGTGTGGGCCACTCAGGATCAGACCCGATCATGCTACTAATGTTACGTATGGTATGTTATGCAATGGATGGGGCACTGACATTGTATTGTAGATCCCTCAGGACATCATCTACCCTGCTGAGAAGAGGTAATATCTCAGGTAGACCATACTATTGAACTATGACTATTGTTGACACCATATTCATATATCATTCATATATATAAATCACGCATAATTAAACTATCATGATGGAATTACTTTTACTTAATAAACATCTGAGTTCATTACTGAAAATTGGCATAGGTATTATCTGCGTTAAAAATCACTAAGTCTTAGACTTACCCTTTGTTTATGTCTTTCCCCATCATTATAAATAATTACGCAGTTTAGCTGCACTAAATAAAGATGTCGTCGGAGGTTACTTGGGTGATTGCTCAGGACCTGATACGGATAATTTTTGAGGACGTGGACTCGGTTTGGCTTAGGACGATGTGGGAGGACGGAGGATCTGCCTATGCAAACATGATCGAGATCTTGGTATCATTAGCTCTGTTGAAGCTTAAATCTAGGCTTTGATTTGCTGATCTTTTGTGAACTATGTTGATGTAACGTATTTTGGGAAGTATTTGTGTCCTTGTTGACGGTCTGATGACCGACACATTGGTGACTACTTATTATGTTATGAATGTAGTACTTATCTCTGGTATTGTTGTGTGATATTTTATTTACTATCTCTTAAATCCCATAGTCTTGGTAAAGTCTTCTGCTGCAGTTTTCTCGTTATAATGAGGAAAGTAATTTCCCAGAGGTCGTGTCTCGGAGGGACATGGCTGGGATGGCTCACCATGGGGTCAATTACTGGTAAATTGATATTCCCAGCGAGCAGGGCGTCACAGTTTCTCCATTCCTACACCCACAATCTTCACATCCTTGTTATTCAGAAGCTCGAAGAGAAGATGGGGAATAGAGTAATCAGCTTGGCTGATTTGAAAAATGAGATATTGTTGGCCCATGCACAGTTGTAGAGTGGCGACGTCAAACTCCTTTTGCTTACCAAAGGCATAGAGCCACTGAACACCAAGTACTACAATTAGTGTGAGGTGCATATACAATTTATTTTTGTATGTTAATAAATATCAATAAATTCAATTTAGAGAATATAAAAAAATATACTAATATAATGAGAATAAATCTTGAAAAAAATATAATAAAATATTCTCTATTAATCGAAAACATACCCACTAATCCTTCACTTTCATATTAACAGAAAACATACCCACTAATCCTCATACCCACTAATCCTTCACTTTCATATGAACTGAAAACATACCCACTAATCCTTTACTTTCTTATTAAACAGAAAACACTCCTACTAATCCATCGTCTCCATGAGATGGCAACACAAAAAGCTTCAACGCAGAGGTGAGTTACCTAATCTTGGCTAAACTCCGACTTATCCCATCTACTCCTCCTCATCTTCCTTTGGGTTAGAAGTTGCTCTCCGAGAAGCTTCATCACGAGTTCGTTCATCCTAGCCTTCCTCAATCCTGGTTTGGCAAACTTTTTAGCCGCAAGAATTCCAAGATCTAGGGCATGACTGACGTGTAAATTGCAATCATCTCTCAGTTTTTGCAGAGGTGAGTTACCTGATCTTGGCTAAACTCCGACCTATCCCATCTACTCCTCCTCATCTTCCTTTGAGTTAGAAGTTGCTCTCCGAGAAGCTTTATCACGAGTTCGTTCATCCTAGCCTTCCTCAACCCTGGTTTGGCAAACTTTTTAGCAATAAGAATTCCAAGCTCTAGGGCATGACTGACGTGTAAGTCGCAGTCATCTCTCAGTTTTTGGAGAGGTTTCTCCATTCCAACTCCCATGATCTTCACATCCTTGTTATTCAAAAACTCGAAAAAAAGATGGGGAATAGAGTAATCAACTTGGCTAACTTGAAAAATGAGATATTGTTGGCCCATGCACAACTGCAAAGTGGCGATGTCAAACTCCCTTTGCTTACCAAAGGCATAGAGCCATCGGACACCAAGTCCTACGATCAATCTGAGGTGCATATACAATTTTATTTATTTATTTATTTATCTTAATAAATATCAATAAATTCAATTTAGATAATATAAAATATATACTATTATAACGAGAATAATCTTGAAAAAAATATAGTAAAATATTATACTATTAATTGAGAACATACCCATTAATCCTTCACTTTCATATTAATGAAAACATGCCCACTAGTCCTTTACTTTCATATTAAACATAAAACACTCCCACTAATCCATCGTCTCCACAGACTCCATGAGACGGCAACACAAAAAAGCTTCAACGCACAAGTGAGTTATCTGATCTTGGCTAAGCTCTGACCTATCTCATTTGCTCCTCCTCATCTTCCTTTGGGTCAGAAGTTGCTCTCTGAGAAGCTTCATCACGAGTTTGTTCATCCCAACCTTCCTCTACTTTGGTTTGGCAAACTTTTTAGCCGCAAGAATTCCAAGATCTAGGGCATGATTGACGTGTAAATCACATTCATCTCTTAGTTTTTGGAGAGGTTTCTCCATTCCTACTCCTATGATCTTCACATCCTTGTTATTCAGAAACTCGAAGAGAAGATGGGGAATAGAGGCATCAACTTTCTTGACTTGAAAAACCAGACATTGTCGTCCCATGCATAGTTGGAGAGTGGTGACGCCAAACTCCCTTTGCTTGCCAAAGGTGTAGTGCCAACAAACTTTAAGTCCCACTATCAGTCCAGGTTCAATCTTGATTCGGATGAGCCAACATTGGACATTGGAGGTTTCATAGGTGACGACGGTACATATGCTCTCAGACGAATTTGAAAATGGCAGTGGCACGGTGACCTCCATTGTTAAAGAGATGAAAAGTGATGACCGTGAGTAGTGAGTGCTAAGAGGAGGCGAGGGTGTGAGGGGTGTAGTGCTTTGCATATAAAACAAAGTGAGAGAGCAGAGGGTGTCATGAGGGTGTCCGTGCATGTAAGACAAAAACTTCTATTAGGGGAGAAAACATTTGGGTGTTGCCATGTGTAATTGGTGCTTGCAACCCAAGCAAACCTAGGTCAAATGCTCTACGGCCAAAGGAAATACTTGAAATTGATCTATCGGGTCCTATATCACTACATATATATGCACTTTCTTCTACATTGCACATTGTACAAAAATTGTGGATTGTTTTCTTTTTAATTTCATTGTATTTTTGTTTGTTGTTTGTTTTTTCTTGTTTTTTGTTGTTGCTAATGTTAGGTTTAATTAATTGGCTACATTTGATTTAGTGTTACACTCTTGATTACTAGAACCTGAGCAGAAAAAATAAAAAATAAAAATAAAAGGAAACAAAAAATTACGAATTTGTTTGTTCCATTTGAGACATGATAGTGTTTTATTACCTCGATTCCGCATTGAGAAATTGGAACTTTTCTCTTCAAGATCCTAATCTAAGGTAGGAGCAACAACTACGATGTGATGACATAATAAATGATTCATTACTAGTTCTTAAGATTCTAATAACTTTTTAGCTGAGCTCTTAAGTTGAGATATTGAGCCAAGCTCTCAAGTCGAGATCTTGAGCCGGGCTCTCAAGCCAATATCTTGATCCAAACTTTGTAGCCAAGCTATGAAATGTGTTTCAAAATCACAAAGGAAGAATACTCCTCAAGGAAGTAGTGCTTCTATATCAAAAATGAAGAAAACTCCTAAACAAAATAATGATTCAAGAGGGCTGACTGAAGAAGAAAAAAAAAATTAAGAAATTGTTATGAAGATTGCAGAAAGGACAATAGGTTTAAAAAGGGAATGAGACTTTCCTTTGCCTTCCATATTCTTGGTGAATGGAAAGAAAACTACCGACGCAAACTAGGCTTAATAGAAACATAAATATTCTTGGTGAATATTTATGTCATTTTTCCAAATAAATATTCAAGGAGAAAAACATTCTGTTTTTATTTATTAATTCTCTAATTTCTTGTTTGATTTGGTTTACTTCATGATATAAATCTTGAAGAGTTACTTCTTTTTGAGTTTTCTTAAATCTGTCTAATATTTTGTTTAGACTGATTTGTGGTTCAATAATTTTTTTTTTAACTTCTTGATCACTATTAAACTTTGACCAAATGGTAATTTCAAAAGTCACAACATTTTTTGAGAGACACAAGAGTAACTTGTATAAGTACTTGACTTTTTAGTTTTGTAAGATATTGAGCTTTTAATTCAGGATCTTCTACTTTCTCTATTAAATCTAATAAGAGCTCTTCTTGTTTATGTAAAACATTTATTGATTTGGATTTGCAGCAATTACCTTCACAGTCTAACCTTATTTCTGAATCACTAGAGTTTCCCCTTGCATACTGGAACTATGTCGAGTTACTAATGGTGAAATTTTCATCATTTTCACTTGAATCAGTAAATTATTGACTTTTTCTTTTACATTATGTTTTGTAATGACATGTTTTTCCACATTTAAAACATTTTATTTTACTTTTATCTTTCTTGTTAGATTTCAAATATTTTCTTGACTATTTATTCTTTTGATTAAATTTATTAGGTTCAAAAGTATTATTTTGAATATAATACTTTTATTTTATCTTTTTATTTCTTTATTTTTATGTTTTTCTTAGGTGTGTAAACCCGGTCCAGTTTTTCAGTTATTGGCTAAAATCGGGAATTGGAACTAGAGTCCCCATTTTTTGATTTTTTTAAACGGAATCTGAATCTTCATTAACAAGCTCTATGTTAATCGGCCGATTCTAGTTGGTACCCGGTTATCCGAACCGGGTAACCGGGTTTTACATTTTTTTTTTGTTTTTTGTGTTTTGGGCTTATTTTATGTATTGGGCTTAATTTTTGGGCTTATTTTATATATTAGGCCTCATTTTTGGGCTTAATTTAACCATTTTGTAAAAAAAAAAAAAAGCCTTAAAATACCATAAAATTTCATTTTTATGAGATTAAACACTAAATAGTAAATATTAACATGTAAAAAAAAAACCAAAGAAAACATTAAAACAATAAAAACAAGTATGTAAAGTAACAAAAGCCAAAAAAATAATAATAATATATAATAATATTATTATTATATAAATAGGCACCCAGTTATCCGGTTACTCAGTTATAACCGGGTGCCAAAAACCGGAATTGGAGTATACGGTTAATCGATTTTTTTTATATTTTTCAAAACCGGAGTTCCCGAATTTCCCGATTTTCCCATCTAGTTTTTCTTGATGGAACCATATTGTTCGGAGAAATTTCCCATTTTATACTTAGCTTTTTCCTATCTCTGTTTACTTGTTTATTTATTTTCATATGCATACACATTTTTAATCATTTTTTTTTTAATGTCTCCATCAAGAATTATCATACCAATTTTTTCATCAAACACTGGATTTCTATCATCATTTTGTACTGCATTTTTTATTTGACTTGATTCTTCATTAAGATACTTTTTCCCACCAAGATTTTACCATTCTCATGAATCAGACTTTAAAAGTTAGACTCTTGTTACCTTTTTGCCGACTGATTGTTAGCTTACAAGGGTCCACCAAGCTTTTGTCTGGTTCTTCAATCTTCTCTTCTCGAACATCACCACCATTTGGCAAGCAAATTTCACTTTTACCTTTATTTTCACTTCACTAAAAACAAAAGAACCAAAAAAAAAAATTTAGATCCTTATTTTTTTAAAATTTCTCTCACAAAAATCAAGACTTTTATATTAAATGAATGACTTCTTATTACTGCTCAAACAAAAATCTCACTACAAAACATTTGCCAAATGGAACCTCATCATAACCCTTTTGGATTTTTGTCCGGCTGCACCATAATTGTTAGACTAATCAAGTTAGCATATCAGTATCAAGAAAATGAAAATAAAAATAAAAATAAAAAGTATCAAGAAAATATTCACCGGAAAATACTTTTGCCCCACAATAAGCATATTTGAAAAAGTGTCTCTACTATTTGGATGGTCGGTAAAATCTCAATTTTACAGTCTCCGATGAATGATCGACACATCATTTAAAATCATCAAATATTATAGACATAAAAAGTACAAGATTTAAAAAGAAAAAAAAAAATCAACAAAGAAGGTACTATTTCGGTTTACCCATTCCACTTGACATCAATTCCACCGATCTAGCCCTAAAAACCCACTACCTCCTTTGCCCAATGCCACCGCCAAAAGCCACCTCACCTGATCTTGGTACTATTTTTTACTTTTCTCGCCCTATTACTTTCTATTCTCTCAATTTTAATTGCACATTTATGCTAATGAACCAAACCCCATCACTGGAATCCCGACGGAACCCACATCTTCTCGGCTATAGGATTAGATTCTCTCAATTTCATGGCTAGGACTTTAATTTTAATTTATTTTTTTCTTCAAGTTAATGCATCTAATGATGCATATCAAGTCAATAAAATGCTCTCCAAATTCGGGGAGCCAATCATTATTTAGGTACTTTGATAATCATTGTTAGATAGTAGATACTAGTATTAATGAGAGAATACGAGGAGTGGATTACAGTGCCGGCAACAAACAAGCTCCAGAGAATGAAGAGTAAGCGAGAGCAAATGATATTGAATCAAGTCTCAAGCACCAAAGGTGTCCCTGAATTGGATTTTGGACTATATTGTTTGGACAAAGTTTTCCTCCAAACTGGGTTGGAGGAATTTCCTTCAACTTGGTCTAGAAAAGTGACATGTGTCCCTTAACATGTGAGATGCACATGATTTTTTAATAGTCGGGACAAAGTTGGAATAAATTTTATTAAAAACTCATATGCATCTCACATGTTATTAAAAAAAGAGACACATGTCACTTTTCTAAACCAAGTTGAAGGAAATTCCTCCAACCCAGTTTGGAGGAAAACTTTGTCCATACTGTTTTGGCTTAAAATTGAGAGTATGACTTTTCTCGGAATCTACCTGGAAAATGTGCTAACTTTTTCTACAAATTGTTACCCACGAGCCCAGTTGTGTCATGTGTGTGGGCAAGACATTAGGAGTGTTAAAACGGTTATAATCGTTACTTATTAGTTATAATTGTAATTGCAATAAATTTGAGCGGTTATTAATTTTTAATAATCGCAACCTCATAGGTGGTTATTGGTTATTTTATAACTAACGGTTAGCAGTTATTTAATTAAATAATTGCGTGGTTATAACCTTTTTTTTTTTTAAATGGGTTTTTGGGCTTTTGAAGTGTTTTGGGCTTTTAATTTGTTATTTTTTAGTCTCATTTTAAGGGTTTAAGGCCGAAATATTCCCAAAAAGATGAAAAAGTTGCCAAATAAACTCTAGCCCAAATCCCTAAATCCAAATTCAAATGAAAAAAATTAAAAAGACAAATATCAAATCTTACGGGTTTCATCATAGAATAATGTTATAAGGCTTTCTAGAGTCTTCATAGAATCATCCAAAATGTGATGTGGCTTTTAAAATTACCGTTGAATTTGATATGTGATTCATTAAATTTTAATCTATTGATGATTTTAAAAGTCACATTATATTTTGGATAACTTTAGAAAGACTTATAGCATTACTTTTCATCTTATTCTCCCTTCAAAATGACCTTGTTTTGGATGTTTTATTTAATAGTTTATTAATATAAATATTATATATGTATTTATATTTATATTATTATATATAAATAAAGGCGGTTATCGGTTATAACCGTCTTTTCTTACCCTTAAAACGCTAACCGCAATCACCCTAGTTTGTTAGCGGTTTTTAATAACCGACTACCAAATTGGTTAGTAGTTATCGACTATCAATTATAATTAATTATCGGTTGACGGGTCAGTTATAACCTACTCGCTTAAACACCCCTAAGTGGCAACCCCCACTAGTACAAGACTATGAGTAATGCTACTCAGTAGCAAAGTATATGTTAGGGACACTCAAATGGTTATAATTGGCGGTTATTGGCAATAACCGTAATCGTCTTTGATGGCTATCGATTTTTAAAGTAGACGTTAATACTGTTATTGAAAAATAAAAAATTAAAGTAGGGGATTAAAGTGGACGCTAATACTCTTATGAAAATAATAATAATAATAAAAGTAGAAGATTAAGAAGAATACTATTTAGGAGTCATGTGCAAGGCACATGATTGGTTCTCGATATGTAATGTTTAACACTAAAAAATCAATAGCATATGCAAAAAATATTTACAACGTAAAATTAGTATGTGAATCCTTATACAAATACATTTCAATTCTTAATAATTCCATATCATATCAATACAAAAGTAAATGGATACGATAAATATCAAATCATATAAAAGAAATAAAACCACTTACAAAAAAATAAAGCACTATTAACACTACTTTTAAGTGTAAAGAGTAAACTCTTTTTGATTTTTCTTGTATTTGATTGCTTATAAGTATCCCACACGAATAAAATAAAATCAAGCACACATCTCTCACAATAATAATTAGCTTATCCGGTTGTCGCACACGGGAAAAACAAAAAATCTTTCTCACCTAAGTAATAAATAAAAAGGATGCAAGCCTCTCTTATTGAGCCAAATTAGTTTTTTTTTTTTTTTAGTTTGAATTAGCTAAGCTGGCTCAACTCGTAAGCAAGCTTGAGCTTGGCTCCCACAAAGAATTTTCCTTAGTGAACTTGAAAACATCTTGATGTTTTTGTAGTGCTCATGAAGAACTTTTTGGTAATCTTTAAATTCATCAAGAACTTTGAACAATTGAGAAAGTTCCTCCATTAGATCTTCTTTTTGATGACTAAATATGACTGTGAGTGTAGGCTCACAAAGTTTTTCCTAAAAACTAGAGAAAAACTGAAAGCAAAACTTAGAGAAATTTTCTATCCCTAGGCTGTGTATTACTCTAAGGGGAGTGGATTGATTTATAATACTGGGATTTGAGGTAAGAAAATATGAACCATGTGGGACTGGCATTAGAAAATCCTAGTCTAGCAAGTATTTCAGCCAACAAATGAAAATTACACTCCTTGCCATTGCTCTAGAAAACCAGCCATGGGGGGAGAATTGTCTCCCCATGCGCCTAGGGCTAGGGCGTAGGCCGTAGGCCGTAGCCCACTCCTATATGCTCTAATACATGGACCTTGGTTTTATCCTTGAGCCCAATTCCCTTTTGACTTGATTTTGGCATTTAGAATTAATTTTATTAAGCCCAAAGTTTATTTACAAGTAAGAAAGAAATAAAATCATGAGCCCAATGCTCTTTTAAATTCTTTAGCATGTAAGAATTAATTTATGAGCCCAATGCTCTATTTAATTTCCTAAGTCGAATTTCACAAATTAAACCAATAAGATTAATAAATCTTCTAACCCATGTTTTATTTAAAATATAACATTCCAAGTAATTACATATATGACTGAGGTCCAATATAAATATCAGTCAATTTACATTAGGTCAAATAAAGACCTAAAGGAAAAATATCATTAGCTTAATAGACTCGTGACTATGTCTGCCTAGACCATGTCACACAACTTTATTTAATTATAATTAATTTCACTAATTAAATAATGTTGAATGCACTCTAATGAGTTTTTTTGATTTAATCAATGAATCCCCATAATGTACTTATTTATTGCATGTTACCCTTTCATGGAATCATTCTGTAGTTAAACCAGACTACCAGAGTCTATGTACTGCCATTTTGTTCACTACCTATTTTCCCTGTGAAAATGCATCTCACCTTGTACATGTATAAGTTTTTAGTGTGCCTACTGAAAACTACTCAAGCTTGAGTTTTAGGATAATATTTCCCATTAAATCTAAAACAGGGAAAATATTCCCTATTTTTTTTCTTTGACAAATGATTTGGATTTGTTCTTAAAGTTAATGTTCCCTCAATGCTACATGCGATTACCTAACGTATCAAGGTTATTTTGACCGATGATAGGTCTCAATCTTTAATACATCAAAGTAACCTACATTTCATTTTTGAGTTCACAAACTCCTCAGAATTTAGAATAAATGCTATAAGTTATCGTGCACGTACATCATTTGTTATGACATCATTTATAAATAAATATTGACTCATGTGGTTCTGCTTGGTGTATGGCACAACCCTATCAGTACCCAACATATCAACCCGAAGTCTACCTACTTATCCTGACCAAAACAAGTCGTTGAGGGCCGATATGTTATAGTCTGGATGGAGTTCCCAATTCCATTTACAACTATGAACAACAAGTTTTATAAGTTGTAAGGACCTTTGAGTATGATATTCTATAATATCCACACCATCACTCAAATTCAGTGCATTTTAGAGATCTTACTTACATATTATCGAATAATACACAATCACACATATATGTCATGCAAGAATATAAGTGTACATGTCCATTATTCTATAATAATAATCAATACAATATTATCCAATCAAGTGAAGTTTTGGACGCCATTTCTAATAGGTAGACCACACAATTTAAACTATGAGAAGATTCTCATATTACAACATATACTATATTCGTATTGCATCCATGATAATCTGTCACATCATAATACTGCATGTAGTTTATAAACAAATGAGTTCATCATCTAATGACGTATATGTTATATGCATTTTTGTTCACTAAGTCGTCGGACTTATTCTTATATTCTTTTTACTCCATATACATTTGCGTTGTTAGAGCCCTAACAGCAACTTTCCTTTGATTTTCCTTAAGTTTAGAGAACAAAACTACTTATTGCCTCACTATCAAAATATATATATTTCACAATAACTTCTATTACCTTTTCATTTACCATTAAAATATTATTTATTTACAAAATATAAATTTCCTACCTACCCTCACATTTTTTACAAAATCCTAACACAATCCACAATGATGAAAGAGGAGAAATGAAAGATAAATGTTTATATTAAAATAAGGGGTAATTACCTTTTACCCATATGAACTATAGGGCATTAACACTTTTTCTCCATGAACTACCAACTATGACACTTGACCCCATCAAACTATCATCTTATGACATTTTTTCTCATTCTTTTAGTCAAAGGGGTTAAATTTAACGGTCAACCATTTTAAATTTTTTTCCTTCCATTTTTGCCTTCACTTCATATCAATAAAATGATGCTTATACCCTTCTAAACCTTAATTCAAAAAGTTTGAAGTGAGGGCAAAAATTTAAAATGGCACATGTAAGTCACATGACTATTGACCGTTAGTTTTAACTCCTTTGACTGACAAAAGGAGGAAAAATGTCCTAAGATAGGAGTTTGATGAGGTTAAGTGTCATAGTTGATAGTTCATAGGAGAAAAATGTTAATGCGCTGTAGTTCATAGGGGTAAAAGGTAATTACCCCTTAAAATAATGTATAAGAAACCAAAAATGGTTCCCTACACATTGAGAAACACTATAACTACCTAAGGGTATTGGTTAAATTTAGGAAAATTAATGCGGGTAAGTTTTTGTGAACTTAAGGGAATAGGGTATAGGCCACTGCTGCTAGTGCTTTTATAGCTATTCTAGCAGGAGATGGACCGAGGAAACAATCCGATGAATGTGAGGGATTTGATCAAGGTCATTTTTTAGGACTTTGACCCCATCTCGCTCAAGTCCAAGAGTGACGTTGGTGGAGCTACTCGTCAGATCAAAGTTATCTTTATATTCTATTTGGTTAAATGTATGCTTTGATTTTGTTCAAGAACAATTAGATTTAGTTTGTAATATAGTTTGTTAACTGGTCCTTGACCTCAATACTTGGAAGGCTATCTATGTTATGATGTATTAAGTTTCATTCTCGTTATTATGATTGTGAATTTAAATTATTATCGATCTTTGTTCCTTAGTCAAAGTCTTTCACTGCAGTCTTTTTTAGAAGATGATCAGATCCCTGAGTCTTGTTCCTCGTTAATAAGGTTGGGAAGTGAACCAAAAAGTCAATTACCAGTTAATTACTTTTGTTAGGGCATTACAGTGACCCAAGGAAATGACAGACTATTGGAGTGAGCCTTTGTAAAGGCCCATAGAGGATACTCCAACGAAGCAATATCAAACCCACAGGAGAGAGGCCAAAGATCATGAATTAGCCCCAGCTGACCGAGGCCTACAGAGTGAAGAGCAAGCATCATATTAATCCCAGTTGGGTAATCCAGCAGAGTAAGGGGAGAATATCATTCTCGCCAAACTAACTCTTTAAGTAAATATCTGGCATGAAGGTTCTCCTGAGAATTATGGTAGAAGAACCAAGGAATATTGGAAATCAAGGAATGCGCACCTTCTTCGAGGGGGGTGGGGGGGTGGTGATCGTCCAACGGCACAATGAGACGCTTCCCCTAACCCTAGCCTCAACTTTTACTTAGACGTCGAAGGTGGAACAATTGCAAACCACAATTAGACTTTGATTGATGGAAAATGTGTTGTACCTATTCTATGAAACCATGTAAAAAACTGATCACACGCATTGAGGCTTGGAATAATAAAACAATATCACGCCATTACCAATAAAGCAAGAATTTACGATGCAAAATTTAGTGACTAGAAATATACTTTTCCTTACCAAAAAAAAAAAAAAAAATGATTGATACAAAAGCTCCCCAAACGGCTCATCAAGGAAACTTTATTATGATTTTATATGCAAGGATAAAGAATGATGACACATAAAACATCAAAACCCCATGAATACACCCATTTCAGGTAATTCATTGAAGGAGCAGTTGGTCCAACGATCGAGTTAATTAGGACAGAAATGAAAGGAATATAAGAAGAACAACATATAATTGGAATTTGCATCGATATTGAAGATCTCAGGAAACATAGAGGTCAGCCAATTCCTGCAAGGACTCGGAGCTAAGATTTGGGTCGACATTCTCAAGCATCCACAAGAGATGGTCGAAGAGAACCACCTCACAGTTGACAACCAAGACATCGTCCTCCCCCCCTGCCTTCTGGTTTGTCTTGTCGATGAGAGCACTTATAAGAGGATGCCTTAGGTGGTTGGAGCTAATCACGTACCGCTTTCTGGTGCTTCCCACAAATATAGTTTCATGATGATGATGATGATGATGATGATGGTGATGATCTTCCATGTCTCCTCCCCATAAATCTCCTCTTGCGGATTTGGATCTTAGGCTGCTATACGATGAAGATCTCCCTAGTTGCCTTGACAAGCTCTTGCACTTCCTCAGTATCATATTCATCTTCTTCATTGCTTTCTTCTTTCCACAGATCAGCGAATCAAAAAGATTAGGGAGACTTGATTTACACTCTCACAATTCACAACTCACACAGTTTATAATTTTTGCTTAAATCGCGACAGGGTTGCTGCGACGTCGTTGTTTTCCGCTGCTTCAAATGTGGGTCAGCTGTTCGCAACCGGCCATTTTTTTTTTTAGACTGACAGGAACAATTCATCTTTTTGTTTTATTTATTTATTATTATTTTATTTTTTTATGAATTCATGGTGGGGTGGAGGATTTTAACCGACACACTGTACACACAAGCTCTCACTGGTGAGTGTAGGAGCCCACTGTTTTCCATGTACGTACATCTTTAACTAACCCTCTCAACCAGACAGTCGTTTTTGTTAAAAGTCTCACCAACCGACGGTTGTTGTTCTTGGATTCTACAAAAATAAGTTCATGGATTGGCTCGATCGTGAGCCACCCCTAACAGAATCGTGATAGCTACAAGCCGCCTCATGGTGGCTAAGGAGTGGCTTGGGAATCATTATAACAAATGGTAATTTGATAAATTCAGTAGCACAATTGCCAGCTTATTGAGTTTTATAAAGATGGTATTTAGCTGATCGAGAGGAGTAAATTATATTTAACCCGTTTTTCATTCTCTCAGCGCCTTGAATAGGTAATTGACCCACTCTCAAGAGTAAGCAGTAACGGATTTGGGAGGGAGGAGGGAGGGGTGGGGGGTGGGGCAGAGGATGACCCTTGCCTACCCCCAAATCCTCCAAAGAAAAAATTTAGGAATTATATATATATTTAAAGGCATTTAACCCTGCCTAAAAAATAAAAATACTCATTTTGTCCCTCTCCATCTAACTTTCTAAATTCGTCCTCGAGAGTGAGAGATTGTAAAGAGTGATCACCACCTAGGTTTTCCGTTAATTTGGTATATATATATATATATATATATATATATATAGAAGAAGAGATTGCATGCATGAGCATTAATTAGTTTTGTATGAGAAATTAGAATGCATGCAGATGTGGGATGAGAGGTGAAAAGGCCGGTGTGTGTCCCACAGGCATGGGAACCCTCACTAACTGCACGTGGTACGGTGGAGGTTTAATTTGTGACAGATGAAACACCCAAAGGTACCGCCTAAATTAGCCCATCCATTCATTTCACCACAATAGCCATGGGAGTTCTATATGCATTCAAACTACGCATGGACAGTTCCAAGTCATGGGAGGGTTTTTTTTTAACTTAAATAAAGCACTCAAGGATGGGTGGGACCCTAAACAAACACCCAAAATATCCATTAAAAAAAAACCAACAAAAAGGTTGTCAAATCAATTGTTTTTTAATCAGTTTAATGTATCAAAAACTCTTAATTTAATGTATCAAAATTACAATTTTTTACACCCCATGGTGAAAACCTTTGGGTCTAATCCCTATCGACAAAGATCCCCAAAGATGAAAGTCTTAGGGGATAACCTATCTTGGAAAGATCACAAGGTGAAAACCTTCGGACTTAGATCCTCTCCATTTCAAATGAAATGGAGAAGGTCCATTTAGTTGCTTTTATAGGGCAATTTTGTCATTTTTGGACTCTCTGCTTTTCATTTGGACAAAAATACCCTATAAAAACAACTAAATAGATCCTTTTCCAAAACCTTCGGGGTTAACCTCATACTAATGAAGGTCCCTAAAGATGAAAGTCTTCGGAGATAATCTATCCTGGGAAGACCTTTAAAGGCTTCATCTTCATGGATAGCCGTATATTGGAAGCACCCAGGATGAAAACCTTCGAGCTAAACTCATATCAACAAAGATACTTAAGACTTTTGTCTTAAGGGACAACCTTAATTATATTAAGAGGAAAGCCCTTGAAATGGGGATAACCTCATACGGAAGAGGGTCCCCCACGGTTAAAACCTCAAGGACTCCTTAAGGACTAACCTCATATTGACGAATGCCTTATATGAGAAGGACCTAAGGTGAAAACCTTCAAGGCTAACATCATACCGAAAAAGGTCCCTAAGACGAAAGTCATAAGAGATAACTTTATTTCTAAGGTCCTTAAGACAAAGTGCTATGGGCTAAACCTCATATCAACGAAAAGACTCCATGGTGAAAAACACTTGAGAGGTAAAGTTAGATCAACGAGGGACACTGTTGAAGAACAATGGTAAAGAAATGCATCAACAGCCAAGGATTGAATGAAGTTTGAGTCCAGCTTCGCTTTCAAGTGAAAATAGCCAGGGATTTTCACTTTGCTTAGAAGCAACAGCTAACATCTATCACATCAATTAAGATTAAAGCAAAGCCAATGGAAAGATGCCACCGAATAGGGACTATCCAATCATCATAGAAAATGACATCAGATCTTTGACATGATCCAAATCACAATCCTTTCCTTCTTAAAATCAACAATTTTATTTTTTATTTTTTTTTTTTTATATTTACACTCACCAATCATTGATTGGCTACAATCATTTGTTTTTGCTAACTTTTCACGTTTCTAACACCCTTCCCCATGACCAAAGAGCTACATAACTGTATTACTGGTAGCGTCCGAATGGCACTAGTGTAATTATAGGGGGCAAATAATACACCATAAATCAAAGGACAATCTTGTGAAAAGCAGATAGTAAATTCCAATTTATTCTAACAAAAAAAAAAGGTCAGAAATAATAAGTAATCATGCCCTTAAAAGGATGATCAAATTCAAAGATGCACTTGAATGCACTTTTTCTTTACTCTTTTTATAATTTCCATCCTTTGCCCCTCCAATGTGATCAGTTTCCTAATGGTGTAACCATGGAATAAAATCAATTCAACTATTTACTCAAAAAGAAATAGTTACGAGTTTCTTGGATACAAATGAAGGAATAATACTTCACCATATCGGCCAGCACTTCTATCACCGCATAAATTCTCAGGCCACTAAAATTTGAAGTGAGCTATAATCCGTCCGAATGGCTTGCCATCTTGATTGGGATGAGGAATTATGAAATAATTTCAGCCACAAAAATATTAGCCATTACTATACATTGAAACGAAACAGCATTACATCTCCTTCTTGTACAATGTAATCTTTACCCTCAGATCGCAACTGCAAATATCACATCAAAATAGTTAATCAGTTCAACAATGCCAAGAAACTTTATTGGCTAAGCTAGCTAGCACCTTGTAAATGATTGAGGTTTTACAACAGCGTGCTTCATGCCAGGGAGAGGTAAAAGACATGACAAATAAATAGAGGTAAATAATCAAGAAAATCTACAAAAGATGTATAAATCTCAAATAGCCTTCAACACGGTTGAGTCTCCCCATCTTTTGTTCTGCTCTCAAGTCCCTAAACCTATGAAGTATCCTTTTTGTAGCATATCAACTTATTAACATACCACACACAGACCTGTTAAACCTAATGGCAACAAGCCCTAGTTGCAGCCCATGGTAGTGAATCAGCTGCTTAAGTTCTGGGGGCAATGATTACGAATTGTTTTCCTCTAGTTGCTACATCAAAAAATAAATCACAAGCTTCTGATGAAAAAGCAGTTCTAATAAGATTTATTCAAATGAATACTTCCATATTATCCACGAAGATATATAAAAAGCCATTCAACCATTCCATTTACAAGTACAGTGAACAAAACAAACTCCTGCTTCCATCATCTATTCCAAATTGATGTTCCAATATCTTATCATTTCTCTTCATACTCTTCTTTTTTCAGAAATATAAAATGGGAAAAAAAAAGGGGGGGAAATGAGGTACCCTGAAATAGAAATAAATAATAGTTCTATTGGCACCTTGCTTTCTACCTCTCAGATATTGGCCTTTAACACATGATTTAATCATCTTCAAGTCAAGAAGGTGCATTTTTCTCCTTTCAAGTTCCATCACTAGGGGTGTTCCGAGTGAACTCAGAATCGGCTCGTATAAACTTGACTCATGCTTGACTCGATTATTAAATGAGGCACTTCGTGAACACAAATCTTGGCTCAAATATTAAACGAAGCAAGCTCAATTTGACTCGGTTAGGTTCGTGAGCAAGCTCATATAAGGCTTGACTCATATATTTTTATTAAGTAACTAACAATATAGTATCTGACTTCTCTCATTTTAGTGAGAGAAGCTCCTCCTTCTCTCTAGGTAGAGAAGACACACTACCTCCTTGTGAGGTTTTCCACCACCGTCCATGTGGTTTTTTGGGGAGGGATACCTTCCCTCCTTCCCTCTCCCTTTTCTTCTTCTCCGACTGTAATTTTTTTTCATGGTTTTCTCATTTTTTTGTCGCTCAACTACAATGTTTTTGCTCCATCTTCTGTTGTCCACCTCTCCACTGCCTTGGGTTGCACGCCTCCTTCCCTGTTTGGCCGCTCGCCATCCCTCCACAATGCAGCCCGGATCTTCCTTTGTTCATAGATGGGTTTTTTTTAAAACCCGATCTACTTTCCTTAGGTTGACTCGGGCCTACACAAGCCACTCCACCGTCACCACCGACCTCCCAGCTTTCCAGTGCCACCTCTCAATCTGCCACCAACACTGCATGCGCCAGAGTGTGAGCTCCACACGCTTGAGCATGGAACTCACGCGCAAGCGTGTGTTCTCCACACCCTGGACAGTAGACCCCTCTAGTCGCTCCTCCACCATCACCACTGGCCTCCCAGCTCTCCTCCGCCACCATGCGATCTGCCTTTTGCACTGCACCTGCCAGAGTGTGATCTCCACGAGCCTGAGCGTGGAACTCACACCCCAGATAGTACACTCCTCCGGCCGCTCCTCCACCTTTATCATCGCCATCATTGCTGGTTGTTGGGTTTTGTGTTGCATTTCTGCTAGTTTTATTTTTCTATTTCTTCCTTTGTTTCCATGTATTTCCTGTAGTTTTGTTTAGGTTTTGTGGGTTTTAGTCTCCCTATATTTAGGGTTTAATTTTGTAGAGGAGACTAGTGCTTCCGAAGACAATACTCCCTTCCCATTGGTTCCAAATTTGGATCTTACCAGTGCCTTCCCTATATTGACTTCCTTCGGGTAGTAATATTGCTTTGTGCTGGGAGTGCAGATGGGTTTGGACCTCGTGGGGTTTACATTGTAATTAGGGTTTGTAAACCTTTTGAGGTTCATGACTCTTCATGTACTCATTTTGCTTTTAAAACAGCTTTATGCAGTCCCTTGGAGAGGACTAAGCTAATTATTTTGCCCATTTCCTACTTTGTTTTGATTACTTGCACTGTTAATTTTTGTGTTTAGGTCTATTATAGGGGAGCCCACCCTTTTCAGTATTTTGATCACTTGTAACCCTTTCCCAATTTAATTAGGAAAAAAAAAAGTACCAATATATAGTCAACATTACTCAATAATAACAAATATATTATATAACTTATTTTAATTAATTAATTAATTAATATAAATATATAACAAATATATGTATATAATTTTTTTAACATTATTTTTTTCCATCTCCCCCCGTCTTTCCATCTCTAATTCTCTGTTGCTCGTCTTCTTCACCCAAACAAAATAAGCTTTCTCCACTTAGTCGTGATCAGAGAGAAAGAGAGAGCAATCATTAAAAGGACCCAAATTCAATTAGAGTAGACCCAAACAAAACGAAGAAAAATCAAGTAGAAACTATTGAGAGAGATTGAGAGAGGCAGAAACTATTGCAGAATCAAATAGACCCAAACACTTTGGATCACTACCTTCAGGTGAGCGAGAGTGAAAGAGTGGGAAATGAGAATTGAGTTGGAAGATACGCTGTGACTGGTGAGGGAGATTGAGAGAGAGACGTTGAAAAAATATTTTTTTTTGTAGGGGGCGTTGTCCCACTGCAATCTAAATACAATTTGTTAACTTGTCCCACATTGTTAAGAAAACACCAATCCCCAATTTTGCTTATCTATTTGGGAGCGTACCGTTTTTGTCGATGAAAAAAGTAAGCCTCTTTAAAAAATAATAAATAAATCATTAAAAAATTATAAATCATAAACAAATCAATAAAACAAAAGGGTGGCTCCAGAAATCAATAAAAATATGCTAAATCAATAAAACAAAAAGTAGAGAAAAAAAAAAACCAAGGCCATGGTGGTTCGCCACCCCATACCGGCTGTGGGTGGAAGAGACAATGGGTTTGAACCCTTTGTGATTTCTTTGTTGGCTTGTTGAGGTAGGCTTTGGAGATGCTTGAGAACTTTTTAAGGTCTGGAATCAAAGTTTTCTGGAACTTGTTGGGCAAATCTGCTAAATCCGTGGTTGTTTCTTTGCCTTGTTGGGTAAATCTGCTGGATTGGGTTTGTTTTTGTCTTCTGCTGCTGGTTGGGTCTTTGTCTTCTGCTGAGGGTGAGGGTTGTGGTTGTTTCTTTGGTTGGGTCTGTCTTCTGCGGTTGTGGTTATCTGCCATCTGGTTCTTGGGTGGCTGAAACCACCCCATGGCCTTTGGGGTGGTCCAGCCACCCCAAAATTAAACCTTTATTTATTATTTTTTTGTCCTTTTGGGTGGCGGACCACTGCAGACCAGCCATGCGAGGTGGTTACAGCCACCCTTTTGATTTTTTTTCCTCTACTTTTTGTTTTAATTTTTAATTATTGATTTTTTATAATTTATAATTTATAATGATTTGTTTATGTTTTTAAAAACTTAATGAGTGGGTGGGGCTCACAATTATTTTCTTCCCAAAACTGCACCATACAGTTTTGGACTACGAGCTGTGCGGTAGTTTGCACTACCGCATAGAAGCCGGATCCTATCTATAAAAGGTTGCATATTCTCTCTTCGAAACCATTGCTATATTGACCCAAGCTCCATACTCAACTAGCCTAGTTTCTTGAGCCGTTTAAAAGTACTTGAAGTTTAAATTTATAAAAATAAAAATAAAAATAAAAATTAAATTTAAGAGCCAGCCGCAAGTTGGCTTGGCTCAACTCGACTTATTATGAGCAGCTCAATTTTTTGGCTTGTCCTTGAGCTCGAGTAAAATTTAAACGATCCGAGCCCAAACAATGGAAGCTCGCTCAAGCTCAACTCGTTTACACCCCTATCCACCACCTAATGCTCGGGTTTTCCATTTCAACTACGCCTTCTTTTCCATCTATTAATGTGCACATCTAGAACTGTACTAGCATTAGGTTGATGACACATAAAAAGAATCAATTCATCAATAACTCAATCAATTAAAGTGAACTACATAGCCTAGAGCAAACTAGATGACTCTCAAGGTAAAAAGTTCACGGTTTGGTTGGTACTGAGAAAGTCACAGAAACAACTCCTAAGAAATCAATCACCCCCCTCCCCCATGTTTTTGACATTTTAAAGATGTGTTTAACATGTTTGACTCTAGGGGACATAACATCCACATGACTATTTGTTTCATCACAAAAATTTAGCTTCAGCTTACTGCAACTAGTCAAATGTATAAAAATGTCAATACAAAATGTTTTCAACAACCTACTCCAATTTAGCTTCTCCCATATGTTGGAAAATTATAAAAAATTTACTAGGCCTATCCATCCAGGGTGCAGTGATTTCTCTCAAACTCAATCAAACATAGCATATATCTATCCCTAAGTATACTCTCAACTAGGGGTGGGCAAAACCCACCGCCCACCCCGCCCGATTTTAGTGTTTTTTTTTTTGTTGCAGAAACGGGTTGGATTTCTTCCAACCCATGCGTGGCACTGCAGGTTCGGGTATAAAAATCCTAGGTCAGCAAATACCTGTCCCACCCCGCTTGAGTATAAAAATAAATAAATAAACCCTAACCCTAAAAATTTCTTCCGCCTCTCTCTCTCTTCTGCTCTCTCCCTCTCTCTCACTCTCGTCTCTCTCTCTGGCCTGCTCTCTCTTGTCTCCATACAGAATTGAAGCTTTCCTTCGAAAGTGACGAAAACCCTTGGTGTTTTGTCTCTCTCTCTGGTTTGCTCTCTCTCTCTCCATCTCTCGTTTCAAAACTACAAGAGAGCAAACGATTCCCCTTGAACTCGCTTCCACGGCCATGGCTCTAGGTTTTTCTCTCTCACTCTTGACCTCTTTCATTCTTTCTCACAAAACCATCCAAACCTGCACAACCCACCCCACTCCCCCCGCCTGCAACACCCAAGATCCTGACATGGTTCACTGTAGCTGGGTTTCAGGTAGTTTATTTCAAACCTTTATTATGCGGGTCAGGCTGTAGAAATGATCAATTTCAACCCGTGCCCACCCCTACTCTCAGCCAACAAAATATATATATCCTTAATTGGCATCCAAAAGTATATCAAGGGAATAGACTTGTGATTTTGTATGCCTCACTGAAGCTAATGCAGTATTTTCAAGTGACTTTGGGATCATGTCAATCAATGGCAAGGAGCAGCTTCATCAGCTAGTTGTTTAGTTCGAATTGGTGAATTGACTATTTTTCAGACAACAAAACCCATTGACATATAAACATCTAGTCTTTTCAATGGTAGGCACAAAGAGTATTAGAACCTCAGAACGAAGTTTTCTTTTCATCCTATCTTATGAATTTCAAGAAAATAAATGATAATAGTAAAGCAAACAACTCACAAGTCCTTTCTCCCTTGCAGCAGCAAGTGAACCAGCAGCAACGAAATCATCATAAGCCACCTGATAAATAAATCAGGTCGTCATTATACATCTTACAGAGTATTTGGCTGAAATAGAAGGGCAGAAATGGATAACGGTTTTTGTACCTAGAACATTCTTAGATACTTCATAAAAACTATTGAATCCGATATTATTCCTTATAGAGGATAAACAAAATTAGGGTGCCTACCAATTATCTGAAAATTTTCTCATATTAACAAACATTTGTTTATCATAGCTATTGTACGATTAAAAACTATAATCCATATTTAAGAAATTAACTCAAGCAAGAACAAGATAGAAAGAAACTAAAATCATTCACGATAGGATTTTGGCATCCCACCTCATTAAAGCACTACAAGGAACCAAAAGAATTTCTGTTCATTCCGCTTAAATACAGAAGTGTACTGTAAGTAAAGAAAATGAACTCAGGCAGCATGGAAACGTGCAACCAAGCAAAGCTAAGACTAGGACCAGTAAAGACCCACTGAATTTAACTAAGACTAGTAAGCACACCCCTAAACAAATGACCAAAAGTAGCTACCGAGCCGCTGGGACAAAAAGGAAAAGACTAAATGTCCTTTGCAGCAAATTACAAAATACCCTTTTGAGTTGCATCACACCAGACCATACATTCTTATTCCATACATGAAAAGAAGCAACACCCAAAACTTTATTCAAAATAGGAAGTTGAATCTTATACTCCTGATGCTTACTGTCTCAGCTCGAATGAAACCTTTCTCAAAGTCTGAGTGGATAACTCCAGCAGCTTGAGGCGCAGTCATTCCTAAACAAATAAAGAATGACAGTCAGACAGCCATCTGATCACAACAGTGTTTATATTGAATAAGTAGTCAATGGTGAATAGACATTTTTTAAACTAGCCAGGTTTATTCAGTGGCAATAGGGGACATTGTATCCCATCTGAAGACAGAAAGAGTTCACCAAAAAGTAAACACTAAAATCTTTTTCTCTCATACAATGATCAGTCATACTAATTCTTTTTTGATAAGTTGTCCATCATATCTGACCAACTCTGAGCACAAGAGGTTGTCACTGGCTTGGAACAAGTCAAGGCCCACTAAATAGAATTTATCATCATGGTATGAAATCTTTGACATCCAGCAGAACAGAATCTAACCTGCAAGTATGGTCCATGCTTTTGTTTCCTGCACAAAACAATGGACAACAAACTTTTTAATATATGAAATGAATATAACATTCAAAAATCTCATTTCAAACTTATCTTCACCACCTTCTCGCCAGAGGTGAAGTATGTACGCAGCCCTAAGAGGCTATATGTTGCTCTAATTAGGTTTCCAAGACCACTTTCACTGACACCAAGAGATTTTAAGTACTCCATCCTTTCTTCATATGGAAGTTCAGTAAGCTCTGACTCAACCTGCAAGTAGAAAGGTCACTCTTTTACTTGCCTGATGCAATAGTAACATCTGGAAGACCAATATCAGCAAAAGATTTATCAAAACAAATAAAATGCATCCCCAGCTCACACTAATACTCAGGCACACACATGCTTAGAGGCACAAGCTGAAAGAACTTTTACAAGTTAAAACTGTAAGACTTTCTGTTCAGAAGTGGTCACCAAACCTGAGCTGAGATCGCCACCAGTCCAGATTGCAACTCAGATGCAAGTTTCATCACTTCGTTGACATAAGGATTATTTTCAGGCTTGGCTAGATCCGTCTCTGCAACATTGGCAACATAGGTGACTGGTTTCATTGTTAGCAAGCAAAGATGCTTTATAGCATCCTTTTCGAACTCCGTCAAAGTTACAGATCGTGCCGGCTTCCCATCCATAAGTGCCTGCAGAATTTTGTCCAAGGCAGACTTCTCTGCTTCCTCCTGGAACAAGGAAGATTGCATCAATGAGATCATAGCCACCTTAAATACTTCACAGTAACATGTATCAAACTGAAAAAGAAGAGGGAAATAAAGGAGAGAGAGAATTTGGTAGGGGAGAGCTGGTTTTGTTTTAATTCAGTTCTATTCAATTTTAGGAGTCTTCTTATTTGGTCTTCTTATAAAACAACTTGTTGTTTTGTCTTTCTCCACCAACATCACATAGAGTCGCCAGAAAACTCACTGCTACATCAGAACTTCACAAGTTCTTCAGAAATGAACTCACATTAGGCCATTGAGCTTCTTCACCCACATACAATCCTCCTTCACGCAACCACGCCAGTCGATAATGAGAAGTTTCAATCGGCATAGGTGCACCAGTGACTCTGATGGCACAGACTACCCAAAACATTTCAGGCTTTCCCAGAAAATCTTGAACGTGGGTCTTCAATGGCAACCAGTCGAGACTGAATGTGATTCTACCAATATGGGTGACACAAGCACAAACCAAAAACAAACCACACCCACTCTAATACCAAGTTGAAACAAGAAGAAAAGTTTGGAGAAAGAAGAAAAAGAGAATCTTGTCTTATTCCCCTCCACTGCTTCATAGGCTTACAAGAATTTAAATAGAAAAAACCTACACCATAATATGGAAATACACAGATTGCATATTACAATAATGGGAATGAGATCAAGTGTAATCAAATCAGGTAATAATAGGAATTAAAGCATATCATAAGTTTCCTTCTTCAACAAAGTCAACCCACTATACCTAGGAACCAAAACCATCCAAAAACAGCCTGCTAGTATAATGGAAGTACTGTTCAAGATGCTATAAAAAAACCACGGTGTTGTTGTCCTATGCCAAGGGAAGGAAGTTTATGGGGGACTTTGAAGCATGGGGAATGATATTACCTTAAGTTTAGATTGTGAATCCTTTGGCTTGCCCTTCTTGAGCTTCTCCATTCTTTTTTGAATCTGCAGTTCTTGTAAAAGGTACAATTTAGTTCTATCAGTTCATCTCACCCTGCTGAGCTATCAACATAAGTTTCATGACAAATTAGAGCCTGTAAAGATTATCATAAGTACTTTAAGCACACAAATCTTATGAGTTGTTGCACCAAGCAATGCAGTAGAAAATGGAGCTTCATTATATCAGACAATAGTCATGTGAGTGTGAGTTACATATGTCTACAAATATCTAAGCAGAACACCCATCCAAATAGGAGTATATTGGTTACTGAAAGTGGTAATAGCCACTAAAAATGAACTATTAAGTAAACAGAAATTTCTCCGACTATTTCATCCATGATTTGCAACAAAGTGGTAAAAGAGGATTTGTAGGATGAGCCCCAACCACTAAATAAAAGACTTTCTTGAGTAATTTTAGTTGAACTGCAAAAGATAACGTTCTAAATAAACAGTACAACAATTTAGTATGATTACAAATAGGCACTGATCCAACTAGAACACCAAGTGGTAACAAATGGTAACCTAAAGGCCTATTAGGGAATTTCTACAATTTAGCAAAGTCCAATTCAAAACCATTTTGTAACATTTATTACAATGAATCCACAGTATGTTACATCCTCTCAAGAGATTAATCAAAAATTCAGAAGGGAAACAAAACCTTAGAAATATTCAGAAGCATACTGTTGGGGAAATATATCCTAAACTCCAATTGAATTGCATGGCACTTTAGTTGTGTGGAATAAAATTGTTTATTCAATGTTTTATTAATTAAGCAATAGGCATAGATAAATTTTTACATGTATACCTCTGATTGCTTTTATTCTATCACATAAATGTAAGGTCCTTAAGTTACACTGAATATGACTTTCGTGAGAGTAATGAGGTTATCAAACAAGAAGATCTAGTCATCGGTTCTTATAAACCATTGTTCATAGTCATAGATGGAATTGGGCATTCCATCAAGATTCAAGACTATAACAAATTAACCTTGTGATGATCTTTCTTGATCATATGAAGTAGGGAGTTCAAGTCGATATGTTGGTGCAAAAGCATAGAGATGCAATGCACTCAACGAGCTATGTGAATGATCATTCTTTATTAACATTGTTACAAGAATGATGTACACTCACAAACTGCTTATGGCAGTTACTCTAAATCCAAAGGAAATTGTGAACTTAAATATAAAGTGTAGGTCACTTTGATGCATTTAAGAGTGAGACTTTTACTGCAATTGAATCTCAGTGCATTGGATGGTAGTATGTAACATTCTGGGAGCACTACCTTTCAAAATGAAATCCAAGTCCTTCATGAAAATCAAAGAGATAAAAGAATATTTTCCTTAATGCAAATTTAATAAGAACTATTATTTTGACACTCAAGCCTGTGTTTTGGTATTAGTTACAGAAATTATTAGTACATAGTGAGATGAGATTCACATAGTACAAAGAATAAATCATGTGATTAAACTGAGGACTCAAGGATAAGAGGTAGTGAATTGAATTGACAATTTAATTGACTTTAATTCAGCTACAAAATATTCCATGGAGGGGTAACATGTAATAAACAAGTATGCCATAAGAAATAATTGATTTAAATTAAAAATATTAACTAGAGTGCAATTATAATTTTTAGTAGAATTAATTGTAATTAGTAGTAACCTGTAACAAGTCATGAGATAACAAGCTAGTTATATTTTTCCCTTTAGGTCCCTCCTTGAACTGATATAATTTGACCACCATCTAGGGCCTCGGTTATTTATTTATTTTATTTTAGGCTTGTTTTATTTTACAAAACATGGGCTAAAGGGATTTAATTCTAACTCACCAGTATATGGAGATGTGTGGGCTTAAGCAATTTAATTCCTATGCACAAACAGATATAGGAGCATTGGGCTAGGAATAAAACCCAAGCCCATGCAAAGTTAAGAGGAAATGAGCTAGAGTTTAACCCTAGCCCTAGGTGCATAAAGAGAAGATTTTGTCCTCATGGTCATGTGGTCCAAGGGGATGTAATCCCCTTGGCCATGAATCCTAGTTAGACTAGGATTCTAGTAGCACTCTCCTTCATTTCTCCTAGTAACCTAAGCCTATAATGGAGGTCCCTAGTGAAGACTAAAACACACAAGAAGATAGAGTTGAAAGAAGACTGAAGTCTTTCAATTCTTAATTCTAGAAAACATATTGTTCTCAAAGTTTAAGCTTTTGTTTTCTCAAGAAATTGAGAAGCAGTTTTTGAGAGCCCACTCTCTTGGTCATCTTCAGTCATCAAGGAAAAGACTTTAAGGTTGATCATCCCTACTCCAGCCATGTTCTTCGTCATAATGGAAGGAGGAGAAAATTCAAACTGCCCGCTAAGCCAAAGAGTTGTCGATTTTCATGTTGGTGCATTATTCTGTGTTTTAATTTTTGTTTATGCATGTTCTAGTTTAGTTCTCTTGAAGTATTAGATTACGAAATTATTTTCTGTTGTACAATATTTTTAAACACATGATCCCTGCAAGCCCAATGCATACAGCCAGTCATACAACAAAAGAAGGAAAATGATTTTCAGCAAGTTCCCAATTCAAAGCCATATGCAAAGCCAGTTCTTGTCTACAAAGCAATTCAAAATCATCCATATTTTGATATATACTGGTTTTGGTCTGTTAGAAGAATGTATTAGGGTTTGGGGGTAGTTTAGTCATTGTTGTATTCTTTAAGCTTATATAATAATATGTTTGAGGTAGGCTATGTCATATAGTACGAGCCTCCTAATTTCTCTAAACCTTCTCCATGCAAAACTCTCAACACGGTCAAATTAGGTACTCTACAAACTAAAACATGTCCGGGTTAGTTTCAACATTTCCAGGCTCAAATCCTTATTAGCATAATTATTATTAAGAACTCCAAACAACTATGAGGGAAAAGTCAAAGAGGTCTAAATGAAAAAAAAAAAAAAAAAATCAGTTTTGATGTAAACGACAAGAAGCCTAAGAATAAAAAAGTTCAAAGACCAAAGGAATTAAAAATATGGATTATTTTGAAGCTTTCTGGTGTCATGGTTATGTCTTAAAGTCTCATTTCAAGTTTTTCTAAGGTTAAAATGGAAATAGTTTGGTTATCCTTGAGTTTTCTTTAATTTTACAAGTCAAGAGTAATAATCTATTTCCCTTGCTGGAATGGTCCACAAGTCCTATTTTGACAGACTCTTCACTAGTTTACAGCTTATCAGCTAAACTTACCAATTTCAAGACTTGCCAAAACCTATAAAACCCCTTAATTCTCCACCTAAGCTCCTAATCCACTAAAACCCCAACTAGTCCATGTCTCCATCTTTGGCAGAATGTAAGTCAACCAAAGAAAATAATTATATTTCAACTAAAATGAAAGGAAAGAAAGAAATAAAGATTCTAATATAAGCAAATATATATTGAGAAGCTAAAACCCCTCATCTGAGATGAAGAGCGTTAACTAGGAATGTTTTTAGAAGCTTTGAGAACAACCAATGGAAAAGGAACAAGCACAATAGAGATTATCATGGATAGCAGTATTGCAATGCTTTGAATGCTATGCTACAATAGGTTGTACTCTTCTAGAAGGAAATCTAGTGAGGTGTCCCTACCAGCTGTACTTCTCAAAATAGTTTCCCTAGTCTTTGTAACTAATCCTCCTATACATGTGGAATAGATTGAGGGCTGCAGTGTGTGAAATACAGCCCATCTTTATTCACATTCTCTTCCATTTTCTTTCTGCTAACAAGCAAAAGCAAAAAGGATTCTCCAGAAGAGAACAGGAAAGAGGAAGAGAAAATGTGTTTTGTTTTTCTTTTAAAAACTTGGTTGATGGTCGAATGAATGTGCACTAGCATGAACATAGGTTCAGATCAAGATCGATTAACAGTCCAATGGCCTAGACAGGCTAGCAGCATAAGTAACAAGAAGATATGTCACCTGAACCAATGCAAGATTAAGAGAGATCCCTTTGTTTCACTAAAGTAAAAGGCAAAATAGAGATTAATGAAGATAAAAGGCAACCTATTCTCAAGCCAGAAAAAATATATATATATATATATATTTCCTTCTTCTAACCTTTAGATAGGAGTTGGATGTTTAACCAACAGAAAAATCTTTTTAAGAAACTGTTGTGTTTTAGCACAAAGACAGGTTTTGGACTGAGGCCTTCATTACCACATAGGCTAGGCTTTACCAACAGACAGGATGAAACAATGTAACAAAAAGATGCATTACCAGGATCCATACAAGATTGAGAGAACTATTCATGGAGTCTTGAAAAGAAGGAGCTTTGGGGCATCAGAACTCAAAATCCAAATTGGTTCTCCCTTAAGAATAGAATGTTTAACAATGCAAATATTCTTGTACGTTGGTGATACATGCTGTCTTTTTTACATAATCTACCAACTTTGGACCGCTGGTGAGAGATACAAAATGAAGGCAGAAGCCCTCATAGATGAGCTCGAGTTCCACAAATAATAAGGAACTAGGTCTCCTATAGAAAATTGTACAACAATAACAGTGAAGTCATTCAAACTAGTCCTGTATATAAGGAAAAAAGATGAGAAAATCCAAAACCAATTATACGTAACACAAGGAAATCAAATCATATATGTCAAAGATACAATTTAGGTGCAATCAGTCAAATTGTGATAATACCAGAAAACAAGAAATTGTAATCAAATTCAACATGATGCCACCCTCATTATTTAAAATTTGACGAGGTAGCGCCTATTTTAAGTCAATAAGGTGTGTATAGAACAGGTCATAATTAGAAATACCTGGTCCAAATCTGAGAAAACAAGTTCAAGATTGATAACATCAATATCCGATGTGGGGTTGACTTTACCATTCACATGAACGATGTCATTATCTTCAAAACAGCGTACGACCTGGGAAAAAAATATTAGGCCTTTTATAACATTAAAAATAAATATAAATAAATTTGATAAGTAATGGAAATTTTATAAAAAGCGTAAGCTGCTCCTAAATACACAAGCAGTATACACCAAAGTGTATAAACCAATAGCACCACCTTACTCTTCACATTAGACACATGGTACTCTCCAAAATATAAGTTTAATGTCATAAAAGAAAATTAAAAACATGAAATGCACTGAACCTATCAAGCAATAGATTTAATAGAATTCAAATTGCAAAAGGACTAAGCACCTCTACAATAAAGCATTTTTTTCTGGTAGTCTCACTTTGCTCAATTTGATGCAAGTAACATGCAGCAAGAAAATTTCATCAAAATTGAAAAGAAACAGTACTTGGGAGGAAGTTGAGCAAACTAACATTGTTTGTTTCCAAGAAACTAAGCTTGATGTCATGTCTCATAGTATTGTTCATAGTTTGTGGGATTGTCATCATGTCAATTGGTGTTGTTTGGACTCCAAAGGGCCTTAGGTGGCATCTTGATTATGTGGGATAGGAGGGTGGTGGAGAAAATTGACTAATGTGTGGGGGAATTCTCCTTGACTATCACCTTTAGAATTATTGAGGATCACTTCACTTGGACTTTTGTGGGCGCCTATGGCCCCAATTTAGATAGGGATAGAACGCTCCTTTGCGATGAGTTGGCTGGTTTACTTAGCTAATGAAACTTTCCTTGGTATTGGGGTGCTTTCAATGTTACCAGATTCCCTAGTGAGAGATTGAGCAAAGCTTGTTTATGCCCAGCTATGGTGGAATTTTCCGATTTCATTTTTTATCAAGGCCTGATGGACCTCCCTCTGCAAGCGGAACTTTTACCTGGTCAAATGATTGAGAATCTCCTTCTTGGTCAAAAGTTAATAGATTCCTCGTTTCTTTGGAGTGGGAAGCCAAGTCCCAAGGTATCATAGAGAAGTCTTCCTAAAATTTATTCAGATCACTTCCCGATCCTCCTCGACTATGGTGATTTTCATGGGGGTAGTAGGCCCTTCAAATATGAAAATATGATGCTAAATTTTGAGGGTTTTGTGGACAGGTGAAACAGTGAAACAATGGTGGGACTCTTATCTTTTCCAAGGCTTTCATAGCTTCATTTTAGCTAGCAAGTTCATGGCTTTGAAAGTTGACCTAAAGAGATGGAATGAGACAGTGTTTGGCAATGTAGAAAGGAAGAAGGTCCTTTTGAGGATCTTTGTGTTCTCGGTACCATTAAAGAGGGGAGGGCTTTAGGTGTTGAGGAGAGTATGAAATATATTAGGAGAGGGTGGGGAGTTTTCTCGAGATCTCTTAGATTTGATGTAGGGGATAGTTCTCATATTAGATTCTGGCACAATATTTAGTGAGGGGATCAATCTCTGAAGGAAGTCTTCTCAAGTTATTTCATAAGGAGGCGTGTCAAGGATAATATAAAGAATTCTAATGGTATTATTCAATGGAATGTAACATTTTTACAAGCAGCCAGGACTAGGAGGTAGAGGTGGTGATGGCTTTTTTGGGATGTTGTATTCTCTCAAATGACAAACAGAGGGGGAGGATTGTATTTTGTGGACTCCTTCAAAGCGAAAGAAATTTGAGGTGCAATCATGTTTTAACATGCTTTCTACT
Source organism: Carpinus viminea (assembly GCA_013348765.1). Classification (NCBI taxonomy): domain Eukaryota; kingdom Viridiplantae; phylum Streptophyta; class Magnoliopsida; order Fagales; family Betulaceae; genus Carpinus; species Carpinus viminea. Next base: position 32,197,658 of record CP054672.1, on the reverse strand, counting down.
TTGGGGGTTTCTTCCTTTCCTTAGAGGAGTATATGGAAAGCTAAAGTACCATTGAGAGTGAGCTTCTTTGTGTGGACAGCAATTCTCAATAAGATTCTAACTTTGGAAAACTTGCATAAGAGAAGAATTATTACAATAGAATGGTGTTGCATGCATAAGCGGAGCAGCAAATAAATCGATCTCCTTCTTCATTGTTGTTAGAAGAGTTATTAGGGTTTGTAAATCATTAGGGTTTGAGGGTAGTTTGGTCATTGTGATATTTCCTAATCTTATATATTAGGATATTTGTATTAGGTTAAATAGAAGCTGAATAGTATAGCAACCTCCTCTTCTCCCTCTAATCTTCTTACTACAAAACTATTAACAATTGTGAAGTAGCACGAGCCTTATGGAGAGTGATATTTACTCTCTTTGACGTCACATGGGTTATGCTTGGAAGGGTATTAGTGTTAGTGAGATCAGAGAGGTAATCGTTCAATTATGGATGTGTGGAGAATAGCCCCATTGTGTTTAATGTGGACTGTTTGGAGAGAACAAAATGCAAGATGTTTTGAAGACCATGAGAAGATGCATGACAAGCTCAAAAACATGTTGGTCAAGACCCTACTCAATTGGTTGGGGGCTTTTAATGTTTCCTAGTTTCCTACTTTGTCTCAATTCAGATTTTTGTTCTTCTTTTCACCTTTAGTGGGGCCTTTCTTTATATACATCCTGTACTAAGATTGCACCCATTTGCGCTTTTCAATTAATTAATTATTTATCAAAAATAAATAAATCAAATGAGAATCAAGGTCTAAGGCATATATGGGTTGGCTGCGGGTAACACCCTAAGCATTCAAACCCAGCATGCGCCAATATTATAATACTAGCAAGGAAACCTTTCATTTTTTTTATTGAGTACATATAATCTCCAAGTCCAGCACGCACCAATATTATTAGTAATGGAATTTTGCATCCCACCCCAAGAAGGATAACTTGAGGAGGAAGAGACGTCATAATGATGAATTGATATTGTATGTGTAAGAAGAGTGGGGATGATCATATTTCGCTCCATCGTGAAGTGGGAAGAGACTTATGGGTGATTCAATCTTCCATATTTTTGGGATAGATTGGGCCATACCCCAACAGCCGTGGAGTTGTTGATTTGTTGGAGAGGTCAATTTGGAAGTCATTGCATTGAAATTTGGAAGATGGTTCTTATGTACTTAATGTGGTGTATTTAGAGATAACACAATGCTCAAAATTTCGAAGATTGTGAGATGGCGGTGATGGAGTTAAAAGCCGTTTTGTTTAAATCTCTTTATGTTTGGATGGTTGCTTACAAACATTCTCATTTTTCTAATTTCTTAGAATTTCTTGATTTGTGTTCTCCTCCTCCTTAATTGGGTACTTCTCTTCTATACTTCCCATGTACTTAGGTTACACCCTTCTACGGTTTTTATGATTCTCATTTTCTAATTTCTTAGAATTTCTTTATTTGTGCTCTCCTCCTTAATTGGGTTCTTCTCTTGTATACTTCACATGTATTTAGGTTACACCCTTATGCGCTTTTTATAAGATTTAATCACTTATAAAAAAATAAAAATAAAAATAAAAGTCAAAGGGACTTGTCATACTCCCTTCGTGGCTCTAATGCCTCCTTGAAGCATCAATGAGATTTTATGGTCCCCAGTTTTAGAAAAAATCAAGTAAAATGACTTCATCAGCAAAGATGAATGAGGATAGACTCTCTAGTATCCATGGAGCAATAAAATGATATTAAAAACAAAACAAAAAGAAGAAGCATCAGCATAGGAAAAAGATTATGTGAATTGATGTTATCCTGTAGTTTTTTAACCTTCTTCTTGCATCCAGTCATTGCAAATACTAAGCAACATGACAAATTCGCTGATACACAAACAATTATTTGAGGAAAACAAGGATGAGAAAAGCCATACAAGAACAAGAATTTGTTATAACAGGCAAAAACCTGAAGTATGGAGTCCACCTCGCGAATGTGTGATAAAAATTTATTACCTAACCCCTGCAATAAGAGAATTTAAAAATAAAATAAAAGAGAGAGAGAGTTGATGCCCACCTACCTATTTGCAGTAGAATCTATAAGACAGGCATGGTGAAACAAAACAAAACGAATAAATATATATCAATGAGAAATGTTACACACACTCCCATTCTCGCACTCCAAAGCGCACACTCCCTGACATGGCAATCAAAACCACCAATGAATTTTAGATGAATCACTATTGGATTTAATGCTGATTTTGACTACCATGTCAGGGAGTGCGGGAGTGAGTGTGTGTAGCATTTCTCTATATCAATATAGAGATTCAGTGATACCAAAAGCAAACTAGAACTAGTGAAAGACAAAGAATGTCACCTCCCCTTGACTGGCACCCTTGACAAGCCCAGCAATATCTACAAGCTCTATGGATGCTGGGACCACTCTTTGAGATTTGCTGAGATCAGAAAGTACTTGGAGACGAGGATCTGGTACTGCAACAATCCCTATGTTTGGCTCTATCGTGCAAAAAGGAAAATTAGCAGCTTGAGCCTTTCCATTCTCAACCTACACATATAAACTTACCACACATCAATATATTTATACCTAAAAAACACTTCATGGAAGGTAAAATACATAAATCCCGAACTACGATGTAAGAATCATCAAGCAACATGATCAATAAAGTGGCAAAAAGAAGAACAAACAACCAGCTACATCTACATTGCACAATGTCAAAGCAAAAAACCATATGTGTGACCATAATAACTAACTTGTTAGCTTGTGCATATGACAGTTGCTAAAGCAAAGCCCAACTTTCTTGCATCAAAACATAACTTTAGTACTCACATTAAAATATCTCAAGTGTTACTACATCTCAATCTAAGATTCCTTTAATAAATCAAAAATATGCACAAATTGAAATGTACACAGGTAAGCGAATCCATGAGGTATATTCAACCCAACATAGAATTCAATGATTTAGAAACACACAAAGAGCCCCTTCAAAAATTATCATATGAAAACATGATTGACAGAATGGGGAGGGGGGGGAGGGGGCGCATTTAAGGAAGTATAACAAATTGACAAACACAATTGGAAATATTTACTCTTCAGTAATATCCCAAATGTAATAACATTGAAACAAAAAAAAAAAGGAAAGGGAACCCAAAAATAGAACATATAAGCATCTTCTAGCAAAAGATATGCATAAAACAAGTTGGGATAAATTATTTCTCTTTACATTTTAACAGGTTCATCTCTCTAGGTATTAATTTCCAGACCGTACTCTACAGCCACTCCCATAACTTCCATTTGTTTTGCCTAAATTTACAGCTTTGACAATTTCCATACATATACTTACTGTTATCACACGCATGATACCTATTGACAAAACCAGAAAGGAAGAGGGAATGGAGATAACAAAGTGAGGGATAGTGGTAATCCCTTGGTTGGGAGATGAACAAGGAAGGAAAGGAGAGGAGGATGAATCCACCCATCTTGGCCCACTCTTTTTTCCACTCAAGATAAAGCAGATTTGGGCAGAGTTGAAAGGTTTCAATTCAAATTATCTGTAACTCTTGCATTACACCAAGAAAATACCATTAGCCAGTAAAACAAAATGAATATGATAGTAAAACAGATCAGTTTGGTCGCTTTACCCTTCTCAACATCCATGCAAGAAAAGAGAAACTTCCTATTCTATTTCCTCCCTAAGAATAGATCTGATCACTTCTTCTCATTTTCCCCTATAAACCCCAAAGATAGAGTTGTTCACTTTATGCCCACTTAGTAGTAACTCTTTTCACTCTCAACACTTAAAAAATTTTAGTGCATTTTTTATTTTATTTTTTTGACATGTCCACACAAGAGGGAGAGGGGGATTTGAGCTAGTAACCTCCGCTTCATTACGCATGGTCCCAGCCGATTGAACTACCTCCTGGAGACAAATTTTAGTGCATTTAAGGGCACATTCTAAGTCAACTCTTTTTTTAAATATTAATTACTATTATTTTATTTGTTTAAATATACCATGGCTCTATTAGTAATTTTGGTATTAAGTCCAGTGAAAGCATGTGTTGTGACCAAACCATGGAAGGAATAACTATTCTATCCCACCTGCTTTCATTCTCAGTAGTAATTATTCTTTTTCCTAACAGAATAGTCATTCCGCATACCAAACGAAGTCTCGTTTTCTTTTGCTCTTGCCACTAATAATGAAAACTCAAAACTCAAAAACCTCAATTTCTTAAGTTTTCCTACCCCTTCTCATTGAACAGGAGAGAGCACTACACGTTTTCTATTGTTCTAATATCCTATGTTAAAAGCAGTCAACAACTGAATCCAATTTTTCCCATCATTATCGAAGTTGAGAAAAAATAAATGAAAATATATATAATAACTCAAATAACCCCCCTTCTCTTCAACATTCCAAATTCTGCTAAACCAAATATTCGAATCAGAACTTCTTTGTTTTCCTAAAATGTCCCAGCAACCGAATAGATACATATAGATAAAAATATACATTCATACATGCATCCTTATATATGGAGAGCGAGAGAGAGACAGAGGGAGATGACTTACGACGGCGTTGAAGAGAGTGGACTTGCCGACATTAGGGAGGCCAACGATGCCGGCTCTAAGGCTCATGCTTACTTTGGAGGATGAGGAAGAGAAGCGCTGCGTGAAACCCAAAAAGCCTATGAAGTGAGACTTCTCTGTGAGAAGAAGAGACTGTTTTCTGGAGAGCGACGACTTCAATGGATGAACCAATGTCGGGATTAGGTGACAGCACGCCATTCTCATTGTTGCAAACACGCACACGCACGCGCAGAGCGAGAGACAGAGAACGCTTTAACTTTGTTTTCTCTCTTGAAAAATAGAGGGAAAGGATGGCCACGCGTTTAGGGATTGAAATTCTTTTCTGTGCACCATTGTTGAAAATGTTTTTTTTTTTTTTTTTTAGGTTCATATTTGAAAAAAGAATGTTGATACACTAACTCCCATTTAGGGATAAAAGATAGTTACAATTGGTGATTATTAACTAAAATTGCTAACTCCAATAGCTTAACAATTAGTACAATCAGCTAACTATCTCTGCTAAGTGGCTAAGCAATTAACGGTTATTTAATAACCACTTTCTATTTATCAAAAAAATAATAATAATAACCACTTTCTAAAAGAAAATAAAAAAGAGAAAATAAAAATTTAAAAACCAAAACGACATCATTTCTACGGTAATACCCTATTACAAACAACCATTTCTAAAGTTTTATACATTTTTTATACTTTTAAACACCAAAACAAGGTTGTTTTGTGTATATTTTTACATATATTACATTATATTTATACATATAAATATCTATAGGCGTTAGCGTTGCAGTAGTAGTTAGCGTTTTTTTCAAATCTTAAAATCACTAACTGCACCGCCCTAGGCAATTAAGTAGTTAGCGAAGGTTAATAATTGCCGGCTATTTCAGCCATACTCCCTCTTTTTTTACACAATTTTTTCACACCCATATGTGACTTTCTCTTTTTTCTTTTTTTTTTTTGGCATGTCCACACAAAGAAATGGGGAGGAGAATTGAACAGATTTTTAAATGTCACACCCATATGTGACTTTTAAAACCACCTGAATATCTTCTCTAGGTATGGATTATCTAATTGTTTAATAGGGTACATACAAACAAGGGAATAAGTATAACCCATATTCGGTTGGCATAGATCATCCATCTAACCACTAAAATGCGGTACAACCCGTATTTCCTAGGTATAGATATCTAACCGTCTTAATCGTATCTCAATAAAAACCGTTGTATAACCATCATCTCCATAAATCACATAAAATAAGAATGATTTGAATTCAATAAAAGTAAAAAAATTTATAAGACAATATAAGAATTTCACTAATATTGATTTTGGAATTTAAGAACAATTGTATTTAAATATTAAGAACAATATTAAATTGTAGCAATTCTCATAGTTAAACAACCATAATGCTTAAACTGAAAATCTATAAATTAAGATACAATCAAACCATTGTGTTTAAATAGTGTTACATCAATACCCCATTAGGGGTTTTAGCCACAATTCAATTAGTTGATTAATTTTTTTTTTTTTTTAATTGGTTGTTTTGATTGGTGTAAACATTGGATATTTAGTGTTTTTCATCAAATGGATACATTAAATGATTAAATTGAAATTGGATATCCATTGTGATATGTAAATCAAACAGATATATTGGATGATTTGATTTTTGTGTGATTTGTATAATGAATGGATTCATTGAATGTTTCAATAAATTATTTTTATGAAAAAAAATAAAACATGCATAGGATTTAATTGTTTGTCGGATATATTAACAAAACATGAAAATGTATGCTTTGATTTGGAGAGTGTGAATTCGAAAACTTTAGTATTTTATCATTTGATTTAGTTAATTTTATTTAGGTTACATTGGTGCAAGAAAAAAAAAATCACTCAATTTTGGAACTAGGTTAAAATATAATTAGTTTAAATAGAAAATTATTTTCACGATGCAATTTCCTATGGATTCTACTTCGCACTTGCAAAAGTTATATTGCAAACAACTTGTATGCTTGCAAGTGTCATTTAAAATTCACAATAGAGAACATCAAAAGGTATGACGACCCGCTTGATAAAAGCATGATTAAATTTTTATATATTTTAAAAAAATAAATAAATAAATAACCCACAAAGAAGTGGATTGTCACAATGGCATAGCAATACCGCAATATATAATAAGTCTTACAGAGCTATATATATCATCTATGATAAATCAGAATTTATATATTCGTAGCGGAATTTAAATAACGTTAGACATAATTTAACACATTAAAGCTGATTAGTATATCTAAATGATTAAAGTTTAAATACAAAATATTAGCTATACAAAAGTGTCACATATAACACAAGTCATATGCAAAATATCACGGTCTAAGCATATACATGAATGCTCTACAAAAAAGGCTATTAACTAGTCCAACAAAAATATACATCTAACGCATCTATGCCTTAAATGTCATAATAATTAAGATACATTGTCATTGGGCCATCGTCCAAGGCTCATGTCCCTGCATCAATATTAACAACATCATCTGCACCCTGGAAACCCAAGATGCAAGTGAAATTATGAGTCCACCACCTTTATAAAATAGAGACTTCAGCAGTATATAACTCACTAGACTTTTTAAAAGAGTCATCATTTGTAAACATACTATATTAGTTGTGAGAGTATACATAAGTCCACCTTTTCGCCTTGGAACATGCGTATACTAACACATCTAACTTTATACATACTTACAATCATATAGTTTAGCAATAAAACCTATTAAAAGTCATCATGCATCATACATCCATAATGATGTATATATACACGATTACATCTCCTGTCTCATATGCACATTGATACGTCTAACATAAAAATCATCAGAAAACATTATAAATCATCACAAACTGAAAGTCATAATACATCATCCCTCCGTAATGATGTACATATACACGGTTACATTTCCCGTCTCATATGCACATTGAAATGTCTAGTATAAAAACTCACATAAAACAAATATCATCATTGTAAAGTCATATACCTTGCATGCTTGTGCAACATCATCTTCTTCATATCATTTATACATTTACATAAACATCATCATCTTCTTCTTATCATTCATACATATACATAAACATCATCATTTTCTTTATATCATCCATACATATAACTTGGGCCATCATTTCTCTAGGTAGTGTAGTGTGACCTTATCTTAATTACCACCCAAATTGTAACACCATTATCATTAAGTACAGGTCATTTTCTACGATAGTGATAGCACATCTCAATCACAACCTGAGTTGTATCACCGTTTCCATTACGTATGTACCATCTTCTACGATAGTGTGAGGATATCTCATCACTACCGGAGTTGTATCACCATTTTCATTTCAATGTTTATGCTCATAATTACTCATATCATAAAAATCGTACTCATAACGTAATCATCATATCATCTTGTAAACTCATAATTGCTCATAAAAGCCATTTGTCAAAATATCTTATAAAACATTATTAACTCAACAAAGTATCATAAAACTTAAGCCATGAAATATCATTAAATCAAATAAACATTATAAAACTTAAATCATTAAATATCATTAAATCAATAAAGTATCATAAAACGTTATCAACCATAAAATAGCAAAACTTTACCCAGTAAGTAAAATACTTACCTTGATCCGCTTAGGTTCTCTTAGCAACTCAACCCACTTGCGAATACTTATGTATTTGCATGATAAATACATAGTTAAACTCTATACAAGGCTCTAATAACTCAAACTTCTCCGTGATACATGGATCCTACAAGCTTCTCTCACTACAAGGGAACCCATAGAATTCTAAGGTTTTTATTTAACATAATTTTTGTTTATAACACTAACCCATAAAGAATATAGAGGGTCAAAACTACCCAAATCAACACTTAAACAAAACTAGGGTTTTGGGTCTTACCTTGGTCTTTGGTGAAGTTTGGAATTCCAAGCCACACAACTCTAACCCAATGCTCAAAGAAGGTTTAGAAGTCCTCTAAACACAAAAACCCCAAAGAAATTCAAGAGATTAAGCAAAACCCCCAAAAATCTAAGTTAAACCAAGAAAACAAAGAATTTATGGATTTACCACAAAACAATCGGTGGAAACAACAATCTAACCTCAAAGAACATGTCCTCGAGGTTGGATTTATCTTAGGAGACTTCAAATGATCAATACCTAAGATTTGGGTATAAACCCTAGATGAGAAAATGGAGAAAATCGCGTGGAAGAGGGAGAGGGGCAGAGAAATGAGGTGAAAACGTGTTTCAACCCTTTATATAGTTAGTAGGTTCACCGTCCGAACGGCCATCGAACGGGCTCCAAACGGACGCTTCTCGGTCAACACTGACCTTCTAACTGTCCGAACACCTATTTTCCCAGTTCGGATAGACAACACAGACCCAGCAAGTTTGGCCAGTTTTTTCAGGCCACAAAGAATGACAGACTTATTTTCACTGTAAATGTTTCTTTATATGTCTATTTACTTTAAGTTTACATTGTAAATAATGAAATATCCCCCAGTTGGATCCAAATAAAAATACTAGAAAATCAAATTCCCAGTAGATCAAAATCCAAAAATTCAGTTTTAATACAAAATGTGATTTTCGACAGCTCATGACAAAAGTTTCATTAATGTTCACCAATGTAAACCTCATCATAAAATCCCATAAAATTACATTTGACTATCTAATATATGAGGAGCAAATGCGGTAGGAAATTATCATGAAAATCTCAATAATTGAAAAAGTCATTTTCCAAACTTAGCCAAATTTAAAACTGATAGATTTTTCATCTAATTTTCTTGGACGCTACAAAAGGAATGAAGTGTTCATTAAGCATATTAATACTGAATTGATGATTGTAGATCCTATGACTAAATGTTTACCGGTAAAGCTGTTTAAAAGTCACGTGAAGCATATGGGCTCGTTGTTTCATTTTATACTTAGTTCTTTCTAATTAGTCTATACATATCAAGTTATTGTTATAAAGTTTTGTGCACATTTATTACCTTATCCATAAAGATAAAATTAAAGTAGGACCCGAATAACTTATGGGAAGTATATTCATAAAGTTTGATTGCCCATATAATATTCATTTAGGGAATATTATATATATAATGCATGGAAGAGACGACTTATTATATAAAGGTTTTACTCCATGATTCATGTATAGTATTCCTTGTGTGAGTGGGAGGATTCCATGAATAGTTTGAATAAATAAAATAATAGTCATATTGTAGAACCGTACATCATAAGGAATTAAATGTGTCATAAGGGCCAAGTGAGAGAATGTAAGAAATTTCATTTATGACCCTATGTCACATTCATTATAATTATAAATAAATACAGTTACGTTTCAATAAATAAATACAGTTACGTTTCATTATAATTTCAACATAACAGTAATTATTTAATAATTGTAATTATGGAATATTATAATTATAAATAAATACAATTACGGTAGTGTTCAAATTATTTATTTCATATAAATTATTCATGTGAAACCGAAATTATATTTAATTTATTCTTATTTTTATTCCTTGATGGGAGGAGATAAATCAACTAACTAATAAAGATTGAGGCTCTAACCTACCTATAAATAGAGCCATGGGTAACCATCTATAGACACCCGTAGGCATAGGTCAGAAGAATTCTCTAAATTTATGGTTTTCGGGCTCTCTGATTGTTGTAGAAAAATTTTGCTTCACTCCGCTTGAGCAAAACAATGGCCAAAGGTATTTATATAATCAATCATTCCACTACTATTTAATTATTGTTAATTAGCATTTGATTATTATATTGCTTATCGAATGGTGATTGGTTCGTCACATAGCACCAAACTACCCATTATGGGTGACTACAATTGATCAAAATGTTGGTGTTTACGATGCCAATGTATTAGAGTCAGTATGGGTGAGCTTGAATGCTTGATCCTCACAGCTTTAAGGCTTTCGATAGTAATTATATGCTCAACTTTAATTGCTAGGCTTGAAACATAGATTGGAAGTGTGCCACGTTATTGTCACTTCATGTATTGTTTTCCCATGTAATGTTGCTGGAATGAGTGGTCAAGACAAAGGGAGCTTTCGATAGAATTCCGAGAAGGGCAGTGGGAATTGGTGCTAAAGAAGACGTACGTGGACTAGACTGAGGAGGCTAAGTGTTGATTTAAAGAAGAACACAAACAAAAAGAGATCACTATGATATGCTTTATGATTCAATAGATACGTGATTTCCATTCATAAAATCGAAATAGTAATGAAACGCTGAAAAAAGCAGTCAACCAGAGACTAATATTTATGACTATAATAATCAAAATTTACCGTTTATAAATTTACAATATGGTTAATAATAATAATAATAATAATAATAATGGTCATCCCTAGGCAAGGTGGGTAGAGATGCACGTTAAAAAGGAAAAAAAAAGAAAGAGAAAAGAAAAAGGTATTAGCTAGATGGTAATAATTAAAGGGGAGCTAGCTAGCAAGACCACAAAGACTCTCCCATATTGGCAAAAAAGGACTTGGCATTATTATTATTATTATTATTATTATTTGGCGGTGGATTTGAGGAGGAGGAGGAGGTAGAATTGTGTTGGCGCATTCTCATATGGACCACCTCAGCCTGCGCAATTGCCAATTGGGTTTGGAGGACGTCAACCTGTTGCTGGAGAGATGATATGGCTCCTACGCATCCGTACACCGGGTCTCTCACCCTTGCATTCGCTTCGTACACCATCGAACTCACCGCATCCCTCCGCTGCTCCTCTGCTAATTCCTGCATCCATGTCAACCAACCCAACAACAACTACTCTTATTAATACTTACTCTTTCTTTTTTTTGGCCACTAGAAGGATTTCCTTAATTATTATTAGATGCATGCAACCATCTTTCTAACATGAGGTGACTACGCAGTCTACACTAATCCCGATTCTTATGAAGCGCAGTTTTGGCCACCTTCAAATCGGCCATACACCGCTCTTGATTTTTTATAGTGGGTAGCCTGTCACACTATATAATATAATTGTTATGAATAGTAATTTTATTTTAGGGCCTATTTATTAAACGGGGAGCCTAAATAATTGTGCATGTATGTCATCCTGACATCATCATTACACCATAGTATTCATTAGCGTGGATGTTATTGGAACTTAAATTAACTAGATTTAAATTTCTGTATATGCTTAGTTGGATTGAAGGAACCTCTCTCTCTGTCTCTCTTTGTCTCTCTTCCTCTCTCTCTCTCTCCAATCGGGAGCTATTATTCATGTACCTGTCTCTATCAAATTAAGTTATCCCAGATCTAAAGCAAAAAGGAAGACAAGATGATGCGGATACGCAAGCTTTCTTTTCAAATATTTACGTATAGAATATAAGCCAAAAAGCTACTGATTGATGGTCGCAAAGTAGTAGTCTTAAAAGTACGTACACTATACATAATTAATTTATATACTAAAATTAATGAAAAACTTTACTTATCTGGCTTACGCATATTTTATAAATATTTTTTTAATATTCAAAATATTTCATTTTGATATATCGAGTTTTTGTTTTGTTTTAATTACTTTTTACTGTTAAATATTACAATTAAATTAAATAAAAAAATAAGAAAAATAACTAAAAATATTTTAATAATTTTACATCTCTCTATTAAAATTTAACAAAAAATTTTAACAAAAGGAAGAAAATCAAAATTTGATATACTAAAGTGAAAGATTTTAAGAATTAAGAAAGTATTTATAAAAATTACCTAAGTCCATAAAAATAAAGTTAAGTGAAGGTTTTCCTAAAATTAATCTCTCATCCTCTCTCGTAGGAGTAATTATATATAAAGCTAATTTTCATCTACCAAGGAATCAATAAATCATATGATATCACTTCCTCCCTAAAACAGTAACATACTTTTCAAAGCAAGAATTCCCACTTTGTGTGGGCTCTCCAACTGAAATTAACCACTATAACGGAAGTAATCGAAGATCACTTTTCACTTTTCTTTTCTTTTCTTTTTTTGTTATTATTTTTTTTTAAATACAAAACTATTAGTAAAAGAAAGGAATGGAAAAAGCAGACAAACACCAAAAGTTTCTTGATCAAATCTATAAGAAACGAAGAACAATTAAACTAACCGATATGGAGTAATATTCTATCTCCCGGCCTGAGCACACGACCAGAAATAAGATCTAAAAAGCATGAAATTAATTATATATGGGTATTAATACAAACTTATATTGGTCATCTGTGACTATGCATGCCCAATGATTTTGAAATTCATGGGAAGAAGCAGAAAGCAATTATTCAGTGATCACTGACAAATCGAGTAGTAACCATGCATGGCTGCCCAGATCCTTAACTTTCTCTAAAGTCTAAACCACTTTGTGGAGGAGCTACTGATCAAGACAAAACGGTGTTCTAAAACTAAGTAAGGTAAATAGTTATCATTAAATATTGAGGATTTATTAAGAATTGTTGAAAAGTCTTTGAGATACCCAATAGCAGCCCACTTCTATGAAAATGACTTGAACATAAATAATACAAAATACTGCTACTATATAATATATATATATAAAAAAGAATTATGTATATATATATCAACTAATAGAAAGAGATCTAGAGGGAGATCTAGAGAGATGTTGTAGTTGAGAATTGAACCTGCAACATCTTGTTGACATTGCTAGCTCCAAAAACTTTATGTACACTTGCAAACTTCTGGGGTTCATCAGCTGGAAAATAAGGAGCAAACACACAATCCTGCGCACATCTCCTCCGTAGAAGCTTGCATGCCGCGCATGGCGACATTGCACCTTGTTTTCTACCGTTCTCCTTCATATTGTCCAACAAACACTCGATGTTTGAAACGATAAACGTAATTGAAAACAGAATTAAACAACAAGATTAGGAGATTAAGAGAAGATGGTAGCCCATTTTTTGGTCAGAAACAAGTAGCTTGGGACGAAAAGAAGGAAAGAAGAAAACGAAGACAAGAAAGAAAAGAAAACTTGGACAAGAAGAAAAGTCGAGAAAGTGAGGGGAGAGGGGGGCTTGAAAGGAGAGGTCGCTGATGTTATATAGAGATGTTAAGTGACAGCAAATCTTTCGGAGGTCCCACAAAGGAGAGCCCTTAGATTTGCTTGACAAAACATCGCTGTTGATAAGATCTTTCGGCCCACATCAACATTATAGTTTATGTCACTTTCTTTTTTTCTTAAGAATTAAAAAAATAAAAAATAAAATTTAACCTCAGATGACCTTCAATTTGTAGAGCATTATCAGAGATATTTCTTGTACTCTTGGTGTTTTTTTATGAGTAAATATCCACGTCAAAACTGTAAAATGTCTCAGTTTTTAATTTTTCTTTCAATTTTTACTCTCTTAGTGAGAAAATGCAATAAAGTTTTTACCGTTAGATTTTTTTTTCAAAGGGTCGTTAATGCCTGTCAGTCTCATTCAAGCGCACCGATTTATCTTATGCCACACGTGTACATGTAGGATCAAAACTCACCGATTTGATCATCAAAATCACAGCGCTATCTCAAGAGTCAAGCGGTTTCGTCTCCAAGAACATTTAAGGTACGTAAGAACAATTCCTGTTTCCTCTTTCGCTTTTCCTCTCTATTTGGTTTCTTGGAAATAGCAGGGAAATAAATCGGTTGCGGGGAGTCTTTTTTATTTTTTATTTTTAATGTTTCCGATCTTCCAAATAGAGCGTGGGTTTTGAATATATATTGTTGGTCTTGAAGATTCGTTGCTCTGTTTCTCTCGCTTTTAATTTTTGGCTGTTTGGGCACTTTGAAAAAAAAAAAAAAAATCTTGGTTTTCCTCTCTCTGTTTCCAAGTAATGAAATAGGGAATTGCGACATATATTATTGATCCAGAAAATCTTGTTGCTATGTTTCTTTTGCCTTTTCTTGCTGTTTGGTTGTTTTTGAAAGTTAATTGGTTGTTTCCATCAAACAGGGGTTACTGATTTCCAATCCTCACGCAACAGATTGTAGAAACACAAGAAGAAGTTTTCAGCCATGATTTTTTCTGCCACCAATCCTGTTGATCAATGTCCCAAGAATATGGACATGCAGAGTAGTTTCCAGTCCTAGCATCTTCAAGCGCCATGAACGGTGTTGGAAACAAACCATCACTTGTTTTGAGGATCAAATTGCTTCAAACAGCCTACAACAAAGAAAAACTGTCTTGCAACGCGAAGGTACACCCACGACTTCCAGCGACATTGACATGAAAAATGGGTGCCTGGATAGTTGTTCCAAGAACCCCATTCCTCGTTGTCCTACAAAATCGGCATCAAAGGCTGCCACGAAGCACAAATCGGACAAGAAGCAGATTCCAACATCTTCCAGTGGTGCGAATTGTGCTGAAGAGAAAGCATGTAAAGTTATGAAGAGCGCCATGGATATCAAACTAGTACTGATGCCTTCCACTGGCATGAGTGGTAGGAATGGTGATGAGAAAAAAAAGAGGCGTGTGATGTCTGCACCACGACAAAGCAAGACGGCTGTGCAACAAACAGGGTCCACTAATGGCGGTTCTTCTCTGGCAAAGCTGCAGAAAATAGTTGATTGGAAAAGCTTCAGATGGATGAGGAGTTAATAGAGTTGAAACTCGAAGCCACCAAAAGGCGTTGGATTATTATGGCTCACTTATGGTTGGCAAGTGGTTGGTTGTCATCAATCCTTGAAGAAGAAAAATGGTGCAAGCTTACTTGATGTAGATGGTTGGAAGTTGGCTCACTTTAATGGTGGTAGGAGAAAGCTGGAGCTCGCATGCCTATAAATAGTCAAGACACATCAACAAGAGATCACTTGAAGATAACTATTTCACATTGAGCAACGACAAAGCTAGTTCTCTTGTTCAAAAGTTCGTTAAGTGGGAAATTGTTGAACAAGAGAACTAACTTTATCGTTGCTCGATGTGAAATGGTGTGCTTCTTATTTTGTCTTCAAGTGATCTCACACTATATCTCTCACACTCCTAAAAAATTACACATACTGTGTTTTGTCCACTTAGAAAAATACCACTCTATTTTTCTTGCTCTCTTTCTCACTTTCTTTTATCTTCTCTTTCTAAGAAGCTCTTGCTTGTTGTATGTTGATGCAAATGAAGGCTTTGGCTATTTATAGGCATATGAGCTCCAACTTCCTCCTACCACCATTGAAGTTAGCCAACTTCCAACCATCTACGTCAAGTGAGCTTGCACCATTTTTCTTCTTCAAGGATTGATGACAACCACCCACTTGCCAGCCATAAGTGAGCCATAATAAACCAACAATCTATCACTTGGTGAACTTTTGAATAAGAAAATTAGCTTTATTGTTGCTCGATATGAAATGGTGTGCTCATTTTTTTGTCTTCAAGTGATCTCACTCACACAGTGTATCTCTCACACTCCTTAAAAATTACACACTCTGTGTTTTCCCCACTCTCAGAAAAATACTACTCTATTTTTCTTGCTCTCTTGGAAAGCGCTCTCTCTCTCTCTATCTCTCTCTCTCACTTTCCTCACTTTCTTTTCTCTACTCTATGTAAGAAGCTCTTGCTTGTTGTGTGTTGATGCAAATGAATGTCTTGGCTATTTATAGGCATATAGCTCCAACTTCCTCCTACCACCATTGAAGTGAGCCAACTTCCAATCATCTACATTAAGTGAGCTTGCACCATTTTTCTTCTTCAAGGATTGATGACAACCAGTGACGGACAATGACAGAGGGAGCCTTGGTCCCCCCCTAAAATAAGGAAAAAAAATTATAAGTAAATAAAAATTTAAAAAAAATGTAAAGTTTGGCTTTAATTTTAATCATTTAACCCCAAAAAAAATTTTGGCCCTATTTTTAGATTTTATGGCCATATCCAATAAAAATTTTTGGCCATGTTCTTAATTTTTTTGGGCTATACTCATTAAGTTTTTTTTAAATTTTTCACCTTTACTTTCAAATGCTCACTTTTTTAGACTTTAAGTAATCTTTAGTTTAAAAAAAACAAAAATAATTTTTTTTAATAAAAAAATTTTAAAGAATCGAATTTTTTTTTTGGTTGGCCCCCTCCCATAAAATTTTATGCCTCCATCCATAATGACGGAGGAAGGGGGGGACAGGTTGGGGCCATGGTCCCCCCCCAATTCCAAAAAAAAAATTGTTGTAAAATTTTTTTTTTATTCCAGTCCCCCCCATTTTAAAAAATTTTGCTTTGGTCCCCCCTATGAATTTTCCTAGCTCCGTCCCTGACAACCACCCACTTGCCAACCATAAGTGAGCCATAATAACCCAACAATCTCCCACTTGGTGAACTTTTGAACAAGAGAATTAGCTTTATTGTTGCTCAATGTGAAATGTTGTGCTCCTTTTTCTGTCTTCAAGCTAGAAGGCCCACTGAAGTCGAGCACAACTTCAGTTTCTCTGTAGTCACTACTATGATGAAGCATGTTAGGTGGAGGACTCGAGCAAGTGGGAGCTTGCAATGAAGGATGAGATGAAGTCCCTCATCTCTAACATGACATGGGAACTAGTTGAGTTACCCGTGAGAAAGAAGGCTCTACATAATAAATGGGTGTACAAAGTCAAAGAGGAGCATGATGGTTCCAAAAGGCATAAGGCAAGATTGGTGGTCAAAGGCTTTTAGCAGAAAGAATGAATTGACTACACTGATATTTTTTTACTGGTTGTGAAGTTGAATAGCATTCATTTAGCATTGTTGCAACAGAGGAGCTGCATCTAGAGCAGTTAGATGTGAAGACTGCTTTTCTCCATAGAGACCTAAAGGAGGAGATCTACATGCAACAACCAAAGGGTTTTCCGGTCAATGGGACTTACCTAGGAATGTACCTAGTTGTATCTTTGGTAAAATACTATTTACTGCACTTGTGTGTTGTTGTTTTCTTGACAGGTTGAATCCCAAGATTTTGAAGAGGAATCAATGGCATTTAATTCCTAACAAAAGGAAGCTACATCAGAGGTACCAACAAGCTCAAAATTCCAAAAGGATGAAAAGGCAACGGATGGAAACAACCAATTAACTTTCAGAAACAACCAAACAGCAAGAAATGGCAAAAGAAACATAGTAACAAGATTTTCTGGATCAATAATATATGCCGCAATTCCCTGTTTCATTACTTGGAAACAGAGAGAGGGAAAACCAAGATTTTTTTTTTTTTCAAAAGTGACCATACAACCAAAAATTAAAAGCGAGAGAAACAGAGCAACGAAATCTTCAAGACCAACAATATTCGAAACCCATGCTCTGTTCTTCCCCCCTCTCTGTTTTTTCTAGTCTTGTTAATATTAATATATAACACACAAAATAATATAAATAGATTTCATAGAAATTTTGAGTAACCTATAGTTAATTATATTTACTAAGTTACTTATTTACTCCGTTTGAGTATGCTTTTAAAGAAATAATATGTGTTTTTAAATCAAATCGCAATTTTAAAGTATTTGGGATTGTGATTTTAAAAACGTAAATTTTAAAATCGTAAAAAAATCTACGATTTTTATAAATTGACTTGAGGGTGCTTATTTGAAAAAATGCGAATTTAAACCAAAATCACGATTTCGTTAAAAAAATATTTGGGGCAATATTTATCTATTTGACCATGAAACCACAATTATATGCTAATGTTATCCAAACACTCAATCGATAACAAAGTACTTCTTAACATGCTTTACTAAACGCTTGTGACCCAAGAGGTAGCTCAATTAGTTGAGACCACGCCTAATGAAACAAAGGTCACTAGTTCTGTTAGTTTGAAGTATTGGCTAAGTTTAAATGAGCAAAATGAAAAGAAAAGAGCCAGCGTTGACGGGATTCATTGCGTTCGGACGTGATCGATCAAGGACTTGATTAAACCGAGCTCCGTTCAGCTGCTCGCATCCGTCCAACGCCTTGGCAGCAGGCGCAAGATTGGAGAATGCGATGGAGCCCTAGCCGTCCGGGACGCCCATCATGACCGTCCGGAAGGCCCAAATAAATAAACCTTTTCACATGTTTTAAACCGTCACTGCCAAGTTCCGTCAGGACGCGCTACCTACATGTGATTTTATTTGGATTATGTGTCCTAGGTTTAGGTTTTGTGGGGCTATTATAAATATACCTCTATAGAATGTTAGAAATGGATTTTCACCCCGGAGAGTTCGTGAGAAGTCATTAAAGAGAGAATTATTGTGAGCCTTGTCGTTCCTCTTAGAGGATCTTTGTTAGTTTGTTTGTGAGCGTAAATTAAGAAGTCTATCGGAAGGGTCCCAAAGGAGAATCACGTTGAAGAAGATTGTGAGCAAGAAGCGAGTTGGAGGCTTGTCGATCTTACAGAAAGGTCTTGCAAAGGTTGTAAGTGTTCTAGTAATGTCTTAAATAATCTTTTGATAGTGATTTCGATTTTTTTGCCTTGAGAGGTTTTACTTTTAGATCTGTTTCTAAAGGTTTTCTTTTAAACCAAAATCCTTTGTGTTTGATTGTTCATATTTTGGTGATTGCTTGCTTAGATTTAAATATCCGAATTCATAAAGATATTTTATCTATTTAAGTTTTTCAAGTTGAATCTTCATCCTCCTCTTATGTACGTATATATATATATATATATATATATATATATATATATATATTAAAAAAAAACTTAATTTTTAAAAACACAATTTTTGAAATTGCACTTATTGAAATCGCAATGCCAAACAAGCCTAAATGTTTTTTTTTAAGGGCAAAACGGGCCCTTAGTATATCTTAATCAACTAGATAATATGCTAGTTAATGAACTAACTAATTAATATGTTAACTAGGTTCCGTTTGTTTACGGCGGATAATATGCTAGTTTATGAACTAACTAATTAATATGTTAACTAGGTTCCGTTTGTTTTCGGCGTAAAATATTTTCCGTCGTAAGGGAAGTCATTTTACATGAAAATGTTTTACGATGAAAACATTTCCGGCATTTAATTTTTATTCACAACTGAAAATTACCTACTGTGACTCATCTGGGACCTGCCTAAACCCTATCGGGACCCCTTTCGGGATCAACCTGAGACCTTGTACGACCTGCCCATGACCCGATAGGGACATTTTTTAAATTTAGTATTTAATATGATTTTGCGTACACACCAAATATCGGAAAGTGTTTCCTGACGTCAGGACCTAACCGTGATCCACTTGATTTTATGTATATGCCAAATACCAAAAAATGTTTACTAAGAAATCATTTTCAAGGAAAATGTTTTCCACTAAAAATATTTTCCGACAAGTCCTAGGCAAGTTCCGACGGGGTATTGGGCAGGTCCCAGGGGAGTCTTGGTCAAGTCCTAGGTGAGTCCCGATAGGGTCTCGAGTAGGTCCTGATCAAGTCCCAGGCGGGTCATGAAGTAGGTATTGGGCGAGTCCCAATTAAGTCATAGGCAGGTCCCAAGCAAGTCCGATCGGGTCTCAGGCAAGTCTAGTCGGGTCCCGATCAAGTCTCGGACAGGTCCCGGGCAAGTCCCGGTCAAGTCCTGTGCGAGCCCTAATCAAGTCCCAAACGGGTCATGATCAAGTCTGAGTGGTTCTTGATCAAGTTTCGGGCGAGTCTCGGTCAAGTCTCAGTCAAGTCCTGAGCAAGTCTTGACAAGTTTCCGGGTAGGTTCTGGTGGGATTTTGGATGGGTCTTAGCAAGGCCCATCAATTTGAGAATGAATGCTCAAAGTATTTTTCAAAAATTAGAGAAGAATTTTTTATCAAAGGAAAAATATTTTCCATCGACTATTATTTTACATCGCACCAAACACCAAAAAATACGGAAAACATTTTCTATAAATTATTTTACAACGAAACAAATAGAGCTTAATACACATATATAAATATAACCTATATAATATATAATACTTAATTACTAATATACATACTTAAATTATATATATATATATATATATATATATATATATATATAATGAGCCAGTTTGTACAATATCAATCTCGAATTTGGATCGAATTAAACCGAACGAGTTGTCAAATGGACTGGTAAGTGTGAATTGGTTCTTTCAAATCACTAACTCCTCATATTTTAAGTGATTTTTCGTATCAATCTTGTACAAAATTCAATCTCTCAAAACATGGCATCCCAACGGTGCAAAAGTGACACTACTCTTTCCAATATGTTTTTATTTAAAAAATAAAAAAAAAATAAAATTATCTAACACCGGGTGCAGCACGTCTGTTGATAACCATTGTCTAAAATCTGGGAGCAGAGCTTCAATTGAATGGAAACCCCAGACGACAACCATTGCCATACCACCGGCATTGAGAGCAGCGTTGCTTTCCAACATGAAAATCAGAAGCATCTCTCTCGGAATCATCCTGAATCCGACGTCGTCCAGTGCTCCTCAGATGCTGTGGCCAGAGGGCTGTCTTCGACTCTCGCCACTGTGATCCGGGACTTCGACTCCAGAGCTCAGGACACTCTCAGAAGCCAGGACCAGCTCTCCTCCGCCCTCGATCGTCTTACCCGAGGTTTTTGACTTTTCATCTCTTTCTTGACCTTTTATGAATCTTTTGAAATCTGTGATATGCTACTCATTTGTGTATTGAGCCAATTTATTTCCATGAATTGATTCCTTGGAAATCGATCGGAGTCAAACTGGATCATACAGAGTACGTGTACATTCATTGGTATGTATATATGCGGGTACTAGACCCTTCACGTACTTCATCCTCATCTTTTATCAGGCTCTTCCAGGGAAATGGCTGCCCGCTTTCTAAGATTTGGATATTGTAGAAATATGGAGAGGGGGTGGTTGAATGGTATAATCGGTTAGTGACTTATTATGGGGTGGGTTGAGGCAGGGGGACCATCATCACCGCTATTGTGTGTGGTGGTTATGGAGGCATTGAGTAGGATTAGGATGATGGCTGCTACGGTGGATAGGGGACTTTTGTCTGGATTTTCAGTGGGTTCAAGGAACAATTAAGAGTTTTTAGTGTCTGATTTACTGTTTGTTGATGATAATTCGATTTTATGGGATGCAATTCTGAACAACTATGACATTTGCGGTTTTTTTTTTAAATATATTTTGAAGCTGTTTCTGGATTGAAGATTAATTTAGCAATATCATGAATCAATCCTATAGGCGAAGTGGGAGATGGAGAAGGATTGGCCAGTGGTCTTGGTTGTAGAGTATCTTCATTGCCGGTGAAGGATTTGGGTTTGCCATTGGGTGCTTTTTAAAATCGCTATATCTATTTGGAATGGCATTATTGAAAAATGGAACATCGGTTGGCTGGATGAAAAAAGCTTTATTTATCTATAGGTGGTAGATTGACTATGATCAAGAGTATGCTATCCAATTACCTACTTATGATTTGTCTCTTTTCCCTATTCTAGTGGGAGGCTAATAGACTTGAGAAACTTCAAAAGGATTTTTTATGGGGCGGAATGATAGGAACCCATGACAAAAATAGGTAGATAATTGATAGATAATGAACTCCAACTAAGGGTTGGAGACAAACCACAAAGACACAAGTCATATTACAAATTCAATACCCCAACCAACCTCTAGACTCTTGGCTTATACTAGGCTTACAGACCACTGCTAATTTAACACATCTAGTAACCACCCATAATACATACTAACCCATAACACATAACTACCCATTGTAGCACTAACATAAAATAGGATAATAACTACCCACTAAGCAACTACACCCTATGTCCTTGATGTTCTTCTAGGATATACTGCATGATTTTCACTATCATTCGCCCTCATCCCTTGAAGCGGAACCTTGTTTGCAAGGTTGTTGGTCAAAAAACTGTTGTTAGTTCAACGAGATGAGTGGTTCTTCCTCTTTATACCCTTTTTTGCCTCCCACCGTTTCTGCATCATTTTCTTTGAAATCATCATGCATCTTGTTCTTTGTATGAGCTTCAATGAAAAGCACTTGGGGTTTTTGGCACTTGTGTCCCGGTGTAAACCTCTCATTACACCCGAAACACAAGCCTTTCTCTCTTCATTTCTGCATCTATTCCCATGAGAGCTTCTTAGCATCCCCAAAGGAATACGTTTGTGCAGCAGGTGCGTTGGACGTTGGTTGTTGCATGGTGTTAGCTTGTTGTTGTTTCATCCCTTCATCTCGTGCAATCCTCCGGTCTTTAGAAGATTATCATCTCCCATCCGTGGTAGCTCAATGGCATCACAGAGGGTCTTCAGCTTGAACATCCTAAGGGCAAACACAATTTCCTGTTTTAACCCTCCAAGGAATGTTCCCATGAGTGCCTTTTGAGGCCATCTATTCACTTGGTTTGCCAAAGCTCAAATTCTTGTTGATACTCCTGCAACGACTCATCTTGTTGTATCCTTGAGAGTGCCTCATCATAATCCTCGACTTCAGTAGGACGGAATTGGATCAATAACTCTCTTTAAAACACCTCCCACATAATGGGCAACAGTTCCTCCTTATACACTTTTTTCATCCATTTCTAACATTGATTGGCTTCACTTTCTAAATGAAAGGCAGCCAATGACACCCTTTGATCCTCCGATGTTTGTTTGTAGTCAAAATATTGAACTAGCCAATTCAAACTGTGGGATCATCTCCCGAATAATGGGGAAAATCTAGCTTAGCAAAACCACCCAACCCCTTGGATCCATTTGAATGTCTGGAGGAATTTTCCTTCGGCCATTTGAAATGACCCTTCTCCTTTGTTGCAGATGGCTCACCCCTCTCGAGAGACTTGGAAAATAATTCTCTAAGTTCACGAAAATTGGACTGTGACTCTGCACTCATCTCCTGTATTCCTTCTTTTAGCTTTTGCATTTCCAACTCCAATTTCTTGAGACGATCTTTGTTGGTAGTCATGCTTTGATACCAAGTTGATAGGAACCCATGATAAATTGAACAAAAATAGGTAGATAATGGATAGATAATGAACTCCACTTAAGTGTTGGTCCAGTTGGAGACAAACCACAAAGACATAAGTCATATTACAAATTCAATACCCCAACCAACCTCTAGACTCTTGGCTTATACCAGGCTTACAGACCACTACTCACTTAACACATCTAGTAACCACCCATAATGCATACTGACCCATAACACATAACTACCCACTAGCATAACATAACAACTGAATACTAACTACCCATGTAGCACTAACATAAACTAGGATAATAACTACCCACTAAGCTACTACACCCCACGTCCTTGATGTTCTTCTAGGAATTACTGCATGATTTTCTCTATCATGGAATTAGAGATGAGTTTAATTTCATTTAGTGAATTGGTCAAAGATTTGTACTTTGATAAACTTAGGTGTGTTGGGAGTTAAAAAATTGATTTAGTTTAATTGAGCCCTTTTGGGAAAGTGGTTGTGGCAGAATGCTACGGAGAGAGAGGCACTATGGAGATAGTCTAAAGGAAGGTTGCTGCTCTAAGAAGGTAATAGGGCCATTTGGAGTGGGAGTGTGGAAATTCATAAGAAGGGGGGTGGGAAACGTTTTCAAAAATTTGTTAGATATGTGGTGGGTGATGAGTCAAAGGTCAGTTTTTGGCATGATGTATGGTGTGGGATTGTCCATTGAATATATCTTATTCGGACTTGTTCAATACTGCATGTAGCAAGGATGCTTCGGTAGTAGATAGCGTGTAATTTTGAGAATGGAATATTCACTGGAATGTACTTTTACAAGGCCGGTTCAAGATTAGGAGGTGGAGGTGGTCTTATTTTCTTTGAAGTGTTGTATTCTTTTAGAGTAAGACAAGGAGATGTGGATAGAATGGGATCTTGTCCTTCCAAAAGGAGCAAGTTTGAAGTGAAGTTGTTTTTATCAAGTGTTAGCTAGTCCAAATAGATTTTTTTTTTTTTCCTTGGAAGAGTATTTGGAGAGTCAAGGTGTAATGGCCCGCACCAAGTGGTATGATATTATCCGCTTTGAGCTTTAGCCCTCACGGTTTTGGTATTGGGTTTACCCTAAAAAGCCTCATACTATTTAGAAAGAGGATGTTCCTATATATATATATAAAACATTCCCTTTCGCACGCTTAGGCAATGTGGGATGCCACAATCACCCCCTCTTGGGACCCAGTGTCCTCACCCTCATGGGCTTGCACACCCCCCCCCCCCCCCCCATCTCAACTTGGGCTCCGTCTTTGATAACAAGGTTTCCTCGTGAGTGGGTTTTTTTTTTTTTTGTTTTTGTGGACTGGAAAATATTTACGCTAGATGATTTGAGGAAGATAAATGTTGTGGTGGTTGAGTATTGTTGCGTATGCAAGAAGAGTAGAGTCCATTGATCAATTGCTGATTCATTGTGAGGTATAAAGAGAGCTATGGAGTTCTATATTCTTAATTTGTTTGGTGTTGATTAGGTAATGCCTAGTCAGGTGAGCGATTTGTTAATGAGTTGGAGAGGTCAGGTAGGGCATGGTAATACTATGGAAGTATGGAGGTTGGCTCCATTGTGTTTAATGTAGTGCCTTTGGAGTGAGAGAGGAATGCTTAAAATACTTATCAAAAAAAAGTTCAACCCATGTCCAAAATATGTTGAAATTGCCCAAGTTAAATAAACGTGAACCAGTAACATATGGTCTTTTGAAGAAAATAGATAAGACTCTCAGACACAAGTACCAAGAAAACATTCTAAAGAGCTATACACCATATCATTCTGAAGAAAATATTTAACTCTCAGACACAAGTACCAAGAAAACATTCTAAAGAGCTTTACGCCATATTATTCCTCCTGGTGTTTCCTTCATAGGTAATAGAATAGTGTGGTTTGCTTATCAGTACACCGATTAAAAAAAATAGAATAGTGTGGTTTGCTTGGCTTGTAATAGCTTCTAGTTCAAATACTGTAAAGACTTAAAAAAGAAAAAGAAAAATGTTTCCTTGAGCCAAATGTAGTCTAAATCACTTATGGTGAGAGCGGCACCTTTGAGGGTGTGGGTTGCCCCATTGCACTCTTGCAACTCAATAGGAGGTTGTGGCTCCTCTACTCCAGGGACCCTTTCCAATATGCTGCATACTGATTTTGTTGCTAATGGATTGAAGAATTTTCTCTAGATTAGAGCACAACAGAGAAATAGAGAAGCTTGACCTGCATTTTCTACACAACATAAAGTATTCATCAAAAAAAGTTTTCTACAAAACATAAAGCCATTATACTCTGTTAGTTTGTAGAGAATACGAAATAAAATAAAATGAAATTTCAATTTTAAATACTAATGTTTCCCATTGTCTTTTTCTACGAAGAATTCTGGAAATATTAGTTAGAAAATGTTGTAACAAACTATATTTCTCATGCCCTGAACGAAAAAATTCAAGAGTAAAATTGACATTTTCTCAGCAACCAAACAGACCTATACCCATTGGTTAGTTGCTGAGAAAGATGTGCATCATCAGGTATTAAGATACAAAAATATGGAACCTTTCATTTTGTTACAATTTCTTACCAACCAAACAAGTACCAAGGAATTTAGCCATTCATTGTGAAGGCAATGACTCATCTCAAAAAAGTGGATAGCATAATATACTTTTAACATGTTATGAAGGGACAGAATAGTATAAGCAGCAGTTTAGTATGATTGAAGCGTATCTGTTCAAGTAAAGTTCTGTGCAACTATACTTGCTGGACCAAAATAATTGAGTCATGTGGGAATGGTTGACTCCTATTTTTATTAGTTGACTACAAAATTAGATACTTGGCAAAACTGAAACACCAATGACCACTACCTACTACCTGACCTTCAAAATATGGAAGTCCTATTGCGGGCTTCACATCATTTTAGAAAGTTATATAGAGCAGAACCAGCAATATATAGCTTCAAAGAATAGACAATGTAAGATTTGGTTTTAACTAGCTTAGTTACACAAGGTTCGAAGAAGGCCCCAAATTGCTTCAATTTTTTTTGCGATTGAAGCTTTGATTCGAAATCACAATTTTTTTTTTGTCTTAATTAGTACCTTATTCCACATAAATGGGGATGCTTATAATGCCAAATTAGACCTGCATAAAAAGACGAAGTTTTTACTCTGTTTTAGTATTACCTATCTATAGTTATAAGATTTGCTGAAGGGACGGTTGGTTGGCTAAGCAGGACTGGAACTGGCTATATGCAAACTGTTTGTCTTAACAGACCCTTTTGATAGTTTTTTGATAAGTGTGTATTATATATCAAAAAAGCGCCAGCCTCTAAGTACACAAGAACAACATAGCGCCTCAAGCATACAAAAACCCAAACCACCAAAGCCTCAGGTACACAAAAGTATACCAAGGAGCCCAAAAGAACCGATACAACCCAAACCAAGCAAAGGACCTAAAAACACCCAATTGACAGCCTAGTTCTCCACCAAGGAGACCCTAGTGCACCTGAGGAAACGGCGTGCATTCTTGATCCCGACCAGTCGCCGCTTGTCCTTCACCAGGAGAGATGTCACAGTCTAAATTTTTAGCTCTCTCATCCCCTTGATCTTGACACGATGGCTTCAACAATATCCCAGTTTCTTGTCATTACCTCCCAAGACAACCCCAAAACCGGGCCGAGGTTCAAAGCGTCGATCGATCCCACATACAGGTAAAACACCCTGACCTCCATAATCAACTCCTTGTTTTATTCAGCTGCCTAGCCACCTTTTCCTTCACCCTCCGGTTATACCACATTTGAGACAAAAGCGAGAGGAGTTAATGGGATTAGGCTCAATCACCAAAGTCCTATTGGAAGACTTCATTAGACGGCGAAGCGAGACAACGGCGTGGAATGAACTCCTTGCTTATCCTCCAGCAAAGAAGATCACCGGCAGGTAGAAGAGGCTTCTGCTGAAGATCCTATCCTTGAACAGCACGACCTCCTTCAACACCCTTTGGGTGGGGGAGACAATTCTCGGACCAAGCCACGTCTAAGCAAGCTTCTCAGGCGAGTCAGGTGCCTCCTTCAGCCTTTGGAGGAGGATGCCTCTTTATCCGCATGATGGGCTCGGCTCATCCACCTCCCAAGGAAGAGCAAAGCCTCCTTAATAAGCTCGAATCGGACATACCCAACCAGTATGAGCAGTAAAATCCTCATAGTCCTTACCGAGCTCGCGGGTAAAATTCAGAAACTCCTCTGCAAAGGGACGAAAAAGTTCGACATGCAGGATGACCCATCAATCAGATTGGTATGTTGGCCTTGATCAGCGATGAGGATAAGTCAAGACTCCTCCACTCAGCTTGGAACCTGATTAAATCGAAGAAGCTATTATAAGAATAATGGTCTTAATTAGTCCATTTTACCGTCATGCTTTGCTAGTACGTGGCTATTAGATATTGAAATTCTGAATTGCCTCATTATGGATGGATGTGATATTTTTACTAGATCCAGTTCCTATGCATTGCCTTTTCCTTGTCCTAAATAGAAATGTAATTTATTATGTTGACATGAAAAAATATCACGTGCTTTTGACAGAACTTGATCAATTGTTAGAAGATGCACCCTTGCCATTCATCATGCAGCATGCTGCCAAGATTTTGGGTGTTAGAAAGAGAGTCTCTTCATTGAATTCAATTCTAAAATCCATACAGCATCGAGTTGATAATATAGACCGAATGCTATCTGTGGGCATGCTACATGGTATTTTTTAATCGTCCCTTGACTGCATGTTATGTTTTATCTTATTTTTAGACTGCGAATGAGTTTGTAACTCTTTCCGTACTTTTCTTTTTTTTGGTACAAAAATGCTCAGTGGTCGGTAAATTTATTATGCTTTTGCTGCTAAATTTATGGTGCTTTTGGCAGTTATTTTAGTTTCATAGTTGAGAGATTTAACCATTAAGTTCATGGTATGAATCATGTGAGACTGATATGTAGTGTTTAATGTACAATGAAGATGAGCTGGATCTTTTAGTTTTTCTTTTTGGGGTCTCTTTTTGTCTTTCTTTTTTTATGGGCGGCTAAATAAATTTTGATAAATTTTAATTGTAGCCATAAAATCATTGGTTTTTGTTTTTAGTCATTTTCTAATAGAAGTACGCTGGAATCAAGGCAATATTTCAAAACTCGGGTTAGATTACAGGCAAAAGCAACAAGTTGCCTATACTATAGTAAGAACGGTGCGGGAAATATTTGTTCTTGACTAAATGCCACTTGATTACAGCTCATGGTGCCATCATAAGTCACTATCACAAAATAGAAATTCTTGAATGCTGGCTTGTAAGAGTAGATTATGTGGCCTGGTTGGTTAATCACGAAAGTAAGCTATAAGAATCTGTTTATCTCTCAGCTTGGTCAACCGGTGATTGAAATCAAATAAACTATTATATGTTTGTTTCCAGAAGCTGTATTTAATCTTAGGCCATTTTCAATATGCACTGTTATCCATCTAATGACCTTTTTGGTCTTAATCCACTCAATCTATTTGTATGTGAGAGACATCCGACTTGTATCCTCTTGAAAGGAGTTTAGTTACTTTAAGAAACTAATATATTGTTTGATGCGAAAGGGTCAATACAGTTCATCACTTTCCTACTACATAAGCTTTGATTTGAAGATTGTAGGGACATAAGTCAGATGCATCATGCATGCCTATTTCTTTTGGCTGAAGTTGCATGAGAAATTAATAGTTAGGAATCTTATGCACTAGTAATTACTCATGGGTAAAGAAACATTTTGGATCAAAATTTGAATAATTATTATACCTGATTTATAATTTATGGTGTTGTTTTACTCAGTTTTCTTGTTGCTTAATATGCTTGCAACTGAAAAGATTATATGGATCATGCAGAGAAGATGGGAATCGAAAGTTCTGGACAACACTAGGGTATGTCATGTATTGCATGTGCATGGAATCTTTCCTATATGTTCCTTTTTTATTTTAATTTATTTCCTTTTTTATTTTTTATTCTTTTCTTTTCTTTTACTTGCGTTATATAGTTTTTCAGTTGTAGTTTTTCTTTTACTCTCTCGTAAGGAGAGCCTCACTCCAGCTGGTAATGAAAGATGGCCAAGTTTTGTTTTGTTTTGTTCTGAACAGTTGGACCTCGTGCAAAAATCATCGTCACCTGTGAATTGGAATGTAAGATTGCATTACCAAACTTATATGCTTTTTACGCATAAATATATTGAATGTTATAATGTTAACTATGGATATATAAGTTCTTAGGCACTCTCTCGCTGTAAGCTGGTTTTTAAGGTAAATTTTAGGAAAATTTTCGTTAGACTTTTGAATTACCACGCGTTTTGACAAGTCTCAAAAAAAAAAAAAAAAAAACTTTAAAACCTCTTAATTTGAACTCCTGAGCTTTCAATTGTAGTTAATTTGAACCATTCCATCAAATTTTAAACATTAAAAGTGAGATAATGACGTTTATACCTCTGCCTTTCTTTATAAAATTCCAAATTTACCCTTAATTTTTTTTTTTTTTTTTTTACACGAAAAATTATGATATTTTGGTCTTTTTAGGTATTGCCGTTAGAAGTTAACGGTTAAATTTAATAGAGGGAATTGATTGCAATTGAAAGTTTAGGGGTTCAAATTGAGAAGTTTTGAAGTTTAGGGACTTATCAAAAGGTACAGTAATTCAGGAGTTTAAAGTGAAGTTTCCTTTAAATTTTACTTAAGCTTTGTATCATTTGGTATTATAGATGTTGCCACGTCGAGCAAGAAATTAGATGCAGCTCGTTGAGTATGAGATTAAATGAGTTGAGGTTTTGTGGCCAAGTCACGAAGGGGACCTATAAGCTAAATTAAAATGTCTTAATACTATGTATAGGTATGGTGTTAAGGCATTGAATATAGATAGGTGAGTGGAGCTGCCAATAGAGAAATTATTACCATCGAATCAATGTTGATAAAGGGGGTTGTTGTGGACATCAATTGCGAAGCACAATGTAATGGAACAATGCTAAGTGTTTCACACGTCTCAAGTATAATCTTAGCCGTGTATATATATATGTATATATGTGCTCTTGGATACCTTTTCCCTTGCAAACCAATTTTCAATGGTGGGTTCTACTTGTAGTTTGTATCATTAAAATTGATAAGTTGTGGTTGGGATGTGACGGGCAAATGCGATTTGGGTGAATCAACTTTTCACTTTAGATAGGATAGCACAAAACTGTAGTTAGAACAGAAGAATGTCACATATTGATTACAAATATTTTTGTGATGAATTTATTAACAAATTTTTTCTTCTTTCAAAAAAAAGTAGATTACAATTGGATAACACATGGTCATAAGATTTCAAATATTAAAATAATGATAAAATTAACTTTTATCATAATCTTAAATAACCTAATTATAATTAATTGAAGGAAAAATATAAAAAAAGTCCCTTCAACTAACGGTTGTTTTTAAAAAAGCTCACAAAGTTTTAAGTGTGTTAATGTGATACATCAAATTATTAACATGTGTCAAAAAGGTCACTCCCCTGTCAATTTGGAAGGGAAAGTGGTCATGTGCCTAACAAGTTACAACTTTCAATCCAAATTGACGAGGACAATTAACAGAATGGCCTTTTTGACACGGTAATTTAATATATTACTTTATCATACTTTAAACTTCATAGACTTTTTTAAAAAGGCTGTTAGTTGATGAAGCCTTTTTTTTTTTTTTTAATTTATATATATATATTTCTCTATTAATCGAAATTCTATTTTAATTAAACTACTAAACCTATCTCACCCTAAATCCATTCCCCGAGAATCGTTAGAATGGTCTATACCGTTAAAACGATGCTTGACATCGTGCTAACGTTTTTGTCTCAATGTATGTGTATGTTTTTTTTTTTTCCCCTAATTTCACCCTACTAGATCCTGATCTTCCCCTTGGCTCCAAGAAATTCCACAAACCTCTAAGGCGTCCCCAAAGCATGGAAGTGGAACTATGCTTTGAAAAAAAAAAAAAAAGACTGAAGAACACAACTTTCTTTTTATTTCTCAGATTCCTCTTATTAAACAACTTAAGAATGTTCTAGATGTGTTGAAAGGTAAGGGTTTATGCACTGACTTAGGGTTAACTGGTTCTCAAAGTCCAAATCTTTCATGTAATGGCCACGTATTTTTACCTTAAGGACTTTTATAATTATTAAGGAAATATAAGTAGTATTTAATCTACTATGAAGATCGAGACCCTAGGCATAGAATATAGCACATAAATCAAAACTAGATCAAACTTTCTTACCTTAAAGATAGGGCTTGATGTGGTTTTGTGTGTTAAAAAATAATCAATAATAAAATTACCACTTCTAATAGAACGAATTCTTATAGGATATGGCTATATAGAGAATGTCAAACCTCAAAGATTGCACTAGTGTTGTTATTAAGTTTTTCAAAATTAAATATAACTTAATTAAAAGATGATTGTTTGTTTTTGTTTGGAAACTAAATGCATAAAAGTAAAGGATAAGTAGTGATGAGAGAGAGAATAAGGGGTGTCTTGTCTTGACGAAATTCGTGACAAGAAAACAAGGAACACTTCTAAAACCGTGAAAATCTAAGTGTTATTCCCCAAAGTTTTAAACACACAAGAATTATAAGAAATATCATTGGATTAGGCCAAACTAAAACCTAACATGTACAATGTAGTTTTAATGAGGATTGTTTGGGTTACTTAAAATACCTTAAAAAAAAAGGCATAGGAGAAAATATTTAAAATAATACTTTGGGTTTGGAAAGGAGTTTTAGTACTAAAGACTTGTATTTGATTAAGGGATAAGACGGTTATAAAAAGGTTTTATAAGCTCAAGTGAACGGTTACTTTTTGGATAATTAAATCTCAGAAACTTGGGGCGACTTTAGTGAACCTAAGGACAATCGATGGGTATAGGGCAATGATATTCAACCATAACCCTAACCCTAACGATAGATTAGTGCAGTTTGCAAGCAAATAAATATTGACATCTCAACATGGTACTCGAAGATGGAAGGCCTATATAAGGTACGAGATGATCTATTTCATCCAATTTTCACCCTCCTTCATGCCATAAACTCTAGGAACAAAGAAAGAGAATGAGGATTCTTAAAGGATTAAAGGCCCCTATCTATCTTCAAGGTATTTTGTTGTACGGCCGCCTTATTAACTCTGTCTCTGAACCTCAACCAGAGTATTCTCCATTAAAGCTAAAGCAATCCATAATCAAACAGCAGCAAATTTACTTTTCCCTCCATTACACGTGTACGGAGCAGATACACCTTTAAGGATTTTCTTTTATGTGTTTTTTTTTTTTTTCTTTTCTTGTTTCCGTAAATGATTAAAAATAGAGATATGATACAACTATAACATAGACTTAACAAAGACTTAAGTTCTCTCCGTGTCATTTAAAAAATGATATGTGATATAACTAGCCACAACATAAACTCAATAAAGACCTAACTTTTTTCATATTTTAGATTTAAATTTTTAATTTAAAGCTTTCTCTTTTTCATTGGCTTTTTTTTTGTTTTTAAAAAAGCTAACACTTAAAGAAAGAAGTTAAGTCTTTATTAGGTCTAAATTGTGACTTTATTATTTTCCTTAAAAAATAATTAAAAAAAGGAACAAAATTAAATTCAAAATCCTCGGTCTCATTGAAGTTAAATTTTTATTAAGTCTAAATTGTGACTTTATTATTTTCCTTAAAGATTTTTTTTTAAAAAAGAACAAAATTAAATTCAAAATACTCAGTCTCATTGAAGTTAAGTCTTTATTAAGTTTAAATTATGATTTTATTATTTTTCTTAAAAAAAAGAACAAAATTAAATTCAAAATATTCAGTCTCATTTTTTTTGCCCAAAACAAAATTGACACATAAGAAAAAAGTGAGTCTTTATTGAATGCCTTTTTAACATTATTCTTTAAAAGTAATAGAAAAAGAAGAAAAGGAAAAGAAAGATAAAAATAGTATTAGTTATGCAGAGCACGTGACAATGTTGGGAGATATAAGAAAAGAAATGATGGAAACGAGTGTACCCTTGAGTCTTTCCTATCTGATAAGCGATAACAAACCCGGTCCAGCTCATCAGGATGGGAGTAGAGATACGATGATGTGACCCCCAACTAGTTCCCATGCCCCCACACCACACCACACTCTGGGCACTCTAGGCTGCCCGCGTGGCTGTGAATCTCAGGTGCGTGGTGGACGAAGATAAGCTCCAAAATCCGGTGGGTACTCTTTTGCTTGCCTACCCTACCCTACCATATACCCTCCCTACCGGCCTAACACATGAAATTTGGACTCTCTCTCTCTCTCTCTCTCTCAACTTGTTGTTCATTGGGTGAGATGCTATAATTTAAAATTACATTATTAACCTTTTAGGAGGAGCTATGATATGATCTATATATCAATTACATGATTGAGATGAATCTTTTGCTTTCATTTGCCTTTCCATTAATTTCACCATTATTATTATACTAAAAAGGAAAAACAATCTCTCATTATTTAATAATAATAGCAGATTCCAACAGGCACGGACTAGAAGACAACTGCCTCTACTCATTACACCCTTAAAATCATTTCAAAATACATCAATTTGTCATGCTGCTCTTATTATTACTTAAAAAAAAAAAATAGCGGTAAAAAAAAAAAGGTAAGAGAGAGGGGGTCAAAAGGACAAAATTGCCCTTGTATCAGTAAGTTGGGGGAGGGAGAGGGGGGATGCACCGGGCCACATCACGTTGTCACAAAGCCCAAACTCTAACGATCTGGGACAAAAGAGAATGGTCCCATTGAGAGACCCTGGTCAAACTGATTCAAAAAAAAAAAAATCTCAAAATCCAGGTTAAGGAAAAAACGGAAGGGTAGAATAGGATTTATAAAAAACCATTGATTAGAGAGCCTGCACCCACCACCTCAATGAATAAAAGATTCTTCTTTGTTATATAGATAGATAGACATAGAGATATATATATATATGTTTCTCTCACCGCCTCGATGTCAAATCAGAAGTAGCAGCAGCGGCAGCAGCTTGCTTTAATTTATTGGAAGCGGCCAAGATGTGTTCTATTTAGCATGCGCGCAGAGTAGACACGGGACAACGACAAAATTAATTTCCGCTTCACTCCCTCAGCACATGGCCCCCTCCCCCCTTCCTCCCTCCCTTCTTATATATACCATGCAATACCCACTCCCACTAGTAGGCCACCCAGCTAGTAGTGTAAAGCATCTTTCCTCTCTCCCTATTTTTTACCATCACCTTTTTGACTTCTCATTTCCTGATAAGAATAAGATAATAAATTTCAATATTTTTATTTATTATTTTCTTAAGCCACCCAAAAACAAAGGAAAAGTATCCGTAATAAGAAAGAAAAATAAATGATTAAAACAAGTTGGTTAAAGTAGTAGTAGTTCTTGCTAATTAAGAAGTAAATACATGTATTAAATAGTATATATAATGAAACCAAGTCGTTAGTTAAGAACACACCATCTCCGCTATCTCCGCAACTCATCAACAAGAATCTAGCTACCAAAAAGTATATATATATATATATATATATATATATGAAGAATCTAGCTAGCGAGGAAACAAGTAAAGCTTTTCATTAATGGTGGCAACCTTTGCGGTGGTCGCAAAGAAAGTACACGTCGATGCATCGGAATCACACGTGGTCCACACCGACCAGACCAGCCAGGCCCAGGCATAAAAAAAGAGATAAAATAATTATGGTAGGGTGATTTAATTTAATTTAATTTAATTATAATAATAAATGGTAGAATATATATATATATATACAGGGGATCAGACTGACGTGCAAAAAACACTATTCAGCAGAGCTGGCGCCTCTGACCAAATGTTTGAATATTGGCATCATTTCCCATGACTCCCACGCTAAACAACAAATCCACCAAATCAGTAAAAAAATATATTTGCATGGAAAGAGACACACACATTAACCCTAGATTTATTTTCTAAACCGCAAGATAATCTCTAACAAATATGGTAAACGGTAGTCCTACGTGCTCGTCCAGCGCGTGCGTTACAGACGCCTCTCATGAACAGGAAAACAAAAAGAAAAAGAAAAAAAAAAAAATAGAGGCAGAGATTCCATATCTTTTAAGTTTCAGATCAGGAAGGAAGAACATACCCAAGAACAAGTCCTACAACAGATCCTGGAAATCTACTAGCTTTTACCATCAATGTTAGCAGAAAACGTACGTAGAAGAACAACCACGATGATGACAATAACAAGAAATCCCCGCATATTTACACGATCTAAAATCAGTCGTTTAAACCGAAAGAGAAAACAAAAGAGACAAGTAACCACCTACCCTCGGAACGAACAATCTTGTGCGGTATTCTTTTTTCTTGAGCTCAGGTTCGATCGCTGCGGTTCCTGCTATTATTATTAGCGTGCGACCCTCTGTTGTTCCCTCCGGCTCCGTTTCCTTCTCGCTTCTGCGGCGACGAGAACAGCTGCCCGAATCCGAAGACGGATACGGACTTGGAGGATCCGCGAAGTGAACATACTGGAACATTGAGAACCGGAGTGACCCTGACGTTGGCGGAGTAGGACCGCTCCATCCCCCTGTGCTTGAACGGTCTGGGCCCGCCGTTGAAGCTACTGGGACTGCTTGAGCTCCGTTCCAAGCTCTGGAACACTATCTTCCCCGACGAGTTCATTCTTGGGCTGTCCACCGAAACTCCCCTACTCCCCACGCCACCCGACTGCTCCCCCGCCGGTGCCCTCCTCATCGGGCTCCGTCCCACCCTCGTCGGATTCGGATTATTTTCCGACGACGATGTTGTGCCCGTACCCCTCGGCTTCACTATTCTCATTCTTGGCCGCTGAAGGGATTTCGGGTTCGGGTTCGTGTTCGGCTTATCCGAGTCGAGCGAGAGCCTCGGGAGTTCCTCGTGCTCGTGACCCGATGAAGATGACGACAGAGAGAGACGGGAGGACATGGAGACGGACTCACAGTCCGAGTCCTTCAACAATGGTAAGCTCTGTGAAGCGTCGGAGGATGATGACGACGAAGATTTCGAGCTTCTGTGGAGGAAATACTTCAGGGACTTGGGGTTCGTGCTCGAAGACGACGACCACGACGTCGTTTTGTGGCTCTCAGTTTTGGGGTTAGTGTTCTGGTACAGCTTCTTCAGCCCCAGAAGCTCCTTCCAACGACTCGAACACCTCGGGGCTTTTGGAGAGAACAGGTACGGGTCCGTTCCTGAGATTTCCGTTCTCCGGCGAGACTTGGCCGAGTCCGGCGACCTGATCTCTGACGAAGTGGTTAGCTCGTTCAGTGAAGGTTTGACCGACGAGAGCAGCAGAGGCATCAGCTTCCCGTCGGAGAAGAGCTCGTCGGCCGGGAGCATGGCGACCGGATCCTCGAGCCTAAACTCGAAATCTCCAACCGGAGCTTCCGGATCTGGCTTCTCTGACGCGTAGTCGGCCACCGTAGAGGGCGGTTTGGGTCCGGCGAGCTTAGATGGGTCTTCCTCGCGGCTGAAAGAGACGCGAGGACTAAGCCAGCCGTAGGAAGGGAAGGTCACCGGAGGGCAGTCAAGGAAGTTATCCGGCGACATCCCGATGTTGTTGACGCACGCTGAAGCCATTTCCAAAAACGTAGTGCAGTATTTTGAACCTGAAAGCTCCAAGTCTCATCGGAATCACATTGACGGAAAATGCAGCAAGATCTCTAGAGAGAAAGAGAGAGAGATGGAGAGAGGGTTTTGTTAGCGCTTAGGGTTTGGGAGAAAGAAGCGTGTTGCATTAGTGTGCAGTGGTGTCATGCTTCAGGGTACGTATTTATATAACTCGGAACTCAGAGCCTGGCCCACTTGTCCCTTTCTCTCTCTCTTTCTCTCGATTCCTACTGCAACTTAATGAATAATTTAATTATATATTCATATTTTCTTTTCCAATTTATAGTTTTCTCTAATCTGTGTTATGAAAATATCCCAAGGTTTTGTCAAAAAAAGAAAAAATATCCCAAGGTTTTGAAAACTACAACGTGTTGGACGATTATAAGTTTAGCAATTCATTAGTGACTGATTTTTTCTTTTCAAAAAAATTTTATATTTAGCCTTTGGATTTTATTTAGATTTCTATTTATTAGCTTTCTAATTCCGACAATAAACTCATTAAATTTCCTAAGCTTAAATAGATCTTTTACTCAATCCATCCTCAAAATTAACGGTTTGTTATCTGACGTTTCAAATATCCATTAATAATGCCACGTAAATAGTGAATGGTGTAGGCTGATGAAGGAGGCTAAACTCAAGGCTACATGATAATTGATAGGCACCCGAAATTGGGTAATAATATGAAATGGGATTAACTCAACTATTAATTTAATCTAATCCTAATGAATTGGAATGTAATTCTAACTCAACCTTATCTTATCCTTATCACGGTATAAAAATACATGGAAGTGGCATCAAAAGTACTTGAGCAAAGAATCATTGTTCTCGACATAAGCTCATTTGAAATTTAATTGGGGCTCAATAAAATTATTGTTCTCCTAATTTAAGTATAAATTTTTAGATAAATACTTTCATTTATTTAAGAGTAATCAAAATAAAATTTATTTGCATACCTCAAAATGTTTAAGAAAGAGAGGAGTCTTAGTAAATCCATTCTAGACACTATGTTTCTTCACAGCAAAACTCTCAATTTATTAAAACAATATTTTTACAAAGTGTGTTGGTTGATATGTATAAGAGAAATTCTACCCTTTCTTAAATTTAAATGATGTATCTAAACACCTAAAAGAGACAAATGGCTCTGACAATTTTTATTGAGAGGCTTAAAAATCAGTGTTACCTTTTGAGTTTAAGAGCACAAAGTTTGTAATTTGCTTTTAAATTTTTTATTTAAAAAAAAAAAAACAGATTTTAAAATAGAAAATTTGTAACTTCAAGTCACTCCCAAGAGAGGTTAAGAAAAGGACAACTATAAGATTAAGTGACTCATGTGACTTTAAGAAGAGAAAGTTCATAAAATGACCAAAAAAAAAAAAACTATGATGTCTTATCATCAGACAAAATAAATTTATACCAAAGGCAATTGTTTTTCAAGGGTGGGCATTTGACCCTCCCCCTACCCTGGCTCCACCGTTGGAACAAGGTGCAACCATCCTGGAGAACCCACGAGCATATGTTCACACATCTCCACATCTACAATTGTAATTATGGCATCCTATATTCACACATCTCCACATCTATAATTGTAATTATGGCATCCTACATCATTTGAGTGTGAAGACTGAGATGTGTTTACATATATATACTTATTGAAAACAACGTATTTTAAAGTTGTGATAGTCATGATTTTATTAGAACTATGTAATTAAGTAAATTTATGTGATAGTAGTATTAGGACGGGTGATATTTTTGGAAGTCTGGTTAACTAAACTAGAGGAATTGCTAATAATCCTATAAAAATGTTTTAGTCCAATTTTGGGGGTATTACAAGTAGAGATACTTAACATTTCTCTTATTTTCACGTGTCATGTTTTTATTGGGTATAACGTGATAAAGTTACGAATTTTGTTAAATTACTTAGCCGAAATTGATTTCAGGGAGTAAACTGTTATTTTGGTCTACCTTGAGAACCTATAAATTATTTTTATACTATATGAAGTAATTTGTAATTTAGGTCAACTATATGGACCTATAAATTATTTTTTATATCATAAAAAGTAATTTGTAATTTAGGACAATTATCCCTAAATTACAAATTACTTTTCATGAACTAATTTTGCATTTATCCCTAATTAAAAATTAAGTGAATCCTTTTTCATTCTAGAAACCCATTATAACATCTCTTATTAATCAATTGACAACAAACTTACTTATAATTGGTTTTCCTCATTTGCAAAGCATCTATTTGTTGCGTATTGTACAAGTTTATGTGATAATGCCCACTTTAGATTTTTTTAAAAAAAAAATTAATTTTATTTATTTTTAAGTGGTGTCCATTCTAATGTTGAAAGCGTTTAGAAAATGACAAAATTTGCATTCACAATGAGGGAGTGGGGATCAAAGTTTTAGGGAGATGTGAGCAAATTTCAAGCTTTATTTTATCTTTGCTTTTAGCAACTCTCCTCAATTGAAATGTATGGCCTTTCCTTTTACTAAATTGGCTAAGGGACTTTTTCTTGTTAAACTAGTTTTGGTTGGTTAAATGCTTATGAAATAGGCAACTTGATATTTGACATATACGTAGTAGCTTTTTTTATGCTTGTAATCATTTTAATGAGTTATGTGAAAAATATTTATGGACTGAGACATATAAATAGTTTTTTTCCCGTTTTTACCTAAGAAAAAGATTTTTAAATGAAATATACAATTTATGACTAATGTTCATTTTAATTATGATTGAAGGTAATATTTGTGATTTTTCTGTCATCTTATAGTTGAAGTTGAACTACTTGTATGCATAATGATATTCACTTAAAGATAAATGAACTTTTAGTTAAATATGCATAATTTTTTTTGTACACTAAAACCAATGATTTTGAATGGTTATGTACCCATCTTTCGTGTGACTACTCATAATAAATTATTGGGTTTGATTCAATGTGGATAATGTTGTACATCGAAATGAATGATTTTGAGTGATTACGTACTCACCTATCGTGAAACTAACCATGATAAATTATTGGGTTTTATTGGATATTATTCAAAATAAATAAATAAATATATGCATGGTTATTATTTTGTGAATTGTTATACTAAGGTCCATATAAATAATTACTTTGCTCTATTGGTAAATTATTATTTGGTAGGTTGCTTGGGACGATGAAGAAAATGGTTAAATACTTTACACTTAGTTGCCTAGTCTCATCCTTTCGATGACAGGTTATTTCAAGTATTTGTATTTAATTATTTTACTTTATCATTCGTAAGAGTCTATTGTGTAGTGCGTACTCTAGCATATAATTTGACATAATATAGTGTATAAGAGTTCATACTATGTTACAAACTCTAGCATCAATTTGACATAAAAATAGTGTGTAAAAGTTCACTATATGTTACAGACTTTAGCATCAACAGTGCAATGTGTATTGCGAACTTTAACATATACGTAAGATAAAAATCTTACTATTAGGTGAATGAGGATATTTATGAGTGCATATTTATGAAATCCTCAATCCGTGGTGATCCTGACATGTTTTTTTGGAAAGACACATCCAGAATCAGGGTCCGGACATAAATTCCAGGGAGCATCCATTCCATGACATGTCCGGACATTCAGAATCAAGGTCCGGATAGCATTTCTAGAGAATGCCAATTTCATGGCCTGTCGGACACAAAACTTGAAGGTCTGGACATCAAAGACTTATGTTTTATGTATAACCCTAGTTGTGTCCAGACACATCTCTATCCTTGTCCGGACACCGCCGTTTTAAGAGTAATATGGTTTTCGATTTATAATAGGTTATTAGTTAGTATTATGTATGTATTCTGTGGTTGAATACAATGAGCTAAGAGAGAGATATAGATATACAGAATTGAATGTATGAATCTCTCTTAGAGTAAAAGTTATTGATCAACGACTTGAAGTCAATCGGAGTTCCGGTGAAGGAAAATCACTTAGAAGAATTGTGCCAGATGTTCTGAAAAGGGCTACTGCAGTAGAAGTCAAGCGGGTCACTTGACTTATGCAAGGAAGTGTCAAGTACAAAGGTTTTGTAAGTATGAACTTCTTGTAATTCTTATTCTTTTATAGTGAAGTGATTTTCTGGGTTTGGCTGCCCCGGAGAGGTTTTACATTTACAGAGTTCTCTAAATGGTTTCCTCTTCGTAACCAAATTTCTATGTCCTTGAAGTTTTGTTACATATCTGTTTTGGTTGATCATTGTTTGTTAGTTAGATCTATTACGTTTTCTATCAAGAAAACTCCTATTTACACTGAATAGGCGTTTATTGGAGTCTGTTAAGTTTTTTAATTGGTATCAGAGCAGGTTCACTTTGTAAGGATTTATTTCCTGAGTGTGATCCTAGACTCCGTATCAAATGTCTCATACTGTTGCTCCTAATTCTCTTCCTGTTTTTTACGGAACGAATTACTCTTTTTGAAAAATCCGTATGAGAGCATATTTTAAATCCATTAATGTTTGGCACATTATTGAATCTGGATGGACTCTTCTAGACACAGAAATAGCCCAATGGACAACGAAAGAAAAGAGTGCTGCTACTGCTAATGACAAGGCTTTAAATGCTATTTTCATATCTGTCTCAGATGAGGAATTTTCAAGAGTGTCTATATGTGAGATAGCTAAACAAGCTTGGGAGACTTTAGAAATAACTCATGAAGGAACTAAGGTTGTTAGAGCTTCAAAACTTTAAATGCTTGTTTCTCAATTTGAAGCTATTAGAATGTTGGAAGATGAAACTTTTGATGAATTCTACTCAAAGCTTAGTGTCATTAGAAACTCTACTATCAACTTAGGAAAGAAAATGGATGATGCTAAAGTTGTAAAGAAAATTTTGAGGTCTTTATCTGAAAGGTTTATACCTCAAGTTGCAACTATTCAACAAAGTAATGATTTGGATACAATGAGAGTAGAAGAACTTGTAGGTTCTCTTCAAACTTTTGAACAAATTCTACCCAAACACCAGAAAACCAAAAATATTGCTCTTAAAGCAAAAAATATTAAGGTCAACTCGTGTGGTTCATCTGGTGAGGATAATGGGGATGATGAAGAAATTGCCATGTTTGCCAAAAAATTTAGAAAGTTTTTCAGACCAGTGAATGGAAACTTTAGAAATAGAAACTCAAAAGTTCCTGTGAAATCTAAAGGTAACTCAAGGGAAAAAGTTGAGACTAGTCAGAGGGATAAGTTGTCTAATGAATGCAAGTGTCATGAATGTGGTGGTCGGGGCCATATCCGGATTGGATGTTCAAATATGAAAAAATCCAAAGGTAAAGGTAAGGCCTTCAATGTCACTCAAAGTGATGAGTCTGATGATGAAAATTCTGAAGAGGAAGTTGAAAGAGAGGTGAATTATCTTGCTTTTACTGCTTTTTATGATAATGATTATGAGAAAATTGACTCACCTCATATGCTAAACAATTCAGAAAAAAAATCTGATGAAAAAGAATTTGATGATGAGGTGGACTTGCAAATTGCTTATAATGACTTGTTTGTGGAGTGTGATAAGTTGAACAAGCAGAATAGAAAAAATTTAAAAAGTCTTAGGGAATCTGAACTTGAGAAAGAAAAGTTAATGAACTCTTTGAATGAATGTCTTGTTATCCGAAATAACTTGATTTCTGAAAATCACATGCGTATTGCTAAAGTTAAATCTCTGGAAAAGGATTTGAATGATTCCAATAATCATTTAAAGAAATTTTCTAGTGATAAATTGAATCAAATGCTGGGAAATCAAAAACATTCGTATGATAGGACTGGATTGGGTTTTAACAAGTTTGCTACTTCATCATCTTCACATGTTGTTTCCACTTCTAAGATTATGTTTGTGAAACAAAAATGGAAGATGTGATGATTGAAAACTCATGTTTGCCAAAAGATATCTCTGAAGAGGTGATCAAGAAGAGTAAGTCAAAATTCAAGGTTCCAGTAAGGACAAAACTTAAATTCTAAGTTCATTCCTACTTGTTATCATTGTGGTGTCAAGGGTCATACTCACTTAAATTGTTTTCAAATTAGAGCTAAATATCCATGGTCTCAGCAGAACTTTCCTAGAAAAGATGAACCTGGAATTGGGAATCAACTAAAGGTTTTAACTGCCCAAGTGAAACTCATTAGTGATAAGCTAGCTGAGTTGTCTAATTTTGCTGATATTCAAGATGTGTCTAATTTGACTAATAACCATGTGAAAGCTTTTAAAAAAGAACAAGTTTGGGTGAAAAAGAAAGATCATTTGTGCTTAGTTGCTCATATTACCTTAAGTATGTTTAACTCGTGGTTGTGGTATCTGGATAGTGGGTGTTCCAAGCATATGACAGGTGACAAGTCTCTTTTCAAAGAACTTATTGAAGGCAGAGGAGGTGGCAACATCACGTATGGAGATGGCAATAAATCGAAAGTGATTGGTCAAGGAATAGTAGAAATTCCCGGTACTCCTACTCCTCAAGAAGTGTGGTATGTTGAAGGCCTCAAGGCAAATCTTCTGAGTATTAGCCAATTCTGTGATATTGATTTGGTGGTTCAGTTTTCAACGAACGAATGTAACATATTAGATTCTTATGGAAAATGGTTGATGGGAGGAGATTGCACTGCTGACAACTGCTATTGTCTTTCCACAAACCCTCAAATAAATTGCAGCAAGGCAACCTTGGACACTGGAGAACTGTGGCATCAACGTTTAGGGCATCTGAATTTTCATGATTTAGTTAAAGTCTAAAAAATGGAAGCTATAGTTGGTTTACCCAAGATTCATCAGGTTGATAAAGGAAAGTGTGGACCATGTCAATTGGGAAAGCAAACTAGAACTTCACACAAGAAGACTACTGGAATTAACACCTTAGACACATAAAGCTTCTTCATGTGGATCTCATGGGGCCTACAAGGACAGCCGGCTTAGGAGGCAAGAGGTATATTTTGGTGGTGATGGATGATTTTTCCTGATATACCTAGGTTATTTTGTTGAGAGAGAAATCAGAGGCATTTGATCAAGCTCAGATCTTGTTTACGAAGATTCAAAATGAATAAGATTGTCTCATCCAACAAATCTGTAGTGATCATGGCAAAGAATTTGAGAATTCTAGTGTTGAATAGTTTTGTGCTCAACATGGTATACAACAAGAATTCTCATCTCCTATAACTCCTCAACAAAATGGAGTGGTTGAGCCAAAAAATTGAGTTATTCATGAAATGGCT
Source organism: Carpinus viminea (assembly GCA_013348765.1). NCBI lineage: Eukaryota > Viridiplantae > Streptophyta > Magnoliopsida > Fagales > Betulaceae > Carpinus > Carpinus viminea. The sequence goes on along the minus strand of CP054672.1, from coordinate 32,153,367 downwards.
AGAGTCATGATCCATGCTAAGAATATGGCTCAACATTTTTGGGGAGAAGCAGTTCATACGGCATGTCATATTATCAATCGAGTTTTTCTCCGACTGGGAACAACCAAGACACCATATGAACTATGGCGAGGCAAGAAGCCCACAGTTAAGTATTTTTGGGTGTTTGGAAGTACATGCTACATTCTCTGTGACAGGGAGAACTTAGGGAAGTTTGATGCAAAGAGTGATGTTGGTATTTTTCTTGGCTATTCCACTACAAGTAGAGCTAGTCGGGTGTATAACTTAAGAACCAAGACAATGATGGAATTGATCAATGTTGTCATTGATGATGAAACTACTATTGAAAATCTTGAGGATGAGGTACCTTATGTTGAGAGGGAGCAAGCTGGCCTGTCTGATATGATTCATGCACCCCATAGTCTGAATGTGTCTACAACTAGTTCAACATTATCACCTGATGCAGAAGATGAAATCATGTCTAGTTCACTAGCTGTAGAAGATGAACTCATCCCTATGTCTCATGCTCCTCACATGATATCCCATGTGCCATCATCTAGAGTTAAGCTCAATCATCCTAAAGAAGATATGCTGGGAAATGTTGATGAAGGTCTACGACTATGAAACATGGTGGTTAATCAAGTATCTCATTCCAGTTATCTTTCTCAGCTTGAGCCAAAGAAAGTTACTGAGGCGTTAGAGGATGTGAGTTGGGTTGCTACTATGCAGGATGAACTAAATCAATTTGTTCGAAATGATGTGTGGACGTTAGTTCCAAAACCAAAAGGTCATAATATTATCAGGACTAAATGGATATTTAAAAATAAGTCCAATGAGCATGGTACTGTGGTACAAAACAAGGCTCGATTGGTAGCTCAAGGTTACACTCAAGTAGAAGGAATAGACTTTGATGAGACCTTTGCACCAGTAGCTAGACTAGAATCGATCCGAATTTTGTTGAGTATATCATGTCATCTCAAGCTAAAATTGTATCAGATGGATGTTAAAAGTGCTTTCCTCAATGGCTTTCTTCTAGAAGAAGTGTATGTCGCACAGCTTAAGGGATTTCAGGATCCTCAATATTCGGAACATGTTTACAAGCTGAAGAAGGCCCTTTATGGATTGAAACAAGCTCCAAGGGCATGGTATGAGCGTCTGACGACATATCTTCTTGCACATGGGTTCATTCGAAGGCAAGCTGACTGTACTTTATTCATCCGTGGGAAGGACAGTCACAAACTCATTGCCCAGATTTATGTTGATAATATTATTTTTGGCTCTACGATCGACTCCCATGCTCATGAATTCTCTGAAGAGATGAAACAAGAGTTTGAAATGAGTATGATTGGTGAACTGACATATTTCTTAGGCTTTCAAGTTCAGCAATCCATCCAAGGAATTTTTGTCTCTCAACCAAAGTATGCCAAAGATCCTGTGAAAAGGTTTGGTTTGGATGGAAAAAGTCATGTTTGCACACTTATGAGTACAAGTGTTAAGCTGCATGTGGATGTGGCTGGAAAACTTGTTAACCAATCTTTGTACCGAAGCATGATAGGTTGTCTTCTCTATCTTACAGCTAGTCGGCCTGAAATATCTTTTAGTGTGGGTGTCTGTGCTCGATTTCAAGCAAATCCCAATGAATCTCATTTGATTGCTGTCAAACGGATCCTCAAGTATGTAAATAGCACTGTAAATTTTGGTATTTCTTTTTCTACAAACACAAATCTTGAACTTGCAGGGTATTTTGATGTTGACTGGGTCGGAAATGCGAATGATCAAAAGAGTACATCTGGCGAGTGTTTTTATGTGGGTACAAACTTGGTTGCATGGATGAGTAAGAAACAAAATTACATCTCCCTTTCCATTGCTGAGGTCGAATATATTTCTGGGGGAGTTACACACAGCTAATCTAGATGAAACAACTTCTTGCTGATTATGGATTTTCTCAAGGGAAGATGATTGTCTACTGTGACAATACTAGTGCTATCAATATCTCAAAGAATCATGTTCAACATTCACGCACGAAGCATATTGAAATTTGTCATCACTTCATTCGTGACTTGGTGGAGACCCAGGTGTTATCTCTTGAATTTACGCCTACTGAACATCAATTAGCTGACCTGTTTATTAAACCCCTAGATGGATCTCGGTTTGAGTATCTCAAGAATGCTATTGGTGTATGTGATCTATCTTGATCAGTTGCATAACATCCTAGAATTCGTGTCTATTTCTTTACTCTTTGGTATTCTAGGGCGTCGGTTTAGTTTTTTTATTTTTTATTTTTTTGTGGTTTATCTTTTTTTTATATATATATATTTTGTTTTGTGATAGTGTTCAATGTCTCATGTGTTGTCCTCAAATGTCTATCTTGCATGTGTGTGTGGGGTCAACATTTGTTCCATGTGCATTAGATGGTTCATGTGTGTACGATTTACATTGGTCTTCTGAATGTAGTTGAGGGAGTAAGAGTCATGCTTCTCATGATGGAATTTATGCACTCTAAGCTCCCATTAAATTTGTGTTTTTGTTATGTTTTGGAAATTCTAATAGGTCATTTTTTTGTTAAAGGAGATAGCCAATGTCTGGTCAATCAACTTGACCAACTCGTGAGTTGAACCTAGCTCTTAAACATTCTGACACTTTTTCCTAATTGCTTAAAAAAAAAGGAAGGAGAATTCTATATGCTAAAAGCATATCAAGTGATCAATGATTTTTTGTTTACTTCAATATGTCCCTATAGAAAGAATCAGTGACCAAATAATTGCAGAAACAAATGGTTACTAAAGGACATGGCGAAAAGTGAATGATTTGTCTCAGGGGGAGTGTATTGGATGAGGGAGTTTAGGCCCTTGCATTAAGGTTTGATTGTTGATTGATTTAGATGTTTGATTTTTTCGATACAAGGTATGTGTCTTTATTTTTCTTTCAACTGATAAAATCATTTTTTAATGGGAGTTCCACACACTGAGGTCTTCTTGTCGTCAGAGCTGCATTTGTGGATCATGGTGCGTCTTACATGAGTTGAACCTCTGGCGTGTGTGTAATCTTGTTGATTACTTCGAAGTTGTTAAGGTGTTCATAAGGACGTACATGGGGTGTTGGATCTCCATGCAAGTCTATTTTCTTTGTTGTTCTTGTTTTTTTTTTTTTTTTGGTTTTTAGTTCATGGAGGCGACTATGGCATGTCTGGACACTCTATTTACATGTCTGGACACGTGGTTTTCTGGTATTTTTCCGCCTTCGCAGTGTTATTTTTTTAAAAAAACTTCAAAGTTTGTTTTTTGTTTTTTTTTTTCTTCTCTTGCTATTCCGTCGATGACTCCTCCTCTCCTCAATTTGGTGTTTGTTATCTTGTTGATTGTTGGGTGTTTCTTGCTCTTAGCAAGTGCTTCTTTCTTCTTCAAGGTATTTTTTTTCAAGCCATTCTCTTTTATCTTGTCTTAGGTTTTCAAGGTTGGGTTTGTTTTTTATTATTTTTTTATTTTTGTTCGAATTTGGTTGTTGGATTTGGTTGTTCAAATGAGTTGTGTTGATTGGGATTTGCTTTTGCTAATGTGTGCAATGTATTTAGGCATAAGTTTTAGTTTCCATGAATTTGCTTTCCATGTCTCATTTCATATGCCTATCACATGTTCGATAAAATGCCTATATGAAGTTGTGTGCATTTCTTTGTCAATTCTCCTCTTGCAATGCTTCATTTGTGTTAAGTTATTCCTTTAGGTATTGGTTTTTGGAGCATGTGTGCTTATTTGCTCATTACTTTTTGTGCTTGTTCACATGTTTTATTTTCAAATTTTCCATGTGTTTGTCATACTATCTAAGTAACAAATGGTTGTGGAGGCATTTAATTTTGTTTCACTGAGATTGATGACCATTCTTGAGTGGATATGTGGTATGTTCTTTGATGAGTGCAGACAATGGAGATTTCAGCTTCCGGTTCCACAGTTAGGCGGAAGCGCACTCGAGAAGAAAAGGCTATTTTGCAAAACAAAATTCTGACTTGCAACATTGTGACTGAGCGTGGAGTGGTGCAGTCTGATCTTATGGTTGAACCTTTCAGGCTCATTAATGACATCTTCTGTGAAAATCATTGGATATCTTTATTCTCTCCTGTGGATGCCTATCCTCAGTTAATTTGGGAATTTTATTACAATATTAAGAGTATTAAAAAGACTCTTGAATTATCATTCAAGACCAAGGTGTTAGGGAAACCTCTTACTATCAACGCTGCGTTGATAAGTGAAGTCACGGGGATCCCTTTAACAAATGGAAATGCCGCTCCTTTTCTACACACCAAGCCGTAACCATCTAAAGCTGATATTATGGCGGTTCTAAATCCTGGTGGGGAGTTTGAATGGGACAACAAGAAGTCCAAAATCCCTATTGGACATGTACGTGCTCTAGAGCGGCTTTTGACTCGGATTGTTCTGCAAAATATATGGCCTATTTCTCAAAATAGTCATATGCTTCTTGACCGAGCTATTTTCATTTATGGCATCATTAGGCGTGTTCCTTTTTGCTTATGTTCTCATTTTTTGCTGACAATGCTTGAGCTTTACAATGAGCACTCTATTGCCTTACCTTATGGAGGTCTCATCACTAAGATTTTGAAAGCTACATTGCCTAACATTCCTGCAAATGAACATGTTGACATTCCTAAAAGATCTTTTGGTAAAGGAATGGTGATGAAATCAAATGCTCAGCTTCAGAGGGTTCAAGCACCAGGCGATCACCTCCAATCATTCCCGATTCACAAGTTGCATCTTCTTCGAGGTCCTCACGTTCTGATGTGTCAACTCAGTTGAATGAAATTACTGGGTTACTACGATCTCAAGGACGTGGTATTACCACTCTTAACGATCGGCTTGGGGTCATAGAGAAGGATGTCAGGCAGGTCAAGGCTGCTCTTCTCCACATTCTTCCTGAAGACCAACAGGATTTGAGTCCGTGATTTGTGTGTTTCTCTCAATTACATCTACTTTTGCTTAAGGTTTTTTTTTTTTTTTTTTTGTGTTTGTGTTCTATTTGAACTTTGGTTGTTCAGTGACTTTTATCATGTGGTGACTTTTGGTCTTCTGAGACAAAAATGGGGAGTTTGATTGTATTTCATTATCATGTATGTTTTTGTTTTTTTTGTCCCCGAATGGCCAAAATGGGGAGTTTGTTAGTTTATCATTTTGGCTCATTCGGTGAGGATTGTTTATGATGAAATTGAGCACCCTGTCCGGACAGCCAGAAGTCGTGTCTGGACAGACTTTCCAGAGAGTGCATGATGTCGTTTTTATTGAAGGCTTGTCTGGACATCCAGAATCAGGGTCCGGACATAAATTCCAGGGAGCATCCATTCCATGACCTGTCTAGACATTGAGAATCAAGGTCCGGACAGCATTTCCAGAGAATGCCAATTTCATGGCCTATCTGGACACAGAACTTGAAGGTCCAAACATCAAAGACTTCTGTTTTATGTATAACCTTAGTTGTGTCCGGACACATCTCTATCCATGTCCAGACACCGTCGTTTTAAGAGTAATATAGTTTTTGATTTATACTAGGTTATTTGTTAGTATTATGTATGCATTTTGTGGTTGAATACAGTGAGCTAAGAAAGAGATATAGATATACAAAATTGAACGTATGAATCTCTCTTAGAGTAAAAGTTATTGATCAACGACTTGAAGTCAATCAGAATTTCGATTAAGGAAAATCACTTAGAAGAATTGTGCCAGATGTTCTGAAAAGGGCTACTGCGGTAGAAGTCAAGCGGGTCACTTGACTTATGCAAGGAAGTGTCAAGTACGAAGGTTTTGTAAGTATGAACTTCTTATAATTCTTATTCTTTTATAGTGAAGTGATTTTCTGGGTTTGGCTGCCCCGGAGAGGTTTTACATTTAGAGAGTTCTCTAAATGGTTTCCTCTTCGTAACCAAATTTCTGTGTCCTAGAAGTTTTGTTACATATCTGTTTTGGTTGATCATTGTTTGTTAGTCAAATCTATTACGCTTCCTGTCAAGAAAACTCTTATTTACATTGAATAGGTGTTTATTGGAGTCCGTTAAGTTTTTCAATATGATTATATTGTTGGTGTACTTGGGAAATACTTGAGTCACTAGAAAGCTGCAAAAAAATACTAAAATACTTGCGGGGGTGCTAGAGACTTTGTGCCAACATAACGGTAATCCATATTCTTGATGTAGTTGGATATTGTGATGCCAATTATTTTGGTTATCTAGGTAATATATTTGTGATGGTAGGAAGAACTATTATGTGGAAAAAGTATCCTATAAACACTTATAACTTTCTCAACTATTGAGACATACATAATGTGTAGCTTATTATGAGGCTATGTGTCAGGATACATAACTACAAAATTTTATCTCAAGGCTAGGTATTCTAGATGCCATTGTAATGCCGTTAGAGATATTTTGAGTTATGTCTGCGGCAATTTTATTTCTCTCGGAATACTAGGAACTCCTCATGATACAAGCATATTGACATAAAAGTATTTATTTATTGAGAGAAAGTTGAATCTCACATTTGAGTTATGCATACTCTCACATAACATATGTTGGCGGATCCACTGACCAAGGGTATTTGGCTCCTATAGTGTGTTAGGAGCATGCAACGCATATGAGGTTGTTAGAGTCGTTTGTTATAATAAGTTAGTGGGAGTTATGTACCCTGTATATATCGTGAATATTTTTGTGTTTCCATATATATTGTTTTGTGCATTTGCGTTAACTATGACATTGATATTGTGATAAGAGATATTGTGTGCGAGTCTCAGTGCGACATTGTGTATTAGTCTCAGTGGGTTTCATTTGAAAATATAGTGATCACTATTTGTGTTATTTGTGTCTTATACTTGCATTCTATTTTCCTTGGTCACGTGATTGTAAGTACTTGTTATATGTTATACATCATATCGATGTATTATAACTTGTTACATGCAAACATATTTTGATCAGGTTGTGTGTTTATAATGATTATTTTTGTTTATCTTGTGGTTAAATGACTTACGCTATCAAAGTGTAGGAGATTGTTGTATTTATTACTTTTGGGCGGACTAACATAATCATTTGTTTTGTTTTGTGCCAATAATGGGATAAGCCAATTTTGTGGACACATTAGGAAGCTATTTACTCTCACCTATATATAAGTGAACTTTGCCCATTAGGCTTCACTACGTCACTATGCGAAAATTAGGGTTGAGAGTAATAATGTTTCTTTACACACACAAAACAAAGTTTTCTTTTATATGTTTGTGTATCTATAGGAGATTTGAGAGTTAGATATTGGTCAAAGTTTGTCTCTTGATTAATGGAGGTGTGTGATTCTCATCCTTGGTATATACATATTATGTAGAAAGAACAGATCTTTTATTAAAATATTCTAAAAGGTGGTTCGTCCTAGAGGGCGTGTTGTGGTTCTTCAGCCATGTACAATGGCTATGGGCTCGGTGATTACGGTTCTTGTGGGCTAGCAACTTATGGTCGTGAGCCAGCATTGCACGATGCTTTCTATCTACGATTAATCGTTGCCTAAAACTCGGCGGTATATGGTGGTTCGTGACTTAGTGTCTATTGGATGGTTGATTCGTTGAATTGTCTAGTTGATTTTGGAGATTTTAAGGATGAAGGGGAGGGTGGAGATAGAGGAAAATTTTCAGGGCGAAATTTCGTTGGGTGTAGAATAGAAGAGAGCGATAGTTTTGAAATGATTTTAAATCTTTGATTTTTTTTTTAATTTTTTAATTTATTATTATTATTAAAAAGGTCTCCACTAGATACACCATTACTTAACGCTTCATTTTTAATTTTAATTTTAAAAAATAGATGTGTTGATTTTGTAACTATAGATTGCTTTAAACAAATCCTAACCATCGACCGGCTCATTTCCAATTGAAATAAATTGGAGTGGATCCAAAGCCTTAAGTCCAATATTAATTGGGGGAGTACTAAAATGTGGGTTTGCTCTTTTTTATTTTTAGGGGAAATTAGCTTTTCCCCTCACGAATTACCACTATTTTTTTCATTTGCCCTCTATGAATTATCAATTTTACATTGCACCCCCTTATGAACTGTTATTTCGTTATCAAAGATTCTATACTGTCAGTCAAAGACGTTAAGTTGAACGGTCAACTGTATTGTTCGTGATACTATTTACGGTACTGTTCATGCTCACCGTCATGTTTTATGTCTTTAACTAACGGTATGAGATCGTTGGTAATGAAATGATAATTTATGAGAATGTAACGTAAAATTGGTAGTTCATAGAAGCAAATGGAGGGAAAGAAAAGCTAATCTCCCCTTATTTTTCATTTTCGTTATGGATGACCTTATACCTGAGAACGTGACATTGATATTGAACGTGGCACGTGATAACACATGGTATAAGTTGATTCGTACGCAGTCGTATCGACTTCTCTGTAGTTGCTGTCAATGGCCGGGACTTGCACGTACTCGTGCGACACTGCTACACAGACCCTCCGATGGATCAACGCCATCGTCGACTTCCTCAGGCCCCATGCCTTCTTGATGAACGCTCACGTCGTCAATTTCTTCACGGTACCAAATTTTCCTTTTTTTCATTTTCTCGGCAACCAAAGGGGGAGTCATTACCTATTTCCTATCTATCTAACTCTCTCGTAATAATTGTAACGATAATGATGATGTTTTCAGGATAAATTATGGGAAGCGGTTGATAAGGAATGGATGGATTGCCTGCGTAAGGAACCTGTTGAAAATCTTCTCCTCATTCCTTCTGGAGTGGTCCAGGTTTGCCCTTCTCAGTCGCTATTTTGCTTTTTTATTTTAATTATGTGGCTTTCATAGAAATTAAACCATTGCCTATGGCACCCATGGCGAAGCTAAGATTTTTATCTTGGCCCTAGGGGACGGGATATAATTCTAAAATAAAATCTAATTTTTTTTTCCTAATAATTGGCTGATGGCTAAATCTTTTAATTTCTTACACAAGCATTTTTTTGTTAATAGCATTATACATGTAAAAAAATAATAATAATCTTACTCCATCAATACATACAAAAATGCATCTAGTCAACTTCAAAGTATTGAAGTACAAAAGAAAGGGAAAAAAGAAACTTGATGCTCCTTTAAATAAAAATTCTTGGGTTATCGTATCTGTATTGGACCTTTGAACAACTTCCTTCTCAACATAGATAACCAAATGATCTATAAGTCATTCTCCATTTTCTTTCAAAGTATTTTTTAAACATATTTTTTAGTGGAAAATGCTAGCATAGTGGCTACCATTAAAATCAAAAGAGTCAAGCTTATGTGAATCAACATATCAACCAGATAATAAAGTTTATTTTTTCCTATTTGTACTAATGCTTGAAATATGACAGAAATTGTGGACAAGTTTTGTAGATATGGATAGTGTGGTACATCCTGCTCATAGTGTTGCAATAGAAATCTTATTCAACTTTTTGTTGTAAAATCTTGAGGATAAAATATCTCTACAAGACTGCAGACATGCCAATTTTGATTGATTTAGAAGCATATCTAGTATCCAAAAAAGAACCAAGTAATGATACTTCACTGTTACCTATTCTTGTTGGTGACGAGACTGTTTATCAAATATTTATGTAAAGAATTTTCAACTTTGTGGCATTCACAAAATGTTCTCACATTCTCAAATAATGCATTCCAACCACATTGTTTCAAATTTTGGTAAATTATTTTGTACTCAAGATTAATAGTATTCAAAATGTCTTGAGATTTATGTTGCAAAAATTGGCAAAAAATGTTATTGCATCATAAAACAAGGAAGTATCCTTGTGTTGAGTGGTTCCTTAATCAGTAATGTTTTTAAGAACTGATCAAGTTGCACCAAATATTCTTATAAAACTACAAACTAATTGAAAATGAGATCCCCACCAGGTATCTCTAGCTTGTTGTAATTCCTATTCTATTAAGCCATATCTTGGTTTCAAGTTCATCAACAACAACCAAGTGGGCAATTTTAGTTGCTAGAACAACATTGTAATTCATCATTAAGTTTATAGGAAGTGCCAATGATATTAACAATGGAAGTCAACTTTGAGAAAAATTGATGAATAAGAATAACTTCCCTTGATGCTGCAATTAAAGTTAATTATACCCTATGAGCCAAACAATGTGCATACTATGCTAGGGAAAATCATGGAAAACTAATTCTCACAAACCATTCCACTCATCATGCATAATGACTCTCAATGCTACATAATATGAACATGTCTCAAATGTTAATCATTGAACAGTATCTATCAAGGCCTTAAGTCAAAATTAATTAATCAAGACTTGTTTAGTTTGTTACTATATCATTTTGTCAATATGTTTTTTGGTAAGTAATTCAATCTTATCGAAACGCACAAAGGGCTCAATCTAAGTACACTTGAAATATACAAGATAGACCCTCTAATTAGGGAGAAGTAGACTGCAACACTCCAGTCCCATATTAGGAGGAGATGAGTAGCCCACATAGAGTGGGTAATTCATAAGAGATGCTTATGGGTGCTAAGTCCCATATTGTTTACTTATTAGGTGACATTGAGCTTTATAAGTGGTTCTAGGGAAGCTTCAAATTGAATAGTCTTTTTGAAGTGATAGTGCAGATGCGGCTGACGCTTTTCCTTGGGTTGTTAATAATGATATCAAAGTCAATTAGCAACGCTATGTGATACTCTCAGCATTACATGACGTGACATTGATGAGGATATCAGGGCTTAAAAGGGGGGGGAGTTTGTAGCACCCCAATCGCATATTGGGAAGAGATGAGTAGTTTACAAGAGATGCTCATGGGTACTAAGGGCCTGTTTGGAATTGTGCTTGAGAAATAAAGCTTTTAAGTAAAAAAACGCTTTTGGGCAAAACCTTCATTTTTAAGCTTTTGCCAAAAGTGCGTTTTGACCATTTTTAGGCTTTTTGACCTTCAAAAGAGCTTGGAATTTTTTTTTTACAAAATGGGATTTTTTTTTTTTTAATTTTTTTAATTTTAAAAATGAGCTTTGAGTGTGTTAAACGCACTTTTCAGGTCCACAAATGCAATCCCAAATAGGCCCTAAGTCCCACATTGCTTACTTACTAGGTGGAACTGGGCTTTATAAGTGATTATAAAGAAGTTTCAAATTGACTAGTCCTTTTGGGGTAATAGTGCAGATGTGGTTGGTGCTTTTCCCTAAATCGTTAGTTAGACGAACATAAATTTAGAAATTCTAGAAAATTAGAAAAGCGAGAACTGTTGTGTTGTAAGTCACCATTCAAATATGAAGAAGTTTGAACATAATAGATTTTAACTCTTGGCGCCACACTCTCACAATCTTTGAAGTTCCAAGCACCACTTCTCTCTAAATACGCCATATTAAGCATAAAGAAGCCATCCTCTAGATTTCTATATTGCATCGACTTCCAAACTAACCTCTCTTGCCAGCCAACAACTCCTTTGCCCTTAGAGGCATGACCCACTATAACACGAAAAGATGAAAAATCAATACCCACAGATCTCTAGCCACATCATAGTGGAACATGATCTATGGTCTCCCCGCTCTTCTTACATATGTAACACCAATCCATCACTATGATGTGTCTTTTTCACATGTTAATTTTTTATTTTTTCATAAATATTGCATATCATTAAAGAGTACATAGGATGTATACAAAGAAAGTCTTCCTTACATGCTAAAAGAAGAACAAAAATCCACAAATTCAGAACAATTAGAAATGGAGAGATATTATACGCCATAGTCCAACTAACTTGAGCTCTTCCTTTGTCTTCTCATGATCTTTAAATCATCTAGCATTCCAAAAGGATATTTTTCTTCCCGTCTACATTGCCAAACACATCCTTATTTCATCTTCTTAAATCAGCTTTCAAAGCCTTGAGCTTGGGAGCTAAGATGATGCGCCGAGAGCCCTGGAAATGAGAAGATTCCTACCATTGTTTCACTTTGTCCCTTAAATCCTCAGACTTTAGCCACATATTTTCAAATTTGAAGTACCTACTACCTCTTTGAAAGTCTCCATAGTCAAGGAGGATGAGAAATGATCAGAGCAAAATCTAGGAAGCCTCCTCCTGGATGCATAAGGAAACTGAGTTTCCCAGGTTGAAGAGACAAGAAATTTATCAACTCCGGACCAAGAAGGTGATTCCTGATTATTCAACCAAGTAAAATTTCCGCCAACAAGAGGAAGGTCCATCAAGCCTCGATAAAAAGTGAAGTCAGAGAACTTCACCATAGTTGAGCATAAACGAACTTCACTTGATCATTTGTTGGGGAGCTGGGTAACTTTAAAATCACCCCCAATATAGCAAGGCAGGTTCCACCAATTGAGCATACTAGTTAGCTTATCCCAAATAAGCCTTTTATCATCTTCTAGACTGCATCAAGCTGAAACCTATCCCCTGGCACTCTCTAATAGGTAAAGAGATCTACCACCCTCCTAGGCATAACCCAAGCCAGCCCTACACTGCTGAAGATAGTATTCCAAAGAACACCTGTACTCTCACAATGAAGTAGAAGATGATCCACTGACTCTATTCTTCTTACATGTGCAACACCACTCAATCACAATGGTCTGTCATTTCCTTGATTGTCCATGGTGAGGATCTTTTCTAAAGTTGCTAACCAGGCAAAGAAAACCATTAAATTTATCTTTATTCTGCCAAATACTCCTTGGGAAATGAGTATTATCAAGGGGAACAAGAACAATGTAGTAAGATCAAACATGAAACAACCCTCTCTTGAAAGGAACCCAACAAAGTCTATCTTCACTACCCCGTCTCACTCTAACAGAATACAACAAAGTGAAGAATGAGGTAAGGAGATCCATTTCACAATCGTGAGCCGCTTTTAGAAAATTAATATTCCATTGACGAGAGGCATTAGAAAGCTTCATGGTTTGCCATTGCAACATCCTTAAAACAAGCAATGCTAAACAAGTCCGATAAAGCTATCTTGAGGACTTGATCCCCACACCATACATCATGCTAGAATCAAATTTAGAGCCATCACCCACCTCAAATCTAGTATGGCTAGAAAGCTCTCCCCAACTCCTAATATTCTTTCAAAGCCCCAACCAATACAACCCATGGACCTCATTGAATACCACCCACCACAAGCACCACCATTATTAGAATCCATAACCACCCTCCATAAGGCCTTTCTTCTGAAAATAGGCGTATAGCGCCAAAGTCACTTCCCCAAAAGAGTCTAGTTGAACACAAGTAAATTTTGAAATCTCAACCCTCCATTAGAGATTGATGAAGCCCAGGGCTCTTCTGCGGGTTTAGGGAAGGGATTCTTTTGTGGGCGGTTTGTTGTAGTTCCGTTCCTTTGGGTTTCTGCGAAGTGGCTTGTTCTTTTTTTCTTTTTTCTTTTTTTGTCGTCTTTTTTTTGTTCTGATTTTTCTTTTTTGGTGTTCCTTTTGTATACTCCCTGTCTACTTGAGGACGTCTTACGCATTTTAATGAGATTTGCTTGATTACTAGTTAAAAAATAAAGAATAAAAAATTCACACTTAGTCCAGCTAACTAAGTGAAATTTGAACTCTTTACCCATACCACCCTCACAAAAAATCTCTCAGCAACTTCTTTAAGTGATTGGCCTCATGGACACAAAGTAGGTAGGAAGATTAGATAAAGCGCTTTTAATCAATGTAACTCTCCCACCCTTTGATAAGAACATCCTCATCCATCCAGCCAAACAACACTCTACCTTCTCAATAATGTCTTCCCAAATTGATTTGGTTTTAAACAAAGCCCTCAAGGGAAGAACTAGGTACTTCATAGGCAGAGAAGATACCCTCAAGCCCAAAACACTAGCCAGACCTTGAACATTCATTACGTTGCCAATTAGGACTAACTCTGATTTAGCTAGATTAATCCTCAAACCAGAGACCGCTACAAAGCATAAAAACAAACAACACAAATTGTGAAGATGATATGGATTTGCCTAGCTAAATATCAAGGTGTCATCTGCAAACAAAAGGTGAGAAATATTGATAGCACCACCACTCGTTGACCCCACCATGAAGTCTGATAAAAGACCTCTATCCACTAAAGTAGAAATTATTTTAGTTAACGTCTCCATAACAATAACAAATAGAGAAAGGAGAGAATGAATCTCCCTGTCTAAGGCCATGAGTGCTACTAAAGAAACCTGATGGAGTGCCATTCACTTAGATTGAAAATTGCACAAAGGAGATACTTTTCCTGAAACTACAACTCCTAAACATATACAAAAGGAAGTCCCAAATCAAGCATTGGCTGATTTTTTTATATTTTATAACCAGAATGTTATATTTGGGTTGGAATACTAAGGGTTGCTAGGTTAGTATTTTTTTTTTTGGCTGGGGGGATGGGGGCATGGCCCCTGTTCCCCCTAGCTTCGCCATTGATGGCATTGATTCCAATTAGTATCTCTTTATAAGTCTACTCTTGTCGCATGCACTTTTAACTGACTTTAATGATAGGAATTAATGCATTCCATGGTCTTGACAATTTGTTTTCCAATCAATAACCTGTGTCAGCATGATAGTTTCATGCATTCTCTTAATTGTCTTTGATGGTAGGATCACTGGCCTGCTTAACTGAAGGACTTTGTGCTAACTTTGAGGTCTCTTGTTTTTCCAAGAGCCATTGATTCCAATTAGTATCTCTTTATAAGTCTAATCTTGTTGCATGCACTTTTAACTGACTTTAATGATTGGAATTAATGCATTCCATGATCTTGACAATTTGTTTTCCAATCAATAGCCTGTGTTAGTATGATTGTTTCATGCATTCTCTTAATTGTCTTTGATGGTAGGATCACTGGCCTGCTTCACTGAAGGACTTTGTGCTAACTTTGAGGTCTCTTGTTTTTCCAAGAGAGCAGGCGGACTTAAAAAGAGTATGCTGTTTTTAACCTGACGTTGTCATTGAAGATTTTGTAAAATTATATATCCAATGTTCTATTTATTGCATTGCTTGCGGATTTATAATATGGCAGATTGGGGAATGATAGTCATTTATAGTCGTTGTTGTTCTTTGTGTCAGAAAGGATCAAGAACTTATCTGAGCATAGGTGTAGCTAGATGCAAAAGATGAAATAATCACTACAAATCTATTGAAAAAAAGAATGATGGTTTTGGATGGTCTAAGTTCCATAGACCAATTTGACATAATGACATGTATGAGTGATTTTGTAAATGTGTCTGATCATATTTTTGGTCCTTATTGCCAATTGTCTTTCTACCAAATGGCATCTCCTCCCCTATAAACAATGGTTGAGGGTGGGTGAGGTCATGGGCTCAGCTCCCTGCAGGTGTCTAAGTTGTATTTACCTGCAATTTTTTTTTTAAAATTTTTTTATATATAATTATTAATTTTTTGATGCGGATGTACTGATATTTTATTGAGTACAAGGGATCTTGTGTGCAAAATCTAAGCTAAGCGACAGCTTATGAAATGCTATATAAGGGAGTGGGTGGACGTGAATAAGCCTCTTTTCACTTATTAATGATATCCATCACTTATATAAAAGAAAGAGAAAGTTCTTTATCTTCTGTGTATTTATGTACATTTTGTACAGTACACTCCTTATGAGGAGGTGGATACTGTGAAAATTGTATAGGCTGGCATTTGTAATTATGTGGTAGGAGAAGTATCATGTTTCCATTTCACAAATTGAAACTTTTGGCCTTTGGAAAGGACTTCTATAGGGGGAGAGAGAGAGAAGGAAAAGAAAAGGGGGGTTCTGTCATTTAGAGAGTACTCTTTACGTTGGAGGTAGAGGTACCTTTCTTTTCATGTTCATAGAATTAAAGAGGAGGGTTTTGTAGACAAGGTTAGAGATTGGTGGGGCTCTTTCTCTTTTGAGGGTTCTCCAAGTTTTGTCTTGGCCAAGAAACTTCAAGCTCTCAAAGGGGAAATTAAGAAGTGGAATAGTGAGGTGTTTGGTGATGTGGGGGCTAGGAATAAGGCATGGGCTGAGGAGTTGGAGTTGCTGGAAAGTTATGAGGAAGGTATAGGGCTTTCAGAAGAGGAGAAGGAAAGGAGGAGAGGGCTGGTTGCAGATTTGGAGGCTTCTCTCTTACAAGAGGAAATTTGTTGGAGGCAGAAATCTAGAATCCGGTGGCTTAAGGAGGGTGACAAGTGTACAAAGTTCTTTCACCAAGTAGCCAATGCTAACCAAAGGACTAATTCCATCGAGTCCTTGTTAGTGAATGGTTCGCCTACTTTGGATCCAGATGTCATCAGTTCTCACATTGTCAATTTCTATGAGTCTTTATTCTCGGAACCCATGAATTGGAGACCGAGGGTGGACAACCTAGAATTCGAAGTGTTGAGTATGGATGAGGCGGCCAGTTTGGAAGATCCTTTTGAGGAACGGGAGGTGAGGGAGGTGATTAATAGTATGGATAGGGATAAGGCTCCGGGCCCGGATGGTTTCTCTTTGGCTTTTTTTTAGGATTGTTGGGAGGTGGTGAAGAGGGATTTCATGGCGGTTTTTGAGGATTTCCATTCACATGGTAAGTTTGTGAAGAGCATTAACTCTACGTTCATTTCGCTCATTCCTAAGTTTCATGGGGCCAAGGAGATCAAAGACTTCTGCCCTATTAGCCTTGTAGGTGGTGTCTACAAGATTATAGCTAAGGTGTTGGCCAATAGGATGAGGAGAGTTATGGATAGGATTATTTCCAAGCCTCAAAACGCTTTTGTGAAAGGGAGACAGATTCTGGATTCGGTTCTTATTGCGAATGAATGCCTTGATAGTAGGCTCAAGGCTGGGGATCCTAGGGTGTTGTGTAAATTGGACATGGAGAAGGCGTATGATCATGTCAATTGGAACTTTCTTCTGTATTTGTTGAGGAGGTGTGGGTTTGGGGAGAAATGGTGTTTATGGATCAAGCAATGCATCTCGATAGCCCGATTCTCAGTTTTGATCAATGGTACCCCGTTCGGTTATTTTGGTAGCTCGCGTGGGGTGCGCCAAGGCGATCCTCTCTCTCCTTTCTTATCTGTCTTGGTTATGGAAGCGTTTAGCAGTATGATAGGTGCTATTACCTCTAGGGGTCTGATTTCGGGGTTTTCAGTGGGTTCTAGTGACCAGACCCGGGTTGTTGTCTCTCATCTTCTATTTGTCGATGATACTTTGGTTTTCTGTGGGGCTGATGAGAGCTAGATCAGGCATATTGGGGCGCTTCTTGTGTGCTTTGAAGCTGTTTCAGGCCTTAAGGTTAATTTGTCTAAGTCTACTTTGATTCTAGTTGGTTCCTTGGATGATGTAAATTAGCTTGCCAGGTTATTGGGCTGTTGTATCAGTTCACTGCCTTTGAAGTATTTGGGGCTGCAGCTGGGGGCTTCTTTCAAGCTCAAAACGATGTGGGTGGAGTTGGAAGAATTGATGGCTTGGCGGTTGGCTCCTTGGAAAAGGATGTATCTTTCCAAGGGTGGTAGGGTTACGTTGATTAAAAGCACTTTATTGAATTTGCCTACTTATATGATGTCTCTTTTTCCTATCCCCGCTCATGTGGCTAAGTGTATTGAGAAGATTCAATGGGACTTTCTTTGGGGGGGTTGAATGACGAGGCTAAAATGCACTTGGTAGAGTGTGACAAGGTGTGCTCTCCTAGGGATGAGGGTGGGCTAGGCATCCGAAACATTAGAAGGTTTAATCAAGCTCTCTTGGGTAAGTGGCTTTGGCGGTTCACTAATGAGGAGGGTGCTTGGTGGAGATCGGTCTTGGTAGCAAAATATGGGTCGGATTGGGGAGGATGGTGTTCAGGGGACATCCCTGGCTCTCATGGGGTAGGTCTCTGGAAATACATTTGTAAGGGTTGGCAAGTTTTTAGGAGCCATTTCAGATTCGATCCTGGCTTGGGAGGTCGAGGTGTTGGCTTTGTTTTATAAGAGCTTGTATGATTGCAAGATAAGAGGGGTTGGGGTTGGCAAGTTGTGGTGGTTGCATTCGCGCAAGGGAGTGTTTGAGGTCAAGTCCTTCTATTGAGCTCTTTCGCCTTCAGGGTCTTTTTCGTTCCCTTGGAAGAGCATTTGGAGATCTAAGGCTCCCCCTAGAGTGGCGTTTTTCGCTTGGACAGCTGCTCATGGCAAGGTTCTTATTGTGGATAACCTTAGGAGAAAGGGCATGGTGGTGGTAAATAGATGTTGGTTATGCGAAGCGGATGGGGAGTTGGTTGATCATCTTTTTCTCCATTGTGGGGCAGCGAGAGCTTTGTGGAATGCCTTATTCGCCCGGTTTGGTCTTTGTTGGGTTATGCCTAGTTCGGTCAAGAAGTTACTGGCTAGCTGGTGGTCGAGTGGTCGCTTCAGAAGCGCTGTTGTGTGAAAAATGGTCCCTCTTTGTATTATGTGGTGTATTTGGAGTGAGCAAAACAATAGATGTTTCGAGGATTCCTTGAGGTCTATTGAGGAGCTTCTCTACTTTTTTCTTTTTACTCTTTTCTCCTGGGCAGCGGGCTGGTTGGCCCCGCGGGTGATTAGTTTTTCTGATTTTCTCTCCCTTTTCTCCCCCTCCCCCTAATCCCCATTTGTATACTCCCTGTGTACTAAGGGTTGCGCCCCTTTGCGCTTTTAATTAATTCTTCTGACTTGTCAAAAAAAAGAATTTAAGAATCTGTAATGATTATAGAATGTGGGGTTTGTTTTATTTTGGTGCCCAAGTGAAATGATGAAGCATGAAGACAAGTTCTTTCCAAATGGGCTAATGGAGTTTAGGAATAGATGGTGAGAACCATGGGGTGCTATTGGATTTTACTTTTAATGTGATTATGTTTATTGGTCAGAAAGTCGGGGTGGCTATCAGTATTTCTAGACTTAGGAGATTTTTTTGGATTTTTAAATTTACGTGTTTTAACAATTCGATGTCTCTTATTTGCAAATATTGACAAATTCTTAGTCTTGGGTTATCAGGCTGATATGAAGTCATGTTCAACCTGTTCTTTGGATCCCTTCTGATCAGAGCATATGTTACTCGATGATAGTCAGTTCATATGGTGTAAATCCTGGGTCTAAACCTTGCTTTTTCAGCTTTTCCTATCTTATATTCCGTATGAAGTTAAAGGCTTTTGTAGTAGATATCAAGTTGTGGTTTAGTTTCAAGGGAGGACAACTTTTTGGACGTAATTAATTGCATATTAGGAATGCCATGTAAGAGATAACATTGCTTTTTCAGCTTTTCCAATCTCATATTCCGTAAGAAGCTAGAGGCTTTTGTAGTAGATATCAAGTAACCCCAAGGGGTTGGCCCATGTGGTGGAGGCCTTGGTCTTAGGATTTGCTCTATTCAAGGTCCAAGGTTCAACACCTCATGGGTGCAAACAATTCCTTGGGGTCACACCCCTTGTTGAAAAGCCAGCAATTTAACACGTTTTGTTTAGGAAAACTTCCAAGGGTATGGTGCACGAGACCGGAGTTTATTCTGCAGGGGTGGGTGCAAAGGGCTCTGCCTTGGAAAGGTTTCCTGACATAAAAAAAAAAAAAAAAAAGAAAAGATATCAAGTTATGGTTTAGTTTCAGGGGAGAACAACATTTTGGACGTAGTTAATTGGATATTAGGAATGTTGTGTAAGAGATTTGCAAATTACATTTCTCCATTGCTACGAAAACCCCAAAAAATGTATTCAAGTGCAAAGCAACTGTCTCCTAAGACTGTAGACGATAACAATACCCACCATGATTGTGTGGATGATAGGTTGAGAGTTTGTGAAGTTGTAAAATAGGTCATTCCAGTGTATGGGACCTGCTGTGAAAGTGAGTTTGTAAAGATTATGAAATATAAGTTAGTGACAGTATTTGGTAAAAACCGAAGTGGCAGATAGTGTTCTGAAGTACATGACTTCGGTGAATAAGTTAGGGAGCTAGCAGGGGGCATAAAATATGTGGCAGCAAAAGTGTCTAGTAGAAAAAGTGATAAACTGTGAATCTCATTATATTTGGTTCGCTTGTAGGAGCTCCATCACCAACAATCTTAATAGCGAGGAAGGTTTTGAAAGAGGAATTCCCAAGTCTAGAATAAGGAGTTAAAAATGCCAAATAATCTTAGTAGTGGTGGCCATGGGCATAGTACTTGATGACAGTGCTAGAACCTTAAATGCAAGTGGTTTCTTGCTTTTCCAAGAAGTTTACTGGGGTTTTGAGTATTGATGTTTTGAGCAGGAGAGGCTGGTATTATCAAAATTTGGAGTGGTCTGTACTATAGCATGGGCAATATGTTTCTGTTGGTTGATTTTTCTTGAAATGCAATTAAACACTTCATTCTAGGGTTAGATTTGTTTCTTCGATGTTTTGCTTATTTTGTTATCCCTTTTGTGCTCTCTATGTTTTAAAGTGATTTCTGTATTTGGAGGTGTGGAGAAGGCGTGTGGCTAGTTGGAGAATAAGACACTCAACATAGATAAACTTTTGATTTCTTGCAGGTATTACCTGGCCTGCACATGATTTCAGTGAATAGCGTTCTTGCTCAGGGCATGAATATGAAGAAAAAACATGAAGTAGGTTACTGATTTATTCAGTTTCTTAACTGCGTTTTTCATTCTTTGACAATTATTCTCATTTTTAAACTTTGAATATGAGTCCAGGTTATATTATTAATTTAATTAACTTCGTTAACAGGTAGAAGTTCTTTCTGCTGTTGTTAGTTCAGTTGCTGACAGCATAAGAGCTTATACCATAGTTGATGTTGGTGCTGGCCAGGTGTGCCCTCACTTTCTTCTGCTTCCATTTTATGTGCTAGAAAAGCTAAATCTGAGACTACTTGCGATGTCTACATATCATCCTTGTCTATTTGATTGTTCTTTTGCATCTTAGTAAGCAAATGAGCCACTTGCTAGCCATTGGACATACGTTCTTTTTATATGTTGATCCTGAATGTTGAAAGCATAAATCCTTTTGATCAAGTTTGTGTAAATTTATATGTATATGCATGTTTGGTTCATTAAGAGGGACATTGCAAAAAAGTAGTTCCCCCCTTCCCCCTTTTTTGTTTCCATTACTTCCTGTATAACTGCATCTCTGATTATATTGTTCTTTTAGGGTTATCTTGCACAAGTGCTTTCCTTTCAGTACAAACACCCTGTAGTTGCGATTGATGCATGTTCTCATCATGGAAGGATCACAGATGCACGCGCAGAACGAATTAAGAAGCATTATGCAGCTCAGATGCGTAAATCTGAGTATGGGATGTGAACAACTTTTTGTTCTTTTGATTCCCTTTTGTTTATGTTAAACTTTGTTTTCTCATTTTATTATTATTATTATTATTATTATTATTATTTTAAGATCTTTTACTTGTTGACGTAGGGAAGTCTGTGGTACTTTCTGGTAGTACCGGCCTCAGTGCATCCATCTCTTTTGTTAAAGAAAGTGAAACTTCAGTTGATGTTTGCTTCTGCGAATTTTGTGCCTTGATGAGCTAGTAATTTGGTTGAACAAACTATATTTAAATTGTAAAGCTATAAATATATATATATTTTTGATAAGTAAAAGCTATAAATATAAATCCGTGGTATTTTGTTGGCACAAAAATGAGAAATAATTTCTATCATTTTACTGATGATACAAT
This sequence comes from Carpinus viminea, assembly GCA_013348765.1. Taxonomy (NCBI): domain Eukaryota; kingdom Viridiplantae; phylum Streptophyta; class Magnoliopsida; order Fagales; family Betulaceae; genus Carpinus; species Carpinus viminea. The sequence continues at coordinate 32,131,809 of CP054672.1, read as the reverse complement.
TTATCCATGATGGGGTCTTGTTAAAAATCAAGCAGGTTTGCAATTTTTTTTTTTTTTGCTTGATTGATTCACTGTATCTTGTCAACCAAAAAGGTAGTTTATATGTGCAATGCCTATTATTTGTTTATGGAAGTTTATTAAGATGGCTACCTATGCTAGGTAGTCACATAGTCTACTGTTCTCTAGATGGTTATTGTTTGAAGGTACTCTAGGTGGTTGGCCCTAGGTATCTGCTATGATGACTAGGATGTCCTTCTGCATGGCTTTCACTCCTAAACAACTTTTTTTGTTTTTTGTTTAGATCAGGAAACTGGAGATTCAATGTGCCTAAGACAATCACTTGCCGTGTAATGTCCATTGACATGTTGAAAGCCTTGACTGGCGTGTCTCCTCATAAAGTTGATTCTGAGCAGCTTAGGTTATTCAAAGAAGATCACACAGAACCTGATGGAGAAAAGTTAGACTCTTCATGCAACGTGGACAATGATATTTCCTTGGTACTTGCTGGGCTTCATGCTTGTGGAGATCTTTCAGCAACAATGCTAAAGTGAGTACCAAGGAATGTTTTAAATCTCATCCTTTTTTCATTTTAAGTTCAATGCATTTGTATTTTATTCCATGTTCCTAGATGTGGTGGAAGCTGCCTTCAATAAATTTGGGGATTGCAAATAAAAAATTAGTTACTTTTTTTTTTTTAAAGTAATGCTGTATATATCAAAAAGCGTAAGGCGCCTATAATTACACAAGAAGTATACACAGGAAAACCAATGTTGCCCACAAAAAGACCCCATTAAGAGAGTCCTAATCACCAAAAAAACCCTAGGAATGCAACTCAGACCCTTGAAACCCCAAAAAGCCCTAAACTTGCAAGGCAGCCCTAAACCCTCAAAGTTACCTTGCCTTTGCGACTTTGCCCTGACTATAGTCACTACCTCGAGCCTCAAAATTAATGCAGCATTCCAAACTTTTGTGCTCCCTCCCTCTTCAGGGGCGGAACTAGGATTTTTAGTGTGGGGGGACAATTTTTTTGTTTGTTTGAGATTACCAAAAGGGGAGGAAGATTTTAAGATTCCCTAAGGCAAGCGGTAATGAAGGGCAACATATATGGAGCCATGGAGATAGAATAATAAACATGGAAAGATAGGTAATGAAGGAAATCATATATGTAGGTTGGATAATAAACATGGAAAGGCAACAATCTGATCCAGAATTGTATTCCAACAATAAAAGATTCACAATGGTTATTTCCCTATAGAAAGCAATTCTGAATTAACAAGTCAATAATATTGATTACATTCGTTATACAATTTCGATTAGTTTTCTATAAATGTAACCCGTAGGCTGCAAAAAATACTATTTTGGGGACAAAATTATAAAAAAATGTATATTTTAGAAAAAAATTTAAAATTTCTGGGGGGATGACCCTTCAAGTAGGTCCACCCCTGCCTGTCTTCCCCTTAGTATTTGAGGCAGAAACCCCATCTGCACGATACCGATCCTCTTCAATGTCTGAAAAAAGATTCTTGAGCCTTTTCTTGTCATCCCCGAAAGACAACCCCATTGTGGGAGCAGCTCCCATCGCATTGAGCACCACCTCGGAATAGTCATCCACCCCCACCAACGAAGAGGCCGCCACAACCTTGTCCAACAACTTCTTCATCTTCTTATTCAGCTGTGTACCTGTATTGTTCTTCACTTTCCGAGAATACCTCTGTTATGACTTGGAAACAGAAAGATAAATAGGTGCTCCACCCTCTGACAATACAGGACGAGAGAGACTAAGTCTCAAACCCAGCTCAGCTGCCCTTGAGGAAGTCGACGAGACGGGATGAGAGTCCTGGAACTTTGCTATTGGAGGACCCAACTTCTGAAAAGGAGCAACAGAGTCTTCCTTAGCAGCCAGTGTCGACAGGGACGTTTCCTTCACCTTAGGCGGAGATAAAGAAACGGTTCTCGGCCCAGAAAACCCTGCCAGAGCAAGCCCTTTGCTGGAGAACGTATCCGATCAACCTTGCCAGGAGGTTCCTCCAACGCTAGAGATACAGAAACCACTGCAGCCTCCATCTTCTCTGGATCCATACTCACCAAAGGCTGAAGACTAGTCAGACACTCCGCTGCAACGGTGAGACCTTCGCTGGGTTCATCAGAAAATCCATCAGAAACCATTGAAAACAACGGAACCAGCGACTCAGGGGCAAGCTCCACGCACTTGAGAAGATCACCCTGTACTCCCACCGATGCCCTTAATAAGCGCTGAATATTGCACATTCAAGCCCCTTAACTTGTATATGTTAATTCCTTAGCGGAGCTAAAATTGATGTGGTAATTTCGTGACCAAAATTATCAATTATAAAAATATCACTCACAATAGAACGAATCCCGTAGGATAGGGCTATATTGAGGGTGCTAAACCTCAAGGACTGTAGGGATTTTGTTATTAAATTCAAAGAACGAAATTTAACCTAATTAATTAAAAGAGATTTGATTTGTTTTATGAATTGAAAGTGCATGAAATTAAACGCAAAGTTAAAAGTAAATATATGAGAGAGAGAGAGAGTAAGGTACTGATTTCACCACACTTCGCACTACAATGGTAACCGTGTTTAATTCTAAAAACTCATGATATGTATGTTATAAAAGACAAGAAAATACATATTAAAGGATAAGAATAATTTATCTTCGGTTGGCACGGATCGTCCACCTAACCACTAAGATGTGGTACGACTCGTCTTCCCTAGGTATAAACTATAAAATCCCTTAATAAGTTTTATATAATTAACGGAATAGTATAACCCATCTTCGGTTGGCATGGATCGTCTACCTAAATTACTCTAAACTAGGGGGTGTAGTACGATCCGTCTTCCCTAAGCATGGTCTATCTAATCCTATTAATCATATTCATATTAAAACCTATTGCATAACCATCAATCTTATGATCACAGAAAATAAGATTGATTTGAGTTCAATACAGGCAAAATAATTTCTAAGACAAGAAGAGAATATCGCAAGTACTGATTTTGTAATTGAATAACAATTGCATTAAAATTAAGAACAGAATTCAAAAGTTGCAATCCTTACAGTTATGCAATCAACATATATATAACGAATTAACTAGAATAAAATACAATCACCATTGTGCTTAGAGAGGGTTACATCGTTACCCCACAAAGGGGGTTTAACCGCTCATGATTATGAATAAATTCCTAGGGATTTTGATGCAATTTTCGTCTAAGAAAGACGGACCCTTTTTACAATGTATAAGAGCCTATTTATAGGAACTAGGAAACCCTAGAAACCCTAAAACCCTAATTACAGTCGTAGGTCAGTTTCCCACTTCAAGTAGGAAACTTTACAATCACATTCAAACTGTAAAGGTGTAGTTGCGATCGTTCGCCAGCATAGAAAAGCTCCCACTTGTCCCTTTTAGTCCAATTTTCAACGGAATTCTTGTATTTGACCTGCAACATACCAACAAAATAAAATCAAGCAAATAACACTGCTAAGGAATTAACATATGCAAGTTAAGGGGCTTGAAGCAACATTCAGCGCTTATCACACCCCCAAACTTACATATTGCTAGTCCTTTAAAAATACAAAATGGAAAAATAAATTGAAGAACAAAAAGATAAATCCAACTTTCGTAAGATGTACGGTTGCATTTAACGTATGCAACAAGCCTTTTAAACCTCTAGGAATTCCCTAGAGGACGAGTGGAGTCTTGTGAGGGTTTTCTAGAAATGATACCCACAAACATTGTGCACAGTTCATGTTATCCAGAAATTAAAGCATCACTCAAAACCATGATTCTCATTCATTAGCAAGCTTAAAAAGTTAAACCCATCTTCTCAATAATTTGGAATTTAAAGTCTAAGTACTTACAACAGGCAAGCTATGGCATCACAAGCTCGAAACAGTGTAAGGTGAACTAGCACAAGACTATGAAGCTTCCAAATAATTTCCATGTGCAATGTCTCAATATCTCAAGATTCACTGGAAGTCTTACCAGAATGAACAACAATGACATACTTTTTTTATTCTTTCTTTTATTATTAGGCTCTGCAGTGTTTAGTTCCTTTAAGCTTTCTAATTGACCCATGTAGTGAGTGTTGAGCCAATAACTCCCAAACCAGATGGTTTTAGGGCATTAGGTGTAAAGACATTCCTAAGGACTTACTAACTCGAGTAAAAAAGGTTACGAAACTAAACTAGCCATAATGTTAACCACATCAAAACTCCTCACCTTTTGACGTGAACGCTCAATGCTTTGATGCAAGAGGCCCAGTTACTCAGTGAAAAGTTTATCAATGATTTTCATCATTTTTTTTTTTTTTTATAAAGTTAACCAAATCAAATCTCTTTCACCTTTTGATGTGAACACTCAATGCTTTGAGGCAAGAGGTCTAGTTACTAAGTGAAAATCTTATCAATAGTCAAAAAAAATTTTATTTTTTATTTTTTTTAACAATATGCCAATGTATCCAACTAACAAGTCATCCAATGTCACCCAAAACATTTTTTGATAAGTCAATATGTTATATCAAAAAGCGCAAAAGGGGCGCAACCCTTAGTACACTGGGAGTATACAAAGGGATCAGGGGGAGAAAGAGAATAATGTAAGAAAATCTACAAAGCTAATAGCTCGCGGAGCAAGCCAGCCTGTAGTCCAAGAAAAAAGAGTGACAAGAAAAAAATGGAGGAGCTCCTCTCGAGTCCTCAGCGTGCCCTCAAAACATCTATCATTTCTTTCCCTCCAAATGCACCACCATACACAATGAGGGACCATCTTCCACACAACAGCGCTCCTCGAACGACCCGCTGTCCACCAACTCGCTAAAAGCTCCTTGACGGTACGAGGCATAACCCAACAAAGCCCAAAACGAGCAAAGAAAGCATTCCACAAGTCTCTGGCTACCCCACAATGAATAAGGAGATGATCAACCGATTCCCCATCCATTTCACATAACCAGCATCTGTTCACCAACACCAAACCCCTCCTCCCAAGATTGTCTAGGGTAAGGATCTTACTATGTACCGCCCACACAAAGAACGCCACTCTGGAGGAGCTTTGGACTTCAAACACTCTTCCAAGGAAAGGAGTCGACCCCAGTCGAAAGTACTCGATAGTATGTCTTGACCTCAAAAAGCCCTTGCGAAGGCATCCACCATAACTTGTCTTTCCCTCACCTGCAACTTACAATCGTATAAGCGTTTATACAAAGAGGCCAGCTCCCCACCTCCCAATCATGGATCATCCGAGGAATCAATATTCCATTGCATGGAGTTGCTAGAATGCTCCATATTCTCTGCTATAGACGCTTCCTTGAGCCTAGACATCGAGCAGGCCGGGATACTCCTCCTTGAGCCCTATCACCGCACCAAATGTCTTCCCAAAAGCGAACATTAGAGCCCTCACCAACATCAAATTTACAAAACCTCCTAAAATTCTGCCAACCCATACAAATGAATTTCCACAGACCCACCCCATGAGAGCCTCGAAATGGCTCCTAACGCCAACCTCCCTAATCCTCATACTTAGCCACCAACACCGATCTCCACCAAGCTCCCTCCTCGTGAGCAAACCGCCACAACCACTTCCCTAAGAGCTTGATTAAATCTTCAAGACTCCTAACTCCTAAACCACCTTCCTTAATAGGAGTACACACCTTATTCCAATCTAAAAGGTGATACTTAAACTCATCATTCATCCCTCCCCAAAGAAAGTCTCTTTGGATCTTCTCAATACGCTTAGCCACATCAAGGATAGGAAACAAAGATAACATGTATGTAGGCATATTGGATAAGGTACTTTTAATCAAAGTGACCCTACCCCTTTTGAGAGATACAACCTTTTCCACGGAGCCAATCTCGCACCATCATATCCTCCAAACCCGCCCACATAGATTTAAGCTTGAAGGTGGCCCCAACGGTAACCCCAAATACTTCAACGGCATTACTCCACACCCACAACCCAGCAAACCAGCAAGCTGCCCCACATTCTCCACATCACCAACCGGAACCAACGATTTGGATAATTTACCTTCAAACCAGCAGCCGCTTCAAAACAAACAAGTAGGGCCCCTAAGTGCAAGATTTGACTAGCATTGGCTCCACAAAACACCAAAGTGTCATCGGCAAAGAGGAGATGAGAGACATTGACCGAACCGCCCACTTGGGCCCACCGAAGCCCAGATGAGCCCCTATCGATAAAAGCTCCAAGCATCCGACTAAAGGCCTCCATCACCAAAACAAAGAGGAACGGGAGAGAGGATCGCTTGACGGACCCCACGAGAACTCCCAAAACCCACGGGCACACCATTTATCAACACCGAGAATCGAATCGACGAGATACAATGCTGAATCCACATACACCATTTCTCCCCAAACCCGCATCTCCTCGTGAGATAAAGAAGGAAGCTCAATCGACATGATCATATGCCTTTTCCATATCCGGTTTACATAAAACACTGGCTCCCGGACTTCATCCGCTATCCAAACACTCATTATGAGGACCGAGTCTAAAATCATCTCCCTTTAACAAAGGCATTTTGGGGTTGGATATGATTTTGCCCATAACTCTCCTCATTCTATTTGCCAACACCTTAGAAATGATCTTATAGACTCCACCCACAAGACTAATAGGTCGAAAATCCTTGACCTCCTTAGCCCCTTGAGTCTTCGGAATAAGAGAGATAAAAGTAGAGTTTATGCTTTTCACGAATTTACCTCGTGCATAAAATTCCTCAAAAACAGCCATGAACTCTTCTTTTACCACCTCCCAACAATCTCAAAAACGCCATAGTAGTAAAGCCATCCGGAGCCTTATCTCTATCCATGCCCTTGATAACCTCCCTAACCTCCTTCTCCTCAAAGGGATCCTCCAAACTAGATGCCTCTTCACCATTGAGCCTATCAAACTCAAGATTATCCAATCTCGGTCTCCAGTTTAGAGGCTCCGAAAACAAAGATTTGTAATAGTTAACAACATGCTCCCCAATACAAGCTGGGTCCGAAGTGGGAATACCATTCACCATCAATGACTCAATGGTATTGTTCCTCCTATTTGCACTAGCAACCTGATGAAAGAACTTAGTGCACTTGTCTCCCTCTTTTAACCACCGCACCCTTGATTTCTGTCTCCAACTGATTTCCTCTTGTAACAGGGAAGCTTCCAATTCAGAAGCCAACAGACTCCTTCTCTCCCTCTCCTCCTCGGAAAGCCGACGCACTTCCTCATAGCTGTCCAGTAATTCCAGCTCCTCTGCCCATGCCTTATTACGAGCCCCCACATTGCCGAACACCTCTCTATTCCACCTCTTGATCTCCTCCTTAAGAGCTCTCAGCTTTTTGGCCAAGATAAAGCTTGGAGAGCCCCTAAAAGAGAACGAAGACCACCAAACTTTAACTTTGTCAACAAAGCCCTCATCTTTGAGCCACATGTTTTCGAACTTAAAAGAGCTCTTCCCATTTTGCTCACATCCCCTCATCAATAAAATCGGAGCATGATCCGAACAAACTCGAAGAAGCTTCTTTTGCATCAACCCTGGATAGCTAAGCTCCCATTCCGTGAAACCAAGAATCTAGTCTTGACCAAGACAAGTTATTGGCCCAAGTAGACACACCTCCAACGGAAGATCCATGAGACCCATTTCTGCAGTGAAGTCGTGAAATCAGCCACCGCTCTCCTTCTTCGAGCATCTCCCGACCTTTCACTATGAAAAAGAGTTACATTGAAATCCCCCCCTATACACCAAGGCATCTCCCAAATGCAAATCAGCCCTGCCAATTCCTCCCACATTTGCCTTCTCAAAGCGTCTCTATTCGGGCCATACACTCCTGCAAAAGCCCACTCCATACCGTCCTCTACGTTTCTAAAGGAACAAGCAGCCACAAAATTGCCCTGACACACTTCCACCTTCGACACAACCCTTCTATCCCACATCAATAAGATACCACCCGCGCAACAGAGGCCACAAACTCCACTCTACATATGGACATCTCCATAAGCTCGAACTAACCCATGAGAAATCATCTCCAATTTTGTCTCTTGGAGGCAAACAATGTCTACCTTCCATCGACTCGTGACACCCTAACCTCAACTGCTTTCTTCAACTCATTCAGCCCTCTCACATTCCATGATAAAATTTTAGGCTTCATAAGAAAAGTCTTCGTCCCTCATCCCCTGTACCATCTCTGCCTCCGCCTATTGGAGAAGAGATCTCTCCCCATATTTGTCACCACTATATGGCCTAAGACTTGTTTGAGGTTCCCTTCGCCTCCAAAGGAGACTGTCCCCTTTACCGCCCAAGCCAAATTGAGGACCTTTGATGCGGAGAGCCGGTCTATTCCCCGATCTGCTGTTCCTCGTTGATAATCTCCATATTGTCTTTGAGATAAGGAGCCCAAACGCTGGAATTTCTTCCTCTTGATTCCCCATATTCACCAAACCTAACTCTTCGTGATCACCGGATCAGCCTTCACTCTGCTCCTCAAGATCCGAACTAAAATTTAGATTCTTACCCGGACTACTTCCTCATGATCACTATTCCGCAACCCGTTCCGCTACCCAAGACTTCTTAACCTTTGCTAATGGGCTCTCCTTCTTTGGAAAACTTTTAGCTGTTTGACCTGCTTTTAAGCATGGATTTATCGACCCAACTCAACGGCATACTCAACCAGCGGACATATGATTGGGCCTCTCTTAACGGCCACGGTGCTTCACCCCAGATCATAACTCTCAGGATCGTGGACAGCACTATTACCGCGACGGAGAAACATGACCGAACCTCGGCCTCGATCTGACGCTCCACTGCCGGCGTCAATTTTTCCGACCGCCCAATACCGGCGTTGAACTCACCGGCCACATCCGCCATAGCCGCCTCCCCTCACGAAGAATGCACGCCGGCACAAGAGAATGCGCGGATGCCTCGCCGGCGACCAACGACTCTTCACGCTTTGTTGCACGCAGAGCCCCCATCACCGATGACTCCCTCTTGGTAATCTGCTGCAATGACCGGCAAGCTTGGACACGAACTGGGCCTTTTTCGTTTCCTTGAATCTGTTTGGCACAGGCTTTCACGCGGTGGGCTTTGGAACCGTCGATAGGCTTTGGAGTCGACTTTGATTTCTCGGACCAGTCGTTGAGTAATGGCGGGTTTGGGCCCCAATAAACCTTCGGACTTGGACCCCATTAAACCAGTGAGTCTTGTTAAATCTTTTAAAATGCCTTCTATTGGGCTTGGACCAGCCCACCTCTTCCGGTCCATATCTTTCGGCCCGATGGGACCCAACCTCAAGGCCCATTTCGCCGGTGACTCCCACAACCCTACATCGCATCTTTTCTAGCACATGAAATGCCCAATCTACCCTTTTCATGCCCAAAACCAGTTGACCCCTAATATCCAACAGACACTTCTTAATATCCTGCATGTCCACACCCACATGCAGACGGTAGCCCAACGTCTTGACCCAGATCCCCCTTACGCTGCCACTCCACGAAAATCCGGGATTCTGCAGCTCAATGGGATGAGTTCTCGGCACTTTGTTCACGCTACCCATCACGAGTCTTCGCGGTGCTTTACCGTTTTCTCCAACGCCGAAGGTTGAAGCCGGGCGCACCAACGCAGCCTCCTTCCTCCACGATCGGCATAGTCTCGAGACCGCAATTTCTCCGAAACTACATCATCTACCTCCATCGCCTAAAGCTGCGTCTTCACCGCACACCACCAGCACAACCCCTTCCTCCACACACTCTTTCGACCGCCCTCTCCGCGTTCCGCTTTCATCGATTATGCGCGGCGTTGCGAGTATGCAGCTTCACTCTTCCATCGTCAATCTTAGTTGAATCTTCCACCATCTCCGACGAGACCGCCATCGTAACGCTCTCTATCGGTTTTGGCCGCCCACCACCGCCAAATGACCTCCACCGCAACCACCCGTGCCGCCTTCCTTTCTTTGAAGACCCGATCCTCCCACGAGACAATCTGCAATTCTCAACTCCGAAGACAATCGGCCCATCCTTGTCCATGTCTTCCTTTAGGAACAAGAATCTTGCCTCGTCGTTTGTTACCCTCAAACTCTTCAATGAAAATGAACCCACCATGCCTATTTGATCGTCTTTGAACTAATACTCTTGGAAAGCCTGCGCGTAGGATCCCAAAAACCTCCGATGACTCCACGACCAGCGCCTCCTCTACAGCCCCCACCAACCATGCAATCTCATCCCTCTTAATAAAGATAGACCCCTGCCTTTTTTTACTCCTTTCGACTATCCTTAAACCATAATTTCCCCCTTTGATCAACATCTCAAATTCCTTCGATTCCACATACCAGCTACGTGCTTCAGGAAAACGTACCATAATTTCCCCCTTATGTTTTTTCAACCCTCGAGCAATTTATGTTGCACTGCAAATCTAGAACCAAAGGCAAACCGAGAGCCAAAACCTCAGAGAAAGTGAGTCAGAGAGGGTTCAGAGATGTGAAAAACAAAATAAAAAAGAAATGATATTATATTATTTTTCTTATATTTTATAAATTGTTGGATTGAAGGGTTTGGGTTTGGGGTCTGAGGGTCACCCAAAACATTGAGGCATACACATTAAAACCACACGTCATACCCCACAAATCATGTGCTAATGTGCTTGTGTTAAGAGTAGATCAAACATGTGAATTCTCAACTAGCTAAAGTAACCAAAACTCCAAATTCTATCATCAGATCATGTGTTCAAAATTTTAAGCTCAATGATGAAATCAAATCACAAAATTTTTAGGTCAACCAAAATTTTAGGACAACATGAACATGCAAATTTTTTTTATTTTTTTTTTAAACGAGACAGAGTGTGTGGAAGTGTGTCTCCCATACCCCCAAACTTAATTTGCACATTGTCCCCAATGTGTAACTACACGGAAAGAGCTGACTTGGGATTTGGAGGACTGTCTGGACTGGCATGGCTTATAACACACCCCCAAACTTAAACGGAAGTACCCTTTTTGTCCCTGAAAATAAAACACAAAAGTAATACTTGAAAATAAAAAAAACAATAAAAATAAAGGTAAAACAAAAACAACAAGAAATAAACGGATAGACTGTGGGGTGCCTCCCATGAGCGCTAAATTTAACGTCGTCAGCCAGATTGTGCAGCTGTTCACTGCTGCTTCCCAGGTGGTACGGAAGATGATGCCCCTGCGGCTGGTGGTAGTCGCTCCAGAATGGCCTTGAGCAAGTCGGCTTGTGTAACAAACTGCTGTTCCATAGTGGCAAAGCGCTCTTCAAGCCTGTCCATGCGCTGATGTGCACCACTCAATAATTCATATTCGATGCAGCTAATGACCACGAAGTCAACCCTCGCACCTTGTTGCGGTGTCGGTGCATTTCCTTCCATATGTTCAGCGGCTTCCCCTCCATCATCAACAGGGATTTGGATCCCAACACCTCTTGGCATGTGTGACTGGTTGTGGTTTCACTGGTTTCTGCCAAAAAATGGATGTTCTGCGACCGGTCCATCTTTGGGGGTCCCCTTTATGCCTTTCTTCTTTAAGATGTATGTGAGCAGGAACGGAAATGGTAGCCCCCATGACTTTGTAGTGGTGGTCTTGCGCGTATTCACCCAATCCCAAAATTTGTAAAGTTGGTTCCAAATAATTGAAGGAATGGAATACCAGTGGCCTTTATGGAAGGCGTACAACGCTTGAAGGAACTGGTCATGCCTTTGCGACTTATGTCCCAATGGGCACACATTCCGCTGCATAATGGAGTCCACAAGCCAGAGTTGTGGAGGTAATTTAGACCGGCTGCCCGCATTCCTTTTTTCATCGGCATATTGCCCTGCACACGTCTTCAATTATTTCGGAGACGTAGAAGGACTTCGGCTGTTCATCTAGTTGTGCATCCGCAAGCGGGTGTTCATCATTGCAATGAAGGGCGGTGGCAATATTAGAAGTTGTCACCTCAACTTGTTTCCCTTGAACGGTGGAGAAAAGGACACCCCGTTGATTGCAATCCATGAAGAGGTTTGTATAGAATTGGACCACCAACCTCGTGTATGCCGTGGAGGTGACGGGTTTGAACAACTTCTTCAACCCTCGGCGTTTGAATTCTTGGACCGCCCATTAGGTTGCTTCAAAATTTTTGAAGTCACCGTTGATGTCGAATTCGGTCTCAAAAATTATTTCACGCTGCTCACAAGTGGGATGAGAGGATTGGGCACAGGAGCTTGAAGCTTGAGAGGTTGAAGGAGTGGTCCTAGGCATCTTGAAAGTCGGTTAGGACTTTTATCGAGCAAGTGGTGTGCAGTCTTCAAACTCAGTGATGAGCAACAACCTGAAAAGTAGTCCAACCCCCTGCAAAATAAGAGAAACCCAACCATAGAGGGCAGCTACACTCTATACAATAGAGTGCAGCTGTCAAAAATAACAAAAAAAATGCATAATTTGTATGAAGGTGGGAGGGGTTGGGAAAGTTGGGGAGAATGTGATGGGTGCGAATGTAATGGAGAAATAGTGTGATGGGGGAGAAGGTAGTGACCGGTGATCGCGTGTGGTGGTCGGCGGTGGCTTGAGTGGGGTTTGGTGGTGGTTGGTGGTGATTGGTGGTGAGGAGGGAGTGTGTGAGTGTAGTATGCGCAGTGGGGGAGTGACGGCGTGAAGGTGAAGTGTGGGGGAAAGAAAGGAGAAAGTGATTGACCATACACTTTCAAGGTGAATGGTCAAAGACTAAAGCAATGCATTTAGAACCCCAAGCCAGGTACAGATGTGGAGTCTGTCAAGTTGACGGATCTAGTCTATTCATTTTAAAAATGCATTGAGCCGTTATGGGGGCGTTTGAGTAGTCCTGAATCTCAAACGTCTCTGTTTAGGTCAGTGGTACTGATGCCACTGAGAGGTAAATTTTTTGTTTTACTTTTTTGTTTTTCTTTACTTTTGTTGTTTTTCATCTTTGGTTTTATTTTTAGTTCACTTATTTTATGTTATTGTAGTTTCTTTTCTTTTTATTTTTCTTAGTTTGGTTCGCTCACAGTGGGAAGTGGCACACTGAGGAAGTGAACGATCGCACCTCCTGGGGCGATCGTTCACTCTCTTGCCATGCGCCCAAGGGCGTACGATCGCCCCCCGGCCACACTCGCACCTCAGCACGAGTGTGATCATTCGCCCATTTATGGGTGATCGAACGCCCTTGAGGGAAAGGTCTCATGTGACCTATTTAGGTCACTTTCACCTGCCTCTCACACTTCCCCTTCATGCCGTCAATTCTCCACTGCTCACAAACTCCCCAACCACCACAGACCACCACCGCCAGCCACCACACACCGTCGCTGGCCACTACCTTCTCCCCCATTGCTCCATTTTTCCCTTCTCCCTTAATTCCACTACATTCTCCTCCAACCTTCACAACCCCCACTTTCATAGAAAAATTTGCAAATTTTTTTTGTTTTGTTTTGACAACTGCACTTTGTTTGTACAAGAGTGTAGTTGCCTTTGTGTTGGGTTTGCTATTTTGCAGGGGGTTGGAAATTTTTGGAGCTTGGTTTTTACTTCTTGATTTAAAAGATGCACACCACATGCTCGATAAAAGTCCTAACCAACTTTCAAGATGCCAAGGACCACTCCTTCAACCTCTCAAACTTCAAGCTCCCGTGCCCAATCCTCCCATCCCACTTGTGAGCAGCGTGAAATAATTTTTGAGACCGAATTCGACATCAACGATGACTTCAAAAATTTTGAAGCAACCCAATGGGTGGTCCAAGAATTCAAACGCCGAGGGTTGAAGAAGTTGTTCAAACCCATCACCTCCACGGCATACACGAGGTTGGTGGTCCAATTCTATACAAACCTCTTCACGGATTGCAATAGGCGAGGTGTCCTTTTCTCCACCGTTCAAGGGAAACAAGTTGAGGTGACAACTTCTGATATTGCCGCCGCTCTTCATTGCAATGATGAACACTCGCCTACGGATGCACAACTAGATGAACAGCTGGAGTCCTTCTATGTCTCCGAAATAATTGAAGACATGTGTGCAGGGCAATATGCTGATGAAAAAAGGAATGTGGGCAGCTGGTCTAAATTGCCTCAACAATTCTAGCTTGTGGACTCCATTATGCAGCGGAATGTGTGCCCATTGGGACATAAGTCGCAAAGGCGTGACCAGTTCCTTCAAGTGCTATACGCCTTCCATAAAGGCCACTGGTATTCCATTCCCTCAATTATTTGGAACCAACTTTACAAATTTTGGGATTGGGTGATTGCGCGCAAGACCACCACTACAAAGTCATGGGGGCTACCATTTCCGTTCCTGCTCACATACATCTTAAAGAAGAAAGGCATAAAGGGGACCCCCGAAGATGGACCGGTCACAGAACATCCATTTTGTGGCAGAAACCAGTGGAACCACAACCAGTCACACATGCCAAGAGGTGTTGGGATCCAAATCCCTGCAGATGAAGGAGGGGAAGCCGCAGAACATATGGAAGAAAATGCACCGACACTGCAGCAAGGTGGGAGGGTTGACTCCGTGGTCATTAGCCACATCGAATATGAATTCTTGAGTGGTGCACATCAACACATGGACAGGCTTGAAGAGCGCTTTGCCACTATGGAACAGGAGTTTGTTACACAAGCCGACTTGCTCAAGGCCATTATGGAGCGACTACCACCAGCCGCAGGGGCATCATCTTCCGTCCCACCTAGGGAGCAGCTACACAATCTGGCTGAAGACGTTAAACTTAGCGCTCATGGGAGACACCCCATAGCATATCCGTTTATTTCATGTTGTTTTTGTTTTACCTTTATTTTTATTGTCTTTTTATTTTCCAGTATTACTTGTGTTTTATTTTCAGGGACAAAAAGGGTACTTCGGTTCAAGTTTGGGGGTGTACTGTGAGCCATGCCAGTCCAGATAGTTCTCCAAATCCCTGGTCAGCTCTTTCTATGTAGTTACACATTGGGGACAATGTGCAAATTAAGTTTGAGGGAATGGGAGACACACTTCCACACACTTTGTCTCGTTTAAAAAATAAAAATAAAATTTGCATGTTCATGTTGTCCTAAAATTTTGTGATTTGATTTCATCAGTGAGCTTAAAATTTTGAACACATGATCTGATGATAGAATTTGGAGTTTTGGTTACTTTACCTAGTTTAGAATTCATATGTTTGATCTGCTCTAACACAAGCACATTAGCACATGATTTGTGGGGTATAACGTGTGGTTTTAATGTGTATGCCTCTATGTTTTGGGTGACTTGTTAGTTGGATACATTGGCATATTGCATAAAAAAAAAAATTTGACCATTGATAAGATTTTCACTAAGTAACTGGACCTCTTGCCTCAAAGCATTGAGTGTTCACGTCAAAAGGTGAAGATATTTGATTTGGTTAACTTCATAAAAAAAAAAAAAAAAAATTGATGATAATCATTAATAAACTTTTCACTGAGTAACTGGGCTTCTTGCATCAAAGCATTGAGTGCTCACGTCAAAAAGTGAGGAGTTTTGATGTGGTTAACATTATGGCTAGTTTAGTTTCGTAGCCTTTTTGATTCGAGTTAGTAAGTCCTTAGGGGTGTCTTTACACCTAATGCCCTAAAACCATCTGGTTTGGGAGTCATTGGCTCAACACTCGCTACATGGGTCAATTAGAATGCTTAAGGGAACTAAACACTGCAGATCCTAATAATAAAAGAAAGAATAAGAAAAGTATGTTATTGTTGTTCATTCTGATAGGACTTTCGGTGAATCTTGAGATATTGAGACATTGCACATTGAAATTATTTGGAAGCTTCATAGTCTTGTGCTAGTTCACTTTACACTGTTTCGAGCTTGTGATGCCTTAGCTTGCTTGTTGTAAGTACTTAGACTTTAAATTCCAAATCATTGAGAAGATGGGTTTAACTTTTTAAGCTTGCTAATGAATGAGAATCATGATTTTGAGTGATGCTTTAATTTCTGGATAACATGAACTATGCACAATGTTTGTGGGTATCATTTATGGAAAACCCTCACGAGACTCCACTTGTCCTCTAGGGAATTCTTAGAGGTTTAAAAGGCTTGTTGCATACGCTAATGCAACTGTACATCCCACGAAAGCTGGATTTATCTTTTTGTTCTTTAGTTTATTTTTCCATTTTGTATTGCTAAGGGACAAGCAATATGTAAGTTTGGGGGTGTAATAAGCGTTGAATGTTGCACATTCAAGCCCCTTAACTTGCATATGTTAATTTCTTAGCGGTGCTATTTGCTTGATTTTGTTTTGTTTGTGTGTTTCAGGTCAAATACAAGAGTTCCGTTGAAAATTGAACTGAAAGGGAAGAGTGAGAGCTTTTCTGTGCTGGCGAACGATCGCAGTTACACCTGTGATCGAGTGCCAGGCGATCGATTGCACACCCTGGTGATCGATCGCACTCGGGGATCCTTCAGATGGCAGGCGCCTTTTTACAGCGTGAACATGATTGTAAAGTTTCCTACTTGAAATGGGAAACTGACCTACGACTGTAATTAGGGTTTTAGGGTTTCTAGGGTTTTCTAGTTCCTATAAATAAGCTCTTATACATTGTAAAAGGGGTTTGTCTTTCTGAGAACGAAAATTGCATCAAAATCCCTGGGAGTTTATTCATCATCATGAGCGGCTAAACCCTCTTTGTGGGGTACCGATGTAACCCTCTCCAAGTACAATGGTGATTGTATTTGATTCTAGATAATTCGTTATATGTATGTTGATTGCATAACTGTGAGGATTGCAACCTTTGAATTCTGTTCTTAATTTTAATGCAATTGTTATTCAATTTCAAATTCAGTACTTGCGAAATTCACTTCTTGTCTTAAAAATTATTTTGTCTGTATTGAACTCAAATCAATCTTATTTTCTGTGATTATAAGATTGATGGTTATGCAATAGGTTTTAATATGAATATGATTAATAGGATTAGATAGACCATGGTTATGGAAGACGGGTCGTACTACACCCTAGTTTAGAGTAATTTAGGTAGACGATCCGTGCCAACTGAAGATAGGTTATACTATTCCATTAATTATATAAAACTTATTAAGGGATTTTATAGTTTATACCTAGGGAAGACGGGTCGTACCGCATTTTAGTGGTTAGGTGGACGATCCGTGCCAACCGAAGATAAATTATTCTTATCCTTTAATATGTATTTTCTTGTCTTTTATAACATACATATCATGCGTTTTTAGAATTAAACACGGTTACCATTGTTGTGCGAAGTGTGGTGAAATCGGTACCTTACTCTCTCTCATATATTTACTTTTAACTTTGCGTTTAATTTCATGCACTTTCAATTCATAAAACAAATCAAATCTCTTTTAATTAATTAGGTTAAATTTTGTTCTTTGAATTTAATAACAAAACCCCTACAGTCCTTGAAGTTCAACACCCTCAATATAGTCCTATCCTACGAGATTCGTTTTATTGTGAGTGGTATTTTTATAATTGATAATTTTGGTCACGAAATTACCACATCAACCCTCTCCGTAGATGCATCCCCATGACCCGCTACAGAACCTGGATACAACTCCTTGCCTGAAAAAGAACTAAGGTTCAACAAGGACCTAGATGTTAGCTCTTGATCCGGACACAAGATAAGAGGCCTAACCTTCTTTAGCGAGACTTTAATCCCAGCCTTTAGCTTTAAGCCATGAGATGATTTGGGCTTTAGGCCTAGCCCGGTAGAAAGAACCCGGTCCTCCGAATTGATGCACATAGTTATGATAAACTCTCAGAATTTTGTCATGCTTTGGGCCTAACATGTGATGGGCATGAGGAGGATTTGCTGGCTCTGTTTACTGCCATCGAGGCCAGTAAATCTAACAAGGGAGTGGGTAACGGTCAACGAGTGACAAATCGGGGAATCGAGGAAATCGCGAATTAAAGCGGTTGGAACGCGCATTGAATTATAATGTGAAGGGATCATCTAAATTGACTAGAAAGGGAAGGGCTAGTAAATATTTTTTATGAAGCCAAAACTAATTTCATGGAACGTGAGAGGTATGAATGAGCCTAAGAAAAGAATGAACATTAGAAGGAGGTTACGGGAGTGGAGGGCTGATATTGTGTGTTTGCAGGAGACAAAAATGGAGGTCATTAATAGGGAGGTGGTTCGGAGTGTGTGGGGTTGTAATTATGTTGATTGGCTGTACATGGGATCAACGGGTGCATTCGGGGGGTATTTTTATTAATGTGGGATAAGCGAGTGGTGGAGAAGATTGAGGAATGTGTAGGGAGATTTGTGGTAGTCTATGTCTTCAGAAGTGTTACAAAAAATTTTGAATGGGCTTTTGCTGGTGTTTATGGGCCAGATGCTGATGACGTTAGAAGCAATTTATGGGATGAATTGGGTGGATTAATGAATCTGTGGGAAAGGCCTTGGTGTATGGGAGGGGATTTTAATGTAGTTCATAATCCAGTAGAATGATTACATGCATCCAGACACATGCAAGCAATGATTGATTTTTCTGACTTTATTTTTGAGCAGGGGCTGATCGATCTTCCAGTGGTAGGGGGGAGGATCACATGGTCTAATTGTCGTGCAGGGTCCAGACTTGATAGATTCTTGATATCTATGGAATGGGAGGAATATTTTCCAGATGTATGTTAGAAAAGGCTTCCTCGAGTACTATCAAACCATTTTCCAGTGGTTTTGGAGTGTGGAGTGGGAAGAAGGGGTCGAATACCTTTTAGGTTTGAGAATATGTGGTTATAGAAGAAGGTTTCATAGAGTAGGTAAAGAGATGGTGCGACTCTTATTACTTTGAAGGTAATCCGAGTTGTGTTGGCTCGAAAGTTGAAATCCTTGAAGGGTGATCTCAAAAAATGGAATGTGGAGGTTTTTGGAGACTTAAAGAAAAGGAAAAAGGAGATGGAGGAGGGATTGAGTGAGCTGGATCGCATTGAAAAATTTAGAGTTTTAATGGCGGAGGAGATGATTAAGCGACAAGAGTGTTCTAACAACCTAGAGAAGACACTTTACCAAGAGGAAGTGAGTTGGAGGCAGAAATCTAGGGCATTGTTGTTGAAAGAAGGAGATCGAATACGAAGTTCTTCTATAGGTTGGCCAATTTGCATAGGCGAAACAACACAGTTGCTGCCATGATGGTGGGAGGATCCAACAGTTATACAGGATCATATTGTGAACTTTTATAAAACACTATATTTTGAGCAATATCAGGGGAGACCAGCCAGGTTTTTAGCTCCATTGATGAAGGGGAGAGACTTTGGATGGAGCGAGAATTTGAGGAAGATGAAGTATGGGCGGTGGTGAGGAAGTTGAAGGGCAACAAAGCACCCGACCCTGATGGGGGTGGTAAAGGAGGATCTTGTGGTGGTTTTCAAGGAATTTCATGAGAGTGGAAAATTTGAGAAGAGTATTAACGTTATGTTTGTTGTGCTTATTCCGAAAAAAGCTGGAGCGGTGGAGATTAAGGATTTTCACTCTATTAGTCTTGTAAGTGGAGTGTATAAAATAATCTCAAAGATACTGGTTAGTCGGTTGAACTTAGTATTGGGGAATCTTGTGTCACATACACAAAATGTGTTTATTCCAGGTAGGCAAATACTGGACTCCATTTTAATGGCAAATGAATGTGTGGATAGTTGGATTCGATCTGGGGAACTAGGTCTCATATGCAAGCTGGATTTGGAGAAGGTTTATGATCATGTCAACTAGGACTTTCTACCATATATGTTAGAGAGGTGTGGTTTTGGGGAAAGGTGGTGAGGTTGGATTCATGATTTTGTCTTTGCGGTATGTTTCTCTGTTCTCATTAATGGGATGCCTGCAGGTTTTTTCAGTAGCTCTCGAGGAGTGAGACAAGGGGACCCTTTTGTGTTGGTGATTGAGGCGTTTAGTAGGATGATGACTGCAACAGTGGAGAGAGATCTTATGTCTGGATTTTTGGTGGGTTCGCGACATTCAGAGGCAATGGTAGTATCACACTTGTTATTCGCTGATAACACTTATCTTTTGTGAGCCAAAGGTGGAACAACTTTTGATTCAGTTCGATCAAGCTTTGTTAGGTAAATGGTTGTGGAGATTTGTCAATGATGTAGATGCTTGGTGGAGGTTAAATATGATAAGATGAGGGGTGGTTGGTGTTCCTAGGAAGTAGGGGGATCCTACGGGGGAGAGTGTGGAAATGTATTTGGAGGGGGTGGGATAAGTTTAAGCAGCATGGGTGTTATACATTGAGAAGAACATTATAATGACAGAGTGATGTTGTATGTGTAAGCACAATGGAGAATCTATTGATCATTTAGTATTGCATTGTGAGGTTGCTATTGAGGTATGGATCATGGTTTTTTAGTTGTTTGGTGTTACGTGGGTGATGCCGGGTACGATGAAGGAATGTTTGGGAAGTTGGAGGGGACAAAGGGGTAATCGTACAATTTTGCAAATTTGGAGAACGGTTCCTTTGTGTGTAATGCGGTGTCTATGGAGAGAAAGGAATGGACAGAGCTTTGAGGACCGTGAACTTTGACTCATCGAGTTGAAGAAAATGGTACTCCAAACACTTTACTCATGGAGAGTAATGTGGCATTCGTCGCAAGATTCAACGCTTGTTGAATTTTTAGATTTATGTGCTTTATTCTCAGCTTAAAAGTTATTGTATACTTGGGCACTATTGTATACTTCTTATGTACATGGTTTGCCCCCCTTTACGCTTATTTATATATTAATGTTACCTATCACAAAAAAAGAAGAATTATTTTAGATGCATAGGTAAAATGTGTCAACATACTCCGTTGTTCGTAGGCGGTGTGTGTGTGCGTGAGGTAGTGGTTTGGACGAGGAAATTGTTGATTTTGTTGTGTTGGTTGTGATGGGTGGATATTTTCTACATTGAAGCCAAAATGGATCTGAAGTAGGGTTTTGAGGCATTCATTTGGCCAAAAGGAGCAGAGGGACACTTAGAGTGGTGATGTTGGGCAAGCCAAGCGGCTGTGGTTGAGGTCGACGGTGGAAGATTTTATTATAGGGACTGAGCTGAAAGAGTTTTATAGATCGTTTAGCTCTGGGAGTGCAGTATATGTAGCACAGAGGCGTGTGAATGGAAATGGAAGATTTTTGGAATTAGGTGAGTATGGCATAGGCGGGCAGAGAAGCTTCATAGTCATTCTGGAGGGCAGAGAAGGGAGAGGCTGGCCTGGCTGTGCTGCGCAGTTGAGGAAGGTGGTAAACTTTTTAGAGCCTTCTGGAAATGTGGGAAGCAAGAATGAGAAAATCAATGGTGGTGTTCCATAGATGACTCAATTGGTGGAGGAGGGCAGGTGATTGTATGCGGAGGCTCTGGTGGGGAAAAGACATGAGAGGAAATAGAATTTTGAGCAGGGATAGTTTGGGTAACGAGGAGAATTGAACATTGAGGAAGAGGAATGATTTTGGGATGAAAGATCTTCTGATGTTACCCAAAAATTCAGTTGGCGGAGAGGCTGAAACGATTCCTATGATTGACAAGGAAAATTTCCTTCATTTCAACATTGTTAAAATAGATACTGCTTTCAATTAAAAACAAAGTGGACAGATGTCTAAATAAATTGGATGCGGGTCAATTTCAAGTTGGGCCCAAGAACGATGCGGTAATGGTTAAGCCCAAGTCAAAAGTTATGTGGCCCATTGGAGGGGGCAACAGGAGGTGGACCCTTGCACTTTAAGAGGGGAAATGGGTTTTAACTTTAGTATGTTTAATGGGCTGGAAAGAAAAATAATTGGGGCAAAAGGGGATTTTAGTGTTGGTTTCCCTAAATATTGTTAGTGTGGAAGCCCTGAGTGTCAAATGAGAAGGATAAAAGGTTGAGGATTAGAGGGCTTGGACTGGAGGGCAGGCATTGTATGTTTATTAGAGATGACATTGGAGTATATTTCCGGGGAGGTGATTTGTAGTTTATGGGGTTTCCAATAGGTGGAATGGACATATATGGGGTTGAGAGTGGCTTCAAGTGGAATTTTGTTAATGTGGGATAGGCGGGTGGTGGAGAAGATTGAGGATTGTATGGCGAATTTCTTTTCCTTTTTACATGACAATTGATTCTTTAAGATTTTCCTTTACATGTAACCATGATGCACAACCTTTACCACAGCGTTATGGTTACATGTGCCCAAGTAATTGCACTAGGGTCCACAATTTTTTCATCATGGAACAATGATTAACAGTCTTTTTGTGTTGCATGCAAAAAATTCAATTAATCACTAATCTGAGCTGATTGGGCTGACAAACAAATCCTTTGTAGCCTTTCAGCCTATCTAATTATATTGTTTTGCATCCTTGATGATGATATCTTTTCTTACTTTCCATCTATATATCTTTAATTGGTGACAACCCCTACCCTTATGAGTACCTTAATTCCTTATTCTATATCATTCATGCATCTTAACATTTAAATCTCATTTGGATGCATTTTATGGACATGGTGATTTGTAATGTTAACATTTTGTGCCATAAGGCTTTCCTAACCTTAGAGCAATCCTACAGAACTTTCTTTTAGGAGCACGTAATTCATCAAATTCACTTCTCCACTACATTCACACTGCATTAATTTTATTGAAAGTCTCCCTTGATTACCTTTTTTCGTGGTCATATTTGAGTATATTTTATTACTTTTCAGTGTCTAATAAAGAAGGAATGTTTATCTTTTTTCAATCAGGACCTTTGTAGATTGCAAAGAAGTTAAAGCTATTGTTAGCATTGGCTGTTGTTACAACTTATTGTCTGAAGAAGGTATGGACAATACTGAAAGTCAATGTGGATATCCAATGAGTAGTGGTGTTAAGTCTGCTGGCTTTTCACTTGGAAAAAGTTCTCGTGATCTTGCTTGCCAGGTATATCCATATCTTGCTTTTCTTGTTTTGTTTCAGTTACAGCGTAAAATCAATAATGTGTGGGTTTATTTTGTGTTAAAAAATCTACCTTAAATCACCAAAATAAGGTAGATATCTATTTATTTAGGTTCATTACATGGGAAGAAAATAAGGAAATACCGGCATAAAATCAGGTGTACCTGGGATGATATGGTGCCTTTTCCTCTATGTTACCCCTTGAATTCTCATATCCTCCTAAATAATTCGAAGTTACATGTCAAAGCTATTGTTTGGCACTATAGAGTGCACTTAACTTTCTTATTTCATAGATCCTGTTGTATCATTTTTTTATTCCTTGATTTATGGTTGCAAGAGTAACTGTTGTGATAGGGATTCTCAATGCCAATGGCAAGGTTTGTATTGCCAGATGTGGTAACTGTCCCCTTTACTGTGAAATTATGTCTATTGATGCTCCTCTACGTATTTTATTTTTGTCATGTAAAGATAAACTCATGACCTTGCTTTATCTTATTAGAGTGCAGAGAGGTGGAGAAGTCTGGAAAAAGATGCTGGCCTTCATAATTTTGAGTTGCATTCTTTGCGTGCTGCTTTCCAGATGGTACACAATATTTACAATTTTGCTTTTTTGTTGGATTATTATTACTACTATTATTGTTATATCCTTGTTGGTTTCCAGATGGTACACAATATTGTTGTTATTATTAATTTTATTATTAGCTTGTACAATATCTTAATACTGAAAATCTAGTGGGGTTTATAGAATCCTAGTTGTTTCTTATGCTGCGTGGCTTCCCTTATATGTGTATGTGTGTGTTGACATGTGTCTATGCGTGTGTGATTGTGTGTACACGTGTGTGCACGTGTGCAAGTGGATGTGTGTATGTGAAAATCTTAGTGGTTTTGACATTTTCTGGCTGTTCTATCTTATTGGAGGTTTTGTCATCTGAGTGGGCTCAGGATCTTGATATGTAGGATGTATCATCAAAATACCAACCTTGCAATCATACATGATGTCAGGATAACGGGAATGGAATTCATAATTATTTTTGTTGTTTCTTTCCAGTTGATGGATAAGTTTTTTGACATTTAAATATTTCTTGCAAAAACGAACTCAAAATGGAAGAATTCGAGCACTTATGCTATTTGGATTTTCAAAACAGGACACATTCCAATAAGATGTCTGGCCAGGAGGCTTTGGTCTATGTAGCCAAATGATCGTTATTGCATTTTGGCTCCTGTGTATCTTGGATAGTGGCCAATGTTATTATCATGTTGAGTTTAGAAGATTTTTCATTTAATAAAAACTCTGTAAGACACATTCTTCTAGTAGTAGTATGTTAAAATGGCATTTAAAATATTTAGCACGATGGTTTTGTGAAAGTGCTAGAATTATTCTGGAAAAAAGCTTTGTTAAATATAGACTAATGATAGCCAAGGCCTTCACGATATAACATTTTAGATAATATCTTAACACCATTGTATCATTGTTCTCCATTTGGTCCTTTCTTTTCTCAACAGTCAGTGTTGGCATGTCTACAAGCTGGATATACATTGTGTGGTCTAGTTCCTAACAGCTTAAGCTTTTAAGATTGAGGCCCTAATATTTTGTTCGTAGAGCTGTTGGTGAGGTCTTTGGTTATGTGACAGCTAGTTTATGTTAGTTTCTTCTGTCCTATGTGTATAAGGTCTGCAGTTAGTTCATTGTCATTAGGCTAGCCTATAATGCACATGAGGGGGAGCAGTACTGTTGGTATCTTAGATTATGGCCCATTAGAGCCCATGTTGTAGAGTTTGCATGTAAGCTTTAGAGCATCTCCAGCAATAAAGTTAGTTTAGCTACTCAAAAACTCATCTCTTTTATTTTAGCTACTCATTTGCTCCAGCAGTTAACAAGTTATTCCATTTAAATAATATTTTTTAATATTTTTTTTAATTTTATTTTCTCACATTTCTCTCTCACGGAGGCACCCATGGTCTGGTCTTCACCTTCATGGGGGTTGATCCCTTTGGTGGCATGGTGGGTTTCCCGGAAGGGGCAAAGGCTAAAGCTTCTTCACCCATGGTCTAATCTTCACCTTCATGGGGAAAGATTTTTGTAAAAAAGTCTACATGTGGGTTTCCTGGAAGGGGCTGAGGTTTGGTGGCTTCAAGAGAGGGTGGAGGTTCAGTGATGGGTGAGAGGGATAATGGACGGCTTGGTGGTGGAGGTGCTAGTGCCTCGGCCCTCAGTGGTGGTGGGTGGGCAATGGATGGCTTGGTGGCGTCAAGAGATGGTGGAGGACTGGAGCTTCAGTGAAGGGCGAAAGAGAGAGAGAGAGAGGAAAGAGGAATGCAAAATAATAATAAAATATATTTAGAAGGTGCTATATTAAACTATAAATATGAAAGTTTACTGTAGCAAATTTTAGGAAAATTGCTATTCTAGAAGGTCTGCTAGAATACCAAAATTGCTAAATTTAACTTAAAATTTAGTTTGAAAGCCCTGCTGGAGATGCTCTAAGAGAGAAAAAGGATACTCGAAATCTTTTTTTTTTTACTTATCAAAAAAAAAAAAAAAATTTTCGAGCCTCCTTTTTTCTCTCTAAAGCTTACATGCAAACTCTACACCATGGGCTCTAATGGGCCATAATCCTGTGCTACACAAAGAAACTTATGGCGGTGAAGCTAGAGATCACATCCCTTGATGAATAGTGGTCCAAGGGAAAACTAATCTGGTGGAGCTCGATGGATAAATATGAGCATGGCTGCATAAACACCGTACGTGGTGATAACGACGATTGGGAGAAGGGCAAACTAATCTGGTGGAGCTCGATGGATAAATATGAGCATGGCTGCATAAACACTGTACGTGGTGATAACGACGATTGGGAGAAGGGCCGATGGACGATCGTTGGAGGCGCTGAAAATGGCCTTGGACGGCAAGATGAACCAGTAGTGTGGAGCTGTGGACGACTGGAGATAGAGACGGTCAGATGTAGTCTGCCAAGGACAAGGTCTGACAGACTGCTGGAGAAACCATGCTGGCGATTGGCCATGGATGGCTAGAGGGGAAGGCACCGACACTGGGCATGGACAACTGAAGGAGGCACCATATACGCCTCAAGACCAAAGGCAGAGGGTGGCAGAGAAACCAAGCTTGTTGAGAACGGCGGAAATTGGCATTGGGCCGTGGATGAGACAATAGGGGGAGGTGCGGCGAAGCTGAGCTGTTGGATCGCTAGTGAAGGTTGGGTGGAGTTGGTTCTGCCATGGATCTATGGTGACGAAGCAAGGTGAGATTCTTGTTCTTTGACTAGACAGAGCAATTTTTCTTTTAACAAACCAGAAATCAAAGGGAAATCAAGATGAAAAAAAGGGGTTTCGTGATTGTGATTGATATTGAAGTTGATCCGAAACAAAAGATAAGGAACAAAATAAAAATTGCAATCCAGGATCGAACAACTGGCTTTAGCCAGCTATGATACCAACAAAATGGTGTCACTGAATGCAAGAATCGTCATTTATTGAATGTTGTTTGTGCTCTCTTATTTCATATGCATATTTCCTAACAATTTTGGAGTGATGTTCTTCTTGCTGCTTGCTATCACATTAATCTCATGTCTTAGAAAGTCTCTCCTCATTCTCTCTTTTTCTTTTTTCCTCCATGTTCACGCCATTGAAGGTTTTCGGGTGTACATTATCTCATTTCCCAATTTTGATAAACTTGATCATTATGCTACAAAAAATGTCTTTCTTGGTTATTCCAAGAAGGGTTATTGTTGTTGTAGTCCTATTATTTGATGCTACTTTGCTAGCGCCGATGTAATGTTTGTTTAGTCTATTCCATACTTTACTGCTTGTAATTCTTGAGCCTGATGTCTCTCGTCCATTCTGCTGCCAGTTCCACCTCTAATCTCAGTTTGTCTCTCCTCCTTGTGTGGTATTGTTGCCCACAAGCTTGACTTCTCCACTCTTGGTCTATACGCATAGCCCTCGACTACTCCAAGCATATTGAGATTGATTGTTATTTCATTCGAGATAAGATACTTGGTGGAAATATATTTACACCATTCCTGAAGTTAGGAGACCAATTAGTGAACATGTTTACTAAATTTGTGTCGTAATTGGTTAGAGTTTATTTGTTCCAAGTTGGGTTTGCATAATATATATGCTTCAGTTTGAGAAGTGTTAGAAGAGTTTGTTGAGATTTTGTTATATGGGTATTTTGGTCAGTTTGATATATTTTGTAACCTAAGGAATAAAATGTGAGATAGGTTACGTATAAGATTACAAGCCTCTTTCCCTCAAAGTTTTCATGCAAACTCTACAATACTGTGAAACACTTTCACCCGATCAAGAGGCTTCCATGCTATGAAAAGAGGAGTTCCACATTGAGAACAATGCTTTTAAATCTTATTCTCCTTAAGTAATGAACAATTGTTATGTTATCTGGGATTTTCATTTTTGCTGTCAGTATTTATGCATTCATAACGTTACTAATAGTTTTTACTGATGAGAATTACGTTCATAATGCCTTGGTGGTTATATGTGCACATTAGCAACTCATTTAATCTTAAATTTCCCTGTAACTGGTTCAGCGTTGTTGCCACTTCATATTTCCTCATTGATTTTTCTGAACCATTGCACTTTATATCTCAATTGTCATGACTAGATACTTTGAGAAATTCAAACTGGAAAGCTTGGATCTTATGCAAAGCTGCTTTTATAATAACAGGAAATTTGGATAAGTTTTATGATTAGTAAGTTGTGATTTTTCTTTTTGCTTTTCTTGACATTCAATATTTAAGTGGTGCTAATTCATTTAGGTTCTGTTAGGTGTTAATTCTTTTGATTGGTTAGTAACACAGCCACCTGTTGGATTTTAAACCCGTAAACAGGCCCTATACCCTGTGTACATTTAAGGGAGGATATGCCTTTTGAACTAGAGCTCATTGAGTCTTTGTGGTGCTAATTTTGATAAGGTTCCTTGAGGTTCTTTAAAAAATATGGGTAAGTTCCCAAAGTCTTTAAATGTTCCTACCCCTTTGTTCTGAGAACTAGGTGGTTGAAAAAACATAACTCCTAATCAAATTATGAGCTAATCATTAGAATAATGAATTACTCTTTTTGTAAATCACTTAAATTGTAGTTTTATAGGTCTTAGTGGGCAACGACTTCAATGAGCCCAGGAAAGTCTCTATTATGAGAACGACTTTTAGTCTAATTTGCAGAATTTATCTATATTTTAGGGAGCACTGATGAGCACCAAGTATCATACTGCCCAAAACTTTATTTCATGTAGAAGTGCAATCTTTACACACATACAAGATCGATTAATTATTAATTTTGAGAGTGCAACTTATTCACTATGTATGGGGAAAAAAGTGACACTCTTGACCTTGAAGGTATGTTAAGTTCTGTGTTGTGTGGATGGATTGTAAAGGTGTTGAATGGGTGTAAAGTCTTGCATTGATTGTGTACCATGTGTAATTGGATTTTTATTAGTTTTTTTTATTTTTTATTTTTTACTTTATTTTTATTTGGCACCAGGTATTTGGAGCTTCACTCCAACTAATCCCGGGGTTGCACAAGGCCCTTGGTAAGAAGTTTCCTGCAAGTACACCTTAGTTAATTCAAGGGGCGTATCCCTAGTCCAATGACCCCAAGAAGCAGTTTGGGTTTTGAGCCTAAGACTTTGAGGAGCATACTCAAAGTTCCAAGCTATCCAACCACTGAGCCAACCTCTTGGGGTTAAATTTTTTTTTTTTTTGACATGTCCACACAAGAAGGAAATGGGGGATTTGAATTAGTAACCTACACTTCATGAATTTTTATTAGTAATTTTAAAAAGCTCCAATCATAACTATGACTAATCATTTTGGGATAGATATGGCTAACTCTTCCTTGTGTCAGGACAAATGAAGTGAGCCAATTTAGTAAGATCATTTGGTATTGGGACATTGTAGTACGAGGTAGATATTGACGAGGATGTTAGAGATTTAAGTGGGAGAGGCAATGATTCCCTAGATTGACGGCGTTGTGCCAAGTCACGCATTGGGCTTTATAGGTGTTTCAGGGAGTTCCAATTGTGATTTTAACTAGTTCTATAGCACATATACAGCTAGTGCTTCCTTGAGTCATGATAAAAACTTGCTTGAAGTTGATCCTTTAGACTATAGAGTGGAAACTTTAATTTGAGTTTAAGAAAAAAAGCGCAGCAGGATTAGACCTGTTAATTATATAGGGCCAAGATTTATCAGTCCAAATCATTTTTAGTAGATCTGTGAAGGCTACTTGTCATTTAAATGACAAAGCAGATTTTCCTGTGCAATAGCTGATGAACTTGATGTCAAAAGGCTGATTTGATGAGAATGTAAACATCAGAAAATTTTGTTGGATTTGCTTGGATTTTCAATTGCAAACCACCGATATGACATAGCAGAAAGAGAGAAGGATATGAAGATTTTTAATTATTGGAAGTTGAAATCATATATAAGAAGCATGTCCTCAATATTTTTTTTCTCCTTTTCCAAAATAAACATCTTTGAAGTCAGCTCATATTTAGTATTATTGCCTGTTTGTTTAAATCTCTTTTGAAGTGTTTTTGTTGCGACTTCTGCTTGCTGCATACCTTAATCACTATTGTTCTAATGATACTTCCCCAAAGTCTTATTCTTGAATCTAATTTGTTGGTAAAAGCATTATAGCTTGAGTATCTCGTAAGTATGTTTATCTCAGATTTGTGTTTGTGTATGTAAATACACACACACGCACACAAGCTATATTTACATAAATACATCTATACACAAATATGCACATGCTCAGTAACACACATATTTCTTACTAAATGTCTACTTTTCTTGTAGGATGGGTACTTTACTTTTTAAATTATTTGCATGTGAAGTTCCTTGCTTCAAAGAAAGTAATCATATTAAACAATCTTGCAAGTGGATGATCACATTCAGAGAAACAAAGTTGAGGTCTTAATGATAAAAAAAACTTGAAGTTTGTCTAAATGGATTCAAAAGGTGTCCAATTTTAGTCTCAATTGCCTGTCTGTCTTTTCAGTTTATGTGGAATACTGTCAATTTAACTTAATCTTTCAGTTTGTATGTCTTCTTGTGTTACCCTAGGAAACTTGTGGCAGCCTTGATGTTGTTTGATGAGCCAAATGGTAGTGGTTGTCATTTAATGCGAATGCCATTGTTGTACTGGCAGCATTCTCTTCTTATCTGGCACTCGTCTGTTAGAAAATATTTTCAACATGGTGCTACAAGCATCCATTGGCGCTTTGAGAAAGTGCAATTTATGTGATCTATTTGCTGTTACTTCTTTTTTTTTTTTTTTTTGGTTTTTTTGAAGAAAGTGCAGTTTTCTTATGTATGCTATCTTTGTAAGTTGGTTGCATCCTCTCTATTGCAAATTACATTTTCTTGTTTTTTTCTCCTGAAGGTTCTTTGTAAATATTATCCAGAAGTCATGATAACAAGTCCTTGTTTTTTTTCTCCTGAAGGTTCTTTGTAAATATTATCCAGAAGTCATGATAACAAGTCCTTGTATTGGTCGACAAGGAAAGGCTTTGCGTCGCCGACAGCAGAGGAAAGTGGAGTCTCCATTGCATCATAAACCAATTACAGGCCCATACTTGCATTCAAACAGGAAAGAAAGTTGCCCAAATATTGACCCGACAGATCCAGAGACAGGTAAACGATGGGTTCATCTCAGGTTTCGAAGGTCTATCAGAATTCCAGTTGAAATCTCTCTTGCTCCCTCTCAGTCTCACCCAGTACCAAATGGAAAATAACTTATCCTAAGAAAAAAGAAAAAAAAGAAAAAGGGAAATGCGATCATATGACTGGAAGAGACTAAGCTGAACTGTTAGCCTAACGAAAATCATATCAGCAGCAAAGTTCTCTAAGCAATGGACAATCAAACAGCTTGGTTGAATTTTGTAGTGTCATAGCTTGAAATGCTTATAGCTAGGCTTATTGTTACGATGAAGGGGAGTACCTGTGAACTAATTTAAATATACTGCAGATGAAAACTTTGGCTTGGCAATGGACACAGATGCCTCATCTCATGGAATTTCTTCCAGTAAGATTACAAGATGTGAATGGCCTAAATCTGTTGAATCATATGCACTTTTTGAGAAGTACAGCCAGTCTGGATTATGTCGTCTTGGTCTCAAAGCTCTGAAAGATATAAATTTGCATGACATATGGAACGAAGCAGAGCCATTTGCTGTAGGTTACTCTAATCGCCTAGTAGTTACTATCGCATCTTGAATGCATTGTGTTCTGGTTATTGCTTAAAAAGATACTAGACTACATCTTTTATTGGAAAGCCTACCATTTCATAGTCTTGTTCATGATGTTTATGTGTAGTCTGTGTTGATATAATAAATTGGTATATTACATTCCAAATGCATACTGGTATCCACACTTGATGCCCATGAGTAGAAGGGGATTTATACTACTATTTTTATTTTTCGCTACACTCATCCTGTGGTTTGTTTGTTTGGGGTTGATGTGGCTTAGCCTAGCATGGTGGCTGAAGTTCTGTTGGCTTGTTGGAAGGAACACTTTGAAAGTTATCATAGTGGAGAGATTTATAACGGTGTTGCTTTGCATTTTG
Source organism: Carpinus viminea (assembly GCA_013348765.1). Lineage (NCBI taxonomy): Eukaryota > Viridiplantae > Streptophyta > Magnoliopsida > Fagales > Betulaceae > Carpinus > Carpinus viminea. The sequence goes on along the minus strand of CP054672.1, from coordinate 32,100,375 downwards.
TGCTAAGGAACAACTAGTTGGCTAGTTGCACCCCATATGCTCCTGTATAGTACACATTACTAGTTGCACCCCATTTTTTGGGCTTTTTCTACTACATATTAACTTGAAAAAGAATCAGCACAATTTAATTTCAAAAACAAAGCTCTTCCGTCATTCCAGAGGAGAAAAGAAGGAAAGAAAAGGAAAAGAAACTGAATGAAAAAGAAAATTAATAGAAGAGCCTATATCTTGCATTAAAGTTTCTGGATAAGCCTTCAATAAATAATTTACTATAATTGGCTTCTTGTAGTTCCATATAATTGAGGATTTTGTTAACTATTTGTGGGTCCATGTTAATGGACACGTCATCACTCTAAGAGGACCTACCACAAGTTTTTATAATGTTGTGTATCATAAATACTGTAATACATCATAGCATAAGATGTTTGATTTTAGTTACAGATCATAATTCTCTTGTAAACTGCAGAATCCTTTGCATAGGACTTGATTGTTTGAAAATCCTTGGAATTTGATTGTTGGAATTGTACGGCGAAGATATGTAATGGTGGGTTGCACCAACAGCCAGTAATGTGTGCCCTTTCTAAGAAGTCGCATTACTGTTTATCTGCTGAAAATGCTTTAACATGGGAGCAACCATGGACAAGTACTGATTTATATACTAATCGCATACAGGAACTCATAGGGCCTTACTGGTCTCTTCGAGCAGCTATGGGGCCTCTTTTGGAAACTTTTCTTCTGCTCGATCGATTACTGTTCCTCCAAGAACAAGGCAGTTCACTGGAAGTGACCATGCTACCTATTTTTGATCCAGAGGTATCCCCAAGGAATGTGGCCATAATTGCAAAAAGGAATATCACGCAAATATGAAACCTTAGCCAGAAGAAAAAAGGACTCTGCAAAGCGAAAAGGTAAAATTTGCTCCCCCCCTCCCCCTCCCTTGCGTGTCTGTCTGTATCTTTGCTTTGGTGTCAATAGTTCTCTCTTAGACTTAATCAAGTTAATCTCATCTGATCAATGCTCTTCTCCTTCTTTCTTATTGAGCAGGGTCCTTTCAACTTGTTCAGAATATGTGAAGTGCGATTCAGTTATAGATTGTCCAGACTATATATACATATATATTTTCCATTCAACACTATTTGAGGCTTTTTGGTACTGAAGGTAGTAGTAGATTAGTTTGAGCTGTGTCCATTACATGTCCAAACGTAGTAAGTAGTGCAGTAATACATTTCTGACATAAAACATGCTCCGTTTTAGAAGTATATATGTGCTACTCAAGTGATGATCATTATGGAAGATTGCAGTTAATTTCGTTTTTTTAGGGGTGGTAGTTCACACTCTCTTGATGCTTGGAAAATCTTACCCTATGCATCTTTGTAACTTGGATTCACCAATTCTCTTCACTCTCAATGTTTTCTAGAACCAAAGGCTTACTATTAAGAAACATTCATCTGGTTTCCATATTTATGTTTCATTTTCTGTAATCTAAAGTAAATTTAGTCATCTCTGAACTATGTATGCTTGTGTTTATCTAAAGGTTAATTGAACAAAAGAAGAGTGGATCAACAAACCATGTAATATGAGATTCAGTCAACTTAAGTGTTTGCATTAATTTTCTTTTAGTCTTGGTAACTGAAAAGCCAATGTAGGAGGATATAGTCCCAAAAAGGATGTTCTTCCTTGAAAGCCCATAGAGGTTATAAAGAATGTGAGTTATTGGGGTTCTCTTGGGAATTACAAGAGTAAAAATGTAGGATTGATTAGAATTGTGATATGATTATCATTAGAATATGTTAATTAAAATGATTAAATCCATCATTTTCTACTGATATAAACTTTTGGGCTAATTAGTGTTTTCCATTGTATATGAATAATGGCCTTAAGCTCAAATATTCAGAATAATGGTCTTTAATGAATATTCTACTTGTTTAATCCCTTATAAAGTGAGAATTTGGATTTACATGAGGAAAAGTGTTACAATATTTAATTTGTTTTTTGTGCAGAATATCTTGATTAAATTTGCTCTTTCCTATTAACTTAAGTTTTTGGGACAATTTATGATTTAACAATTATAATGGGTATTGCAATGTTTGAGTAACCACTTTATTAGAATCTGCCTAATGAAATGGGCTAATAGATACAACATGATTGTTCTTAGGAAGTAAATACAAATCAAAATGTTGAATTTAAATGGGAAAAATCTACGTATCTTCTCTCAAACTACCATCAAATTAACAATGCATCTCCCTAAATTACCATAAATTTGGCTGTGCCCCTCCAAGGCTAGCAAAAAGACAAAACATGATCCTAAATGTTTTTTATTAAGACAAAAATACTCTAATAAATTTGAAAAAAAATAAAAATAAATCCTTAAGTAAAGAGAAGAAATTAGAAAACATGTTTTTTTTTTTTTTGTATTTTAAAATTAGTTTTAATTTTTTTAAAAAAAGAATTAATTTTTATTTTATTAAGAGTATTTTCTTTATTGAGTAGTCATTGTCTCAATTCAAAGTTTGAAGAAAACATTATCAATTAGATGGTAAATTAAAATGAATATGTAGACTTTTTTCAATTGAATACACAATGCATTGGATTCTCCCCGTCTCCCTCCCAGTCTTTATTGAAAATTGGAGTGTCTTTACATGTCGTGAGCATCAATGAATTCAAATTCATTGAGTTAATAAACTCATACACATAGATTAAATATGGTAAATCTGATGTCTTGTCACTAACTCCATTAATGTCAACAAAAAAACAATTGTAGTTCCGTGATGTGAAAAATCTTCAGCAGAATTATAGAACAGAGTAATAATGGGTGTTATGATATTTTAAGAATTCTGTGATCTGAGATCATCTCAACAGTACGTAACTTGAAATAGTTTAAGGGTAGAACTAGAATGGAATATACCCTTTTTGATATGGTTTCACATGTTTGACCGGAGACTAAATATCAACATCCTCTTCTGCGTTTGTTGGCCGTTGTATATCTCATGGTATGTAAGGAACTTTTTGATTAGCAATTTCAAAGCTGGAAGTAACCCAACTGTAATCCCCTATGAACAGTGTTCATAAGATGTCTCGAAATCTTGAAAATACGTGCTTGAACGGCTTGCAAATGAGACAGATAATGTGAAAGACTCCATATAAGACCCACCTGTCTGAGTACCGTGGAGTAAATCTCACACGAAATTTTGTTCATTATCCACTCAAATTATTAACGATTCAGTTGTAGATGTACATGTGGCACCTTCAGAATCCAGATTCACAATGGACAACGCATTTTGTTCAAACTATTTACACTTGAAAAGGGTGTGAGAACAAACTGGTTGTCGCCTTGTCGCCGTGGCTGTCATTGGCATTTGGCTCCTTGAGGATATTGGAGCTTGGAGGTTGACATGATAAGGGGGGACTTTTGAATGATCCATTTTTGTTAGTTTGTCTGATAGCAGGAAGATTCTTTGGATAAATCTGTGGTGGGAAACTGGCAATGTTAACGACAATTTAAGCCTCTGGAAGAGTGCGGAAACTATATGCGATTGCCTTGGCGCAGCCGCACAAAGCTTCCTTTGGTAACAAATGGCAGCTCCTAAAACATGCCACGTGCTCATGTTGGAATGACTCTTGTCGTCTTGTACAGCTAAGTTCTTCTTGCTCCTTCCTCAATGGTGACCCCAATGGAATTTTCAGTATATGTGCGTTTGCTTTGAGCAAAACGACATGAAAATGTCAACGTCCCTGAAAAGGAGAGTCTTCCTTCAAACTTCAGTCAAACAGGAAAGCCTCTCCACTGAATGAGTTTGAGATAACCACACGCATCTTTTTATTTCATGTGGTTCGTCAAAAGATAATCATTAAAGCTGGGATCAACTGCGTATTGGACAGCAGGCCATGTTTATTAAAAGATCAGGTTATTTCTCAATAAATTCGACCATTCACAGCAGGGGCTTTTCTTTCCATTTTGGCAATGCTGACGTTCTTTTATGTTTATCAAACTTAATTATAGTGAGACTGGTTTTCCAACGAAGGACTTGCATTTTGACTGAATTGCAGATAAGGGTCGAGTCAGTTTCTTTTGAAGGGATCATCACACCAGCGATTGACATTTGGATCCTCTCTAGTTGACTGAGAGAGGACTCGGTTTTTTACAGTTGAGGGGTACTTTTGTCAAATATATATAAAATAACAAAAATGCCCCTCAACTGTACAAGACCGGCTACTCTCTAGTTTATTTGAATTGAAGATGATACTGTTTCGATTGGCGTTTGGTAAGATTTGAATTAGGTTATGATTTGATCCATCTTGAGAGAATGTTTGCAAACTGCACGTCTTTTGTTACCCCCTTTACCCTTATTTTATCAGGAAAAAAGAAAAAAGAAAAAGAAAAAGGGTTTATTTATTCCCTTCTAAAGGTGCATGAGAAGTTTTCTCCAATAGCGTTTGGTTGTCTTATAATTTTTCATGCACCACATCAAATCAGCTTTTTTTCTTTTAAAGTTTTTCTTTCACTCTTACATACAACCTCCATTTTTTTGTTTCTCTCTCATTTATGGGTATCTTACTCACTAAGCAACCTCACTTAGAGAGTAAAATACATTGGGAGCAACAAGTTATCATATTATGAACTTAGTTAAATTACAACAAAAATAATAAATTACATGCTATACTATGTAACATGATTTTTGTCCACCGAGAAGATAGAAAATCATGCTAATGCATTATTGATCTAATAGATGATATTTTATGTGAACATGTCATAGCTAAATTCTATATGGTCTACTAAAGCTTTTAACCTCGTCTAAGTAGGGTTTGTGCTGTTATTTGGGACCTATGGTACAAAGTAGATGCTTAGTGAAGCACGATAGCAAGCCACCACTAGTGAAAACACAACGGTTATCAACCGCCCGTTAATCTCTAATTGCACTAACCGCTACCGCTAACCGTCTAGCTGGTTACATTTAGCAGTTTTAGGTTTGAAAAAAATGTTAACCGTTAACTACCGATATATATATGAAAAGTCTTTTTTTGTGTTTAAATATATATAAAAATGTATACAAATCTAGAAATGATGTCATATGTAATAGGGTATTATGTATTATAGTATTACCATAAAAATGAAGTCATTTTGTTTGTTTTTTTTTTTTAGAAAAATTAATTTAATTAATTTATTTTTTTTAAAAAAGGGTTAACAACTATTAAGGTTATTAACTGCTAACTGTCAGTTAACTACTAACCGTCGGTTAACTACCTAGGTAGTTTGCGGATACGGTTAGTGAATTTTACTAACTATTTAGGCGGTTATGGTTAGCAGTTTTAGCCAATAACTATTAACCGTAACCGTCTTTTCACTCCTAAATGACTTGATCAAGTACAGCCTCTAGTAATCCACACCATCATTAATGCCATTGTTTCTCACCAATTTGCACATGGCTACATCGGTCACCTATATGTTGGGAATACGTATGCAAATCAAAAATTTGCACAGCGAAAATGAATCATATTCTCATGCCAAAGAAAAACTTTATGAAGAACATATGAAAAACGGATTACTATTTAAAAATAACAAGAGCAAGAATAACTTACTTTGAAGATCAACAGCCACTCCTTGGCTTTTAACAAAAGAATTTTTCTTTTTGCTTTTCAAGAACACGAAAGATTGTAACATCTAGATCTTTTCACCAATGACTAATTATAACTAAGAAAATGTGGGCTCTTGTTTGGCTCTTCAAATCTTAACTTTTGTTCTTTATGAGTTAAAACAAAGAACTATTATAATTTTTAGAGAGTTTTTCAAAACTATTTATTTAGATAACTTGATTGAATGATTTGAGAGACTTAGGCTCCTATCTATTTATAGGCATAGCAGGGAAGAGAATTTATAGATCTTAGCAATGTGGGACAAGGAACAAAAGATGAATCCAAGTGGGACTAGGAGATAGTATAGTGACACAAATAATTAACTAGACATAAGTAGCTTAGTTAGATGATGAATTTGGGCTTTGGGTCACTAAAACCACTTAAGGGGCGATTTGAACTGTAGTGCGGACGTATGGTGGAGGACTACCGGATGTTCGCTTTATAAACCGTATAGCAGACGTACGTGGGGCCACCAGACATATGCTACTTTTTGAAATACCCAATGGTTAATACATGTACGTACGAGGTAGCCTTTGGACTGTTGGACAAGAACCACCAAACATGCGGACGCTAGGTTGGGTGAACGTCAGCTGCTTTTCAGGGAGTTGGTGGCAGCCCTCTCCTATAAATAGCCCCATACCCCCTTAATTTCTCACGCTCTTCAGACACCCCCAAGTTGCTGCCAATGTGTGTTTTGTGAGTGTTTGTGAGGTCTTTGTGTGTTTTGGAGCTTTCATGAGAGGAAACTCTTACGGTTTTGCTTCAAGGAGATAATGTTCGAATCCTTAGGTTTTTTTAATACGTCATTATGCTGCTCAATTATTGATTGGTTATATTTAGTTGTAGTGTTAGCATCTTTGCGCCTGAATCTTACTTATGTTAGCGTTTTGTTAAGTTTAGTGTTGTTGCTTTGCATAGAGGTTTCAACCTAAGTTATGAGGCCTTAGGAAGTCTGTGATAGCCTTAGGAGTCGGAGAATAGGTGGATAGTGGAGAAAAAAATGAGGCTTTCCCTGAAAGACGTCGGAACGGACATACAGTCTCGTGACCGGATGTATGGCCCGTCGAGTCACAATGACTATACGGCCCCGAACCCGGACGTTTGGCTAGAGTGTGACAAGGAAACCCTTTTTTCACCAGCTTTCTCATAGCTCCTATTTTCCTTACTCTAGAGTTGTTTTGGTAGAAATAGGACTAATAAAAGATTTTTCACAAATTTGGAGAACCCGGATCGGTTGTATTACTAAAAGATACTTTTCAGCCCAGGTGAGTTTTAATTCACATAATGCTTGATGTTATTTTTTTCATGCATTACATGTTTATTTTGTGTACCAAGAAAAACATGCATATTTTACAACTCTCACAGTTATACTTGTTGCACATAAACTCTGGTATTTTGAGGAAAAAACGTTGTACTGAATATGCTAATAAAGTGGGACTTATAAAAGACATACATGTAAAATACAGACAAGATAATTTGCATCGTATGATATGGTACACCGGTACGTGTAGTAGTAATAGTCATGGGCTTACTATACATTTTAGCTTTATAATCAAATGTGTGTGTTATATGAGGGCTTTAGATCTAATGGTTTCGTGACCATAGTACAACCATTCTCAATGGCCTAGTTACTATAGGATGGACGTCATTAGCGGTGTGAGCCATCCGAGGTCAGACTCGGTCATACTGCTAGTGTTACATACAGTATGTTGTGCAATGGCTGGGGCACCGACATTGTACTATAGGTATCTTGGAACAGCGTCAACCTTGCTAAGAATGGTAATATCTTGGGTAAACCATGCTGCTAAACTATGACTGTTGTTTACATTATATATATATCACTCATAATATAAACTGTCATGATGGAACTGTCATTTTCTTTATGAAAACATTTGAGTTCATTACTAAATTGACATAGACATTATTTGTGTTAAAAATCACTAAGTCTTAAACTTATCCTATTATTTATGTTTTCTCCCATCATTACGAATGTGCGGTTTAGCTACACTAGATGAAGATGTTGTCGGAGCTTACTTGGGTGATCGCTAAGATTTGATACGGGTGATCTTTGAAGATATGGATCCCGTTTGGCTTAGGACTATGTGGGAGGATGGAGGCACTGCTCGTGATGATATGATAGATATTTTTATTTCATTAACTCTTTGTAAGCTTAAGTCTAGGCTATGATCTGTTAATCTTTTGAAAACAATGATGTTATGTTTCATTTGGGTCTGTACTCCTACTTGATGACGTTCTGATGACCGGTACATTCGGTGATTACTTATGTGATGTCGTTGATGTTATTATGTTTTTCTCTGGTGCAAGTTGTGTGATGTTTCATTACTATCTTTTATTCCCATAATCTTAGTAAAGTATTTCGTTGTTGCTTTCTCGTTATGACGAGGAAGGTCGAAATCCCTAAGTCTTATCCTGCGAGGGACAGGGCTAAGAGGCGAGCCATGGGATCAATTACTAAATAATTGATTTGCCTATGCGGGTCATCACAAATAGTGGTAGATGGCTAGGTTTCCCCTAGCCTCCACCACATTGCTGCATTGGTTAGGGAGAAATTCTCCCTGGGCCATGCGGTTCCTTCCCTGGAGCATTGATCTGGGATCTAATCCTAGGTCATTTCCTTTGCAATCCAACGCATAGGACCATGGAAATTTTTGGCTTTATGCCCTCATGCTTTATTTAAAGTTCATGGGTTTTAAACCAAGCTTAACTTTAAATATATTCTCTAGACCATGTTTAAATTAAATAAAACACTTAGATCATAAAAAAACCCTAGCCCCTAGAGAGGAGGGGCTCCTCCTCTCCTCCCTTACCCTCTCCCCCTTCTTAATCTCCCCCTCCTCTTCTACATGTTTTTCTCTTGTTTTCTTTGTTTTTCAGGCGTGTTTTGGCCATATATAGCAACTCTGGCCACTTTCGTCCGCCCTCCAAGGTGTTGTGCCGCCCATCTCCCCCATCCACTCCACCATGTGCCAACGCTAGTCAGTGCCCATCATCTCCTCAGTCCGATCGCTATTATTTTTTATAGTTGTGTTTTTTGTTTTGTTTGTTTTGAAAAAAGATCGTTTTGGGTCGAGGATGAGTAGATCTAGTCTTCTTAGGAGCAGATTTGTGCTTTTTTGGTTGTTTTTCTGTGGGGGGCTAGGTTTTCTCTATTTTTTGTTTTAGGTCATTTTGCTTGAATAAGGATTGTCCAAATGTTTGGATTGTGGAGGTGATCCATTTCCTGACTCTCAGGTTTAGGAGGAAGAGTTTTGGCACGGATTTTTTGCTCCCAAGGCCGAGAAAGATGAGCTACCTAAGCATTGTGTTGAATCTGTCTAGAACAGATTTGATGTTACAACTGAAAATTAGTCATGGGTTAGTGGATACTGTTGTCATAGATATGTTTTGAATTTTGATTTTTATGTAAGCATCTATGACTTGTAATCTCGTAGCTTCAATTATGATTTTTTTAGAGCTTTTTACTCTGTGATGTATAAGTGCTTACGCTCATGATCCTTCTTCAATGAGACTGAAATGATTCCCTTTAAAAAAAATAAAACGCTTAGCTCATACGAAATAAAAGAGCCTTTTATATGGTCAATATATATATGAGCTTGGTGAGGGACCTAAAGGAAAAATAAATTATTGGCTTAAATATTTTCATAATCATGTCTCCCTAACATTCATTAGACGATAACATTTTAATCACAATTAATTTAACTAAATAATTGTGACCGTACTCCAATAAATATTTTATCATAAAACAATTAATTCTTCTGACTTAATAATGACTTGTGATTCTTACATAAAATCTTTCGTAGCAGAATTAAGGCTAGAGATACTGCTACTTAATTCTCTACTTCTTTTCCTTGAGTCACTGATTTTACGATATTAATTCTCATAATGTGAAAATCGTATGTATTTTTTGGTATACAAACCAAAATGCTCTCGTTAGAGACTTGAGAACAATATCCATAAACTCTATCTCGATGGTAAATTTCTTATCTTTTTGTCTACCTAACAAAAGATTGGATTTCTTCTTGAAGTTGGTATTCCCACAATGTTTAGATGTGATTACCCAACGTACTGAGTACTATTGGCTGATGATAGGTCTCACCTTTAGATATATCTAAGTAATTGACACTTTTATATTTGGGTTCATGAATTTCTCAGAATTTAGAATAAAAGTACAAAGAACCCTTTGAAGAATTTATTGTCTTTTCTTAATGTCCAATATTTTCGTGAAAAGACAACTCATTGGTCCATTTAGTGCTTTAGGGTCTCAGCACACTACACATCAATTTTGGAAGAGTAACGTTTTGAATATATAAAGTATGTGAGGGTGTGGTAAAAATGTGAAACAATTGGTCCAATATCTTGGAGGTATGTTTTTATAATTTTTTACTATTAAAAATCAACCAACTTTATTTCATAGTTTACATCGCATGTTTCTTGTTTTTTGTTTTTTTTTTCTAAATAAAAGGGCGGGAAGGAGCAACCAGTGTAATTTTTTTTCCTTGGGCGTGACCATCTGGGTTCCCACCCACTATGGAATATTCGGTTTAAGTCATAACTATTGCTTGAGAAGGCGAGTCCGTTACCATAGCCTTACCAAAGTGCAAGTTGGTAAAGCCCCTTCTTTGTAGCATCTAGTTCATAGATTACTACTGCAAACGAGTTCGAACTTGTGACCACTAGGAAGAAAGGATAGGGAGAATTAAACCTCATCCCTTGCTGCAAGAGGGTTCGAACTCGTCGTATGTTAGCATGAACAGGATCTACTCCATTTCAAGTGAAATGGAGATAAGCCCTTTTGTGATCAAGATTTTATTTTATTGCTTTAAAAGGTGTATATAATGTCAATTCATTCAAAAATTTTAAATGCCATGAGAATATATTGACCAAAAAAATCATGTACACCATTAGATCAGATATATGCTAGGGTGGATTCACAAATCCAATAGTAGTTCAGCAATAAGTTGTAGATAGCACATCATTATATGCAGGGAAAGTCTTTAGGGTGGCCTAGAAAGTAACATTTACATCTTGTATGGCCCCAAATTGTTTGGTCACATTTTTTTCCCCACTTCATCGTTGGTCAAGACCCCTGTCTCATGCAAATTTTCTTAACCCTGTGGTTTTAATTTTCAAGAAGTAGTTGAGATTATCAAACCAAGCATGATTGGAGCAGCGTATGAGATTATGAATGATACTTTGGCTTTTCACTTTTGGACCTTTTTATAACATAATTAAGAATAATATATAACATTTTTTTCACTAAACCGAAAAGTATTACAATTAAATCTAAAATTCATAAGAATTAAAATGAAAATTGAAAAGGTCCAACCAAAAGTATTCACTTGCTCTAATATTGACTAATTGAGAATGGGTTTGAAAGGTCATTGTTACTTTCTTAGATATATAGTTAAAAGTTATATATATTGATTATCTTGCTATATAATTCCATTAATTTAAAGAAAAAGATCAATCAAGTAAATGCTACTAAATTGAATAGATAAGTTGAACTCATCTTTCTTTCTTTTTCTGGCCGCTTGATTGGAATTGAACTTGACATCTAGATTCATTTTGTATACATATCAATGATTATTCCTTTAAGAATATGGATAAGTATTACTGTGAATATAAGAAGTTGAAATAGAATAACCTTTTTTTTTTTTTTTGGTCTATAAAAACACACATGTTCTTACTGGAACTGAATTAAAATTCCTAAAATAACAATGTTTTTTTTTTTAATTTTAGAAAAGAAAAAAAGTATCATACCCCTATCAAACTAGCAAAAATTTGCGATGTCCTCCCAAACTACATGGTCCTAAAACTAATATGATTTTTTTGAAAAACAAGCTCTATTCCTCTCATATTTCTCTAAATTAATCGTTGAATAATTATTCTAAAAAATAGTGTGCAACCAAATTAAAAAAAGGATAAGAATATTAATTTCATTCTAAAATATTTGTATGCATTAAATATATATATTTTTTGTTCTTTCATTTACGCTCTGATCATATTGTAATACAACTAGCACGTATATTTAATCCACTTGTCAGTTGTCACCTCATAAAGTGAGTTAAAAAAAATTATAAAAAAAAAAAAAGTCATTAACTGTTCCTTTGTTCTTCTCATATGGTAAAATTCTTTTAAAAGTGTTTTTGGGCAATTAGCCTCAACAACTTACCTAGGGTCAGTTTGAAAAGTGTTAATGGTTACCAGCTTATGTACAACCATTTCCCAAAAATAGATTAATAATGTAAAATGTCAACCAAACAGGTATTTAGACCGGCGAGATGAGGCCAGCGCCCCCCCGGTGGAAACGGACAACGTGAATCAGAATGTCATCACACTATGGGCCCCATGTCTGTTCTGATTTTTATTCAGGTGCCAATCCAATCCAATCCCATTCAATTTCAAACGATAGAAATGATTGGTTGGAGTTAATAATTTGTTTATTTATTTATTTTTATATTATTTTACAAATTTAATAAATTAATTATTAAATTTATTTCGGACGAAAAATAATTAATGTAAATAAATTGTCCGCATTTTTTTACATTCATTTATGTGGAATCGACCATTAATTTATTGGAGTCTACATAAATTTATAAATATAATAATTAATTTATAAAATGAAATGAAAAAAATATTAACACTAATATATAAGATGTGATACAACTATAACATAAACCTAATATCTTTCCTATGTGTTATTTAAAAAATTAAAAATGAACAAAATTGAATTTAAAACATTAAACTTTAATTTTGTAAATGACATGTAGTAGAAAAATTAGGTCTTTATTAGGTTTATGTTGTGACTTAATATTTCTCTTAATATATATATTAAGAAAAATACTAGAGGTTCTCCTCATAGTGTTCTCCTGCATTCTCTAAACTTAAGTAAAACATGATTTAAGAAAAAATAAAATTGTAGTGGCCTCCACCACCAATTTTTTTAGACATTAGCACCAAATTTGAGGTATTAGTACTAAAATTGAGGCATTAGCACTAAATTTATGATGATCAAATCCATTTTGAGTGATATCATCCCTAAATGATTAACCTTCCACCCTTAACTTTTAGTTTTGAATCAAAAAACAAGTTTTAAAGCATTATAACTTAAATATTAACTTATAAAAATTAATTTGTTGACAAAAAAATAGTACTACAATTTTATTTTTTCGTAAATCATATTTTACGTAAATTTGAGAGAACTCAAGAGAATACTATAGAAAAAACCATTAGCAAACCACATATATTAAAGAGGTTTGCTAGGGGTTCTTCCCGTAGTGTTCTCCTGGTGTTCTCCCAGTTTTACGTAGAATATGATTTAAGAAAAAATAAAATTGTAATACTGTTTTTTTTGCCAACTGATTAATTTTTATGAGTTAATAATTAAATTATAATGCTTTAAAACTTGTTTTTGGATTCAAAACTAAAATCTAATGGTGGAAGTTAATCCTTTAAGAATGATATTACCCAAAATGGATTTGATCATCCTAAATTTGGTGTTAATACCTTAATTTTGGTACTAATGTCTCACAAATTTGGTGCTAATGCCTCAAATTTGGTGTTAATGCTTAAAAAAACCGATGGTGGAGACCACTATAATTTTATTTTTTCTTAAATTATGTTTTACGTAAAACTATGAGAACTTCAAGAGAACCTACGGGAGAACCTTTAGCATTTTCCTATATTAAATATCCCTCTCCCACGTTCATCATTAGGCAGTACATGTCAGCAGGTTGGCAGTGATTGGTTGGTCCACTTCATCATGACACGTAGGCAACTCCCCTCATCTTCTCACACGGAATTACCAGTTGACTCAGCCCACTTGTTTGTTTGTTTTATTTATTTATTTATAACCCCCTCCCCACTGGACCTCCTCGTTTAATTAAAATCTCACAACCCACAAAAACTTTCACCAACTTCATATTCTCTCTCTCTCCCTCTCTCTTCTGTGTGTGTATCTGTGTGTGAGAGAGAAAATGAGCAACATAAGCATGGTGGAGGCGAAGCTGCCACCAGGATTTAGGTTCCATCCAAGAGATGAAGAGCTGGTGTGCGATTACTTGATGAAGAAGGTAACCAACTGTGGCTCCCCTCTCTTGATTGAAGTTGACCTCAACAAGTGCGAGCCTTGGGATATTCCTGGTCAGTCCTCAAAAGCTTTATTTTTTCACCTTTCGTCTATTTGAAAGATATATAATTAGGAAATATTTTTCATTTGTGTTTGGCCGGTGAGAAAGTAAATGGTGTACGTCGTTGTCTTTTATATATTTTACCCCAAAATGTGATGGGAAAATCTTCTTCATGGTTGTGGGTGAGGGGATTAACATCCACAAACATTGATGCAGACAAACCCATTACGCCAACTAAGATTAATGACAAAAACTTGTTGGGATTATAGTTGTCTTGAAAATCAAGGTCGTTGATGGTAAATAATATTCACATGTAAGTGATAAGAACAGAACTTGCTAGCTTGGGTTTTCAAAGGGGAATCTTCAATTTGGTTTACACAAGTTGTCAAACTACAGTGAAAACCACCCACATGACTTCTCTAGATTGGACCAGTTATGCCGCGACCAGTGGCATGTGACGCTGATATATATATATCATAACATCATGCCACCTATGACCTATCCTCTAGCTTTTGTGATAAAAGATCAAGGAGCTAGAGCCCCAGATTTTCTCATTCAAGAGAGTTTTTATTTTCCAAATTTCATGGGATTGTGAATTCCTCTGGCTTACAAGCAGGGCATCATATCATATTCACATGATCACCTTTTTCATCATTCAATAACTAATATATATATATATATATATATATATATATCAGCTCTGTCGTGATTGTGTTTTCTACGAAGATGAAAAAGAAAACATGAAACAGATTTGAAAAGTAATATGTTTGGTAGAAAAATATTTGTCTAAAGTTGATCTCAGCCAATACCATAAGATCTTTTTACTAACTCATTTTGTTCACATTTAATAAACAATAAAATATATATTTACAGATAATGTGTTTAATTTTCTCAGTATGCATATATTCATTCATTTTTTACCAATAACATATAGAAATATCTGATCAATTACTAGGAAATTTTTTTTTTTTTTTTTAAATATCTTAGGTGTAGGTAGATGTTGAATCAATCACTTAGTGAGGGAAAAAGAAATGGAATCATCAGCTGTTTGAAATTAATTATGCCAAAGAAAATAACTCATAATTTCCTCTGTCACAGCCTATCCATTTGTTGAGATAATTAATAAACCAAAAAAATTTCAGATTCATAGCTTTTTGAAGAAATAGACACTCTTGGAATTGTCGCAACTAAAGTGGTGGTGACTGGTCATGAGTGTGATTGGAATAAGAAGGCAAAACCAAAGCCACCAAATCCTTATTGTTTTAGACTACGTTCCAGCCATACGCGTGGAGAAGTGGGATTTTTTTTTTCTTTTCTTTTTTTTAAATTTATTTATTCGCTCTTCTACCAAATCCAATAAGGTCTGTCACCATCATCAGCTGTTGAAATCATCCTTCTTTTGAAAAAAACTCTTCACTTCTAGTACTCCTTTTTATGTATGTCTTCTAAAACACAGGGTCACAAAGTTAACCCTTCACACGTGATGACATGCGTGTAAGATAAGCAATCTTTTTTTATTCGTTTTTTTTTTTCTAATTTTTATTCGTTTATTTATAGTTCAATTAATGGCTCTTTATTATGAGCTAGCTAGCTAGGCAGATATCGACGGCTCAACAGCATAATAATAGGATATTTTTGGTAGCTCTTAGGCTATAGCCTATAGCCACGGATGGTATTAGTATGTAGCTGCTGATCGATGGTGATGCATGCCTATTCTGCCCCCACTACTTGCCAAGTATCGTGGTTAATTATGACCAACAAGTTCCCCGGCCTAACCCTTTTTTCTTTGTCATGGACCAAACGGTAACAGCAACATCATCACATCATTTGATTTGAATTCTTTTGCATGCAAGATTAGTACATGCCGAGTGGAGCTAGAATATTTAATTTGAGGGGTAAAAACTAATTTTTAAAGGTATTTTTTTTTTTTTTTGGAGATCACCCCCCAAAGCCTAGGAGTAGTTCCGCCCTGAGCGTACATGCATATGAAGATAAATAACTTTCACCCACCACAAGGGTGGTTTCGTCTCATTAAATTTTTTAGAGGGTGTTTTTGTTTTGTTTTTTTTTAAGAAGTGTTTGAACGTGACATAAATATATACACCCTGTGAAAGTAGTTTTGAGTTTTTTTTTTTTGGTATTTAAAGTAATTTGTTAATGCTTCTGCTATATTGCTAAAAAAATAAAAAATAAAAAACATTGTCAAATTAAAAAATTCTTTGAATTTTGCGTTGAAAATTGTTTTCATTTCACCGGCCACAGCAGAAAATCAGTGCATCAAGGAATTATGCATAGTATACGACATGTCTAACGTTGTCGTACGTATTTTTGTGGATGATGTACGTTGTGCAGAAACGGCATGTGTGGGAGGCAAAGAATGGTACTTCTACACCCAGCGTGACCGGAAATACGCAACCGGACTCCGGACAAACCGCGCAACCGCCTCAGGCTACTGGAAGGCCACCGGAAAAGACAGGCCGGTCCTCCGCAAAGGTTCCCTTGTCGGGATGAGAAAAACCTTGGTGTTCTACCAAGGTAGGGCACCGAAAGGAAGAAAAACCGATTGGGTCATGCATGAGTTCAGGCTCGAAGGACCCTTTGCTCCTCCTCCACCAATTTCTTCTCCCAAGGTACACGTTAATTAAATAAATTAATCGTCACTTATCTTAATAAAGTAAACTAACGAAGACACAGTGTTCCGTTGGAACTCATAATCTCTGACTCTTCTGAATATATCTACCCTCTCTGTTCTTTTTCCTATATTTGGTATGATATTTCAAATTGCGAAAACTTTTTAAGGTCAATTTTTTTGACAAACTACCGTCTTTGAACGACATGGCCGGTAACCTTCTTTCGCGGACAATTTTCAGAGGATTTTGAATAAGTCAAGGGGCAAGTTGTAGTTTACAAACAACATTTCAGCATGAATATATAAATATATATTTGTCTCATTTGTGATTGATTAGCATGTGATCAATATTAAAACATGATGGTAGCTGACCTAAGAAGATTATTCTTGATATTATATCTAGGCATGTGATGCAAGTCTTTATATATACTTAAATTTTTTCTCAACTCTAGCGTACATCTTTGATTTTCAATCAATGCCTACCGTACAGGAATGGATGAATATGATTAATTAAGAACATGCTGACTTTTATGAAATCCAAATAAAAAAAAAAAAAAACTGTGTCTATACGGGAAGATATTGGCCAACCAACTAACATATAAATTCTTTCACTTTTTACTTTAAGAAATGATACTACTCCTCCCGGTGTTCTTCGGATTTTTTACGTAAATATTGTTTTTTTCTGCTTTTTTTTAGAAAAAATATTCAGTAAGATCAAGAGAACACTGGAATGGACCGTAAGAACTTTTTATTTAAATTTTATTTGAATTTTCCTTGAAAAGTAAATATATTAATATGGGTGTAAGTGCAAAAAACAGCAGGAGGATTGGGTGCTGTCTAAGGTGTTCTATAAGAGCAGAGAAGTGGCTGCCAAACAAAGCATGGGAAGCTGCTATGATCAAACAGGTGGTTCATGTTCATCATCTCTCCCGGCATTAATGGATTCTTACATCACATTCGACCAAACGCATCAAAGCCATGTAGATGAGTCTCAGCAAGTGCCCTGCTTCTCCATTTTCAATCAAAACCAAATTAGCAACCCAATTTACACACATATGTTGAGCAGCAGCTTCATGGAGCCAAACGTGACTGCAACCAACACATTTAAGGGTTTGCCAAACATGGCCTTAGACCCTTTTTCATGTGACAAGAAGGTTCTAAAAGCTGTTCTGAATCAACTAAGCAGCATGGACAGCAATCTTCCTAATCTAAAAGGGTCGCCAAGCTTAGGAGAAGGAAGTTCGGAGAGCTACTTATCTGACGTGGGCATGCCCAACATTTGGAACCATTTCTGATTTTTCGACTCCAAACAAGCCTTAAACCAAAAAATTAATTAGTATATATATATATATATACACTAGTGGTTTCCTCTTAGCAACATATATATATATATATATATATATTGATATATTTGGAGGCTTAATTGAATCCTTGATTGTAGCTTTTAAATTTTTATTGAGTGGAATGTAAATTGTTAAATTTTCATATATTTTTAGTCAAAGATATGAAAAATGGTATACATTACCTCCTCCATCTCCTAAAGTTTATTTGGTGTAGTTTTCCATTAATTTTTATGCACCAAATACTATGAAGGACTAAGTTACATGTGCTTTGGGAAGACGTGGGGGTGATGGGATGTGACGAATAGAATTACTTTAATTATATTTACTTAGGTGGAAATACTATATACTTACTTTTATATAGAAGCTTGCTACACATTATTCTCTTAATTGTCTTTTAATTATTTCTTTTTACAAATCTAATGGATCTACTATTGGATTTGTGGACTTATGTGGGTTTTAAAAAAATTCAATGATGGATTTGCTTATTCACTAAACTGAGATGTTGAAGAATGATTTTTATCAATTTTCTTTTATCTACTAAATCTGATTTGGTGTGGTCCCTAAACCCAAAAAAAAAAAAATCATTTCTATCCAATGAGGACCATGCCACATAAATTTGGTGATGGAAGGTGGATATTGGGCAGTATAATGAGACTTTTATCCCTCATTTTATCCTCTTAAAGGGAGCAATGATATAAGGATGACTGAAATCTTATTAGAATTATCTTAAATGTAATGTGTCATTTAAAATTACCAACAGATTAAAATTCTATAATGATCATTTCAAATTCAATGGTAATTTTAAATAACACATCACATTTGGAATAACTTTAGGAGGACTCTAATCTTCCTTATATTATTACTCTCTTAAAAGTGATGTAACTTTTAAAATTATTATTTGACTAAAATTCAATAGTAATTCATTCCAAATTTAATGATAATTTTAAAAATCGTGTCACGTTTTTGGGATAAAAGTCTTAGCTAGGTATAGTATTTATTTATTTCTTATAGAGTGGATTTTCAAAAAATAGTTAAGTAGAACCATATAAATATATAAAGTCAAAATATGAATACCACTGAAAGTAGACCAAAATTTAAAGCAAGATATATAGGATAAGGAGTGTTAGGTGTATGAATTTATTATAAACTGCGAAATATTTGAGTTTAGAATGGAATGAAATTGACAGCAATGCTTTAGTGTATACCTTCTTTCAGTTCTATCTAATCAGACTAAGAATTAACTTCCTCGTGCACTCATTTTCTATATCAACCATTGACGGTTTGCCTAAACTTTAAATTAAAGATTCTTTTATATATTTATGGTCTAAAGCTCTGTTTGGCTTGATGTAAAATGTTTTTAGTTGAAACAATTTTTCAGAAAAATAATTTTAGCTGAAAATATTTTTTTTAGCATTTGACTTGTATAGATCAAAATCAGCAAATATTTCTTATATTTTTATATAATTTAAAGAGCTGTGAAGAAGAGAAGGACATCACAGATGAGTTGTAGAGAAAAATAGCGTGTGAGAATAGAAGGTACTCGAAGGTATGATTGAAATGATCTAGTGCAATTGCTTACCTGTATTGTTTGTAATTTGAATATATAATTATGAGAGAGTTCTTGTGGAGAGATAAGCCACATAAAGGACCCTCTCACACTAGCTCGAGCGGAGGTGTGAGAGAACGGTGAAAACTAGCTAGTTTACACCAAACACTTAAAAATAGAGAAACCTTTTAACATAAAATATTTTACGTCAAAACAAACAAACAAAAATATTTACCCTTTCATGCAAATATATCATAGAAGTTACTATTGCTTGGAATATATATTTCAGTTATCTTAATTTAGAGCAGATATATATATAACTGAAATGACATTTTGGCGTTATAACTATTTCGTGACACAACAACATTAAGTTTGAGGCAATAATAACCACATAATATATTATGACAAGTAAATTTTATTTGATTAGTGTCAAAATCCACCGAAAAGAGTGATGGGGGGAGAGTTAGAAGGAAAAAAAGTCAAATACGTACAGTAGCTACGCAAGTGGAGGATATATATATATATATATATATTGTAACAAACACGTGGAGGAAATATATATATATATATATATATATATTTAACAAACAAGTGGAGGATATGAATGATCGATCAGACATTGACAATTCGATATATACATATTGCCACCTAGGCACTACATGTACAGTTGAGGGTTTCAACGACCTTACCCTAATATCCTCAATATTTTGACATGATTGTCCAATCAATGGAATTTCTGATCTGGTCCAATCTTACTGCTTTAGTTTATCGTTAATAATGCGTATGTGGGTTTTTTTTTTTTTTCATATGATTTTTTCTTTTTATTTTTCTAGGCAAATAAAGGACAAATACAGGAAGGGTGGCCAACTCAACAGTTTAAACCTAACCGCTAAGTAGATACAAGAGAAATCAAAACCAAACAAAAGAACAAGAGGAAATGGGTCAAATAAATGACCCTGCATGCCCTATAAAAATACCAATGCAGCCAGACAGGACTGCTATCAAAAGCAAAACAAAGAAATCTTTGCAACCACAACTGAATCTACAAAGCAAAAGGCTAGAATAGGAACACTGCCTAACGGCCACACCATAACAGAAAACAGTAAATACAAATAAGAAAACAAAACAAAAAGCAGGAAAAATTTAAGACCAATTATTTATATGATCTTATAAGCGAGTGGTGGAATTTAGCCATCACAAGAGGCCGGGCAAATAGTTTTATTTTTATTATATATATGTGTGTGTGTTTTAAAATAACAAAATATGAAAATAGAAAGGAAATGTTGTAATGGGATAATGAGGTGACACTTGGAACATTTTCCTATTCGATTTATTTTTCTTTGAATTTATGTTAATATATAACAAATATAAATTTAGCTAGTGTAGTGCTAAACTGAACATGACGACAACAACTATAAGATTCATCTAAAAACAAATATATTAAAAAAAAAAAATGTATGTATATTTGGTTTTGGTATGATCTATTTGATTTTTCTTGTTTTTGTTCACACAATATTTATACGTTCATTTAAAACATATTCATTATACATACATACATACATACATATATATATATATATATATATATATACACAAAAACTGTCTCCACACGGAATGGGATGAACTGATGATGAAGTGACACTTTGGAACATTTTCATTTCGATTTATTTTTGTTTGATTTTTTCAAAAAATAAATAGGAATTTAGTTAATTATTGTGTATTGCATTCCAAACAGAACACGACAAGTAAATGGTTGGACATCGACCGTTTATAAATTTTTTGAGTGACACCTTCACTCACATATATCTAATAATCGCAGAGGGAGAAGAGGAAAATCCTTATGAGCTCACCCCAGGATTCGCTGACTTATTAAAAGAAACATGCTATAGAAACAGGAGATTGTTAGAGATCATAAGAGAACCAAAGTACTTGTCGATCCTCTCATAAAGTAGTTTAAGTTTTTACTTGTTAGTCTTTCTCCTCACCTTAACTTACGTACACAGCACACAAGCACAGGTCAAATGAAACATATTTCTTCGCTTGTGGTAACAAAACTGAGTTTTCATTATTCCTTTGGTTCTCATATATATTTTGAAAATTTTGAGCTATTATGAGATATTTGTCGCTTAATCCGTGAGTTATTGATGCTTTTTTCATGTGTATCGTGTTTGATCACATTGAGGGGGAGAACCAATCTTCACTGAATTTTGACGAGTTGACTGCAATCATGTGTTTTATTATTATTATTATTTTGTATTAATTGGGTTTTGTCACCGAATTGCCAAAGGGGAAGTTTGTTAGTTTTTAGGTTGGCAAATTCGGTGAGCATAAATACTGCCCTGAGCATTAGCTACACATCATACTCAGCCAAACAAAAATATTATTATTCAAGGAGAAACTAGTGGTGAGACTAGTACTGGCAGTCACCCAATTCCAGAGGGTGGAGGAAGAATACATGGTAGAATGGTTAAGCTGGATTTTCCCAAATTTGATGGGACTGATCCAGCTAACTGGTTCCACAAGGCTCAACAATTCTTTTCTTATGGTCACTCTCCAGACAAGGAGAAGGTGCCCATTTCCGCCTTGTGCATAGAGGGACAAGCTCTCCAATGGTATAATTGGGTAATAGAGTCTAGTCCTGTAAGCAATTACTCATGGTGAGATTTGCTCCCTCTTCTTTTGATGATCCTATTGGAGCTTTTACTAATCTTAGTTAAAACAAATCATCAACAGCGGATGACTATCAGCCTCAGTTTTGTGTGATGCCCAAAAACACCAACCTTAAAGAAAATAATTTATTAAAAAACAAACGCTTAAACACCCTGTTAATCTTAAGGAGTTTTAATCATAACCATAGAAGTGCAACTCCTTTTTTTGGGGAGAAAAACCTTCTATTTAAAAATAGCCAAAATACCAAAAATCAACCTCCAACTGAAATGTTCATTGGGATGACCATTGAACAACTTGCCAAACCCTAGTGTGAATGTTTGCCCAACGACCACACCGAACGTTCACACCTAAGTACCTAATATGATCTTTTTGTTATTTAAAAATGATCAATAATAAAAATATTATTGGGATCGTTTACGTAAACTTTTTTTCTAAAAAAAAAAAAAAAAATCTTTTTACGCAATGGAATAAACCACGATCCCGAAGACCTTTTAACATCAAGACAAACATGTTTAGATCTAAAAGCAAACATATAAGTTAGATTATTTACATGTAGATTCGACCTCTCCTAGGAATTGGGGCATAGGAGCGTGCATCCATTCTTCCTATGGTGTCGGACTAAGTAGTTGAAGTTTCAACAAGCTTAAATATATCAAGTATGAGTCCATACTCATCTCACTTTCATCGCGTTCTTTGTGTTCTTCGTGAACTTGAAGAACATCTTTATATTCTTCATTGTATTCATAAAGAACTTCTTGAAGACTTGGAAGTTTATCAAGGTCTTCAACATCTTCAAACAGTTGGGGAGAAGATTGCTCTTTAATGACTAAATATAAGTTATAACTATGAGTGTGTTCACAAAGTTTTCTCAAGAACAAGAGAAAACTAGATGCAAAACTTTGAGATAATAAATTCTCCCTAGTGGCTGTGTATTCACCACTAATTGTTGAAGAGTGATGTTGTGTTTTTGTTTTCACAAAAATTACAAGTTTATGAATTATTCTAGGTTTAATTTTTGGCCATTTGCTTCTCAATTGAACCTCTATTTATAATACTGGGATCCAAGAAAAGTATTTTTAAACCATGTGGAACTGAGCTGCCCTAGAGGTACACGGCCAAGGAGTAATTACACCTTGCCACTCCTCTAGTGGCCAGCCCACTCCCACTTAGTTTAGCACTTGGGCTTGGGTTTTATCCTCAAGCCCAATGCTCATTTCATTTAATTTTAGCCTTTGAAAATAATTCCATGAAGCCCAAAGTTTATTTACAAACTTAAAGAATTAAAAACATAAGCCCAATGCTTATTTTAATTCCTTAGCATAGGAATTAAATTATGTGCCTAATGCTCTATTTAATTCCCCAAAACCAATTTCTCAAAATCAATGATAAGATTAAATAAATCTTTTGGCCCATGTTTTATTAAAATAAAACATCCAAATAAATTAATATATAGCTAATAAACAATATAATTTGTCAGTTAATTTATTTCAGCTCAAAGAGGGACCTAAAGGAAAAACATCATTAGCTTAATAAGCATGTGACCATGTCTTCTTGGGCCATGTCACACAACTCTTTTTAATCACAATTAATTACAATAAATAATTGTGATTGCACTCTAATGATTATTTTTAATTTAATCAATTAATTTTCATGACATACTTGCTTATTGCATGTTACTCCTCCATAGAATCATTATGTAGTCCAATCAAAGTCTTTAAACTGTCACTCTGTTCGCTACCTCTTTTTTCTTGAATCACTAGTTTCAATTCATGATTATTCTTATATACCTTGTGAGAATACATCTCACATTATACATGTACTATTCTTATTTTTGTTTTATTAAAAAAATATTTAAGATCATTTTTGCCTTTTTGTTAGTCTTATAGGGCATTGATAATTTTTGAAAGTTTGGAAAGTATTATCATAATCTAAAGTGTTTTTAAAAAAAAAATTAATTGAGTAATAATTTGAAGAGATAAAATGAAGTTGTCCAAAAGTAATTTGATAGGGGTCCATAACTCATAGTGGCACATTGATATTTTCCAAAAAATTAATAATTTTGGGACATTTTTTTATTTATTAATTTTTTGACAATTTTTTAATTAAAAAAAAATAAAATCATAGGATGAGGGTTTGGGTTTAAGAAAGACCTTAAAATTAAACCCAATTTCCATGTCCAAAAAAAAAAAAAAAACAAAAACAAAAACAGATGTGTATGCACCGGACAACAGAAGAGGACATATCCGCAGGAGCAGCATAGAGTTGAAGTTGTAGGCAGCAACAGAGCTGCAGTGAGGATAATGGATTTGATTTTCCCTCAAAATCTAAAAGCCAGCACCCTCTCCTCAAAAACATGCTCTCGGCCATCATCGTCGTCGTCGTCGTCGTCGTCACCCCTCTTCTTTCCTTGTCCTCAGAGGAGCTTCAAATGTTGGCCTTCACGCATCCTAACCCCTGCCTCCAAGCTTAAGCAAGTCAGAATTCGTAGCGAGTTCGAAGGCAAAGTAAATGGCGCTCTCTCCGCCGATTTCGACCCCCGCTTCCTCGACCGGGTCTGCTGCTCTTTCCTTTTCTTCTTCACCTCCGCCTTGCAATTATATCTCCTTCATATCATGCACGCATATGGGTTTTCTTCCATCGAAGTTTTTCATTTACTGGGACCCATTTGTTGTTTTTCCCTAACCTTCTCATTAATGGCTCTTGAAATGCACCACTGGGAGGCTTAATGGCTTTTGTTTTGATTTGGAGGTGAAAAGTTGCAATTTTGACCACTTTTCATTTTGCATTTTTGTGCAAGTTAAATTTCTTTTATACCCCATTTCAGTAATAAAGCAGAGAGATGTGTTTATGTTCTCCACTGTGTCTGCAGGCATGCATCTCTGTGGTGTGTGCCTTTGTGTGTGAGTGGGTAAACACCTACTTCAATCTTTCTGTTTATTTTCAATGACTTATTTTGAATCAATAATTTATCCAGCTCATTATTCAACTGTTTCACATCCAATTGTCTTGTGAGATTTATGATATTGTAAGAGAATGCATTGAATTGATTTTTTAGTTAGTGGTTTGTGCATGTCCCCACCATATGATGACGATCTTCACATCTTATCCTCGCATAACATGGAAGGAAGTTTCTATAATGGCGTGTAGTCCTTGGATGATTTACTTTATGTCTTCTAGTTTTCAACTATCCCCAAGTGCCTGAATCTTGATTCTTCTGACGTTCAAGACTTGTATTAGTACATGTGTAAAACTCTATATTATTAGATGATTACATGTTTTTTTCCCCTCTTTATGCTACTGCTCAATACTTGGATGTGTTGTTCATATTCTGGTCTGTCCAAAATTGTGTTTGTGAACCCTACACAATGATCTGCTTGCTGCAGACTATTGAGGACTGACTCAAGACATAAACTATTTTTTAGAAGGGATATTGGTCCTTGGCATGCTTGTTATTAGATGGATGTAATATGGGTTACATGAGTAGGCACTGAAGCATGCATTACGGGGGAACTGTCAATGCCCTCTATGCACATACCGTTACAAATTCACAATGCTACTTGTACCCTTCACTTTGCCTTGCTTTATCAGTACTGACACGACATTACAATAAGGGCGTGGCGTGGTAGTAGACACTAGAAAATGGTGGGAAGCCTTTTGAGAACAAATGAATCCAACACTTGTGGAAGTACCTGCATTCAAAGTCCATACTCTAGCCTCTGTAATAAAGTACTACCATATAGAAGTTATAATATGTTTATGGCCCATATTTGAGATTCTTATGCTCTGCTTTTAGGGGTTTTGAATTTATTCATCCATTTACTTATTTTGGTTTATGTTTTATGATGGGATGTGTTTTGTTCAAGCATCACTTATACCAAAAGTTTAAGCGGATAGAAAATGATATATTTAATAATTAATTAATACTTTAACACTCCCACTCACATGTGGGCTCAAATTCATTCTTAATAAGTGAGGTCCAACACGTGGAATATTTTACTAAAATGATTAAAAAAATTGTGGAATTAGGGTTTGGGCTCAAGACCGCTGTTTTGATACAATGTTTTTCTTTCATAAGTAATTCAATCTTATTAGAAATTACAGAGATACTTAAATCACTACTTATCCTCAAAATGGTAAGGTGATAGAAATTGTATATTTAATTATTTAATTAATGAACCCCAAGGGGTTGGCCCAAGTGGTGGAGGCTTTGGTCTTAAGGTTTGCTCCCTTCAAGGTCCAAGGTTCAACACCTCATGGGTGCAAACAATCTCTTGAGGCCACACCCCTTGGTGAAAAGCCAATGACTTAACCAGTTCCATGTAGGGAAACTTCCGAGGGTGCGGCGCACGAGACCAGGGTTTACTCTGTAGGGGTGGGTCCGAATGGCCCTGCTTGGGGAGGTTCCTAACAAAAAAAAAAAAAAAAAAATTAATGCTTTAACAAGTTCTCATTTAAGTTTCTGTCTGTGCCATTTGCTTTTACAAATGTAGCTGATGAGTTTGACCATGACCCTTGCATTATTTTTAGGATGCTAAACAGCATTATGGTTGACCAAGTTACAGATAGATTAGATCTAATATTGTTACTTCTTATTCAGCAAAAAGCACTGGAAGCAGCAATGAACGATATCAATAGCTCATTCGGAAAAGGAAGTGTTACGAGATTAGGCAGTGCCGGTGGTGCTTTGGTGTATGTGTTCTCTTTCATTAAAACAAAATTTTATAACTCCTCTTTGGCACTTCTTTTCTTTTTCTTTTTTAATGTGTTGAACTTTTTTCTTTTTTTTTTCACGAGGCCCACTTGTGGCATTTTGACTATAGCATAGATTTTGTTACATTTTTTGTGCATTGCAGTGAAACGTTTCCCAGTGGCTGTATGACGTTAGACTTTGCCTTAGGCGGCGGCCTTCCTAAAGGAAGAATCGTAGAGGTATTACCTCTTTTTGTCTTCATGCTTCTCCTTTACTTTGGTGTTTTTGTTTACATTTTCATGAGTCAAACATGCTTTGGTTCCACTGAGAATCTGAATTAACTTCTCGTCTGTAGATAGTTATTTGATTTGTTTGATACAATATCCTATATGCCGGTTGAAGAGGGTGGTGAGATAAACTGTTCGACTGCAATAGTTTGCTTGATGGCATTGTACAACAGGATCTCAAAAAATTGGTTTTGCACGTGGATAAAGAAGGTGCAGTTCTGTAAATGGAATCAAGCACTGGCATCTCACTTGAAAAACCATACAACCGTTAAAAGAGAACTCAAAATTAAGTATAATAAGCTACTTTTTTATTTGGTAAGGTAGATCTATTATATTAAACTCTTATATATTCTTCATGTACGTTTTAATAAAACTGGTTATTACTTATCAAAAAAAAATATATTCTTCATGTACGTATTTATAATAGCCCTCATACTCTAAATATGGCTTCCTAGGTAAGCATTGGATCTTCTAAAGCTCACTTAGGAAGGCTTTGAGACAAGCAACAGATTTTTATTAAAATACTAAAAGTCATAGACTCACTTTCTAGATTGGGTTGTAGTCTATGTTTATTCTTCCTCTTTTTCAAATCTTTTAAACCTTGTAATCTCTTTAGATTTTTGATACCTTTAGTGTGGTTGTCTTTCTTGTATACATTTTGCGTATGAGGGGCTGTGCCAATTTTTCTTTTTCAATAAAATCATGTAACATGAGTTTATTCTTCTGCTCTTTAGAGTGTTGGTCTTAACACCAAATACATCTAGTCTTATTAGTGTCCATAGGTCACCATAAGGTTTCCTAGACAGATCTGGTCTTCAGCCAAAAAGATAGGATTTTAAGGTCTCAAGGCTCCACTAGTGTGTTTGTGCGTGTGTGCTATAATTCCAGCAACTTATCAGTGAAGATTACTTTGCTGTGAACCCTACAAGTGTCAAATGATCGCACGGTTTGGACCATTCTAGGGTCAAATTATTGCAAAACATCTTTCTGATAAAGGCACTACAGTTACCTTTCTTGGTGATTGTAGTGCTGCAGAATTTTCTGCAGCAGCCTGATCTTAATTTACTGCTGGTACCAGCATTACCTCCGTTGAGACATCCCCGCACCTACCCAGAAAGAAATGGAGAGAAGAGACGAAGGAGGCGAAGATGGAAGCTGCGGTGATTTTAAAATATATAAAAATAATCATTGACAAAAAATAAAAATTAAGGAGGATAATAAGAAAAGGGCCACCCCTTTTTGGTGTTTTTAGTTTTTTTGTTTGTTTAATTTTTTCAAATGGTTATTTTTTAATAAATTTAATGGTATTTTGGGGAGAAAAATGCAAAAGTGTCTAATTTGACACGTGGTGGTAGTATGAGAGGCCCTAATGCTACTTTTTAAAATTTGGAGGTGTAAGTGCAAAATAGGTGATAGTTTATTGGGCTAAAGTGTATTTTACCCTAAAAATAAAAAGCTGAACATGCTACTTAACTTTTGTACACTGCTGTCATGATTTGTGGTGGGTCTTTGATGAGCTTTCTTACTCTAAAGAACTTCTCTAGCATTTTTCTTATCAGTTTGGGTAACTTATGCTACAGAAAAGGCTGATATAATCTTCCATATTTCATTCCAGATATTTGGGCCAGAAAGTAGCGGAAAAACCACCTTGGCACTCCACGCAATTGCAGAAGTGCAGGTCTTTTTTCTTTCGGGGCTTCACTTCTGAATTTTTATTTCCTTGGTTATAAGGAGACACTTCTTGTTAAATGTCATCTGTAATGAGGCCAGCATGAAGCTTTTCAATGAATATGCAGAAGCTGGGAGGCAATGCAATGCTTGTTGATGCAGAGCATGCTTTTGATCCAACATATTCAAAAGCATTGGGAGTGGACGTAGAAAATTTGATTGTCTGCCAACCTGATCATGGCGAGATGGCACTTGAGAGTAATATATTTTTCTGTCTATGTGGTTGTTTGAAAATTGTTGTGAAGATTCTGGCACTATTCAATAATATGGCACTACTATGATGCTTATGAAATTCTTTACACTTGTGCTTGATACATATTGATTTTGAGTTCGTCATCGCAGTTGCAGATCGTATGTGCAGATCTGGTGCCATAGATCTTATCTGTGTTGATTCTGTCTCTGCTCTCACTCCACGGGCAGAGATTGAAGTAATCTATCATCTCTTGGTGGCTCTTTTAGATTTGGAATTGATAAGGTTGCCCATGTCTGACTTATGTTTTCATTATATAGGGTGAGATTGGGATGCAGCAAATGGGTTTGCAAGCACGCCTTATGAGCCAAGCTCTGCGTAAGATGTCAGGGAATGCCTCGAAAGCTGGTTGCACTCTGATTTTTTTGAATCAAATAAGATATAAGGTACTTTTGATATATTAATTATAAGTTTACTGTTTCAGTAGACTACACTTTGGATGATTGAAGATATTTTTCACTTGTAGGGGCCAACTCCAATTGACTGAACTGAGTCTAGCTCTTGCTTATATATTTGAATATTAATTTTTTATTGCACCTTTTGTTTTCTATGACAATTTTCTCGTGTCCAACTGCAGAGACTAATATTATCGTTGTTGTGGGTTTTGTAAGATTGGTGTATATTATGGGAACCCAGAAGTAACTAGTGGAGGAATTGCGTTAAAGTTCTTTGCATCTCTTCGGCTTGAGATACGTTCTACCGGGAAGATAAAGTCTGTAAGTACAGTAGCTGTTTAAATCACTACTATATTTAGGGAGATAATTTCATCAAATTTTATATGTAAGGAACCTTCATCATGCATCCCTCTTTACTGCTATAGGTTAAAGGAGATGAAGATATTGGGGTTCGGGTTCGTGTAAGAGTGCAAAAGAGCAAGGTAAATTAGATTGGCATCAAGATTGTGTGAGGATCATATTCCACTAAAATGAGAAAAAAAAAAGTTCCATGCTGTTTCTAAGATGTTCACTTGATATATAAGATTTTATTTTT
Organism: Carpinus viminea; assembly: GCA_013348765.1. Taxonomy (NCBI): domain Eukaryota; kingdom Viridiplantae; phylum Streptophyta; class Magnoliopsida; order Fagales; family Betulaceae; genus Carpinus; species Carpinus viminea. The sequence goes on along the minus strand of CP054672.1, from coordinate 32,070,461 downwards.
GCCATTAACATAAAGATAACAAATTTCTTTTCCACTTTTTATTAATTATTAATTATTTCTTGAAGTTCCTTAAACTGAATTCACGCCAGTCTCACTGAAAATATCTATAATGTGACATTCAATTTCAGTGTCCAATTTTGTATATAATCAATTTCAATAGATTGCTTTAGAATACCTTGCTCAAGCCAGGGTTTGCCAAGCAAAGCTATTGCTCTCTTGTAAGTTGCAACATCATTTATAGATATTATCTAAACTTCTCACGCATTTTTAATTTAATGAGTACTTCTTTTAGGATACTTGACTATGTACTTGAAGGTGGATTAAGTTCGTTTGTTACAATTGCACTTCACAAACTTTACCAAAATTTTAGTTGATGTTATTGAATTAACTTAGTTGTAATTATCATCTTAATTTATTTGATCTGCCACCATTTTGTGCTTTTGATTTATGTCTGCATATGTACAGAAAGATCCTCATTTCAACTTATTGTCATAGGTGTCAAGGCCATACAAGCAAGCTGAATTTGAAATTATCTTTGGAGAAGGAGTGAGCAAATTGGTCAGTGAATGCAACATAAAAGCTTGTTCCCCACAAAAGGTGCAGATTGCACTCTTCTTGACATTGCTTTTTCTTGCAGGGTTGCATTTTAGACTGTGCTGAGATGATGGATATTGTGGTAAAGAAGGGCTCTTGGTATAGCTATGGGGATCACAGGTTCGTCTTTGGCTTCTCTTTGCAGCCCGTAGTGTTAATTTCTCTCTATGCTCTTTTCCTATAGTTCCTTTTTAATCTTGAAAGTTAAATTTACGAGACTTGATATCTTTAAACCATCATTTATGCATCTGATTTCTTGCACGGCTGTGCTGATTCACTATTCATAAATCATATTTTACACTTGAGGAAATTATATCTAGTCCATCATTCAGTCAATGTTTTGTTGGAAATCAATTTAGTGGGCCATGAGTTCGGTCATCAAAAACCCATGCATGGTACTTATATAACCAGTACCAGATGCTACCAAAGTATGATAATGAATTATTAGTAACTATTTGTTATCTATTTACTTTCAGTATGCATTAGTGGTATATGTGATTAAACTAAACCATGTATTTCTTTTGTTTTTCAATTTTTTATTTTTTATTTTTATTTTTTTTAATTTTTTATAGTTAATCAAGCAAATCTCATTAAAAAGCGTAAGACGTCCCTAAGTACACAGAAAGTATATAAAATGAACACCAAAAAGAAAAGATAGAACAAAACAAGCCAATTGCGGAAACTCAAAGGACCGAAACAACTACAAACCACCCATAGAGGACTCCAATATCATATTGAGAAACCCTCTTGCCTTTACCCCAGCTAGAACCATCACCTCTAGCATCAAAGTTAATAGAGCACTCAAAGTTTTTAAGCTCCCTCCTCCCTTTCGGCTTAGAAACAGAAGCCACAACCTCTTGACATTGTCCCTCGGCAGGGACTATCAAAAGATCCCATGGCCTTTTCTCATTACCCCCACAAGAGATCCCCAATAAGAGATATATCTCCATCTCACTTTGCACAACCTTAGAGAAGCTGACATCCCCCACCTCTCCATTCTCTCCAACACCAGCCCCATCCAAATCATCCCCTTTCAAAGATTCACCCACCTCTAAGACGGTTAGAGGGGGAACAGCCAGATGCCGGGTGTTGAGAAAGAAAAAAGGGGGGGAGGGGGGGAGGTGGGCAACGAAAGACACCACTCATAGAATGGAAAGGGTATATAGAAGACATACCCAGAAAAAACTGGGGGAAGCACTGAGATGCTGTCGATAACACCGGCCTTGGTGGGAACAAAGGAAGAGCTTCGGCATCACTAGACCTCGCCGAAACATACCCATCCGACGAGACCAAAGGCAAAGAAAGCGAGGCAAAGATCTTAGACAATCACTCACCCTCAGGAAGGCTAACATCCAGCTTCGAAGCCCTCCTGGCCTTGGACTTGCGATTATAAAACTTCAAAGGCTTAGCCAATTTCTGGGTATAATGCCTTACTGCCCCATGATAGTACTCCTTTCCCTTGGGGGAGTATTTGGCTGAATAAGGCTCCCTTGAGAGTGGCTTTCTTTCCTTGAACAACCGCTTTAGGGAAGATCCTCATTGTGAATAATTTAAGGAAACAACATATAACAATGGTAGATTAGTGTTGCATGTGTAAAAAGAGTGGAAAACCGTGATATAGCTAGTGCCTTAAGGAACCCTATTTTCAGACTTTTTGGGTTAGAGTTAAATCATGCCTCAACGAGTAGTGGATCTCTTGGCTTGTTGGAGAAGGCAGTTTGGTAGACATCATAGTATAGCAGTGTGGAAGATGATTTTGTCTTAATGTGGTTTAGTTGGAAAGAACAAAATGATCGAAGCTTTGAATATTTTGAGGATATGGTGATGGAATTAACTGCGTTTTTCGTCAAAACCCTTTTTCATTAAATGGTTGCCTATAATTGTTTTCATTTTTGTAGTACTCATAATTTTCTTGATCTTTTTATTTATCAAAAAAAAAAATTCTTGATCTTTTATCTTTTTCTTATTAGGTGTCTCTCTTGTACACTTCCTATATACTTAAGTTGTGCCCCTTTGCGTTTTAATGAAATTCGATTACTTATTAAAACAAAGGATTTGGTAGAAAATTTTCCTTTTAGGAAATTCAGGGTTCCCAATGTGGAATGTTTCTATTTCAAGAAACTTACTATTTTTGGAATTGGCTGTAGGGCCTGAATGGAGCCTGTAAAGTGGGTTCTGAGAGTTAGGCTCAAAGCTAGTGTCAGAGTCAGAAAATTCTAAAATTGGTCCTAAAGAGTGTATGTTCTACAAATTTTGTTTAAAAGGCCCATTAAAGAAAAATAAATTCTTGAGACTTTCATGAGAAAAAATTAAAGGCTAGGGTTTGAGCAGGTTATTGCTCCTGAAAATTGTGTTCAAGTGAAGGACCATAGGGTGGACATGGGATATTTAAGGCTAGGGTTTCCTCTATTATTTTTTTCCCTAATTAGTCTATCTAATGAAAAAGGCCTATTTGGCACTAATTGGCTTCTTTTATGTTTTTCTTTTGCTTTTTTTTAAGGGGCGGTTACGGTTTTCTTGAATGAACATATTTTCATTTTTTTGAAAATAAAGTTATTTAATTGAAAAAAATATATATATTTTTTCCTTTGATGGGCCTTAAAAAATAAAATTTGAGAAAATGCACTCTTTAGGAACAATTTTAGAATTTTCTGATACTAACCACTAGCTTTGGCCTAACTCTCACAACCCACTATACAATCCCTTCCCAGGCCCATTCCGAAAATAGTAAGTTTCCTGATATAAACAATTTCCAAATTGGGAAACCCGGAATTTCCTAAGAAGAAAATTTTCTACCAATCTAAGCTACCACTATACCTATTAATAACAATAATGAATTGAAGAAAGAAGAAAAAGAAGAAGAAACAAATAGAATGGCTTCAGGAATGAAAGGAATTGAGGATTTTGCCATTGATGAACTTTCACCAAATAATGAAGAGCTCTAATACCATATCAAATCTAGTGTAAACAAGATGAAGTTGGGAGAAAATCAACGTATTCTCATTAGAATGAATGAATGAACATCAATTACATAATATTTTCTGTTACAATACAGTGAAAATAGAGTAAGTTGAAATAACAAACTTAACTACTCAACTACAATAACAAACTTAAGTCTACGTCACTTTATACAGTCAACATCACAATGGTAGCAGTTGTGATCTGCTATTACCCACAGGGTCTAGTTGAGGGGTCTTACATGCCGTGTGCAAAATTGAGTCACTTTAACACAGACAAAGCATGTAGCCAAAGAGTTCCCCGTTGTCTCATCAATTCAGTTGCAAAGTGGTTTTTATCAACTAAAGAAGCACCATTGGAGTGCTAATATCCCAGACTGGTGGGTTTTTAGCTCCATTTCAATTGTTCGTTTAGTATTAATTGGTTGCCTTGATGTATTGAAATCTAAAGTATAACCCATTTTAGTTGTCACTTTATTTAATATCCAAATATTTTATTTTAGCTTTGAGACAGCTTTATGATCTCCTATTATGTATGATATTTTTTGTTTTTTCGGTTCTGTTTTGTTTTCGCTAATCTCCTTTTTGTGCAAAAGTTGCTTTTTCGTGGTAGCACCCCTGGATTTTTGTAAAGCTACAAAACATTAGGATTTTTGTGAATAGCTGCATATGATTGGACTTCAGCCTTAATTTCCCCCTAATACTCTCTTGTTCTCTGGTGTTCAAAGGTTGGGACAGGGAAGAGACAGAGCATTGCAGTACTTGAAAGAGAACCCTATTATTCATGATGAAATAGAAAAGGTTTGGATGCATAACCTTTTAATACTCTTGGTTGAATCTCATTCATTATTCTTTAACTTTATATCGAGCAATAAATCTTCTGTTTTAATGCCTAGTTGGCAGTGGCCTGTCCAACTTGTCTGGTGTATACCCTTCTATCTAAGAATGTCATAATATGATTATGATTTACCCCACTTCACTCAACTCAATGAAGCCCTTTTCCAGTTAGATTATGTTGAAAATGTGGGCTTTAGTCAACTATTTTGTCTTAAGCATCATACACTTCTCAAATCATTTTATACAGCTCTGTTCTTGTGACCATTTATTCTGACGCATTATAAGTGTACATAATGTGAAACCCTGGTTACCAATCAGTTTGATGTTTGCAGTGCTGAGGAATAATGATTGTTGAAGAAATCATTGATATTGATTATCTTTATGACTCTGAAGCCTGAGTATACTTGAAGAGTTCAACTTAGATTAAAAAAAAAAGTCACAATGTTCTTTATATATGTGTGTGTGTGTGTGTGTGTGAGTGTGTGTGATATGTACTTATTTTATTTGGGTTAAAATTAAGTACCTTGTTCCAATTGATAAACTGAATTAGCAGAAAATAAGAGGGAACATTCTACAACCATTTTAAATTTTAAAGTTGAAAATGTGTTTGCCTATGAAAATTTCATCTGAGTGTCTTTCTTATTCAACGGACAAACTTATGTCTGTCTACTAATATATTATAATTCTACAATAAGAATCAGAATGCATATTATGTATTATTAGTTAAGCACCTACGATCAAATCAATAATTAGAAATAACAGTAGTAGTGATAGTGAGGATGATTAGTACACGCACACGCGCACATGCCTCTTTATCCTTGAGAGAAAAGGATAAAGACACTCTTCTTGAAATACTGAGAATTTGCTCTCTCCATTTTGCCTTTTTATTGAATTTCATGTGCTGTATTTGCATAGACTTTGAAAATCAAAGTGAAAATGCATTTGCAGATTGTTCGGTCAAAAATGGTTGATGGAGCTGGACATGTAAGTTCTCCACTTTCAAGGGACTTGTCATTACCACATCAAGATGAAGAGACTTATGAGGAGATACAATGAGGATGAGCAAATACTGCTAATGATTGATGATTTTCTACACCAGATGAGGGAAGAGGTAGTGGTCCAAGTCAAAAGCTGAATAAATTGATTACTCCTCATGTGCATTGGCTGTGAGGCCACCATGGTTTAACGAGTTGACATCATTGCCCAGACACCCACTCAGCAGGGGTGAAAATACAAATTACTCTGATTCTGGTGGAAATTGAATTGGAATCTCTAGTGGTATATTATGGTGAAAGAAGATAGAAAATGGGTGGTTTTTGTGGCTGGGGGGATGGGGGTTGGTTGGGTGTTGTATTTTTAATATTACAACAGTTGAAGATAACCTAATTATTCCCATTGAATTTAGTAAGGTATTCAAAGTTTTTTTTTTTTTTTTTTTTATTTCACAAGATACAGAGTCCAGAATTATGCTCTTCATTTAAGTTGCTACCAATATGCTGCTAAACAAAAGAGTGGATTTATGTGTAAAAAAGAAAGAAAAAGAACTTCACTAAATAGGCACAGATTTTCAAATTAGCTCTCTGATATTTGTCTTAAGATTGTGACAAATGACAATTAGTTTTTTTCTTCTTTGATAACTGCTGTATCTGATCCCCGGGGACACCGTGCCCTCCTCACGCGTCTTGGGTAAAGTTTGGATTTTTGCCTGTGATTGTGGCCTCAATAAATTGTTTGTATTTAAGGCGGTCGATTCGACTTAATTTATTAATTGAGCTTAATTAGTATGTCCCGACAAGATGACATAATTAAGTGCCATTTACTCTTGCAACCTAAACAACAAAGAGGGATGGAGTTAAGAGGATGGGAATCATCCTAAGCAAACATTGGTATGTTTTGCTTTGCTTCTTGCATATGCTAATTTATGTATGGTATATAAGCATACAAGAGCATCACAGCAAATGCTCTAAAAGGCTGATAATAATATATAGCCATTATTAGCCCTTTTTTTAGGTCTCCAACAAAGCAGTTATTTTTTAAAAAAAAAGAGAGAGAGAGAGAGAGGCTACAGTAAACTTTCAAATTTCAATAATTATTTTAATTATTTACCACACCCTCTCTCTCCTTTCCCTTAACAAACAATAAAATAATAATATTTAAATAAAGTAAAGAGTTTGAATAAATAATATGTTGGAGTTCTAAGTTTGTATCGAAAAACTAACACTACAATAAAAAAAACGTGTATTTTGAGTAGCTAAAATAGCATTCATGATTGGAGATACTCTCGTTATTTAAATTGACATTTATAAGATTCATAGATTTTATTTTTCTAAAGAAAAGAGCACTTAACAAAGTATTTAGCAGCAATTTAACCCATTTTATTTATTCTAAAATGCTCATCACATTTTCTTAAAAACAAAAAAATCCTAAAAAATAAGAAAAAGCCAAAAAATATATAAATATATGGATGTTGTCACCCATTGATTACGCCACCGTTTGATTTTTTAAATATATATATATATATATATATATATATATATATGATGAGCATTGATGAATAAAATGTCAAATGATGTTAAATCACAATTAAAGTTTGATAATGTTAAAACTTTTAAAGATAAAAAGGAAAATTGATATCGTAAAAATATTTCATATTGATTTATCACCCAAGTTGATTAAAGGTTCGTAAGATGGATGCATAGAGTAATTGTCATTTTCCTCTCCCCTTAGGTGGAAGGACAAATAGCAAAACAGACAAAAGTATTTCAAAGACACGTACCCACAAGAACGAATCTCACAACCAGTTCATGTAAATAATGGATTGGAATCTCTAACAATTAGCTGTTCAATCCTAGCAACGAACCATTGTATTCTGCAACTTAACATGATATAGCCAAAAAACAAAAAAACAAAAAAGTAGTTGATGAATAATTCACATTCAAGAGTATTTACTACAGGCATCAATGATATTCCATGCCAAAGCATAAGACATAAGATTGGAATCTAGTATTTCTTAGAATGTTCCAAGACATGAGTACAGGCTACAGTTAAATTAACTCTTATGATGGTATTAATTCATTCTATATATATATATATATATTAAATGTTATTTTTAATATTCAAAATTCTAAAATATTCTTAATTGCATGTCACAAAGGATCAAAATATGTTGAGGTGGCAAAATTTGAACTCTATAATTTTTAAATAATAATTATGATTTAAAGAAGTCTATTAAGATTATGATCCAAAAATTACTTCTAACTGGGTGCCTATGGTATTGCGATTTCAAAGACCAAAAATATTTTAAACCAAATCTGAAAGTGTATTGTTTGGGTGTGTATTAAAAATTATGATTTAAAAACATAAAAAAAATAGGATAAAGTCTACTTAACCCCCTCAAACTACCACCCTAATAACAATATATCCTTCAAACTATTAACTCCGACAATTTACCCCCCAAACTATCAAAACAATAACAATATACCCTCCCAATGCTTGCAAAATGACAAAATTATCCTTACAAAATTTTCAATAAGACACCCTTAAAATTTTGAAAAAAAAAATTAGTATTTTTGTTTTTATTTTAGTAAGGGTAATTTAGTCATTTAAAAATGAAATTGGACTTTCTAAAATCACAAAGCCCGATCAGACCCTAAGTCAATAAGTTACCCATATAATAAATACAAGAAATTTCAGTATAGCTCTACAAATTCTCTTAATTAAGGTTCAAACACTTTGCTTAACACAAGAAGTTCATGAATATTTATCCAAACATATTTGTAGAGATAAAAGAATCGATCATATAATAAAAATTAAAAATTAAAAGATGATAAATTGATTACCTGTACCCATCGACATTAGCGCCATATTTGTCTACAAATTGGTATACACCCTTTCCCTGAATCAAGTCAAGAGGTAATTAATGTCAGATGAATTATCCAAAATATCTTTATTTCCTTCTACTATATTTAAAATATATACATATATTGCATTCAAGCATTTATAGAGATTATTTTTAAATTGGTCTGGAATATATTGAAATCTTTGATTAATTATATCCATTCGGACGAAAATTACATTGACTTTTTCCTAGTGGAATATAGTTAATTTCTTGGAATTTGTAAAAATTCAGCCTTGATAGCTTAAAAAGGCTAAAAAAGTTTTAAGAAGTAGCTCAATTGGCTGTGAACCACGCCTTATGAAGCGTAGGTCATAAGATCGAATCCCCCTCTCCTTACCCTTACGTGGACATGTCAAAAAAAAGACCAAAAAAATAAAATAAATAATTAAATAATTAAATTTACTTCTTTTTTCTATAGTGATTTAACTCTAATTTCATTGATCCATTCCGTTTTAATTATAAGCCCACACGGGAGTATTAAAGTATTGTGATTAGATAATTAAATTTAATTGCTCACGTAAGCTTTTGGAATAAATAATTATTTTATTAATTTCAAAGAAGGTAAAAGAGAAAGCAAAGCTGTAAATCAGTAAATGGATACCAACCTTTCCCTTCCTACCAGATGCGTCAAGGCCATCCCTCAAGGCCATGCCACCGCCAGGTCCTATAATTAAACATATTATTGCATTTTCAGAACAAATCAAAGCATGCATGATGCATGCATGTATTAAATATATGTATGTATGTGGGAACTGGGAACATGAACATGGATGCATTAATGCATACATACATACCATAAGGAGTAGCAGTCTTGATCTTCTTGACGCTGGCCTGGACTCTGAAGGAAGAAGCCCTTGCAAGAGAGGGAAGGCCTCTCGCTGCCGCCTTCTCAACAGAGAAGGGAGATGGTTTCAGGCTCACTGAAGCCGCCATAACTGATGCTGCCATTTGCGCGCAGGTTGCTTTGTCTCTTCGCCTTCTGCGTTTGCCTTCTACTGCTGCCTACCTTCCTCCCATAATAATAGTAGAGGACCAGTGAGATTTCTGATATGACACGTGGCGTTTCTTGTGTGGCTGAATCCTGATATGCAGTTGCAAAACATTATCAATATCCCAAAGCTGTTTCAGCCAGTTGCGTCACATCCTCTATCAAAACAACCCCATCCTTTCACATGACACGTGGGATGAGGCCACTGAGTACGTAGGAATATGCATATATTCTTGAGTAAATTAACAGAGACCCATTATTGGATTGATTCATTGATTACGAGGAGGATGATAATCTAATATTCAATATTATTTGTTAACTTATTTTGTGACAGATGACTGCCGTGTGTGTATATATATATATATATATATATATATGAAACATACTATAAGATTGTGTTTGGCATTGTGATTTTATTGATCAAAAATGTAATTATAAGCTAAAATTTCAGAAAATTGATTGTTCATTTGTTTGGAATTGTGCTTTAAAAAAATTGCGATTTGAAAACAAATAAAATTTGCATTTTCAAATCATAGGTAAGAAAGTTTTTTGTTTTTTAAAACGCATAATTTTAAAGACTAAACTAGAGTTTTAAAGGCCAAATTGCGATTTTTCTAAACTCGTAATTGCATTTTTAAAAATCATGTTTTAAAATCGCATTTTTTAAAATCATTATTTTTAAATCGCATCGCAAACCTAAACTATGACGTCTCACATTACCTAGATGTGAAAAAAAATATAACTCCAACGGCTTCTTCATCTAGGAGCTCGGCCAATCCCCTGGTTTTTTCTACTTTTTTTTTTTTAAAAACAAAATAAATAAATAAATAAAATTATTTTTGTTCTTTTTTCTTTAAAAAAAAATTTATTCTACTAAGCATACTTTTGTCATTTGAAAAAAACATTGACAATTTTTTAGTCGTTTATAAAAATAAGAAAACCTTCACTTTAGACCCTTAAATTACCGTACATTTTGACAAGTTCTCTTAAACTTCAAAACCTTTCAATTCAGGCTAGATGCCTGAATCGTAAACTCAAAAATGTCTTCTTAACCCAATAATCAAGCAGCACTCCATAGACAACTTATTATCAAGTTAAACATGGTTAAGATTAAACTTAGCCCATGTGAGACACAAGGATCATAACAAGCTCCTCGAAGGAACCACTTTTATTTTGAATTCTGTTGGTGTTCATATTCAAAACGGAGCAAACTGACGCTTAGAAACTGTTTGGAAGAAATCATCTAATGAGAAAGCACTAGCAGCAGAACTTTTCATGAATATCAGAAACCTTTTTCCATAAAAGAACTTATGAACAGGCTTTTTTTCTCTGCGGATCAATGATCACGTTGAACAATTTCATGAAACATCATTATACAGCAACTGATTGAAGTTTTACAAAATAATTTTCCCCCACTAGAGCCCTACCAAATTGTAAATACACCTAAGCCAGAATATGTAAAGCAAGCTGCTTGGTGAAATGATGATACAATCACTGTAAACAGCTAATAAGCTTGGAAGCTGCAGCCATGCCACTAACTATGGCACCTTCAATATTTGGACTAACACAGAAATCTCCAGCGATGGCCAGTCTCTTGTTCTTCTCCCAAAGGCACTTCTCCTCTCCGGCTATGCTTGTAACAGGAAATGCACTCCCCCTAAAAAAATGTTCGAAGTGTCAAATAGATATTCAGCAATATAGAGTCGCTACATGCATTGAAATGATCTCTACTTTCACAACATGATGCTGCATAATCCTATGATGGCAAGTATGAAAACAACATCTTCTATTAGAATAATATGATGTGTATTTATTCTAGGAGGGGTGTGATGTGTCCATATCCTAGAAACATGATGAGCTGTCCTTGTGTCCTATCCAGAATATTGCACAATCACTTTTACAAATAGAAATGAATGTCTAATAGAGGGCAATGATTATGAAGCTCATTTTATGTGGCCACAGATAAGTTGGAGATAACTGTCTAGTAAACCATCCAAAACTATGATATTCAATTTCATATACTTCCCATGCAGAGAGATAATCGTTATGATTCTGAAACAGCAGCTGCATTGGATCCAGTAACACGTGTCATCAATGCAAGTGAAAGATGCAGCTAAACATTATGTCTTACTTTGGGAAATTCAGTAAAGCTAGAAAACATGCAACTCTTTCCTTCTGTATCTCTGTTGAATCAAGGAAAATTATTTGATAGCCTGAACCCTATCCTTACATCTAAAATATTTTTAAAACAAATAACAGCACCCACCCCACCCTCCAAAACTCCTTTCATAAAAATCTTGCCCAATATTCGTACTAAAACTGGCATTCATGCACTAGTTTCTGACAGAAAGTACAAATAAAAAAGAAAAACATCAGTGAGCTAACCTATGGTGTTGCCACATTCTCATTTGCATTTAAGTTTTTAAAACTGCCTGTGGAAGAGGAAGTCATGACTGGCAGCTTTCAGTTGATGGGCAATTTTACCTCACATTCAAGTTCACTCTATTCAATTCCACCTGAAGATACCGTCCATAGTAGAAAGAAGAGATTCATGGAAGAGAAGAGTAGTAAAAAACTATAACAACTCCTGCAGATTTCTCTATAGTGAAATAGTCATGAAAATGGAATGCAATTTGACCATTCACGGCGCACTGCATTTCTAGTTTGTTTGTTAAATAGTACACTATTTAAGCTACCCCATGCCCAAATCCTTTTTCTTTTTTCTTTTTTTAATAACAAGGAACCCATCTAAGGTAGGCCACTTCATGCACCCACCTCTATCGGTAAATTTCAGACCCGTGTAAAACGTCTCCTCCAAGCAAATTAGGTAATGTTCCGGCTTTGCCAGCAGGCTAGCTCCGAGAAATTGTTTGCACCCAAAGGGATTCGATGCCCAAATTCTTATCAAAAGAGAACTTCTATCAGCAAAGTGGACATCCAATGCCAGGAGAAAGGACCCAAGCATGAGCACCATGAGATAAATGAAAATATAGAATAAGCTCTGGCAGCCAGTAAGCCAAGAGACAAGTATGGCACCATGACTGTTTCATCCACATACTGTAAGAGAAATTCTTACAATATAGTAAGACCTCTAGTTTCAAGAGAAATTCTACTATATGCCACCCTCTACTCGTTGTAGTCAGATTCAGGATTTTTAAGATGATTTGGACTTTAACATCAACGCTTCAAATTGTTTTAATTAGCTTCAGAAACAAATAAAGGCATGGGAATGTCCAAAGGAAAGAATTGATTGCAAGAGAGTGAGAAGTTCTTTCTTTAATGATATCTTTTGGACAATTTTGCAATAACTCCACTCCATAATCATTTCCGTCAACATATTTACACGTCTCTCATCCATCTGTGGATTTCGTTAATATTAACAAATCTATACATTTTAAACCTTTTATATAGGAGCAATTCAACTCTACCCTGAAATTCAAATCCCTCCCTCCAAAGTCTCCAACCCAAATGCAACCCCATAGAATTCTGAAAGACATTAAATGTCACAACCAAGTTGCAGGCTAGAAAATATTTTGCTGTACTTTGTACGGCTTGGATCCTCAATATCCCATAGAATCAACTAGAATTTAATATAAGGCAAAGATTCTAGATCTGGAGAAAGATGAATACACCATATAATTAGGACTTACCTGTGCAATCACAATCAAGCTAGGCCAGGGGTAGACAGGCTTCTTTTTTTCTGTTCAAGATGAAAAAAGAGTGTGGTTTCGAAATTGATCCTGGACTATCATTTTATAACACTACTCTAAGACCCACAACGATATTAAAGTGAATGTGCCGACATTAAAACTTTTAGTTTTCTGATCTGACAATTAACAGTAAACCTTAGAACTTTAATCTATGTACTGACCATCTATGAGCCTTCTTAAAAAAGGGCAGAGGAATATTAAGTCCAGTGCTCTGAAATTCATGGAAAAGTTCTTCAGCCACTCTTGTCAGTGTCGCTTCTGAGGGCTTTAGAAGTCCAGTTTGAGCAATAATGCTATTTGCATACTCCGTTGTTGAATGCAAAACCCATCGTTCACTGTGCAGATTGAGCACAAGATGGTAGAAAATAATCAATAATGGAAACATACCTTAAAACTTGATCACATCTTTTTATGAATGTGTTAAGGCAGCATACAAGCATATACCTACTGGCAGAACGCCCTGGCTTGCTACTGTCACAATAAGCCCAGCTTAAAACTTCTGAGTTTATTATTTTGAAGCCTTTTATAGGAATCTGAACCATTAAAAAAAAAACAAACAAACAAAACTCTGTAAGGCACCGTGGCCGCCAAAAAAGGTTTTTAAAGAGAATCAACGATAGTAAGAACTCATCAAGTGAAAACCCAATTATCCAAAGGAGAAAGGGAAAAGAAGCATAATTGCATAAATCAAATCAGTCATGTAAATTTTGATGAATCAGCACTTGCAGAGAATACATAACTTAGAGATGCATAATTAATGTCTTACTGCAGAAAGAGGCTCTCCAAATGCTAGCATGAAAGCAAAACATGGTATAACAGGAATATCTTGCAACTTCACAGCGAACTCTGGAACCAAATTCAGATCTGCATAACTAGTTAGGATGAAGTACGCTTTACCAACAATCACAACACCAAAACCAACAATAACAGTGGAAACTAGAAAAAGAAATAAACTTGATAGGCTTACAATCATTCTTTTCTGCTCATTGCAGAATATTTAGTTGAAAAAACCAAAGTTGCTAGGTCTCCTAGAAAAACCATTCCAGGAGTTTGTCTTCCAAATGAAACCATTTGTCACAAATAACTTATAGTGCAGAATGCAACACAAAGTTTACCAGCATTATCTAGTGTGAGCTCAAAGTTTTTTAACCCTGCTACAATAGCATAATCTAGCGTATATACTACAGTTTTTTTTCGGGTCAGGATCGTGTATTCTGATAGTTTTGTATGGCAGGAACTTGCATTAAAAGTGCCAACTGTTTTGAGCCCAGTCCAGATGCTTACATGCCCATAAGCTTGGTTGATTAATTCTCCCATTGAAATATCTAAATGAGTTCTAATACTAGATGTAGGGAACTTAACGGCTCAAGTTCTCATGAACTTAAGGTTTCATATAAGCTTTTTGGGCCAAAAATTTTTTTTTCCAACTGCTCAAACGTGGCATACACATAAAGCCTGCTTCCTGTCGTCTTGTACCACATAACAGGGTTTAAAAGTGAACAATGTCAACATCTTGCTTAAGCGGCAGAATAAAGAAGAAAATAAAAGAAAAAGATAAGAGTAAAAAGAGGGATACAAAACAGAATAAAATGATAAAAGCTAAAAACTTGATAAGAGATTACACGGAGAAGAGAGAATAACCACAAGACACCTAACAGTCACCATGTTTCATGGTTCAACATGGGGACAAGATCAGCAATCTTTCACACCAGATCAAATAAGGGTAGATTATCTTTTGAGCACCAGAAACGAGAAGCTTCATCAAAAACCATTTCTAATAGTATAGACCTTGGTCATTAAAAAAAAAAAGGAAAGATTGATAGATTTTCACACATGACAAGGTCAAGCCTGGACGCAAATATAAAGTATTGTACACAACAAAACAATTGAAGGAAAGATATTATACCAAGAGGTGGTGGTCGTCCTGTTACATTTGTAAACCTTGGAGAAACTATATTTTTGTCTGATGCAACCACCCCCTGAAAGCGACCAAGATTTTGTCCATCCAAACCCACCAAAGACCATAAATTCTCTTCCTCTAACCACTCCAACCTTCCAACACCCACCCCAAATTTACTATCCACTCCTACAGAAAAGTGAAACAAAAATTAAGAAAATTTGTAGGTTCACATTTAATATTGAATGATGTACGTTCCAAAAGAGAAGCAGTAGGGTTAATGCATACCAGGCTCGTGGCATAATGCTCTGCATATGGCATTCATGCCTGGCATACCCACATATTTCTTGGTTAATCCTTCCTAAACAATATTGGTGTTAATCAGAGAAATAGTTAAATACGTCAGCTTGAATATCCATAAAAAGGGAGGAATTAAATACGATGTCTCTTGAAATTAGTATCAAATATTCTTCAACAAATTTCAATTTAAATCAGCCAAAAGAAAATCACTTTCATCTTTATTCTATTTTCATTTTCTGAGAAGAAGAGGAAACCATGGAGCACAAATACCCACAAAGCCATACTAGTAGAATTAGTGCCCAAAACAAACTGAAACAAAATTGGTACCATTCAATCAATTTACACACATATTTTAAGGGAGAAGGGAAGGCAATTAGTTTTGAGGGGTGAAAAACATAGAACAACTCAACTGTACATTGAAAACATACAAGGAATAGGAGTAAACCTGTTGTATGTCAACAAATTTGTTGGAGATACAATCAAAAGACCCAAAATTCTCTTTCCACTCAGCAACAAGGCCTCTTGATTCCCACTCACGAACCAGACCCAACACCTCAGCATTGCTGACACTGAAATAGGGAGCACCGTGGTCGAACACCAGCTCCTTCCCATCTTCAGCAACTTCTCTGTTTCCAAATTTTCAAACCATTGCAAAATCAAAATGACCCTTTTATATTGAGAAAGTAAAAGAAAAGAAAGAGAAAAAGGAACCTTCGCTGGGACATGCGGCCACCAGGACCTCTAGCGGACTCGAAAATGGTGACGGAAACCCCATTCCTGGCAAGACTTGAAGCGCACACCGCTCCTGAAACTGCCCACCATATTTGTCATTTTATTTATTTATTTATAATTCGAATTTCTCTAAGAAGTGATATATATATAAGAGTGGGTTTGAACGCTCACTTCCACTACCGACGACGGCTACCTGACTGACGACGCTTTTCATGGTGATTCCCTGCTTTCGCTACACAAACTTCCCTTTTTCAAATCAAATGAATATCGAAGAAAAAAAAAATACGGAAGTCGCCCATGGCTGGCAACTAGTCAATGATCCGGCTTGTATGCTGTTAAACAAAATGAAAGGACCAGATTCAAAGTAGAAAACCACGTCATCGATTTAGGCTGTGTGTTCACCCGCTTGACACCGTGACATGCACTCTGCGTACCAATTTGGACCACGCCCATTGATAACAAGTCCATCAGGGAAGGCAAGCAAGCACTTTACAGTGGATTTTTCTTCTACTTTTCCACCTCAAGCCTGAGGGAATGGGATCCTCTCCATTTCCAAAAATGAGGGTAGAATAGTCTTTTCATTAGAAAAATTCTAATGAAAAGACTCAACTACCCCTCATTTTTGCCTAACTGGAGACCTCTCCATTTCAAGGGAAATGGAGAGGATCCTTCTCCAAGCCTGAGAACCCGTTGCTTGGCGAGAACGATCTCGGACTTTGGCCTCTCCGCTCCGCCGGAGCAGGGTTGCACCCCGGCATATGTGTGGCACCGGAGCTCTTGAAGAAAAAGTGCTACGACAACGCCGTCGCATTCTCAATTCGCTTCATCTGAATCTTCCCTCTCAGTCTCTCACCATGTCGTAAATGAACACGAAAACTGTTTCATGTCAATCTGACTTAACCCGATCGATATCGAAATCGACAAGAAATAATTCAAAATCTAACTAAAAACAAACGGCGTCAAACCATGTTTTGCCTTGAATTGACAATGTCGTTTGCTGCAAATAAAAAATAGGGTAAATTCCATTTACTCCTCTTAAACTATTGTTATAATGATAATTTACCCTTAAACTATCAATTATGACAATTTATCTACCAAACTATCAATACAATGATAATATTATGCCCCCAATTTTAACAAAACGACAAAATTACCCTTACTAAAATTAAAATTAAAATACTAAAATTTATTTTTTTTCAAATTTGTAAGGGTATTTTTGTCTTATGAAAAATTTTATAAGGGTAATTTCATCATTTTGCTAAAATTGTGAGTTATATTGTTATTGTTTTGGTAGTTTTGAGGGTAAATAGTTGCAATTGATAGTTTGAAGGGTAAATTGTCATAGGGTGATAATTTGAAGGGGTTAAGTGGACATTATCCTAAAAAAATGAGAAAATACATTTTACCCTCTTGATCCACGCGAGTGCATTTTAGCACCCAATGTTCAAAAATCGAAGATGAGTCAACCAATTTGTCTAAAATTGGCAAAAAAAAATCATATTTTCATCAAATCCGTCTATTTGGACAAAACCAAGTCACATACGTAGCGCCACGTGATATTTTTAACTAAAACTTTCAAAAATACCCTTAGGTTAAAGTATAAACATAAATGCCCTCGAGGTAAAGTGTTTAAACATAAGACATAAAATATAACAAAAAGCTTTATTTACAAAATTAAGAAGAAAAAAACTTTAAAAAAAAATTAAAACTAAAACTTAAAACAAAAATTTCATATCCAAAATAAATAAAAATAAAAAGAAAAAACCAAAAACTAAACCTATAACTTAAAACAAAAAAGTTTATATACAAAATAAAAATAAATAAAAACTAAACCTAAAACTTAAAAATAAAAAATAAAAAATAAAAATAAAAAGAAGGAGAAAGAGAAAAAAGTGGGGAGTGGCCAAAACACAACCCCAATGGGTATAGGGTGGTCCCCCTTGATTTGGCCAAGGGGGTTGCCTCAGCCACTCCTATTCGCTTGGTATAGGGTGCTGAACTACACGTGTCCCACAGGGATGGTCAAATCATCCCCTTAAGCTAAGCGGATCGAGATCCCCTCATATTAGAGGGAAAATATGAGAGCCTCATATTATCATCCAGTCCGTCCATTTTAATCTAATCCACGCATACGTGTCCTATTTAAATATATAATAAAATATTAATTAATATTTTAAAGAAAGAAAATTAAAAATAATAAAAACTAAAATTTAAAATTTTTAAAAAAAGCTGGGTTGGCGGCCATCCCCATGGGGTGGCGCCACCTTTACGGTGGCCGGCCACCCAGATGATGCAGGGTGGCCGAAACCTAAAAAAAAATTCGTAGTCAATTCCAAAAGTTGGAATGAGCTTCCGGGATCTGCAGAGTGGCGGCAAGCCATCGTCGGCGGGTGTGGGTGTTCGATCGAGAGCCATCGCAGCCGTGGCGCCGGCATTTTCAGATCAACACTGTTGTTTCTTTGCTTTCGACTCGTTGATGCCATGGAACTGCGCCACCGCTGGAACCCTAACCCTAGAGTGCATGTTCTTCCTCGCCGCTCCGGGTACTCGATATCTTACTCTTCACATGGTGAATCGACTCCGGCGCACGCGATTAAATCGCCTAAATTTATCACGAACGAACCGTCAGTAAACTTCGGATTTGGAATCGATGTTTGGGAGACGATATGGAGTGGTTTTGGCGAATGAAAGGCGGTTAGGGTATCGAGTTGAGCGTGAGGAAGGTGGAAGCGGCCTCGATGTGGAGAACTGCCGTCATTGTCCCAACTTCGAGAGACGGAAGAGAAAGTGGCGGAGATGTGAAGAGGAGGAACACGGCGACCCATTCGTCGAGGTTCTGCGCGAGCTTACCCGTGGAGGTGGGATTTGAAGGAGCAGGCAGGAGGGTTGGGATTGGGACGAGCGAGAGAGAGAAGGCGAAGCCATCAACTGCGTGGTGGCCACTATGGGGTGGCCAACCAATAAGTTTTTTAAAAATTTGATTTTAATTTTTATTATTTTTAATTTTCTTTTCTTTTAAAAATTAATTAATATTTTATTATATATTAAGTGGGACACATGGCGTTCGTGAGCGGTTAGATTAAAATGGCTGAGGATGATAACATGACTCTCATTTCTCTAATATGAGGATCCCAATCCTAAGCTAAAAGGGTGGCTTAGCTATCACTGTTTTTTTTTTTTTTTGTTTAGTTGTAGGTTTAGTTTTTTCTTTAATTTCTTTTCTATTTTTTATATAAAATTTTTGTTTTAAGTTTGAAGGTTTAGTTTTGGGAAATTACATCTAAATACCTTAGATAAGTACGCCAAAATTTTAAAATCCCTAAGTTTTTTTTTTTGAACAATTTACTCCATGAGTCAATCAAAATGACAATAAAATCTCTACCGTTAAAAAATTTTAACAGTCATTAGTTTGGATCAAAACACACCGTTTTACCTTATTAAAATATTAATTTTTTTTAAATTTAATTTTAAAATTTAAATCTTATTAAAAAAAAAAAAAAAAGAAGTAGAAGAGAACAAGGGGTGGCTAAACCACCCCATGAGTTGGCCACCCCATTTTCTCTGGGGTGGCGAACCACCCCAAGCAAAATGGGGTGACCAACCACCCCCCATGGGGTGGTTCGGCCACCCCTTGTTCTTTTTTTTTCTTAATGTTTTTAATTTTTTTAATTGTTAGATTTAAATTTTAAAATTAAATTAAAAAAATTAATATTTTAATAAGGTAAAACAGTACGTTTTGACCCAGACTAACGACTGTTAAAAAATTTTGATATCAGGAATTTTATTGTTATTTCGATTGATTCAGAGAGTGAATTGTCGAGAAAAAAAAAATACTTAGGGATTTTAAAATTTTGGCGTGCTTACGCAAGGTGTTTAGATATAATTTCCCTTTAGTTTTTGGTTTTATATACATATAAATAATATTTGACAAATTTGATGGATAGATGGTATTTTTTGCCAACGTGAAATAGATTGATGGGATCGATCGTCAATTTTTAAACATTTGATCGGTGCCAAAAAGTGCTTATTTGGACTCCTTAATTTATATTCGTTAGGCCTTTATCATTGTTAATATTTAATCATTTTAGTATTTTTAGTGTTTTGTGTTGTGCAGACATTGCATTAAAGTGCCTCATCGAGCAGCGCCGCGAATAACGTTGAGCCGACCTATATAAATAGACCTCGTGCATTCATTTGTGAAGCACGTTTTGAGGTGCCTCTAGGGCCCAAGCCCTACATTTTCCTTGTAAATCCTCCTAAATTGTCGTTTATTTAATTTATGTTTAATTTTACTTTTAATTAGTCTCTTTTCCCTTCACTTTAATTTGTTTATATATATTTGTGTTTAGTTTATTATTCATCATTTTAATTTATGTCTATTCGTTTCAATGCATTTTAGTGACAAAAGTGTATTGATTGTTGTTTGCCAATCACCAAACATCGACTATCGTTAAGCCGAGATACATCGGATATTCGTCTTGGACCATTATCCGTTGTGACCTCTTATGTGATGTTTGCCTCAGTAGATCGACAAGATTGTGTAGCAACAATAGGATATACATATGTGCTTATCGATAGACGGAAAATATGAACAATGTGTTAACGCCGAGAATATGCCTTGTAGCATAAATGTTTAATACATATGAGCTAAACATATTTATATGTAGATTAATTTATTGTGAGGTGGATTAGAGACTGTAGTTATTTTATTTCTTTATTTTATTGTTTTTTTTAGCTTAGTTTTATTTTATGCACGCCACCTGCTTGATATTGGGACTAGGTTAAGATATTATTTAATTTAGGCATTTAAATTGGTTTTTGACAAACACGATTTTCTGTGGGTTCGACCTCGCACTTGCACGCCCGCTATATTACAATCGACTCGTGCAATTGGCGAGTACTATTTTTGGTACGACCAACATTGCATCCTAAAATGAAAATATGTGAATACTTCAAGAGTAAAATGTATTCTATAAAAAACAAAAACAACAACCTATATGTAAAGAGTTCGTGAGTTAGCTAATGATCTTCTTTTATTTCTTTCTTTTTCCTTTTTTTCTTTTTGGGAAAATTAAAGTTTATCCGCTTAAAGTTGACAGCATTTTTCAATTCGAACACCAAATTTTCAATTTTTGCAATCCATCCTCACAAACTTTCAATTTTTTTTCAATTCGACCAATATTATCCGAAAATTTCCATATTGCCTCTTTTTTTATTTTTTTATTTTTTATAAATAAAAAAAACAAATTTGGAGGTGCAAAAATGGTTAGATGGCCAAAGGGGTGGCTACAACCACCCTGAATTTTTATAAAAATTATGGGCAATATGGAAAGTTTTGGATACAATTGGTCAAATTGAAAAAAGAAATTTGAAACTTTAGGGGGTGGATTGCAAAAATTAAACTTTAGTGTTCGAATTGAAAAATGTAGTCAACTTTGGAGGGGTAAACTGTAATTTTTCCTTTCTTTTTTGCCAAATTTATATGATGTCTTTCTCTCTCTCTCTCTCTCTCTCTCTCTCTTGTTTCCCCTCTCTTGCTGATTACCACTCATGATTTCTAGATGTCACTAGAAGTTGAATTGATCTTTGCAACATGACTCAGTGTGATATGTTAGTAGGTTGATGAAGACAACAAACATTCTCTGAGACAGGATCCAGCTACTTATACACAAATTTTGAACTCTGCCACAAGAAGGATGTACAGTCTCTATTCTCTCTCATTCATTCCCTGACTAGAGGTGCGTGGGTGGTGCGTGGAGTTGCATGGTTTAGTTTTAGACCGGTTAGGCTGTGTCATAGTAGTTTCTCGAAGATGGGCAATGGAGTCAAAGGAATTTAAAGTGCTAATTAAGGGAGGTGTATCAAGGGCGAGGATATTTGAAGAATCAATAAGAAACAAAGGTCCATTTTCATGCAAAAGGATGAGCTAGCATGGCTGGTGGGATTAGTGGAGAAGGTGGTGGAAGTGGAAACGTCTAAGGTTTTATGGGATCAATCAAGAGTAGGGTATCCACGAATCATAGCACATAAATGCTCTAACAGCATGGTCGTTTTCTGACGATTGAGGAGTTTGATGGAAGGAGAAAAAGATGTGGTGCAATTCTTATTCTATAAGGTCGTTATGGTCAAGGTTGGGTATGTTTTATATTGAAAATAAGACTGGTGAATTCATCTCTTAAGGAAGTCGAGAACTCAGGGAGGGCAAGGTGGTGAAGGGGGTGTCGAGAATGAGGAGTTATGCGGAGGTGTTGAGGCGATCAACACAACCGGAGGTGGAATGCTTCAATTCGTACAAAGAGTTGATCGCCAGGGTGCCAAGGTGGCTGAAAGAGGCCTTAGCAAAGTTAGAAAGGCAAGCTCAAAAGAATGGAAAGCCAACAATGGTCTCGAAATATACACAAGCTTGGTGAAGTCTTGTAGTGATTGTGTGATGGCTCCAACGAAGACCCACACTCGGTGAGGACTATGTGAGATTCTGTGGAGTTGGAGGGGTGCAATCAATTAGTGGGTGGTTTGACGGGGGAGGTGCTGAGGGCTTCGATGTTCAAAAAATTGACACTGTTTTCTGTGGGGATAACGTCTTCTTGAACCATAAGCTATTGAAAGGACTGGATGGGGCTATCAATCACACTGAGTGTCCGCATTTAATGTCAACCTGGAGCTATGTATTTTAGGGAGTGGTTGAGATGGCTTAAAGGAGAGGTGGACGTAGGCTTAGAGAGGCTTGAAGTGGTATTCAATAAACTGGAGCTTACTAGGCTGGCGCAGGGATGCAGGGATTCGTGGTTAAGAAGGTAGTAGTCCCTAAAGGGAAGGAGAAGCTGGGGGTTGAGGGTTGGGACCCTAAGCCCACGGGGAGATTCAAGCCCAAAAGGAAGAAGGTTTTTAAGTCCAAGGTAGGTGTGGGCTTGGGTTCAGGCCCAAAGGGAGTAAAGCCTAGCTTGTCGCTTCAGAGGCTCATGACAGGAGAGTCGTTTATTGTAAGGGTGGGGGCTTCAGTGCGTCTGGTTGGAACGTCTTCACAATCGGATCAAGAGTGGGCTCGCGATAAGTTTACTGGTTCATGGACCAGTGTTTTAGGCCAATCGAGATTGGCATTAGAGGGGGTGAGGGTGGAGAATGGGGTGATTCCTGGTGGTCTAAGCACATCAGTGGTGGACGGTTGCTTAGGCTGTTCAAAAGCAACTAAGGTATCGTTGATTATGTTGGAGGAGGAAGACAGAATGACGTCAAGTGGATTGGGTTTAACAGTGGAACTGGATCTGGTCAAGGCCCAAGAGCATGGCCCAAGAATTGAGCCAAAACCGATGCAAGTGTATTAGAGGAAGAAGTTCAAGCCAATGAAGACGTGGGTCACAAGTCTAGGAGAGGATTCTAAAACTTTTTATTCTAGCCTTAGAAGTGAGATGCCTCCAGGTCCGAAGCGGGGGTTGGTTATGCTAGAGGTTCTGGTGCTTGAGTCGTCAGCGGCAATTTCAATAGGAAGTGTGAGGTCGCGCACTCAGGGGTCTGGTTCATTGACTTCTAGTCTGCTGGGTAAGGCTCTGTCTATGCTTTCAGTCGCTAGGGGGAGATTGCCAGTGCAAGCTCGGCGATGGATGTGTCCAAAACATCAGGTATTTAGGCGTATGTGGATTTGGCAAGGGAGAAGTTCTACTATGAGGCTTCACTTGGAGGTGCGATCCTATTTGTTTTCACGGGACGCTCAGGGGATAAAGCCGAAGTTGTTAGTGTCGGGGAAGGCTTCGCCTACTACGAAGGAGCTGAAACTCATGCTTGAAGTCAGCAGGATTGCGAGTCTGTCTTGTGATGGGAAGGAAGGGAAATTAGTGAAGGTCTTGGGACAAAACGTTGCCAAGAAACATGGGAAAGGAGTCGAAGGATCAAGAGAGTTCTCTAACTCGTTCTTGGCTGGGCTTGTTGGAGGGAGCAATTAGCAGGTAAGGGTTTCTCGTATTATTAATGAAGGATAAGATTTTGTCTTGGAATGTGAAAGGGTTGAATAAGGGGGGTAAGCGACTAAGGGTTATAAATCTGCTGAGTCTTTGGAAGGTGGACATAGTTTGTCTCCAAGAGACCAAGGTGGAGTAGTTCACAACTAGTCTGTGCAAAGTTTGTGGAAATGTCCGTATATGAAGTGGTGTCATATGGCTTATGATGGGGCTTCGTGGTATTATGCTAATGTGGGATCGAAGGGCTATTACTAAGTTAGATGTTTGCTTAGTAGTTTTGTGACTGCTTGCTTCGAATGTGGATGATGGTTTTGTATGGGCCTTTACAGGGGTTTATGGTCCGAATAGGGATAATCTGAGAAGGTGGTTGTGGGAGGAGTTGGCAGGGTTGATGAGCCTATGGAAAATGCCTTGGTGCATTGGGGGGGGGGACTTCAATGTCACTCTTTTTTATAATGAGAGGTCGGGAGGTGCAAGGAGGAGGCGTGTGGTAGTTGCCTTTGCTGATTTCACTGCAGAGCAGGGTCTTATGGATCTCCTTTATTGGGTGGGGTGTTCCTATGGTCTAACAATTTGTCATGGTCTAGGTTGGATCATTTTTTGGTCTCCTCAGAGTGGGAACTCAACTATCTGATTTGAGGCAGAAGAAGCTTATTCAAGTGTGTTCTAACCATACACCTATTCTTCTTGTTGGGGGTGGTCGGCAGAGTAGGAAGCGCTCTTTTAAGTTTGAATATGTGTGGCTAAAAGAGGAGGGTTTTGTGGAAAATGTTAGAAACTAGTGGGGTTCTTTCTCCTTTTTGGGTTCTTCGAGCTTTGTTTTGGACAAGAAACTTAGAGCTTTAAAGGGGGAGATCAAGAGGTGAATTTTGAGGAGTTTGGCAATGTGCAGGCTAGATATAAGGCCTAGGCTGAGGAGTTGAAGTTGCTGGACAGAACTGTGGAAGAAAGATGGCTTTCTGAGGAGGAGAATGTAAGAAGAAGGGTGTTGGCTACAAGTTTGGAAGCCTCTCTTTTACAAAAGGAGATTAGCTGGAGACAAAAATCTAAGGTGAGGTGGTTGAATGAGGGGAACAAGTGTATTAAGTTCTTCCATCAGGTGGCTAATGCTAATAGTATGAATAACTTTATTGAGTATTTGATTGTGAATGGCTCGTCCACCTCCAATCTTGCTATCATAAGTGATCATATTGTCAGCTTCTATGAGTCCTTATTTTTGGAGCCCTTGAATTGGAGACCACAACTGGATAATATTGAGTTTGATAGGCTAACGTTGAAGAGGCTTTCAATTTGGAAGAACCTTTTGAGGAAAGGGAGGTGATCAAAGGCATGGATAGGGATAAGGCCTCTAGCCCTGATGGGTTCACTTTGGCGTTCTTCCAGGATTGTTGGGGTGTGGTCAAGGGGGACTTCATGGTGGTCTTCTCTGAGTTTCATGGTCGAGGTAAATTTATGAAAAAACATTAATTCTACTTTTATTTCACTTATTTCGAAGATTCACGGGGCTAAGGAGATCAAGGACTTTCGCCCTATTAGCCTTGTGGATGGTATTTACAAGATTATTACTAAGGTCTTGGCTAATAGAATGAGGAGAGTCATGAATAGGATCATTTCTAAGCCTCAAAACGCTTTTGTTAAAGGGAGACAGATCTTAGACTCGGTCCTTATTGCAATGAATGTTTGGATAGCAGGCTTAAGTCTAAGGAACCTGGCGTTTTGTGTAAATTGGATATGGAAAAGGCTTATGATCACATTGATTGGAACTTTCTCCTTTATCTCTTGAGGAGGTGTGGGTTTAGGGAAAGATGGTGCTCGTGGATCAAGTACTGCATTTTGTCTACCCACTTTTCAGTTTTGATTAATAGTGTTCCTTTTGGCTTCTTTGGGAGTTCACTTGGGGTGCGTCAAGGAGACTTTCTCTCTCTTTTTCTTTTCGTATTGGTTATGGAGGCATTTAGCAGGATCTTGGTACCTTTACCTCTAAGAGGTTGATTTCTAGTTTCTCTATGGGTTTGTGTGAGCCGGATCGAGTTAACCTCTCCCATCTTTTATTTGTGGATGATACATTGGTCTTTTGTAGGGCTAGTGCTAGTTAAATTAGGCACATCGGGGCTTTACTTGTTTGCTTTGAAGTGTTTGCTAGGCTCAAGTAATTTGTCTAAGTCTACTTTGGTCCCAGTTGGCTCTCGAGGTGAGGTGGATCAGTTAGCTGGTTTACTGGGCTGCAATACGGGTTATTTGTTGTTGAAGTATTTGGGTTTAACATTGGGGGCCTCATTCAAGCTCAAAGCTATGTAGATGGATTTGGAGGATTTGATGTCACGGCGGTTGACTCATTGGAAACGGATATATCGTTCCAAGGGGGGTAGGGTCACTTTGATCAAAAGCACCCTATCAAATTTGCCTACTTATACGTTGTCTTTATTTCCTATCCCTGCCTATGTGGCTAAACGTATTGAGAAGATTCAATGTGACTTCCTTTGGGGGAGGAATGAACAATGAAGTTAAGTTGCACTTGTTTGAGTGGGCAAAGGTATGCCCTCCCATTGATAAGGGTGGGTTAGGGATTCGGAATGTGAGGAGGTTTAATCAAGCTCTTTTGGGTAAGTGGTTGTGGCGTTTTGCTCATGAGGATGGGGCGTGATGGAGATCGGTTTTGGTGGTCAAGTAAGGGTTGGTTTAGGGGGGTTGGCGCTCAGGTGATATTTTTGGGTCTCATGGGGTGGGTCTCTGGAAATTTATTTGTATAGGGTGGCAGATTTTTAAGAGTCACTTTAGATTTGATTCAGGCGAGGGTTCTAAGATACGTTTTTGGGAGGGTATTTGGTGTGGGATAGACCTCTTAAAGTTGCGTTGGCTAGGCTATTTAAAATTGTCAGTTTTAAGGAAGCGTCCATTGTGGTTAATGTGGAGCGATCTATCGGCACTATCTAATGGAATATTCAATTTACGCGGCTAAGTCATGATTAAGAGGTGGAGGTTTTGTCTTCTTTTTATAGGTGCTTGTATTCTTGTAAGCTGAGAGGGGATGGGGAAGACAAGTTGTGGTGGGTGCCTTCGCGCAAGGGGATTTTGAGGTTAAGTCTTTCTATCGAGTTCTCTCGCCCTTGGCCCTTTTCCTTTCCATGGAAGAGCATTTGGAGATCTAAAGCTCCTCTGAGAGTGGCGTTTTTTGCGTGGATGGCTGCTCGTAGTAAGATTCTTACCTTAGATAATCTTAAGATGAGGGGTATGGTGGTGGTGAACAGATACTAGTTATGTGAATCGGATTGGGAGTCAGTTGATCATCTTATTCTTCATTGTGAGGCTGCGAGGACTTTGTGGAATGCTTTCTTCACCAGGTTTGGTCTATGCTGGGTTATGCCTTGCTCTATCAAGGAATTATACGCCACGGATCGTCCACTTAACCACTAAGATGCGGCACGACCCGTCTTCCCTAGGCATAGACTATAAAATTAATACGCTTTCATACAATCAATGGAATAGCATAACCCATCTTCGGTTGGCACGGATCGTCTACCTAAATTACACTAAACTAGGGTGTAGTACGACGTCTTCCCTAGGCATGGCCTATCTTAATCCTATTGATCATATGTCTATTAAAACCATTGCATAACCATCAATCTTATAATCACGTAAAAATAAGGTTGATTTGAGTTCAATACAGGCAAAATAATTTCTAAGACAAGAATAGAATTTTAAATATTGAATTTGAATTGAATAACAATTGCATTGAATATTAAGAACAGAAATCTAAAGTTGCAATCCTCACGCTTATGCAATCACATACATAAATTGAATTAAATGAAATCAAATACAATCACCATTGCGTTTGGAAAGGGTTTACATCGAACCCACTAAGGGGTTTAGCCGCTCATGATCTTCTAAGCTCCACAGACAAGTTCTGAATTTCACTCTAGGAAAACGGCTCCCAATCCAACCGGGGAGACGAAAGTCGAGTTCACCAAAAGGTGGTTTTTGTTACGCCTTCGAAAAGCGATCGTTCCTGAGAATTGGGCGATCGCGATGCGATTGTTCACGAGCTTTGGGCGATCGTTCGCAGTGCGATCGTTCACAGGATCGTTCATAGGATTGTTTCCAGGTACATAATGATGCCAACTTGTCCCTTTTAGCCCGATTTCCAATGGAACTCTTGCATTTGACCTTGAAACACTAAAACAACGCAAAATCAAACAAATAACAATGCTAAGGAATTAACATATGCGAGTAAAGGGGCTTGAATGTGTAACATTCGGCGCTTATCACCTGGCATTTTGTGTAAATTGGATATGGAAAAGGCTTATGATCACATTGATTGGAACTTTCTCCTTTATCTTTTGAGGAGGTGTGGGTTTAGGGAAAGATGGTGCTCGTGGATCGAGTACTACATTTCGTCTACCCACTTTTTAGTTTTGATTAATAGTGTTCCTTTTGGCTTCTTTGGGAGTTCACTTGGGGTGTGTCAAGGAGACCCTCTCTCTCTTTTTCTTTTCGTATTGGTTATGGAGACATTTAGCAGGATGCTTGGTACCTTTACCTCTAAAAGGTTGATTTCTGGTTTCACTATGGGTTTGTGTGAGCCGGATCGGGTTAATCTCTCCCATCTTTTATTTGCGGATGATATGTTGGTCTTTTGTAGGGCTAATGCTAGTTAAATCAGGCACATCGGGGCTTTACTTGTTTGCTTTGAAGTGTTTGCTAGGCTTAAGTAATTTGTCTAAGTCTACTTTGGTCCCAGTTGGCTCTCGGGGTAAGGTGGATCAATTAGCTGGTTTACTGGGCTGCGGTACGGGTTATTTGTTGTTGAAGTATTTGGGTTTACCATTGGGGGCCTCATTCAAGCTCAAAGCTATGTGGATGGATTTGGAGGATTTGATGTCGCGGCGGTTGACTCCTTGAAAACTGATATATCGTTCCAAGGGAGGTAGGGTCACTTTGATCAAAAGCACCCTATCGAATTTGCCTACTTATATGTTGTCTTTATTTCCTATCCCTACCTATGTGGCTAAACGTATTGAGAAGATTCAACGTGACTTCCTTTGGGGGAGGAATGAATGATAAAGTTAAGTTGCACTTGGTTGAGTGGGCAAAGGTATGCTCTCCCATTGATAAGGGTGGGTTAGGGATTCAGAATGTGAGGAGGTTTAATCAAGCTCTCTTGGGTAAGTGGTTGTGGCGTTTTGCTCATGAGGATGGGGCATGGTGGAGATCGGTTTTGGTGGTCAAGTAAGGGTTGGTTTAGGGGGGTTGGCGCTCAGGTGATATTTCTGGGTCTCATGGGGTGGGTCTCTGGAAATTTATTTGTATGGGGTGACAAATTTTTAAGAGTCACTTTAGATTCGATTTGGGCTAGGGTTCTAAGATACGTTTTTGGGAGGGTATTTGGTGTGGGATAGACCTTTTAAAGTTGCGTTGCCTAGGCTGTTTAATATTGTTAGTTTTAAGGAAGCATCCATTGTGGTTAATGTGGAGCAATCTAATGGCACTATCTAATGGAATATTCAGTTTACCCGGTTAAGTCATGATTAGGAGGTGGAGGTTTTGGGTTTTTTTTATAGGTGCTTGTATTCTTGTAAGCTGAGAGGAGATGGGGAAGACAAGTTGTGGTGGGTGCCTTCGCGCAAGGGGATTTTGAGGTTAAGTCTTTTTATCGAGTTCTCTCTACCCCTTGGCCCTTTTCCTTTCCATGGAAAAGCATTTGGAGATCTAAAGCTCTTCCAAGAGTGGCGTTTTTTGCGTGGATGGTTGCTCGTAGTAAGATTCTTACCTTAGATAATCTTAAGAGGAGGGGTATGGTGGTGGTGAACAGATGCTAGTTATGCGAATCGGATTGGGAGTCAGTTGATCATCTTTTTCTTCATTGTGAGGCTGCGAGGACTTTGTGGAATGCTTTCTTCACCAGGTTTGGTCTATACTGGGTTATGCCTTGCTCTGTTAATGAATTATACGCCAGCTGGTGGACTGGTGGCCGTTCGAGGAGTGTAGTTGTTTGGAAAATGGTTCCTCTTTGTATTATGTGGTGTATTTGGAGGAGCGTAATGATAGATGCTTCGAGGACATGTCGAGGTCTCATGAGGAGCTGCTCCATTTTTTACTTTTTACTCTATTCATTTGGACTGTAGGTTGGCTAGCCCCGTGGTGATTAGTTTTGCTGACTTTCTTTCTTTCTTCTCCTCTCCCCCTAGTCCCTTTGTATACTCCCAATGTTCCAAGGGTTGCGCCCCTTTGCGCTTTGATATATTCTATTGATTTACAAAAAAAAAAAATTGTTTCATTGACCAGCAACTTGAATGTAATATTTAAAGATGCTCTATAACTAACATATTCTGTATATTTAATAAATGCAAAATTAGTTCTTATGGTTTACTTGATTTGCAATTAACTCCATATGCTATTAAATTAAACTCAAAGGTTATTGAGATATGCCAAAAAAATAATTTAGGCCCTACAGTCAAACTCCGTCAATTAATTTAACATATTTTGTTAATGTAACATTGACTTAAATATGACAAGTATCATAATTTTATTGGTTCTAACATTTCACGCTATCAAAATTTGTTAAGCCAATGAACGAAATTTGACAATAAAGATTAAATTATTTTTTGAATACCTTAATAACCTTTAAGTTATTTTTATAGGATAAAGAGTTAATTATTAATCAGATAACTATATGGACTGATTCAAAGGTTGTCTTATCCAAAGCCTCAATTATGAAACCTTCTCTCCCACATCATGCCTCGATAAGCAACCAATTGGCAAACGAATCATTTGGAATATTTACAAAACGACATAGAAAGAAAAGGCAATCTAAACGACGATCATAAAGAGTCGAAGCACATGCGACTTTTTAAAACATTTTTATATTGAAATGCGATTAAATTATTTTGTTTTCAAACCTTATAAACCTTTAAGTTATTTTTATAGGATAAAAAATTAATTATAAATCAAATAAACTACATGGACCGATTCAAAGGTTGTCTTATCCAAAATCTCAATTATGAAACCTTTCTGTCCCACGTCCTGCCTCGATAAGCAGCCAATTGGCAAACGAATCGATTGGAATATTTACAAAACGACAGAAAAAGAAAAAGACAATCTAAACGGCGGTCATAGATAGTCGAAGCACATGCTGCCTTTTTATACATTTTAATATTGAAATGCAAGCATTTTTTTAGTTTTTAAATCTGAGCATGACGTCACAGTTTTATAGTATTTTGAGCAGCCTTTGTTGGACCAGATCATTTGAACAGAGAATGTCTATAAACATTCCACCCTTCTGTCTCCATGTGAAAAATGCTTAATTATCATAAAGGCATTCAAAAATATTGAATAGAAATTAAAGCCCGAAACAAAAGGGTGGGGGTCATTAGAAAAAGGCAAAGGGGAAACTGATGAGAATAATACATGATGATGAATTTAGACGAAGATTAGAATATGAGTGAAGCTCAAAATAATTAATATTAATTAGGTTTAAAGATTTTTGTTGTAGAGGTCGAGCACTAAGTCGGAATAGGATCCTGTCCATTTCAAATGAAATTGATAATATCCATTTAGTATAAAATGATGGGTAATATTATAAAATTAGTTATTCAACTTTAACGTTAAGACAATACTACCCCTTATTTTACATTAAATAGATATTATCCATTTCATTTGAAATGGACAGGATCCTGTTCCCACTAAGTCACCCCAATGCTTGTGAAACCACATAAAAATTTTATTAAGGCCATTGAATCACCACCATCACTGATATATAGTTATCATTATTCAATTTGATTATCAATGCAATATTTAAATCTAAATTGAATAAAAAAAAGGTGTATTTAATTTTTAAAAAAATTACAATCTATAACATTAAAAGAAAAAAATCTACATTTTTAAATAATAAGCAATGATATACGCTTCTAAAAATACAAGAATTTTAGCAACTAAACAATGATTTTACTAAATTTATAATTATTTTTTAAAAATTAGATTTTTAATCATAATAAATATTAATAAATACATAAAGTGATTGATCTGTATTTTTCAATTATTTTAATTAGATGTTATAAAATTTTTAAGAAATAATTTAATTAATTATGATCACGATTAATAAAAAAAAAATTATTAATTTGAATTCTTCTTCACTTTTATACTTATTGAAAAGACGTAAAAATATATATAGATGCCACAGAAGTTAGATTCTTCTTGCATCGTACAGGTAGGTGAGGACACGTTAAAAAAAATAAAAAAAATAGATGCCATAGAAGTCAGATCCCTCATGCACCGTACACGTAGGTGGGAATCCCCGACAGGTGACTGGGTCCTGGGCGTACCAGCAGCCTTGACCTGTTGACAAATTAATATTGTGTGTTTGGAAATAGAAGTAGTAGGTTGAAATTATAGCAGATTTGAAATTATAGTAGATTTGATTAATTTCAGAAAAAAAAGTAAAAAGTATTTTATATAAAAAAGTAAAATTTTTTGTTTTGTAGTAATTTATTTATTTAAAAAATAATAAAAAATTATTGATGTGATATAAAAAAATAAGAATATTTAATTAATTTTGAGAAAATTTTTTTGAACTTAAATATTCCAGTTCGGCGACTGTTCCCAAACAAAAACATTGTTTACGCGCGACTTTGTCTCGCCAACTGCTTCTCCCTCAGTATCGCTATATATGCCTGCTGAAAAGTCAGTCTTCGCCCAAGCTTTATTATACGGAAGAGAGAGAGAGAGAGAGAGAGAGAGAGACTTGACAAGGCCTCACGCGTCCGTTCACTGACGTTGTCAAGACCACTCGTGCCTATGTATTAGACAAAGCAAACTCCCCTGAGCCTGGGCATCCCGTACCGTTTCTTTCTCTGTTATCTGTCAACGGGTTCTTCTCTTGCTTCTATCAGCTCCTGAGGTTAGTTTCGCATCTGGGTTTCTTGTTTTTACTTTGAAGTTTTGTGTTTCTGTATTTGGTTGAGTATGTTGTGAAGCGACAAGCTTTTTGCTTTTTTGGCGCTAGGATGGATGCTAAAAGGTCTGGCTGAGTCTCTGTTTTGGTATTGTTGCCTCTGATTCTGTTATTCTGATACGTACAACTACTTAACAAATGGGTAGATTCAAGATCATTCTGTTATGTACAACTACTTAACAAATGGGTAGATTCAAGATCATCTAACACCTATATTGGATTTCAATAACCGAGTCATTTTCTAGTCAATTCCTGAGTACACAGATTCACCTTAACTACTGAATTTCCTCTAGATTTTTGTGTTCTCTAAAACTAACTTGACCTCTAAAGCCAAGTTATTTTGATTTTTTTTTTTTTTGGTGGGGGTGTTGAATTTGATTAATGAGTGATTTACAATGCGTTTCCCATGAGAAATTTTGGTTCGTTGTCTGGCATGCAATAGAAATGCGGTATTTAGTACTGGTAAGAGTAGAGCAGAGCAAAGCTTGCTGGATCTTTGGGTTTGTACCTTTTCTAAAGCCTTAAGGGTGGTTCAGAAATATGAATTGTAAAGTTAAATACCCATATTGCTATTTGAAGAGCAATTTGACAGAACACTATACTATTTCACATGTAAGATCTGCGTTGTGTGAATTACAACTATACCTTCTTTATTCCATTTATGATGAACATACATGCCAAACAGCAATCTTCCTAACTGCCTGAATATAACCTGAAGAATTTTTTATCAATTAAAGATTGAAATCTAGGAAAATTGTCTAGAATGCGTTTGTGAATAGATAAAGTTAGCAACAAATCAAGGTCTAGTTGGGCCTTTGGGGATGTTGTCTAGAATTTTTTGGTCATCTGAATCAGGCCTGAATGATTTGGTCCAGGGTGAAATGCCTTTGTTAATTTAGCAGTTACTCTCAAAGCTTAAGCTTATCGAAATGTTTTTATGTTTCTATTTAAGTATTCCATCATTTAAAGGATAGATGGCATAGCATATGTTGGTGAAGGGATTAATAAAAGACGTGATGACTTGCAACTCAATTAGGATAAAAATCATAGAGTTGATTGACAGAAGTGTTTTGTAGCTAATGCCTAGTAGTTGAGATGTGGAAGACCTACATCATTCTCAAATTTTTGGTTTTTATTTAACCCAATCTTTTGAATTTTTTTTTTTTTTATTAATGAAAGCATGGAAGAGTAGTTGCATGAGGTATGCATTTCGTTGCATATTTAAGCAACATGGCAACATACCTTTTATTCCAAATGGCTGGTCAGTTGATTGGTGAGAATGTTGTGCAACAATTGAGGATGATGTTTCAGTTGGCCCAGGCTTCTACTCTAGATTCCACGTGGATGCAATGGCATCTATACCTCCATCTGATCATAACGTGCACTGGAGCCATTTTAATTTTATGTATACCTAGTAGATTTTGAACCTTTTGTGTGGTTGACCTGAAGCATCAAACATGTCTCTAGATAAGAGATGCACTACTCCTGATCCAAAAAGAAGCAAGATAGGAAGGAAAATCGAAGTAATAAAAGCAATGGACAATAGTACAAATCATTTATGTCAATTAAGAAGAGTTGAGTTCAAGGAAGTTTAATCATATAGAGCTGAAAACACAGGGCATTAGGATTAGTCTCTTGTGCACTTAAACTAATACTTCCAAATAGAAGCAAATACTCAAATGTGTTTTATATGTCCCCCTTAAACTACCAAACAATTGACAATGTCCCCTTTAAGGCCAGCAAAAAGACAAAAGTGACCCTAAATTTTTTTCAATATGACAAAATAGTCCAATAAATTAAAAAAAAAAACAAAAAAAAATTATTTTCATTTTCTTTAATAAATAAAAACGATTTAAAAAAAAAAAAATTCACACCCCATATATATATAATTATGTGAAAATTTTACTTGTTTTCATATAGTAGGGGTCTAAGAAATCATAACTCTATAGGTGGTGATTCAAAAGCACCTGAACCACTTCTCTTCCCTGTTTGAACTTAACCTCTATTCCCACTAAATTATCACCAAAGTTATGTTTAATTTCAAAAGCTTCAAATCAGGAAACAGGTCCATCTATTTTCCAAGTATAGTAGATTGTATTAGTCATGTGATCCTATAATCGTATGTAATAGCCTAAAGTCCCTATTAGAATAATGTTTAAGAGAGTACTTTATAAAAGTAATTCCTTCATCTTGTAGCTTGGGGAAAAGAACTCCTATATCTTGTATAATTTGGAATGAGATTATATAGGCACCATCAGATTTTAGATTTAAGTACGTGTTAAATAAGAAAGTAGGAGTTGCTCTTTAGCATGCAAATTCAAAATCTTGACGTCTTTGCTGATGGAAAATTAATCAAATGGAAAGGGAACGACAATAATATTTTTACTACCATTTGTTTTGGGCTGGTAGTGGTTTTCATTTTTCTGATGGCCAGGGTTAGAGTGGTAATAGTGACATACTAGAACAGTCAGTAGTTTATCCTATGAGATGAACGGTGTACTTGGACAGCCTATGTGGTGGAAAATACGGAACACTACCTTCCCCAAGAAAGTAAACTTGAAATGGTTCCTTTGGTTGCCAAGTATTGAAAGATTTGGTTCTTTATTAAGTGTTGATTTATTCTCTCAAAAAAATTAGAAGGGAAGAGAAAGCAATGAAACAACAGTTGATTGGTGATAAAGAGAGCAGTCATGGAAACAGCTACTAAATATGTTCCCACATTCAAAATTTTAGCTTCCAAAATGACTCATTCCTTGTTGCAATCAAATTGAAAGAAGATATCTTGGTGCTTTTATATATTCTCCTAAAATCTTAATTGTGTTTGAAGCTTCTGTTTTCCACTTGTGGTGTAACTATATCTGATTTCTCCCGTCATATCTGACCCCATTGCTCTGGGCAGGACTATTTTATTTCTTGCCTGGTCAGCCTGAAATTTAGGGGGTCCAATTATTCTGTTCCTATCTGAAGTACAGTTGGCTTCTTCCAATTATCTTAACTTTTAGTTTCCTAGGCAATCAATTGGACATTTTAGTGCCCTATGAAGATTGGTGTATTACAATGAAAGTCTTAGGTAGACAATTCCCTTTGTGATTTTCCCTTCAGTCAATCAGTATGTGGGATGTTAAATGCGAATATACCCTTCCAAGACCATCGTAAAATTTATTTTTTCAAGCCTGTAGTTTTAGCCGTTTTGTGCTTTTCCCTCACATTTAGAGTAGGCTAACCCCAATGTTTAAGAATTCACACTCCAATTAGGAACAAAGAGGCTATTGCTTTTTGACCTTTTGTAAGTCATGCTTTACTTTCAAATTCCATTAAATTTTTTAGACCATTTACTTTGAATCACCCGCATTGTTACTCAAAGAGTTAACATCCTTTTCAATTTTTTGATGTTCCTTTCCTCCCGATGCATTAGGAGTAATGTATATTTTCAATGGTTGAGTGGGCAGGTCTTGGAAGTGTTTTCATTTGAAGCCATTGCCGACAGTTTGACATAGAAAAGCTGGTCACGGGTGTATCATTCAATTATGACTTGTTTTCCTTTCTTATTCAGTAGGAAGGGGAAATTGAAGACAAGAGGAGGCTTTGATGTTGATAATGGTAAACACATGAACTGGTTCAACAAACAATAATAAAATCAGATATTTAAGGACAATTTATTTTGTTTCCTCACCAAATAATCACTTCCTGAGAACAAATACTCTTCAAACAGATCTGATTTTTCCTCCATGCTTTTCTGAACAGAAGTTTCAAGCATTGACAATGTGAAGCTTTACACTTACAAAGAATTGAAAGTTGCCACAGAAGAATTTAGTGCAGCCAATAAAATTGGGGAAGGTGGTTTTGGTTCTGTCTATAAGGTAACTTCAGATTTACTATTTTAGCATTTACTTTATATAAGCATTTGGCGTGATATATAATTTTTTATTTATTTACTCTTTTTCTCATGATTTATACCTCCATAAAAATATTATTGTGGGTTGCCAGGGACGGCTTAAAGATGGGAAGATTGCTGCTATAAAAGTTCTTTCAGCTGACTCAAAACAGGGAGTGAGGGAGTTCTTGACAGAGATTAACGTGATCTCAGAAATAGAGCATGAAAATTTGGTTAAGCTCTATGGCTGTTGTGTGGAAGAAAATCATAGAATTTTGGTCTACAACTATCTTGAGAATAATAGCCTTGCACAAACTCTTATCGGTAAATTCTTAATTTCCTTGTCTTTGAAGTCCTTACTCCTTACTAGTATTATACTATTGAACCTGTGCTCTGTGCCATTGAGAATTTGCTCCATCATAGAAATTCTTTTATGGGAAGAGTTTCAGGAATACATACTTGTTAAAAATTCCTTTCCCTATTACATATGCATTACTTCAAAATAATCAGCATAAAAGCATTCAATTTTCGTGGACATGGATCTTACATTGACCCTGATAATTGTTAAATCAACCTGCACCTAATTGCCCTAGAACCTTTTCACTTCCAGGTGGAAGTCAGAGTAATATCTACTTTAATTGGAGAACAAGGTTTAAAATTTGCATTGGGATTGCACGTGGGCTTGCCTTCCTTCATGAGGAAGTACGACCGCATATTGTTCACAGAGATATCAAAGCAAGCAATATTCTCCTTGATAAAGATCTAACACCCAAGATTTCAGATTTTGGGCTTGCAAAGCTTATCCCACCCAACATGACTCATGTTAGCACGCGTGTGGCAGGAACGATGTAAGTTCTAGTATTTTTTTTACCTTGCTTAATTGTGTTTTAGTTTTCTAACTAATTGTTTAGTCTAACTTCAGAACTATGGTTTATCAATTTTATTCTGAGTATATAATGTTTGAAACGTAAAACATTTTTATTAATACTGTCCTTTTGGATTCTATTAAAGTAATGATTCGGTGGTGAGGGATTAACATCGGGCCCATAAATGAACATGAAAAGCCATCTTGTTTAGACTGTCTTAGTCATCCACTTTTGGGGCCACTCATTAGCTTTCCTTGACGAGAAGAAAATCTCATGTCTGATTCTGCAGTTGAGATGGAACGAATTGAGAAACAACCATCAAGTATGAAAATTTTAGTCCAGGACTCCAAAAACATCTAGAAGGGGGGTTGAATATGTGTTTATAAAAATAATGCAGAATTTAAAAATAAGCAACCACACAACTATTCACCACATTTAAAGAAAGCGATAAAGCAATTAACACAAGTACTCTCTTGTACTAGACAAGCAATCCATTTGCACGCTACTGCAATAGTTCTTCCAGAACATTTGGACAATTCTTCTACTTGATCTCCTTTACTGGAATTCTGGTAGACTTCAGTTGTTTGATGATGAATTCTGTGGTTTAAAAGAAACACTCCAAGAAAATAGGCAATGAAAGCTCTCAAGACATGAATTTCTCTTGGCACAAGAAGGGGAGGATTAGGCATTGTTTAGGCTCAAGAACATGGATGAAAACTCTCCAGAACAATAGTGAAATAGCCTCTCTTCTACCCCCAAAGTCGTGGGTCATAATGCTTGTATCGGCTAGGGAAAGACAAGGTTATTTGAGCAAAGTCGGCTAAGGTAAAATCTCACCGCAAAAATTTTGATCGATCCAAATTTGTGATCTTGTCAAACGT
This sequence comes from Carpinus viminea, assembly GCA_013348765.1. Taxonomy (NCBI): domain Eukaryota; kingdom Viridiplantae; phylum Streptophyta; class Magnoliopsida; order Fagales; family Betulaceae; genus Carpinus; species Carpinus viminea. The sequence continues at coordinate 32,032,028 of CP054672.1, read as the reverse complement.
ACTTTTCCTTGTCCAGACAAATTTGATTGATCAATCCAAATTGAGTTTGATTGTTCCAAATCGTCAACTCTTGATTTTTCTTCGTTTCAACTCCAAACTTGTCTTGAACACAACCCTAGATTTAAAACTTACATCCAAAATTATTTTGTCACTGAATTAGCTAATTCAAAAGCCTAACAATGTATAACCCCTAAAAACTGAAACGACAAATATTTAACAGTCAATCTTGTCAATTTGGTTGATAATCATGTAGGAGGTTCTGTTGGTAGAATCTTTTAAGTAAATGATGTTATGCCTTGGGTGTAAGGGGGCCATACATGCAACTATCATAAGGTCTTGCTTTGGTTACATTGATATGACCATGTGAACTCGGGTTTACTTTATTCCTTGAGTTGTGCTTCAATTTCCCACAAACTACGTTGCCTCTGGTGCTGCTCATCTGTAGTGTCTACAGATTAAATGTATTTACTTAAGTGTGCTTCATCCCTATGTGACAAGTTTCTTTCATATTCTTCATCAAAATTATCAAGTGAAATCTCTATTTGTCCCCCGACCCCTCCCCCCTATTCATTTCTTCTTGCATATCCATTCTTTTCTTTGTTTTAGGTTTAGAAAACACTTAATGTCTTCAATGTCTTCTATTTACATTTATATTTGTTGTTTTAGAGGCTATCTTGCTCCAGAATATGCAATAAGGGGGCAATTAACGCGGAGAGCAGATGTTTACAGTTTTGGTGTCCTGCTTGTGGAAATAGTCAGTGGGAGATGCAACACAAATACACGATTACCTATTGAAGAACAGTATCTCCTAGAAAGGGTATGAATTTCTTATTGACCCCTTACAGAAATTGTCAGTTGTTTTCCTTTTTCTTAAAATGGAAATTGCATGGATATTCTGTGATTTTGTCAGATGAAATTAAGTGGTGACTTCCTGGTTGTGAAATTGCCAAAAAAAAGTTCTCTTATATTTTTGTGAAGTATGCATAAGCGTCAAGGTAAAAAGAATCATGGTGAGTTAGTAGTGTATTATGATGATGTAGAGTCTTTAATTCTTAAAAATGATCCCAATCTAATACATTTTGAGGGACCCCCAGTTTAAATTGTATGAAACAAAAAGAACTTCTTTTAGAGCAGTGAGATTTGATTTGGGTAAAGTCTGAAGTGCCCTTTAGTATATCCATGCACTATATGGGACCTGTGTTGTATTTTTAGTGTGCCCTCAAGGCTTATGCTTTGTCAGCATAAACTATCATGGTTATATATGCCACTTTACATGATCTTGAACCTTCCTCTTCCTTGTTAATGATGGTGTTAGTGGACTCTTACGTAATAGATATATCTATGAATGAGTTGATGTAAGGCAGAAGAGTTACCTGGAAACGAAGAGTCATGTTTAGTGCAACCAATGGGAATTGAGGTCAATCACATTAGAATAAGCATAATTATCTTCTTGGTTTTGGAGGGTTCAAGACTTAGTAACCATTGTATGTCTCAAGACCGTGACTGAGTCAAGTCTATGATTGCTACCATAAATAAAAGGTAGTACTAGCCTTCAAGGATCTAATCTGGGTTGTTTTAAGTTTTAGCAACAGAGTTCGCACCAATGATAGGGCCTGCAGGCAATCTATCCGTGAAGACAATCCTATTCGCATTGGTGATGATGATATGGCTGATGATTGGACAATGTTGGAAGATAATAACGTAATAGTGGATACGACATTGTTGAAACATATAAGTATGCTGAAAGAAACGATCGTGTTAGCATAAACAAAAATATCAAAGGATGCAGGTGTAATGAGTGATACAAACATGTTCTAATTTCCCCTTCCCCTCCACCTCCCCAAACACCCCCCAAACTTCCCCTTGGGGTCAAAAATTACCTATTAAAAAAAAAAAGTGATACAAACATGTTGAGAAATGCAACTCTAAGGAAGAACATGGACACGTTGAAAGATACAAATGTATTAGGAGATACGGACATGATGTAGAATACAAAATCGCCAAGGAGATTGGATGGAACCAGAGATAAAGATTGAAGTGTTGATAGATACAGTAGTACTGCAATATATCATGATGGTGGATGTAATGGTGACACTACCTGTGATATTGATTCCATAGGGAGGCAAGATTATGGAGCGGTGGATTTTTGTGATAATGTTGGTTTTTCTAGCTAGGGTGGTATTGAATATTTTGAAGTGGTTAAGAGGGAGCATCAACTTGGTAGACTTTTTGTGATAATTTTGATTTTTCTAGTTTGTTTGCAGTCAAAGTGCTTCCCAACAATCAAATATGACTCTTTCTGAAATGCATTTCTCTGTTCTTAAAAGCAGACTGTTTTTCTATAGGTTGCAGCGGCTTGCATCATAAAGATGAAAAGAGAATCTTAATGAGGTAGTTGTTCACATTATACAAATGAAAAGAAGAATATTGTCACCTAAATACAAGATTAAACTTTTAACATTGGTATTAGAAAAAATAGCATTAGTTTGCTGAAGCATTGTTGAATTTTACCAAGATGATGAGTATATATATATTTGATAAGTAATGAGTGTGTATATATATATATAACTTGTTAATAAAAATAACTTAATGTTGATATCATTATAATATTTAGTCTTCTTCCAGACAGCTCTGCCATTGCCAGCCTTTCTTGTTAATCAAAACCATTCTATTCTTAATTGAGATTTATATGCTATGCAACTTTTATTCAAAGATGGTAAGTCAGAAGTTTTAGTAGGGTTTCAATTGTATGAGTGTGCAGATTTCTTACCATGAAAATCAGACTGGGTTTTTTTAAGAAATGCCTTAAAAATTAAGAGATGAATTTAGTTGTTCTGGATAGATTATTTGAAATCATTTTAGGGATTGATCATGACATATGGATTATCCTGCTGCAGACGTGGGGACTTTATGAACGAAGGGAGCTGGTTGGGCTGATAGACACAGCACTGAACGGTGATTTTGATGTTGAGCAGGCTTGTAACTTTCTAAAGATTGGTCTTCTCTGCACCCAAGACAGTCCAAAGCTCCGGCCGTCTATGTCAACTGTCGTCAAGATGCTAACCGGTGAGATGAGCATTGATGACTATGAGATAACAAAGCCAGGCTTAATTTCCGATTTCATGGACCTCAAAGTGCAAAGCAATAAGAAAAACATGCCAGAAACTACAACTGGCTCAGACAACCTAGATAATTCAATGTTGTCATCAGGATCTACAACTGCTGCAACTATGACCTTTACTGCAATATGTGACCGGAGCATTTGAACCTCAACACGAAGAATCTGTCCATTCAAATTTAGTTTGTTCCGGTTTTAGGTTTTTCAAGGCCTGTTTTCTTGTGTAAATTTTACAAGCTTGTTTCTCTCCACACCTTTTCACATTAGACCTGAAATAAGTCAATTAAAATTTAATTTATTCTAGTTTTAGGTTTTTTTTTTTTTTTTTTCTTCTGAGGCTTGTTATGTTGTGAAATTTTACAACCTTGTTTCTCTCTATTCTTTTGCACATTATACCTTTAGCCAAAGGAACCCTCTTGTAAATAAATGGACCTGGTTTTTGATACGTTGAGAGAGAGTTTCCTGTTATCTTTTTCAATGCTAGTTTTCATGGTACGTTTGTTGGGTATCAAATGATGGTATTTCATTCCCCACAGGTAAATAGCTGTTCGAGGAGCAACAATTGACATCAGACTTCTGCTTATAACTTCTTTCTTTCCTTCCCTTTTTTTTTTTTTTTTTTAAGGGAAAACTTTACTTACCTCTACAAACTTACGCGTTTTTTGCAAACATCCTCCCATTGTTCAAAATTTCTCACTTTGATGTGTCAAACTTTTGTTTCATTCCAAATACCCTCTTAGTGTTAAATATTGCAAACTTGCAGTTAAATTAAACGGAAAAATGACTAAGAATATTTTAATAATTTTACACATTTCTGTTAGGATTTAACAAAAAAATTCTAACGAAATGGGGAAAAATAGAAAGGAATCAAAGTTCGATACATCAAAGTAAGAGATTTTGAATCATGGAGGGTGTCTGCAAAAAGCGCATAAGTTTGTAGAGGTAAGTGAAGTTTTCCTTTTTTGAAAAAAAAAAAAAAAACCATCAGACATCTTTCTATTCCATTCTCCTAAACACTACCTTCAAACATTAAATACAACTCAAATAACTGCTAATAACCGCCGGGCTCGTTAAAGGAATAACTGTCCATAAATCAGATTTCCCACTACTAATTGCCAATGAATCCATTTAAGCTCGTGTCCTGTCCAAAATGGATAGATAGTTTCAAATGACATGGGTAATATTCATTTTATAGTTGGGATTTAAACCTCGTACATATATTGATGTACATTGTTTCACATTATTTGAATTTTTTAAAGGGTTAATTACCTTTTTAGCACCTATATTTTTCACCTTTTTTTTTTCTTTTTTCTTTTTCACCTAGGTTTCAAAATCTTATTACAAATAATACCTGATTTTGAAGACAACTTTATTGTTGTTGCTTTAATGTGGGCTTCTTTGACTGGGGGCCAATTATCATTACTCTTAAAGCATCTCCAACAGTAATAGTAATTAATTTTTGGGGAAACTTCACTTTCACCCCCTGAACTTCCACCGATTTACACAAAACCCCCCCGATACAAAAAACTCTCAAATACCCCCCCTGAACTTCCAATTTCTCTCGCTTACACCCCTTTAAGGGTATAATGGGTATATAAATATATAAATATGCCCACACTACCCTTCACTCCAAAACTACGCCGTTTTGGGCTCGCCCAAAAAAGCGTAGTTTTGGCCCATTTCTGATTTTTTTTTTTGTTGTTGTAAGAAGAAGAAAGGAAAAAAAGGGGGAATTGGTTGGAACTGCCTTGTGGGACCACGGCTAAGAGGTGGCCGACCACCCCATACTGTATAGGTGTGGGTTACCCTCCAAAAAAGGTGGTCCGCCATCCCATTAACGAATATTCCCATTCCTTTTTTCCTTTTTTTTTCTTTTCTTTTCTTACAAAAAAAATCAGAAATGGGCCAAAACTACGCCGTTTTGGGCAAAATGGGCAGATTTCTCCATAAAATCTGGAAGTTCAGGGGGGGTATCTGAGAGTTTTTTCGTATCGGGGGGTTTTTGTGTAAATCGGTGGAAGTTCGGAGGGGGAAAGTGAAGTTTTCCCTTAATTTTTTAGCTAAATTTAGCTACTATGTCATATTTTCTTGCTCCAACAGTCTTTGTAAATTTGTTTTCCTCCAAACCTTTGTCTCTAAAACTCTTGGAAGGACACTCTTGGAAATGCTTTGTCTTTGAAACTCTCAAAGACACATGGAAAGAAAACTCTTGAAAGTTAGTGAAAAGTTTTTTTAAGAAATTTCGGTTAATTGGGTTAATGAAGATTATGGGTTTTAGGAAATTTTGGTTCAAATGGTTGATCAAGATGATGGGTTTTACAAAAGCCAGAGACTCGAGAACAATACCCATAAAATCTAATTTAAGGGGAAACTTCTTATCTCTTTGTCTACCAAACAAAAGATTTGGATTACTTCTTGAAGTCCATATTCTCACAATGTTCAAATGTGATTATCCAACACAATGAGTTCTGTTGACCGTCAATAAATCTCACTCTGTGATGCATATAAGTAATCAATATTTTCACATTTGATTCTATGAACATCTCAGAATTTAGGTCATATTGGGCCAATGAGCCCAGCCCATGGATTTAGCTAGGCTTGACAGGACTTCAATAAATAGCTTCACCAAATAGTGTGTACCATGTGTACATTAACTCTTAGATTTATTATTATTATTATTTAAATTTATTTTTCAAGCTGTTCTCTTTGTCTCTTATTTTCTAAATATTTTTCAAAAAAGAAAAAAGTAGAGTAATAAAGTTAAAAAATTAGTTGCAGTAGGTGTTTACTCAGTACAAGTCACGAACACTTAGGTCACAAAATAAATTCCATATAATAAACTATCATAGAAGTGTCAAACTACCAAACCTTTAATGAATGAATAAATGTGGGTATCAATTAATATGTCTTTCACTAACAATTGGTTTTGGTCGTTACAATGCATCTAACTATTATTTGACCATTATAATTAATTAGGGTATCAATATCACTTCCCATATTATAATTATCTTATCCTGAGGTCTGATATAAATAATGCAACAATTGATATTTAATTCTATTTTTATCATTAAAAAAATTAGAGAAAATTCCCATCGTTATCTCACAAAAAAAATTGCCACATGATTAGGCTACATTGTTAGTAAAAACAATTTTTTATTTCTTGTTTTTATTTTTTCACAGTAGTTTTTATTTTTTTCGTTAACCATAAATAGTTTATTAAAATGTATAGGTAAGCTCATAATATTCAGAAGTTTGTGTGTTACTGAAACAATTAATTATAGTTTTTAATATGTCAAATCTGCTTATTTCGATAATACAAACTTCTGTATTTGTTTAAATCGTTAGGTGAAATGGATGTCTCAGATTTTTGAATATGAAAATCTCATATTTTAGAAAGATATAAGGGGATCCAAATCCAGTGGGCGCTACGCCATTAGGATGTCGCATAGATGTGATTAACTTTCCATTTATACAAGCCATTCAAGTTCGAGCTTCTTCAATAAGATGTTTATATCGACCCCGACTTCTACCTTCTTATTGTAGTGTCTACACTACTTAAACAAAGTCACTTTCCAATATCACTTTACAAAAACTCAATGCACGACAAATATTTACGGTCTTCAATGCCGCCATGGCCTCCATAATATCAAGCTTGTTGATGTAATCTTTTGACGTCGACAATGTAGCGAGCACCTCTCCTATACTATCAAAGTACTATTACAGTTGATATTGATCAGTTGTTAACAAAATCTGATCAAAAGCAGTTATTATGTTAGGTAATTCTGTATATTTAAATATTTCAGTTACAAAAAAAAAAAAAATCCCAGAAAATGCACAAGTTGAAACTTGAAACCTACTAACAATAATGGAAGGAAGGAATAAGGATGCCAACTGGGCACCGGGCAACCAGCTCTTCCCACTTGAAGCGAAGACAGCGAACAATTAAAAGGAGAAAAAGGCACTGCCGGTGGTGGGCCCCACTGCATCATTGTTAGTCCACGTACACACAGTTAAAGGGAAAGCGCCCGCCACCACCAAACTTCTCTTCCTCTCTGTTGATGCAATTGCGACCGCTTTAAAAGCCAAGACCTCACTATTTACGGAGAGAATTAAACTCCACGTCTCACTACTAAATATTCTATGATATTTGTAGATTTTTTTTTTTTTTTCAGTAATGTAAGAGCGTTTACGTTCATGATCATATTTTAATAAAATTGAAATAATTTTCTCTTTCAAAAAATATTTTCATTAAACAATTTCCCATATTTATTTTTACTACCTTTAACCAATCTTTGATGAGAAATTTGTAATTAACTCTTTATAGTATTAAAATGAATTTAAAAATTCTCAAGATATGTCAAAAAAAAATATTTTACTTATTCTATATAGTTAAGTTTTAGTTAACAAAATTCCACTATAAAAACTAAATTATTTTTACAACATAAAGGACCTTGAAATTTATTTTGATTCAAGACAATTATACATCGGCAAATCTTATTGACTCATTATATATATTTTGAAAAAAAGGACAGGATGTAATCAAATGCCACATCTTTACTTGGGTGGGGATTTTGGAGTGGTCGGGACATATTCCCTTTATCAAGACCAATTGAATCACATCCTTGTCCCTAAGGAGTAGCTCTTCATCTTTGTCTCATCAAACCGTCATATTCTAAGGGCATTTATAGTGATTTATCTAGCAATAAATGGTTAACTAATTATTTATTTGTTCTAATTTAGCAAACTCATTTTCAAAACATACATCCAACTACTTATTTAAATTTATTTTTCTTATTTAAATAAAATGATTACACCATTAAGAATGCTCTAACTATTACTTTAACTAATGAAAAATGTATTATAGATAATCGAGATGCCATAAAACAAGGGTTAAAGTCTGATTGAGATTGCGGTTTCAACAAGTACGATTTTAAATATTGCGTTTTTGAAATTGCTATTTTTTAAAATCACATAGACGTTTAGTAAAATATGTTAAAAAATACATTTTTTATTAAATATTTGTTATGCGAAATTGTAATTTTAGTTTAAATCGCATATATATATTTTTTCATATTTTAGATTAAATACTTTTTAAATCATAATACCAAAAATCTTATATTTTGTGATATATTTTAAGACTAACTGGTTCTCTTCATTGCAAACAATTTTACCATTTTTTAAAGATTATTAACCAGATCCTCCAGAGTGGTGGCATGTGGATGTTAGTTTTTTAGACCAATTATTATTTAAAGGAAATTAAGAATGTGTTAAAATTCCTTTTTTACTTAAAAAACAAAATAATAATAATAATTGGAAGGGGAGGTCACTGTCTCACTCTCACATATACAGCCACGTGATCACCCTCCTTGCAGAATTTATTCTAAAAAAAAAAAAACTTGGGGGGGTTGGGGGTTCTTCTGACTCCTCTCCGCGCATAGACAAAGGTAGCAGCAACTTTCTGAAACTTTTTTGATAACTCATCTACTCTTTTTCACGAGCAATCCCTGAAAAAGCTAGGGTTCCGTCCCCGCCACACCCAAAGCCAAAGCTAAACCTACCTTACCTGTCGGTGCTGCTCTCTCTCTCTCCGATAACAAGAGCCAGGTTTTCATTTCCTTTTTTATGCTTCGGATTTTGTGGATTTCATAGACCAAAAGGCATTGGTCAGTGTCAGCAGAGAACCCATTTTTTTGTTGTTGTTGTTGTTGATTGCTTTCATGATAACGTATTCATGAAGCAAACTTTAGCGTTGGGGGAAGAACGTGAGCGAATTCACTGCTTCTAAAGGAGCCGCTGGATCTTAATCCCGTGATTTCTTTTTTGAGTGGTTTGGTTGGTTGGTTGGTTGGGGGAAGATTGAGGGTTTTTTTAATTTTTGATATGGAGAGCTTGGGAGATTCAGCATCGGGTTCTAGGATATTATATGATTGGGGATTTCTATAGGGGAAAAATCGTGTAGTGGTAGCGATGGAGGATATAGGGCTGGTGAAGCAGGGGTGGAAATGCCTGCGGTCGCAGAAGGATGCGTGCTTGCGCGCGCGAATCACGCTCGGTTGTTGCAAAGACAAGATTGGTACGTTTCTGGAGCGGCATTGGCCCACGGTGTGCACCGGGACAGTCAGGCTCGGGAGGTTACTCCGGTTCTTGCTGCTGCAATGGAGGGACTGTTTTGCAAGGGGGTTTCGGTCGTTGATCACATTGGGTTCGGCGGCGCTGCTGCTCATCATATGGAGTTGCTTTCTTAGTCTCACTTCAATCTCTTGCTTAGTCTTTGTGCTTCTCAGTATGGTATGCTTTTTTTTTTTTTTTTTGTCAAAAATCTAAATGCAGACGATTTTATTGATTTTAACATGGCTTATTATGGTAATGCAGAAAGTAGCATATCAAGGATTTGATTCTTTTATTGATGCATTGCTGATAACGACTGAGTAGATGATATTTATTGAGTTTTTGCATTTCTCAGCACTCATTTTGTTAATTTTGTTTTTAGTCTTTTGATCTACATTGAATTGATTCCCCTGTGTGTAATGTTGTAAATAAAAGTAAACTTTAGTCATCTACAAGTTTTAATAACTTTACTATTAGTAGAAAGATTTTTGTATTTTAAAGTTTTAGTTAACAATCAGTTGATATACTAAAGCCTATCAGTAGCAATGTGGTTCACAAGTACAGTCATTTTACAGTTCTAATATTTTGGTTTTTTGAAAAGTAATCGACAAATATCTTTTTACAGTTCTAAATTTGGACTCACCATTTATGGCCTTTAGACAAGTTCGTACAAGTTTCCTTTTTGACACTCGAAGGTGAAGATTGTTCCCCATGTTTTGCATCTACTATATCCATATTATACAAAACTGAAACAAAGCCACCGGCAAAAAATGAAGTCCTTGCAAGCTTTAAATATTTGATTTTTTCCTTGGAAGAAAAAAAAATTTTCTCCTTCTGTCTAATGAATATACCTTTAAAATTTTATTTTAAGAGTGAAAAACAGATCCTAGATATTATAGTAGTTTGGATTCTTATCACTTGGTTGATATTATGTTCTTGAAGAGTTTACTGAAGGTGCATATGAGCCCATTCAACATTGATCGCTCTAATTATAGCATGTGATATTCATGCTTCTAATCACACATGAGCCCAAACAGGTTACAAGCATGAATATCACCCACTGCAATATTATTATTATTATTCATTTATGGGTTCAGTGAAACATATTGCAGTGGGTGTTTTACTATTCTAGTTACTAATTATTGATAACGGCTTGTGCTTCTTTTTTAGTTTGGTTTGACTGAGTTTTGTGACATGATGTAATCTTAAATGCCTTCTCTTTTCCTCCTGAGGTGCACTAGGGCTCTCCCTGAGGTGCACTAGGGTCGGATAGGGTGCTTGGTTGGGTCTCTTAGTAGGTCTTGGGGTGTGGGTCTCTTTGGGGTTTTTTTTGGTTTCTTTGGTTCTTAGGGATTTTATTGGTTTGGTGTGTGGGGGTTTCTGTGGGTTCCTTTGTATACTTTTGTGTACTGGGAGGTGCTTTGTGCTTTTTTTGATATATAACACATTACTTATCAAAACAAAAAAAAAATGATGTAATCTTAAAGTTGGTCGATATTTTAGTGTGACATTGGTTTTTTGATAAGTATTGGAGATTCATGGTTTTAGTAGATATAAGGGATGTCCCAGAATTGCATAAAACAACCACTCAAGTTATTATTGATAAGACTTTCACCCTTTTATGGGTTTCATTCTTTAAACAATCCACTTTTCACCCCTTTTATCTCTCAGTTTTTTTTTTTTTTTTTAATAAATAAATAAACAAGTAATTTGTCAAGAAAAAAAGATCAAAAAGCGGCACAACCCATGACACAGGAGGTGTAACACCTGCAAAGGTTCTAGTATCCAATGTTTAAAAATAAATAAAACTTCAATTGAAAATGAGAAACAACTAGAAGCTACCATCCAATCTTTGAGAGAACAGAAAAACAAAAGCTTCCACTTCGAGACCAAAGTTTCATGCCCCTCAATATTATTCTATTTTGCATTTGGGGGTTGTATCTCACTAAGAACATGTGATTCATGTTAATGAATAATGTTTTATTGGTAAATGACAACCGGAGCCTCACTTTTTTCTCATGTTCAATATTTTCATGTTGTAACTTCAAGAATAGCTAAAAAATGTCCAAGTTGCTTTGCTTTTTTATCTTTATCGTTTGTTTTGATACATTCTTTAAAATGCATCTTCTCCATTTCGAATTATTTCATAGATTTTTGTGTAGACCCTATATTATTACTATCTTAAGAAATCTTACTATAGCTTGCTTCTTTCTTATTCATTTTTTTTTCTAGTAAGAGAACTTTTAGCATATATGCTTATATTGATAGCTGTTACTGTGGAGCTTGATTTAGAAACCTTAAAAAAAAATATTGTGTATTTACTTTGTTGAGTTGCAGCAACTTAATTGATCTTAAAAATGAAATTTTGATAACAATGTCACTTTTGGGTTGGATATTTCAGGGTGCTGCTGGAGTTGCTATTAAGTACTTGGGCTACACTCCGGGAATTTTTATTGTGGGGCTATTTGCTATTCTACTTTTATGGATGTATGCGAACTTTTGGATAACAGGAACATTGTTTATAGTTGGAGGTATGGTTTGGTTTCTTTTGCTATGGGCTTGAATTGATTTGTACAACATTTTTATTAATTTCACTATCTTGTATCCCCACCATCCTCATCATCTGTTGTGAAGGTCATGAGGGTGGTCTACCCATTATATTGATGATGTTGCAAAACAAGGTGTGGGATGATCTGCTTGTTGGCTTCTATACAAAAGTGCACTTCGGAAAACAGAAAGTATCATAAATTTTGCTTTTATGATTTGTTGCTTGGCATCACTTGAAAGTCGATAAGCATTGTTTTTTTTTTCTTGGTTGTTTTTGTTTTCTAATAATTTTTCTTATAAGTGAACATCAATAAGAATATGATTATAGAATCACAGTTTACATATTATGGAATAACTTGTTTTATGCAGGTTTCCATAAACCTGGCTGGATCTGTCTATTTCATATAAAATATTATGCTAATAAAAAGCAAAATCACAAGTCTCAGCAATATATTTGAATTTGAAGATTAACTGGATAGGAAGCATCCCAAGTATGCTTTCTGAGCTCTTCCTCTAGGCTGCCTATCATCCACTAACACCTACCTAAGCCTGATGGTCCTAGGAGCTGAAACTTTCCAAATGGTACCCTCATGTGTGAGCTGCAAAAAATAGATTACATGTATGCCTCGTGAAACATGCAGGGTTTGTATGGGTTAATGTGATTGCTTACTGTAAGCATGGAAATGCTCCTTTTTGTAGTTGCTCAAAGACAATAGCTAAAATTTTAATTACAGATTGAAATATCAATTTTACTTATCAAAAAAAAAGATTGAAATATCAATTTTATTGAAAAGTTTTTGTTGTTGATAACTTCTTTAATCCAGACCAAACTAGATGTTGCTATTAAATCATATTTGACAAATCTTGATGCCGCTATTAAATCAAATTGGATACAATCCTGACCATTTATTTTTTGGAAGTTTGAACATCAGAAAGTAAAGTACTTCTGGATGTTTTTCTGATGGAAACAAATTTCTATGGTATATTAATTGAAATAGAGGAACTTTGCAGTGTCTGGCACGTGGTAACTGGCAAGTTATATAAAAATACATTAGACCCTCCAAGCATTTATATTTTTTCTACCAGATGTTGCTCATATATGTCTGTATCATATGGCTCTTGGTAAAATGCTATCCACTTGTAAGTGTGCTCATGTACAGTTGTGCGTGATATCATTCCTATGTTGGATTTTTCTAATAGGAAAGGTCTGCATCATTCTCATTACATGATCCATGACAACTCACTTATCAAAAAAAGAAATGATCCATGAAAACTCACTTGACAGTTTCCTTTAATCAACTGTCTGTCCATTTGAGGTTTCATTTCTACATTTGAAGTTTCTAGATATAGTTGTTAAATCGTGAATAGTATCATAAAGATGAGTTATATATATATTTTATCATATACTATATTGTATCCTATTGTGTGTTCCTTGACAAATACATATTATGATTATATATATATAAATTAAAGATACACATTGAAAAATGAAGCATAAAGTAAAACATTACTGTCTTCAATATAATTTCTCATTTCACACTGCATTTTGCATTTCCCTTATTACTTTTATTATCTTTACAATTTTCTTTCATATCTTCTCCGACAATTCTCTCACTCTCTCTCAATTACATGTAAATTCTTAAAAAGGAAATCTAGTGGAATATTTTAATTTTTTCTATTTCTCTGTGCAAGAAACAAGCATTCTCAAGACTAGTGTTAAATGGTGTTTCATTTATAGATGATAAGATCCTTTTCTTTTTGGAATAATGGTTTCACCTAACTTTCGATCTTTTGCTTTTTTTTTTTTTTTTTGCTTATAAATTTTTTTATGTAATTTATTATTTTTGTTTATTATCTATTGTTATAATGACATGTGCAGACCAGTCTTACACAGAATCTCTTATTTTCTACTTCTCATTCATCTTTAAACAAATAGTTAATAAAATATTAGATTAGAAATCTCACATACAACTAAACAATAACACATTGAAAGACTCCAATTTAGTTTTACTGGAGATTTTTATTTTTATTATTTTTATTTTTATTTTTAAATTTTATTATTATTTTAAATATGAAGTCTTTTAAAAAAATGTAAATGAAATAATGTAAATCAAGCATATTGAGTGTATCGCCTGATACACCATCTATTGTTATTACATATCATTTTTTTTAGAAGAAATTCAATCTTATTAGAAAGCACAAAGGGGGGCAATCCAAGTATATAGGAAGTATATAGGAGAAACTTCCAATTATTATGTATCATGTTGTAAAACATGTGTATTTTATCATGCAGATACCCTTACATTTGAGACACCTACAAAATGTGTATAAAACCTGGTTAAAAGGTGAATTGTGCTGTAAAAACTATAGTGCATCATGAGATACTAATAACTATGCATCTAATTTGACATTTATCTATTTGCTCAACTGCAGCTTTTCTATTTATATTAAGCAAAGTGCTCTATCATACAAATGCAGGTTATTTATTCTCCCGAAATCATGCGCGGTTGGTGGTCTTAATGGCAGTGATATATGGCAGTTACTGTGTCCAAGTTCAAGTTGGATGGCTTGGTGTTTTTCTCTCAATAAACCTTGCATTCTTATCTAGTGATTTATTGAATTTTTTACTCCAATGGTGTGATAATATGAGTGAAAGTACACACTTTGAAGAGGAGAAACCATCAGAAAGTGTTATGGATGATGACTTTTCAGAAGAATGTGAATACTTTGTTCCTACTAGTGAATCTGAAAACTTGCACTCATGTAAATCATCCACCAAGCGACCTGTGACTTTATCCGTCACCAGTAACTACAAAGAGTGTACTACTAGCAAGGTGGTTGAAGAACAGACAACTTCAGTTGATGAGATGAAAAGAATATTAAGTAGTGCGGATCATTATGAAGCACTGAAATTCCCTCGACACAAAATGATTGATGCAAAGATTTTGAGAAGGGAATACCTGAAGAAGGTATGCAAAATTTCCACTTGGCCTTATTGTTTTTTGTAGCACCTATTACGATCTCTCTCTCTCCTCTCTCCTCCTGAGTGCATAGCCACATTTGATTGTAGGTATGCAAAATTTCACCTCTCCCTCGTGTTGTTTGGTAGGAGGGAAGGAAAAGAGAAAGGAAGGCGAGTGTAAAGATTAAGATTACTATTATATCCTTTAAATGGTTTAAAATGGGACAAAAGTAAAATTTCACACTTTTTTCTTAACAAGCCCTCACTCTCCCTCTCTCTTCACCTCTCCCTTCCTTTTTTCCTCCCACTAAAAGATGGATTCAGCCTCCTTCTCTCCTCCTACCCCCCCTCCACCCTCTCCGTTAAAATAAACAATGTTTGTCTGCTTCTCTGCTTCGACTCAACCGCCTAACCTTCTAGAAAAGATCCGAGTGATAGCAGCTTTGAAATGTTATCTAGGTTGAAGAAGGTCCTTGAACATATGCCTATTACCAAAAGGAGTATCATTCTAGTGATTTTTTTTTTGATAAGTAATAACCAATCTTATTAAAAGCGTAAGGTGGAGTATCATTCTAGTGATTGAACAGATTTAATTAGCTTTTGATGTGCACTAGAGTTAAACCACCATGTCTGTACTTTGACCTAATCTTTTTCTTTTATTTTGTATTTCTTTATGTTGTTTTTCATTTAATTTTTGCAGGCCATGCTTGTGCATCCTGATAAAAATATGGGAAGTCCACTAGCCAGTGAATCCTTTAAGAAACTTCAATGTGCATACGAGGTAAGTGCTGTTTTATATGCTCTTGTTATTATGTTTTCTAGTTGCTACATCATACATGGCTGTGATGGAATTGAACAACTATAAGTGGTTGGTTGTGGTTGTGGTCCTTTTGCAATTCATAATGGGCATGAATATTTAGGTTCTTTGTGATTCGACAAAAAAGAGAGACTATGATGAGCAGTTGAGAAAGGAAGAATCTAAGACTAGGAGCGTTTGTCAAAAGTCCCATGGTGCATCACATCAGGTAAATCATGTGGTATTGCTAAGTTTTTTTTTGGAATTCCATCTACTTTTGGGAGTATTTATCTACTTGCGACTTTCAACTTTGGATGAAAAATCATGATAAAACTCAGGAAAAGAATAGTCGTGGATACTTATGTGCATAATATGTAATATGGTACTGTTTTCTCAGAAATTTTGTGCTATCATCTTGATGAATTCACAACTTGTATGAGATCTTTATCTAGGCTACACATCTGTAAATGTTATTTTTTTTCTTTTTGTCACCCATCTTATTTATTATGCACTCTGATCTCTCATTGTTAAACCAATGAGGAAAAAGTTCAAATGGGGAGTAAAATTGTTCTGAGTTGCAAGATTTATCTTTGCTAATGGAAACCTGCCTTTGGTCATGTCTTTAATTAATGAAAGCTGATGCAAAAATGCTGTACTTCTTTTAAGTCCATGCATGTGGGTGAGTTAAATCACTGATGCTGAGTTATAACCTCAAAAGAAAATTCTTAACCATACTCCTACCATGAGCAGGATAATCCTGATTATCGCTCTGAAGAGTCGAGGCGTATACAGTGCACCAAATGTGGCCATTCACATGTATGGGTGTGCACCAATAGGAGTAAGGCCAAGGCAAGATGGTGTCAGGTTACTCTCTCTCGCCATCTGCCCATTTCTGCACTTCATTTTTGTATACATTAGTTGTGAGACTTGTTTTGGCATCAGGATTGCCGTCAGTATCATCAAGCTAAGGATGGAGATGGATGGATTGAATACAGAGGCTCGTTGGCCTTTGAGTGCTCTCAGAAGGTAATTCATATATACATATGTATGTTACGTTCAGGTATAGTGCCGAGGGTAATGTAAAAAGCTCTTGTCATCACACACCTGAAATCCTACAAACACACACATGCCTGCACATGCATGTGGGCATGTGTTTGTGTGTGTAAAGTAATGACCGCTTAAGACATTTATGTTTTCATTGTAGGGCTTCTGCAGCTAATGTTCCATTTGTAGCTCTCTTAAAGATCATATGAGCTTGTAAACTTTATGAGTTGTGATTCTACTAAGCAGTAGTGTTTCTTGGCAAGGCAGGAAAGAAAGGACAGTAGCTGTATTCTAGCAGCAGTCAATGGTTGTGTTGCATTGCTTGTAAAAATATATGTTTGGAAGTTACTTATAATCATATTATCCCTTGAATTTCATTAAGTTTCCTCATAAATTGAGCAGTTTTTTTCCCTGCATGCTATGTGAATTTATCAATTTTTTTATGTTAAAGTATTGATTAAATGTAGAGATCAAAAGTGTTGTATAAGAAGTGTTAAATAGAAGTAATATCTGTATTTTGCTGAAAAAGTTTGAAATCCCCTAGTAATGCTGCTTTTGGCATAAACAAATATATATAAAGATTTATGAGTTAAAGTAGTGGTAAGGTCCCTAATATATATCAAGGAAGATTTATGAGTTAAAAGTAGTGGTAAGAGGATAGTGTTGGGTTGGGGTAGATCTTTGGTTCAACTGGGGGGTGGGGGTTAAGAATAGGTGCCCAAGGTACACAGTTTAAAAATCGTTGTCACTATTAGATATCATGTTGATGAAGTTGCTCAAAAGTTCATTGTACAAACCTCACTTTTGTGCTTATTTGAGTTCACCACCATGACCATGCATGTTTGCTTTGTTGCATCAAATCATATCAAATAATTTTTTGTTATACTTGTTTGATTATTTACTAAAAAAAAATTATACTTGTGTGATTGGCATGCAGTATTCATTTAGAAGTTTGGTTTCTTATTTTTTAGGTGGAAATACCACGTGCTTTCGTCTGTGCTGAGAGCAAAGTCTTTGATGTATCAGAATGGGCTATCTGTCAGGTCAGTGGTTTGTATTTTCATACCTATAATTCCTGTAACCATGTAGTTGTTTTGAGTTTTAGAGTATGATGTGGGAGACCTGACTTAAGCTTTGTCAGACTTACCTAGATTAGAGAAAACAAGGGGATAATTAGGTCAGAGGAAGGGAAAATGCTAATTTATTTATTGGATCAATCAAAGATAGGAGAGTGAGGCTGATGTACTAGCTTTTATGCACATTGAATTTGGTTTTGATTCTCCTTTCTGCATTATTTACTGTGGATATGATATATGGTCCTATTGTCGGAGGAATGAAAGCACCTGCAGTTGGGTGGACTGCCCTTGCTCTAGCAAATGGTAACAATGTGTGATTGTTGCTGTCTTTTTTCTTATTACATATGGGATAACCTTTTTCTTGTACTTCAAAATTTTATAATTCCAAGCTGATTGGATTTGAAAATTTTTTTTTTTCATCTTGAACAAAGCTTTCCTCCAAACTGGGTTGGATGAATTTCTTCCAACCTAGTATATTAAACTGACATGTGTCCAAAATGTACATGATTATTCTAACGCTTGTTTTTAATTTTCACTTGCATTTTTAATAGAGCATGTGAGAATCACATACATGTCAGTGTAATAGATTGGGTTTCCAACCTACTTTGGAGGAAAATTGTCCTTTTATTCTATAGCCTTGCTTTGAAAGAGCTTTGGTTTTTGATATTTCAGCAGTCTCTGTTTTGGCTTATTTTAGTGGGTACCCACTGAGTGTGCAGCATCTAGGTTAATGGCTTTTGTTGTCTGTTCATCATGTTTTAGGAAAGAAGGTAATAACAAAATGGAAAAAGTGATAATTGGTCTTCTACAACTCAATTATGTTTAGGTTAGGACTCAGTTGCAGGAAATATGGAGTCGTCATTGGGCCTATAGTACCTTGCAATGTTTTTATAGGCATATGAGATGCTGCATGCAGGCCAAGTTTTCCTATCATGGTAGAGTGCAATCTGAGAATGGGGGCTACTAGGGATTGTTAATCCCGCAAACAACTGATAGATACCTGCAAGTCTTATGGTGTTTGTTTGTGTTGCTTCACTTTAGTTAAAAAAATGATTGACGTTTTTGTACATGACCAATTCCATCTTTAGTATTTACCTTTCGAACTGCGTTGTGCAGGGAATGGCCTGTAGGCCCAACACTCACCGTCCCAGCTTCCATGTAAACATGGTTGGGCTGGAGAAAACTCAACGGTCCAATTCCTGCAGATATCCATGGGATTTGGATGCAGAAATGCTGGACGAAGACGAAGAAGCATTTGAGTTGTGGCTTCAGCATGCTCTGGCCTCTGGCTTCTTTTGTGAAAGCTCCAAACGCAGAAAGAGCTGGAGCCCGTTCAACTTACATCACAAGAAAGGGAAGAAGCAATGGCATCGAAGAACGTCGTGCTGAGTAGTAGGGGGTAAAAGTTGTCTTGCCCATCATCCCATGGGGGGATTGCTGAAATCAAGGGTGAAAGTGATGGGTGGAATTTGTACATGCAATCACTAGGAATTCCATTACTTCTGGTAGGGAGGAAGGCCTAGAATACTTGACACACTGCCTCACGCATGCTAAGAAGAATGTAGATTGGTTAGAAAACTTAATTTATGTCCATGGATTTGAGAAATGCCCAAGTTAGAGCTGTAAATTTTCCCCTATAATGTGCCAAGACTTGGAATTCTCAGGTCTAACCAGTGAGATTGAAAAAACCTTGTTCGACTCTTAGAAGAAAAGGGATTCCAAATGTGTACATACTCCACCTCCCCAAGTCGATGCAAATTCTTGTTCTAGTACAAAAATGGCCCATGAGTCCATCCCTGACCCACAATTTTCCAAGAAATCCTTTTTATCCTCCTTGCTTGTAGCATTGAAAAAGTAAACTGAGCCTGAGCCTCACAACTATGTAGGGTAAAAATAGATGAACTTCCCTGAATTTTCACGTAGAAGGACATGATGCAACCATCCATAAAAGAGAACATTTTATTTTTAGTTGTTCCAATGCATTTTTTTTTACCGTTTCAACTAAATATAGGTTTTCTAAATGTTATTTTCAGAAAATGTGATTTGTTTTCATGAGTAATATAAGACAAGCATAAGGGACGTTCCCACTGCCCAAATCATAGGTAGAAGTCGGGGGGAGGGGGAGGGTGGGAGGGGTGCTTATTGAGAATAAAGAGGAAGCGACCCATTTGTAAGTTTTGCAAATTGGGTTGGAATTTTTTCAACCTAGTTTTCGAAAAGTATGTGTTATTTGAGCATGTAAGAAGTATTTTTTTTTATTGTTATTATTATTATTATTAACTAGCATGGGTTGTTTTTAAAAATGACAGGAAAGGGAAAAAAATGTTATTAGTAGGAATCAGGGGAAAAAAAAGGTCTTCTATAAAGCTTTAAAGAGAGAAAAGCATTGAGAGGACATTTATAACAACATAAATGCTCCAAAATGAAAAAAACTTGGAGACAGTAAATAGATAATGAGAAAAGAAAAGAAAAGAAAAGAAAGCCTCAAAATTAATGGGCTTCATTAATACATGTTTAACATCTTCATTACATCCTTGAACCATATTAGTTAGTGTATATTTGTTTCTAACTAAGATTTTTGATTCGTTATTGTCTCTGTTTTGTAGCTTGTTATTGTTTGTAAAGAAATTTAAACGGATTGTTATCCGATAATTGGTGTTTCTTGCAATAAGTATGTTTTATTAGAAAAATGCAACAAATTATGTAATATTATAATTTGTAAACATAATGCTATAACAAAATTAATAGTATCTCATATAACCTGTAATGTCAGATCATCGTCATCATCTGAAGACTCAGGCATAGGTGTAGGAGTCTGTTCTTGACACTCCAAATTAATCATGTTTAGGAAGTCAATGACTTTCGGCAATTAATGTAAACATTGAGAAGGACATAAATCGGGTGGGAAGTGGAACGGGACAAGAGTGGGAGTGAAAAAGGGAAAATGGACAATCCTTTGCATTCACCATAACTAAAAAAAGGTCACTGACAACATTATCATCACTATTAAGTCTTTTCCTAGTATTTCCATCCATAATTCATCTCATTTTCTTCGAAATACTTATTTTTGGGATCCCCGTGATGAATCTATTATCTATGAAGACATTTTTAATTTATAGATATCATATTTTGAAATTTAATTATATTTTAGAAAAAGTCAAAATTTAATTATATCCGATGGCGCTACGCCTTTGGCAGCAAACAGGAGTTGCATATGTGTGTGGGCCGTGTCTCATTTTCCAAGTCATCCAAGCAGGTTGCTCTGTTCCCCCTCTTCTCTCAAAGTTTCTGACTAACAACGATTTGAAGATTGTTGGAGTAGGCATAGAGAAAGCACTCCAAAAGCTAAGAGATGATTGGCGAAGAAAAGTATGCCTAACTGAAGTTGAGTAAGGCTGGGATGACGGAACTGGTAACGGAGCTTCTTGGACAGAAACTTCCAACTCAAAGAAAAATGTGGCGGAGCAGATGGGATAGGGTTGAGCTGAGCCAAGATCAGATATTCTTTTGTGTTTATTTGAATATTAATTTAGGCCCCATTTTGTTGCAAAATAATTTTTGGAAAAAGTATTTCCTATTTTTGAGTTTTTGTTACTATGTAAAATATTGGTCAAAATGTTTTCAATTCGCCAAGAAAAATAACATTCACAAGGCATAAAATAATGATTTACACTTCTTATCGATAGAAACTACTTTCAAATTCCTCTAACACCATCCATACCATCGTCACCAAAATCAAGATGCTTCTTATCCGTATAAATTATTTTCAAATTCCTTTGAAACCATCCATACCATCGTCACCAAAATCAAGATGGAGATGCACCCCAGACTGATAGTAGGACTCGGCGTCCGATGGCACTACGCCTTTGGTTGCCAACAGGAGTTTGAAGTCCCCACTTTGGATCTATGTGTGGGCCGACATTGTCTCATTTTCCAAGTCATCTAAGCAGGTTGCTCTGTTCCCCTCTTCTCTTGGAGTTTCTGAGTAACAAGGGTTTGAAGATTGTTGGAGTAGGCAGAGAAAGCTTTCCAAAAGCTCAGAAATGATTGGCATAGATATTGTAATTCTTGCTGCTAAAAAGTATGCTTAGCTGAAGTTGAGTAAGGCTAGGATGACGGAACTGGTAGTGGAGCTTATTAGGTAGAAACTTCCAACTCAAAGAAAAATGAGGAGGAGCAGATGGAACTGGGTTGAGCTGAGCCATGATCAGAGATTATTTTGTGTTTATTTGAATATTAATTTAGGCCCATTTTGTTGTAGCATAAAATAATTTTTGGCAAAAGTATTTCCTATTTTTGAGTTTTTGGTACTACGTAAAATTTTGGTTAACTTAAAATGTTTTAAATTGACTAAGAAAAACAACATTCACGAGGTGTAAAATAATGATTTACACTTTTTATCTGTATAAACTATTTTCGAATTCCCCTGACACCATCCATATGATTGTCTCCAAGGACGCATCCGTTGTTGAGGATTGGCTTACCCAAATCAAGATGTAGATGCACCCCGGACTAATAATAGGACTTAGCATCCAGTGGCACCATGTTTTTGGCAGCCAACAGGAGTTTGAAGTTGCCACTTTGCATCTGTGTTGGGCGACAGTGTCTCACTTTCTAAGTCCTCCAAGAAGGCTACTCTGTTCCTCCTCTTTTCTTCAAGTTTACAAAGTAACAAGGATTTGAAGATTGTTGGAGTAGGCATGGAGAAAGCTCTCCAAAAGCTCAGAGATAATTGGCATAGATCTTGTGATTCTTGCTGCTGAAAAGTATGCGTAACTGAAGTTGAGTAAGGCTAGGATGACGGAACTGGTAATGGAGCTTTTTGACCGAAACTTCAAACTCAAAGAAAAATGAGGAGGAGCAGATGGGATAGGGTTGAGCTTAGCCATGATTAGAGATTTTTTTGTGTTTATTTGAATATTAATTTAGGCCCCATTTTGTTGCAGCGTAAAATAATTTTTGGAAAATGTATTTCCTATTTTTGAGTTTTTAGTACTACAAAAAATATTGGTCAACTTAAAATGTTTTTAATTGACCAAGAAAAATAACATCTACAAGGCGTAAAATAATGATTTCACTTTTTATCTGTATAAACTATTTTCAAATTCCTTTGACACCATTTGTACCATCATCATCAAGGATACATTTGTTGTCGAGTGTTCCAAATTTGGACGCACCACTAATTGTTTGTCGCCTATAAGGTAATTATTTTAAATTTTAGTTCAGAATGGCGTACTTAACAAGTTTGAACTTGATGTCGAGCTCGAGCTCACCCGAGCTTCCTTTGGATCGAGCTTAAAAACACATTTCATAGCTTGGCTATAGAGCTCGAATCAAGATATTGGCTCGAGAGCTTGGCTCAAGATCTCGACTTAAGAGCTCAGCTAAAAAGTTATTAGAATCTCAAGGACTAGTAATGAATCATTTATTATGTCATCACATCGTAGTTGTTGCTCCTATCTTATTAGGATCTTGAAGAGAAAAGTTCAAATTTCTCAATGCAGAATTGAGGTAATAAAATACAATCATGTCTCAAATGGAACAAACAAATTCGTAATTTTTTGTTTCTTTTTTTTTTTTTTTTTTCCTACTCAAGTTCTAGTAATCAAGAGCGTAACAATAAATCAAATGTAGCCAATTAACTAAACCTAACATTAGCAACAACAAAAAACAAGAAAAACAAAACAACAAACAAAAACACAATGAAATTAAAAAGAAAACTATCCACAATTTTTGTACAATATGAAATGCAAAAGAAAGTGTATATATATGTAGTGATATAAGGCCCGATAGATCAATTTCAAGTATTCCCTTTGGCTGTAGAGCATTTGACCCAGGTTTGCTTGGGTTGCAAGCACCAATTACACGTGGCAACACCTTGACGTTTTCTCACCTAACATAATTTTTTGTCTTACATGCACGTACACCCTCACGACACTCTTTGCTCTCTCACTTGTTTTATATGCAAAGCACTGCACCCCTCACACCCTCGCCTCCTCTCAGTACTCACTACTCACGGTCATTACTTTTCATCTCTTTAACAATGGAGGTCACCGTGCCATTGCCATTTTCAAATTCGTTTGAGAGCATATGTACCGTCGTCACCTATGAAACCTTCGATGTCCAACGTTGGGTCCGTTGGCGCTACACCTTTGGCAAGCAAAGCGAGTTTGGCATCACCACTCTTCAGCTGTGAGTGGGACGACAGTGTCTAGTTTTTCAAGTCGGAAAAATTGATGCCTCTATTCCCCATCTTCTCTTTGAGTTTCTGAATAACAAGGATGTGAAGATCATGGGAGTAGGAATGGACAATGGCGGAGCCAGAAATTTGGTTCAGGAAGGCCAATTTTTTTTTTTTTCTCAATGAATGAAAAAAATTCAATAGTTTAACAAAATTTAATAATTGTTTAAAATATATAAATGTAACCTAAAATTTATTTTGTAATGCCTAGAGTTAATTTATTCAATTGTCTTCGAATTTGGTTGATCTCTGTCACTAGGAAGATAATGAGCAATTCTTTTTTTTTTTTTTAGCAACGATCATCTAGTGACATTTGTTAAATATATCTTGACATGAGCTCTTCATTCAATTAAAAATTGAATATATATAAATTAATTTAATTGAGAAATCTAAATATAAATTCTTAATCAATATAAAAGTGTAATTACTACCTGAAATAAAATTAAAAAAAAAAGAAAAAAAAAGAGAGAAATTGTCAAATAAGAGAGTTGGGTTGGGCCCATAAAGAGTCTAACAACAAAAGTGTAGGCTTTTTTTTTTTAGTTCAAAATCGTAGGCTTTAGGTGAGCATGCGTGTGATACAAAAAAATTAAATAATAAAACTTAATTAAATGGTGTGTTTCATAAAGGATATCCTGTGTCATCGTCTTCTTCCCTTTTCTCTGAACTAAACCTAAACCTTAAAAGGTTGAAACTTTGGCAGAAAAAATTTAGAACATCCCGGTGCTTTTTGATTCGTTTTTCTCTGATGTGGTTGTCGATTGCCCCTGATGCACGGCTGATGGTAGGCAACTAGAACATATGAAAGATTTTCTACCTAGGTAAGGAAAATTTCTGGGGTTGAGGAGGGGCATTTGACCCCTCTCGACCCCCTCTCCCTCCGCCCCTGGGAATGGAGAAACCTCTCCAAAAACTGAGAGATGACTGCGATTTACACGTCAATCATGCCCTAGATCTTGGAATTCTTGTGGCTAAAAAGTTTGCCAAACCAGAGTAGAGGAAGGCTGGGATGAACGAACTCGTGATGAAGCTTCTCAGAGAGCAACTTGTTACTTACTATTGAATTCCATAGGCTTATAAAACTTTACGAATGATCTTTGGGAAATATCTACACGGTAGAAGAATCAATTGTTTAGTGTTCAACCTCAATGACTGGCATTTTCAAGGTATATTCTTCAAATTAAAAAAAAAAAGAAAAAAAAAAGAGAAGAAGTTATAATTATACTCTTTAATTTGAAATTTGTTATTAATGATATTCATTGTAAAATTAGGTCTAAATGCATCACTCCTTCATGAGCACGACATAACCTTAAACATTGATGCCTCCACAGCTTTGTAGATAATAAATGATGTACAAATTAGAATTTCTTGTGTAGCTGTAGTAGCCTGGAAAATTTTTTTTGCCCATTTTTGTTGGTGTAGTTCACAGGTTTTCAAGACCCAACAATATATTCAAGAGATTGAGACACAAGGGTAGATCCAGGGGGGTCGAGGGTGGCATATGCCCACCCTCAACTCCTAAAAACCCCCATCTACCATGGTAAAAATTTTCTTATGCCATTATTATGCCCTCCCTCAGCCATGATTATGCCCTTCACTTTCATGCTTCAGCCATATTATGTCCCTTAATAAGTTGAAATTTGAAAATTCTTGAATGTTTAAGTTTTTAGAAGAATGGAAGGTAGAAGATGATGAATAGTATAAAACGGTGTGTTTGGTAACAAAGGGGAGATGATTTGTTGCAAGAAAGATGTTACAAATTTTGGTAAAAGCAAGCAAGAGACATTGGGGAAGTGGGAAGTGGCATTGGACAGTGAGAAGTCACCTCGAATAGTTGGAGAGCATTTATTGAAGGAAAATGCTAAGGGTTTTCCTTGTAGGTTCTCCTGACGTTCTCCAATCTTACGTAAAACGTGATTTAAGAAAAAATAAAATTGTAGTGGCCTCCATTACCGATTTTTTTAGGCATTAGCACCAAATTTGAGGCATTAACACCAAATTTGTGAGGCATTAGCATCAAAATTGAGGCATTAGCATCAAAATTGAGGCATTAGCATCAAATTTAGGATGATCAAATTCATTTGAGTGATACCATCTCTAGAGGGTTAACCTTTCACTCTTAGGTTTTAATTTTGAATAAAAACAAAGTTTTAAAGCATTAGAACATAACTATTAACTCATAAAAATTAATCGGTTTGCAAAAAAACGGTACTAAAATTTTATTTTTTCTTAAATCATGTTCTATGTAAGACTGAGAGAACGATAGGAGAACAGTACAAGGAGAACCCCTAGCAAACCCCTTTATTGAATTAAGCTTAATAAATGTTTTATCGTTTAGGCAAGCATGTGAGGTTTGAAAGTTGTAGAAAAAGAAGAAGTTGTTTTTAGATTTGTTTTATTGTTTCAAGGAATTGGATGCGTAAAAGTGTTAATATATTAAACAAATTTATGAATGGGTTTCTAAGTTTCTAACTTCCTTATTTTCCAACTTTAACGAAAAATTGAGGTATGTAAATATGTAATTAAATTTTTAGATTTAGATTTAAATTATTATTTTCAATTGATTGTTTTAATATTTATATTGCTATTAATTCAGCCTATTCTTGATAATTGTTTTTATATTTAATTATTTATGAATTTATATAGTTTTTATTTCATATTTTAATTGTATAAATATAAAATTGTAGTTATTTGATATTATAGAGAAAAACAACGATTCTATTGAGCTCCAATCAAATTCTAAACGACTTTGTATTTAGGGGTTTGCTAGGGGTTCTCCTCATAGTGTTCTCCTGGTGTTCTCCCAGTCTTATGTATAATATGATTTAATAAAAAATAAAATTGTAATACTGTTTTTTTGCTAACAGATTAATTTTTATGAGTTAATAATTAGGTTCTAATGCTTTAAAACTTGTTTTTGGATTCAAAATTAAAACCTAAGGGTGGAAGGTTAACCCTTTAGGGATGATATCATCCAAAATGGATTTGATCATCCTAAATTTGATGCTAATGCCTCAATTTTGTTGCTAATGCCTCACAAAGTTGTTGCTAATGCCTCAAATTTGATGCTAATGCCTAAAAAAACCAGTGGTGGAGGCAATTACAATTTTTTTTTTCTTAAATCATGTTTTATATAAAACTGGGAGAACACTAGGAGAACCTACGGGGAGAACCCCTAGCATTTTCCTTGTATTTAAGTAGATTTAGTAAATCTGCCTGGAAATCCTTGCTTAAGAAAAAAAAAAGTGTAATTATCTAGTTATAGAAACCAAATCCGAAGAGCATATTTACAAATAGGCGCTTGTTGTTTTGTATATTTTATTAATAAAAAAAATGTCCCCCATGAGTTAACATTCTGGATCTGCCACTGTTGAGATATGCATGCATGTGGACTAATAGAGACAGATAAAAAGGATAAAGCATGCAAGATTTATGTATACAGCGATTGATGAAATGCTATTTAGACTTTTACTGGAATCAAATCTTTTTGGGCTGGCAAAAGGGATAAAAAAGAACCGTTTTATGAAAAGCTTGCAGGGGCTAAAGGAATTGTAAATAAACTTGAATTGAAGAGAGGGGGGGACTTTGTCACCTAAGCCATGCATGATGGGACCGAATTCAAGAGCTATATGTTTTGGCATCCGAAGTTATAACTTCCGAAAATACTCAAAACTATTTTCGTGGAAGATTTATGACTAACCATCTTCAAACAAATGCGGAAACAAGTACAGAATTTTATTGTCATAATTTCAACTATAGCAATCCCAACTTGGTTAAGATATTTGAAGGAAGCGGAGTCTATAGTCATAGAATAGAATGTGTGACACTTGAGAAATTTAAAAATCTCTTAAATTCATTTATGAGATTGTATGAAAATATCAATAAAACATTTGCATTTAGCTTTTATAAATATATGAGAGTTTAGAATAATTTTATTGTAAAGTTTAAAAGTATGTTACATATGTTGACTTTTTTACCTTTGAACTTTAATCGGATGAAAACTAGGTTATACGAACTCAAATTGAATCAAATGAGAGTCCATTTTTTTTTCTCGGTGTTTGCTACCACCTATTAAAATTTCAAATAATTCCAATTTCAGAAAATTTCATGACCTAAACAAAAATCATTATTTAGCATCAAAGATGACATTTTTAGTATATAACTTTATTTCTAAGTATGAGTTTTAAAATATTTTATTCCTTATCAAACTAATTGAGTCAATAAATCAATTAAGTGCAAAAAAGTCATTTCATTAATCAAACAAAATTATTATTTTCATTTGCATATATACGTGGTTGTATATAAGGCTTTTCAATTATTTTAAAAGGCAAGCGTGTGATAGAATACTTAATTCCTTATCAAACTAACTTATTCAATAAATCAATTAAGGACAAAAAAATCATTTCATCAATCAAGCAAAAACATTGTTTCCATTTGCATAACCACTTTTCATATATAGAACATTATTAACAATATTGTGTTCAATATATTATATTATGAAATTTGCAACAAAATGTCTTTTTTACAATTTCTTCATTTCCATGGGCTTCTTCAATTTTAAGACGGTATGTGAATGACCAAGATGATGATGATCTGACATGATTTCATGGCAGATAGACAAGAAGACGAAGATGCACGAGATCTTAATAAACAATTGCTAGTCTAATACGTTGGGCATGTCGTGAGAGGTATGCGGTACTTCATTTACGCCTTTTCATGGTGAGGACTCTTAACGTTAACCACGGAAGAGGACAGTGAGTTCAGGTATTGCGATAGGAGATACTAGGTAGGGGAGTCACTCCCGAGCAGGTCATTGATCTCGAAAGGATGGCACCACTAGGTTAATTTTCATAAACAACAAATTAAATTTAATTCCTTGATACTACCATCTTATTTAATTATTCACACAATAAAAATTTAACATGCTGTCTTAAAATTGGAGAAGCCCATGGAAATGAAGAAACTGTAAAAAAGACATTTTGTTGCAAATTTGATAATATAATATATCAAACACAATATTATTAATAATCTTCTATATAAAAAGTGGCTATGCAAATGGAAATAGTATTTTTGTTTGATTGATGAAATGACTTTTTTGCCAATGATTTATTTATTGACTAAGTTAGTTTGATAATGAATTAAAGATTCTATCCTAAGCTATTTTTTCATTTCACAGGCCTTTTGAAAAGTACATTTTACCCCCAAAGTTTGAGCCGATTTTTAATTCGACCTTTATTGTTTCTATTTTTGAAATGCAGCCCCAAAGTTTCAAATTTTTGCAATCTGACCTATTCGCTAGTTAAAGTTGTTTTGACTTACGAAAAAGTGAATGCGTGACTTGCACGTGATCACTTATGCATCTTTCTTCCCCAAAATGCCCTTCATCAATCATTCACCCAACCTAACTTCAAATCCAACGAAATCTCTGATTCAGATGGGTTCTTTGTCACAAGTACTACTCCTTCAGCTTCACTGACTTGAACATGATCTCTCTTTACAACAACTAAAAAATTATGGAAGATGGGATCCTTAATTTTTTCGTTATTATTAGAGCAAGAGGAAGAGGAACTGATCTCATTGGATGTTATGGCCTTAAAAAGGAACTGATGATTCCAAGGAAAGATTGATCATCTCATCAGTGTCTGGGATGCTCTCTATCAAAAAATCTTATATGGCTATGGCCTTTATGATATTTCTAGTTTTGGGTTTGCAGGGTAAACCCAATTGATCGGAAGGCAAAACTTGTGAATTAGATTTGTAGGACATTAGAGGAAGACCCTTCATCAAACCGAGAGAAAACTAAAAGAAACAAAAAGGGTTTGTGTTTCTTAGAGGATCTTCGAGTACTAAAGGAAAAGAGTAGGACTTTATAAGGTAGAATGAATGTCGGTGCTTTTCAAATTTTCAAGCCATGGATATCAAAGGAAGTTGCTGCCTAAGGGGAGACTAGTATATACAACCACATATATATATGCAAACGAAAATAGTAATTTTGTTTGATTGATGAAAAATGACTTTTTTTGCCCTTAATTGATTTATTGACTTAGTTAGTTTAGTAAGGAATAAATAATTCAAAACTCAAATTTAGAAATATAGTGATATACTAAAAACATCATTTTCGATTCTAAATAGTGATTTTTGTTTAGGTTAAGAAATTTTTCGAAATTAGAATTATTTGAAATTTTAATAGTAGGTAGAGAATACCGAGAAAAATAAAATGGACTTTCATTTGACTCAATTCGAGCTCCTATGACCTACTTTTCATCCGGTCAAAGTTTAATCATCAAAATGTCAACATATGCTAACATACTTTTAAACTTTGTAATAAAATTATTCTAAACTCTTAGATATTTATAGAAGCTAACTAAAATTTTTTTTATCAATAGTTTTATAGAGTCCCATAAATAAATTTAAGAAATTTTTAAATTTTTCGGGTGACACACCATCCATTCTATGAGGGTGTTTGGCAAACAACACCATCCCCTATGGTACTGTTCACATTTAAAAAAAAAAAAAATGAAAATAATGATTGATATAAGGAAATGAAAAAGTGAAAAATTTTGTTTTGTAGTGCTTTTTTATTTGAATAGTAGTAAACAGTAAATGAAGTGATATACAAAGTGAATGATGTGATATAAAAGTGAGAATGTTTTGATGTTGATTTTTTTGAAAAAATGAAGTGAATAGTGTGGTGGAATGTGGGGGAATGTAGTGGGTTTAACAAGCATGACATTCTTTTATCAATAATGCCTAAAATTGTCTCTCTCCCATGTCGCATGTCCTACTTCCCACCCAACTTCATTCTCAATTTTTGTCCTTTAATGCATATAATACTAATTTTTAGAAAAAATATAATAATATTAAAATAAATATTATTTAATAAATATTTAAATATTAAAAAATATAAATTCTCATTTTGCCCCAAAATACATTTGACCGGAACCCCCCAGAAACCAATTCCTGGTTCTGCCATTAGCCAAACACCCTCTAAACTCCACTTCCTTCAAATATCTTAACCAGGTTGGGACTGTTATAGTTGGAATTATGACAATACAGTTATGCACTTATTTCCGTATGTGTTTGAAGATGGTTAGTCCTAAATCTTCCACAAAAATAGTTTTTAGTATTTTTGAAAGGTATAACTTCGGATGCCTAAACACGTAGCTCTTAAATTCGGTCCTGTCATGCGTGGCTTAAGTGACAAAGTCCGCTGCTCTCTTCAATTCATGAAAAACATGTTTCATCTAAACTTCAAGTTTATTTACAATTCCTTTAGCCCCTGCAAGTTTTTCATAAAATTGTATTTTTTTATCCATTTTGTCTGCCCAAAAAGGTTTGATTCCAGTGAAAGTTTGAATAACACTCCGTGAATTGTTCTATACATAAATCTTGCATGCTTTATCTTTTTAACCTTTCTTGGTTAGTTCACATGTAATTGAATATGTCTCAACCTCTTGGATATATTGCTAGGTCTTGAAAAACTAGGGTTGGCAAAACAGGTCAACGGGTCGACCGGTTTACGACCCATGACCCATTTAAGGTACACCTAAACATGACCCATTTAGTTTATAGGTCGACCCCACCAAACCCAAAATGACACGACAATTTTCACGGGTCACCCGACACGACCCATGAAACTCGTTTAAAATAAAGTATATATATATTTTTTCTTGAAACTCTTTTGCTCTCTCTCTCGTCTTTGTCTCTCTCGAAGATATGGCAAATATCAACTTGTGTAGCCAGTGGCAGAGCCAGAGATTAATTTTAGAGGGGTCAAAATTTTTTTTTGTTAAGTAGATTACAAAATTAAGTTATACAAAAATTAATTAAAAATAGGGTTAAATACATAATACCCCCTTAGGGTTTCTAAACTTTATTTTTTCCTCCATAGGGTTTGGAAAGTGACCAAATTAGTCATTGTGGTTTTGAAAAGTGATTAAATTAGTCATTCCATCAGTTGACCATTAATTGACTTAACAAACTAATACGTGGACCAATTAGAAGTTGACACTTGGCACCTAATTAAATTTTTTATTTTAAAAAAAAAAATCAAAAAGAAAAAGAAAAAGAAAAAAAGAGGGGGTGGCCATACCTTTGAGTACTCTCTTATTCGAATATAGAACACTAGAATGAATTGAGAAAGAAATCGGTAGTGCAAATCTTTTG
Organism: Carpinus viminea; assembly: GCA_013348765.1. Lineage (NCBI taxonomy): Eukaryota > Viridiplantae > Streptophyta > Magnoliopsida > Fagales > Betulaceae > Carpinus > Carpinus viminea. The sequence goes on along the minus strand of CP054672.1, from coordinate 31,999,970 downwards.
TTGGAAATCCCAAAATGCCTAAGTCAGCTACTCTTTTCATTATGGGGTGGCTACAACCACCCCTTTGGCACCTTGTGGCTGGCCAAGTCCCCCCATTTGGCCGGATGGGGTGGATATGTGTGGCTCAAAACACCGTTTCAACTCACTCATTATTTCTCTTTTCCCCATCCCATCACCTCATCAATTGATACCCTTTCTCTCAAGGTTTATGTTATTTATTTAGTGAGTTTTGGATATTAGCATTTGCTCGATCAATTACACTTCTCTTTAATCTGAACTTGACACATGTGTCAAGTTCCATATTAAAGAGAAGTGTAGGAGTTGACTGAGCAAATGCTTCCTGCAGATCCAAAACTCACTAAATAAATAGAAACCTTGAGAGAAAGGGTATCAATTGATGATGGTGATGGGAAGGGGAAAAGAGGAAAACTGATAGAGTAAGTTGAACAATGGTGTTTGAGTTACCACCTTGGTGGCGCCACCCCATCCGGCCAAATGGGGGTGGCTTGGCCAGCCCCAAGGAGCCAAGGGGTGTAGCCACCCCAATTTTTATTTTTTGGTTTTTTTTCCTTTTTTTTTTTTGATTTTTTTTAGGGAAAAATATAAAATGGCCTCCCAAACTACCAACCATTTGTAAATTAGCTCCCTAAAGTTTTAATTGGTATAAAATAGCCCCCCAAACTATCAACCCCTTATAAAATGGCCCCCTCCGTTAGATTAAACCGTGAAAATGGATGGAAAACCCAAAACGACGTCGTTTTGGGATGCAGAGTTACTAAAATGCCATTTTCAAAAGAAAAATTCAAATTACAAAAAAACCCATGTACACGGCGTCGTTTTGTTGCCAAATGAGAACACCCATTCTTGATTCTTCCTCGCTTCCTTCTCAATCAAACCGTTGAAGAACAACGAATCCCACGCCCAATAACTCCACCGCAGACCGCCACCCATCCAAGATCAAGCAGTAACGCCACCCATGGCACTAGCTCGAGTCAAGATCCGCTTTTTTCACTAATTTGGTGAGTGGAATTTTGAAATGGGATTTTTCATGGTTTTACTATTCTTATACCATTCTTTTCGATTATACCATTATGTTCATGGATTTTTTCATGCGATTTTAATGTTTTTTGCATCTGTTCTTATACCATTCTTTTCATGGATTTATTCCTCGATTTTCGGTTGTTGGTTGAGAATGTAAATTTCTTGGCTTATTTTCTAGTACCCACCAAATGTCGTGTTGTGTGTGTTGAGCTTCTCCCGAATGGATATTTGGTCTTCAAGAAAAAAAAACCCTTTTGGGCTTGATGTTTTCCTTTCCGATTGTGGAGTTCTAACCAAATTGGGTTTTTGATTTTCGTGGGTTGCTTTGTTTTTGCTAAATGTTGGTTTTTGATTTTCTGGTTTTTGGCTTAGTCTTGTTTTGTTTTGTTTTTTCTTTTCCCTGGCTTTCTGTTTTGGCCGAGTAGTGGTTGGGTTTTGACAATATCCCTAAGGTCCTAACATGTTTGGAATGCTTTTGATTTCTTCATGGTTGATTTCTTCTTTGTCAATATGTTATAGGTAATTGACCTTAAACTAGATTGTTATTATGTGAGAAGAATAGCTTAGCCGGTGCATACTTTGATAGTAATGCTGCATATAGTGATTGTTGCTTGTCTAGGGCTTCTTACAAACTTTGATTGTTACCAGTTGGTCTTGAGTTCTTCATTTCCATGTAATGAGATAATTTTGTGTGCTACAATATTTGGGTAGTAGACCTTCATATTTGTGTCATAGACCTCCATACGAAAGAAAATGGCATTGATGCCATTTACGTGCTAGCTCTTCTTTGCTCTTACTCTTTTATGTCATGGGAATTAAATTAGACAGGGTTGTACATTTTTTTTATATATAAGTAGGGCTGTACATTTATCATGTCAAAATTTATAATTTCAGACTTGAGTAATCATTGACTGTTTAATGTGCTCATTGACTGTTTGAACATTGGTTTGATAATATCTGAAGCATTCTAATAGTTATAACTCAATCTTTGTGAATTTCTTAGACTCCTTTTCAAGAAGATTCCAATAGAGGCTTGCCCAATAATAAGAAGGGGTTCTCTTCTATTCTTCCAGAAGACATGGAAATTGTTGAAAGAATTGCTCATCTCCCTTCCAAACCAAAAGTTTTTATCACATTTTTCTACTATTGTATCCAATTGTGGAGATGCATACTAGTTCCAGTAATGGTCAATCCATGTAAATTGCTACTTTTTTTGCTATTTTCAGTAACAATGAATTGTTGATAATGTAGTGCTTCATTATGAACATATTACATTTGGTATGAGAAATCTCATTTTTAACATGTTTGATTTGGAAGATCCATTGTGGATGGAGGTTGAAATTGAGGTACAAAGATCTTTTGGTGTAGTTTTTTATACTTTTGGTTAATGATGGTGTTGTTTCTGCAATTCATGCTCTCTTGCAAAGAGCTCTAGATTTTTTTTTTTTTTTTTCGGGTCCTGATTGTGTTAGATAGGCACTTATGCCACCGAAGAGTGTCAATTGTTTTGGATTCTTTGTTTGATGGCGAGGCAGATGATTTTGATGGATTGGGGTTTTTTGCTTCCTATTCTTCCGTCCCTCTCACTTGCAGTCTTCTTTGAATAGAAGAGTGTCAATTGTTTTTTGCTTCCTTTCCATGCAAATCAATTGCTAGACATCATGGATAATAGAAGTTGATTGTCATTTCCCATGCACATCAATTGCTAGACAAAAGCAAAATATTTCCTTCTATTCAACAAGGTCTCAACAAATGAGATTACATAACTTCCACACAAAAATGAGTTTACAACAGAAAATGTGTCTTCTTGGGTTTCTTCTTATTGTGTTCCTTGGCATAGCTTCAATTAGAAAATCAACTCGTAAATAACCTCTCTGAAAATCTAGAACAAAATACCCCAAATTTGCTCCAATTTCGCCTAGAATACCAAGATCCTTGGAGGCCTTTTCATTCAATAAGTCCATTTCTATCCCCAAGTTTTCCGAGGACAGCCACATCCTAAGCGGTTCTACTTCACAAAATTAGAACAAAACTCATAATCGCCACTCAGGAAAAGAAAAAGAACACCCAAAACTTCTTACCCATTTTCGAAATCAAACAAAAAAATCACGCTTGAAGATAAACAAACAAACCTATTATGCACACAAGGTATTTTTGCTCATAACAAGACCCAAACCCAAATCAAAGATCTCTCCAATCTCCAGAAGTACACTTGTTCAACTCACAAAATGAAAAATACCCCTAAAAGCGATGGTTCACCCCACCCACCTACAATCAAACCCCACAAAACCCAAATGGCCAAAACTCATAACATTGATCGACAACAAAACCATGACAAAGAAAGTGATGAAATTCTTACCAAGGTCTTCCAACTCTGATGGTTCTTTCTCTTTAGTCTTACTTTTTGCTCCACCGGTTCTTTCTCTTTAGTAAAACCATGAAAAAATCTCATTTCAAAAGGGAAGACAATAAGCAAAACCAAAACCCCCAATAAGCAGACAAGCAAATAAATATACCAAAACAAAAACAAAAACAAAGGGACCCATATCATTTTTCTCTCACTATAAAATCAACTTCACCCAAATCAGAATTTCAATAAACTATGGATTCTATACATGCAAAGAGAAAGAGAGACAGAGAGAGGGGTACACACGAACACGAACAAGATCTTCGCTAGGCGTGGTTCGCTGGGCATGGGATTCGTTGTTCTTCACTGGTTTGATTGAGAAGGAAAGTGAGGGAAGAACTGAAGAAGGGGTGTTTTCTTTTGGGAACGAAACGACGCCATGTACATGGGTTTTTTTGTAATTTGAATTTTTCTTGTGAAGAGGGCATTTTAGTAACTCTGCATCCCAAAATGGCGTCATTTTGGATTTTCCATCCATTTTAACGGTTTAATCTAACGGAGGGGGCCATTTTATAAGGGGTTGATAGTTTAGGAGGCTATTTTATACCAATTGAAACTTTAGGGAACTAAATTATAAATGGCTGGTAGTTTGGGGGGCCATTTTATATTTTTCTCTTTTTTTTAAATAAAAAATTTAATTAGGTGCTAAGTGTCAACTTCTAATTAGTCCACGTGTCAGTTCATTAAGTCAACTAACGCTCAACTGACGGAATGATGAATTTAGTCACTTTTCAAAACCACAAGGACTAATTTGGTTACTTTCCAAACCCTAAGGAGGAAAAAATAAAGTTTTGAAACCCCAAGGGGGTATTAAGTATTTAACCCTTAAAAATATTTAAAAAATATAACTAACTAAATAAATAAATAATTTAATAAAAATTAATTACTATAAGTATGTACACCACAATTATTAGTTTTCATGTGATTCACACACATGTTAAAAGCCCTTTACACCCATTTTTTAAGCTGGCCTAAAGATTATTTTAGAATATTTTCTCTACAAACATGTATAAAAACAATGTATAATTTTGCACTTTTTAGTTTTTTAGTTTTTTTTTTTTCCTTGAGCAACGAAAGAGATGTGCCCTGGAAAAAGAAGATCCTAGCAAAAATTATATACATTCTATACACTATCTACTATTAACTAAAAGTGCAAAATTCAATTTACCCCTTAAAGTTTTAGGGGTTTTTCAATTTGAACCCCAAAGTTTTAAAATTGACAGTTTACCCCCCTTGAAGTTTCAAAAAATTACAATTTAAACCTCCTGTTAAGTTTTTCTGAAAAATTGGACAGAACCCTACGCACGTGCGTCTCACGTGACCTATTAACCCATTTTTTTCTTCCAATTTTGCCCTAAATCCTCAACCACACATTGTCGTTTTGAAGAGAAGCAACCAAGGCTTTTTTTTTTTGGAATAACCACCAAGGTGCTCCTAGACAGGATCTTCTTCAGCTCGTAGTCGAACAAACCAGTGTATGGATCCATCTCTTCATCGTCCTCTCTCTCAACCAACAACGGTGAAGACGAATGCGTTTTTTAAGGTTTGGGAGTTTTGTTTTTTATGACAACAATGAACGTGGACGATTTTTGAGCTGTGCTAGAGAGCTACGCGTGGACTTTTATCAAGACGGTGATATTGGTGGAGGTTGCGGACTATAGCGCTGAGCTGAAGAGCTGGAGAGATGGGATCATGGAGCGGCTTTACATGGGGACGACTTCGGCATCAGCGTCAGGGGAGCAGTCTCGATGTCTAAATTACGATGACGTCGATGATCTAAGGGCCGATAATTGTCTTGACGTCAAGGCATCGGCAGAGAAAGGAGGGTCTCCGGGGATACCGCTATTGGTTGAGAGAGAGGATAGCGAGGAGATGGATCCATACGCTGGTTTGTTTGACGACGAGCCAAGAAGATCCTGGAATTCCAAAAACTGAAAACGTGAAGATGAGCATAAGTCACTTCCAGATGTGGAGGAGAAGAAATGTGAACTAAAACACAGGAGCCTATTAGTCATGAACTTCCTCTGTTACACTTTGTTTATGGAAACTAAAACAGAGGAGGTGGCCAACTGGTTTGGACGTGCAACGACGTTATCATTTACAACTCACACAACTGTACCACCATGTCTGCAACTAATGAGAAGGCCGCAGAGCAACAATCTCCTCCTCTAACCCACCTCTTTTTCCTTTGCTTAGCATCGCTGCCCAACCCCACTAAACATGACCCGGAAAAGCATATACAGTTGGTTCTACCAACCATCTACGATATCGTCTCCGAAAGCAAATCACTCATCAACCTCGCCTTCCCCATGGTCCTAATCGCCCTCATTCTCTACTCTCGCTCTATCCTCTCCATGCTTTTCCTTGGCTACCTTGGTGACCTCAAACTCGCCTCTGGCTCCCTCGCCATCGCTTTTGCCAATATTGCCGGCTACTTTATCCTTTATGGCCTTGCTCTAGGCATGGAGCCTCTCTGCTATCAAGCCTTCAAAGCTAATTGTCCCAACTTCTCTCTATAACCCTTCACCGCACAGTGATTTTCCTCCTCCTCTCTTCGATACCCATTTCACTCATCTGGTTCAACATGTCCAAAATCCTGCTTTATCTACACCAAGACCTCAGTATCACCCACATGGGTCATCGCCAACCGACTGCCATCCATCGTCAATTATCACGGTCACCTTCTTGACGCCTTCTTGGGTCACCTCCCAGTAAAAAGTGTCTCACGTACACTAGTTGAAGTAGTCGACGATCCCAGCCAATTTTTTCTCGTGTTGTTGACGGAATGTCTTCAGATGCAATTTAGCGGTCCTGATCGAGGAATATGAGGGTGAGATTGAGAGAGAGCTGAAGTTCCCATCACGTGTAAAATTGCAAAATGGAATGTCTTTAGATGCAAAATGTTGTCGTTGGGTTGCCAAGTTATCTGTAATTGAGGGCAAAATTGGAAGATAATTCGTTAATCAGTCACATGAGACGCACATGGGTAAGGTTCCGTCCAATTTGCTAGAAAAACTTAACAGGAGGTTTAAATTGCAACTTTTTGAAACTTCATGAGGTAAACTGCCAATTTTGAAACTTTGAGGTTCAAATTGAAAATCCTCTTAAACTTCAGGGGGTAAAGTGAATTTTGCCCTAACTAAAAATAGACACGTAGTATTGTTATAATATTATAATATAGTATTCTTATAATAACTAGGTAAATCCAACGGTCAAAAAAGCATTTCAAGTTTCAATGCTTTCTGATTGAGCTCTTAAAGAAGTAGAAAAATGAAGGAAATGTGAGGAGAAAAAGGGTGAAATTGGACATGTGGTGTGGGTAAGCGATGTGACACTAAAACACCTTGTTTTGTCAAATTGAAACAGGTTTATATTAAACTGTTAACGCATTGTTTGGCAATTGGCATTTATTTAAAAACTTGTCATCTTTTTCCTCCTTTTAACCTAAATCTCTGCAACTCAAACAGAGTGAAAAAAGAAACCTTTCAAACAGAGAAGACAAATTCAAATATTCTAAAAAATATTTCCCTATAATTTTGATGCTCCTTATGAGTGGGTGTCATTGGCAACTTGGACATCCAAAGGACTTCTACCAAAGGTAAAAAAAGAAATTTGGGCAACGAGGGGGGCATTTGACCCCTCTGGACCGCCCTTCCCTCCACCCCTATGTGTAGCTGTGTGGGTAATAGGTCAAGAGTGAGTAAGTCTGTGAGAGGGAGAAAGAAAAGGTGGGAGCAAGAAGAAGGATGCGTCCTCTTGACTGAGTAAGTCTGTGTCTCTTTGAGAGGGAGAAAGAGAGAAGGTGGGATTGCGGGTCCGTGGGAGGCTGAGCAAGGAGAAAAAAGAAAGGAAAAAAAATGAAGGAGATGGGGGGTGGGTGATGTTGTCGGTAGAGGAAGAAAAGACAAGAAAAAAAAAATAAGAAAAAGAAAGGAGAAAGTGTGGGAAAAGTGAAATTGCGTGAATCAAGACTTATAGTTTCTAGGTGATAAGGACGAGTCATAACTCATGAGTGGAATGGGTAAAAAACTAAGAATTAAAATTAAATTTTTTTTTTTTTTAATCATAACCATGTTTGGCGGGTCACCCACGAATGACTCGTGACACGACCTGCCAGACACAAAATAAACGGGTTGTAAATGGATCAACCCGTTTATGACCCAAAACTGTTTAAGGTAAACCCAAACCCGCTAATTTTGTGTCATGTTCGTGTCGGGTTGTCAGGTCATGTCAAAATTGCCAGCCTTATGAAAAACCCGTGAATTACGTACACCAACAAAAAATCATCAAAAACATTTTTCGGGCTACTGCAGATGCATTAGAAATTATAATTTCTACACCATTAACTATGTCCAAAGTTGTAGAGGCATTCATGTTTAAGGTTAAGTTCTGCTCATGAAAGCACTGTGCAAGTTGCAGGAGTGGCACATTTGGACCTATTTTTACAATGTATATCAGTCATAACAATTTTCAAATAAAAGAGTATAATTATAATATATATATATTTTTTTAAAAAAACTTACCTTGAAAATGCAAGTCATCGAGGTTGAACACTAAACAATTGATCATTCTACTGTGCAGATATTTCCCCAAGGTCATCCCTAAAGCTTTATAAGCCTATGAAATTCAATATTAACTAATTTTCAAAAACAACAAATTAAGTTTAATTCCTTGATACAACTGTCTTATTTAATTATTCACGCAAAAAAAATTTGACATACCCTTTTTTAACGTACCATCTTAAAACAGGAGAAACCATGGAAATGAAGAAACTATAAAAAAGACATTTGTTGTACATTTCATAATATAATATATCAAACACAATATTGTTAATAATTTTCTATATATAAAAAGTTGCTATCCAAACGGAAACAATATTTTTGTTTGATTGATGAAATGACTTTTTTGCCCTTTATTTATTTATTGACTAAGTTTTTTTTTTAATTTAATTTAATTTATTTTTTTATTGACTAAGTTAGTTTAATAAAGAATAGAAGATTCTATTATAGGCTATTTATTCATTTTGTAGGCCTTTTAAAATAATTGAAGAGGCTTATATACCACCATGTGTATATGCAAACGAAAACAATAATTTTGTTTGATTGATAAAAGACTTTTTTGTCCTTAATTGATTTATTGACTCCGTTAGTTTGATTAGGAATAAAGGATTTTAAAACTCAAATTTAGGAATAAAGTGGTATACTAAAAACGTCATTTTTTGTGCTAAATAATGATTTTTGTTAGGGGTGTAAAAAAAAAAGGGGGAAGCCGGAACTGGAAAATCAGGAAATCGGAACCAGGTGCATATATATAATAATAATAATTTTTTTAATATTATATATATATATATGTATATATATTTGTTAATGGGGTTATTTGTTTTCTAATGAAGTTGCTTAATGCTTATTCATATAGAAAAAAAAAAATTTAGGAAAATGAAACCTTTGTTGATTACGAGGTGATTATTAAACAATTAAAGGAGATAAATGATGGTAAAAATGGATAAAAAGGCAAATTGGATAAAAATTAAAAAAGCATATTGGACAAAAAGCTAAATATTTTTTTAAAATGGACCAATTGTGTGCAAAAATGGGCTTATTTTAGGCCTAATACCTAAAATAAGCAAAAAAAATAATTTTTTAAAAAACCGGTTATCGAACCAGGAACAAACTGCAACCGGCCGATAACCGGGACCCGGTTCCTGGTTATGGTTTTCAAAACCAAGAACCGTAGTACCCCGGTTTCGGTCCCCGATTTTGACCAAAAACCAGGAAATCGAATCGGGTTGACACCCCTAATTTTTGTTTACGTCAAGAAATTTTCTGAAATTGAAATTATTTGAAATTTAATAGGTGGTAGAGGACACCAAGAAAGACAAAATGGGCTTTTGTTTAACCCAATTTGAGTTCGTATAACCCAGTTTTCATCCGGTCAAAAAGTCAACATATGTAACCTACTTTTAAACTTTGCAGTAAAATTATTCTCAACGCTTCGATATTTATAAAAGCTAAATGAAAATGTTTTATTAATATTTTCATACAGTCCCATCAATAAATTTAAGAATTTTTAAATTTCTTAGGTGCTATACCTTCTATTCTATGATTATAGACTTTGCTTCCTTCAAACACTACAAAATATAGGATTTTAGTGACAGTTGGTATAGTGCTGTTTTAAGGAACCGACACTAATACATGCCCAATAGTATCGGTTTTAGTGAATCCGACACCCTTTAAAAGTGGTGTCGGTTTCACTAAAATCGACACTATTTAGCAGTGTCGGTTTTAGCAAAATAGACACCTCTTTGAAAAAAATTAAATCCCCCGCATCTCTCATTTAGCTAGCTCCCCGCGTCTCTGTTCTTAATTTCTTCTCTGTCTTTTCTTTTTGTCTCTCTCTCAGCTCCCTCTAGCTCTTTGTCTCCACAAAAAAAAAAAAAAAAAGGCAAAAAATTACAAAACATCACGGTCCATTGTTCCCCTGCGATTCTAGGGTCCACCTTTCCACTGCCAAGTCTCAAATCATGGTCTTCTAGACCAAGGTCGACGAGATCTCCCTCCTCACCGTCAACTCCTCCTCCTCACTGGTCAACTCTCTCTCTCTCTCTCTAGGTTTCCCGCCCCTGGCAGAGCTTTTTATAAAAGAAATTAAGAAAGAAAGAATAACGAGTAAGCAAAGACACGTGAAAAGGAAAAGAGAAAAAGAAAGAAGAGTGGGTCAGTTGACGGCAGGGGTATAAGGGGAAAAGGGAAAAAAGAAAAAAGAAAAGAATAAAAAGAATGGGGTGTGTGTTAAATTAAATGGGTGTTGTGTATTTTATAAAACCCATTCTTCATAATAGTCCTATCAATTTTTCCCCTAATCCTTTTTGGCTCTTCCTGAGATTGTTTGGGTTTTTCCCCTAATCCTTTTCCGCTTTATGAGTATATGATCATCTTTCACTCTTAATTTGACACGAAATTTGAGTTTGTAAAGTTTGAGATTTTGAATTTGCATTAGCTTGTGATTTGTTAGCTTTATTAGTTGCTAATTTGTCTAATACTCAATTTGGAAGTGATCTCCATCTCGACGGAATATTTTGTTTGGTCTAGTTTAATCTCTTAATTGAGTATTGCTTTTTGGATATTATGACAATATATTTCTACTATGTTGTTTTGCATATTATTTATGAGTTAAACTTGAGTCATGAGTTAGATATTATTTATAAGTTTAAGTTGAATTGTTGTTGGATTGTGATATTGAGTTGTGATATTGTATTGCATTGAACCCATATATATGTTGTTGAATTGATTAGTTGTGTCAGGATTATATAACTCAGTTGTGTTGCATTGTATTGTGTAAGAAGTTACATGAATTTATTTAAATAATGAACCACAAGAAGTTACATATCGCAATAAAATCTTTCTATTTTTTTAAAAAATTTATTTTAGCATTAAGAAATTGCACATATGTAGGGTTTATTGCTAGAAATTGCATGTGGTTTATTGCACATGCAATTCTAGCAATAAACCCTAATAAAAAGGTGTCAGTTTTTTTAAAAAACTGACACCTTAGGAAATGTGTTGGTTTCGGCAAACCCAACACTAATTAGTGTCGGTTTTGCCTAAATCGACACTAATTCACATTTTCCTACCTATGATTAACTTCTATTTAAAACCGACACTATTGAATTAATGTTGGTTTTTAGCTCTAAACCAACACTAAATATAAATTTTTTTGTGGTGAAATATCATAATCAAGTTGGGACTATTATAGTTGAAACAATGACAATACAGTTCTGCACTTGTTTCTGCATGCGTTTGAAGATGGCTAGTCCTAAATCTTCCACAAAAATAGTTTTGAATATTTTCAAAAGGTATAACTTCGGATGCTGAAACATATAGCTCTTGAATTCAGTCTCGTCATGCATGGCTTTGGCGACAAAGTCCGCCGCTCTCTTCAATTCATGAAAAACATGCTTCATCTAAACTTCAAGTTTATTTACAATTCCTTTAGCCCCTGCAATCATTTCATAAAACTGTTCTTTTTTATTTATTTTGTTAGCCCAAAAAGGTTTTGTTCCAGTCAGTGGCAGATGCAAGGGGTAATTGGGGGGGCATATGTCCCCCATCAACCACTAAAAATTATCCGTACTTAGGTACTATTTTTTTCTTATGCCCCCTATCAACAATTGGTATGCTACTCTCTCAACACAATTTTTTCCTATGCCCCTTATTATGAGATTGATCTCAAAATATATACCATGTTTGTGCAACTCTCTCTTCAGTTTGGGGCTTTGTAGCACCTTTGTCCATGGAGGTCATAGTTCCAAATAAATATCTCTTCACAGTCCTTCAAGAAAGTCATTATAATAGTATCATCAATCAAGGTCCTTGGAATGTCAAAAGTTCTCTTATGCTACTCCAGCCTTGGTCCCCTGAATTAGCCATTGATGAAGTGAAGTTGCAGCTATGTTCTTTCTGGGTGAAAGTTAATAATCTCCCACTTCAGTATATGACCACTAAAAATGCTATCAAAATAGGCAAGGGTAATAGTGAAATTCTGGAACTTGACAACAACAACTCTTTTGGGCTTACTTGTTGTCAATTTATTCGTTTCAAAATTGAGATCAACACTTCTTTGCCTTTTGCTCCGAGATTCAACATGCCATGTGCTGGGACGGAACCTTGTTGGATTGCCTTCAAATATGAACGTTTAGATGATTATTGTACACTTTGTTGTCCTATTGGTCACAAGAAGGGAGTTTGTCCTGCTTCACAAAAATTGATACCTTCAGAAAAAATATGACAAGCCCCTATGAACTTCTTCTTATGTGAGTCCTAGGTTGGTCGCCAAGGTGCAACAAGAAGACTCTGATTCTGGAATCTCTTCAGTTGCTTCTGTTGGAAATTCTCCAAGTAGTGTGGCCCCTTCCTAACTTTTGGATTCTAAATGCAGCAACCTTGGCCAAATAGTTCCTCTAGTGAACGCCAACCAGACAGATCTGCCCACTCCTTCCTCAAACTTGTTTAACATGCAACACGTGGAGTTGTCCAACACCTTAGTTCACTCTCAATCGATTCAGTTTCTATAGAATTGGAACCTTTCCACACTTCCATGCCAACTCATCGACAAAGGTACTTCTCCTCTCTTCTCTTTGCAATCTACCAAATCCTCTTGTCCTTATCCTAATATTAATGACCCTACCTGCCGCCTACCATTTATATATGCCTTTACTCCCTCTAATTCATAGCTGGAGCCCTCATCTCACCCTTTTGGAAGACTCCCTCAGTCAACATTCCCATCTCATCTATTTCAATGATTTTCTACACTCTTAGGCCCAAAATTCAGACAATCCAAGCCTTCAAAAGCCACCTCCTCATTTCCATTTAACACCTCATATTACCCAAGCCCATCCACTTTCTAATAAGCCCATCTACTACCATTTAAACAAGCCTTCTTAGCCCAAAATCAATCGTAAAATCACCTTCCATAGTCACTCCAGATTTAGGCCTTATCCACTCACACAACCTCATACCGCTGCATTGTCCTCATCCCCTTACTTCTCATCACAACTCCCCTTTCCCACTAACCCAACTCCTCAAACTAGTGTTGCCCTTTATACCGTTCCATCTATCTTATCAAGAGGAAAAGGGAAATCAAACTGGTTTTAGATGATGATGATATTCCTTTTACTCAATTGAAAAAATCAAGATGTGGGCAGCAAGTTTTTGTAAATTCTTTATCAGACTTAGAGACTGCTGCTTTATCTTTCACTGAGCTTTAGGATGCTTCTCCTTTTAAATGCCTTGTTTATAAGTTTCTAACTAGTCCTCTTAATGGGATTCTTGGCCGGAATCTTGAAGTTATGCCACAGCCTGGGTATTCGTTTGCTCCAGCTGTCTATGAAGACCCGACCGTGTACCAAGTGCCGCTCTAGTCCACTCCAACTTCTGCAGCAATGTTTAAGGTGTTGCCCTAGATTTCTCCAGCTCTTATGGATGTGTATCAGGTGCCACCTTCTAATAATACTTCTGAAAGGATTAATCCCATTACAACTTATGTGGTTGCCCCTCAACTGATTCCCATTACAGCTTTTGTAGTTGTCCCTAGAGTGCCTATTACATGTCGTTTTTTTAGAGCTCTCAAAGGCAGACGCAAGCTACCAATTGATTCTGTGATTGAAAGTAAGCTAGACCAATCCAACAGTGCTCGTATTGTTACTACACTGCCGAATCTGGAAATTTTGGAGGAGCACTTGGTGAGGCCTCCTCCCCATGCATGAAGCACTTAGCTTGGAATTGCAGAGGGTTATCTCGTGCATCTGCAATTCGTAGCTTAAAGGATAAGATTCAAAAACATTCTCCATATATCTTTTTTTTGTTTGAAACAAATACTCAACCTGCTCATGTTATTGTAGTTCTAAATAGCTTATGTTTCTTTTTGATGTCACATGCTCCTTCCATTGGCTTTAAATGTGGGCTTTTGTTATCTTGGCGACATAATGTGGATTTAGAATGTTTTTTGACTACTATTAATACAATAAATGCTTGGTGCTACTATGATCCTCTTAATAATCCTTGGTTGCTTACTTGTATTTATGGTCCTTGTGAAAAAAACAACAAAAATCTTATTTTTGGGATTCTCTTTTGGATGCGGGAAAGGATTACATTGGGCCTTGGTTGTGCATTGGTGACTAACATGATTTTATCTCAATCCGAGAAATATGGTGGTCGTCCTTATACTTGTTCGTTGAATGATCAATTTCATAGCTTTTTGGACTCCTTTGGTATGGTTGATTTAGGTAGGGGTGTTCATGCGGGTCGGTTATAACCGACCTACAACCGATAACCAACAATAACTAACAACCGATAACCGACAAACCGATAACCGATTTCGTAATCGGTTATTAAAAACCGATAACCGAATAGGTCGGTTATGGTTAGCGATTTTAGGGCTTTGAGAAATGCGGTTATAACCAATAACCGACTACATATATATAATAATAATACAAATATATATTAAATATATGTAATAATATAAATATTTATATGAATAAAGTATTAAAAACCAAAACGACGTCGTTTTGGTGTGAGAATAAGATGCAACCCATAGGGTTTCATCTTATTCTCATTTCTCCCTAGTCTCTACCTCTCAAACTCAGTCGCTCATCTCCTTGCCTCTCAAGTGGCGATCGCTCAGTCTATGTTTGCTTTGTCTTTATAATTTTTTTCTTTTCCAAAGTTTTGTTGGCCATTTATTGCCCTGTTTTTGCAAATTTGAGCATTTATTTTTTCCAGATTTTTGGGCTGTATGTTTTGTGTAATATCCGTTTATTGCCCTGTATCTTTTTTTGTCTTTTAAATTGTCCTTGGATTTGGGCTTGAAAGCAATGTGTTTGGGCTGTATTCATCTTTTTGGCACAAAACCATTAAAATAAGACCAAAAATAGTAAATTAAAAAGCCCAAAACATATTAAAATCATAAAAGCCCATTTTAAATTAAAGCGGTTATAACCAATCAGTTATTGAGTTGAATAACCGATAACCGTCGGTTATAAAATAACCGATAACCAACTAGTCGGTTGAGGTTGCGGTTGCGGTTATTAAAAATCAAATAACCGACAAGTCGGTTATCGGTTACGGTTATAGCAAATAACCGACGGTTATAACCGATTGAACACCCCTAGATTTAAGGTTCTCTGGAAACCCTTTTACTTGGTCCAATAAACGTCAAGACCATTATCTTATTAAGGAACGTCTTGATTGTGGAGTAGCTAACTCCCAATGGATCCATCTGTTTCCCCATTTTGTTGTGCAACATCTTCCTGCACAAACCTCTGACCACAATCCTATTCTCTTGGATACAGCACCTTCAAACCTCTCTCTTCCTCGTTCTTTTAGATTTGAAGAATTTTGGACTTATGATGCTTCGTGTGACTCCATTATCTCCAACGCTTGGGTTAAAATCTTCAATGGTTCTTCTGCATTTATTCTTTCTATGAAGCTCAAAGATACCAAATCAACTCTAAAAATTTGGAATTCAAATCACTTTGGTAATATTTAGAAAAGAATTGCCTTTTCTCTACATCTGCTTGACTTTATTCAGCAATCTCCTCCTTCAGCTTTCTCTTTTGATCAAGAAGCCTTACGGTAAAAATCTTTGGATGACCTTCTCATTAAAGAAAAATCTTTGTGGAGAAATAAATCTAGAGAAATTTGGCTCACTTTTAAATATTTGAACACGAAGTTATTTCATACTTCTACAATTATCAAATGAAGGAGAAATGCTATTGATTTTCTAAAGCTCCCTTCGGGGGCCTGGTCCTTTCAGAGACAAGAAATTGGCAACTGCTTTACTTCCCATTACAAGAATTTATTCTCTTCCTTTACTCCTATCTTAGATGAAGATCTTATGTCCCTCTTTAACAATCACATTTCACCTGAGGTTAATGAATCTATTTATGCCATTCCTTCGGAGTAAGAAATTTTCTCTGTTTTGACTAGTATTGGCTCTATAAAAGCACTAGGTCCGGATGGCTTTACTGCCCTTTTTTATAAGAAATATTGGAGTATTGTCAAAGATGTGGTTTTTTCAAGTATTTGGTATTTTTTTGGTAATAATCAGCTTTTAAAAGAGCAAAATCAGACATTTATTGCTCTTATTCCCAAGCAAATGGGTGCTTCTTTTGTGCAAAATTCAAACCCATTAGCCTGTGCAATATCATTAACAAGATTATCTCGAAAATTCTGGCTAATACGTTCAAAGCTTTGCTTCATCTTTTTATTTCTCCTTTTCAGTTTGCATTTGTGCCCTCTAGAAACATTCAAGATAATACTACTCTGGCTCATGAACTTTTTAATGTTATCAACTCTAAAAAGGGTTGAGGAGGTCTTATGGCTATCAAAATTGATATGGAAAAGGCTTTTGATCGTATGGAATGGAGCTTCATTCTAGCTATTTTATCTAAGCTCGGGTTTCACTCAACTTGGATTAATTGGATTAGAATTTGTATCACTTCTCCTTAATTCTCTATTTTAATCAATGGAAGTCCCTTTGGTCTATTTACTCTAGAAAGAGGTCTTCGTCAAGGGGACCCCTTATCTTCTTTCCTTTTTATTCTGGGAACTGAAGTTTTATCTCGTCTTCTGGTCCGACAAGAATCTCAAGATCTCCTAAAAGGTATCAAAATAGCTCATAATTGCTATCCAATTTCTCACCTTTTATTTGCGAATGATCTTATTCTTTTTGCAAAAGCCACTTCCTCGAAGGCGATAATTCTCAATTCTTGTTTGGATTTATATTGTTGATGGTCTGGGCAAGCCATTAACACCTCAAAATCCTTAGTTCATTTCATTAAAAATACGGCCTCTTCTACTATTAATAGTATTAGTGGTATTTTTCCATTCAAAAGAGCTTCGATTTCCTCTAAATATCTAGGATTGCCTCTTTTCTTTGGCAAATCTAAATTTGCAGCTTTTAAAGATATTTTGGAGAAAGTCTCAGGGAAAATTGAGGGATGGCGTGCTAAAACTTTATCTCAAGCTGGTTGTACTGTGCTCATTAAATAGGTTGCTGCAACTATCCCCTCTTATGCTATGAGCTCTTTTATGCTGCCAGTTTCCTTAAGCAATTCTTTGGACTGAATCTTCAAAAAAATTTGGTGGGGCTTCTCTAAGGAAAAATCTAAAAATCTCTCCTTAAAATCTTGGAGCTCTATTTGCTTACTAAGAGAAGTTGGAGGTCTTGGTTTTCGTTGTATGCACGAGTTTAATCTATCTCTTATTACCAAGCTAGGTTGGAAACTTTTGACAAATGCTGATTTTCTCTGGGTTAAACAACTTCAAAAGAAATATATAAAATATGTAAATTTCGTTTCTTTTCTGAATCCCTCTTCAGCTTCCTGGCTTTGGAAAGGTATTCAAAGAATAAAGCCTTTTATCTCTGCTGGGTCTTGCCTTAAGGTTTCTAGGTCTTCCACAACTCCTATATGGTCTTCAAACTAGGTTCCTTCTTTGCCCTCTTTCAAGCCTATGCCAAAATTCCCCTCCAATTGGAATTTCCATGCTCTTCAAATCAGGGATTTAATAGATCCCATTCTTTCTCGTTGGAAAGCTCTAGCCATTTATGCTTTGTTTGACTCTAATTCAGCTCAAGAGATTCTCAAGATTTGCATTTCCTCAAAACTTGATCCCGCTTATATATGGACTCTTTCTACTTCTGGGCGCTTCTCTACCTCCTCAACTTATCAATTTATTACTGCTTCCATCTCTAATATCTCTTCTTCTTCCACTGTTCCTAAATTATGGCAGTCTTATGGAAGTAAAATCTCAATGATAGGCTTAAATTATTTATATGGAAAATTGCTCGGAATATTTTTTTCTACAAAGGAGCAGCTAGGTCAATTGTTTCATTTCACTTCTGATCTTTCATGTCCCCTTTGTAAAGTGGCAAATGACTCCTTGCAGCACTTGTTCTTTGACTGTTTCTTTGCTTAGGTAGTTTGGCTTCATTCCTTCTGGCCTCAGGATTCTAAAGTATTAAGAGGGTGTTTGGTAAACCCTATCACACTCCCCCACAAAATTTTTCCAATGTACTGTTCATCAATTAAAAAAAAATGATTGATATGGAAAAATGAAAAAGTGGTATTGGAAAGTGAAAAAAATTTGTTTTGTAGTGATTTTTTTATTTGAATAGTAAATGATGTGATATAAAAAGTGAATGATTTGATTTGTATTTTTTTCAAAAAAATGAAGAAAATAGTGTGGTGGAATGCGAGGGAATGTGATGGAATGGGATGTTGTTTAACAAACAAGGCCTAAATTTCTCTTTTTGTTGGAATGGATCCAATTAATTGTTTTTCCAGGTAATTCTCTTGGTATCCCTCTAGTGGATCGTCACAAATTTCAAATCTTTACCTTTGTGGCATGTGATATTATATGGTTTTACATGAATAAAGCTTTTCATGATGGAATCACATTTGATGCTCATAGTGTGTTTGCGCATATTAATAAAATTTCTCTTGAGCATTTCCAAGGTTGGCATTCCATATCATCTGTCCCGGAGGAAAAATGGATTCCTTCCCCACCCAACTGTGTTAAGATTAACTTTGATACTGCTATTCGGGATTCTTTTTCAGCTCAGGCAGCTGTCTATCGTAATTCTGAATGCCAAATTATTCATATGTCTTCCTAGATTTGTTCTCCTTGTTCCCCTAACATGGGAGAAGCTTTGGCAGCCCAATTAACTAGCTCATTGACTCGTTAGACCGATTTATTTTTTAAGGCGATTCTATAGTAGTGATTCAAGCTCTCAATCACCCTAATTTAGATTTTGATTGGAGGATCTCTCCCATTATTTTGGAGTCTTTAGATACTATGCCTTCTACTTCCTCTTGGGAAGCTAGAAAGATTAATAGGAGTGTAAATTTCTATACTCACTCAGTGGCACGTTGGGCCGCAGCTATATCTCATTCTGGCAGTATTTCATTTTCCTCCTCCTCTTTCCTTTCTTCCTCTCTAGCTAGTGGGAACGATCCCTCCTTTTCTTTATCTCTCTTGTAGTTTGGTTTTGTTTCTTGGTGTTTACCAATGTACTTATAAAAAAAAAAAAAAAAAAAAAATTTAAAATTTAAAACAACAATTAAGATTTAAAAGTCTAGATAAAATTTAAAATTTACTATTCACTCACTTATTCACTTTTCACTATTCACTATTTATTATTCAGCCTTACCAGTTTAACAAAAAAATTTGGGAAAACTTCATTTACCCCTCTGAACTTTGACAACTTTTGCAAATACTCCCCAATGTACAAAATCTCTCACTTAAGTGTATCAAAGTTTGGTTTTCTCTCACTTTTTGTCCATTCCATACAGAAAATCCTAACAAAATGCCAATTTTACTCCTGAATTCAAAATTAAAACTGCATCGTTTTGGGAACGATGTAGTTTTTGAGTCAGGGTTAAATTGACGTTTTTTGTACGGAATGGGTAAAGTGAGAGAAAATTAAAGTTTAATACATCTAAATGAGAGGTTTTGAATATTTGGGGATATTTGCAAAAACCGCGAAAGTTCAGGAGATAAGTAAAGTTTTTCCAAAAAATTTGGTGATGTGAACGGTATTCATCAAACTTAAAATTTAATATTCACTCACCTATTCATTAAACAACTCATTTCTCTCTCTTCTTTTTTGCTTTTCATTTATCTCTCTTCATTAATAGTTAAAAAAAGAATAAAAAAATATTTGAAAAAAAAAAATTAAATGGAATAGTGAAAGTAGATTGTTAAAATAGTGAGACTGTTTGGGTGCTCTAAAAAAATAAGTTGTTAAAATAATTAAAAGTATACTTTTGATTATTTTAGTGAGTAAAATTTAGTGAGGCCACTAAGAATGATATAATAGAATAACAAACAAGTCTCCATGTTTTTTTGTTATCTTTTCACTCTTATAAAGGTCAAGGAGAGAACGTAATGCAATTGGAAAGTTGACGTGGGCATGGCACAGCCCTTGATCTGAGATCAAAGGCTGTAATTAATCCGTCCGATCTAATGGAAACAAATTTGGTCGGTGAAATCCTCTTCTACAAAGACCAGACAAGAAAAGAAAAGAAAAAAAAAAACGGGGGGAAAAAAAAAAAAAAGCCAAAACAAAGCGCGGCACCATATAAACAAGCGAGCCTTATCACTTACATCATACATGGTAGATTGACAGGCGGAGAATCAGCCACACGTATTCCCCTTCCAACCAAATTTGCCTTTTCCGTCCACACCATATTATCCCCAACCTCCTACATAGCCACAAGTACTATTTCTTCGAAGCTCCTTTTGGAAGCAAGATTACCTATAGAAATTCCAGAACGCTGCTGTGGCTCTTCTCACAAAAAAAATTCACAAGATTGTTGGAGAAAGGTAAGAACTTTTCTTCTAGATATAGCAAATTCTGGGACAGTTCCATTTCTTCATATATATGTATATATGTTGTTGCGCGCTTGGGTAGCTTGAATTTGTTTGTTTGTTTTTTTTGTCTGTTTGTAAGTAAATAGCAGGAACTGAAGTAATTGATGAGGAATTGTAAGAATTGGAAGGAGAGAGCGGCGGGGGCGGGGGCCCAATGCTAAGAATTAGTAGTAGCAAGTATGCAAGGAACGATGGCTTCTCTGGCTCCGCTTGCGGGTTTGGGAAGTAGTGTAGTAACGGAAAGGTCCCGGTCGACGGTGTTTAGGAGAGTTTCTTTGTCTAAGGGAAATTTTAGGGCTAGGAAGAGATGGCATTGTGTGCTGGTGTCTGTGTGTAAATATTCGGTCACAACAACTGACTTTGTCCCCGAGCAAGGCAATGCAGTGTCCCTTAAGTCATCTAGTAAGACCTATGGGGGAGGAGGAGGGGGAGGTAAAGGTGATGATCGTGATGCTGGGTTTCTCCTCAAGCCTGCTCCTAAGCCGGTCTTGATGTCCTCCTCCTCAGGGTCCAAGAGCGAGCCCCTTGCAGTCACTTGGGACCCGGCTTCAATCGGTGGGGATGGGGGTTCTTCTGATGGCGATACGCTAAAGGATGTTGAGGAGAGGAATAAGATGATTGAGTCACTTGGAGAGGTGTTGGAGAAAGCAGAAAAACTAGAAACTTCAAGACTGAGTGACCCGGGTAGCAGTAGAGATAGTGGGGTTGTAAATAAATCTACACCATCCAATGTAAGTACTGATTTGGCAAGTGTTAAATCAACTAAAAATACTAAAACTTTGAAGAGTGTGTGGCGGAAAGGAGACACGGTCGCGCCGAAGGTTGTGAGGGAATCATCTGCTAAGCCTAGTAAGGCAATTGAGAAAGATGAGATTAAAACAGGGCGAGGGGGAAAGATAGAAGAGCCTCAAGCAACTACTTCTTTTAGACCCCCCCAGCCACCTTTGCGACCTCAACCAAAATTACAAGCTAAGCCTTCTGTGGCTTCTCCGCCTGTGATAAAGAAACCTGTTATCTTGAAGGATGTTGGGGCAGGTCCAAAGTCATCCGTGATTGATGAAACTGACTCAGATTCGAAAACTACAGAACGCAAGCCAATTTTGATTGACAAATTTGCTTCTAAGAAACCAGTGGTTGATCCTCTCATTGCTGCGGCAGTCATAGCCCCTGCGCGACCCGGAAGAGGTCCTCCCTCGGGAAAGTTCAAAGATGATTATCGTAAAAGAAATGTTTCAGCTGGTGGGGGACAGCGGAGACGAAAGGTTGATGATGTTGACATTCCAGATGATGTTAATGTCTCTATCCCAGGTGCAGCCAAGGCAAGGAAGGGGAGGAAATGGAGTAAAGCAAGTCGGAAGGCGGCTAGACTTCAGGCTGCCAAAGAGGCAGCTCCTGTCAAAGTAGAAATTCTTGAGGTTGGTGAAGAAGGTATGTTGTTAGAGGAGTTAGCCTACAACTTGGCTATTGGTGAAGGTGAAATTCTTGGGTATTTGTACTCAAAAGGGATTAAGCCTGATGGGGTGCAAACTCTAGACAAAGATATGGTGAAAATGATTTGTAACGAGTATGATGTGGAAGTCCTAAATGCTGACCCCTTTAAAGTGGAAGAAATGGCAAGAAAGAAGGAAATTTTTGATGAAGAAGATATGGACAAACTACAAGACCGGCCTCCTGTTATTACAATAATGGGTCACGTGGATCATGGGAAGGTCAGTGTGTAGCACTTTGGATCCTCATTTTCTGTTTGGTCCTTCTGCAACCATTTCCTTTTTATTAATCTTGTTTTTTCATTGAATGCTAATATATTCTGATGTGTAAACTTTGCTAATATGTTTTTATTGCTACCCACTTGGCAGACGACCCTTTTGGATTATATTCGGAAGAGCAAGGTACATATGGAAGCTTAATCATCTTGATGCTCCTTTCAGTTTCTTTTGCAATGCCCATTGTGGTATAAGGTCTTATGGCTTTGTATTTGTGGTAATTTTTGATTACTTTTCTTTTTTCCTATCCCGAAATTATTTGATGGTTTGGCTATGATGCATAATTGTAGACAAATTGTTCCTTGTTGTTTGACTTTGATATTGGATTTATATTTTATTCGAGTTTTGTGCTATTGGTATTGGCATGTCATACATATGATTGAACTTAAGCCTGACTGCTAGATATTTGCAGGTAGCTGCATCAGAAGCAGGTGGGATTACACAAGGAATTGGCGCATATAAGGTGCTAGTTCCTCTAGATGGAAAGGTGCAGTCATGTGTGTTCCTTGACACCCCTGGACATGAGGTACGTTCTTCTGCAAACAAAATAACTTTTAGCTTCTTCCTCCACCCCTCCCCCCCCCTCCCCCAGGCCTCCAGGCTGGGGCAGGGTATATATAAAGGTGCTAGTACCTATATTGTCATGGTATGCACTTTTAAAATATATATATATATATATTTTCCGCCTTTGTAGATCATATTTTGGGTTTTATAGTCATTGTTTAGGTGCCTAATTATCTTTTGTTAGTATGGGGTTATTAACTCAGATGTGAACTGAAACTTGCTTGTGCTTTTCTTACTTTAGATGATATCTATTATTTCTGCTCCTTTAGGCTTTTGGAGCAATGAGGGCTCGTGGAGCAAGGGTGACGGACATTGCTATCATTGTAGTTGCTGCTGATGATGGAATCCGTCCTCAAACAAATGAGGCCATAGCTCATGCCAAAGCAGCTGGAGTACCGGTGGTGATAGCTATAAATAAGGCATGTCAACTGTAATAGTGTTTTTCTTTTCAACCTTTTCTTTTCGAGATGCCATGACAAAGAAGAAAAACAATCGGCAATTCTTATTGCTTTGTGTGGTCATGGCTTTAGGATATGCTGATTCTTAATCTTAATTCTTCCATTGTACCAGATAGATAAAGAGGGAGCTAATCCAGAACGGGTAATGCAAGAGCTTTCTTCGGTTGGCCTAATGCCTGAAGACTGGGGTGGTGATATCCCAATGGTTCAGGTTTTTATCTCTTAAGTGCTGGAGTTGTTAAGACATCTGACATTGATGCTTTACAGTTTCTGAATGCTTTCATTCTTCACTCTTGTTTTAACAGATTAGTGCGCTTAAAGGGGAGAATATACATGAACTTTTGGAAACTGTCATACTTGTTGCAGAGGTGAGTTAGATGTTAATGTGGAAACAGGTTAGCTTTGATATTCTTATTGTATGTTTTGATAAGTTACAAAAAGGTGATTTTTTTGCTTTTTTGACATCTTTCTCCTTTATATCCTAACCATGTGTGTGGTGTGTTTGTTTTAGTTGCAAGAGTTGAAGGCTAATCCTGATCGAAGTGCAAAGGGCACAGTCATTGAGGCAGGTCTTCATAAAGCCAAAGGACCGCTAGCTACATTTATTGTGCAGAATGGGACTCTTAAAATGGGGGATATAATAGTTTGTGGAGGAGCCTTTGGAAAGGTCAGTATATAAGAGTTTGAAACTCTGAGAACTTTTTTTAAGATAAAATTCGGTGCTTATGTGATTGCATGATTAAGTCTAACATACATGGTTATTTAGTTTGTTCCTTTTCCCCCCCATTATTTACAATACCCATCTTTAAGGGACATTTTTGTTATGCCCATGGTCAGGTGCGGGCTTTATTTGATGATGGAGGAAATCGTGTTGGGGAAGCTGGACCCTCTATTCCTGTACAGGTTTCTACTTCATAAATCTCTATCCTCTTTATTTTTTTTCTATAGCAATGTATCATGTTGCCCCATCCCCCCCCCCAAATAAAAGGGTAAATGTTAGAGTGATTGTTTTATTAAAAAGAAATAAAAAAAATAAAGCATTTATGGAAACCTTCATCTTGTGAAGTCAAACTGTTGAAGTCTGTCTGTCAACTTCCTTTATTAACTAATATTTTGTTTCTTTGTTCCTTTTTTCCCCCTTAATTCTTTTGATAACCATACTTGCATGAGAAAAGGGATCCTTTAAGGTTTATGGCTATTGTTTGATTAGAAGTGGGTCAAGATCTGGAATTAGAGAAATGACGTTTCGTGTGAACTAGTTGGTTTGCTAAGTTGGTGGGACTTACAATGGTGTACTGAGGGAGATTTCAGTGTAACTCGCTTTCCGAGTGAGAGATCGGGTGAATCCTGTTTGTGTCTTTTTTTTTTTTAAAAAAAAAAAATTCATTTATGAGCAGGGGCTCATGGACATTCCCCTTGTGGATGGCTCTTTTACATGGTCTAGTAACAAGGACCCTCTCTTGTGGTCTAGGACTGAGATTCCTAGTTTCCCTGATTTGGGAATCCCAATTCCCTGATTTGCTTCAGAAGAGACTACCTAGACTTTGTTTGGATCATTTTCAGATAATAAACATAAGAAAAGATAATTCAGGACAAAAGGAGCTAAGGGAAGTTGTGGTTTTTGTTGCCATTGAGGAGTCTCGACCTCAACAGGCAGTTGTCAGAGATGCACCAAACACGGATGAAGTCATTGGGGGTGGTGAGGAGGTTAGGCTTGTAGCATTCTCTTCTTAGGGATGAATATGGCCTTGGTGGGAGGGTAGGGATGCTTGAAGAAGAGGTTGGTGTTGGAGCAAATCTTTCTTCCATTGTTGTTCTCATAAATATTGAGTCCTTTTGTTTTAGGACCCAGATTTGCCCACTCCACAATCTATTTTTAGAACTTTAGAATTTAGACTTGAGAGGAATTAAATCCATCAGAAAGGGAGTATAGATGGCATTTTTGCAACAACCAAAAACAGTAAAAAAGAGGCAGAGCCGATAGTTGTGAAGGTACTACTTCATGTGCCCCTCCCCCCTCCCTCCTCGATTGATGGCTATGGTAGAAGCTTTCTTTTGCTTTCTCTTTGATTTTCTCAATACAAAAGGCAACTTTTCCTTTTTATGGCTTTCTCTATCTCTTATCAATCCCTTGCTTCTCATCTTGATATCAATTGCTTGTTCCTTTCTTCGGTAAAAGAACACCTAGAATATCAAACAGGATCCTCTCCTTTCTTGACTGCAATGATTATTCTTTCCTTATTTTACTCGTTCAATTTTGGTACTCCACCTAAAACCAATTGACCTCAATTATTATTTATTTTTTTAATATATATATTTTTCAATTATTGTTTTGGTAGAAAAGGATATTCTGCATGAGATTGAGACCCACAAAACGTGTTTTTCATTAGCCAATGGACAAAAAGCCTAATCAAATGAGCCTATTAAGAATTATGGGTAATACATGGGATGTAAATAACACATAAAAGCTGAAGGGTATTGTCTGATACAATTTACTTTTTTATCAATGAAAAAGACGAAAAATAAAAAATACGAAAAATCAAGTATAAATACATAGAATTTCCTTTACATTTGAGCAATTTTTTTTTTTCCTCATAGGTCTCTGTTTTCAGATTTGATGTTTCTGTAGATAAACAACTATAAGGAGTTGCAGTCATTCTTAAATGTGTGGTTGAAAACAAATACAGGCAAGATTAAATTGGTTCTTTATGCAAGTTGCTTTGGAGTATTGTTGAAAATGTTTATGTGAAAGAGCAGTGTAAGCTAACTTTTCTGGTGTTGGTAGGGTTGAGATGTTTAGCTCCTAACCACTCCTTTCTATTTATTATTTTTATAACACGAATAAGTTGGTTCTTTATGCAAGTTGCTTAGGAGTATTGTTGAAAATGTTTATGTAAAAGAGCAGGCTAAGCTAACTTTTCTGGTGTTGGTAGGGTTGAGATGTTTAGCTCCTAACCACTCCTTTCTATTTGTTATTTTTATAATTTTCTTCTGTGTACATCTGCAGGTGATTGGATTAAATAATGTTCCTGTTGCGGGCGATGAATTTGAGGTTGTTGACTCCCTCGAAATTGCACGTGAAAAGGCTGAGTCACGAGTTGAGTCTTTACGAAATGATCGTATATCTGCTAAGGCTGGCGATGGAAAGGTTACTCTTTCTTCCTTAGCTTCTGCAGTTTCAACAGGAAAGCTGTCTGGATTGGACTTGCACCAGCTGAATATTGTCATGAAGGTTGATCTTCAGGTATGAATATTTAAGAGAAAAATGAAAGGAAGTTTGAGTAAGCTTTTTTAACTCCCTCTCCCCTAAGACATGCTTGAATAAAATCATAGACTACTCTGAATTTTTTAAATTATCATAATTATTTCATACAGTCATCGGAATAATGAAAACTGCTAGTAGAGAAACATCAATTTAGAATTTCACAACATTGAATTTGATGTTTCTGGGTGGATGTCTCTCAAACTACCTTTACATTTTGTAGTTGAGTGGACGTACATATGTGATGTCTAATAATGTTAACCTAAGATCTCCATACAAATTGCACGGGTTTGATAGCCTTTTCCAGATTATGAGTACTGGTCCAGCTAGATATATATATTTTTCCTGAAATATGAATACCAGCTACATCTTTTTTTTGGTAAGGAAATGAAATTTCATTGAAAAATAAACAAGAAAGGAAGAATTGAAGTACACAGGCTGTCTACTAAAGTATCCCTCTCAAATTATTGTCATAATTGTAGGAAATCCAAGACTCCCTACTAAAACTGAGGACAATTGCCATCCATAGACTTCCCAACAAACAATGATCTCAGAAACACATGCATAAGTGTATCAACAGAAAACTCAACCTCTCAAAAGGTCCACCTATTTCTCTCCTGCTATATATAACACATGGGATACATTCCATACTTTGCTCTAAAACCAGGCTTCGTTCTCCAACAGTATAAATTGACCTGCCATATCTTCTGCCACCGACTCCAAGAGAGCACCATCCTTTGTCTGGCAATTCTCGTATCAGTTGTAACCCTTTGATTTTCAATTTGTGACTACAAATTGTTAATGTTTTTCTCCTTCAATTTCTACCAATTCCCCTTCATTGCTGCCACCTTCCTTTCCTGAGTTTTGGTTTGTCAACTATGATTCTGGTACCTCAGTAGAGTTATACCCTCCGCACTCCCCTTTCCTAAATAATAAGCATAACAGGGGTCCAAATTTTTGTAACTAAACCTCACTCCCATTCTCCAGATTGGCAACCAACCTGTTTAATGAACTGTTAATATTAAGTGAATCAAATCAAATCACCATTCCTAAAAGAAGTTATATTTATCTTGCTTCTATGTTCTTGGATAGTATCAACACAAGATTTTTGTGAAATTTTGAATGATCTATATAAACTTATGCCACTCAATTAAAGTTTTAGAGGAACATGGCAGCCGCATCAACTTCTTGAGAATTTGATTGGTCCTTTTCTACCCCATTTTCTGTATTTTAAATCATTGGTCAAGTGAAATGATGCAGGGGGGATAAATATGTAACTGAATTTGAATGATATTTGGCTAGTATATGGCATCAGTACATTTGTTGCATGATCGGTTATGGTTAACACAATTATTTGGTACTTGAACACATACTTTCAAGTGTCTTCTATGTTTCGTTGAGAGGGTATGTATGCAATATTCTTCATAGCTTCTCCTTGTAACTTTCTTTACTTGCTACTGAACTTACTTTTCTTCATCATGATCAGGGATCCATTGAGGCTGTCAGGCAAGCCCTACAGGTGCTCCCACAAGATAATGTCACCTTGAAGTTTCTCTTGCAAGCAACAGGTGATGTAAGCGCCAGCGATGTTGATCTTGCGATTGCAAGCAAGGCCATTATTTTGGGATTTAATGTCAAAGCTCCAGGTTCTGTGAAAAGCTATGCAGACAACAAAGGTGTCGAGATTCGACTGTATAGAGTCATCTATGAACTTATTGATGATGTGCGGAATGCAATGGAAGGACTCCTAGAGGCTGTTGAGGTTAACTCACATAGTTGATATTGGCTATAGTATTTTAAATTGAAGATTGATTGTGTAGATACCATGCCAGGTGGATAGTATATATGTCAAGTGTTAAATTTGTCTAACCTTCTAATCTTTGCACGGGCACAAATAAGTTGTAGAGGTCTCCAACTTTTTTTTTTTTTCTTTTTCTTTTCTTCATGTGAAACACAATGGTAACATGAAGTGTTGATGTAGTAGATAGTGTTGATGTAGTAGATGTAACATCCTGATCCTATATCGGGAAGATGAGGAGTAGCCCACATAGAGTGGGTGGTTTTTAACGATAGTCATGAGTGTTAAGTTTCAGATTGCTTAGTTATTAGGTGAAACTAGACTTTATAAGTAATTCTAGGGAAGCTTTAAATTGACTAGTCTTTTTGGAGTAATAGCGCAGATGTGGCTAGCGCTTTTTCTTATATCATTACAAATGGTTGCCTAGTTATTAGATGAAATTGAGCTTTATAAAAAATTCTAAGGAAACTCCAAATTGACTAGTCCTTTAAGGGTGATAATGCAGATGTGGCTACCGCTTTGACATGGGTACTAAACACTGCTATACTAACCTCAAACCAGCCTTAATCTAATTGCTTGGGTTTGGTTATGGAATAATTTTTCTCTATTCAGCTCTATCAGGGGCCTATCTAAGCTAAATCCTTGCGGATCATGTCATTTATCACCACCTTTATCTTCATTATTATTGACCTCATCTTGTCTTTTTGGCTACTTTAAGAAGCAAATCATCTTCATTTTGATCCATTCATTGTCTTTTAGGTTTGACATGGCCATTTTGTATATGTACATATAGTATAGGAACATAGGATGAAAGCTTTCAAGGGACCTCCCAGGATGATTTACTTGTGTTATTCTCTTTGTTGGGACACATGATTGGTATTCGGCATCTATAATCATAGCAATGTCATATACTGTTTTATACAGATACTTTCACCATATAAATGTGAACCTCCATTTTGAACTCCTTGTTATAGACTGCCTTATAGAAATTGCAATTCTTGTCCATTTTTATTTTGAGCCTGGAATGTCCTGGTTTATGCATTAACAAATAGGTTCATCCACTACTTATGTTTTAAATAAATATCCCAAATATTTGGTACTGAAGATTTACAGTTTAGAGTTATTGCTTTTATGTTGACAGGAACAAATAACAATTGGTTCAGTGGAAGTCCGAGCCGTTTTCAGCAGTGGCAGTGGTCGTATTGCTGGCTGCATGGTAACAGATGGAAAAGTAGTAAAAGGTTGCGGCATTCGGGTCATTCGAAAGGGCAGAGTAGTTTATGTTGGCATTCTTGATTCATTGAGACGGGTGAAGGAAATTGTCAAAGAGGTATGTTTATAACAAAGTTTGCTTTGTTTTGTTATGTGAGGACATGCCCTTCTTAAGGAAAACTGACATACAATTATAGTTGATCTTCCTGTCTTCATTTCGTACTTCTAAACTTGCATTTCCATTGGATCTTGAAGCTTGTCAGATTATGCTACATTTACCATATGATGGAAAATTACGTCTTCAATCTTGATGTTTAAGACTAAAAAAGAAACATGTTTGTATCATCATCTGCTTTCTAATATTAAACTGTTAATAAAATAATAAAACTTCAATTAAGTACTTAAAGCTTGACCTTATTTTAAAGCAAGTTTGGTTGAATGGTGGTCTACTGGTTTAAATAATTTTTGTGGTTAGGATAATATGTGATTTGAGAACAAGACTTAGAAACCTAAGGTTGTACTTATCTTTATCTTGCACGTTTTTTCTATGAGATGAAGTGTAGAATTCATGATGGTAAAGCTCTAAAAATTAGTTAATTCATTGGCAGGGACTTTTAATTAAAATATATAAGAATTTGAATAGTTGTACAAAGATTAAATTGATCAAGTAAAATGTTGTTATGTTGAACTTAAAAGTTGACATGCTTAAGCTGTCTGTCCATGTATGTGCATGGAGAACTTGTGCCTTCTGTGTTTGGCTGATCAAACAAAACGATTATCCAATTTTCATCTATTTGTATGGCTGGTCTTGGCTTCCGATTACACGGGGGTAAAGCATATGGCGTGTTTATAAAAGAACCAATTTTGTAAAATTGAAAATGATGATAATGTGAAGTGAGGAAACAAGTGCAATTAAATGATTTAGTGTTGATAACCTATGGGGGGTTCTTCTCTTTTCCTATTGGTTAGTTTTTGGAAAGTAGAAATGAATGGAAGGCAAATGCCTATAAATGCCTTTGTTTCTTATGCTTTATTTGATTATTTCAGGCTTTTTCCGTTCTTTTTCTATTACTAACTGAGAGCTAATCAAAAGGTGAAGGTATTTACAAGCAGTATTATCATTATAGCGTATATTTATTGGATACCTATATATACAAAATGTAGTAATATCATCATTTCAATAGGTATGGCGTGAGTTTCCATTTACTGTAGGCCATAAAGATCACGTCTTGCTTTCATAGCTGATACAGAAATAATTGTAATACGTTTTGGCATATTCGCTGGCTCTATCATTTTTGTGTTGGAGTTGAAATCTATAGGTGATTTGGTACTTCCAATTTCCAAAACACAATGAAGCACATGAAAATTCATCACAATATGCGTGAATCTGTTGATGATAACTTTAGAATGTTACTTGAATAAATTACACATATATACCAAAGTCCTTAAATGTAAAAAAACTGGAAAAGACCGATAAAGCAGAGGGCTTCTCATTAGGTAAATATCTGCATAAATAATGATTACTATTTAGTTACTAGCAGAATGTTGTCCTCTTTCT
This sequence comes from Carpinus viminea, assembly GCA_013348765.1. Lineage (NCBI taxonomy): Eukaryota > Viridiplantae > Streptophyta > Magnoliopsida > Fagales > Betulaceae > Carpinus > Carpinus viminea. The sequence goes on along the minus strand of CP054672.1, from coordinate 31,968,976 downwards.
CTATAGAAAGTTGTAAGTGCATTCCCTATCAGGCCTATGTTTTGATGCCTGCCATATGGCTTTTCTAGCACCAATATATGGTTGTTCTTGTGACTGAAGGATATCTTTTGGTTTACTGCATCTTCAGCATGTAAGGCCACAGAATTTCGTGGCTAAACCTTTTCAGGAGTAGACTAACTACCCTTAACGTTCTTGTAGTCTTGGCATGCAATATTTTTTTGTCTCTTCTCTTTAAAATGTAGCTTGTCCTCTTGGCCAGGTAAACGCTGGACTAGAATGTGGAATTGGGATGGAAGATTATAATGATTGGGAGGAGGGAGATGTTCTCGAGGCCTTCAGTTCAGTTCAGAAGAAGCGGACTCTTGAAGAGGCATCGGCGTCCATGTCAGCTGCGATTGAAGGAGCAGGAATTGAACGATAGAAAAGCATGTGGGGCTATAAAAGTAGCTTCAAAGCTTTTCTTGAGGAATCCAAATGTTTTCTGCCCAAAAAGGTGTACTACTCTCCAACCAGTGCTTTGACAATGCTTATTTGGTATGATTGGTTAATTTCGACCACTTGCAATTGACTGGAATGTTGGTGCTCAAGAGCATGAGCTTGTAGTGGCTTTGGGTCTTTTGTTGTATGCTTGAGTTGTACATAACATATCAGATTTCAGCCTCTTTTTTCTTTTTTAAATTTATTTTTTATTTTTGTAAAGAGGGAACGTCAATTCAAGTTGTAAAATTTCAACGTGGACAGCTTGTATCAAACTGCATAAAGACCTCAGGAAAACCAGTAATTCATTTTGATGCTCTGAGTGGATGCATCATTTCTCGAGCAATTGTTCAACGTGTTATGGTGAATGAAGGTGGTATACTATACACTATACAGTAATAGCAAAAGGTTAGAAACTAGCTGTAGCTGATGGATTTCCATGATGAAATTATCATATAGATTCCACTTTTGTTTTGTTTTATTTTATTTGTTCTACTCAGGTTTTTTTTTTTTTAAATGAAAATAAAAATTTGGTGCCTTTTCTGCTGGGTGCCATTTTTATATTTGTTGTACAATAATCTCCTACAATTTCAAAAAAAATTTATAGATTCTAAAATTATGGAGTTCAAGTCGTTCTTTGCATTGAACAGCAAGCAAGATTAACTCTAGACGGTTTCCTTAAGTCTTTCTCAATGTTCTTGCTTGAACCCATAGGGCGTGCATCCTTAACTATTTTATGTAGTAAAAATGAGCTCTCAAAATGCCTTTAGTAATGTGCTTTCTGAGTCATGACAAGATAAATGGTGTCGTGATGGAAATTAAGGTTGCATCACTAACTTTCTAATATTTTGGTAGGAGATGTCATGATGACTACCTAGAGAGACGAGACCATAGCTATTTGTGGCTCCATCATGCCGTGAATATGACGCTTATCTAACGTTACCAAACATTAGTTTTTTGTGGTTACTCTATTATGTGAATCTAACGAGCATTTGACGGTTAAGAGTAGAACTTACTATGAATCTAAAGTCAAAATGGTTATCAGACGATCGAGCACTAGAAGGCTTTTCAAAGCTTTAGACATGGACGTTAAAACCCAAGCTTTTGCACACCAAAACGCTTGGGTGATGAAGAAGTTTTATAACCAAAGTTTTGAACACCAAATGAGACCAATTTATAATACCTAACACAAATGTTGATGTGATAGCATAAGGAGATCACATTGTCGTGACATGAGCTAAATTAGCTTATTGCGGCCTTCATTGTGGAGCAAGGCACTGGGACAGACCCACGTGGAGGTCTGGGGGGACAATGGACACCCCAAAAATTTTTTAAACCTTTACAAATTTGCTATTTTATATATTATAGCCTTAGGAAGGGTCCTTGCAAAAATTATTATACAAACCCCCCAACAAAATTTTCCTCTTAAAATTTTCTCCTAAAGGCTAAAAGATGGTTTTCCACACAAGAAAAATTAAAATAATGTCTAGTTCTCTCTCCTATGTCCAATTCTTTTTCTCAAAAACGATTTTTTTTTTAAAAAAAAATTGTCTCTCTCCCATGTCGCATGTCACACTTCCCACCCAACTTCATTCTCAATTTTTGTCATTTAATGCATATTATCCTGATTTTCAGAAAAATATAATAATATTAAAATATTAAAAAATATAAATTCTCACTTTGCCCAAAAATACATTTGATTGGGACCCCCCCAGGAACCAATTCCTAGTTCCGCAACTGGCAAGGTAGATGAGTCAACGATTGGTAGATATAGGGATGTATAGTCGAGAGCATCTTGAACAGTAGGGCGATGATGAGATGGAGAGAGGAATTGGATTGCTCAATAGATGACTTTCCCCATAGCGACAATTTCTTTACCGGTGGCAGAGTCTTGTGTGTAATTGGCACTTCTTTTTTTAATTTTTTAGTTATTTTTTTTTATAAGTACACCACTTCTTTTTTTTTTTTAGCTACTCTTATTAAGTGTTATTTATGACTATGAGGTTGACCTTGGGCAGTTGACTATGGTATTTTGGGAGTGTTTCAAACAATTATAACCGTTGGATGTTTTTTATTATTATCTTTGATTGGTTGCATTTGAAAACAGTTTCCAAATGGATGATGCTGGACGTCTTCCACTACGTCAATTGTGTTCACATGGGCCTCCTTGTATCAAGAAACTTTAGGCTTGAGTTCCTTTATTTATTATGGCCCATCATGAAATTTTTTTTATTTCTTCACAACTTTTCAACTAGTCAAACGTCGTAGGAAAACAAAAGGGTATTTTTAAAATCTTTTTGGGTTCTGGTTATGGCTGGAGTTGGATATTTTGGGATTACCTAACCAAACTACCAAGTGACCCCCCAAACTACTTTCTAACCTTTCGATCTTTTATATTATTTTATTTTGCCATAGATATTTTAGGACATAAATTTTTTTCTAAATCAGTCTGTAAAAAATATTTTTCAACCAATTTAAAATAATGCAAATGTATATAAACATTTAAAACATTAATCTAAATTAGTAAACTACTATTAATGACTTTAAGAATTTAATGTACGTTTTAAATCTTTATAGATACTTTGTACTATTTTAAATGGGTTGGACTATGTTCTCAAAGGGTAACTTAATCGGTTATGAATCACGCCTCATGAAGCAGATAATATTAGTTCAAATTTCCCCTCTTCATTCCCTTGTATAGACATGTAACAAAAAAAAAGGGGGGGGGGGTTGAACAATATTTCTTCAGCTGGTTTAGAGGAAATTTTTGTCCTTTTTTTTTTTTAACATTCTAATGCCTGGTAGTATATATATATTGACATGTTCATACAACAAAAGGGGGAATGGTAATATATATATTTTGACATGTTCACATAACGGAAGGGAGAAGGAGGATTCGAACTAGTAACCTTCGCTTCATAAAATGTGATCCATTACTGATTGAGCTACCCATTAGAGACCCAACGCCTGATAGTTAGAGAGAAGTAATATATATATTTTGGCATGTTCACACAACAGAAGGGAGAAAGAGGATTCGAACTAGTAACCTTCGCTTCATAAAATGTGATCCATAACTGATTGAGCTACCCATTAGGGACCCGACACCTGATAGTTGGAGAGAAGTAAACAGCAGCAGTGCCGGTGGGAGTGGGTTTACTGGCTCATGGGTCACAACATGAGCCTTAGGGAACAATAATGGGCTAACGCCTTGGGCCCATCGCCCAACAAGAATTTCGGAGAGGAGGAGGATGTTTGAGCCCGGTTAAGAAATTTCAAAATTCAAAAAGCCAACGGTCGTTAGGTCCCAAATAAGGCATATCGTGCGAAATGAAATCTTTCCCTTTTTTCATCTCTCTCTCTCTCTCTCTCTCGCGCTGTAGAGATTCAAACGCATTTAGACTTCTTTCCTTTTCAAAAAGCTCCCAATTCAACTCTTTGATTGCTCATTCAAAAGCAGTCATATTTATTTTTATTTTTAACAATGGAGGATAATCAATGGCATGACCCACTTCTTCTCACCGACGTTTCTTGGCAACAAGACAGCTCCAATTCCCATTCCCACCGTAAGTTCTCCATCCACGTACCCTGCTTCTTCCTCCAAATTTCTTCTTATTTCTTGATTTCGTTTCTTGACAGACAATTGCTCTCCATCGCCGAGCTCTCAAACTTCCACAATGGCGGATCCCGACGCATGTCTTGGTAATGTGCCTGACATATTTGTTACCATTTTGTTCACTCTTTACAGCCCATTCTTGAGAATCGTGAAAAATGGAAATTGTAAAAATGGGTGTACATTATTCTGCTAAAAAATAAAGCTTTGCCGCCCTTAGTAGGGGAAGAAAATCCAATGACCCAAGAGACATCGATGGGTTTGATAGTAAAAAATTAATGGGTTTTTGCACTCAGTGTAATTGACTAGGAAAAATTTAGGGTTTTCATTAGGTGGTTAGTGTTTAAACCTGCATTCCCCCCCTTTTTTCAGGTCGATCCATGTTGGGATTTTCCCTAACATCTCCTGATTTGGTAATCTGTGCCGGCTCGCCCGATCTTTCGGGTGTCAGCAATGGAGATTTCCCTCAGTTCTTGCAGAATAAATTCCATCAGAACATAGGGTCTTCTGTAGAGCTGTCTCTAGAGAATGGCATTAATGGGTCTGAAATTGAAGATACCCAGAAGACCCCAGCAGTAAAGTTCTCTACTTCGTTGTGCCAAAATTTTAGAGAAGAGTTCTCTCCCGGGGCCTCCTTCGAGCTTCATCCGCCGCTCACTGCTGAAGATCGTCTTCTGGTTTTAAGCATTAATGCAGGGTCCAAAGATGGAGCTGTGACTTTGGGTGAGATAAATTTCCTGGAGGACAGTTGTTTTGACGGTGGTGATACAGTAAGGACAGCCGCTATAGGTCCTCTACTTTACCAATCAGCGCGCTTTGGGAATTTTTCGTACAACTTTCGATCCTTGGAGTCTGGCAGTTATGTTGTCGATCTGCACTTTGCAGAGATTGTTTTCACAGAGGGCCCTCCCGGGATGAGAGTGTTTGATGTCTATATACAAGAAAAAAAGGTGAGAAGCCTTGAAAATGATACCCCACATTGATTTCCTTTTGAAATAAGTGATGAATTTTAGAGAAAATTGTCAATTAATTGTTTTGTAGGTTGTTTCCTGCCTAGATATATATGCTCGTGTTGGTGGAAACGAGCCTCTAGTTGTGTCTGGCCTTAATACTTTTGTTGATGATGAAAAAGGCTTGTCCATTAGATTTGAAGGAGTGATTGGGAGCCCAATTCTAAGTGGCATTTCCATAAGGAAAGACTTTCCTGCTAGTAAGCTCAATTGTTTTTACGGCCATGGTTTCAAATTTTGTTCTAAAATTTTACATTCAGCTAGTCATTTTCTGAATTCTGAAGAATAGAAGTTGTGTCAGATTCCCGAGAAGTTGAATTGCTCAAAGTCACAGCAACGTCTCAACTGGCAGAACGTGAGCCACCAAAAGTAATACCTCTTTTGAAAAATTGAGCAGCTTTAGTTTAACAAGTAAAAGAGCTAGGATGATTAAAACTTATTGAACAATTTAATTGTAGGATAATGGTAACTTCAATGTGGAAGGAGATCATCAAAAGGTCCTAAGAGATTTTGAGCGTCAGAAAATGGAACTAGCGGAGACAAGAAGAATGTTGGAGAAACTTAAGAGGGAGAATCAAGTTAAGAGCAGAGAATGCCAAGAAGCTCGGAAGTCTTTGCAGGAGCTCCAGAATGAGCTCATGCGCAAGTCAATGCATGTTGGATCTTTAGGTATGGAAATATCTTTTTTCTGGCTCTTAACTCTTTAAACTATTGCACGTGCATTGATGTTCATCCTTTTGCAGCTTTTGCCGTTGAGGGTCAAGTGAAAGAGAAGAGCAAGTGGTTTTCATCATTGAGAGACTTGACAAGAAAACTTAAGGTACCAAGACTATGACCAGTACTTCAGACAGAAAAAAAAATGTTTAAAGGTGTATGTCTCTTTGATCATATGTAAGTTTCATTCCATTCTTTTAAGAAGTTTGGTATAACAGATCATGAAAATGGAGCACATCAAGCTAGCAGAGGAGGCAAGGACATATAAGAAGTGCCTAGCAGATATGGATGAAATGAGGGCTACTGTTGACTCAGCAAGTAAGTTTGCATGCTCATATGTTCCAAATTTCCAATTACAAGTCCATGTACAACAGCAAGCCTTTAATATATTGATTTTGCTTTGTGGCATTAGTAAACCAGCAAGCACATTTACATGAAGCCCTCAAGATCAAATTTATTGAAGGGGCCAAGGAACGAAAAGAAATTTACAACAAGATGTTGGAGTTGAAAGGTAAACTGTAAGTTCAATATGCTTTCTAGGCTGGTAAACTGAAGAGGTTCACTGACATTGCATACTTGCAGGAAACATAAGGGTCTTTTGCCGGTGTAGGCCTCTAAATACCGAAGAAATTGCAGCAGGAGCTGGAATGGCCATTGATTTTGAATCTGCTAAAGATGGTGAACTTACTGTAAGATTAAATGGAGCCCCTAGAAAGACTTTTAAGTTTGATGCTGTATTTGGCCACCAAGCAACCCAAGGTAATTTACAAGCCAATAGTTAAAGTGAAAGGTTTTTATTTTTTTATTTTTATTGTTTATGAATTGATTATAAGAACACGTAATTAACGATGTATTTATTGTTTTTTGCTCGTATGTCAAGCCGATGTTTTTCAAGACACTGCTCCATTTGTAACCTCAGTTCTAGATGGGTTCAATGTCTGCATATTTGCTTACGGGCAGACTGGAACAGGAAAAACATTTACAATGGAGGGTACAGAAGAAGCTCGTGGAGTAAATTTTAGGACTCTCGAGCAACTGTTTTCCATAATTAGGGAGCGGCAGAAGTTATATCGATATGATGTATCTGTAAGCGTCTTAGAAGTCTACAATGAGCAAATACGAGATTTGCTAGTCTCAGGAGCTCAGCCAGGGGTAGCTGCGAAAAGGTAAGGCAGGGGATGCTTAGCCATTTTCCATTTAATGTTTACCCTTTTTCACTCAAAGCTTGTGAAGGAATGGTTGTATTTTACTTTTGTAAATTTCTTGGGAAATTTCTATGGATATGGTTGCAGTTATGTGCTTTGAACTTTGCGAATGTATTTTGACCTTTGAAAGTAAAAAGAAAAGGAAATCAGAATTTTCACAAGATTTGGAGAACTTGTTCTTTCCCTTGTATTAATGAGGTTAATTAATTTCTACCATAAATAACAATTTGACCGATTCATCAATGTATAGTATGTTACAGTTTACAGTTATAACATTTTTTACTTCTCTAAAGGAAGGCAAAGTCTGAGATTTTCAAACTAGATATATATTTTCACTATATTGTGGTTATTGTAGGCTTGAGATAAGACAAGTCGGAGAGGGAATACATCATGTTCCAGGACTGGTTGAGGCACATGTTAACAGCATGACTGAGGTCTGGGAAGTTCTACAGACTGGCAGTAATGCGAGGGTTGTTGGCTCAACCAATGCCAATGAGCACAGCAGCCGATCCCACTGGTCTGTTTATCTCATGTTTTGTTGATTCATTCTAATTATATCTGAACATGATGTGATAAGAGTTTCCTGAGGTTGTGGTTGTTCCATAATACAGTATACACTGTGTGATGGTGAAGGGGGAGAATTTGTTGAATGGAGAATGCACAAGAAGCAAGTTATGGTTGGTGGACCTGGCAGGAAGCGAGCGAGTCACCAAGACAGAAGTGCAGGGTGAACGACTGAAGGAAACCCAAAATATTAATAGATCTCTTTCTGCACTCGGTGATGTTATATCTGCTCTTGCAACTAAAAGCGCGCACATCCCTTTCAGGTAGCCTTTGCTTTATTAACTTCAAATGTCTAGATAGAGCAGCCTAAATATGTATTTTTGGGAGTTGATTATTCTATTTTTTCACCAATGTGTAGAAACTCCAAGCTCACACACTTGCTTCAAGATTCTCTAGGTACTTTTATCTCCAGGTTCCTCAAAGAAGTTATGTTTAAAATTTGCTTGCTCCTTTTATTGTCCTCTTTTATCTTGTTGCCATCAATTTAAGCATCAGTTATACATTTAGATATATCCAGAAAAGAAAATGAAAAACCTGATGAATAGATTTATATTTGTCAGGAGGAGATTCAAAGGCACTAATGTTTGTACAGATCAGTCCTAACGAAAATGATTTGAGTGAGACCCTTTGCTCACTGAACTTTGCAAGTAGAGTGAGAGGAATAGAATTGGGACCAGCAAAGAGACAACTGGACCCCAGTGAACTTCTGAAATACAAACAGATGGTATAAAAGTTCCCATGTTACCAACTTATTTCATCCAATTTCTATCTATTTATAATGCTTGTTAGTGTTGATTATGTTCGCGTACTGCATCTCAAACATTCATGAACTTGTCAGGTGGAGAGAACCAAACAAGACGCAAAAAGTAAAGATGTGCACATCAAGAAGATGGAGGAAACAATCCAGGGATTGGATTTGAAGATAAAGGAAAGAGATCTTAAAACAAAATACCTGCAAGATAAGGTACTGTACTGTATATGAAACCTATCTTTCAGAATTAGAAGTTCACCCCCCACCCCCCCTTTTATTTAAATTTTTTAATTTCACATTTTCTAATAATAATTGGTTTCATATTGAAGGTTAAAGAATTGGAATCGCAACTGCTAATTGAGAGAAAACTAGCGCGTCAACATGTGGACACAAAGATAGCCGAGCAGCAACAACAGCAACAAATGAAACATCAGCAAGAAGAACAAAATACTGCACCGATGAGGCCGCCACTGGCAAATCGACCTTTAGGAAGTTACAAGAATCTATATGATCCTGTGAGTAGTACATTGGGGAAAGATCAAGTAAATCTCACTCGACCATTTTCAGAGAACAACAGTTCCAACCCGTTGATACCGCTTCATCCAACCGAGGGCTTTTCCAAATATATTGATCCTACCGAGAAGGAAAACAATATTGGGATGGCTGAACAACCCTTATTACAAAAAAGGACTGGAAGAGCTTCTATTTGCACAATGGCAAAGCGGATACCAGCAGCTCCTGCTCCAAGGCGCAGCTCTTTAATCCCATTCCCAAGTACACCGAGCTCAACCCCGCTCCCATCTTCATTGTTACCATTCCCACCCTATCAAGCTGATAAGAAAGAAGACACAAATGGATTTGAAGCTAACTGCTTACCTGAACAGACTCCTTGTGATAGTCCTAAAAGAACAAAAATTGGAAGTAACAAGAAGCTAAGCAGCATATTGAGACAAAGCCTACAAAGGAAAATGCAGATAAAGTCTCCAATGCAGCAGCACATGAGAAAGGGTGGTATAAATGTTGGGTTGGAGAAGGTTAGAGTCTCTATTGGAAGTCGAGGGAAGATGGGGCATCGAGTGTTTCAGGGCAATAACAAAAGAGCTGGAATGAAAGAATCTCAGCAGAAGCAGATTCGAAAGGAAAAGGAGAGGGGGTGGAATATTGGAAATGTAGGGAGAGCTATTATATAAAAGCTCCTGATTTCTTTCCTTCCAAACTGATAATTATTTAGAGGTTATCATCTTGAAGCCTGCATCAATTAGAAGATAGAATTGTGTGGATTGCTTGGATGATACTAATCATCTGTCTGAATTTGTGTATTTGTTAGTCTTAATGGACTTGTTAATGTACAGTTTTAAGAAGTTTGTCAATGGCACCTGTACAAGGTCTGTGACACTTAAAATTCTATTTATTCATGTCCAAAAAAAAAAAAAACTTGTGTCTGTGCTTTAACTGTGCAATGTCTTGTGGCTCATTTGCAATCTTGCAATTTTATTCCCTTTTAAACATGGGAGATATCCAAAGCATGCAAAGCAATAGATGCTGCTTTAGTGTGCTTTTTATATTAGTATGATAAACTGGATGGTGTAGTTCTGGGTTTGGATAGTGATTTGGTCTGCTCAGGGTTTTTGTTTTTCTTGGTTTTATGTTTTCCAAATTGTTTTATGGTTTGAATTTTTATCTAGTATGATACGGCTTTTCCTTTTGGTGTTATGTTTAAAACATGTTTGTAATTGTGTTTGAAAAATAGAACTTTTACGTCAAAAAAATATTTTTTGGCAATTAACAAAAGTTTCATTTTTAATCTTTTGTTAAAAACAAAGCAAACAAGTAATGCCATCATTTTTTAATGGAGCATATTATGAAGATTGTAGGAAGTAAAAAGAAAACGGCCAATTAAATGTTATATATGTATATTTTTTCTTTTAATCTTTATTGTTGTTTGGATTAGCCACTCCAAGATTTTGCTTTCATTCAAATAATAGAATAATATTATCCATGCTAGATATGCTATGTATAGTGTAATAAAAAGGCCATTTTTTGCCCATAAAAGTTGTGAGTGGCAAGAGGCTACATGCCCATCAGTGGGTGGAGCCACATTAACTACAAATGAGGCCTCTGTGACCTATAGGCACCTAAGACTTTCATGGACCAAAAATGGTCTTTTTATTGCACTATAACATTTCTCTTTGTGCACACTATTGCTGGTATTCCATTTACATGTTATCTCCATACTACAGTTTTTTTTTTTTTTTTCTTTTTCTTTCTAAATTGCTATAATAGCTAGTACACGTATTTTTTAATGCAACGGTAAATACTTACCATATTGTCTTTTCTGAGTATAAATTAAGACAACAAGAACTAAAAAATCTTTAATATATTTTTTTTTTTGGGTCTCGCCCTTATATTGAATGATTAAATTTGTACTTAAAGGGTAGTTTGATTGGCTAGAGACCAAGCTTCATAAAACAGATGCTATTAGTTTGAATTTCCATCCTTCATTTTCCTCCCCTTATAGTGACTTAAGTATCAAAGTGATCTCCTCGATCTGCCACACCTAGCAAGGTGCTTTGCCTTTTTTTATGTTTTGTTTTGAAGGTATGAGCAACTGATTCTCCAGTCGACGCCATCTGTGGGAACGGATTATATTGTTTCCCTATGAACACTAGGTCAATGACCATCTAGAGAGACGACATTGGACCATCTATTCCGTCCACCTGATCATCAGGGACAACCCGGCCAATCCGTAGGAGTTAGGACCAGACTAGGCTCCAAGATCAGAGGATCTCAACCATTGAACTGCAACTCTTGCAAATACAAACTAAATTATGCACTAGAACTAGGCCATGATAATGCAATTCAGAAAACGGAGGAGCACATGTACAGTACAAGCGAGAAAAATGAAGCTTTCAAGCCAGATGGGGAGTCGAAAGAAGAAATGTTGATGCTCGATCACCTCAGTGAGTTGCAACTTGCAAGCCATGTTGACCCATCGGCGTGTATATATATATATATAGTGTAATTATTTTAAAATAGTACTGATTTACCACTCACAGAAAATTCTAAATATTTGAAGTGTAGAAATTATATTTAATTGCACCCATGTTCATGTGTTTCACAAAAGGTGGTGTACAATTTTTATGGTTAATTACTTTTTAGTACTTAAGTTTACAATATTTTTTTTAAAATTTTTTATTTCATAAATGGTAGGTCGGAGAAACCAATTGTGACTATCTTATCCGGCGTGACTATAATAGCACCTATCCGTTGGAAGCCACACAGGAGGAGCCTAAATGGTGGGAACCGCAAGCGTTTTCTTAAGTTCGACTGAGTTATAGCCCGACCCAACCCCACTAGGGCATCAATGAGAATCTAAGGCGCACCGGCACAGCTAATACTAATCAGACATATATGAGAATTCTCCATTACGGAGATTCGAACCTACCCCCTATTGTACATACCTTAACTACTTAAGAATTTTCTTGGGCCATTGAACCACTACGTACCTTTGATGGTGTAAAAAAAAAAAAAAACTATGGCAAATTAAGTTGCATAAAATCCTTCCATCGATCGACTTGCTCTACAGTACTCTCCCTTCCATGACACATTTGGTTTGGGCATCTTCCCCAAATAATTGATTGTCCTTTCATATATATATATATTGTTGAGAATAAATATATATTGAATCACTCTGAATGATGTATAAGGGGCCTATATATAGGCTAATAATATAGACATCATATAGAACACAAATACTAGTAAGACACTACTACATAAACTCTAAGCCCCCCTCAAGCTCAAGGTGGAGTTCTAGAGACCAACTTGAGTTTGGACACAAGATCACGAAACTCGGAGGATGTGACTTTGTAAAGATATCCGCAAGTCGATCACGAGACGTGATGTAATGAAGTCAGAGTGAGCCTCGAAGAAGATGATGACGCATCAAATGACAATCAATCTCAATATGTTTGGTCCGTTCATGAAAAACATCATTATGAGCAATGAATAGCACTCTGTTGTCACAATATAAAGGAGTAGCAAGAATTAGAGACACCCATATCCCGCAATGCCCATCGCAACCAAAGAAGTTCATGGTAGTGTCATTTAGAGCACGATATTCTGCCTCTGCTAGATCGAGCAACAACAGTTTGTTTCTTACTTCGCCAAGAGATAAGTGAGGTGCCAAGTAGGAAGGAGTAGAGCGACGATCCGTTGGATCACCCAATCAAGATCAAGATAAGCATGAAGAGGAGACTGAGAGGAGAAATAGAGCCATGAAATAATGTCCTTCAAGTACCAAGGATGCGGAGGATGAGAAATGAGTGGAGCGAGGAGCAGCCATAAATTGACTCACTTGATGGACAAAGATACGAGATATCGTGTCGAGTGAGAAGGTAGACAAGATCGCCGACTAAATGCATTAGATCTCCTCTTATTCCAACACCTATCCATAGTGTGTCCTCGACGCCGACAAAGTTGACAATAATAGTTATTGGTGCGAGACTTAGGAGGGAGTCGAGAGTATTCACCTATCAAATTGCTCGTTGAACCGATGAAGAACTAGATGACGGCGCACCAATCATCGCATGAGGGCTGAGAGCGTATAGTCCGCGATCTATGCTCGCACGAACAAGTTCAAAGATGGCAGGTCCAAAGTGGGAAGAGGAGAACGTGTAAAAGTTGCGAACGCTCGAAATCATCACGCAAGGCCATCAAAAATTGGTGAAGGCGATGTTGATTTCTACGTGTAATATACATCTCAAAGATCAGCAGGATCCTTCCAAATAGGGTCAAAACATCAATTTGGTTCCATAAAATTGCATGTGAGCAAGAAAATCATTAATACTTTGACCGATTCCCGCCTCAGATGGAAAAGCTCAAATGAGTGATACTGTGAGCACCATCTACGAAGAATAACGAGAAGCAAGCATATCCCAAGCACCCTTTGCTTCATCAAACGCCAAAAAGCGCAAAATAGATGGGATAGTGGTGTTACGGAACCACGTAAGAATCTTGTGATGATTACTATCCCAATCAATAAGACGAGTGGTGAAAGCCTCATCTGAAGCCCCTTTAACTGGCTTTTAATCTCCCCTGTCACATAAAGCCAAAGCTTGCGGCCTTTAAGAAAGCTACGCATAGATGGGGACCAGACCATATAGTTTGTGCCATCCAATATAGTTTGAACATGATGAATGATCTCATTTTGTGCCATCTAGAATGCTCAAATGCAAAACAGACCACAAAATGAAATCAGAACCAAAAATTGAGTAGAAAGCACCTGGTCAAAGTCAAAGTCAACGGTCAGCAGTCAACGGTCAACGGTCAGCAGTCAACGGTCAACGGTCAACGGTCAACGGTCACGGTCAAAGTCAACGGTCAACGGTCAGAGGTCTGTGGTGGCTGGCAGCTGGCAGCTGATCTGACGCGTGGATCTGGCGGCGGGCGGCGGCGTGGAGGTGCGTGGAGGTTCGTTTTGACGATCCGGAACTGTTTTGGAATCGCAGGATCGAGATCTATCTAATAGTTTGAATATACATCGGACCACCGTGGAGGCTTGTGTGGCGGTGGCGGCGATGCGGAATAACTTCAAACGGCTGTAGGGAGCGTGAGGACTGATGGAATGTGTTCACGTGAAACGGTCGTCTTCGAGGGTTCTAGCGTATATTGATCCGCTGAAAAATACAAGAGGAAAACAAAAACCAAAAGGACAGCAAAATATTTGCCAAAAACACTAGTAGAGCCGAAAAAAAAATAATAAATGTATATGCGGAAAAAAATTTAAAGGTGATTTAAATGCTCGATACCATGTTGAGAATAAGGTTATATATTGAATCACTCTGAATGATGTACATAAGGGCCTATATAGGCTAATAATATAGACATCATATAGAACACAAATACTAGTAAGACACTACTACATAAACTCTAACATATATGATCTACGTACCAACATGGCGGTTACATGATCATGCAGGAGACGGTAGCCAACTGTATTTTTGGTCTTTCATTTTTATTTATCAAGTGTCAGTTGATGAGGGCCTATAGCATTTAGTGCTGTTGACTCCAAATGTGTATTTTCTTTCTCTCTTTCTCCTACTAAATATTAATCTACAAATAAAGATCGATCCAATTAGTTAGTGATGTTCAATCAGGAAGTTGATGCATGTGACAATGTCGGCCGGACCAGTTGAGAAACTTTTAAAATATATACCTGAATTTAAATTATGTGAGAATATTAGCTACCATTATTGCCATTTTATAATTAAATTAAATAACAATCAAAGTATATATATATATATATAGAGAGAGAGAGAGAGAGAGAGAGGAAGTGGGTGATACATTGTATCTCAAAGTGGAGAAGGATATATACGTGCCACTTATTCTATTTCTATCCCTTTCTGTCGACGTTTTTGTAGGACGTGCATGCACCTTATAATGTCCCTCAGTCTCTCAAAGTCAGCTTTCAACTTTATTATATATATATATATATATATATATAACCATTGCACATTTTTATTATTATTTTTTTAGTCATATTTATTTTAGAGGGATCAAATTACAAGTTTGATCAGGCTATCAACAGTAAACAATATTTATCAGATTCATTTGCACGAGGATAAATCTTTTCTTCTGAAAATGGTTATGGAAAGATCAGACACTGATTGCATGTGGGAGGTTAACTGATATCAATGTTATATATGCAGGATCGGACCAACTCGTTTGCTTAAACTGCACCCCATTTTTATTTATTTATTTGTTTTTTTAACTCTAACAATATTGTGGGCTTCAATCTTAAGGAACATATGTTGTGGAATGTCTAATTTCAGAAATATTATTAGATAATGAAGTTTAAATGAATCCAGACTGGTGGCACATGCATTTGCTATTTGGCATTATTAATGACACTTATCATATTGTTAAACTAACAGTTATTCAAAAAGGTTAACTAAGCGGATATAAAAGAGTAAATTTAATTAGTACTTTAACACTTTTTCTCACGTGAAATACTTGATTAAATTATTACTTATCCTAAAATCACTAGGGTGAGTATGAAGCAAAATGGGTAAGCAATTACATGCTTTTTGTAGTCTATATATACATTAGTGGTTCCTCAACATCATTAGAGTACTTTGGAAAGTCTTGTCATATGAAAAATGTAAAACATACTTGGTTTAACATTCTGAACTATTCTGAAGAAGAAGTTTTCGTTGTCCACGTTCAGATCCTGTTTGGCATGATGGATAATCCCTTCTAACCCTAATTCCAAATTAAAGAGCAAAAGTAATCGTCACTCATCAATTAGCCGGTTTTTAATGTTAGAAATTAATCAATATTACATTTTTTTATAATATTGATTTGGTGGTCTCAATCAATAACCATATATTGGATTAATCATTGTTAAAAAAAAGAAAAAAAAAAGAAAAGAGAAGCAAAGTTGGGACTGCCTTGTCTTGCCATTGTGAAACAATTTTAAAATAAAAAATGTAGTACATAGCATTTTTCAAAAGAAAATTGCCAAATAGAGGTTATGTATATTTGTTATTTTAATCTTAACCTTAGTTTTGCTTAGCCACACCAAGATTTTTGCTTTCATTTGCTACACACAATACTCGTACTCTCACACTACCTGTCGTGACTTCTAAAATCATCATTAGATATGAGAATGATTACTTGTGTATTTTAATCTAATGATAATTTTAAAATCCAAGTTAAAAAAAAAAGTGAGAGTGTGTATAATATTTCTCCTAGAATAATAGGTAAGAAGTATTAGATCAGATAAAGATGAAGCATCACAAGCAGTCCAAACTCTCAAAGCAGATACACTCCAAGCAAAAGACAAACACCAAGAAGAAGAATTTCATCAAACATCAAAGTCTTAGATATTTGAGTACAAATAGGGTTATGTTTTATTGTTGATAACAATGCATTATTTCATTATAAATAACAATACTCTGCCCTACAGTTATGCAGGCAGAAAACATAAACACAAAATTTCTATATGGTATCAGAGCTTCTAAACGACAAATGTCGATTTTTTTTTTCCTCTGCCCCCCCATAGTTAACGTGTTTTGCTCCCCATGACTGATCAACCCATTGTTCAACCCACTTCTCCTACAAACGTCCAACAACCTACAATGGCTGCTCAACCTATTATTTCTACTATCCAACCCACCTCTCTTCCAAACGTCTAGCACAATATTGCTATAAAACTCACTAGGGAAAATTATCCCATTTGGAAAGTGGCCATTGTTCCTTTCCTTGAAGGCCCAGATCTATTTCGTTTTGTTGATGGCTCCCATCCTCAGCCACCAAAACAAATCTCTAGTAATCTGGTGTCTTGTCTTGGTTGCAAATCCTACCTACCACACTTGGTATCACCAAGACAAGATGATCATGAGTGCTGTTATCTCTACTTTATCCAATGGGTTGCTACCTCATATGGTTGGCCTCTCCACCTCTCGAGCCATATGGCTTACCTTGAGAAATTATTTTCCTCCCAATCTCAGGCTCGTGTTATGCAAGTCCGCCATCAACTCTCAACCTTAAAGAAGGGGTCTCAGTCGATTGCTGATTACTTTCAAAAAGCTCAAGGGCTCGCTCACATGCTGGCTTCCATAGGACATACACAAACTGATGTCGACATTGTTTCATCCATTCTACATGGTCTTGGTGCTGAGTATGACCCTCTAGTTACGTCTATTACCACACGGCTTGAACCAGTAAGTTTGGATGATCTTTATGGCCACCTGCTCTCATATGAACTTCGCTTAGAGCAACACAATGCTGCTGTTGACATTTCAATTTCCACTGCAAATGTGGTCCAGCGCCACTTTCCAGCATCTTCTAGAGGTACACGTGGTTCTTCTTTTGGTTCAGGCCCTCGTCATCAATTCGGCTTTCATGGCCGCGGGCGTGGTCGCGGCAGAGGCGGTTCCTCTCCTTCTCCCATGTCTGGATATGGCTCTCCTTCCAGAACTACCTGTCAGATTTGTCTCAAGACTGGGCACAGCGCTACTACCTACTGGTACCGATTTGATCAGTCCTCCCGTAGGGACTCCAATCCCATGGCTGCCTTCATGGCTTCCTCAACTCCTGATCCTGACCATCAATGGTATCATGACACTAGCTCCAACGTTCATATCACCAACGAGTTAGCAAATCTCAATGTCAATGCAAATGAGTACATTGGTCCAGACCAAGTTAGAGTAGGCAATGGTCAAGGTTTGCAAATTCTTCATATTGGCTCTGCCAAATTAAATTCCTCTTCTCATGAATTTAATCTCTCTTCCTTACTCCATGTTCCTCAAATAGACAAAAACCTTATCTCTGTCAATAAATTTACTCGTGATAATAGTGTTTTCATTGAATTTCATCCTGATTCGTTTCTTGTTAAGGACATCCGCACACGCAAGTTGCTGCTCCAAGGCCCGAGTAAAAATGGTATGTATCCATGGCCTCCCATCCATCCTCCACCTGCTGCCTATGTTGGAGAGAAAGTTCCCATGGATCACTGGCATCGTCGGTTAGGCCATCCAGCTCCTCCCATTGTTCGTCGTGTCCTACGTTTTACTTCACTCCCAGTCTCCTCATCCAAAATCTCACAAGTCTGCTCTTCGTGTCAACAAGGCAAAAGTCATCGCCTCCACTTTTCTTCTTCTTTCTCTATTTCAAGCGCTCCTTTACAACTGCTCTTTCTTGATGTATGGGGTCCCGCTCCTATGTTTTCTATCAATAATAAAAGATTTTATTTCTGCATCATAGATGATTTCACTAAATATATATGGCTGTTTCCCATAACTCAAAAATCTGAAGTTGCCCATATTTTTCTTCGATTTAAAACCTTAGTTGAAAACTACTTTGATCACAAAATTAAAGCTGTCCAGAGTGACAACGGTGGGGAATTCCGCCCACTGCAAACAACCTTAACTTCTATGGGCATCACCTATCGTCGTAGTTGCCCCCACACCCACCATCAAATGGCTCCGTAGAGATAAAGCACCGCCACATTGTTGAAACCGGTCTCTCACTCTTGTCCATGGCAAATGTTCCCCTCAAATTCTGGGATCATGCTTTTGAAACCGCCACATATCTCATAAATCGTCTCCCCTCAAAGGTCACCCACAATAAGTCTCCTTTTGAATTCCTTTTCCATACCATTCCGGACTACAAATTCCTCAAAGTTTTTGGGTGTGAATGTTGGCCCTTCCTTCGTCCCTACAATGCACACAAACTTGATTATCGTTCTAAATCGTGTCTTCCTTGGCTATAGTAAAGAACATCACGGGTACAAATGTTTCCACATTCTCACTGGAAAAACTTACATTGCTCGCCACGTGATTTTCAACGAAACCACCTTCCCTTTCTCTACCCATCCACAAACTTCTCCTATTCAACCCATGTGTCAAACTGCACCTCCTCTCATTTATAATCCTCAAAACATTCCTCCTCCCATACTCTCTACTCCGAGTCATTCTCATTCACCTTCTCCTCCATCCTCTCAACCACCCATCAGTACGCTGAATTTGCAACATCTTCCCAATGCCTCTCCAACCTCCTCTGCACCAGTGGATCTTCACTGCACAATTGAGACATCATCCCCTGCATCCACTGCTGCACCACAGACCCCTCAACCACCTCAGGTAACTCGCACACATGGTATGACAACAAGGGCTCAACATGGCATAGTCAAGCCCAAGCAGTTTCTGGATGGGTTAGTTCGATACCCACCACCATGTGCTCTTATTGCTTCCCTGGAATCAGCAGAAATTGAACCAACCTGCTTCACTACTGCCAACAAATCAGCAAAATGGAGGCAAGCTATGAACGAGGAGTTTGATGCTCTCCTTAAAAATGAAACTTGGCATCTTGTTCCACCATCACCCTCCATGAATGTTGTTGGCTCAAAATGGGTCTTTCGAGTCAAAAGAAAATCTGATGGAAGCATTGATAGGTACAAGGCTCGCCTCATAGCAAAAGGGTTCCATCAACAACCCGGAATCGACTTTGAGGAAACCTATAGCCCAGTGGTCAAACCTATAACTATTCGAACTATTCTTGCTATTGCTGTCTCTGCAGGTTGGGTTGTCCACCAAGTTGATGTTAGTAATGCTTTCCTACATGGCCGTCTCCAAGAGGATATTTATATGTCCCAGCCCCCAGGTTTTGTGCATCCAAACCACCCCTCAACAGTGTGCAAATTACACAAGGCCTTGTACGGCCTCAAACAAGCCCCACGAGCTTGGTTCTCAAGGTTAAGTACTCGACTTCTAGAGCTAAACTTCAAGAGCTCTAAAGCTGACTCCTTTTTGTTTTTATACAAAGCTCATGGCATAACAATATTTGTTTTAATTTATGTCGATGACATTATTATTATGAGTTCACATTCGGGGGCCATCTCTCAACTAATACAAGATTTGCACTCTTCATTTGCTCTCAAAGATCTTGGTTGTTTACACTTCTTCTTAGGTGTTGAAGCTACATGGACTACAGATGGGCTACACCTTTCACAACAGAGGTATATTAGTGACATTCTATCAAAAACTAATATGACACTCGCCAAGCCTATATCCTTGCCAATGTCTGCTTCAACCACATTGAGCAAGTTGGATGGTACTTCAATTTCGGACCCCACTCTATATCGCAGCACCGTAGGATCACTCCAATACTTATCAAATCGACACGGCCGACATCGCTTTTCTTTGTCAATAAGTATCTCAGTTCATGCAAGATCCACGAGAAACCCACTGGTCTGCTGTAAAGCGAATACTTCGCTACTTGAAAGCCACTATTGATCATACTCTATGCATCCACAAGCGCTCTTTCAATGAAATAATTGCATACTCCGACTCAGACTGGGCTGGTTGTCCGGACGACGACAGATCCACATCAGGGTATTGTGTCTTCCTCGGTCAGAATCTACTATCCTGGAGCTCCAAGAAGCAGCCAACCGTGTCTCGCTCAAGCACAGAATTTGAATATAAGGCCATTGCAAATGCCTCTGCAGAAGTAACATGGATCCAATCTCTCTTTAAAGAACTTGAAGTTTCCATGTCACGTTCACCTATCCTATATTGTGACAACATTGGAGCTACATATCTTACTGCAAATCCACTCTATCATGCACGTACAAAGCACATTGCAATTGATTATCATTTTGTTCGGGATCGCGTCTCAGCCAAGGAACTAGAAGTTCGTTTCATCTCTGGAAAAGACCAAATTGCTGACATTCTTACCAAACCTCTAATATCAAAACGGTTTGCAATGCTCACATTCAACCTCAACGTACGGATGCCTACATCGAGTTTGAGGGGGCGTATTAGATTAGATAAAGATGAAGCATCACAAGCAGTCCAAACTCTCAAAGCAAATACACTCCAAGCAAAAGACAAACACCAAGAAGAAGAATTTCATCAAACATCAAAGTCTTAGATATTTGAGTACAAATAGGTTTATGTTTTATTGTTGATAACAATGCATTATTTCATTATAAATAACAATACTCTGCCCTACAGTTATGCAGGCAGAAAACATAAACACAAAATTTCTATAGAAGGCAGTACTCCATTTACATGTTAGCTTCATATACTGCAATTAATTTTTTTTTTTCTTCTCTAAATTATGAAAATATTAGGCCTTATGAGCGATTTTTTTATGTCCAGTAGAGTAGCCTCTTTGACATTTTTTTTCTTATAGAATGATAGTGAATAGGCTGAAGAGCCTATTACTATTTGTTTATTGTTTGATTTTGTTCACCCATAAACAATTGTTTTTCTTATAGAATGAACGGTAGTAATTGACTGAATGCATTTAGTGATGGCCTTGATGTATTTACTGATAAGTCGAGTGAGTGAATGCATTTCAGTGACGCAACACTTACGTCTTTGTGTTTGTTGGTTTAATGAGGTTGTTTGTTCATATGATATTCCTTCATTGATCACAAGTAATGATGCATGAGGATAAGTAAATGATTTCAATGCCAATGAATTTTCAATTGGTGCAGTGAAAAGAATGAGTAGTCCAATGTAGGTGACTATATCAATGCGAAAATCCAATATTTTTTCTTTGATCGAGTGTTAGTAAGAATATATATATATATATAAGTAGCTAAAATATAGAATATTACATATTTTGGCTATTGTTGTTAGAGACGCCCTTAAGTCTTGTTGGAAAAACACAGGGCTACCTTTCCATTTTTTTTTGGGGGGGGAGGAGTATAAAAAAAGCCCCTCAACTAGTAGTTGTTTGCAATATATCTCTACAATGTTCAAAACTTACTGAAATAGTTTATCAAACTATCAAAATGTGTCAAAAATGCCACATTTTTTTTATATTCATATAATAATCATATTCTTTTAAAAACTAAATAAAAAATAAACTAAACTATTTTTTTAAACAAAAAAGAAAAAAAAACTAAGGGGTAAATAAATACAAAATATTTTTTTAAAAAATAAATAAATAAATTAATCATTGTAGTTGGCTTAAATTATAAATAGTTTGTGCAGTAAAAAAAAATGGATAAATCCAAAATCAACCCATGTGGTTCGCTAACTTGGCTCAACCTCTTTTTTTTTTAACATGTGGTTGGCTCAACTTGCAGCCCACCCTTTCCTTTTTTATTTTTTTAAAAATTAATTTATTATTTTAGTTTTTAAAAGAATAAGGTTATTATAGGAATATAAAAACAAGATGTTGCACTTTAGACATATTTTGGTAGTTGATAAGATACTTTAGCACCTTTTAAATATGGTGAGGCATTTTTCAAAACAACTATTAGTTTGGGGGCTTTTTTTATTTTTAATAATAAATCAACACCTACTCCTAAAAAAACTAAAACATTCTTATAAGAAGTTGTGAGAAGTTTTCTTAAAAGTATAATATGTTTTGTTTTCAGAACAGTATTATTAGATTTTCATGTGACATCAATGTGAAAATCGTTTATATATATATATAAAAAAAAACTATTGTGTTAATGTTTTACTTTTGGGTAGGGAAGAAATAATGAAAGATAGAATACAAAAATTTGCATCAATAGCTTGCACCTAATTCTCATTGACCTCGGTGAGAAATAAAATTACTAATGAGAGGGCCGGGACCCGGCTTCAATCTCACAAATCATTAGAAACGTAGGATGAAAGTCATCATCAACCAACTGCTCGCACTCGCAGCCGACTAGCCTTCTCGCTAGCTGTCTTATGTTGTTATTTCTCGCGGCGGAACGCGGCTTCCTTCCAATCCCCTTCGTCAGCGGCCTTCAATCTTCCGAACCACCCCCCACTCTTATTGGTTCTTGGATTCTCTCTCTCTCTCTCTCTCTCCCATGTCCCATCCCCCTGCTGGGTCAACCAAACACCTTGTTTAATACGTAGGCCCCCCATTGCCCCCCACCTTCCACTCTCTCTTTCTCTCTCTGTTTTTTTTGTTTTTTTTTATAAACACACATCCACAGCTTCCAAGGCTCGTAATTAAGCAGCCCATGCCAGCAATGGAGGAAGAGTGCTACTCTCATTCTCATTTCCCCTCAGATCTTGACCTCAGCTTCACCAGCTGCACCTCCACCACCAGCGACCGCACCTTCGCTTGCTCCAGCGCCCGCAGCAGCTTAGCACGTAGCAGCTTGACTCTCAGCTTCAACGAATCCCGCCTCTCCTCCTCCACCTCCACTGCCGCTACTACTCCCCGCTACAGCCGTCCCCACCGCAGCTCCGACCCGCATTGGGCTGCTATCAAAGCTGCAACCAACATATCCTCCGACGGCAAACTCCATCTCCGCCACCTAAACCTCCTCCGCCACCTCGGCACTGGAAACCTCGGCCGGGTCTTCCTCTGCCGCCTCAGAGACTATGAGCACGCCAACTTCGCTCTCAAGGTGGTCGACAAGGACTCACTCACCAGTAAAAAGCTCTCCCACGTCCAAATGGAGGCCCAAATCCTCTCCATGCTCGACCACCCTTTCCTCCCTACACTCTACGCCCACCTCCACGTTTCTCACTACGCCTGTCTCCTCATTGACTACTGCCCCGGCGGGGACCTCCACTCCCTCCTCTGCAGACAGCCCAACAACCGCCTCCCCCTTCAGGCCGTCAGATTCTTCGCCGCCGAGGTCTTGGTAGCCTTGGAGTATTTGCACGCTCTCGGCGTTGTTTACCGGGATCTGAAACCGGAGAACGTTTTGATCCGTGAAGACGGCCACATCATGCTGTCTGACTTTGACTTGTGCTTCATGGCCGACGTGGCCCCCACGTTGCAGGAGATCCGAGCCCACCGCACCACCAGGAGCCGCAGCTTCAACTGCTTGGGCTCGGCTCCTACAAAACTCGACCTGGGGGAATTGGCGGCCGAGTTCGTTGCCGAACCTACGACGGCGTTTTCGAGGTCCTGCGTTGGCACCCACGAGTACCTGGCGCCGGAGTTGGTCTCCGGAAGCGGTCACGGCAGCGCCGTTGACTGGTGGGCTTTCGGGGTTTTCATATACGAGCTGTTGTACGGGACGACGCCGTTCAGGGGCGGAAGCAAAGAGAGCACCCTCCGCAACATAGCGTCGAGCAGGCAGGTCAGATTCCACGTGGCGGAGAGAGAGAAGGAGGAGGAAGGGACGGCGGAGGCGAGGGAGTTGATAGAGAAATTGCTGGTGAAGGACCCAAGGAGGAGGCTGGGCTACGCCAGGGGCGCCACCGACATCAAAAGTCACCCATTTTTTGATGGGATTAAGTGGTCGCTGATCCGGAACTACAGGCCACCGGAGGTGCGTGGGCTGGCGAGGAGGGGAAAGACCCACGTGAGCCACGTCAGCGTTGGGGCGACCCACAAGAGAAGGCAGCGGTGGTGGTGGAAGAGAGTCGGTTTATTTTTGTTGAAAAAGAGGAAGGCCACCAGATGTAACTCAAATCACAACAGCAATTACTACCATTACGTCAATGAATTACCGTAATAATAATAGCCGTATATAGTAAGTAGGGTTAGGGAGTGCTGCTAAACTTGATTTCTTTTTCTTGTAATACAAGTCTGATATGAGAGAAAATTGAAAGGATCATAGATAGTAAAAAAGGCAACAGAAAGTGACATTTTCGGTAGAGTATCTTTTATTAGGAAATGCCAAGTGTTCTTTTAGTGTTCTCAAAACTGTGATGTGGCTTTTAAAATCATCATTAAATTTAAGATTATCATTAATCACTTTTAATCTATTTGTGATCGATTTTAAAAGTCACATCACAGTTGGAAGGACACTAATAGAATACTAGAATAACACTTAGCATTGCCCTTTTTTTATTTTCAGTTTTGACTTGCGGAGTGTTTGTAATAGTAAAACATATTTTAAGGGATGAAGATGTTTGAGCTTAATTCCCGCTTTCTTTTAGATATGTTTATGTTTTGGTGATGTGTTTGGGGGGATATTTGTTGGGATAAAAATCAATTTGTTGAAATGGCCGTTCTCTCTCTAGAGCTCTCACCCTCTCCCCTCGAGAACTCTCTAGGTCTTAGCCTCCCCAACTCTCTTCATCAATTTCTCTCAGTTCATCTCTCACTTCCTCTTCATACCATCTTCAATGTACAACTTCCTATGTACATCTGCAAGACTTTTTATCTTTCTTCTTTTTTCTTCTTCCCTCACCATTCTTTTCCTCTATTTCCCTTAACATCCTTTTATGTTGTCCCAGTTATTCAGTATATCTATGTCGTCCACGGACGATACGATATTCAAGCTCTCGTTGAAGGGACAGAAGCTCTGGGGTGGGACAACCCGGTTCAATTGGAAACCCATGAGGGCAATCCAGCTTCTAGAGAGAGTTTCGCTTTTATGGGTAAGCTTCTAGCTCTAAAACCCCTTAATACTCATCATGTTAGACAAACTCTCATATCTGTTTGGAGCTTTGCTGCACTGTTTACTATAGAAATTTTAGCTTCAAATAAGTTTTTATTTACTGTTCAACATGAGGATCTCTTTACTCGTATTATGAACCAAGGCCCATGGAATGTTCGAAATTCTCTTTTAATTCTCCATCCATGGTCTCCTTCTCTTGCCATTGATGAAGTGGAACTACACTTTTGCCCTTTTTGGGTCCAAGTGCATCATCTTCCCCACCAACATATGACCATAAAAAATGCCATTCGGATCGGTAAAGGTATTGGGAAGTTTCTGGAGCTTGATAATGTCTTCTCTAGAAGTCTAATTTGCCATCAATATATCCGGTTTAAAATAGAGGTTGACACTTCAAAACCTTTGGCTATGGGATTCTATATCATCCGTCCGGGAATGGCTCCTCATTGGAAGCTTCTAGCTCTAAAACCCCTTAATACTCATCATGTTAGACAAACTCTCAAATCTGTTTGGAGCTTTGCTGCACTGTTTACTATAGAAATTTTAGCTTCAAACAAGTTTTTATTTACTGTTCAACATGAGGATCTCTTTACTCGTATTATGAACCAAGGCCCATGGAATGTTCGAAATTCTCTTTTAATTCTCCATCCATGGTCTCCTTCTCTTGCCATTGATGAAATGGAACTACACTTTTGCCCTTTTTGGGTCCAAGTGCATCATCTTCCCCACCAACATATGACCATCAAAAATGCCATTCGGATTGGTAAAGGTATTGGGAAGTTTCTGGAGCTTGATAATGTCTTCTCTGGAAGTTTAATTTGCCGTCAATATATCCGGTTTAAAATAGAGGTCGACACTTCAAAACCTTTGGCTCTGGGATTCTATATCACCCGTCCGGGAATGGCTCCTCATTGGATTGCCTTCAAGTATGAGCGATTGGCTGACTACTATGTCGCTTGTGGGCTTATTGGGCACAAGAAGGGTTCTTGTCCCGCACCACAGATATTGGATCCACCGGAGATGTACAATATTTCTCTCAAGCCAACTACCTCAAGTGGTCCTCGAACGGTTGCAACGGTCCCTATTTGAAGATTCTGATTCTGGCCTCTCTTCTGTGGCTTCAGTAGGTACTTCTCAGTGCAGTATTGGACCTTCTCCATACTTCATCTTTTTCCAGCAAATCTCTTGCTTAGATGGTTCCTCACGTGCGCACTAGACATCCACAGCTTTCCTCACATGAAGACTTTTCTCATGCTTTGATTACTCCCCATGTTGACACGTCTCCTATGGCCTTAGACTTTCCTAATATCCCTACGGTGCTAGCTCATCAAGGGAACAATCTAGCTTCGATACTTGGTCCCTGTGATGCCACGTCTCCACACAAATGGAAGAAATCAACTCAACTTCAAGCAATCTGCCAGCTACGCGACAAAAACAAGGTACCATAAATCTTTTCTCAATCTGAAGATTATTCTCCTCATTCCTCACCAATGAATGACCCATTGTGCTTTCCCATGCTTTCCGCCTACTCTCACCAAAATATCCCCCACCTAGTTCCAACTCGTTAGGATCCAACCAGCACAATTATATCTCCAGTCTTCAGGATAAATCAAAATAATGCTAGTTTCTCCAACCAATTCCTTTCCTCATGGGCCTTTAATAACAATAATCCTAATCTTTTTGGGTCTCCACCTCCCTTCCACATAAGCCCATACCCCTCCCCTTCACACTCAAATTTACTGCAGCCTGTCAAGGATCACAAAGTCCCTCCCCCTTCTAGCCTTTTCCAGTCACAAACCAGCCCATGTCCATCCTCTCTTCGTTCTAATACACAACCGTAACCCATTTCACCCACAAATTTCAACCCGAATAAATAGCCCATTTCCACCCCACGTAAGACCTAATTCCACAGCCATTGTCCTTCTCGGTTTATGATGTATGCCCATGATTGGAAAACTCATGCAACTGCACTGAAATCTCAACCTTCACCTCTTCACTTGGCCTTTCACAAATCTCCCCCACTAGTTCGGCCAACACTCCATCCACGGCCCCCATATCACCTACTAATGTCACCACATCAGAAACTCCATACCCCACTGACTCTCCTCTAGAAAAGCCGCCCTTCACCTATCAACCAATAACTGATCCAATGGAATCTTCTCCATGCCTGGTCAATCACTCTAGGGGAAAAGGCAAAATGAAATGGAATGATGATGATGATGAAATTCCTCTTGCTAAGCTAAAGAAATCTAGACATGTGGACCTTACCTCTTTGGACTCTTTCTCTTCGTTGGAAATTGCTGCTTATTCTCTAACTCAATTATAGCATGCTGCTCCCTCTTTTGGTCCTGTTCAAGAATTTATGGGGCAGTCTCTTCAAGTTTTCCAAGGCCGTCTCTCAGGGTTTTTGCCATAGCCAAAGGTCTTTGCTCCAGAACTAGTTGCAGCTCTTGATTAGGTGGTACATCCCTCTGCAGTTTCTACTGGTGATAGCTCTTTTTCTGCAGCTTCTGTGGCTACTCTTTCAGGGACTCCAAGACGCTTCTCAAGGTCTAACAGAGGGCGTCGTCGTGGCCTTCAGCATGTGGAGCTCTCTCAGCCGGCCTCACTATCGACTTTTGTTTCTCAGGGGAAACCAGAAAATCAGGAGGAGTGCCTGGTAAGGCCTCATCCCATACATGAAGTTCCTTGCTTGGAATTGTAGAGGGTTATCTCGTGCCTCTACAATTCGTAGCTTAAGGGGTAAGATTCGAACTCATTCTCCTGATGCCTTTTTTTTGTCTGAAACTAAACTGCATCCTTCACATGCCTCTGTAATTTTAAATAGTTTGGGTTACTTTAAAATGTTGCATGCTCCCCCCTCTGGTTCTAAAGGAGGGCTTTTGTTAGCATGGCGACATGGTGTGGACATTGAATGTATATCAACTTCTGTTAATTTAATAAATGTTTGGTGCTACACTGATCCTCCTAACACTCCGTGGTTACTTTCTTGCATTTATGGTCCTCCTGAGAAACAATATAAATTTGTCTTTTGGGATTCACTTTTGGATGAAGGTTTGGGTTATCATGGGCTTGGATGTGCATTGGTGATTTTAATATGATCATGTCGCAATCAGAAAAATTTGGTGGCAGACCCTATGCTTGTTCTTATAATGATGCTTTTTATGGCTTTCTGGATTCTTTTGGTATGATTGATTTAGGGTTCTCTAGTAATCCCTTTACTTGGTCTAATAAATGCCGGGATGATCATTTAATTAAGGTATGCCTTGATCGAGGAATAGCAAACCCTCATTGGGTTCACCTCTTTCCCCATTTCTTTGTTAGGCATCTCCCTGCTCATTCCTCTGATCATAATCCCATCATTCTTGATACTGCTGCTTCTGATCTATCTTTACCTCCGCCTTTTCGATTTGAAGAATTTTGGACCTATGATCCTTCGTGTGGTTCAGTTATTTCTTCTGCTTGGAATAATACTCTCACTAGTTCTCCCTCTATCAAATTATCCAAAAATCTCAAAAACACCAAACAGGCTTTGAGATATTGGAATACAAATCATTCGGGAATATTCAGAAGTGTATTGCCAACTCTCTTCGTCAACTTGATCTTATTCAACAAGCTCTTCCGTCTGTTCTCTCTTTGGATCAATAAGTTGTGCTTCAGAAATCTCTGGATGATCTTTATCTTCAAGAAAAATCTCTTTGGAGAAACAAATCCAGGGAAACATGGCTCACTTGTAAAGATCTTAATACAAGATTCTTCCATACATCAACGATCATTAAAAAGAGGAGAAATGCCATTGACTTCTTAAAACTCCCTTCGGGCTCTTGGTCCACTGAGAGAAGAAATTGGAAGCTGCTTTACAGCACACTTTAAGAATGTTTTCACTTCCTTTGATCCTACTATTGATGCAGATCTCATCTCTCTCTTTGACAATTGCATCACTTCGGAGGAAAATGACTCTATATGTACTATCCCCCCGGAACAAGAAATTTTCTTTGCTCTTTTTGATATGGGGTCCACCAAAGCTCCAGGTCCGGATGGGTTCACAGCCATTTTTTATAAAAAAATATTGGAGCATTGTCAAAGATGCAATTCTTTCTAGTATTTGGGATTTCTTTGGGAACCATCATCTTCAACAAGAGCAAAATCATATGTTCATTGCTCTTATCCCTAAATAGCTAAGGGCTTTGTCTGTGCATCATTTCCGTCCTATTAGCCTTTGCAACATCATTTATAAGATTATCTCAAAAAATTTGGCTAACAGGTTCAAAGGACTGCTTCATCGTTTTATCTCTCCTCAATAATATGCTTTTGTTCCTTCCATAACAATTCAGGATAATACCATTATGGCTCATGAGCTCCTTCATACTGTCAATTCTAAGCAGGGTAGAGGAGGTCTTATGGTGTAAAAATTGACATGGAAAAAGCTTTTGATAGAATGGAATGGAATTTTATTCTCGCTATTTTATCCAAGCTTGGATTTCATTCAACTTGGATTAATTGGATTTGGATCTGCATTTCTTTTCCATCCTTTTCTATCCTTATTAATGGCAACATTATGGTCATTTCAATTTGGAAAGAGGCCTAAGACAAGGGGACCCTTTTTCTCCTTTCCACTTTATTTTGGGCCTTGAGGTTATTTCTCGGCTTTTGTTTCGACAGGAATCCCAAGGTCTTCTGAGTGGCATTAAAATTGCGCGGAATTGCTCTCCTATATCACATCTCCTTTTTGCTAATGATCTCATTCTCTTTGCAAAGGCTACGTCTGTTGAGGCAAACACTCTCAAATTAGTTCTAGACCAATATTGTGGTTGGTCAAGGCAATCTATTAATATTTCCAAATTCTCTATTCACTTCAGCAAAAATATGGCTTCTTCAGTCATTCAGAGTATTAGTGACATTTTCCCCTTCAAAAGGGCTTCGAACTCCTCAAAATATCTTGGTTTACCTCTCTCTTTCAGTAAGTCCAAATCTGCTGCTTTTAAAGATATTTTAGAAAAAGTCTCTAGTAAAATTGAGGGTTGGCATGCAAAAACTTTGTCACAAGCAAGTCGCACTGTGCTCATCAGATCAGTGGCTTCTACAATCCCCTCATATGCTATGAGCTCCTTTCTTCTGCATATCTCTATATCCTCCTATCTGGATAGAATTTCAAAAATTTCTAGTGTAGTTTCATTACTAACAGATCAAGGAATTTATCGTTAAAGTCATAGAGCTCCATTTGTTCTCCAAAGGCTAAGGGAGGCCTCGGCTTTAGAAAGATGCATGATTTCAATTTAGCTTTTATTGCTAAGCTTGGTTGGAAGTTGCTATCAAATATAGATTGTTTGTGGTTTAATCAACTTTAGAAAAAATACATCAAATATGGGGACTTCCTCTCTTCTCCATTCCCTTCTACAACTTCCTGGCTTCGGAAAGGTATTCAGAAAATTAAACCAATCATCTTTGCTAGAGCTTGTCTTAGGGTTTCTCGGTCTTCAACCTCTTCGATCTGGACTTCAAATTGGGTACCCACCATTCCCACTTTCAAGCCTGGACCCAAAAATCCGCTCAACCAAAATCTTCCCTCTCTCCAGATTTTGGATCTAATGGACCCCTTTCATTATAACTGGAAGGCCTCCACAACTCATGCTCTTTTTGATTCCACATTAGCTCATGAAATTCTTAAGATCCGTATCTCTACTGACACTGGAACCAAGTTTATTAGGACTCCTTCTTCTTCGGGACACTTCACCATTTTCTCAGCCTATAGTCTCATTACTGCTTCTGCTTCCAATAACTCCTCCAGTTCTGTTTCCTCCCTTTGCTGGAAGTCCATTTGGAAATTAAATCTGAATGACAGGCTGAGATTATTTTTGTGGAAAATAGCTTGGAATATTCTTCCGACCAAGGAACGTCTTGGTCAACTGTTTCCCATCTCTGACTATTGTCCTTTTTGTAAAGTGACCGTTGACTCTATGACCCATCTGTTCTTTGAGTGTTTTTTTGCTTGAGTTGTCTGGCGCCACTCCTTTTGGCCACTGGATTCAACAGCCTTCCATTTTTCTTCTATGAAGGATTGGATCGCTTTTATCCTTTCACCAAGTCCCTTTCTTGGCATTCCGTTAGCGGATCAACATAAATTCCAAATTTTTGCATCTGTAGCTTTTGACATCCTCTGGTTATATAGGAACAAGGTTCTTCATAATGAAGTCTCTCTTGATGCTCATTTTGTGTCGGCTCACATCAATAAAATTTCACTTGAGCATTTCTTAGCTTGGCATTCCTCGACTCAAGCAACGGTGGAGAAATGGTCTCCCCCCCCCCCACTCAACTGGGTAAAGATCAATTTTGACACTGCCATTAGGGGCTCTTTTTCCGCTCAGGCTATGGTATACCATGACTCGCAGGGATGGGTTCTTCACTTGTCCTCCCAAATTAGCCCACCATACTCCCCTGTGACGCCCCGCCTAATAGGAATATCAATTAACTAGTAATTGATCCCACGACGCGCCATCCCAGCCATGTCCCTCCGAGAAAACACCTTTCTTGTCGCAACGAGAAAATTACAGCGGAAGACTTTACCAAGACTATGGGATAAGAGACAGTAAGTGAAACATCACACAATAAGACCAGAGATAAAGTACTACATCCGCATAATACTAAATAGTCGCCAATGTACTAGTCATCAGACCATCAGTAAGGAAATAAGTACAACCCAAAATAAACCACGACAACATTGTACACAAAAGATCAACTGATCAAAGCCTAGATTTAAGCTTAAGTAAAGTTAAGGGGATCAGAATCTCTATCATGTCTGCATGGGCAAATCCTCTATCTTCCCACATTGCCCTAAGCCAAACAGGATCTATATCCTCAAATATTACCTTTATCAGGTCCTGAGCAATCACCCAAGTAGTCTCTGACGGCATCCTATTCTAAAACGGCTAAACCGTATAATAATCATAATGGAAGATGAAACATAAAGGAAAATGATAAGTCTAAGACTTAGTGATTTTTAACGCAGATAATACTTATGCCAGTTTAGTAATGAACTCAGGAGTTTATTAAGCAAAGCAATTCCATTATGACAGTTTATCATGCGTCATACACATAGTAGTGATATATGCATATGATGTAAATAATAGTCATAGTTCAACAATATGGTCTACCCGAGATATTACCCCTTCTCAGAAAGGTTGATGCTGTCCTGAAGGACCTATAATATAATGTCAGTACCCCAGCCATTGTACAACATACTGGTAACATTAGTGGCACGATCGAGTCCGATCCTGAGTGGCCCACATCAACTAATGATGTCCATCTTGTAGTGACAGTACCATTGGGAATGGTTGCATTAAGGTGACGAAACCAATGGATCCACAGCCCGTATGACACACACATTTGACCATAAAAGCTAACATGTATAGTAAGCCCATGGCCATTACTACCGCATGTACTGGTGTACCATGTCATACGAAGCAAATTATCTTGTCTGTATTTTACATTCATGTCTTTTTACAAGTCTCACTTGGTTAATAGGTTCAGCACAACGTTTTTTCTCAAAATGACAGAGTTCATGTGCAATACATACAAACTGTGAGAGTTGTAAAATATGCATGTTTTCTCGATACAAGAATAGATGTGAAGTGCATGAAAAAATTAGTAATGAGCATTATGTGAGCTAAAACTCACCTAGATTGATACGCGTCTCTGAAAACTCCAAAAGGTCCGAGTTCTCCAAATTTGTGGAAAACCTTCTATTAGTCCTAATTCCATTAAAACAACTCTAAATTAAAGAAAACAGGAGCTATGGGACGTTTTGGGAAAATAGGGTTTTCCTACCACACAGTGACCATACGTCCGGGTTCGAGAGCGTACGTCTGCGGTGTAACGACAAGCCGTACGTCCAGTCGCAATGGCGTACGTCCGCTGTATGGGTTCTCGGGGAGAACCTCATTTTCTCTCCATTGTCCGCCTATTCTTCGACTGCTAAGGCTACTAGGAACAACCTAAAGCTCTCTAGTCTAGTTTGCAACCTCCATGCAACGTAACAATGCTAAGCTAACCAAAACACTAACCCAAACGGGTCTTAAAGCACAACTAAGTTAATAACTATGTCTAAACATCAAATAGGTAGCATAACAACATAATTAAAAGCTAAGGATTGAACGTTACCTCCTTGAAACAAAACCACAAGAGTTTCGTCTCATGAATGTTTCGAAACTTGTAAACGTCGCATTCACATGCTTACAACACCCTCAAAACACTTTAGAAACACTCTGAAAACACTCTGGCAGCCTGGGGGCGTTCTAAAATTATGAGAAATACGAAAGGGGTAGGGCTTTATTTATAGGCCCAGAAAGCAGCGGACGTCCAGCCAAAGGGTGTAAGTCCAATGGTTCTTGCCCAACGGTCCAAAGGCTGCTTCGTACGTCTATGTATTAACCAGAGAGTATTTCAAAAGTAGCATACGTCTGGTGGTCCCACGTACATCCACCTGTACGATTTACAGAGCGTACGTCTGGTGGTCCCCCATTATACGTCTGCACTACAGACAACAACGTACATCTGCTAGACCTAGCGTATGTCTACCCAAAAGTCCAAATTACCCTTTTGGTGTCCTTAGTGACCCAAAGCCCAAATTAACTCCCCCAACTAAGCTACTTATGCATAGTTAATAATTTGGGTCACTACATTCTACCCTCCTTATAAGAATTTTGTCATCAAAATTTTGAGACAAATACCAAAAGAACAGCACTCAATGAGGAGTAGAACGTTACCTATTGTCCGTAGAGTCCTCTTCATCATGCTCGGTGGGTTCCTGGACTATCTCGTCCCATCCATTAATTGGTACATCATCCTCTTCAAATAGTTGCAGAAAATCGCTTCGTAAGTCGTCGAGCGCATCGTATTCAATGTTACCCACACTATACCAATCCTCTTCAATCTCTACTCCCAAGTCTATCCATTCATAAAAGGAGTAGTTCGACACACAGTCCAAATCGATTGGTATAGGTGCCATAATCACAATCATTCAAACAAATGCGAGTAGCGACTCCGCATATCGTGTTCTGCTTCCCACGATGCTTCCTCAACTCTAAGATTGCGCCACAACACCTTGACGATAGGAATAGTCTTAGTACGTAGCACCTGCTCCTTTTCATCCACAATTTTCACCGGCTCCTCCACGTAGGTTAATATCTCCTGGATTTCCAACGGTTCATATTCCAAGATTACATCGGGGTTAGCGATGTACTTCTTTAGCATAGATACGTGGAAAATGTCATGCATTTCGACCAAATCTAGGGGTAAGGCAATCCTATAAGCCAACTTCCCCACTCTCTGAGTAATTTCGAACAGTCCAACAAACTTAGGGCTAAGCTTCCCATTCTTCCCAAATCGCATTACTTCCCTCATAGGTGATACCTTCAGGAATACATGATCCCTTACTTCAAATTCCAAAGGCCTCATTCGGTTATCAGCATAACTCTTCTGTTGACTCTGAGCTGCACTCATGCATTCCTTGATGACACGCACCTTGTCACAAGTGTCTTGAATCAGCTCTGGTCCCAACGTCTGTCTCTCACTGATGTTATCCCAATACAAGGGTGACTAACACCTTCGTCCATAAAGTGCTTCATATGGCGGCATTCCAATAGTTGCCTGATAACTATTATTGTAGGCAAACTCAACCAAAGGCAAGTACTGAACCCAACTTCATTTGAATTCCAACACACATGCCCGCAACATATCCTCTAGGATCGGTTCGTTAAAGCTCGGCCGCATCATCTGGGATGGAAAGCGATCGAACTTCAATTTCGTCCCCATTTCCCTCTGAAGACTTTGCCAGAACCTTGAAGTAAAACGAAAGTCTCTATCTAAAATGATTGCCGATGGTACTCCATGTAAACGAACTACATTCTGGACATATAGTCTGGCCAACTTATCTATCGGATCCTTAAACTTTATGAAAATAAAGTGAGCACTCTTCATTAAACGATCAACAACAACCCAAATGGAATCTTCCCTAGTGGGTGTCTTTGGCAAACCCAAAATGAAATCCATTGCGATCTCGTCCAACTTCTACTTCAGTATAAGCAACTGCTTAAGCGTTCCTGTCGGCCTCTGATGCTCCGCCTTCACCTGTTTATAGATCAAACATTGCTCCACAAAATTCGCAATGTCCTTCTTCATATTATTCCACCAATATGGCCCCTTCACATCGCGGTACATCTTGGTGCCTCCAAGATGCACTGTGTACGGAGAATGATGAGCCTTACTCATTATCTCCTTTCTCAATCCTCTGATTCCCGGCACACACATTTGTGTGAAATGGGTGAGCAACCCGTCCTCCTTAAGACAAAACTCGTTTGCCTTACCTTTCGCAAGCAATTGCCTAATCTTGGCACACTCAAGATCTTCACGTTGAGCTGCCTTAATTTTTGCAAGCAATTCTGACTGAACCATCAAGTTAGCTAGGTGTACAGGTATACCTTCGCCTACTACTTCCAATCCCATCCCAGTGAGTTCCTTAATCAACCGGGGTTGAGAAATCCCAAGAGTAGCAAGCTCCACCGTTGATTTCCTGCTCAACGTGTCTGCTACTACATCAGCCTTGCCAGAATGATAATTGATCTCACAATCATAATCCTTGATCAACTCTAACCACCCCCTCTGCCTCATGTTCAATTCCTTCTGAGTGAAGAAATACTTCATTCTTATGGTCCGTGTAGATCTCGCACTACTCGCCATACAAGTAGTGCCTACAAATCTTAAGAGCAAATACAACCGTTGCCAGCTCTAAGTCGTGTGTAGGATAGTTCTGCTTGTATGGTTTTAACTGGCATGAAGCATAGGCAATAACATTGCCGTTTTGCATTAGCACACAACCCAAACCTTTCTTAGAAGCGTCGCTATACACTACGAAATTACCAGATTCCGTAGGTAATGCTAACATTGGATTAGTCACCAATCGCCTCTTCAGCTCTTGGAAACATTGCTCACACTCATCCGTCCAAACAAACGAGTATTCTTCCTAGTCAAAGTAGTGAGTGGTATCGACAGCTTCGAAAAACCTTCGATGAAGCGTCGATAATAACCAGCGAGTCCTAAGAAACTCTGAATCTCAAACACACTAGTTGGTCTTGTCCATTCGACCACGGCCTTCACCTTTTTTGGGTCAACTGCTACTCTTTCACCAAAAATCACATGTCCGAGCAAAGACACGCTATCCAGCCAAAACTCACACTTCTCGAGTTTAGCATAGAGCTTCTCCCTCCTAAGCCTCTCCAATGCCTTCCGTAGATGCTCCTCGTGCTCCTCTGATATCTTTGAGTAGATCAATATATCGTCAATAAAGACAACGATGAACTGATCTAAGTAGTCATGAAAGACTCTGTTCATCGTATTCATAAAGACTCCTGGCACATTAGTTAGTCTAAAAGACATAACTAAGAACTCGTAGTGTCCATAACGAGTCCTAAAGTCTATTTTAGGAATGTCTTCTTCCTTCACCCTCACTTAGTGATAGCTTGAGGCAAATCGACCTTAGAAAACACCCACGCTCCTTACAGCTGATCCAATAGGTCGTCAATCCTTGGCAAAGGATATCAATTCTTGATTGTCACCTTATTCAACTCTCGATAGTCAATGCACATCCTCATCGACCCATCCTTCTTCTTAATAAACAACACCAGTGCTCCCCACGATGATATACTAGGGCGAATGAAACCCTTGTCCAAAAGCTTCTGGAGTTGTTCCTTTAACTCCTTAAACTCCGACGATGCCATCCTATATGGTGCCTTCGAGATAGGATTAGTGCCTGGCACACTCAATCCCAAACTCTACCTCCCTCTGTGGTGGTAATCCAGAGTAATTTGATGAAAAGACATCTGGATACTCGCACACCACAGGAATATCTTCCAGATTCTTCTTTGCTTGCTTCGTTGGAGCAACAATGAATGCCAAAAACACCTGATCACCTCCTATGATAAGCTTCCTAGCTTGCATAGCCAAAATCGTTGGAGGTAAGGACCTTGCTCGTGATCCAACATATGTCACTTTTCCTTCTCCCCATGGCGTAAGCGTTACTTGCTTCAAAGCGCAGTCGATAACCGCCGAATACTTCATCAACCAATCCATTTCGAGAATAATGTTGTAACTAAACATAGGGAGAACAACTAAGTTTGCGAAAAGTACTCTTCCACAAATGCTAACAGGGCATTCGCAAACTACACGCTTACAGACCACAGCACCTGTTACAACTAGACCAGGTTCCAAAGTTCTCATTACAAGTCTAGACAATCTTACGAACACTATAGATACGAAAGAGTTGGTAGCCCTCGAATCAAACAAAACTGAAGCTTCAAATCCAAGTATAGGGGCAGTACCTGTCACTACTTTCGATCCTCTTCGGCTCTCTTGGAACAAGCGCGTAAACTCAGGCTAGCGCCAAAGGCTTTTGAGTAGTTCCTTTGCTCATGCAGTCCTTGTTGAAGTGACCAAACTGGCCGTAGCGATAGCAAGTTCCCGTTGCCATCTTGCAGGGTCCCTAGTGTACACGGTTACACTTTTGCATCGCCCGATTCCTCTGTGATTTAAACCGAGGGTTACAGAGGTCCTTGTGACCTCGAGGGTGGAAAACTCCCCACCGCCATTCTCTTAGCTAGCCCGACTCCTCCGATCGAAGTACCAGTTCCTTGAGTCCTCTTCTAATCCACGTGCTCAGCCGTATTCTCCTTCAAACTTTCCTCATAGATCGATGCCCTATCAACCAATTGGGAGAAATCTCGAATATCGAAACAGCTCATCATGATCCAAATATGAGAGTTCAGACCTTATTCAAACTTCTTCGCTTTCTTTTCCTCAGTCGGGATGAGGTACAATCCAAAACGCGATAACTGTAAAAACTTAGCAGCGTACTCAATCACCGACATCCCTCATTGGACCAAATCCAAAAACTCATGTGTCTTTGCCTCCTGCATGACTCTAGGAAAGAAGTGCCAATTGAACTCGTGTTTGAAGACTTCCCAAGAAATGGCAGTCTCCGTACCCAAGTCAGCGACAAGCACTACTTTCTTGTCCTACCACCAGCGCTTAGCTTCTTCAGTCTACTTATAAGCAGCATAAGCCACCTTCTACTCATTCGTACATCCAAGGGTAGCTAACAACTCCTCTACGTCGTTCAGCCAATTCTCAGCATGGATGTGGTCATCTCTCCCATCAAAACTCTTCGAGTGATGACTACAAAATCCTTAAGAGAACACCCAGTCCCTTCAGCTGGCTGTCTCGCAACCCTATCGCAATCCAAAGCCAAAACCAACTGGCCAATCGCGTCCATCACTTGGCTTCCTGGGAGTGTCGCCTCATCAATGGGAATGTCCACAGACTCAGGGTGAACACTTCCTTCTCCGATCTCTAACGCGTTGGGTCCGGTTGCGAGGTTTCTTTAAAGCGGCATTCTCTACAGCGAAGAGCAGAGTTAGAACCGACTCTACTAGAACCAAGCGCCCTAAATCTAGAGGCTAAGTCCTAATCGCTTATCTATCCTAATCTCTAGTGTGATCATGACCTAAGTTATATTTTCCCCATATCCTACAGTCCTCTCAGAGCAAAAGAGCTCTGATACCAATTGTGATGCCCTGTCCAATGGGAATATCAATTAACTATTAGTTGATCCTACGGTGCGCCATCCCAGCCATGTCCCTTCGAAACACAACCTCCAGAAAAACACATTTCTCGTCGCAACGAGAAAACTGCAACGGAAGACGTTACCAAGACTATGGGATAAGAGACAGTAAGTTAAACATCACATAGCAACACCAGAGATAAAGTACTACATCCACATAATATTAAATAGTCGCCAATGTACTGGTCATCAGACCATTAGTAAGGAAATAAGCACAACCCAAAATAAACCACGACAACATTGTTCACAAAAGATCAACCGATCAAAGCCTAGATTTAAGCTTAAGTAAAGTTAAGGAGATCAGAATCTCTATCATGTCTACACGGGCAGATCCTCCATCTTCCCATATCGCCCTAAGCCAAACGGGATCTATATCCTCAAAGATTACCCGTATCAAGTCCTGAGCAATCACCTAAGTAGTCTCCGACGGCATCTTCTTCTAAAGTGACTAAACTGTATAATAATCGTAATGGAAGATGAAACATAAAGAAAAATGGTAAGTCTAAGACTTAGTGGTTTTTAACGCAGATAATCATGTCAGTTTAGTAATGAACTCAGGAGTTTATTAAGCAAAGTAGTTCCATCATGACAGTTTATTATGCGTGATATACATAGTAATGATATATGCATATGATGTAAACAATAGTCATAGTTCAACAATATAGTCTACCCGAGATATTACCCATTCTCAACAGAGTTGATGCTGTTCCAAGGACCTATAATACAATGCTAGTACCTCAGCCATTGTACAACATATCGTACGTAACATTAGTGGCACGATCGGGTTCGACCCCGAGTAGCCCACATCAACTAATGACGTCCGTCCTGTAATGACCGTACCATTGGGAATGATTACATCAAGGTCACGAAACCAATGGATCCATAGCCCGTATGACACACACATTTGATCATAAAGCTAACATGTATAGTAAGCTCATAGCCATTACTATCGTACATACTGGTGTACCATGTCATACGATGCAAATTATTTTATTTGTATTTTACATGAATGTCTTTTTACAAGTCTCACTTGGTTAATAGGTTCAGCACAACGTTTTTTCTCAAAATGATAGAGTTCATGTGCAATATGTACAAACTGTGAGAGTTGTAAAATATACATATTTTCTCAATACATAGAATAGATGTGAAGTGCATGGAAAAATTAGCAATGAGCATTATGTGAGCTAAAACTCACCTGGATCGATACGCATCTCTGAAAGCTTCGGAAGGTCCAGGTTCTCTAAATTTGTGAAAAACCTTCTATTAGTCCTAATTCTACTAAAACAACTCTAAATCAAGAAAAACAGGAGCTATGGGACATTTTGGGAAAATAAGGTTTCCTCGCTACACAGTAACCGTACGTCCGGGCTCTAGAGCATACGTCTGCCGTGTAACGACAAGCCGTACATTCGGTTACGATGCCGTACGTCCACTGTTTTGGTTCTCGGGGAGAACCTCTTCACTGTCTGCCTATTCTCCAACTCCTAAGGTTACTAGGAACAACCTAAAGCTCTCTAGTCTAGTTTGCAACCTCCATGCAATGTAACAATGCTAAGCTAACCCAAACGGGTCTTAAAGCACAACTAAGTTAATAACTATGTCTAAACATCAAACATGCAGCATAATGATGCAATTAAAATATAAGGATCAAACATTACCTCATTGAAACAAAACCGCAAGAGTTCCGCCTCACAAACGTTCCGAAACTTGCAAACGTCGCACTCACACGCTCACAACACCCTCAAAACACTTCAGAAACACTCTGAAAACACTTTGGCAGCCTGGGGGCGTTCTAAAATTGTGAGAAATACGAAGGGAGTAGGGCTCTATTTATAGGCCCCAAAAGCAGCGAACGTCCGACCAAAGGGCATACGTCCAGTGGTTCTTGCCCGACGGTGCAAAGGCTGCTTTGTACGTCTAGGTATTAACCAGAGGGTATTTCAAAAGTAGCGTACGTCCGGTGGTCTCTCGTATGTCCACCTGTATGGTTTACATAGTGTACTTTCGGTGGTCCCCCATCGTATGTTTGCACTACAGACAACAGCATACGTCTGTCAGACCTAACGTACGTCCGCCTAAAAGTCCAAATTACCCTTTTGGCGTCCTTAGTGACCCAAAGCCCAAATTAACTCCCCCAACTAAGCTACTTATGCCTAGTTAATAATTTGGGTCACTACATCCCCAAATGTTGGTGAAGCTCATGCAGCTCTTCTAGCTTGTTCCATAGCTAGCTCCCTTTCCTTTGACAAATTTATCCTAGAAGGTGACTCTGAAGTGGTGGTTCATGCCCTACAAAATCCAAATTCTATTCGAGATTGGAGGATCTCTTCTATTAATTTAGATTGTTTAGATTCTATTCCTACTACTTCTGTTTGGGAAGTTAGGAAGATTAAAAGAAGTGCTAACTTCTGTGCTCACTCTATAGCACGTTGGGCCGCAGCCGGATCTCATTCTGGCAACATTCCCCTCTCTTCTATCCCCTCTCTTTTTTCTTCTACCTCTTGCGATAAAGATCCCCTTTCTGTTTGTCTCTTGTAGCTTGCTTTCTTGTTTGGTGTTCTTCCATTAAAAAAAAAATAAAAAATAAAAAAATTGTTGAAATGGGCCGAAGTGAACGAGATCAATCCGGCCCATTATTTGAATAACTCACATGGTAAATATTTTTGTTGTGAGTTTTTTATTTGAGTAGTAATAAGAAGTGATTAATATGATGTAATAAATGGGTCAACTTTTGTGAACAAAAAAAAAAAAGTTTTGAAAATATGTTTATTTTCTCTGGAGAAGTGGAAGTCTAGATGTATTAGTATTCATATATTTTTGGATTGGGACCTGGAACATGTGTATACCGTTACAGTTGAATGCATAGAGTGTTTTATTGGTTTCTTGCTTAGATATGCCTATATGCTTCTGTTTCATATGAGCTTTCAGAACATATGTACATGAATAAGGTTGTAGGGTGCTGCATGCTTTTGTTTTAGACTATGATATGTTAGTCTAACTCTTGGAGACATTATTTTTGTTGTAACTAGTAGTCACGAGTCCCTAAGAGGTAACTCGATCGGCTAAGACCACGTCTAATGAAGTGGAGGTTACTAGTTTGAATCATTCTTCTCCCTTTTGTGTGGATATGTAAAAAAAAAAAACAATTATGATGTATTTATGGATTGTGTCTATTAAGAAACTTTTGTATATCCATTAATTTGTTATGTAGCTGTCACAATGTAAAAGTTTAAAGAAATATAGCAAAGACAAATGTTGTCGCAATTAGGAACCATGTCGTCACGTCCCCAAGAAGTAGCTCAATCAGCTGGGACCATGCCTAATGAAGTGGAGGTCACTAGTTTGAATCTCCCTCCCCCCTCTTGTGCGAACCTGTCAAAAAAAAAAAAGAAAGGAACCATGTCGTCACTAATTGCTTCTCATGACATCCCGTGCTCGAAAATAAATTTCCACTTCGATATTAGTGACAACCTTTATGTCATTGCGAATGATAAGCACTTACTAGTGACGGCTACCAAAATTCATCGGATGCAGCTGCCATACGGTCATGGCAAAAAGGTGGGGTTTTTGCCCTCCATTCATTAGTTAACACCTCAAAAATTTAGGAAAAATGCACAAATTTGAAATGAAATCAAAACACACAATCAACAAATCAACCAAATAAATAACCCACCGCCCACCTTTGGCAAACGGACACCGCCACCCTC
Source organism: Carpinus viminea (assembly GCA_013348765.1). Classification (NCBI taxonomy): domain Eukaryota; kingdom Viridiplantae; phylum Streptophyta; class Magnoliopsida; order Fagales; family Betulaceae; genus Carpinus; species Carpinus viminea. The sequence continues at coordinate 31,926,450 of CP054672.1, read as the reverse complement.
CAGCGACTTTTACGGCGAACCAAAAAAAAAAAAAAAAAAGATCCGGCCACTGGGGGTTGTCTGCGATCCACCCCAACAGCCAGGAGGAGAGATCCGGCCACCCTCAGTGGCCATATTTGTCTCTTCGGTGAACCAAAAAAAAAGAGATAGATCCAGTCACTGGTGGTGGCCGTGATCGACCCCTAGCAGCCTGAGGGTGGCCACAATCCACCCCAACGGCCAAGGAGAGAGAGATCTAGCCACCCCCAGTGGCCATTTTTGTCTCTCCAACCAAAAAAAAAAATCTGGCTAGCCTAAAAAATTGTTTCTAATGCCTCAAAAATCAATTCTAATGCCACAAAACTTGTTTCTAATGCATCAAAACTAAAACCTAGAGGAAAAGGTTAACCCTATTTGGAATTTTATCATCCTAAAACAAAAAAAAAAAATCAGACCCACCGGAAGGAGAAAAAAAAAAAAAAAACCAAACCCACGGCTAGCGAGACCCAGTCGTGGGTCTTGGTGGCCGTTCCGACAAGACCCAACGGAGACCTTAAATCACCGGAAGGAAAAAAAAAAAACAACAACAACAACAACAAACAAACAAACAAACAAAACCTTGGGTCTCACAAACCCACAGCCGGCGAGACCCAGCGGAGGGTCTCGGTGGCCCGCCTGGATGGTCTGCTCTACACTGTGGGTTTCTTCCTTCTTCTTTTCTCTTCTTTCTCTTTTCTTTCTTGTTGCGTCGTGACTCTCTTTTCTTTCTTCTGCAGCGTGGGTCTCATGTGGCAGGATGTAGAATTTTTTTTTGCATTTTTTTCTCTTTATGTAAGATGTCAGCATGTGAGTGGTGGGCAAAAAACCCCACCTTTTTGTCACATCCGAATTGAAGTTATTCTCAAAGTCATCACTAATAAGCTTGTTGCTAATGGCCAAATTTCTTGTAGTGTCGAAGATCAAGAGAATATTTGTCAAGGCATCATATTACAAAATGAGACTCAGCAATAATAGTAAAGATTACAAGTGTTGTTTTGGATTCTAAAATCCTTTAGGGAATTATTGTATTTGAATAGACAATAATATAAAAGATTAAATACCTAATTACCTTCTAGGATTTTACTTTTTTATTTTTTTCTTCTTAAAGTTTGATTTTTATCACATAATGTTTTTGTGGTTTTGATAAATGATCAAATTAGTCATTCTATCCATCGATCGTTAGTTGATTTAACGAAATGACGCATGAATCAATTAAATCTTGGCGCATATCATGTAATTTATTTTTTATTTTTATTTAAAAAATTTCAAAAAAAAAATGGTGGGTGACCTTTGGCTCCATGGAAGCTTGGAGGAGAACCTGCCGGTGAAGCTGCTGGCATACCCACAGTGGTCGCCGATCTTTCTTTGAGCCCTTTGCTTTTCTGAGATATGCATGCGGAAGAAGTTGTCCATGAAATTGTGTGCTTTTGCTATAAATTCTGTATCAATCCCATGATTTACAACCACAAAAAAAAAAAAAAGCCGTGCTTCTTGCACGCCTCATTGACCAACCCAGAAGCATTTGAGGCAGCTTGTGGGTCGCCGGAGAGGAAACCGCCCAAGTCAATCGCGGGGACTCGAAGCTCCGGCAACTCGGCGCATGGCTTTTCATGGTCCGGCCATATGAATTGCGAAGGTATGTTGGATTCACTCTGAAGAACAGATGCATCAAAAACCAGAGCTTTCTCTTCATTTTTTTCATTCTTCGTTTTGTTTGCCAGCGAGGAAGGCGTAGGAGGAAGCATTGGCATATTTGAATGTTGTAGAGAGAGAGAGAAAGAGAGAGAGAAGGGGGTGGCCAAAACCACCCCTTAGCTCAATGGGGTGGCCTGGCCACCCCAATTTTATTTTTCTTTTTAAAAATATATTTTTTTAATTCTTTTTAAAAAAAAAAAATAAATTATATGTACGGGACAAGATTTAATTAGTCAACGTGTCATTTCCGTTAAGTCAACTAACGGTCAACGGACATAAGGATCAATTTGGTTCTTTATCAAAACCATAAGGACCTTATCAAACTCTAGAGAGGAAAAAATAAATAAGTGAAATCCTATAAGGTAATTAGATATTTAACTTTTATATATACGATTTTTTTTTACAAAATTAAAAATATAGCCACGGCCAATAGAAAAGAAAAAAACAAAAATAACCATATAATCTATCTCCTAACAGAGAAGAGACAGTGGTTGTACTGAAAAAAGCACTTAAAAAATAATTTTTGAACTCAGAAACCCAACATGTTAGTAAAGTGAATTCATTTGAAGCTCTAGAGTCATATAAAAACATTCAGTAAAAGCTAGAAATCCATGCACGTTATATAACAAAACAAAAGTGTCCATTAAATTCAGCTCTGCTGTTACCTTATTTAAATGAATAGTCTCCGTACATTTAAAGAGGTTGTCGATCAGAGTTGCTTGTGCAGCATATGTGGGGATAGTTTTCCAGAGATGGAAGGGGGAGAGAAATGAATGGAAGAGGATATTATTGAGTTCAGCTATAGTGGGACAGACACAGAGAATATGGGAGCAGCACAACGAAGATCAAAGAGGAAATCATAATTATTGGTCTGCATTGGCTCAAAACATACAAGTTCCCCTTGGAGGATGGAGGAGAAACTATGGCTCCAAGTAATCTGCAAAATTCAGAATATGCAGACCAAATTTTAGTTCTCCAAATAATTAATTATCAAAACTGACCAATATTTCAACAGAACACAAAGTACAAATCAATGACATGTAAAAAATGAGTTTTAAGCCACTTCTAATTAAGTGAGTAGCTGCCAACCTTCAAAATCAAGTCTTATGGTAGCTAGCAAACTATTGTGTGATTCAACTGAACCAGTGTATCATGAGAATGAACAAATTGAATTTCAAAAGAACTTTTGGTAGACATCCTAGATTGATATACTCCATTAAAATTGCACTTTGCACTTCCAATTTCAGCCTCAAAGAATTGAGCCTATGAATTTTCATGATCAATACATAATAGTATTACTAACTTCCACAACAAGAAGAAAGTACGCCTCTAAAATTTAATTTCTAACCTTTGGAAGAAGCATATTCATCATCTAATGGGGTTTCTGGTGTAGGAGATGATGGAGAATTGCCGACGGATTCCCTAGCATCAAGCATCATGGCAATGACCTCTCTCATTGTCGGCCTGTTAATTGGAGATGTACTGGTGCAGAACAATGCAATTTTGAGAACTAGAGACATCTCCTCGGTCGTCCACTGCGCACTCAGATCAAGCCGTTTGTCAAATAGTTCGATTGTTGGAACCTTGTCATGGATTGCTCTTCTCACCCAAGTGACTAGATCACCTCCTTGCTCCAGTGGTTGAACAGGTAACCTCCCAGTAATTAATTCCAGCAAAACAACCCCAAAACTGTAGATGTCAGATTTCTCGGTAACTTTCATGGTGTAAGCATATTCTGTTACAAAATTCAAGAAACTAAAAGGTTAGAAGCATCAAGTGGGTTAAATATATTTTCAATATTAGTTCCAATGCCATCTTTTAAACATCTCACAGTGAGTTTTTTTTTCTTCTCTAAAAAGCCCCACTTGAAACATTTATTATAATATTTTTTTGGGTAACTTCATTTAACCCACCTTAAATATTGTACTTTTTGCAAACACCCTTTCAAATTCCAATGTTTAAAGTCTCCCACTTTGGTGTATTGAATTTTTATTTCATTCCAATTATCCCCCTTTTGTTAGATATTGGGGTTAAATGAAACGGTGGAAATGATAAAAAGACCTTTATACTATTAAAATTTTGCACCCCTCCTTTAGGATTTAACAGAAAATCTTAATGGAGGGGGGTAATTGGAAGGAAATAAAGTTCAATACAATAAAGTGAGAGATTTTAAATATTGAAAGGGTGTTTGCAAAAGGTGCGCATTTCAAGGGAGCTAAGTGAAGTTATACCTTTTTTTTTTCTTTTCCAAGAACAGTATTATAACATACAACTAAAAATTGAAAACTAAGACAACTAAAAAGTCATATGTTTCCCATTAGAAATGTCAGTAAAAATCGTAAACTGTATGATGCAAGAGGGGAAGAGAGATTGACAGACGAATAGCACCAGAAATATTTGCACCTTTGGAAGATATCAACCTTCTTTGATGGCTGTGGGACAAATAGAAATTACTAGTGGATTTTGATTCACTTAATCAGATTTACAGAGGAATTACAGCCATACTTAGCTGCCAATGAGATATTATCTATATTACTAAATTTTTTTCCATTTTTCTGAGTTGTTTCACCATTTCGGTAAGTGCCTATCTACCGAAAAAGTTTCCAAGGACTTTTGACCAAACATTACGAACTTTGTCAAAAATAATGGACATTTGAGGTAAAGCGTGTGAGGTGATGACTTGCATTTGGGGTTGGGGGGGTGGGGTGGGGGTGATTATAATATCTAAAATATCCAAACTCCTAAAATTGAATAAAAAAGAATTAAATAAAACCAGGTTATCAGTCCTTCATCATGAAGTATCCACACATTCCAGGTTTCTAAGTTAAAGCAGTTTAACCATTTCTAGTTGGTCAACATTCTGAATGAACTTTCTAAATGAAAAGTACCAATTAGGGAGCTTCTGCTCAGAAAAACCTAGAACGCAGATTAACACATAAGTTTTACCAATATAGTGGATTTGCAGATACTGCATCATCTTAGTATTTTAAAAATGTTGATCAACCCTCGCAACTTTGAAATGGCAAGAACTCCTTATAATCACCATGTTCCCTCACTCAAAGGCATACAGCCTACTAATCCAACTATCATTGTAGTCTAGAATCCTCTTTGGCATTGTCCTGTATATTTTACACTTAGATATTATCTTTTCTTATAAACTTGACCCACATCTTTCAAGTAGTCCCTTTGTCCTTCTAGTGATTTCATCGTGAACCACTTGACAGATTCATCCTTGAAGTGACTGTCTTCTTGCAGTTGACCAACCAACTTAATCTATAGCCTTGATTATAAGGATTTCCTAGAAATGTTTTTATGCTAGTGATAAATTGTTCCGAGTTAAAGGAATTTTATGGTGAAAGAATGTCAAAACAGCTATGACAAAAGTTGGCGGTTACACAGCAACAAGGTCAGATTAAGACCAATTAATAAACTCGGAGGAATGAAAAAGCCATACATTTTCTGCAGTAGAAAGAAGCTAGAATAGCAGCAAAAAGCAATTCCACCAAATTTCAGCACAAATTTATAATCTGATTGAGGTCCCCACAGCACTAGTTGTCTAGAGAAGAAGTCTAAAGATAAGATTGCATTCATTTAAGGATGCACATTTCATGGCATTATTGTTTGAGGAGAGGCATAATTGACACGACTGAGGGCCATTAACAAACTAAATGGTAAGATGATGAAGGAAATATGCTAGAATTGTGTTGGAGGAAGGTAAAAATGGTTCTGGTTGCCTACAATGAATCCTGAATACTGGTTGTGAGTATTGCTGAAGAGATGGAAATGAAGAAGAAAAACAATCCTGATGATGTTCACAGGATGCAACTATGGCCAATGATGAAGGTTAATTAGCCACCAACAAAACTAACACAAAATTAATAGACAACTATGGTCACTTAAAATCACTGAATTTTTATATTTGGAGGTAAAGTGTTAAGGAATGCAATCAACACCAAGAAGGAAATCAGAAGGAGATGATGGAGAAACTGAGGGAATGATCAGAAACACACCTTAAACCCTGCAAGATTGGCTTACATCAGAAGACCAGAATGAGGTTTTGAATGATTGGTAGTTCGTATTTTCTCTTTTCTTAAATGCTTTCTAGAAGTATGAGCTCCAATATGAATTTAATCAGATAAATATGGCAAGTGTTACTTGGACAATCACAGAAATTTATTAGGCCAAGCACATAACAGGCAACACCACTAGGAGAGAGAAGGATGAGCACATAAAGAATAAGAACAAAAAGTATTAATCAATAGCCTCTAGTCATATCCTTACCTGGAGCAATGTAGCCATATGACCCTGCCACAGCAGACATGGATTTTGCTGAGTAGGAAATGTCCACCAACTTTGCCAAGCCGAAATCTCCAACATGTGCTTGAAGAACTTCATCTAGTAAAATATTGTTAGACTTTATATCACGGTGAATGATTTGGGGCTTACAATCATAATGAAGATAGCACAAGCCCTCTGCTGCTCCAAGAGCAATTCTATATCGAGCATTCCAGTCCAGTAAACATGATTGCTCATTTCCATGTAGATGTTCTCCTAGGCTTCCATTTGCCATGTATTCATATAAGAGCAGATTAGAGTCCAGGTGATAGCAAAAGCCGTGGAGCTTGACAATATTACGATGCCTGATCTTTCCAAGGGTCAATATTTCAGCATGGAAGCTGCTATCAACATTCGTTCCTTCACGATGGGACTTCAGCCTTTTGACAGCGATCACCTTGCCATCAGCCATGAGAGCCTTATAAACAATGCCATAGGCTCCCCTTCCTATAACTGCATCTTCTGAGAAGTTGCCAGTAGCTTCCAAGAGACCCTGGTAGGTGAAACCTTCTTTAGGAGAGTAATAGTTATCTAACATGTCAGTTTTGATTTGTTGTTCAAGCGAAACAAAAGCAGGCCCATGGTGCTTTATGGCCCAACACACACCCATTATAGTAAGCAGACATATCAGCCCAACAATTGAGAATATGCTCACTATTTTCTCTTTTGATGAACCCTCTCTTTCCCAGCTTGGTTTGGAAGTAACAGATGGAGTTGTTGATGGATGACAATAATTAGAGCCTGAGATGCACAATCCATTGTTTCCAGCAAAATTTGTGGAATCCATTCTTCGGAATGCAGGGGTATTTGGCACAATTCCTACCAGGTTGTTGTTAGAAAGATTGCACACCAGAAGGCTAAGCAGCTCACCAATTGATGCTGGAATTTCACCAATAAGCTGATTGTCATTCAAGTAGAGAGTTTCCAACATCTGCAAGTTCCCCCAATAGGCAGGAATCGGGCCAGAAAGTTTGTTATAACTTATGTTTAGGGAGATCTGTAGAGCAGTAAGTTGACCCAGCTGGACAGGGATACTACCAGAAAAAATATTTCCTCCCATTTGCAACTCTGTAAGTCGAGCCAGACCCCCTAAGCTACTTGGTATAGCTCCCATCAATCTGTTATCCGAAAGCTTCAAAAGTTCCAGATTCACTAGCTTGCCAAGTTCATCTGGAAGATGGCCAGTAAATTGGTTCCTACTAAGGTCAAGCCTCTGTAGTTTAGTACAGTTTCCCAACTCATGGGGAATACTTCCTGTGAGCTGATTAGAGGAAACATTAAATGTGACAAGCTGAACTAGATTTCCAATCTCCAGAGGAATATGCCCAGCAAAAAAGTTATCTGACAAGAGCAGCCTCTCTAAATTTCTAAGCCTGCCTGCCTCTGGGGGTATTAGCCCTGAGAATCGGTTTTGATAGAGTTCAAGAGCAGAAAGATTGTGAAGTTTATATAACTCAGCAGGAAGGCTTCCAGTAAGCTGGTTGTCTCCCAGCATTAGTTGCATCAGAGACTTGCATGTTTTTAGGCCATAAGGTATATTTCCAGATAAACTATTTGACCCAAGGCTCAGAAATATCAGTTTTTTATTCTTGCAGAGATGTGGAGGTATGCTACCGTTAAGATTATTTGCGGACATGTCAACAATAGTAAGGTTACTGTTAAGTCCAAGGTGAGGAGGAATAGAACCCTCAAGATGATTGTCAAAAAGCTGCAAATCCACCAAGTACGTGAGATTTTGAAACTCTAGTGGGATTTGACCCATCAAAAAATTTATGGACAAGTCCAGATTCTGCAGCAGCTTCAGTAGTCCAAGTTCCCTAGGAATACTTCCCTGTAGGACGTTTTCGAAAAGGTGAAGCAAGCGAAGGCTAGAAATCTGGCCCAACTCTCTGGGAATGGACCCATTTAACCGGTTTTCAGAAAGATCTATCTCAACAGCACTTGTACAGTTCCCTAGTTCCTCTGGAATTGTTCCATTCAACTGGTTGGTGTATATGTACAATCTTTTTAGTTTGGTTAACTTCCCTAGCTCTTTGGGTAAAACTCCTGTGAAAGCATTTTCATGCAAGGCAAGTAATTCCAAGCCACTGATATTCCCGATTTCGAGAGGGATCTCACCAGACAAATGGTTTTGCCAAAGGACCAAATTGGTGAGATTCTTAAGTTTCTGGAGGTCACTAGGAAGAGAGCCTTCTAGCCTATTCTGTGACAGTCCTAAAACCTCTAAGCTCTCACACTCACTAATTTGAGCTGGTATTGCACCCGAGAAAAGGTTTCTACCAGCTCTGACGATCCTAAGCCGTTTCAACTTACCAATTGATGGAGGAATTGAGCCAGTGAGATTATTACTGTAAATGACAAGCTCTTCAAGCGAAGTTAAATCTCCAATCTCTTTAGGCATTTCACCATACATGTAATTCTCACACAGGTAAAGCTTTCTAAGTGCCACCATTTTGGTGATTGGGGTCAGCAATTCTCCATGAAACCTATTTGTGCAAAGGTCTAGGATCTCTAGATTATGACATTGAGCAAGATCTTTAGGAATGGGACCAGAGATGAAGTTTGTGGAAACATTCAACTCTGTTAATTGAGGGAGATTACAAATGGTCGGAGATAAAGTGCCAGACAGGTTAAAGGCATTGAGATTTACAGAAGTTACCTTGAAATCTGCACAGCCTATGCCAATCCAGTTGCAAGGAGTCAAGTCAGACGAATTCCAGCTCTCAAGATTGTTGTCAGGATCAACAAGGGACCCCTTAAACTCCAGAAGAGAAACACCATCTTCATTCAAAGATTCGACAAGAATGACACAGAAAAACATGAACACTACCACCAAGTGAAAGAGCTTTTGCATAAGAGAACTCCATGGCCTTCCCATTTGAGCAAGTTGACAAGACTACGAATAGCAAAGGGAATGATCTTGATACAAAACAAAACAAAATCGCTCTTGGGAAGATCAAAATAATGGTAAATTAGCTCAGAGATAAGAGGAAAACTAGAAACAGAGCAAGTACACGCACCAGAAAAGAAAGAGAGGCCTCAGGCGGTGACATTAACTGAATTCAACTAATACCCAACTGAGCTTTTAAGCTGGGAAGCAGGAAAACAAATAAATAAGCCCCCACCCCCCCGTATGGCAATCCATAAAGGTTTGGGCACGGATAAGGGAGAGAGACAGAGAGAGTGAAAAGGAGAGGCAGAGACGTACCTCAGAGGATGAGAGACAGAAAAAAGAGGGAGAGAGAGAGAGAGATAAAGGCATAATATTGATTGATGAAGGCAAGAACGTGGTCCAAGACCGTGAGAGTCACAATCCGAAGCAGTGCACTATGGGAGTCAACGCGCAGCACTTTACAGCAAAAGTGATTTCTGGTTTCTTCTTCTTCATCTTGTTTCTTTCTTTTTCCTCTGCTGGGTATCCACAAGGTTAGGCATTTTCGCATTATAAACATCGTGTGTTCTTTGATAGACAGAATTGATGGGCCGGGCGTGTGGAACTTTTGACGGTGCAGATTCGCAGAGACGGGGGTTGTGGAAATGCCAAGATCATCATCTCCGCTATTCTTGCTTGGATTTTGCTTTTGAGATTTTGGTTGTGCTTCTAGAAAATGCACGAGTCTGGGTTGTCATCATTTTCTCTTAGACCGTTGTCCGTTGGTGAGTGCCACAGTCCCTCCCTCAGCCAACTGCCTGGGGTTTTGCTCTAATTACGCGCCAGTCAACTTGAACGCGTCGCAATTACAAGAAAATAAAGGGGAAAAATATATATATAAAAAAAAAAGGGGGTTTGCTAGGGGTTCTCTCCGTAGTGTTTATTCGACGTTCTCACTTACATGTAATACGATTTAAAAAAAATAAAATTGTAGACGTTTTTTTTGCCGATTAATTTTATGAGTTAATAGTTAGGTTCTAATGTTTAAAACTTATTTTGGATTCAAACTAAAACCTAAAGGGAAGGTTATCCTTTAAGGATGGTATCACCCAAAATGAATTTGATCATCCTAAATTTGGTGCTAATGCCTCACAAATTTGGTTCTAATGCCTCAAATTTGGTGCTAATGCTTAAAAAAACCTGTAGTAAAAGCCAACTACAATTTTATTTTTTCTTAAATAATGTTTTATGTAAGACTAGAAGAACGCCAGAGAAACTCTGAGAGAGAACCAGCATTTTCAAAAAAGCCTCAAACTACCGACAGTTTACAATTTAACCCCAAATTGTTTGAAAAGTAATAAAGTAGTCTTTCAAACTACCAAAATATAACAAAAATGCCACTTATTTTTTTATATTCCTATAATACCCATATTCTTTTAACAAATAAAATAACAAAATAATTGTAAAAAAAACTAAATAATTTTTTAAAATACAAAAAAAACAATGGGCTAGTTTAAAAAAAAAAAGTTTTTTGGAATAAATAAATATTCGCCCATTATTTTTTTTTGTTGTTTTTTTTTATAATTAGTTTAATATTTTATTTGTTAAAAGAATATGGGTATTATAGGAATATAAAAAAATAAATGGCCTTTTTGTTGTATTTTGGTAGTTTGGGAGCTACTTTATTACTTTTTGAATATTGGCGGACTAAATTGTAAATAGCCGGTAGTTTGAGGGGATTTTTTATATTTTTTCCAAAATAAAATAAATATTCACAAGTTATTTGGTTTGGGTGTGCCATTTTTTTTTTTTTTTAAGTATCTTTTTGTATTCTTTTTGTTTTTTTTTTTAATTGCGAATACTTAAAAAATAAAAAACTTTAGAAAATATGTTTGGATGTGATGTGGCAAAACACTAAGGTAACTAATTAACGAGTAGCATCTTTGATACTAGTCAATGCTAGATTTGAGGGCGTTACACTTACCTAGTTGTTTCCCTTCTTCCACCTGTTGAACATTTGTTGTCCTCCAGATTTAGCAGGATTTAGCGAGATTAGCAGAGTAAAGTCTCCTCCCTTCGAGCTTGAGGATGTACAAGGATCTCTTCGGGAGAATGCTAGGTTATGATTTAACATTTGTTAGTCAAAGATATTTTTTTCTACTTATGATCTGTTACGTGTTGAGGTTGTGTAATGTAGCTCAGATCACTATTTGTTCTATAAAAGTTCTGCATTTATTATACTCTGGTATTTGTTTAGTGGTAGTCTCTCTAGTCAACTCCTTGTTCGTTGATGTGGATTTTCTACCATAACTATTATGTTATTAATTTATTCTTGCGAGTTATAGTTAGATCCCTTAGGATTTATTTATGAAAGTAAATAAATATGTAGGAGGTGCATAGAATTTAATTATTATTTTTGTATTAAATATCTGGGGCATTAAAAGATTGTATCTCAATTGACCACACCAAAGACTCCCCAGCAAAATAGTGTAGTGAAAAGAAATAATAAAACTCTTTAAGGATGGTAAGAGCTAATGATGAGTTATGCTACTCACCTACATCTTTTTGGAGAAATGTCCTAGATATTACGTCATACTTGCTTAATTTGGTTCCTTCCAAATATGTACCCAAGATGCCTTTCGGATTGTTGTTTAGCCGAAAGTTTAGTATGAGATACATATACAATTAGGGTTAGGTGGTGCATTTGCTAGAGGGAAAATCTAGTAAGTTTGAACCAAAGACAGAAGTATGTATGTTTGTTGGGTGTCCAAAAGGTACTAAAGATGCATTGTTCCATAGTCCTAAGGACATGAATGTGTTTGTTAACACAAATGTCAAGTTCCTCGAGGATGACTATGTGAGCAATTACAAGTCAAAGAGTAAGGTGGTTCTAGATGAAATTTCGGGATCTTTCAAGAGATGTGGTGGTTGTATAAGACACATCATAGGTTACCACTGATGAGATACCTAATACCATCATACCGCTTCACAGTGGGAGGATTGTTAGGGCACCTCACAGATTCATGTTTTTGAAAAAAGCTTATGAAAACTTCTTGGAAGAACTTGAGTCGGATCCCATGGCCTACTATGAGGCGATTAATGATGTAGAAGCAGACCACTAGGTCAAAGCTATGGAAATTGAGTTGGAATCTAAGCATTCCAACAAAGTTTGGAAGCTTGTAGAGGCACCTAATGACTTCAAACATGTAGGATGTAAATGGTTCTACAAGAGGAAGAGATTAGTAGATGGAAATGTTGAAACCTTCCGGGCAAGAGGTGTCAAGATAGAGTGGTAACATTCTTAATGTTGTATGTTGATGATGTCCTACTCATTGGGAATGATGTAGTGATATTGTCAATGGTCAAAATCTGGTTGTCTAACTACTTTGATTTGAAAGACTTGGGAGAAGCAAACTACATCCTATGGATCAAGCTTTTGCAAGATCGCAGGAATAAGATGTTGGGCTTATCTCACGCTGCATACATAGACAAAGTTAAGTCTAAGTTTAGTATGCTGGACTCCAAGAAGGGATTACTTCCCATCAGGCACAGAATCCATCTTTCTAAGGAGTAGTGTCCTAAGACACTTCAAGAGGAAAAGCATATGAAGGTAGTTCTATATGCTTCAGCGCCGGGAAGCCTCATATGCTATGTACTAGACCAGATATATTTTTTGCAGTTAGTATGGTCAACAGGTATCAGTCAAATCCTAGACCATTACATTGGGCAATGGGCAGCAGTTAAACATATACTTGAGTATAATAGAAGAAAAAATGATTATACTCTTATCTACCATAGTGAGGTGATTGTCACTTGTTACACAAATTCTAGCTTTTAATTAGATCGTGATTTCTAGAAATCCACCTAAGGGTAGGGTTGACAAAATAGGTTCACTTGTTGGGTTCGTGTCAATCTGATTCTTGGTTAAGTCATCAACCCATTTATGTCGACACAAACCCGACACGTTTATTAAACGGATCATAAAAGGGTGACATGTTTAACGTTAACCCACATGACGCATTCAATCTGATTTGCAAGTCACCGGTTAAAATTGCCAATTAAACTTACAATTTACTTGAAATATATATATAAATGTGTCAACCCACAGATTCACTAGTTGACCCATGTGACACGTTCATTAAACATGTTCCATTTATAATCCGAACATATTTAACCTAAACCCTAACCTTAATACTACGTGTCATGTTTGTGTCGAGTTCGCAGATTAAATTGCCAGCCCTACCTAAAGGTATGTCTCTACCTTGAGTTGTGAAGCCATTAGTTGAAGGAGTGTTAAGAAATCTTGCAATGCTGATTCCACTGTTTCCACATAGAAGCTGAATATGTTGCAACTTGTAAAATGGGAAAGGGAGCTATTTGAGTTAAGAAGTTTTTGATGGATCTTGGTGTCTATTACATTATTTTGCGACAACGGTGGGACGGTTGCATAATCCAAGGAACCGATAAACCATAAGAGATGAAAAGACATAAAGCACAAGTATCATCTCATTAGAGACATCTTTTGAGGAGATACAATTGTGGTAAAAGATTGCGTTGGCTGAGAATTTGGTGTACCTTTCACTAAAACCTTACCTCAAACGACTTGGGAGTCGCACTTGAAAGGAAATGGATGTCAAATGTATGCCAAATTGAATTTGAGGGCAAGTGGGAGAATGCTAGAGCTTATGCCCTAAACTCCAATTAATTTTTATGATAAAATCGATTACCACTTTGTTAGAGATCGAGTTGCTTACAAAGCTCTTAATGTTCAATTCCTCTCCAGCAATGATCAATTGGCTGACATCCTCGCCAAACAATTGGTGCCTACTAGATTATGTACTCTTCGTGACAATCTTAATGTTTGTTCCAATCCGTTGCAATTGAGAGGGTGTATTGAATCTTTAGCTCCTGCTTTACAACTTACCTGATAAGCAAGAGGAACAAGTCAAACACACCAAAGGTTGAATGTTTGAATATTTATAACAATAATTCTGGATTATATTTAGTGTATTTGTAATTCAAATCTTGGATCTTATCTTGTACAAATTCATTATATTATAATACCAAGCTTTATGTAGGGCAATTACAAACTCTGTTATTTATCATTTTAACGCGGGGTGAAGGGGTATTAACCACCAAGGACGGCAGATGACCTCCACTCAAGGGAGGAAGCTGACAAAGAGCAGAAGAGATAAGAATGCTTGCCCTGCACAAACTTTCCAAGTCTACCTCGTACACTCACTCACTCACCCACTTCCCAACTTGTTTACTAGAATGGCCGACATACACAACTTTCTCCCCACTCATCCTGCCTTGCGATACTTCCTGCCTGCAATTTATATTCACAAGTGGCTCTGATCCAAAATCAACCTAGACTTTTCACTCAGGCAGAAAGAGTGAGAAGGTTATGTTAGGTGGTGCTGGCTGTTCTGGCGAAAAAGTTGGAAGCAAGTGTACAATTTAGATTTGAAAAAAGTGACTTGGAAGAAGCATATAATATTTTCGACCCAACCCTAATCTAACCATATACAGAGATTACAGAATATAAATCGTTGCAAGTATTATTATTAGACAGATAACATAAAATAGCAATTCGCACCTCTAAAGCTTTGCATCATTTCTCAATTTCACCTTTGTCTTCTACAAGAATTTGGCAGCGCCTGCAGGCATGTGCACCGAAAAATTAACCCCCCGAGACTCAATTATGTTCAGGTTCATGTGGGCAAGGCAGGAAGCCGTGTATGGTTTCCAAGTCCCCCTCAGATGTTCCAGGTACATGCAGTACGGTATCACACTAAGCAAAAAAACAAAAAAAGTCTGGCAAATTTTCAACTCATCAGCCCAATAACACGTAACACATTAACCAGAGCTTAACAACTTGGCAATCCATAAACACAAAAGTAGACAACACTCTTCGTCCTATGTAAACAACAGCCCACAAATAAAATGCCTCAAAAATGTTAAGGGAAAAAGGAAAGGGGGTGGGAGTGTTGGTTTTTCCCTTTGGAAGATATGGAGAGTAATCATGAAAAAAATTTCATAGTAAATGAATACACCTGGTAGCATGTCCATGAGTAACTAACTAAATGGATAATTCGTAATGCATCCATAAAATGAGGATTGTTTCCTGAAGGTAGTCCCGAAAAGGATATTGTACAAAATGAGTAAAACTCCAGTCTTTTTTCTCTACCAAATGAACTGCACAGCCTCAAGGAGGAAACAAAACTTTCAGCAAGATCTGAAGTCAGCCCATTCATCTTAAAGTTTAATTGATAACGCACCTACAAGATGTCACCATTGGCAAAGGAATAAATGGAAGGATAACAGTCTTGCTGTAGCCAAAACTTGCTCAGAGGGATATTACATGACATACCCCCTCATACGTTGCTAGAGGATAATCCGCATTGTTAATACACATCAATTAGAAATATAGATTAACAGCACAAGCTCCATCAATGGCAATGTCACGATACTGCAAATATTATCAAACAAAGATAACAGTTGTCATGCCACCACCCAAATTCTGAATTATGCATCTGAAAAATTTCGAAGATAGAAGGCTAAGTTCGGCATGTACCATGTTCAGTTTATCAAGGTCCTGGAAAATGCCTTCTTTCCTTGGCTAAATAATCGCAGACGTTCAATGAGGTCCTCTTTCAACGATTCTGGTATTTGTGAAATAAAGGTTGGTTTGGCATCCGCAATTAACAACTTCCTGTAGAACAGAACATGCAGATAACATAAAGAGCAAGAAAAAGGAGAACCTCAGAACAAATACGGCAGTGGAGACAGTTGATAGAACATAAAAATCTTTCATGAGAAAAATGGTAGTGAAGTTTTAAAAGTAATCACTTAGAATAGCATAATATATGTAAAGCAAACTAAAATTTATTTCAAGTGTAGAGCTGATGTTAACTTCAAGATATGTTAAATATGCAGCTAATTAAAAAGAGAAAGGAAGACAACAAGAGATAAAACCCCTCGCACAAAAGAAACCTAGCCAAAACAACTACCCAAATCTAGCAAACACCACAGTCAATGACCTGAAACCAACACAGCTTAAGGAACTCTAAAATGTTAACAAAGAATTTTCTTTCTATAGACTTCGAGCCTAAGACCAAGGATAGCCATGGCTCTTTGTACAGATTCGGCCTAAGAAAATACAAAATTCACTAGTGATTCATGCAAGTTCAGCTTCTACCGACTTTTCTTTGCATGCCGATTTCCCAAATGAAAAAAAGCCACTCAAAAGCTATACAATGCCCAAATATAATTCATTCAAAGAATTACGATGATACAGGATCTGGCTTGTATGCTGTAATTAAAACTACTGCATACATGCTGTAAGAAAATTCAATGGTGAAGATTTAACTAAAGTAATTGAAAGGCACAAATCTGTCATAATAAATATCAATTTTTTCTTTCATTCATCATTTCATTTATTTATTGGTATTTTATTATGATAAATCTGAACCTTCAATTACTTTAATTAAATCATCACCCTTCAATTTTTTAATAGCATGTATGCTGTAATTTTAACTACAGCATACAAGCCGGATCCGATGATACATTATTCAAATGGAAGCAGTATAAGATATTCAGTTATAATCCATTCTTTTTATTTATTTTTTTTAAAATGCCCTTCTTAAATTCAGGAGTACCATATCATTGACGATTGAGAGCCTTTGGCAAGTGACCAAGAGTAACAAGCTAGACCAAACTTTCATGTGGTAGTCTATTTTGAGTAATAATGTGTATATTACACAAAATTTTCATTGCTTAAAAGGAAATGCCTTTTTTCCCGTGAAGATATATCATGTAAATCAGTTCAGTCAAAATTAACTTCAGTATATTGACCCCCCAGGGGTGGAGGACGGAGGAATATCATGGTCATGAAAATCCATGCTAAAATATGGTTCCTCTGTTTCATAGATTCACAACTATGTATAGAAGTATCAAACATGGAGCACTTGGAAATGAGCACCTGTTGCATCCAACAAAGTCTGCCCTTTGCCAAATATATCAGCGAGAATAACGCTATATCCCACCTTTTCATTTGGATGAATCCAATGCATTTCCCTTTACTCTAAATTTCATCAATATAAATGCTATATCCCCCCACAGTTTATTCTTAGGGAAAATGTATTTCATCCGGATGAAAAGGTGGGATATAGTGTTACTCTATCAGCAATTATTTGGAAACAGTACTTACCACAAAAAAAATTGGAAACAGTATTTCATACACAAAAAAAACTAGATAAAGATCTCTTGCCTATAAGTAATCACATGGGACCTACAGATTGTATGTCTCTTTTTTTTTTAAGTACTATTCAAGTGTTTATTTGGAAGCTTTTGAAATAGTTTTTCATCTCATTAGTTTTTTCGTTCTCCACCTTTCAGCTAATTAAAGCGTTAGCTTCGAGTAGATATAAATCATATTATGGAAATTTTCAAGATTTTAGGAAGAAAAATGTGGATCCTAATAAATCACCGTATGGCTTAGAATCTAATTAAAATTGTTTTGCTTTTTCATTGCTTCTTTTATGGTTTGCACAACGTGAGGCTCACTACAGTAGACGAATCTAATTAAAATTGTTTTGCTTTTTCTTAACTTCTTTTACGGTTTTATAAGAGCTATAAATCCTTTGCAGTTGTTTTGGAATAACAGAACTCCTAAGCCAAAAAACAATAATAATAATAATAATCACTTGTTTAGAGTTTTATATGCAGGAGCTACGGAAAGTTTTCATTAATTATTTCCTAATTTAAATTTTAGCCAGTAGAATGTTTTTGGAATTTAGTGAAATCTGCAATGGGCCAGCCTAAGTCGTTTGTGATGATGGCCTTCTATTTAATATCAAGATGAGATTAGAATACTTGTATAATTAGGAATTGAGTAAGCTTGCTTCCTAGGTAATTCCCAACCAAGCATATTAGTCTGCAGATAACCTGCAATAAATTGATTAATTCAATATTTTGGAGATATTATGGCTTTAAGTTTGGTCCCCAAACCCTTGTAGAGAAGGGTTTCCTCTCACTTCCATTCTATATCTTACACTCTGTGATGGTTACTCTCTCCAATGCAAATTAATCTCCTATTTTAGGGATCAAACTTTTCACTTGGAACTAGTTACTGCTGCTGCTAATTCTTTGGTAAGTTTTCATAAATCTAAGGTACTTAATGTAATCGAGGAAATTTTATAGTCACATTTTGTAGCAAATTCTAAACATTTGATGCATATTAATCAATCAGAATGAGTTTTCCTGAAAACTCTGAAGTTTCAGAACTTTCAAGGGTCAAATTGTTACAATCTTGAGAAGATTTGCAACCAGAGAAAATTATTGCACTTTAAAAAATGAAGAGGATTAGCCACATATAAATTCAGAAACTTCTTTACAGGAAATTGAATGTGCTTGAAGTTTGACCATTTGATAAAAGTTCCCAAGTATATATTAAAATATATAGAGTTAAAGGAAACTTACTTTGATTCACTAGTACTTGATGAACCATTTCTGGCTTCTCGACATAAACTCTTCCTTGAATTCATGAAACTATAAACGTTATCTGACCAGCCGCATGATCGCAAAATTGAAGAAGCTTCTTTCTCGAGACTAAGTGAGAAAAAAAAAAGTAAAAAACTGAGTTAAGGCAACAACATAGCAACATTTCACAGGCACACATGAGTGGCCTAAGAGTAGAAAGGAACTAATTGAGACTAGCATATAGGCATTAAGAAAATGAAATCTTTCACTTAACATGGGTCACATAGACTTTAGAAAATGAAATCATAATTAATTATGTGAATCGAGGAAAATCAGGGACTCAACACACAAGATGCTCCAAGCAGGATCAATAGATAAATAACCATAAGAGATAAGGTGAAATGACAAAAGAAAAAAAAAATCAAATTTAGTTCAATTTCGACAAATGGGTCATTACGTTTTCCTCTCATTTTAAATAAGCCCCTCCGTCAACCTATCATTAAACTAAACAATATGCTGCATCAAACTAATCAATTAACGCACATGACTCTACTTTGACACATCATGTGCATATCTTTAGTGCCACGTGACACATACTTTAACTTACCAATATACCTTAAACGAAAATTTAAAAAAAGTTCAAAATAATTTTCTTTAAAAAAAGAGGTGGCTAGCCACCACTAACAAGTGAGGGGGGAGCCACCCTTGCTGGAGGAGGGGTGGCCGCCCCTCCTATGAGGGAAAGTATACCCATAAAGAGGGGGGTGGCCCCTATCCGATAAGGGGCAATGTCCTTAATACAGGGGTGGCCCTCTCTATGAGAGGCAACCTTCCCTCACTGAGAAGTGGCCATCCCTGTTAGCAAGGGGCGGCCCCACTCCTAAGAGGAGAAACTTGCCCTCACAAAGGAGTGGCCGCACATCTTTATGAAGGGCGGCCTCCCCCAAAAGAGGATTTGTCACCCCCATTTTGTGAGGGGCAGCCTCCCCATATAGAGGGTGGTCACCCCTCTCTATGAGTGGCTACTTCTCACATAAGGGTTGTGAAAGGAAGCCACCCCTCACAGAATGTTTAGTGAGGGGAGGCCACCCCTCACAAAGGGGCTGCCAGCCTCCCATTACAGAGAGGAGCAACCACCCGTTTGTGAGGAGATGTAGCCCCTCAAAGGAGAGGGTCCACCACCTCTCATCCAGTGACAAATGGGCCCCCACACCAACTAGTGGTGATGGACCACACCTCATTAGAGATGGCCGACTACCTCTCTTTGATTTAACTTTTTTTTTAATGTTTTGTTTAGGGTATATTTGTAGTTTAAAATAACAGTGCCACATGGCACATACAGTTGGCATTTTGATATGTTAAACAAAAGCCACATGGCATTTATTGATTCAACTAGTGTGGCATACCATTAATTAATTGGACGGTAGGTTGACAAATGGATCTATTAGAACCAACCCAAAAAAAAAAAAACTAAGGACCCAATTGTAGAAATTAAAAAACTAGGGATTAAATTTGATTTTTCCCAAAAACAAAAAACAAAAAAACAAATATGTGAATGGTCCTTGGACAAAAACATGTCCTTCCCCCATAATTAACAAGGGTGGAGGGTGAGGTCATAAGATCCAATCTGTAAAGAGATATTAGTGCATTTATTTATCAGTGGGTAAATAGAAAACATAAGTATTCCAGCAATTTAATTATGTAAATCATCTGACCCAAAAATATTTTCCAAACTTATACATGGAACAGGGAAACCTAGGAGGTCCACAGATATGAATTTGGGCCATAACTTACTGACAAACAGATTCATCAATAACTTCTTCTAATAAACACCGCCTACACATTCCTAGTCTTTAATGGACTAAAGACTTTACCACGGTTCAAGCTCCTAACCCATGACCCAAGTCAATAAATCTCCACTCTTTACATTTAAAGGTGCCAAATATATGATAGAAGATGAAACCATAATTCATATGAACATAAACTAAACACAAAAGCATGGAATGCATATTTAGCAAATTAAGTATTTGACCAGATTCTAATCAACACAAGTTATCACAAAAGTATTTTAGATATGGTAGAGTATGTGTGAAACATACACTTCTTTCAGTTCTCCAACTTCTGCCTGGGATTGAGCATCCTGTGCAAACAAAATGCAAGAGTCCTCCTCCTCTAATTTTCTCTTAGACCCCGAGATCTTAGAGTGGTCGCGGACACCACAAGTTTCCAATTCATCGCGCGCAGGCCCTCCCCTTGTCATCCTGCTGCTGGTACCATTACCTTCACCATGATCTGTTTTCACTAAACTAATGTCGCCAGTTTGACTATTACCATTTTCACTTGTTAGAGTGGATCCTTCGCTATACTTACTATCAGCTGCACCAACTTTTCTGGTTCCATTAAAACCATTCACCATCATGGATGTTGCCACATCATTTCCACTTTTCTCTCTACAAATTAATTTCGCATCCCCATTTGTTTCCATGGATTGACTCTTATGAACATCAACTCTTCCATTATCACTTGCAGGAGATTTTTTGGAATTATAGTTTCCAATGCCAAACCTCATCTGTGGGATAGATGTCACTTTAACAACCTTAGATATGGTTGAGATATCCTTTTGAGAAGATTGATCAAAATATGCTTTTGTGTGCACTGCTTTTGGTGGGAGAGCAGCTTTTGTGCTGCTAGATGCCTCACTGCCATTGCAATCACTAGACTTTGTTCCATTCGAAGCAACAGATTCCACAACCCCATTTGTTTCCATGGATTGACTCTTATGAACATCAACTCTTCCATTACCAGTTGCAGGAGCTCTTTTAGAATTAGAGTTTCCAATGCTAAACCTCATCTGTGGGCTAGAAGTCACTTTATCAACCTTGGATATGGTTGACATATCCTTCAGAGAAGATTGCTCAAAATGTGCTTTTGCATTCACTGCTTTTGGTGGGAGAGCAGCTTTTGTGCTGCTGAATGCCTCACTGCCATTGCAAACACTAGACTTTGTTCCATTCGAAGCAGGGGAAGTGCTAGCAGATGCTGGTCTTTGGTTAGTTCGAGAGAAAAAAAGAATATAAACCTTTTCTGACAAGACCTCCTGCAGGGTTGAAAGTGAGACAAACGAATCATTGCAGCAATACCACCGACCCATTGCATCCTGTACATACATGGGGAATAAAGATAGCAAACTATTACTTTGGTTGCTTTCTTGAAATTTCAATGTTCAAAGAGAACTCCATGGGGTAGCTTAATCGGCTGGGACTAAACCTCATGAAACAGAGGTCGCTAATTCGAATCTCCCCCTTCTCTCCCTTTGGAGTCAATTACTAACTAAAAAAAATGTTCAAAGAGAGCATGGAAGGAATACAATACCTTTACATATGCATAATAGTGTCCAGACTCTTGTGAGTAGCCCGAATGCACAATAGTACCAAAGAGCTTATATTCTGGTCGTGGATCCTGAATTAGATAAAAAGAAAATAACAAAAAAAAAAAAATCAACAATACTACAAAGGAAACTTAGGAATGTATTTCATACGAATGGAACAAGTATAAACAAAAAGCAGTCCCATGGGACTATAGTGCAGAACTATATAACCAATAGCATTAGCATAAAGGATAAATCTGCTGTTTATTATAAACCGCATATCAAATTGACCTATCTGAAGAACATGAAATAAGATAAAACTCAAACTGGAAATCAAAAATAATATTGTCCAAAGCACATAACCACCCAACAAATCCCATCTCTGTTTTTTTTTTTTTTTCTTATAAGTAATGTAGTATATATCAAAAGCACAAAGGGGCACAACCCTATTACACAGGGAGTATAAAAAGAGAGCACCTAGTTAACAAATCCCATCTGTGTTGAGCACTTAAACACAGTAAAGTCCATGATGCATCTCCATCCTACATCCCAACAACAATTTGGATCAGGATTCAACATTGAAACCCATCCCAGGATGGATTATGTCTTTTCCAATTTAACGATTTGGAAAAATTATTGTCAAAAATATAATTAAATATAGGGGGCTGAACAGTTAAGAAAAGAATTTCATTAGACGCGCAACGTGCACAACCTAAGTACACAAGAAGTATATAAAATAAAACACTCAACAAATCAAGAACAAGAAAAAAGAGAACAAAAATCTGCATAGCTAGAGACACGGGGTAAACTGGTAGCAACGCTCCAATCAAATTAGGTTTTGAGAAGACAGGTCTGTAGATTCGCCCTCGTTCTCTCTTGATCAGTGAAGCTTTGAACATTCCTTTCTTCCCAAAGGCACTAGAATAAGAAGGAAGGACTTGCACTTCCAAAGAATAGTGATGTCATTCGACTGACCCCTCTATTTAAAACACGCCAAAAGGTCCACCACTCATTTAGGCATAACGACTTTACCCCAAACGTCTAAAAAACCATAATCCATAACTCTCTAGCAACATTACACTGAAGAAAAAGATGACCCGGAGTTCCCCACTCCTTTTACACGTGCAACATCAATCGTTCATTATAATGTGTCGCTTGCGAAGATTATCTAAAGTGAGAACTTTCCCAAGGTAAGCTGTCCATGTAAAGAAAGCCAACTTCAAAGGAGCCTTAGTCCTCCAGACGCTCGTCCAAGGGAAAGGGGAAACATCATTAGGAAGAACAACCTTATAAAAAGTTTTGACCTCAAAAGATGTTTTTTTAGGTTATCCAACATAGGCATTCATCACCCTCCCAATCATGCACTTGGCAAAGTTAATGACCCAATGAGATGTATCATTACTAGCACTCCTATGGTCAGCCACGATTGCATCCCTATTCCTAGCAAGACAAAATAACTCCGAAAAAGAATCTTTCAAAGGATGATCTCCACACCATATATCATTCCCAAAACCTTGTACAAGAGCCATCACCCACCCCACACTAGAAAAATTATAGAAAATATCCCACAAGAACCAACTCCGATTTAGCCAAGTTAGCCTTCAAACCAGAGGCATCTTCAAGACAAAGGACACATCTCAAGCATTGAATCTGGTCTAGAGCACTCATAAAGAAAATGAGGGTATTATCTGCAAAAAGGAAATGGGATAAAGAAATAAGATCATCACTCCCTGCCTGCACCGAAAAACCAAAAATAAAGCCCCCAATCACAGCAACTACTATCATACGACTCAAAGCTTCTATAACAATCACAAAAAGAAGGAAGGGGGGTGTCCCATGTCAAGCCCCAAGAACTATTGAAGAACCCACTGGGTGTGCCATTAACCAGGACAGAACTGAACTTTAGATATGCAATGAGAAATCTGCTTTTGCCACCTTTCCCCAAAACTACCTCCCTAGCAAGTAAAGCAAAAAGTCCCAACTAATAGATCATAAGCCTTCTCTAGGTCCAATTTACAAAGAACTCCCAATTCGCCTGATTTGAGATTGCTATCTTGGCATTCATTAGTGATAAACCCAGTCTAAGATCTAATGCCATCTCATAAAGCACTCTGAGAATTGAAAATGATTCTCCAAAACAACTTTCATTCTATTTGCCAAGACCTTTGCAATAAACAGATGTATGTGCAAGAGAGATTGGGAGTCTATTAATCACTTGCTTCTACATTGTGACGGCACTTCTGATTTGTGGAGTGCTCTCTTCAACCGTTTTGGGTTATCGTGGGTTATGCCAAGACGAGTCATTGACTTGTGTGCATGTTGGTGGACTTGTGAAAGAATGAGTGTTGTGTTGTGGAAAATGGTGCCTATATGTCTGTTCTGGACTATTTGGAGGGAGAAAAACAATAGGAACTTTGAGGATTTGGAGAGATCATTAGAAGATATTTTATCCTCATTTTTACAAACTTTGTATTTGTGGACTGTGGCATACCTCTCCCTTTTGTTGATTAGTTATGCTGATTTTCTTGCTCGTTTTTCTTTTTCTAGTTAGGTGTTTCCACTTGTATACTTCTAATGTACGTAGGGATGTGTTACGCTTTTAATAAAACTTATTACTTATCAAAAAAAATTTGTAGACGCCACTCACCAGGCTGATAGGACGGAAGTCTTTGACCTAGACACCCCACACTTTCTTAGGGATAAGAGTGATGAACGTAGCATTCAGACTTATCACAAATTTACCCCATTGGTGAAACTTAAGAAAGACTTTCATGACCTCTTTTCTGAGAACATCCCAACAGGATTGGAAGAAAGCCATAGGGCATCAGATCTAGACCCGACGCCTTATCCCCATTCATGTCTTTTTCTACCTCAAAGAACTCCCTTTCCTCGAAAGCTCATTCCAACCAAATAGTCTCCTTGTCGCCTGTTAGAAGAGTTATTAGTATTAGGGTTTTGAGTCATTAGGGTTTCAGGGGTAGTTTAGTCTTTATGTCATTAGGGTTTAGCCTATATATTTGGCTGTTTGTATTAGGTCAAATAGGGTTGAATAATATAGAGAGGCAGCAGCCTCCATCTCGTTCCCCCTCTTACAAATCTTAACATCGCCAATAGAATAAATGGAAGACCATTGACATACAGGTGCATTCACTCACTCTCAAAGTAGAGCTGAGAATAAAAATGAATTGGAGGAGGTAATGCCATTGATAACAAACTTCTGTTAGAATTAACAATCCGGGTGAAGAACTTGGTATTTTTATCCCCCTCTCTTAGCTTTAGTACCCTTGAATTTTGACTCCAACACATCCTCCAACAAAGTAGTCTTTTCCAACTCCATTGTAAACATAACCCTCTTGAACCACTCATCCTCAGACAGAGGCCTCTATTCCTCAGCCACATCTAGGCCTAGCTCTTTTTCTCTGATCTATATTCCCAAAATCCAAGTCATTCTACTTCTTTAAATCAACTTTTAGGGCTTTCAACTTCTGAGCTAAAACAAGATGAGCATATCCTTGAAACCATTAGGAGTTCCATCAGTATCTCACCTTCTCAATAAATCCACCAGTTTTCAACCACATGTTTTCAAATTTGAAGTAACGTGCTACCCCTTTAAGAATCACAAAAACAAAAAAATAGGGACATGATCTGATAGAAGTATGGGTAACCTGCTCTAAGTAACAACTAGGAAATGAGCATCCCAAGCAGAAGAAATGATAAATTTGTCAATTTTAGACCAAGAGGGGAGTCCTAGTTGTTAGGCAAGTGAAACTTCCACCCTGGAGAGGTAAATCCATAAGACCCTGCTTAAAGATAAAGTCTGAAGAATCTTCCATAGCAGGAGAGGAAATAGGCCCAATCTATCACTAGGGAAACAAGAGACATTGAAATCGCCCCCAATACACCAAGGGATATCCCAAGACAAAACCAGACCTGCTAGCTCCTCCCAAAGCAACCAACGGTCAACATCTGAATTGGGCCCATAGACACTGGCAAAAGCCCACTCAAACTGGTCAATGACACTTCTGAATTTACAAGCCACCAAAAAATTCCCCACACTTCGATCTTTTCCACAACTCTCCTGTCCTAAATCAAGACAATGTCGCCCGTTATAATAACTGTTTTGATCTCCCTTCTCGCCATCTCTACTTTCCTACTATTTATACTTCAAACACATTAGCCATCCAATTATTTAATTTCTTTTATTTTTACCTTTTTTGTGTTAAAAAAAAAGTTGAATCGCAAATTTTTTGCAGTTGCTCCTATTGAATCTCTATTTTTGTTCCTACAAATATAAATACAATATTAGTTATATATATATAAATACAGTACTTACAGGGAGAAAAAAAGAATCACAAACTACACCCCTCCAAATATTTCTTTTTTTAAGACAACCCACTTCCTCTCTCTTGAGTATCTCTCACCATCTTTTACCCTTTTCTCCTTTTTTTTGAATTAAGTACTACTCATGTGAGACACCAAAGGGGACATAACTGATGGACACCACGAGTATCCAAAAGACACAAATCCTTCAATAGTTATGACGCACAAATTCTCGCTTTTCACTAATGCTGTCCAAATCACTTCAATCACCCTATATGTGTTTTTTGAACATCCATAATTCTATTATCTAAAAGTATTCTTTGGGAATTTTTTCAAGGCAAGAAACACCAAAAGCAAACTAGAATGAAATTTATGCTTAAGCCAATGGAACATGCCATCTAGACAACCTTTTATGCAACTGCAACACACAAGCATTTTCACAAGCATTTCTAACTTTTTTCTTATATATTATGGATCTTTCTCTAATAAGCTTTTTATTTTATAAGTAAATGAATGTTATAAAAAAGTGAAAGGATGCAACCCAAGTACACAAAGTATACAAGAAAAAAAAAATAAAGAATCATTAAAGCTAGAAAAATGAAGGCACTCAAAGGCAGTTGTCCAGCGGTATAGGGTTTTAAAGAGAAAGGCATTTAGTTCCACCAACGTCCCCTTGCAATTCTCAAAACTTTAAGCATTTATTTCGCTGAGAAGTTATTATGTGCATATTTAAAAATACGCGCTTCACTACAACCAAGCACTAGCTTGCCCTCTGTGCTCTACTACTAGACTCCAGGAGGCCTTTGTGCTTAAATGCACCTAGTGCTTTTAACAGCACTGTTGCTGACCAATTATATTAGTGGGTTAATTATTACATGCGACGTCCTCTCTTAAAGCTAGCCAGCTTATTGAAATCCACATTAGATTCTGGGAAGTTAATCTATGTCATTCTTCTTATGAAATTTTCCAGTTGGGTGGGTTTTAAGTTCTTTTATACCATAAATCATCAACATATGAAAGGGATTGCACAATATAATCGGTACACTTCATCTCAAGCTTCTCAGTGGGGGCTAGTTTGTCTGAGTGGGTCAACATTTCTTATTTATTATTTAAAGATGATACCTTGGTCTTTTATGGGGCGAATTTTGATCAAATTCATTCCATTCGAGCACTACTTGTTTGCTTTTGAAGTTGTTTATGGTTTGAAGGTGAACTTGGCAAAATCAGTTTTGGTTCTGGTAGGCACAGTGGGTAATGTGGGTGCCTTGGCTAGTGTTCTGGGTTGAGGAACGGCCTCCTTGCCTTTGAAATATCTGGGTCTCCCTTTGGGGGCTTGCTTTAAGGCTAAGTCCATTTGGGATGACAATGTGGAAATGATTGATCGCAGGTTGGCCAATTGGAAAAGGATGTATCTCTCCATGGGGGGTAGGGTCACTCTTTAAGAGTACTCTTTCCAATGTCCCTACTTACTTTACGTCTCTCTTTCCTATTCCAGCTTTTGTGGCCAAGCATATAGAGAAGCTTCAATGTGATTTTTTATGGGGTGGGATTAGTGAAGAGTTCAAGTATCATCTGGTCAATTGGGACAGGGTTTGTTCCCCTATCTTTGAGGGTGGCTTAGGGATTCAGAGCTTGAGAATGTTCAATTGAGCCTTGTTAGGGAAGTGGTTATGGCGTTATGCAGATGAGAGGGAGGCCTGGTGGAGAATTATTGTGGATGCTGAGTTTGGTTCTGAGTGGGGTGGGTGGCGCTCCATTCACACTCCTAGGCCGCATGGGGTGTGACTTTGAAAGTATATCAGTAGGGGTGGCAATTGTTTTTCTAGCCAAACTAGATTTGATCCAGAAGATGGGTCCAAAAATCAAATTCTAGGAGGATGTGTGGTGTGGAGCTTTGACTCCCAAGGAGGTGTTTCCAGGTTTATACAACATAGCTAGTGTGAAGGAAGTTTCTATTGCGGTTAACATGGATCTTTGGAGTGGTTCCCTTAGTGGAATGTTAGTTTCAATCGATTGGTCCATGATTGGGAAGTGGAAGTGCTAGCCTCTTTCTATACTTTGTTGTATTCCCATAGAATGAGAAGGGAGGGGGAGGACCAGATTTGGTGGGCTCCTTCTTGCAAAGGGAAATTTGAGGTTAAATCATTTTATAATATTCTTGCCTTTAAAAAGGTTAGCCATTTCCCTTGGAAAAGTGTTGGCATACTAAGGTTCATTCAAAAGTGTCTTTTTTCGTTTGGATGGCAGTGCTAGGAAGATCCTTACAATTGAAAATCTTAAAAAGAGGCATCTCATTGTGATCAACAGGTGTTGCTTGTGCAAATTGGATGGGGAGACTGTCGATCACCTTCTTCTTCGCTGTGAGATTGTCCATACACTATGGTATGCTATTTTCAGTCACTTTGGGCTGTCATGGGTCATGCCTAGTGGTGTGGCGGATTTGTTTGCTTATTGGTGGATGGGAGGTCAGTCCCGGAGTGTTATGGTGTGGAAAATAGTTCCTCTATACCTCATGTGGTGTTTATGATTGGAAAGAAATGGTAGACGTTTTGAGGACCATGGGAGATCATTGGAGGAGCTCACAACCTTTTTCTTCTTAACTATTTTCACTTGGAAAGCTGCTTGACTTGCTCCATTAGTGATTAGTTTTTCTGATTTTCTTGTCCTTTTTTCTTCTCCTAATTATGTTTCTCTTGTACACTTCCATCAGTACACTTTTGAGTGTCAGCTTGTGTAGATATTGTTAAACTCATAATGTAACTAAGAACACATTATGATTCAGGAAACCCATATGGCCTCTGGACGAACCTCATTAAACAGAAAACTTGGCATACCTGGCTTGCTTTACACATGAAACTCGAAAGAACCAAAACTTCCTCGAATGCAATGGCCTTATCAATCTTCCCACCGAATATGCCCTCAAATCTCTGTCAACACCATCCAGCAATAAAACACTATTAGAAAGCAATAAACTATTAACGTAAGTAGGTTTTCATATTCTACTAAGCTACTAACTAAAACAACTGTTACAAAACAAACCCACCTTGAGCTGGATTACGAGGACGTTGGGAGCTTGAAGTATTGACATTTGCTTCCTCGCTGCCACCAATTTCTTACAACTAAACAAGCATAAGTTCCTCAATCAAAACATGATAATAACAGTAGAGAGCTCACAAGATAACAAAAAATAAGATGGCGACAGATTGAGTGACTCACTTGTCACACTTGTACTTATTGCTGCCATCCAAAACCTCCGGCTGAAAGAACTTATGCAAGGCCTCTTTAAGCGAATTAATAAGCAAAACATCAAGACTAATATCCATTATGTCGTCAACCTTATTGGACTCGCTGCCACAAGAAAGACACTTCACCTGACTCTGCAACGCACCCCCAAAGATCTCCTTCACCACCGTAGTAGAACTAGCGGTAGCAGCAGCAGCAGCCTGGTCGCCCCCCTTGGCGTTGGAGCGGCGCTGCTGCAACTTCTTGAGGCGGAGGGAGGTGTTGTGGCAGGCATCGATCACGTAGCGCAGGAACTCGTGCGCGTCCTCCTGGCGGCCGAGCCTGAAGTGCTCGGCGAAAATCTTGAGACAGCTCTGGATCTTCACGGGCGCGTCCAGGGTAAGATCCACCCTCAGAGACCGCGCTATCCGCTTCTCCAAAATGCAGAAGGGGCAGTCGCGCCCCGAATCGCCTTCACAAACGCGAATCAATAGCAAGAAAATGATTAAAAATAAATAAAAATTAAAAACAAAAAATAAAAATAAAAAAGGCCTGAAAAGGAAGGGATTGGAAGGATATGTAGGTACATAGGGCGGAGTGCCGGCAATTGAGGCAGAAATTGGCGAGGGGAGGGGTGTAGGTGAGGCACTGGAGGACGCTGTTGAGGTAGCAGGAGTTGCCGAGGTTCTTGAGCCCCAGAGGAGGACCGCTCTTGCGCTTCTGACTCAGTAGACTCGGCTGCCAACTCATTTCCAATTGCAAGGCCATCAAAGAGGAAGACCTCCTGCCTCCACTTCCTCTGACACATCGGCGGCGTCGTTTCTCGCCGCAATCGCATCGCGCTATTTCTCTCTCTCTCTCTCGGCGTCTCTAAAGCTTTGAAGCCGGTATTTCAGAAGAACAAAATTGAGGCCCTGTGGGAGAAGCGGAAAGGAAAAGGAGAAGGGCCGCCGCGTTTCCAAAGCTCAGATTTTGCGAGGGTTCATAATTCCCCTCTCTTCTTCTTCTTCTTCTTCTTCTTCTTCTTCGACCCTTCCCTCCCCCCTCCCCGTTTCGGCTCGTAGGGCAGTTAGTATTCCCCGCTAATTGGGATTTTTAGGACACCCATGTGGACTACTGTGCAGTATTATGCAGCCATATATTGTTCGGCCAAATTCTCTATTAGGTTGTCTGCATGTCTTACAGAAAATAGGGTTAAGTATTCAATATCCCATAGGGTTTTATCTATTGTATTTTTTTTTTATATAGGGTTTGATTTTTATCATAAGAGGTCTTTGTGATTTTAATAAAGATTAAATTGATCCTTCATCGACGTTAATGATTAGTTGAAACTTAGTCGCGTCACTAACATGTAAAATAACTAAAATTCAACATTTGGCATAAGTGGCCACCTAATTAAATTTTTTTTTTATTATTTTAAAAATTGGTCATTTGGGGGTGGCTCGGCCTTTCGGCCACCCCCATGGAGCCAAGGGGCCACCCCAATTTTTTTTTTCTTTTTTTCTTTTTTTTGAAAAAATATATTTTTTATTTAAAAAAAAAATTAATTAGGTGACCATATCATCACTAATGACATGACCACTTATGCCAAGTATCGAATTTTAATTAGTTCACGTGTCAATGACGTGGATTTCCATTAAGTTAACTAACGGTCAATGGATGGAATGACCAATTTAGTCTTTATCAAAATTACATGAACTTCTTGTGATAAAAATCAAAACTTACGGGAAAAAAATAAAGAAATGAAACCCTAGAGGGTATTAAGTATTTAATCATAGAAAATATTTATATTATTTGGGAAAAATATACTTTAGCCTTGAACTATCCACTCATATGCAATTTTACCCATAATATTTAAAAAGTAACACTTTACCCCCACAAAAGTATCTGACATTGGCAAAAAAGACGAATATTTACACTTTATCCCCTGAAGCAATTTATGTTTATACTTTACCCCCGAAACCTAGATACTTTGTGCCTTGTGAGGGTCAAGTGTAAACATAAATTACTTAAGATGGTAAAGTGTAAACACTGGGGATTCTATGTTAAGGTTTGAATTTTTGGGGGGCCTTGTATCACTTTTTAAACATTGGGGTAAAATTGTAAATCCATAGATACTTCATAAGGGTAAAAGGTATTTTTCCTTATGTATTAAAAATATTTTTTAACCTCCTTAACGCTACATCCCACTTGATTTCCATTCATATTCAACAAGCAACTAAAATGACAAAAATGCTTAGCCCCTCTCTCTACTAGGGTTTCTTTCTCCTAACAGAGAGCTTTGCCTAAAGGGGAGAACAAAAGTTTTCCCCCCGCCTCCCCTCTTCCTCCCTAGTTTTTCTTCTCCTTCCCTCTCCGCCTCTTCCCTCCCTCTCTTTTTCCCCTTTTGCTTGTCTTTATTTTTTGCTTGTTGCTTGTTTTGGCACACTTTGTGAGTGCCACTCTTGGGGGATTCACTCAAACTACTCTCAATTCTTTGAGTGCACTGTTGATCTCCTCCACACTGTTTTGTTGTCCATTGTCTATTGCCGGGTCTGTTCTCACGCCTCCCACCGTGTTTCATTGGCCTAATTCACTTCCAACACCAACTTCAGTTTCTCGACAAGCACGTGATCAGCCTTTCTTCTAACCATTGTCATCCGTCTAGTGTGCTCATTTTTTTGGCTTTCTGTTTTTTTTTTCCCTATATTTTTCGATTTTTGTTGTTTTCTCCCTTGTTATTTATTCCTTATTTTACATTTCATGTTGTTTTGATGCTTGTAATAATGCTATATTCTCTTATTGATCCGTGAGATATTTGTTTATAGTCCAAACCCTTAAGTTGTGAATGAAATCTATATCATGATATTCGGGTTGAAGAGAGAGTTTCAACATGGGAGTTTCTACTCTTGGGTCGAGGAATGTAAGAGTTACCTATGCATTAGAATGAGTCTATCTAAAATAGATATGTTGTTATATATGAAGATTAGTCATGAATTAATGGATCTTATTTGAGATTTGGATGGTTGTATCTTTGACGTCATCTTTAATATTTGTAATCTCATAACTTCGACTATAGTTACTTTAAAGCTTTTTTCTTTATATTATAAGAGCTTTATGCTCGTATTATCTTTGAATAAATGTAACTAAAATATGTTTTCCTCAATAACCAAAAAAAAAAAAAAAAAACAGTACGAGTTTTATTTGTAATATATTTAATTGTTTTAATGAAAAATAAAAAATAAAAGGTTAAAAATAATAATAAATAAACAAGCAACTGCATCATAATCTCCCCAAACATTACACGTTAAACTCGACCTACCAAGTACCAACATCCAATTAGAAAATCTTTGCAGTGAAATAGTACATTCTTTATCCCCCCACCCCCCTTTTTTTTTTCTGAGCGACACTTCCCAAAAATTAATACAAAAAAGAGCGTATGTTTTCCTATATATTGGGCTAGGATTCCAGCAAAATCTTCAGTATACAATTACTTCAAAAATAAATAATGGACTTAAATTCCAGCAACTGTTTTATACACAGTAATCATTGTCTATGATCAGAAGTGCCTCAACTTTGGAATCCTTCAGTAAACGCCTCCCTCTTCTTATGGTACAATTGTGGGATTTCACCTTTATATATCATGTAAATTCTGCTCAAACATCAGAAAAAAAATAAAAAATAAAAAGACATGGAAGATCTTATGTACTGATGCTTCGTCAAACCAAAACCCAATTATGAATGTCTTTTTCACAAATATGAAATGAACAGCAGGTGATATAACTCAAAATAATCTCATCAACGGGGGTAGGGTTCTGGATTAGTGAACCAAAACAAAGAAATGGCCACAGATTTCCGATAAAAAAGCAACTAATATGAAGCACTTCTTTTGCTAAATTATATGCAACTACATACCTTAAAAGGTAACTTAATTGATTGCTGCTGTTTACTATATTCTACTGGCTTGAAGCCGAAGATGTGGCCAAAGGTACAGATTGTTCGGGATCACTGACACTGCCTCGAGAAACTTCTTTTTTCAGCTTTTGGTTATTATATGCCGCCACACCTGCAATGGCTGCATAGAAAAAAAAATGATATAGCTTGTCTTCATTTACTTATGGTTATTAAAAAACTATTGGTTGCTAGGAATTTCTTCATGAACAAAGGTCAGCACCTAAGCTACATAGAAGAAAGATAATAAAAATTATAAAAAAAAAAATAAAAAAAAAAAGAAGAAGAAGGAAAAAAAAAAAAAGGGATGCAAATAGACTGTCTGAGTGAATTAACATCAAACTCCTGTTTAAATTCAGAAAACATGACTAGATGCTACTGACAAAACATTTCTAATTACATCCAGATAAAGCGTCTGAAAGAGAAATCTATTAGAGAATGAAAATTGCATATTTAGGGTAGAATTTAATGATAGCAGAACCAACAGTTAGCCAAACTAATCAAAATGGGGGGGCACTAATTTTAATATCAAGTCTCCCTGGAGATGGCCTAATGTTCAAGCAAATTAGCTTATAGATGAACAGGTTTTCCATATGCAAGACATGTCACTGAATTCAATTACGAGCTATCTTAAAATATAAGGGTGTCAAGATTAAAAAATGATAAGATACTCACCAATGCCATAACCAAACAGATTTATTATTGTCAGCTTGGTATCCGCAAACAGAAGGGCAGACAATAAGACAACCACCCAGTCCTTAACAACTCCAGCAACACGAATGGTTAAAGCACTTGTATGTGTAATTACTAGGAAAACAGATAAGTTGAGAGCAAAAGTACAGAGACAGTTGAGTAGTAGCACAAGGGGGGGAAAGTTCCAAGATCCATGTTCTTCCATCTTCGTTCTCTCCAAAAAGATCCATGGAAAGAATAGGCAAAGAGCACTGCAAATAATTCAACATTTTGTTCACACAGGCTTAATCTTTTCTATCTGGAAGTAGAAAAAAATTGTTTCAAACAGATGATAGATTATTTGACAACAGAATCAGTGTACCTGCAGGGACTAACATAGTACATAACAGATATAGGGTTCAGTTTGAGACCCTTCCTCTTAACAAGGATCTCCATGAAAATAAGTCTTAAAGCTTCTCCAACAACGCCACCCATTTGATAAACAACTCCAACCCAATTGATATCTATTTCTCCATAAGAGGCCACCAGAACACCAAAACTTATCACTGACATAACTAATAGCATTCTGCAGTTCATTATCTCTAGCCCTGCTGCTACTCCAAGAACAAAAACAGCTACCGGCACTACAAAAGTCATTTAATAAATTAGAGTAACATTACAATTTGTAATCATGATAAATAGTAATACATACAAGACTTAGGACTTGCTGACCAACAAGCTATCTTACTAGTCAGCACACAGATAGACATATTACTTGGGGCCAATATCATATGATACATCTGGAAATTGGTCTGAATAACAGAACATACAGATTGAAGTAGAATTTACAGCCATAGAGACCAAAAAAATTTCTCTACAGGCCCTAGATATTTAGCTGAAATCGGATAATTCACAACATCACTACGAACTTACTAATTGCCTTCAACATTTGTGCAAATGCAACAGAAATATACAGGTATGCTGTGTTTCCCAGCCAAAGAGTCATTGCGAACATTGAACCAATTGGCACAACAGATGTAGCATATCTGAAACAGTGGAACTTCATTAGACTTATGTGGAAAAGTACTGAACATGTAGAAAAGTATTCACACAAGCTTTATGTAAAATACTACAAGAATGGTTTTGGGACCAGATAGCAAAGATGTTCCCATGACTAAATTCCAGATTTCAATATTGTCTTGTGAACAAAAATGTGTTGAGTAATTGGGAAGCTCATTTTCTTGGAAAGGGAAAAGTTCAAATCTAGAATACAGAATACAACCATTTGGTAAGAACAAAATAGTCATGAGTAATGTTCATTGATTAGAAATAGATTTCATAAGGTGCATAGGAGCATGGTAGTACACCAAACCGTTTTATAAAGATTTTCATCCCAATTATATCAACAAGATGACTTGTGAATCAAAAAAGAAAGAAGAAAAAGCAAGCTATGATGTCTAGATATCCATGCGTATAAAGAGTTGAACATAATTAGAATACTAGTCATAGGAGGTAATCTATGTTACTTCTATTCACGAAGAACCCCAAGGGGTAGCTCGATTCGTTGAGGACCACGCTTCATGAAGTTGAGATCACCGGTTCGAATCTCCTCTCCTCCCTTCCATTGGAGCCAATTACTTATAAGAAAAAAAAAAATTACCATTTCTGAACCCCAGCTCAGGGCACCACTTCATTACTCTATTCTCTAGTACTTTTAAGAATAATTTCTATCTTGTTATTTCGTTCTCACTAATACATCATTTCTTTTCCCAGTCTAAATCCCATTTAAACCGGGTTCTTTCCCTGTACCATGAGGACTAGCTTAAATAATGTGCAGCTTCAAACATTTCCTTTCAAAACATGTTACACCAATACTTGTGCCACTCCCCTGCCTCTCCCTCTCCACTCAAGAAAGAAAATATATTCTTGTGTCAAAGATGTGGAGTTGCAACAGGTGTATTGGTTCCATTGAGGCCAGCAAGAACAGGGGCAGCTTCGACCGCAGCTATGCCTCATCCTGCTATAATTGCTCCTCTGCTTTTGCTTCAGCTCCACCACAGTTCACAAGGTAGGTATTGAACCACCCTTTCACCTACTGATCATGTCTAAAAGTTATGACAAATGGGAAGGTGGACAACAACATCCCCTTCAAAAGCTCCAAAGAAAGGAATATGATGTCATCAAAACTCTGTGGAGCAAGCCTGGTTCTTTATATTTTGGACATTGATACCAAGAATGGCAGGAGAGAGAGAGAGAGGAAGGGAGAGGCCCATTCCTTCTATTGACATCAAAATGAAGAAATAACGAGTGAACAGAAAGTCAGAGAAGTTCATTCCCTATATTCAAATGCTTAAGGCCTGTATAAGCTGAATTGGTATGGTTAGGCATATGTGATCCAAATTCCAAAAAAGCAACCCCCAAAAAATCTGAATTGGCATGTATGGTTTTAAGTGTGTAAGGCACACATTGCGTTGAGAGGGATTCCATGCATTGTTGCAGAAAGTATGTCCTCTTAGTTCTTTCTTTTTTTTAAAAAAAAAAAAACAGGTAATCGAGATATAATTAAAAGTGTAAAGCACATCTACGTACACAAGAAGTATACATAAAAAAACACAGTTGAAAAAAAAAAAAGGAATTATGAAAATTAAGCACCAAAGGAGATACAAATGCAGTTATCCAAATAAAAAGAGTACTAAAGGAAAAATACTTAAGCTCTTCCAATGTCCTCTAGCGGTCTTAAAAAATTCTATAATTTCTTTCTCTCCAAAGACACCACGAAAGACAAGGAGGAATCATCTTCCACACAACAACACTCTGAGTACGAACAACAGACCACCAACATACAAACAAGTTAACCACTCATCTAGGCATAACCCAAGACAGCCCAAAGCGACAGAAGAAAACATTTCATAAGGCACAACCAACCTCACACTGGAGAAGAAGATTGTCCATAGACTCCCTACTCCTCTTATACACACAACAACTATTGACCACAATGACATGCTACTTTTTAAGATTGTCTATGGTAAAGATCTTTCCTAGGGCTGCCGACCAAGCAAACAAAGCACCATCTTAGTTCTCAATGGATTAGTTCAAGTCTTTTATGCCATTAATTTTGTCTTTCATTTTTGCCTTCGGATATCTTAGGAAAATAAATCCTATTTTTAGTAGTGATTCTTACAATCTTATCTTTGGTGTCACCTATGGCATGGAAATTTTTTTAAAGATACTAATCAATTGCAAGTAACAAGTTTGAAGATCCAAATGTCAAATAAAAGGAATTCATCCCCTTCCTTACATTTCTGCAGTCATTCCTTCCTCAACCTTCAGAATCTGTAAGAGAAAAACTAAATACAGTAAAAAATATGGTAAATGATATGATCGCTCAATTGTAGCAACTCTCATAATATTGACTAAACTAGATACCTTGAAAATTTTGGTGAGCATAAAACATAATACTGACGAGAAGACCATGTGAAGTAGTGTCAGTCCAAGAGGATAAGGGAAGTTTATTTCCTTAGATGACAAAACCCACTGCATTTTCAAATTTCAATAAAATTCATTAGTCAGTCATGCTGAGCAACCTTTGTAAAAGAGTATCCCATATCCCTGTGCAATATCAATTAGCCATACTCCTGTAGCAATAATGCAAGTATTGGCAAAAAGCATCTATACATGAATGGGTTGGTTTTATCAATAAAGGTAGCAATGGAACAAAATACTCAAAGAAACTCATTATACATTTCTTTTCATTTTATTATACTTAAAGAAAGAATTTTACTTTATCTTCCTCTTCATCATTTTCTAATAATAAAAATAAACTATTAGCTTACACATAATATTAGTCACTTAGAATCTTCCTTGTCTCATCAATGTGAGATGTCTGTCAACAGTCAACCTAGATTGCTTATCAAATGAGACTTGAGGAATGCAAATAAGATAGACAAGTAAAGAGGAAAATTATATTTTTAATGTTGAAATATCACCTTAATGCTTATGTATCTAACAGAATTTCAATGAGTCTTCACACTGTTTATGCTTTGAAGATGTTAAAATCACTACTTATTTCAAAAGCTTAACCTGATAGAAAGGGATGACTTTAATCATTTAATTAACAGTCTACACTCCTCAAATGTGGATTTAATCTTTCCCTTAATAAATGAAACCCAACACGTGAAATATTTAGTTGAAATAGAAGGTGAATGACGAAGACAAAGTTCTATTCAAAAACTATGTTATATGTTGGCACAATAACTAGATTGGCCATGAGAGGGTAGAGTGAAGAATAAGAGGGGTAAGCAACTGAATAAGAACAAGAAGTTGCTGGCTGAGGTTGTGGCTGAGACTCTGGTGGTGCGGGTGGAGAGTCATTCAAAGGTGGTGCTTGACTATGGATCTTGTTTCCACTTTGGGATTGTATTTTGGGGTGATGAGAAGAGTCTTTTGAATCTTTTTTCTGACAATGAAGAGAACAGGAACCATGAAGAGGGGGTCTCAATTTCAAATTCTAAAGGGAAGAGGGAGTTCAAAAATTTGAAATGCTCCATTAATTTTGATGCTAGAGGCTGTGGCTCTAGTAGGGTCAAAGGAAGGGTGATTTAGAGGTTTTGGGATGGGTTTCTTGGGCTTTTTGGGATGAGTTTCCTTTGTGTTCTAGGGTTTGTACATGGGATTTTTGTGGGTTTGCGGGTCTTACCTTTTTATACTTTTTGTGTACTGAGAGGTGCATTGCGCTATTTTTGATATGTACAACATTACTTATCAAAAAAAAAAAAACTAGATTGGCCATGAGAAGGTATCTAACGCTTATTTCTGCTTGCTGATCTTTCCAGTAATCTTTTGGCCACAGCCAAACGTTGTAAAGGATTAATCCTGTTTCCACAAGCCTGCCAGGGGAACCATCATATGATCATCAGAATTTCAGCCATTTGCAAGGCTATATTGCCATTCTTTCCTTTTTCTTTTTTCTTGCTTTGCTTTTATTTTATACAAGTACATGTCACCATTCTTATGAGGCAGGGTGGTTTTATTGAGTTCTATAAAACCCTACTCTGATTTTGAAGTGTGAAATTGTGTACATAGCCTTTTTATATCATCCTTCTACCATCCATGATGTTTTCAATGTTTGAAGTGACATTTGAATTTTCAAAGTGATCAGCGTAAGATCAGTGGTACCATATCTTCTTTTGGTTTAAACAAGAAGGGCAAAAAATTATGGTCTATCATCCCTGTGAGGTTATAGTTGGTGGTAGCACATCACAATTCCACACTTTTTAGAAAGAGAGAGACAGCATTTTTTTAGCTCAAGTACAAAGGTCATTCCTCACATAGTATCTCCATGTTTTCTGATAAAGGTGCCAGGCTTCAGCTTGCATTATCACTTTTAACTAATCCTATCCTATCATCAGACCTGCATGTTATCTATTTGAGACTCATATTGAGTCGTCTTTTTAAAATAATAATAATAATAATAATAATAATAATAATAACAAGGCTATAATTGCATATGATTTCCTCCCATTCACTTCTGGTATGAGGGGAAGTGTTCCATGCCATTATCCACCAGTTTTTAAGTTAGAAATTAGCATAAGACATTATCTATGTTGGTATAATAAAAAGTACAAATACAGTTTTTTTCCCCTCCAATTACTAAGTTTTTAAGACTTGAAAGCAAAGCAGAGATCTAAAACTGGTCTGAAGGATGAATGAAGGTCCTCACAATATTTGTCAAAGTGGCAGAAATCTAAAATAACTTGTTTTCCTAGCGTCCATTTGGTCTCCAAGGGAACGGTCAAAATTGGGAAGAGAAAAGAACTTAAAGGTTGAAAAGCTATCTTGAATTTATATTTCTGCTTCCAGAATATTTAATCCACCCATCTCAACTAAATCATATGGTTGCAACAGTCTCAGCTAAAGAGAAGATTCAAAATTTCTTACAATTTCTCAGGAACCAAACAAAGCATTATCAGCCAAGATAATCAACATACATGAATTTCCAGGGTTGTACTTCAGATGGAATGTCAGAAAAAAAGAAAAAAAAGAAGGTAAATGCTTTGAAGTTCACTGCTGTCATCCAAACACAAAAACCAAAAAGTAATGCTGTTCCAATCAAGACAAGGTCTTAATCAAGGTGAAATTACTCCAAAAACAAGGGATTCTCAAAATGCGAAATGCGAAATGCGAGACACACAATAACCCCCAAGTACTGTAGACAAAGTAGTGCAAGAAGACGGACGGACCTTGTTGAAGAAGATCTGGCCGCTGGAGAGAGCGATGTAGAGGAGAAGGTAAGCGTAGGTTACGACCTCCTCTTTGCAGAAGGCCCTCGCCCGATCCGCCATTGCCGAAAACTATCAAAGAACGACTATTGTAATCTCTTTTTGACGAGTAGGAGCTTAGAGCATAGAGCTTAGTAGTAGACTTTTGCTGTGTGTGCAGCGAAGTCCAATGAATTCCGAGGCACGAGAGTCGGACGGGGAGCGTTGATTGTTGAAGTAACGAAGAAAACACACGGACTGTTTTGCCCTCGGCAACGGACAACTTGGAACCCAAACAGATGTGGGCTGGGCCGTTGGGGACTTTTAGTTGGGCCAAGAAAATCAAAATAATTATAAACTTTCCATCCATATCGCATGGTTGATAACTGATAAGCGCAGTCCCTTTAAAAAATCACCTACCATTATTGTAAGAAACCACGTGTCACCACCATTGTCCATTGATTTCATTCTTTGAGATAGTACTTTCACGTCTAAAAATGGTATAGGTGCCACACGAGGTAGCACTGTTAGATACTGTTCATATATTAAAGAAAAAAAAAATGATTCGTATGAAAAAATAAAAAAGTGGTATTGAAAAATGAAAAATTTTGTTTTATAGTGATTTTTTTATTTAAATATTAAATGATGTGATATAAAAAGTGAATGATTTAATTTTTTTTTTTTAAAAGAAAAATGAAGTGAATAATATAATAAAATGTGAGGGAAGGTGTTGTAGGTTAATAAACAAAGACATAGTACATCATGGTGTTATCATAGTTTTACATGAATATTATTTTCTTTAATAAAAAATGAGAGACTAATGGAATAACTTTTTTTTTTTCTTCAATAGCCACTTTTGACTCTTAGGATTGGATGTTGAGACTTAATATCTGTTTAAATTCCTTTATATTATTTTGGGAGATTTTATATTACTCATTGATGGTTTTACATTAAATATTTAATGTAAATATTACTCATTATGGGAGATTTATATTCCTATATTGAAACAAATATTATCATTGTAAGTTATTACATTAAATATCTCATAAGAATGTGTACACCTAAGATAGACTAAGACGGTCCTCAAGAAGTAGTTTAATCGATTGAGACTACACCTAATGAAGCGAAAGTCATTACTCATTAGTTCGAATCTCCTCATTTTCTTGTGCGGACATGTAATAATAATAATAATAATAAAAAGAACTAAGACAGGTTCATAGTACAAGGACATTAAATGCCCTCCAATATTATAATAATCAAATAACATAATCAACATTACATGACACATAAATGACTCATATCCAGGAATTCATAAGAAAGCGATCAGAATGATAATTTTTTTAAAAAAATAATAATCAGAATGATAGTTAAGATGCACTTAAATCACACAATTAAATGTCCTCAAGAGTTAGCTCAATTGGCTGAGACCACGCCTAATGAAACAGAGGTTACTAGTTCGAAACCTCCTCTCCCCTCTTGTGCGGACATGTCAAAAAACCACACAATTAAGTGAAATGAAAGGAAGAAGAGTTTTGCAGTTTGCATAACTGCTAAATATATTCATCAATATGATTTCCAATTGATTATCCGAATCATCATGATTAGCAAAATTCTCAGTATTAAGTGTTAACCTTGTGTCTTTGTCTCCATCAAATAGAGTTTTCCTTGTCCTACAAAAAAAATAGAGCTTTCCTTGTCAATTGGCATGCATCGCAAAGAGTGATTTCACTTTGAAAGTAAACTAGGAACTAATAAGTCAAGAGTTTTAAGCTTGAGAGAAGGGTCTGAGATTGTCAAATGATCAATCAAGTAGCACCTAGCATCCTCTTCACATAGAACTATTCCATTCAAACATTTGTAATCCATAAAATGGTTATAGATTAGCATTCAACACAGATATCCAGATTACAATAGTGCAAGTAAAACTGGAGATGCTAGAAAATATAAAAGTATAACCACTGCTAGGAGGATGAAAGGATCTTCCTGGCAGAGCCAAAATGATTGACAAAAAGAAAAGAAATAAAGATCCACAAAAGTATATAAACATCAAAAAATCTCTACAACTCATCAACCGATTCTTCAATGCGTATACTTTTGTTTATGTTCAATAGATCATGAAGCTATTTATTTAAATAATAGCTGCATCAGAATGATCTCATTTTCAGCATCAGGTTCAAATTTCAGGTTTTCAGGTCATCCTCAAAGTATATCTTCAGTCCTGTAAAAAGCTACACCAACTTAGGTATCAAGATATAAGAGAGTATACTCCAGAACTCGTAACTGAATGACCAAAATGTGCTTTATTCACTTGTGTGCCAAATAAGTTTATTATAAACTTATTCACTGAATCAAGAATATCATCAGCTTCTGCTATGAGGTCATCTTTTTTGGCATATCGTCATGCCATCTCCAATAGGTACCTAGAACTCCAAAAAGTTTTAAGGTTATGGATCAATTGAAAAGAGTCTTGCAGAACATGTCATAATATATGCAGAAATTTCAGACCTACCATACTGATGTTTACACGTTTATCCTCCAGTAGACATTTATTGAAATTCCTAATGCTAACTGTCTTAACGTCATTTACCTGCTTAAAAGAAACTTTTTAAAAAATCAAATTCATTTCAAATGGACAAGACTTATAAACAAAATTCATTGACTCACCATTGTGTCAGCAACTTTTCCATGCCAAAGGACATTATCAATCACAATGAGACCCCCAACCCTCACCTGCAAGAGGAAACTAACTAACAACTAAGCAGGACAATGAATGAGCAAAATTGTCAAAAGAATCAAACAGGAAGGTGTAAATGGATATGGAACAGATTAATTGAATGTAATATTTACTCTAACCAGTTGAAGAAGCAGTTCAAAATATTCCTGATTCATCCTCTTCTCGGCATCAACAAATGCAAAATCAAAGCTGAGTAGAAAAGTAAATAGGTGCAAAATGTTATATTATTAATTTTGTCCTTTATATATATGG
The DNA here is from genome assembly GCA_013348765.1 of Carpinus viminea. Lineage (NCBI taxonomy): Eukaryota > Viridiplantae > Streptophyta > Magnoliopsida > Fagales > Betulaceae > Carpinus > Carpinus viminea. The sequence goes on along the minus strand of CP054672.1, from coordinate 31,883,293 downwards.
AAGAAAGAAAGCTTATTTTACGTGAAAAAGAATAAGGTAGGAGGACTTCAAATCTAAGGATACAAAATCATCACATAATATTTGGACTCAATTCTCAGTACAAAAATTCATATTGTGGTTATAGCAATAAATATTGTTTTGCACAAGAAACCCTATAACCAAAACAGAAAATAAGCTAAAGCAGTTTGAGAAAAATGCAGCACACAGTTTTTATACTGCTTACTACATTTACCTGCAAGCTTCACCTTTCAGAATCAGTGATTTTAGGGCATCAGCTGCAAGTCCATATTTAACGTCCACCTAATGCAGATCAAGTGATCCAGAGTAAACAGAAATCATCAAAGAAGTATGAGTATAAGAAACGTTAATTAGGAAATGTGGGATAGATATACAGTCCACAAATCTCAAGCAAAACAAAGAGCAACTAATTGATCTGTAACTGGAGAAATATGATCAGATTGCACCACTGAAGAAATATTACAGGCTCTTCCAGTTTAGATGATGCAAATGTAGCAGATATTCCTTATTACAAGCAGTATAAGCAAAAAAGACAAACTCTATGAGCTACAGTCTCTATAACTGCAAGTATCAAGCATTTCATGATGATAATAGTATTCAAGATAAAAAGAGATAAATATAACCTTGTGCAAAACACCAGCTCGCTCATAATACTTCTTTGCAACCTCAAGAGACTTGGCATCTCTTTCACAGGCAACTAAACGACCTGATTCTGGAAGGACTAATGCAATAGCCAATGAGGAGTATCCCTGAACAAATTAAAACAACATATACAATATTAAGATTTAAGACAGTAAATTGCTACTTGATTAAATTTATAAATAAATAAAGCTCTCAACTGCATAGAAAAAATGAACCCTAGAGTCAAACATTGAAAACAAAAAAGAACCTTCGCTCAGGGTACTCAGAAAACATGAAATCCAAAGCTAGAATACAGTTCTAAAGAATACTATACAAGAAGGAGAAAGTAATAAGAATCAGAATGTATTCATTATCTCACATTGACATACACATGCATGATATTGATGTGTTTTCAAGGGTCAAATTTAACCAGAATGAACTCCACCAACCAGACAGCAGTATAATTTGGGAAGTCATTTAACCAGGATGACAAGGGTTCAGATAATATTCAAAAAAACAGTTTCTATTTTGCCCCCAAAAAAAAAAAAAAGAAAAAAAAGGAGGAAAGAAGAAAAAAATTAAGATAAGAGAAAAATAACAATGACAACAATAATAATAAGAGAATGATAGACCCTAGAAGACAAAGGAAGCGTAATAAAAAATATATGATGTTAGAAAAGGAGCAGTATTAGGCAGTTGGGACTGTTGAGGGTGAGAAGAGCCAGGATGGAGGTGCGGTAGAAGTTGGTTGCTAGAGTTTAATTCTATTTAGGAGCCTGTTAGTATAAATTTAGTAAGAGTCTTGGTATTAGTCGAATGGTTTAGAGCAAGGTCAGTCCAATAAGGAACCATACACTTATGGTTTAAATTTGTAGAAGATAGCTATAATGAAAGCAGAGAAATTTGCTAGCAAAACACCAGTGGTTTTACTCCCACCCTAAGTGGAGTGCTTGCTTACCAAGGCGATGATCAGTAGCTGGTTCGCTTTGTTATTTTTCCATGTTCTGTAGTATTCTTGGGTTTTATCAGTGGTATTAGAGCCATGTCTACACACAAGGAGAGAATCAAGAAGCTTGAGTCCGATGTACAAGAGGTCCAAGATGGTATCAACAACACAAGTGCAAAGATTCAGAGCATCGAAGAAACCTTGAGTGAAATCAAGGGCCTGCTTGCAGCATTAAATGGGCAAACAGAAGACCAATCAATGAAACCTTCATACAAGTCTGAGGATAAGGGTTCTTTTTCATGTGTCTCAAGCCAGGATGAAGGAACACAGTAGAACAGGTTCACATCACCAAATTGACTTGATATGGTAGCGTTAGTCTGAGTGCATTAAGTAGTTACTGGAGATCTAAAAAGGGTGAAGGATTAGAGAATTGCTCTTCAAGGATCTTATGGTGATCAACTGCACATAGGATTCAAATAGCTTCAACTCAAAACTGTTCTTTTTTTGTCCAGCAGGTGAAACAGTAACTTTGTCTGGTGGTAACTCGTCTAGGATAGTGGTAGCTTGTTCAATGTATACGGAAGTAAATAAACTTGTTTTAAAGAATTCTATGCCACCAACCTTGAAGGAGTAACCAAAGTTTTCACCACACAATACACAATATGGTTCAACAATGTTTTTGGTTTTTGGTAATGATTTTTTTTTTTTTTTTTGGTTGGTATATATAAGTGACCCACCAAATTAGAATGCCAATTTCCATAAAATACTTGCACTGAGCATATGCCATCACATGCAGTTCTGGTTCAAATTCTTGAGCACCTGAATTGCAGTTATTTCATCACATTTTGTTACTTCACATTGAAGTGAACTTTTTCTTACATATGTATAAGTAACAAACTAGGCAAGAGTACTTAAAAAAAAACAAAAACAAACTAGGCGAGAGAATTTAGAAATCAAAGGACTGTCACAAGATGATGATGATGAGATATGGCAACAAATACTTGCATATCAGAGAGAAAACAGTGAGTAGTCTGTTGACTAGAAGAAGTAAAATTTCAGTAAAATATACATACAGTATAAACACCAACTTCAATACAACGCTCTGCCCTAAGAATCTGCACAAGCATCGCAAGCAGCTGTGCCTGATCAGGAGACACCTATGAAGAGAACAATATGTTGTCAACTTTAGTGAATATGTTCTGCAACTTCAGACATTCCATACAAGATTAGATTGATAGAAATTAGTTCTTCTATGAATTCAATGCCTGGAAGATTATAGTGGAAATGCGAGTAATGCCAATATAATATTATCAAGGATTACAATCTTAACTTTTCCTTGAACAAAATATTTTGTCAATTATTAATCGTCCATTGAGATAATGATCAAACACAATGTAGATTACATCCAACCATTTCCAAAATATCTAATAGAAGAATAGTAGTTGTAACATCCATCAGAATTAAATATTTGAAAAATTAATAGAGAAAAGAAGAATACTTCCCCTCAGAAGAATTCTCCTCATGTAGAATCAAGAGTTCCTTCTCTGCATGTCAGTTTAATATTTTTGATGGTACAGAAACATTGCTTTCATTGCAATCATTATTATAATATAATATTGATGAAAGTTGGGTCAAATGCTTTCATCCAAACCACTAACAGAAGCTCAGGTACATGCCATTCCCAATCAAATTCAAGATAAGAGTAAAAAGAGGAACCAGAAGCCTCTGAGTGCTCTAGTAATTAGGAATTTCAGATGTCTTAACGTTAGTGTTAAGAACTCTGCATCGCACCATTACAAATAAATTAGGAAAAAATGAAAATCAGTCCCTGTAGTTACACTGCTTTGCAATGTGCTCTCTGTGGTATCAAAATGTTACAATAACTTCCTGTGGAATGCAAAAATAATAAATAGGTCCTTGCACCCAACTTTCGTCTAATTTTTTGACGGAAATTCTCAAATGTCACATCAGCACCAATCAAATTATGACATGTGTAACCCATAAGATGTGTTTGTTATTTGACGGTTTTGGTCAAAAAAATTAGACGGAAATTGGGTGTATAGACTCATTTGTTATTTTTCTTTACTACATGGAGCTCTCACAACATTTTATACCATAGGGAGCTTCCACATGGATTTGATTTTACATTTTTCCCAATAAATTATGCGAAGGAAGGAAGCAGTAACAAATACCTGCATCTGACTACCATGCATGGAAGCAGTCTCCTCTCGAAGTTGCCGTAGAATCTGACACGGAACCTCATAAAGAATCACAGAAAGGAAAATATAGAAGAACAAATCGATAATAAACAGTTAAATATACATCCGAAAAAGATATCATTCTTATGAGTAAATATTAAAGGAAGAAATGGGAAAGAAGTTCCTTACCTCAGGCTCTCGAACATTGGCAAGGATGTAGTCGTAAAGACTTGGAGTAACACTAATCACCTGCTTGTTGCCGTATTTTTCATCCTCGACAACAACAAATGCATTGGCAGAGCAACTTCTTGTGAGTTGGTTTGGCTTACTGTTACATGTCCTTGTGCCAAACCGACTACTGCACCTGTCAGAGGAGGCTTTGACTGCTAAAGTTGCACACACTGAATGGAAGTTCAGCATTAGTCTCGGAGATCTCCGTGGGAAAGCTACACCTCGATAGGCCAACATAGACCAACAACGATGAAGCACCAAGCTGCTGCTGGTCGCCATTCATGAACTAAATTGGTTCAGCAAAAGCTTGTACTGCAAAGCCGATATTTAGAACAAGACAAATGGAATACATCAATAATTTGCATTGGCTAGTGTACATATTGAAAAAACATGTTGCATTCTGGGTTAGGCTTGGGACTTATCATCTCTTTCTTCTAATTTTGGATTTAAATAGAAAAAAAATCATAGAAAATGGGTGAAAAAAATATGCATATTAAATCTTCTCCCAATGCAAAGCCAAACATGGCAACGAAAAGATGGTAACATTAACAACAAAGACAAAAAAAAAACAAATGGGTGCTAATAATAGAAGAGAAAAGACGGGGGGAAAAGCTAATAGGCCTCTTTCGACAGACTACCAATGAAGAATGGGAACTGCAGCATATGATTCGCTATTTTATTGTTTCTCTTGGGAAATTATTCGAACACCTGGTGGGCGGCACCATTCAAACGTAGCCGCTGCTTTCGTTATAAAAGGTCTATTCGAATATTGAAATTATATCATTATTTGGCTATCAAATATAAACGAACAACACAAATGGGAAGATTGCTCCAGTTTTGAAGCTGTTCACAACACACTACTCCGAAGAAGAGCTCAAAACTAGCATATCAAAGAGGCAGGAAGACGAAGTGTTGGTAAAAAAAACAGAGTGGCATAAATAAATAAACATGTCTCTTCAAATTCGGTTAAATTATGGCTATTGTATTAGTTAGTATGGTTGAGAAGTAAACAAATAATGTTGTTATACCTCGGATGGAGCAACTTCTTTCAAACTCTTCTTTCTTGTTGGAGTTTCTTTCTTTTGGGTTGAAGAATGATGAAATTTAGAACATTTCTTTAAATTCGGTTTTATTTGATTTTATTTGGAGAGCTACTTTTAAGATGAATTAGACATAAAACTCTCTACATTTTTCTTTATTTTTATTTTTATTTTAATTCTTTCTTCATTCTTGGTAAATGAGAGAGAAATTATATTTAACCCATCCCAACTAATATCCTTTTTTAAAAGATATTTTTAAATTATCATTTATAATAGAGAAAATTGAAAACTCAGTCCATATAGTTTACTTGATTTACAATTAACGTATGTAGTATCAAAATGAATTCAGAGGTCTCTGAAGTATATCAAAAAAACAATTTACTGCCTATCTCCACGATGGTTACAAGGTAGACAACAAAAAAGGATTTTGTTTTCCTTTATAAGATCATGGCCCAAAATACCTACGAATCTATGACGATCCCGACAGGCAAATCAATTAACTAATAATTGATCCCTTAGCTCCCCATCCCAGTCATGTCCCTTGCGGAACACAACTCCAGGGATTTCATCTTTCTCGTCGTAACGAGAAAGCAGCAGAGAAAGACTTTACTAAGATTATGGGAATTTGAGACAGTAAATGAAACATCACATAGCAGATACTAAACATAAAGTATTACATCACCATAATATCATAGATCGTCATTAAATGTATTAGTCATCAGATCATCATCAGGAAAAGAGATACAACCCAAAACGTCATAACATCAACATAGTTCTCAAAATGATCAACAGATTACATCCTAGACTTAAGCTTAAGCAAAGCTAATGATATCAGGATCTCTATCATATCTGCACGAGCAGATCATCTAGTCTCCCACATCGAACGCAACCAAATAAGATCCATATTTTCAAAGATCACACGAATCAAGTCTTAGGCTAGCACCAAGTTTGCTCCAATGGCATCCTCTTCTAAAACGGCTAAACCATATAACAATCATAATGGGAGATAAAACATAAAAGAAAATAGTAAGTCTAAGACTTAATGATTTTTAATACATATAATGTCAATGCCGGTTTAGTAATGAACTCAAATGTTTATAATCAAGAAAACGGCAATTTCATCGTGACAACTTATATTATGAGTGATATACATATAGTAGATGATATATGCATATGATGTAAACGACAATCATAGTTCAATAATATGATATACTCGAGATATTACCCATTCTCAGTAGGGTTGGCGTTGTCCTAAGGGACCTATAGTACAATGTCAATGCTTCAGCCATTGCACAACATATCGTACGTAACATTAGTGGTACGACCGAGTCCGACCTTAGGTGGCCCACACCGACTAATGACGTTCGTCTTATAGTGACCACCATTAGGAATGGTTGCACCGTGATCATAAAACCAATGGATCCCAAGCCCCCATATAACACACACATTTGACTATAAAACTAACATGTATAGTAAGCTCATGGCCATTACTACAGCACGTACTGGTATACCATGTCATATGTTACAAATTATCTTATCTATATTTTACATATATGTCATTTTACAAGTCCCACTTAGTTAACATGTTTAGCACAACGCTTTTCTCAAAATGTTAGAGTTCATGTGCAATAAGTATAAATTGTAAGAGTTGTAAAATATGCATGTTTTCTCGATATACAAAATAGATGTGCAGTGCATGTAAAATAACAATGAGCATTATGTGAGTTAAAACTCACCTGTATTGAAAAGCGTTTTTGAATACTTTGAAAGATCTTAAGTTCTCCAAATCTATGGAAAACCTTCTATTAGTCCTAATTCTACCAAAACAACTCTAAAGTAAAGAAAACATGAGCTATGAGACGGTTTAATGAAAATAAAGTCTCCTATAACACACTAACCGTACAGCTGGGCTCGGGGTCATATGTCCATCGTGTCATGACGAGCCGTACATCCACCGTGTCACGACGGGCTGTACGTTTGGTCATTATACTGTACATCTACTCTGAGGGTTTTTAGGGAGAACATTATTTTCTCTCCACTGTCCGCCTATTTTTTTTGACTCCTAGGGCTACTAGGAACACCCTAAAACTTCCTAACCTAGATTACAACCTCCATACAACGTAACAATACTAAATTAACAAAACGCTAACCTAAACAAGATTCAAGGCGTATCTAAGCTAACAACTACTAACAAATAGAAATCGAGCAGCATAACGACGTAATTAAAAGTTAAGGATCAAACGTTACCTCATTGAAACAAAACTGCAAGAGTTTTGCTTCACGAATGCTTTGAAACACACGAACACTCCACCAACGCTAACAAAACACTCACAAAGCACACTCAAAACACTCTGACAGCCTAGGAGCGTTTGAAAACTATGAAAAACACGATGGGGGGTTGGGGGTTTTATAGGAGATGGCTGCTACCAACTCCTTGTCAAAGTAGCGGACATCCGGCCGACCTAGCGTGCATCCGACGGTTCTTGCCTAGCGATCCAAAGGCTGCCTCTTACATCCAGGTATTAACCAGAGGGTATTCTAAAAAGTAGCGTATGTCCGGTGGTCCCATGTACATCCGCTTGTACGATTTGCAAAGCGTACGTCCGATGGTCCCCCTCATACGTCCTCACTACAGACAACAGCATATGTCCGCCAGACATAGCGTCCGCCCAAAGGTTCAAATTGCCCATCTAATGTTCTTAGTGACCCAAAGCCCAAATTAACTCCCCTAACTAAGCTACTTATGTCTTGTTAATAATTTGGGTCACTACAAAATCCTGACTGTGTATGGAACTACTTCTTTTGTGAGTTGATCAATTTATGGGTCTAGATGGACGATGGTTGGTACAATGTGGGCAACATTGACTATGATGCTTTGGATTAGGGCTGGCAAAACGGGTCAGCGGGTCGACCCGTTTACGACTCGTGATGACCCATGACCCGTTTAAGGTAGACCCAGACACGACCCGTTAACATAAACAGGTCGGAGCTCCGGACCACGACACGGTAAGTTTCACGGGTTACCCGACACGACCCGTGAAACCCGTTTAACATAGCAGCAAAGAGAGAGAACGACCACGAGAGAGGGGAGAAGCATGCGGCGTCGTGAAAGAGAGAGAGAAAGCGGCTGCGAGCCTACGACGTCGGCAGAGGAGAAAGAGAGAATGGCTGCGAATCTGCGATGTCGACAGTGAGCGAAGAGCAGAGACTAGAGAGAAAGCTTTGAGCGGGAGAGAGTGGATGATGAAAAAAATAATAATGAAAAGTTGAAAACCCATAGAGCGGTGGAGCCTGGACTGAGACTCGTGCAACAGAATGAAAGAACCAAAAGAAAAAAAGGTTTGAAATGCGAAGCGAGTTTGAGCAAGAAAAAGGAGAAAAAAAAAAAAGGAAAAAAAATTGAAAGTGATGGGGTGGGTGATGTACATCATGTACTGATGTTGTCGGTGGATTAGGATAAGAAAAAAAAAAAAAAAGAAAGAAAGAAAGGAGAAAGTTGAGGTGGTGTCAGTGGATTAAGAAAAGAAAAGAAAAAGAAAGGAGAAAGTTGAGGTGGTGTCAGGTACTCAGGCGTGGGAAATCAGAAATTAGAGTTCCTAAGTGAGCTGGTAAGGTGATACTACTGTGATACTCTGGGATTTTTTTTTTTTTTTAAAAAATCTTAAACGGGTTTGGCGGGTGACCCGCGACACGACCCGTTTAAACAATATAAACGGGTCGTAAACGGGTTGACCCGTTTACGACCCAAACCCGTTAAAGGTAAACCCAAACCCACCAATTTCGTGTCGTGTTCGTGTCGGGTTTACGGGTCGTGTCAAAATTGCCGGCCCTACTTTGGATGACCTACTAGATGACTTTTTATAGTTGTTTGAAGATGACGAGTGTTGACAAACGAATGGGACGAGATCACTCAAGAATCAACTGAGAACGAACCATGCAAAGCTATAGACCTATTCCTTTGAGTATTTTATTTCTAAAATTTTGATGACAAAATTCTTATAAGAAGGGAGGAATAGGCCAGTAAACGTGCAGACACACTCGATAGCTCGCTCAATACCTGCTTAACTAAGCTCGACACTATAAAAGCTCGCTCGTTACTGTTGAAACCCGTTCGATTAGCTACCTACACATATCCGGCTCGCTCAATTAAGCCCGATGAGGGCTCATTTGACTTGTTTATGTCAAGCTTGTTTAAAGCTTGCCCGGCTAGTTTAGAGCTCAACCCGTTTAACTCGAGAATCACTCGGCTAGCCTGACTCGTTTAGGGCTCGTGAGCTCGACCTGTTTTATCATCCGACCCAACCTGACCCACACAACAATGTAACAAAAAATAATAATTAACCATGTTATTAATCAACTAATAATAATGTGTGTACAATTAACTAATTAAGATCTAATGGTATAATATACCTAACATTATAATTTATATTGACTATGTTATTATTTATAGGTTTAATGTCCAATGCCCAATTCAATAATTATAATCATAGGTTCAATGTGTGTACAATTAACCAATTAAGATATATGGCCTAAGGGCATTTTATACCTAACATTATAATTTATATTGACTATGTTATTATTTATAGGTTTAATGTCCAATGCCCAATTCAAAAATAATAATAATAAGCATAAGTTCAATGTATGTGCTTAATTGTTGTTACATGTTGCTAGTTGCTAGTGTGTAGCATTATATACATGTTATTATAATTTAGTTGTAACAATTTAACGTATTAATTATTACATGTATAATATATCACATATGAATCATATGATATATCATATGATAGACTACTAGTTAGTCTAGTTACTTAGTTAGTTAGTAAATAGTAACCTAGGGATAAGTTGATAACTAAATAATCTAACAAAATTTATTCTTTGATAATCCTACAAATTTCAACAAAATTAAAACAATTATTTAAATTAATAATAATTAAGTTAATGAAATGGTAGAGGGAGGGAAGTCTATATAACATTAGTTAAATATATTAAGTTAATTATATATGTAACATATATATATATACACAAGTCTATATATATATAGGGGTGTAAACGAACCGAGCTTGGGCGAGCCTGGGCTGCCCAGGCTCAGCTCGTTTATTTTTTGCCCAGGCTCGAGCTCGAGTTGAACCTAGCTTCGCTGCTCTAGCTCGGCTCGACAGGGTTTGAATCGAGCTCGAGCTCGAGTCGAGCCCTAAGCTCGAGCTCGACAAACGCACCAAGATCGGAGCCAAACCTCCAGATCGGACCCAACCCAAACGGACACAACCCAAACCACCGTCATTTCCGAACCACCCCAACTGTTTGGAAGAGAGAGAATCAACGATGAGAGAGAGATCGTCTAATCGGACCTAACCCTACCCAAACCAGATCAAACTCCCAGCCGGACCATACCAACCAACCGTCAAAATTTGAGAGATAGAGAGAGAGAGAGAGGCGAGCTAGTGTTCTTTTCTTGAGTCAACGAGCGAGAGGGAGATGCAGGTGTTTAAGCGCTGAACTGCTGAAGGAAACGAAGGAGCAGAAAGAGGAGATGAGGAGATGAGGCTTCTGAGGAAAGAAAGAGGCGCAGAGATATTTTGGGCATAATGCAGCACGTGTATGGTGGAGAATAATGGAGATGAGAAGAGTCAGAAGACTATTAACTACTAAGCATGGAGAGACACAGCTGGCGTGCACTTGACTCGAGTCTTGAAGAATAAGTGGGTTGGCCAACTGCTGGGCTTGGGCACGTCAATAAGCTGGCATGCATAAGGCTTATGTTAAACTACTAGGCTTGTGCTTTTTTTTTTTAAGTGGAAATAATTCTTCATTAACCAAAAACAAGCAGTACATCTCGATGGGCTATATATATATATATATATATATATATATATATATATATATATTGTAAAGGTTTTATAATATGATAAAGGCTTTATATAATATATAATATATATATATATATACGAGTTTATACGAGTTGATTCTCGAGCTTAGTCGAGTCGAGCCGAGCTTACTTCATTTAATATTCAAGCCAAGACTTGTGTTCAAAAAGTGCTTTATTTAATATTCGAGTTGAACTCGAACCAAGCTTATACGAGTTGAGCCCGAGCTTGCTCGCGAGACGCTTTGCTCACTTAACACTCCTATATATATATTAATTACTACTATTAGACTATTAATTAATACTACTATTAATTAACTATTACTTACTAATATTAGTTAAACATATTAATTGAACATATTAATTAAAATTGTAAATAATATTATATATATTATTTTTTCGAATTTTTTGATTTAATCCAGCCGTTCATTTTTAATAATTTATATATATTAATTACTACTATTGGACTATTAATTACTATTACTACTAATTAACTATTACTTACTACTATTAGTTAAACATATTAATTGAACATATAATAAAAATTGTAAATAATATTACATATATTATTTTTTTGAATTTTTTGATTTAATTCAACCATTCATTTTTAATAATTTTTTGATTTTTTTTATTTAATCCAACTGTTCATTTTTTTTTTTTTTTGAATTTTTGGAGCTATTGGATTAGACATATTTTTAATTTTTAAATTTTCAACATTTCAATCGTAGCCGTCCGATTTAATTTGACTTAATCGGAGCCGTTGGAATAGATAATGGAATACAGCTGTAATCCATCCCAATGTGAGAATTATATGATGTTGCACATGGCACTATGAGCTCACTAATCCAACGTTCTTTAATCGACTTAGAAAATACATATCAAAATAAATGGTCAAGATCATTTATTGGGTAACTAATAATCTAATAGACAAGCTCAACTAAAATTACCCATACTAGATGATTATGATTATTTAAAATTTGAAATATTTCATCTTATTATCTAAGTCATCAGATCTAGTTTTATTTTATCCTAGCCGTTGGATTTAGTAAATAGAATACAATTGTAATCCATCTAGGACGTGATAGTTATATGGTGTTCTACATGACACCATGAGCTCATTAATCCTATGTCCTTTATTAATGATAAAATACAGATCAAAATAAACGGTCATGATTATTTCTTAGATAATGCATGGAACCAGTTTCACCAACACACACATGCGGACGATACACTTTGTATCGGAAATCCACCCTACACATGCACAGTCTACGAGGTTGACAACGTTTAATGACTCTCGGTTTGCACGCAATGGATTATAGCCGTCCAATTTTTTTTTTATGAAGTCTAAGCTGTTGGATGCATGTAGTTGACGCCAGTTGTAGACCATTTTCACGCGTAAGATTTATATTGTGTATCCAAATTTTCGTAAGCTTACCCTAATTGAGATGATCCAACAAGTGAAATTAAATATTGAGAAGATTGATAGAATCCACAGACTCTATTTAATAAGTACACTAGATTTAATTACAAACAGCTGCATGGGAATAAATTTTTGGTAAACTAAAACGTTCCATTTATCCGGTCATTCATGCAAATCCAACAGTTCATTTTTTAATATTTCTAATGTTCTCGCAAATCTAACGACTGGGATCCTTTGATTGAAACCAAACATCTAATAACGTTTGGTTTCCAAACCAGAAACTTAGACACCAAACGACTTGTCTCTCTCGAGGCCTACTCACCCTCGTCACTCTCAAGCTCTCTCTATGTCTCTCTCTTGAGTCTCTTGTTCATTCCAGACTTTCAGTCTTTCCAGTTACCACAATCTGGCCTTTCAAACTTGAGTCTTGACGGTTTGAGGGATAGAGTTAGACTAGGGCAATGGCGTGAGAAAGGTGATCCATTGAGTGCAGCCTTCCGTGAGCATTTAGGCTGTGTTTGGGAATAGTAAAATGGCTTGGAATAGTAGTTGATTTGATTGATATAAGGAAAAAAAGTAAGAATATTTTGTATAGAAAAATGAAATTTTTTGTTTTGTAGTGATTTATTTATTTAAAAAGTAATAAAAATGATTGATGTGATATAAAAAAGTAAGAATGTTGAAGTTGATTTTGAGGAATTTTTTTGGGACTCTCAAAATCCAGGCCATTTTACTGTTGGCAAACACAAGCTCAATGCATCTCACAGACTCCCATCATGGTTGAGATGCAGAGAATGCACGCATTTTAAGGATGATATGAAGATTGTAATAAATGACGTTAACTCACTGGAGAATGATTGGAGTCCAAAGGATATGTTGGTGGAGGATCTCAAGAATGAACTTCAAGCTATTTCGCAATGGCAGATGACTTTTACTCGGAGAGAAAGAAATAAAGCAGCTCATGCATTAGCTAAGTGGGCTAGCAAAAATAATGTAACCCATCAATGGTTATGTATCACTCCTGAATGTACTCATGATATTGTTAGGATGGAGCTTCCAGCTCCATTCCCGTAAGGATTTATTCAATGAGAAAGTATTTTTATTTCAAAAAAAAAAAAAATGCACGCATTTAATCCTTCTCAACTCCCTCCTAACAACCCATTCCTTTCAAATCCTCAATCAAGCCATCGATAGATCATTTGATATTGATCTAATGGTGTTCTAAACATTTGTATTAGTTTTGTGAGATAAACTTTCTTCAGATATCACGTGACTCGCAGCCTTTTTTTTTTTTGTTTAAATTGTTTAATATGTTTTTTTCTATTCATTCCACTATTCTTTGAATTGTTATGACATTTTGGTTGTTGTTTTACTTGAGGTTATCTTCCCCAAGCGACCAAGCCCTAGCTCATACCATACTAAAGGCAGAGACTTTCCATGGTGACTCTTGATCTAACTATGATAGAAATGGCAATTGAGCTTGAGTACTGGGCTCTCTGTCATCATACCTTTATTTTTTTCTCATTTCCAAAACCTCCTCATCCCCCTTTTATACTCAAGTATGAACCTATAATGTATACAAGTTAAGACAGTGAAGAACATCTCTTAGTTTCTTGAGTCTTGATTCTCTTCTGCATTTAAGTTATGTTTTTCTCCTGAACCTTAATTCTTAACTATTTCGATTTTAACAAGTATTTTTTCATTTATTCCATTATTTTTTGTTAAATCCTAATTAATATTCATTTTTGCATCATTTCAAGGAAGAAGGTCTGTCGAATTTGCAAGCTATAATTCCAATTGGCTTCTGGAAATTGTTTGAGCTTTGAAGTTTTTTAAAAAACTTAATTAAAATTGTGTTATGTTCTGTTTTGAATTAATTCAAAATTGATTAAAATTGTATCATGTTCTGTTCTGCTATGAATTTATTTATACTTGATTAAAATTGTGTTGTGTTGTGTTATATTATGAATTAATTCAAACTTGATTAAAATTGTGTTGTGTTCTGTTATGAATTTGTTCAAACTTGATTGAAATTGTATCTTGTTCTGTTCTGCTATAAATTTATTCAAATTTGACTAAAATTTTGTTGTGTTATGTTCTGTTATGAATTTATTTAAACTTGATTAAAATTGTGTTGTGTTGTGTTCTGCTATGAATTTATTCAAACTTGATTAAAATTGTGTTGTGTTGTGTTCTGCTATGAATTTATTCAAACATAATTAAAATTGTGTTGTGTTTTGTTTTGCTATGAATTTATTCAATCTTGATTAAAATCGTGTTATGTTCTGCTATGTTACTTAGAATTATTTGATATGTTAGAACTATGATTCTGTTCTATTATAATTTTTTCTATTTCTATCTATGACTCTGATTCTATGAAATGAATTAATTAAAATTATTTGCTATGTTAAAAATTGTGATGCTATGTTAGAAATATGAATTGCTATGTTAGAATTTTTCGATAATTATTTATGTTAATTAAAAATCAGCCATGTTAGAAGATAGAAAGCTATAAGTTAATCATCAATTAAATTTTTTTAATTAATAGTTATAGAGAATACGAGTCAGTTTATGACATTGGAAGATGTTGAAGTTGATTTATATGATGATACACTTACTGTCACTCCTACACCTAGAACTATTGAGTTTGGTAATACTGTTTCTCTTGTTGTTGGTAAGGCTGGGGGTAGGGATGAGATTGGGGCTGGGGATGCAAGTGTAATGAGTGAGAAACGATAATTTCAAAATAAGGAAAGGCAAAAGACTTTCAAAGTTTAGAATGACTTTGTCTTAGTAAAAATAGGGGGAGTTAAGAAATTACAGTGCAATTGGTATAAGAAATTGTTTGCTGTTGGCAAATCTAGTACTACCTCAACCCTAAATAGGCATTTGACATCATGTGTTAGATTTGTGGAGTTTCATAACAATAAAAAGCAAAAGACTTTGTCTTTTGAGACTAGTCGTGAGTGTAGTGACCATGATGGTTTTGGAAGTCTGACAACTTTTAGTTATAAAGAGAGTAGGGTTAGGGAACTTGCCCATATAGTGCTACTCCATGAGTACCCTTTTAATATGATGGAGCATGAAATGAGGGCCTACACACCCCACTGGAAAAAAATTAATGGTGCAACTATTATGAATGACTGCATTACCACTTACCAAAATGAAAAAAAGAAGCTGAGAATACTTTTGAAAACTATTGACAAGGTGAACATCACCACCAATATGTGGACATCTTGTAAGAAATTGTCATATATGGTGGTGACTTGCCACTTTGTGGATGTAACTTGGTGCCTCCAAAAAAGAATTCTAAATTTTTGCAATGTACCTCATTCATATTCTGGTGTTGTGATTGCTAATACATTAAGAGATTGTTTTTCTGATTGGGAAATTGAGGATAGAATTCAGACAATTATTATTGATAATGCTTCAACTAATGATTTTGCAATTAAAATTATAAAAGATGACTTTCAATTGAAAAATGCAATGCTGGTTGGGGGTAAGTTGTTTCATGTTAGGTGTTGTGCACACATTACAAATTTGTTGGTACAATCTGGACTTATAGAAATTAAGGATATTATAGATGATGTTAGGCAGGACATAAAGTATATAGTAGCTGCTGAGAGTAGGATGAATGTCTTTAGAGAGATAGCAAAAAGGTTGAATTTATTTTGTAAGAAGTTGATTTTAGATGTCCCCACACGTTGGAATAGCACCTATATGATGTTGGACACTGCAAGTCAGTTTAGAGATGTGTTCCCTAGGTACCATAGAGTTGAGCAAGGATTTCAGTGGGTTGTAAGTCCGGAACAGTGAGAAATGGTGGAGAATGTGAACCAGATTTTGTCAGTTTTCAATGATGTAACAAATACCACCCAAGTAAATGCTACTGCTACTTCTTCCTCAAGTGTAATTGTTAGTGATGTAATGCCTAAAATGGGCCAAGGTCATTCAAGGTAAGTTGACCATGTAAGAAATAGGGACATCATCCGGTCTATTAAAACATATTTGGATATTTATCTTGAAGAGGATGTCTATCTTAGTGGTATGGAAACAGATTTTTATGCTTTGACATGGTGGAAATGCAATGCCTTGAAGTACCGTATCTTGTTTAAAATGGCAAGGGATATCTTGGTCGTTCCCCATAAGTACTGATTGTTTTAATCCTCCTTGATCTTTGGTGGTAGGGTTATTGAACCCAATAGAGTATCATTATCCTCTGAAACTATCCAATGCTCTTATGTGGTTCAGATTGGGTGAGAGTACTTCATGGCCTCAAGAGAAAATATGTTAGTAAAGAAAAAGTAAGTTCTATTTATAATTTATGTATTTTGATTATTTAGTGTTTTACTAAATTATATTTATGTATGAACTAGCAATATTAACTATTAATTGTAGTTTTTTTTTTTGTAGAAATTGATTGAAGTGGAGTTCCCTACTACTACTACTACAACTACAAGTACAACATCTACCTGAATGTGATGCAGAATTTCAGACAAGGAGTGTATTATAGGCTGTTTCAATCATTTCCTTATTTAAATATGTAATTTGATTATTACATTTTTTGATACAGTTTCCTTTTGATGATTAAATTTGTAATTTGATAACTATGTTTTATTTTGAATTGTTTAAGTGTTATATTATACTTTTATTGGAAACTCTCTTTATCATTTGAGCCAGTTGAGGTATTAAGTGTCTTCCTTGTTCAGTTAATTGTTTTCATTTTGCAGCAACAATTTGATTATTTGAACCTCACTTAACTCATTTGTTAAAGGTCAAAGACCTTTTTAGTCTTTGACTAACTAAATGCAAGAGAGTAAAAATTTACTAACAAATTTTTTATGGTCTATTTGTGTATGCAGTAGATATTCATTCCTTGGATCCTTATCTCCGTTTTCAATAAACGTTCTTCATCAAAAGTTGCCACATATTTTCACATGCTAATTGCTAGTTTGGTATTTTTAAGTTTATACATTTTATATTGCCTAAAAATCTTTAAAAACTGTACTTATAAATAACAGATTTATTTCTTTATGCTATTAATTTGAGATTACTTGTGATACACTGGTTTGAGATTACTTTCTGTCTTTATGATACAATGGTTTATGAAATTACTCTTATGCTTCTACGGCTGCTATCTGTTGTTTATTGAGATTACTTCTAGTTTTTTTTATTATTCTACTGTTCTTGTTTATACTTTATAGGTTGTTTATAATTAGTAGTTTTGGTTAATTAACTTGATTCTATTATTTTTTTAGTTTTGCACATTTGACTATTTGAGTACATAATCTATTATTCTATTACACCATCTATTGCTTTCATTTACATCACACTTCACTGCATGTTTTACTAATTACTATTATGTTTTACTAATTCCTATAATTTGATATACATGTTGATCTTTGTTATGTGTGAGTTTAGGTTATTTGGCTATAGAAAGTCCTTATTTCTAAATCTTAACTCTTAAGTCTTTAAGTGATAAAGCTCCCTTGCAAATTGCAATAAACAACTAACACCTTTTCCTTCTTTTTTTTTACATGGATTGTAGTGTGGGTCATGGTTAATACTAGCCAGTGTCAACTTGCAAGTGGAACATATACACATTACACATATCCTGATATTCTTAACATTTTGCAATGTTTAATTTTATGTGCATTTACTCATCTGTTTTTTGAATACTTGCTTATTACTCAATCTTAATTGATAAAGCTTCATTGACATCTTACAAATGAATTAAAAACATTTAACACCTTTCCTTTTTCAATGACTACAGTGTGGTGTTTGCAGCTAGTGGCTCTTAGGTTGAAGTGTGTAGTTTCTTTAGATGAATTTTGCCTTTTGATCATTTGTAATTTGAAGTTGCTTATAATTTGTAGGTTAATTTGAAGTTGCTTGTAATTTTGCTATTTGTTTCTTTAATTTTACCTTGCAGTAATTTCAGGTATTTATAATTTTTGCAATTGTAAGATAGTTTTAGGTTTTTTCATGAATCATGGCTATGACAAATCTTACCGGTTATAAACTTATAATTGTCCTGATTGTTTTTTAGTTCTATTAGAAAGATTTTAATTGCAACAAATTTTTACAATAGATTTTTTAGTACATTTTAGTGTTTATTTAATGAATCAGTTTTAGTGAAAAAATTTGAACATTAACCTTAATGAGCCTTAAACAAGCCAAATTGCTTGTTTA
Organism: Carpinus viminea; assembly: GCA_013348765.1. Classification (NCBI taxonomy): domain Eukaryota; kingdom Viridiplantae; phylum Streptophyta; class Magnoliopsida; order Fagales; family Betulaceae; genus Carpinus; species Carpinus viminea. The sequence continues at coordinate 31,864,764 of CP054672.1, read as the reverse complement.
AGGCTTGATCGAGCTTCTAATCAGGCTTATAATCGAGCTTGAGCTCCGCTCACATGGAAGCTAATCTTCTAAGTTCGAGCGAGTCGAGGTCTCGACTCACTCAATAATGCCCCTTTAATGGTCCCGAGTGCGCCACCAACCTTATCAAGTCAATCTTGAGTCAGGAGTCTGAAGCTCGACTCAAGCTTGGGACCGGCTCATTTATTTTATTTCCTAAATAAGCTGGGCCGAGTTTACCAAAGCTCGGCTCGGCTTGTTTACAGGCCTAGGGAGGAATGTAGTACCCTAGATAATTACTAGGTGGTGTTTGATATAAGTTGAAGGGTTAGCAGATTTACTAGTTCATTAGGGTTCATTGGTAAAAAGAGTCTTAGACTTTTGAGTTCTAGCCGAATGTTTGACTGTGATCATTGAATGTTCAACAAGGAGAGAGACCATATTGGCTTCCATACCCTAATTAGAGCTGATTTTATGATGTCCTTGCCTATTACCCTATCAACAATACGTTTTCCGACCAAACATGATTTTCCTGTGTTCATAATCTCCATCAAAGCTTTATTTTGGACTTCCACCGCTACACTTTTATCCTCCAACAAAGAGAACTTCCTCCATAATTTAGTAAGATCTTTTGCAGTACTCCCCATCCCGGACACCTTCGTACTCTAATAGGTAGCTTGAGAGTAATCCATGATTACCTTCACACACCTAAACGGACTAGAAGAACAATCTTCTTTCTCCTCTAAGTTTCAATGAGAGACTTAGATAGATACAATGTAAACTTCACATTTTTCCCACATTTGTTTATCTAAGTAATAATAAGAAGTAATTGATGTAATATAAAAGTGAAATAAAATTTGATTTTCTTATAGACAAGAGTGAAGAAAGTAATAAAGCAATAGTTTTGAAAATATGTTAGACCTTTTTTGGGGATGTGAAAATAAGGAAAAATTGTTTGCCAAATGATGCGATAATCATGATGTTCTAGACTATAAAGTATTGTAATTATCTTTGCTACCTTACCATAATACAGGTTAAAGTGTTCTATTTATAGAAGAGATGATTACAAGAGTTTGAGTTTAATAGAAACTCAACTACATAAGACTTATCAAAATACAAAATTGAATATTAACATAAGATAGCTATCTATCTTATCTATACATGAATTTAAATACAAGATCATAAGATAACTAACTTATCTATGAGAATTCAAATACAAGATCATAAGATAATTAATTATCCTTATCAGGTTATTTAGCTTCATCTTCATGTGATATGTGAGTAGATTTGAATAGGTCTCTAACACGCCCGCTCAAGCTTAGCGGTATGGAAAGCACGTTAAGCTTGGAACGAAGAAAGCCAAACCGAGAGGATGATAGAGGCTTGGTGAAGATATCCACAAGTTGATCATTGCTAGAGATGAATTTGATGGAGAGTCGATTCTTGGCAACCAGGTCACGTACGAAATGGAAATCAATTTCCACATGCTTTGTCCTTGCATGAAAAACATGATTCGCAGAAAGATATGTAGCCCCAATGTTGTCACACCATAAAGTTGGAGGTTGAGAGAACTTTAGGCCAATTTCAAAGCACAAAGACATTAACCGTGAAATTTTTGCAGCAGTGTTTGCTAATGCCTTATACTCAACTTCGGTACTTGATCTAGCAACCGTGTTTTGTTTGCGACAACTCCAAGAAATTAAATTGTTACCAATGAAAATGCAATAACCACCTGTGGATCGTTGGTTAAATCTTTTGCCGATCGTCAACAAGATCCGTGAATGCTTGGATGGAAGATGTGGAGGATTTTTGAAACAGAAGACCATGCTGGATTGTGTGCTTTAAATACCTTAAGAGCCGTTTGACGGATTGCCAATGTATGTCCGTAGGTTTGTGCATGAACTGTGCAAGTTTGTTGACACAAAAGGAGATATCTGGACGTGTGATGTAGAGGTATTGTAGAGCTCCAACTGTACTTCTATAAAGAGTTGGGTCAGAAAATAAATCACCTTCAAATGCGGAAAGATGAGTGGATGTAACCATTGGAGAGGTGATGTGGTATTTTGTTGACCAAAATATCAATAATAAATTACCTAACCAAAATATCAATAATAAATTACCACTCGCAATAGAACGAATCCCGTAGGATAGGGCTATATGGAGGGTGTCGAACCACAAGGACTGTAAGGGAATGCTATTAATTTCGAAGATCAAGGTTAACCTAATTAAGAAGCAGATTGATTGTTGTGAACTAGAGTGCATAAAATTAAACGTAGTATTAAATTGATGATTTCAGAGAGAGAGAGAGTAAGGTACTGACTTCACCGCAATCCGTACACAATAGTAACCGTAATTCGATTCTAGCAGTTCATAATCACATATGTTATAAAGATACGAAAATTCATATTAAAAGATAATAATAATTTATCTTTGGTTGGCACGGATCATCCACCTAACAACTATGATGCGGCACGACCCGTCTTCCCTAGGTATAAGCTATAAAATCTCTTAATACGTTTTATATGATCAATGGAATAGCATAACCCATCTTCGGTTAGCACGGTTCGTCTACTCTAAACTAGGGCGTAGCACGACCCGTCTTCCCTAAGCATGGTCTATCTAATCCTATTAATCACATGCATATTAAACCATTGCATAACCATCGATTTTATGATCACAGAAAATAAAATCGATTGAGTTCAATACATGCAAAATAAATTCTAAGACAAGATAAGAATTTTGCAAGTATTGATTTTAGAATTAAATAACAATTGCATTATATTTAAGAACAGAATTCAAGGATTGCAATCCTTCCAGTTATGCAATCAACATACGTAATATAAATTGAATGAATCAAATACAATCACCATTGTGTGTTGGAGAGGGTTACATTGGTATCCCACAATGGGGGTTTAGCCGCTCATGCTGATGAATCCAAGAAACTTGTATAAAATTCGCACTCAAGGAAAACCAGTCCTTTTTACATTGTATAAAGGTCTATATATAGCCACTAGGAAACCCTAGAAACCCTAAAACCCTAATCATGGCCGTAGGTTAGTTTCCTACTTCAACTTGGAGACTTAAGGTTGCACTTTTAAGATGTCCATGCGCCTGCCGGGTTAAGTGAAACCCGAGTGTGCATGTTCGCCACTAGCGATCGTTCACAGACGCGTTCCTCGAGGTTTACGACGTTCTCCAACGATCGCGGGCATCGCGATCGTTCACGACAAATGGTTCTTTCTTGCCCTTTTTATTCCAATTTCCAACTAGGCTCACGTATTTGACCTGAAACACCAAACAAAATAAAATCAAATAAATAGCAATGCTAAGGTATTAACAAATGCAAGTTAAAGGGTTTGAATGTGCAACATTCGGCGCTTATCAAGAGGTGACTGGTTTAGCCTCAACCATTTTTGTGTGTTTGAGTATGTCCATTATATATCGTTGTTGAGATAAAATGACCCCATGAGCACACGGCAGCACTTCAATGCCTAAGAAAAATTCAATGGACCCTAAATCCTTGGCCAGCAAAGTCCTTGTGTAGTCTTTGTGAGAAGAGTTTGAATGGCACTAGAGTGGAGCAAGTGATTAGTATATCATCCACATAAATTAACACTAGCATAAGATATTCGAGGTTTGACAAATGAATAGAGAAGTGTCGATTGAGAGCTATGAAAACCCAATGTAATCAATTTGGAACTTAATGGAAAACCATTCCCTTGGTGCTTGTTTAAGGCCATAGAGTGCCTTTTGGAGTTTGCAAATATGTGTAGGGTGTTGTGGATGAGCAAAACCAGAGGGCTGTATCATGTAGACTATTTCGGATAGGGTGCCATGGAGAAATGCATTTTGAATGTCAATTTGGTGGATATGCCATCCATGTGAAATGGCTAGAGATAGGGCAAGTCGTATCGTTGTAGGTTTAACCACGGGGCTATATGTCTCACCATAATCGATCGATCTGATGGAACCCTTTTGCAATTAAGCGGGCTTTGTAGCGATCAATAGAGCCATCCGCTTTTCTCTTCAACCGAAACACCCATTTGCGTCCAATAACATTGTAAGCTACAGAAGGTGGAACTAATTTCCAGGTTTTATTCTTCAATAATGCACCAAATTCAACATTCATGGCCTGCCGCCAATTTTGATCTTTCATAGCTGATGTGTAACATGTGGGCTCTATGTCTTGAGGAGTAGACTCGGCAATGAGGGCTTTTGGTAAAGGATATCGGATAATGCCATCATGAAATTTTTTGGGTTTGGTTATATTGTTCTTTGCACGTGTTATCATATGATGAGGTGTATGGGATGATGTAGGTGATGCTGCAACAGAGGGATGCATAGGAGATAATAAAGGAGAACTTGAGGGTGAGTGTGGTGTATTACCTGTTGGAGGGTCAGATTGGGATGGAGATGCGGCTAATGTAGGTAGAAGGTTGGATGTCTATTGTATCTTGAAGTCGAGCTCGATGAAGACGTTGCTGCTTCGGGTAAATAGTCATGAAGCCGTGGGATGGAGAGAGAGCTTAGAACTGCAGTGAACTGTACCGTGGGACTGAATATACCTGGAGATTTTTCAGTAGTAAATGGAAAAATGTTTTCATTAAAGATAACATCTCTTGAAATATAGAGTCTATTTGTGGAGAGCTGTAGACACTTATAGTCTTTATGAAGAGAGCTATAGCCAAGAAAGAGACACTGTGTTGAGCGGGCTGCAATTTATTGGAATTATAAGGTCGTAGGTTAGGCCAACAAGCACATCCAAAAGTGCGTAAAAAATGATAATCGGGTGCACATTTGAATAGTTTTTCATATGGGGTTTGATTTTTCGGCAATGGCATAGGCATGCGATTGATCAGATTACTGTAGTGGAGAAAGCATCATCCCAAAATTGGAGTGGCATATGAGCATGAGAAAGGAGCGCAAGGCCGGTTTCAACAATGTGCCAATGTTTACGTTCAATGGCACCATTTTGTTGGTGGGTGTGAGGACAAGAGACTCTATGATTTATTCCAAGTGTTTGAAGAAGTTTGTTGAGGGGACGATATTCGCCTCCCCAATCTGATTGAACTGCACGTATTTTAGAATTAAAGAAACATTCAACATTATTTCAAAATTTGATAAAAACATTGGTTACATCACTTTTGCAAGAAATGGGATACAACAAAGTGTACCTACTGAAGGCATCTAGAAAGGAAACATAATACCTAGAGCTGGACCTAGAACAGATGGGAGCAGGGCCCAAACATCTGTGTATACAAGCTCTAATGGACAGTTTGCAATAAAGCTGGAAGGGGAAAACGACAACTGTTTGGCTTTGGAGCTGAGACAAGCCGAACATGGGACTAAGTCCTTATTGGAAGAAACTGGAAGCTTGAAAAATGAAAGCACTCTATGAACCACCTTGAAGGCAGGGTGACCGAACCGTGAATGCCATTGAGGAAAAGAAACGCGTTCGCCAACCAAAGCAGAAGGAGGCGATTTATTTGCTGAAAACGGAAATTGGTAGAGTCCATGACTATTCGGGCCTCGAAGTAGCACCTTCTTCGAATGTCGATCCTTCAAAAGAAAATAAAAGGGATGGAATTCAAAAAAGGTGTTAGTGTCTTTGGTGAAACGGTGAACGGATAAAAGGTTTTTTGAAATTTTTGGAACATGCAACACATTGAATAAATCAAATTGAAAAGGAGGAGAAGAAAGACGGGTTTGGCCAATATGATGAATTGATAACCCTTTACCATTGCCGATCTTGATTTGTTCGGATCCAGTGAACTCCTCAGCCTTGATGTTGAGATTTTGCAGATCTGATGTTAAGTGGTGAGTTGCTCCAGAGTCCGGATACCATGAAAGATCGGTGGTCTGAGATGGAGCAGAGTAGTAGGCATGGGGCTGATCAAGTGACTCACAGGAAAAAGCTTCATTAAATCGATTATAGCAGTCAAAGGCTTTGTGACCAATGCGATTGCATAACTGGCAAACTAGACGTGAAGAAGAGGCAGAGTTTTGATGCGAACCACGACTTGAGTTTGCATAAGGACCACGTCCCCTGCCACGAGTTGTTTTGGAGAAGCTAGAATTAAAACCACGGCTAGACGGGTGGTTTGCAGATGAGGAGCCTCGTCCACCCTTAGAACCACAGTGGAATGATCCACGTAGCATAATTTGCGCTGTGAGAGATCAGGCGAGTTGTGTTGCTCTAACCTTAATTCATGGGGGAGCAAGTGGCCATATAATTCTTCGACAAAGAGAGGTTCCACACGGGTAGTAGCTGAGGTGACGAATGGGTCGAATTCTAGACCCAATCCAGCAAGGAGAAAAGAAGCACTCTCAGATTCATTGAGAGGCTGATCCATGGCAGCAAGTGAGTCGGCGAGGGATTGAAATTTCTGGTAGTAGTCTGCAATGGAGGTATTACCCTTTTTTAGTGTGGCCAATTGGTAACGCACCTACATGGTGCGTGCACGAGAATGAGACATGAAGAGAGTCTCCAAGGTTGTCCAGGCAGATCTGGATGTTTTGCATCGTGCAACATGAGAAATCATGTTTTAGAGAGAGCCAGGTGATGGCACCCAAGATAAGTGATCTTGCATAGTCCAAAGGCAAGTAGGTCGGGTTTAATGAAGTAGTGGTGACACCATCTACATTGGTGACTTCAATGTTGGGTTCTGGTTGAGGAATAGTGCCATCGACATATCCAAACAAATTTCCACCTCAGAGATGTGGAACAATCTGAGGAAGCCAAAGAGGATAATTATCTCTAGTAAGCTTGATGGGATTGAAGTTGGTGAAGGTAACAAGAGTAGAATGCTGGGGATGGTTGGGAACAATATCAGCCATGAGGAAAATAATTGAGGATAGAAAAAAAAGACGTAAGTCAGATGAGCTCTGATACCATATAAAGTATTGTAATTATCTTTGCTACCTTACCATAATACATGTTAAGGTGTTCTATTTATAGAAGAGATGATTACAAGAGTTTGAGTTTAATAGAAACTCAACTACATAAGACTTATCAAAATACAGAATTGAATATTAACATAAGATAGCTATCTATCTTATCTATACATGAGTTCAAATACAAGATCATAAGATAATTAACTATCCTTATCAGGTTGTTTAGCTTCATCTTCATGTGATATGTGAGTAGATTTGAATAGGTCTCTAACATAAACAAGGGTGGAATATGATTCATCTAAAGAAACAAGAACATCAAGACATCCCACTTACATTCTGTTAGGTTGATGTGGTAATCAACACTTATAATTTTATTTATTTTTATTTTTTTAATAAAGGCTAATTCAAGGGTTGATGACATTGGCACATTAGCCAATTAATATGAAAGTAAGATAGGGATTGAGACCTGACTTATTTTAGACACTTAAATGAGATAAACGGCTGAAATTTATGAATTTGAGAATTTCAAATTTAAAATGGATTCTAAGGGATCTAAATATGTGAGATAGAAGATTATTATTTATATTACTCATAGAGTCATAGTCATGCTCTTAAATGCGTAGAAAGAGTTTTAAACAAAGGAGATAATTTAATTGGTCAACTAATTATGTTATTTTTTTTGAGTAATTTTATATGCAACATTTTTATCTCACAATGTTGATGTGGAAGTCTCAACTAACCTTGGGATATATATAAGGAGAATTGAATTTGAGATAATCATTATTAAATTTCGATATATTGATGATTTTAGAAGTTATATCAAATTCATGAGGACTCTAGTTTTCTTTATATCACTACTTGTGAGGAGAGCTCACATGAAGTCCACTTGCCTTGGTAGGTGGTTAGACTTCCCAAAATTTATTTGAGTGGATAAAGTCCATATGAACTCTCTCACAATATAAATTATTGAAGATCCTGAAATTCTATCCATTATTTTAGATATTAACTAAAAAAAGTTATTTTAGAAATTTGTTGTGGTAAGAAATCTAAGGGGACAATAATTAATGGTAATTCAATATCTTAATTGAAATTTTCCCTACTCTTTTTTTTCGGAAAAGGATCCTCTTTAGTTCGTTTGGACCTGCACTATAAGGGACCAGAGCCCCTTCGGTCCAAAGGAACTAGTGAGGATCCCAGGCCATTTTTTCCATACTCTACCTTTTAGAACCACGCACACCTAGGTGGTTGCTTTTCATCTTTTGTGTCGGACTTGTAATCTTGGAGATATTTAAGGTTATTACAACTAAATTTTAATATAATAATAATTTTAAAAGCCAATTAATTTTATAAAGTTAAAAAAATAGTTCATAACATTAACAACTTAAAAAGACAATAGAAAAAATGGACATGACAAGAATTAAACTTCATTTATTTTGGCATAAAATATTTTTCGTCAAAAAAACATTTTCAACGAAAAATAATTTTCTTGAAAAATGATTTCATTGAAAACATATTTTAGCGTTTTGCATGTATAGAAAATTACAATTTATTTTTAATATATATTTTTATTCAATCAGATTAAAGTATAAATTACAATAATGTCCTAATCGGGTCTGGGTGATGACCCAACTGGTCCTCGAAGAGTACCAGTGGTGACCCGAGCAGGTTTAGTGAGTCTTGACCGGCTCTGCATGGGTCCTTATCGGGTTTTTGGGCAATCTTGTTGGGTCTTAATGGGTCCCGATGGTGTCAGGTGGGTCCCAACGGTGGCTTAGTGAAGTCCTAGCAAGGTCCCGATAACATCCTAACTGGAGTTGTTGACTTGAAAATGAGATACGAAAAATGAGTTATGATTTTAAAAGATGAAAACCAATTTACTGAAATTAAAAAACTTTTTCAGTTGATTATTTTTTATTATACCAAAATAAAAAATTAAAAAAACAATATATTTTCCAGAAATAATTGTACGCCAAATTAATCAAATAAGCCTCGAGATTAATCAATTTTCCGGATTCACTTGCCCATGTTCCTCTTGACCTCACTCTTTGGACTTCCAACTGACAAGAGAGAGAGCGAGAATGATCCTGGTCTTATCCTTTCTGGTTTATTTGGTCACTTTATATTTATGCATTATATTTGATTTCAGGGAAATGAGATTATTGATAGTGAAAGAGGCTGGCTGTGAAACACACACGGGGTTTGTGGATGAGAGGCACCCAATTCACCTGATCAGATTTGGTTTCGAATTCTCACCTCCAAATGCTCATCCACTTCAATATTGTAACTCCATCTCTCTCTCTCTCTCTCTTGCATGAATTATATGAAGCCCACCCCATTTGTCTTCATGCTAGGTCATATTTATAAGCTCTTGTTATTTTGCACTTCATTCTCTTATTTCTGCTACAGCTCCTCTCCACCGGTTCCTCTGCATGCACACTGTTGCATTATTGCACAGTCTTGGAGCCTAAAGGTCTCTCCTTTTATTGACTCTGTTTTTCAATTATATTCTTTGCATGCTAGCCTACAGCTTTGGCACCTTTCTTTCATGTGGGTCTCCGCTAAAACCGCTCGACATTATTCCTCTTGTATTAGCTTTTATATTTCTACAAGTTTATTTGAGCATATAAAGGCTGTGTTTTCTTGCCATTTATTTGAACGCAGTTGCTCAGAAAACTGAGGAGATTATGAAACCATCAAATTTTTAATTCTACTAGTGTTCTTTTCTCTCTCTATATATATTTAGAAAAGAAAAAAGAAAAAAGAAAAATGGACCTTGAGGAATCCAGTTTTAGTTATGGACCCACCCTGTGCTTGTGTTATTGTTCGCATGAGAAGGTTATGATCTGATCCCATGTGGGTTTTTTTTTTTTTTTTTTAAATGTTAAATATAGATTTTCTGAAGGGGATCATTAAAGGACACCGAAAATGGAGATTACCAATGTCAGCGAGTATGAGGGCATCGCAAAGCAAAAATTGCCCAAGATGGTGTTTGACTACTATGCGTCAGGAGCAGAGGACCAATGGTCTCTGGCAGAAAACAGAAATGCATTCTCGAGAATTCTGTGAGATTTTCATCTCTTTTTTTATTTTTTTATAATTTCTTTCTGTATCGTTTTCGTTAAGAATGTATGTATTTTGAAATTGTTTGAGATAAGCCTGTTATTATTAAATATAGGTTTCGACCCCGTATTCTTATTGATGTAAGCAAGATAGACATGACTACTACTGTTCTGGGCTTCAAAATATCAATGCCAATAATGATTGCCCCAACTGCCATGCAGAAAATGGCTCATCCTGAAGGTATGTCAGTGATTCTCCTTCAAGAAACCCTACACACACATCTACTTTTATACTTTTAAGTGTATATTCTCTGACATGCCAGTAAAAATCATCATTTGATAAAAAAATTTCAAAATTAAATGATAATTTTTTACTACCACATCAGAGAATGGGGGAGTCTGTATATCCTTCCAAGTTACTCTGCTTCTTTGTTTAGCTTGTTCGCTTAACAGCTTTGACCAAGTAGTTAATTTCTCCTGCCACTAATTGATTTTAGCTAGCTGTTGTAACTAGTTTTCCTGTACTGATTAATTGATTTTAGTCAGTTAATTGATTAGATTTGTGGTCTATTTGTACTTAATCGACTAGTTACCTGATGTCATGATCTAGGCTTTCAGTTCTCGTGTTTCATTTCAGTAGTAGTCCATTGCTCCATAGAGCTAAGCTGAAATTTCTACATATATAGTATTGTTTAGAACAGATTATTTGATTGACCGTTAGATATACTTGCATGTTAATCTAGTCAAGTTGGACTGGTAATTATTATTGACTCAATTTTGTCTAAGTATATCATGGCTACTTCTAATGAGATAATTTTGTTCTCATACAGGAGAGTATGCAACAGCAAGAGCTGCATCAGCAGCTGGAACAATTATGGTACCATTTTTCTTCTTTATCTATGCTCCTTTTGATTTGGCACCCTTACACTATTTTATTTGCTTTAAACTCAAGGAAGTGTAATAAAGTTGCCACTTTTATACTGCTAAATGGCAAGTAAGAAGAGACAATATACCAACCAAAAAAGGAAAAGGAAATATCTAAATAGACAATATAGTTGAAGTACAATTTTAGAACTCTTAGCATTTGCCTACTTGGTCCTGTGTGATCACATGCCCTCTTTATAAATCTTAAAACTTATTCTCATTATGCAGTTCAAAGGATCTTTTTTGTCTTATCCCTGATTTAAGGTACTTTTGTTATCATAATCAATAATAGGTTAAATGTTCCAAGAAAAAAAATAAATAAATAAAAAAGGGTTAGATGTTCCTTTTAACCACCCAAATGCCTAGAATCGTAACAGAGAAGTGCATGAAAGAAGAAAGCATAGTATGATAACCCTGAAGGCAGGTAAATTACTTAGAAATGTCGGCCAGTCTTTTAAATTTCAAGAATCTGTCTGTGGAGTTTAATATGATATGTATGTCTTGCATAAAATACTTTCCCAGCCTTTATTGGCTGGTCAGATGCATTTTTAGATTCCTGATTGCTAAATCGGCACATTTTCCAGTAGGGATATATGATCAAATGCACTTAAGATATCATATTTTTATCACAGTCATGAAACAACTCTTCTGGATGCCAACATGTTTAGAAACTGATTCAGATGATGATGAGATCATACTAAGGAATGGACGGACATCAGCTAGCAAGTTAATGCAGAGAATATGGATTCTTTAGATTTTATTACTGGGTTTCATCAGCTTTGTTGGCTGTAAAATTTAGAGTGTCTGCTTTACTTTATTTATTAATCCTTCTTCGATCATTTCAGACTTTATCCTCTTGGGCAACTTCTAGTGTTGAGGAGGTTGCTTCAACTGGGCCTGGCATTCGCTTCTTCCAGCTCTATGTAAGCTTAATTTACATCATACATTCCCTTTTGCTGGTTTGTGACTGACCTGTATCCTAAATGAGTTTTGATGCATTAAATGGTCTATGATTTTTGCTGGTCATAATGTTCAGGTCTATAAGGACAGACATGTAGTTGCTCAACTTGTGAGAAGAGCTGAAAGGGCTGGGTTCAAGGCTATTGCCCTTACAGTTGATACCCCAAGGCTTGGTCGCAGAGAAGCTGACATCAAGAACAGGTCACATCAACTTTATTAGGAAACAGCATTGCTTGGTAGATCTTGAATATCTTTCTAGAAGGCTGATCGATTCAGCTTGTGAAACTGGCTTAAGCTTAATACATAAAAAGGTTCACCTACTCTCTTAAGAGTAGTTCTGAGTCATGAATGATTCTCTGCAGGTTTACTTTACCACCATTTTTAACATTGAAGAACTTTGAAGGTTTGGACCTTGGCAAGATGGACAAAGTGAGTGATGATCAGGGCCCTCCCTCTCCTTTTTTATTAGTACGATATCACTTGGTTGTTTTTTTTTGTCTTATAGTTAATATCCTTTTTTTTTTCTTCTTTTCTGGGGCCCATGCAGGCTAATGACTCTGGACTTGCTTCATATGTTGCTGGTCAAATAGATCGCTCTCTGAGCTGGAAGGTACGTCAGATGGGACTGAGTAGTTGAGGATTGAGAGATAGATAACTTCAGAGTTCATCAGTCTGCATAAACAGTTGAAATTAGTGATTTGTTGGGTTTGTCATGTGGACCTGTTTAGAATTGATGAAAATTTAGACATGAAGAGAGAATTGGCCAATTTACAGACTGATAAATTTTGAAAGAAATTTTTTTGAATCCCCCCATCCTCCACCCACAAAAAAACCTGCCCAACTGAAAGATAAAAAAGATAAAAATAAAAAGGTAGAATAGCTTGATCAATGAGATGAACCAATATATATTACGATGCTAAGCTTCGTAGTATTTTCTGGCGAAAAGCATGCTATCCAAAGAGGAAGACCATGCCCTTTGGGGGGCTGTTGAGGCTGAAAATAATTAAGTAACCAAAAATATTTTGGATATCTGTAGCTTGTGAAGATTTCCTTAAAAATTCTCTCTTCTGGGATTTGGACAGGATGTGAAATGGCTTCAGACAATTACCCAACTGCCAATTCTGGTTAAGGGTGTACTCACTGCTGAGGATGGTAAGAGCAGTGTAACTCCTAACTATTTTGTGACTTCTACATGATGAAATTTTTAGAATGCTTGAACACTTCTTTTATCATTATCATGCAGCAAGGCTGGCAGTACAAGCTGGAGTTGCTGGGATTATCGTATCCAATCATGGAGCACGCCAACTTGATTATGTTCCTGCTACGATCATGGCCCTAGAAGAGGTACATCAATTGATGATTCCTGCATATGGTGTATCTCTATTGAATTGAAACATCTATTTCTCAATATTCTGGTATAATGTCTCTGTCCTATAATTTAGGTTGTTAAAGCCGCCCAAGGACGGGTGCCTGTGTTCTTGGATGGTGGTGTACGTCGTGGAACAGATGTTTTCAAAGCATTGGCACTGGGAGCATCTGGCATATTTGTAAGTATCGCTATATTATTGCTACATATTATATTTGTGAAAAGGACCGTTATTTCCTGTTTGTCCTTTTTATGCCATCTGCATGTATTGATAAGTAAAATGCATCCAAAAACATTTTAGGACTCATTTTGGATCACAGAAGCGCATTTAGTTAAGTTTTATGTTATTTGATCCCTATTTGAAAAGGTTGATTTTAAACCTTCATTGCGGCAATCAATTCATGCTTTATAAAATATATTTTAAACTCACATAGTTGGTTCTCCTTAAGCTATTTCAGTTAATTTTTGAGGTACTTGATTGGCTGGAAAAGTTGATTTTGAACTCACTTAAGCCAGATAATTCACTCTTTCTAAGATATTTTGTTTTTCCAAATTTATGCCTTGGAACTGCATTTTCTACTCTTTTAATAGGTTGGAGGTTGTTTATAAGACTTTTATTTAGATACTAGGGAAGGACAATTGAATGTGGGTATGGGACTGAGACTCTTTTAATTCTGGGCTCTATTTCAGATTGGACGGCCTGTGGTGTTCTCATTGGCTGCTGAAGGAGAGGCTGGTGTGAGAAAAGTACTCCAGATGCTGCGCGAGGAATTTGAGCTAACTATGGCGTTAAGCGGTTGCCGTTCACTCAAAGAAATCACCCGTGATCACATTGTGACTGATTGGGACCTTCCTCAGCCACCACGCCCGTTTCCCAGGTTGTAGAAGCATGCCTCAAAACATCATTAAGTGCATGCATATATGACGATGACGCAATGTTGTTAAATTGGTTGTGACTCCATGCATGCCTTCTCTTTGGAGAACTCATTTTTAGTGTTGATGAGTCTGCTAAAACTTTGGAAGGTCTTAGCTTTCTGTGATGATGATTATATTGCTACTGCTGCCTTTCACTGTATATTCATTCGCTCTATATACACACAAGTTTAAATAGTTTTTGCCAGGCCTTCTAGCGCAACCAATAATTTTATTTACTCTTATTGTGTTCAACCAAAGTTTCTGTCTTACTTGAAATCCAAAATATTGGGGTTTCAATATGATGGAGACGATGAATTATGTCTACACAGGCTCAGCTAGTCGTAGGCGAGAAGCTTTCACTCTGGGGTCATCATATATATATATATATATATATATATATATATATATATTTAGAAGTAGAAGTGGAAAGAGATTTATGAGGCTACTTTGAGATTTGACCCTGAAATCTTCTAAGTACCCACCAAATCGTAAGGAGTTAGCTCGAATGTTTCTAAATTACAACCCTCGGTGATCATATGTTAGCATTGAATTATAAATATAAGAAGAGTCTCTTCTATTAGGATGGAGTGTAAAACCTTTTTTAACGTCTTCAATCAAAATTTGACACATCACATAAAAATATTAAATACAATAGAGATGAAAATACCGTATCTTTTTTTTTTTTTTTTATATGTCCACACAAGAGGGGAGGGAATTGAACCAAATGACTTCCGCTTATAGGCGTATACATCGATTTACATCTTAAAGACAAAATACCGTATCTTTAATTCAAATCAATCTCATGGACTTTTTTCATTTATTATAACCCAACATCCACCACCCATTACCAAATCCTTCACCCCCCCTCTAAGTTCCTGACACCAAAGTACTCTCCAAAACCAAACAAGACAGTGGTTTTGGTAATTTTGTCAATGAAGAATTTTATAAACACAAGAAAAATTATTTGGTGTGAATGATTATATTCTTTTTTGGTGTTTCAAGCAAAGATGTTTGCTTTCTATTAGAAGGTATAAAATATTCAAGCTAAGATGTGTGCTTTCTATTAGAAGGTATAAGATATTCAATTTACACTATGGCCTGATTAAGGTTATTATTCTCTATATTATTAAAGTAATTCAAAGACATTTGAGCCACATGTTTGGAGCATTCCCCAAAAATGGGCCATGAAACATGCATTAACATAATTAGGGGTGAAAACCCAATTCCAACTATTGGTTATTGGCTAAAACCGGTAACGGGAACCAGGGTACCCAGTTGATAACACTTAAGAAGGGGAACTGGTAATCGGCTACCAGTTAACCAGTTATATAATAACCACTGGTAGCTATTTGGTAGCTGGTTAACCGGACGGGTAACTTGGTGTAAAAAAATTTAAGCTTTTTAGGCCTATTTTGGGCATTGAGCCTACTTTTTGGGCATAATTTAGATTTTTGGCTAATTTTTAAAAAATAATTATAGTTTCTGAGCCCAATAAGGTGGGCTTTTTTGTGTTTGTTAAAAATAAGTAAATAAAAATAAAAATAAAATCTCATTCTTATCATCTTATGAGATTAAACACTAAATAATCTCTAAATAAAATAAAATATTTATGTATATATATACACCCAGTTACCGGTTATAACCAGGTGTGTGAAAATACAAAAATTGGTAACCAGATCAAGATACTCGGTTACTGGTTTTTTTCAACTGGTTTTAAAATCAATTGGCCGGTTATAAAGGGTCAAATTTACACCCTAAACATAACCATAGAAATACTTGGTGATATGAGAGACTAACAGGCTCAATATTTGACCTTAATGTGCATCAGCTCTAGCATACATATAAGAGTCTACAGCCTCTTGAAAGCCATTTTTTGATTATTTTGGTGAGGCAATTTAACCAAAATGGCTTAACATTCCCACTTTTCAGCCTCACCATTTTAACCAAAATAATAATAAGATGAACAGTAAATTATCAAATATAAAATCTACTATTCACTTATCTATTCATTAAACAAATATATTTTATATCTTCCTTTTTACTTTTCATTTTTCTCTCCTTTTTCGTTCCGCAGCCCATCCCTCTCTCTATCTCTCTCTCTCTCTCTCTCTGTGGCTGCGCCACCACCATGTCAATTTCTGTTGTAATCCTGATTTTTTTTCTTGGGGTGGTGTTGTTTGTTTTCGTGTGTGTTGTTTGATTTGTGGGTATTTTTTCTTTTTGGGGTTTAGATGACGTATTGCGCATGTGAAAATTTGAAAGGCAAGGTCTTTGCAAAGGTACCCGTTTGGGGTTTCTTGTAGAGCTTCTATGTTTGGGCTGCCATGGCGAGTTTATTGTTTGGTTGCTGGGGAAATTGGGAGAAAGTGAACAAAATGAGATATTGTGTTTGATGGTTTCTTTTCTTGGTTTGTTAAAAAGAATAGAGAAAAAAAATTAAAACAAAAGAAGCATGAATCACTCGTTGAAACTGGTCTTGATTGATTTCTTTACTTAGGTGTTGAAAAATGGGAGAAATAATAAATAAATCTTTGAAAAATAATATTTAAATGAAATAGTGAAAGCGAATTATAAAAGTAGTGAGGCTAAAATTGGTGCTCTAAAAAGATGAGTTATTAAAATAATCAAAAGTATACTTTTGGTTATTTTAGTGAGTAAAATTTGAAAAGACTGTTGTAGATGCTCTAAGCAAGCTGAAATCATTGAGAGAAGTTTTGGCAACAAATTTAACATGTCTAACTTTTAAGGCCTAATTCCTCATGATTTTGGTTGTTAAGTAATTTTATTTTAAGAGGAAAATATATTTTAGCCTTCTGAATTTTCACCACATTTTTATTTACACATTTAAACTTTTAAAAATGACATTGGAACCTTTAAACTACCAACCGTGTATCAAATTAGACATTTTTGTTTTTTTTTACCTTTTCTCCCTAAAATACCATTGAAGATTTTTTTTTTTTTTTTTGGAAAATTTCAGTTTGCCCCCTCCCCCTCGAACTTCCAGCCAATTATACAAATCCCAATGAACTTTCAAAACTCTCACATAGACCCCTTAAACTTTGATTTGCTCTCACTTTGAACCCTTATATTAGTTTTAATACCCAAAACAGTGCAATTTGAACGTAAGGGGTTCTAAGTAAGAGCAAATCAAAGTTCAAGAGGGTTAAGTGAGAGTTTTGAAAGTTCAAGAGAGTTTATACAATCAGTTAGAAGTTCGAGAGAATAAATTGAAGTTTACCCCTTTCTTTTTTTTTGGGGGGAAGTAACCATTTGAAAAAATATATATATATATAAAAATTAATGAGGCTAATATGAAAAGGGCCACCTCTTTTTGGTATGTTTAGTTTTTCTCCTTTTTTTTCGTTTACTTTTTTTAATAATTTTAAATTTTCAAATGGTAATTTTTTAATAACTTTAAAGATATTTAGGAGAGAAACGTACAAAAGAATCTAATTTGATACGAATTTGTTACTTTTTACGGTTATAAAATGAACTTTCACATGGACATCCAACCTTCCTAGCCATTCAAGTTCTAGGTAGTGGACCAAAGTCCTCCGACCTTTCTGGGTGTAAGGATGTCTTTACATGGATTTCTGCACGCTTACAGGGTATGTTGAGGTGGCTAAAATTCTAGATGCTTCTAGGCTAGCTCAAACGTTCAGGAGGAAACTTCTATCGTTCGGGTAACTCTTTTTTAAATAAAATAAAAAAATATTATTATTTTTTAAACATATTATATTTCATTTAAGGGTTAAATACTTAATTAGTCCTTAGGGTTTAGAAACTTTATTTTTTCCTCCCTAGGGTTTGGAAAGTGACCAAATTGATCCTTGTGGTTTTGAAAAGTGACCAAGTTAGTTCATCCGTCAGTTGACCTTAGTTGACTTAACGGATTGACATATGGACTAATTAGAAATTGACATGTGGCCAATTAATTAATTTTTTTTGAAAAAAATTAAAATATATATATATTTTTCAAAAGAAAAAGAAAAAGAAAAAACAAGTGGCCACCCCAAATTTCTTTCTTTTTTTCTTTTTTTGAAAAGATATTTTTAAAATTTTTTTTAAATAAAAAATAATAATTAATTAGCCACGTGTCAACTTCAATTGGTCACATGTCAATCCGTTAAGTCAACTAACGGTCAAATGACGATGGACTAACTTAGTCACTTAAAACCATAACCAATTAGTCACTTTCAAAAGAGAAAAAATAAAGTTTCAAACCCTACTAATTATTTAACCTTCATTTAATGATTATTTTTAAGGGTTAAATACCTAATTACCCCCTAGGGTTTCACTTCTTTATTTTTTTCTCCATAGGGTTTGATTTTTATCACAGGAGATCCTTGTGGTTTTGATAAAAGACCAAGTTGGTCCTTCCATCCATTGATTGTTAGTTGACTAACGAAAATGACACGTAGACCAATTAAATATTGACACGTGTCATGTAATTTATTTTTATTTTAAACAAAAAATTAAAAAATATATATTTAAAAAAAAAATTGGAGGTGGCCGAAACCACCCCCAATTTGGTTTGAACCGAAGAAATCCACCAAAATTTTTTCATTCTTTTTTTTAAAAAAAAAAAATTCTAAAAAAAAACCACCCCAAATTATTTGTTTCTTTTTTAAAAAAATTATTTTTTAATTTTTTTAAAAATAAAAAAAAATTAATTACATGACACATGGCAAGATTTAATTAGTCTAAGTATCATTTCCGTTAAGTTAACTAACGGTCAACGGATGGAAGGACTAATTTGGTCCTTTATCAAAACCATATGGACCTTTTGTGATAAAAACCAAACCCTAAGGAGGAAAAAATAAAAAAGTGAAACCCTAAGGAGTAATTAGGTATTTAACCCTATTTTTAATATGGTGAACTTTTAGCGGAAATATTTTCCTATATGAATAAAACTAAGGGTCTCGGTTCATAATAAATATATTTCTATTTTAGAGCTATTACAATGCGCCATGAGCATCAATTGATCGATGTCCGCTAATCCCTAAAATTTTAGAACTTTCTTAGACACTTTTTTTAAAACGCTAGTATATTCAGGCCTATGTATAAACCGGTGATGTCCTCAAGAGGTAGCTCAATCGGCTGTGAACCACGCCTTATAAAGCGTAGGTCACAAGATCGAATCCCCCTTCCCCTTATCCTTGTGTAAACATGTCAAAAAAAAAAATTAAAAAAAAATAAACCGGTGATTATTTTAAAATAATTAACACGTAATTAAGTGGGTGTTACAATATTGAATTTCGAGGCAAGCAAGAGGAAATTAACTCCATTATCTATATAGGGAGAAAGGTACGTAGGTGGCCTTGGAAAAGGCTATCCCATTCATGACTTTGAGCATTACATCTAGCTCGTCCCTTTGCCTACCTGGCTATTTTAGGTTATTCCACATGCTTCCCTTTTGAGCCTCGCTCCGGAGACCCACTTTGACTCTTCTTTTTCCAATTTTCTTTCTTCATCCTCAGCCCACAAATGTCTGCAAAAAAGGTAAGAATATGCTTGAAGACTTATCGAGAGTACCAGTAGGGGATGCCTTTGGTGCTTAAGTTGGGATTTTTCTAAGAGATAGGGTTACTAGGAGAAAAAGAGAATGCACTAGTAGTAGGCTTTATGGAGTGTTTGTACCTAGAGTGCTCGTCTTACATTCCATATGCGGGTGGAGTGTTTTCCCCCTGTATTGCCTTACCTAGGTGTCGACCTCTAATAGACATGGTGTACGACTTTTGTCAAGTGTCGCTTGCTTGTGACTTATGACCGTGGTAGAGTAGTAGCACCGAGTTCATTGCTTTCTTCCTGGCAGGTTGCAGTCGTTGTGAAGCTTTATGTAGTGCCACATGTTCGTTCGTTGGTATGCTGAGGGCGTTTCTTGATTCTTTGCTAGGAATGATGATGGGACAGTTGGAATGATGTGGTAGAGCAGTCATCCTTTGCCACATCTCCTTTCATCGTCTATGTAGTCGGCTAGCCATTGAGGTTGTTGGTTTGGGCTCGATCAAATAGCCTAACCCAGTCTGCACTCTCGATTTTGAGCCAGTTGGCTAGCTGGATGCTCAGTATATCATATATAGACCAATTTCATAATTCACAATGGATGGCCTATTGTACGTGCACTTTTTTTATTATTACCTAAGTTACAGTGCATGGCACTTACGTAACGATGAATGGGGAATATTGAGACTGATCCCATAATATATTTGGAGTACGCAATGCACATGCATCTAAATTGGTTCAAAGCTCAAACCTTACAAACAGGAACGAAGTCAAAAAATTTATGGGAGGGGCCAGTCCAAAAAAAGATTCGGTTCTTTAAAATTTTTTATTAATTTTTTTAAAAAAAACTAAAAACTACCTAAGGGCCAAAAAAATGAGTATTTGAAAGTATGGGCCAAAAATAAAAATAAAACTTAATGGGTATAGCCCAAAAAATTAAGAAGATGACCAAAATTTTTTATTGGATATGGCCATAAAATCTAAAAATAGGGCCAACATTTTTTTTTGGAGAGGTCTAAATGACTAAAATTAAAACTAAACTTTACATTTTTTTTTTTTTTTTTACTTCTATTTTTTATTCCTTATTTTGGGTGGGGGGAGGACCATGCCCACCCCGGTCCCCCTCCCTCCATCATTGCTTATAAATGACCCACCCGTATATGTGGCTTGCCAAACACATCTTATTATATATATATATATATGAAAATATTATGTATTCTTTTAGTGTTTTTTTGGTGTCCTCAATTGCATATAATGTGACTTTTAAAATTACCGTTGAATTTGAGATTATCATTATTGACTTTTAATCTATTAATGATTTTAAAAACTACATCACAATTGAAGAATACCGAAAAAACACAAAAAGAACACATAGTATTTCTCTATATATATATCACATGACTCGTCAAAAACTATGTCATAAAACTGCTATTGGTGTGAAATGGTGAAATTCTGACTTTGAGCAATGATATATATATTTCAGTACCAGTGAAATGGTTTTATTTTTATTTTCGTAAATTATTTTTTGAATTTGAGCTTCTTATTACTGCATTTTATATATATATATCAATCACATGGCTCGTCAAAAACTATGTCATAAAAATGCTATTGGTTACGAAATGGTGAATTTCTGACTTTGAGCAATGATATATATATTTCAGTGGTAGGAAAATTGTTTTTATTTTTTATTTTTTGTAAATTATTTTTTGAATTTGAGCTTCTTATTACTGCATTTACTTTTTTGCAGTTCATTATTTGCCACTGCCACTGGAGGTTGTTGGAAGTGTTAGAATTTGCCGAAAGTTACCGGCCATTGTTATCGCTGACTCGTAAACGTTAAAAAATATTTTTAACTGATATTATTTTATGGCAAAATAACTTTTTGCTAAAAAAAAATATTTTACATCGAGGAAAAAGGCAATATTCCATGAGGAGTTGAGAGTGGGGCATGCACAATGACATGGAATATATATCGATAGAGTCTGAGTCAGAGCCTTATGCTGACGTCAATCTCAAGTAGCATATATAATGGACATTAATTTGCTTCTCTTCAATACAAGAATTAAAAACAAAAGGAAACCATGCATGGTCCATGACTGATCATCCTGCACTAAAATTAAAATTAAGGTTTAAAAGCAAAAAAGACACGTACCATAATCCAAACTCAATGAAAAGAGAGGCCCATCCGGCTTCCAACTCTTGTAATTTGTAGTGGCCAATCACTGTGTTTCTGAAATGATCACCATCACCATCCATCTACTTGCCTCTAATGGACCCTCTCAGCACCAAACCAACTCGACATGGCCAGGAACTGATCTCTCATCTACTTGCCTCTAATGGCCCCTCTCAGCACCAAACCAACTCGACATGGGAACTGATCTCTCATCTCAACTTGCCAAAGTCAACCCCTGCAACAAATGCCCATGATCACTACTTCTGCACTTAATTTTCTTCCATCCACCATAAACCCTATCATCACCCCCAAGCCCCTCTGAGCCACGACTACCACTTTATGTATCCATTCCTGTTGAACAAATTTTGATTCGAGTAAGACTCCGACTTCGTCAACGACCCGGCCTGACTCCGGACGTAGAGTTGGTTCATGTTCAAGATGATCATTTACTTTACTGTGGATCGAGCACTTGCAAAAGTTGACTTACAAACATCATCCTCAATCCTCATGCTTCTGATTGGACATTGGTCGCGTTGAATCTACCCTTTTGCGCGCCATTACAGGATCCTACTTATTGCCTCAACCTAAAAAAAAAAGTTCGTTGTCGAGTTCCCCGGTCGGAAGAGCCATGATGATGTTGCCTGCTGGGGTTGGGCGGCTTTGTGAACCTGACATTTATCAGGGATCGCTAACCCAATCAGTAATCGCCACGATGATTTTGAAGAGGGCTCTGGTCAATCCAGATTACACCGATTTTACGTGTCGATCTACGTGCTTCCTTTTATTTCTCCATTTGTTCTAATAAACCCTTTTGCAGTGTCGCGTGTCGCGTATCTACATAAATAGACCTGCTTGTCGGTTATCTAGCCTTTGATGCTAGCTAATTGGTCCATTTCCCTGCCTAATTCTTCCCTAAACATCGTTATCAGGTTTATTTAAAAAATAAAAAGTTTTTACATATTACAAATTTATATGACATGTTCTAAGAGACGTTCAGATGAAATATAGCGACACTGATAGTTGATTTGAAGGGGATGGTGAACAAGACGAGCTGGGCATAATTTTAAAGAGTAATTTTAAACTCCCAATTCTCATCTCACTCTTATTTTATTGAGTTTACGTGATAGTACTCATAAGTCTATATGCCCATCATCTCGGCCATTTTATAAAGAGTAATTTTATTTTATTTAGTAAACTATTATATAATTACTATACAAATGAAAATAATGTAATAATAAAAATTAACATTTTGATCGACAAAAATTTATAAAAAAAAATTTTAAATTAATTTTTATTATCACGTAATCACAATTATATAATTCACATAAACGCTAATTTTTACTAGTATGCCAATTTTAACAAATCTACTAGGTAGAAGAGAGAGAGAGGAAGAGAATTTGAGAGAGAAACAAAATATAGACACAGATATTATATTACATTATCTTTTGTAAATATACACGTCTGATATCATGCACAGAAGTGAAAGAATCAGCAGAAACCAGCTGAGCTCCATTTCTACATACACCCAAAAGCTACAAGCTGGTCCCGGAGCCTCTCACTGAACATAACCATAAAAAGAAGAGAAAATGAAACAGAGGGTTGTCACTGTAAACAGAGGAGATTCCGGGGACGTATCTGCAAGCATCCCTCTGGTAAATCTCCCCGTAACAATCTACTAACATCAGTCTACAAAGACAACGGATGATAACCCAGAACATGGCTTTAGCTTTAGGCCTGCCACTCTAAATCCTTTGAGCTTATGAAGGTTCCATGGAAGCCGTACGGAACCCTGGTGGGAAGCTTAACTGTGGCTTCTAGCTTTAAATCCATGGCATTTATAATTTGCAGCTCTGATCGCCACTCCTTCTCGTCGTGCACGAAAGCTAGGATGTAGCCGTCGTCCTCTTTCTCCGAACTGGGGCTTCTTGGAAGGAACAGAGGCTCACCGCCATACCTCTGTTCTCCATACATGTGCTTCCTTATCTCTCCAGTGAAGAGGTCTACTTTGGCGAAACCCGACACTTTTGGCCACGGCTCAGCAAGGGCTAAATATGCGAACTGGGTTTTCCTTCCGAGCTTGTTACGGTTCACCATGCCGGCCTCTAAGTTCACTTGCTCGGACTCGGATAAGATGGGGCGGCGCGTGGACTTGCCGGTCTTCAAGTTGAGCCGAATTTCAGTCAATACACTCTTCAAGCTCTCGTCGCATTCGTTGAAAATGGAGTCCGCAGGAGTCATGCAAGAACCAATCACTACGACGTCGTCGGTCTCAGGCTCCTCCCAGGCGTTCCAGAGATGGAAGCAGAAGCAATCGGGGGCTTCAATCCATTTGATCCCGGAAGCATCGGCGGCATTCTTGTCCAAAATTCCGAACCGGGAAATCTTGTTCTTGTCGTAGACGACCGGAGAGCCGCCGTGAATCATCTCCGGGAGCTTAAACACCACCTGCTGGTCCGGAATGACGACAAACCTCTCTGTAATAGCGAAGTCATGGATCATGGTAGGCTGAGACAGAGGAATTTCAACGTCGGGTGATTTTTCCCCATTTGGGGAGAAGTGGAAGTATTTGAGGTACGGTTTCTGCACAACGTCGTAGCTGAGAGCGAAGAGCTCGCCGGAGACAGGGTCGAGTTTTGGGTGAGCAATCATTGCGGAACGAAGGTGACCATTGAAATCGTAGCGGCCGACAGTGTTAAGGTCGCCGGCGGGAGTAATTCGAACATGGTATGGTAAATCATCTTCAGACATGGCGAGAAGGCGACCGTTGAAGTAAACAAGGCCGGCGTTGGCGACTCCCATGCCGTGGCTGGGATCGACAAGCCCGAATAGCCCTCGAGAATAGAAGAGGAGGAGCCGGGCGATGCCAGAGTGACCGTGAAGCTCACCTATGGCCTTAGGGAAGACCGGACGACCAAGAGCTCGCTCTTGAACAAGCCGGTGGGTCTCAGTGAACCTGCAGGCGTAGCTAGCAGACCCATCCTTGAAATGGACAGCGTGAACCATGCCGTCTCCGTCAAAGAAGTGGTGGCCGGCGACGGGTTCATGAAGTGGGTTGGCGCCGTTCCGAACGTACACGCCTCGTATGCTGTCGGGGATTCTACCGACAATCGGGAGCGAGTGCTGGACTGGCAGCTCTGTTACTGGAGCGAAATTGCCAGCGATTTGGACACTGGGGTCGGCGGTTTTGGGAAGCGGCTGTTGGCTCTCGTGTGAGACCAAGGCACCTTCCACCGCGTCCAAGGCCATGGCCGCAGCCTTCTGTAACAAGTTCCATTGTTGCGGCACAGCCTTATTATTAGCCTTTGAAGAAGAAACGGGTTTTTCTTTTGGATGTACAATACTAGTAGAGTGCTGATGATACTGGTTGGGGAATTGGATTGTTTGGAGAGAGCAATGGATATTGGGCTTTTTGTTGGGCCTGGTCAAGGTGATGGCTGTTGAAGAAGAAGCAAATCTAGGCTTCACCCATGTGCTTGAAGTTGCTGCTGCTGCTGCTGCTGCTGCCATGGCTTTTGGGCAAATTTTGTAGTGAAAATGGTTTGAAAGGGGGAGCAATTGTGTGTTGGGATGTGGGAGGAGGGAGATGGCTTTTTTGTTTGTCTGTTTGCTTTTGATTTGATATGGTATTTTGTACGAGTGAAGAAAGAAAGAGTTTGAAGGTAGACTTAAGTGGTGATAGTGATTAGTGAAGGTGTGAGTTGATGGAAGTAGAAGAATTGAGGAGGCTTTTATAGGGGGAAAAAGAGGTTGGGGTGGGGGGGCATGGAGGACCACCTCAGAAAGACCACGTGTAAGATTTCCGAAAGGAAAGTTTGTTTGTTTGTTTTATTTTTGTGCCAATAGCTAATCAGATTCATAACAAGGTGGAGGGTGTGGGGAAGGAGAATTGCGGGGCATAGAGGCTTCTATTTTCGACACGACACGACACAACCCGACCACCCTCTTTCTCTCTCTCTCTCTGCGGAGACTATATGACATATAATATAATAAAAAGCATATTATATGTGTGTTTGAATACTTTTGATACAGTAATGTCTGAGAAGCTTCCTTAAATTGAGAAACATGACACATGAAATTTGGATCATTTTAAAAAATAGTATCATCAGAAATTCAGAATCTGATTGGTCCCTTTGTACACGTCTACGGGCTAACCCCGCGTTCGTCCCTCAATAAATTTGGTATTTTTTATTTTTTATTTTTTTTGAGTAAGACTCATGACGAGAGTCCCACAATAAAGTTACCCACCGAACACCGAACACCAGACCACTTCTATACGTGTCATCCTAACAGATACGAAGGTCACATCAATTGTCCCACACGCTTGCCTCCCATGTAACAGTACAAATCCAAGGCCGAAAGCCAAGCTCCTTTTCCCGGATGAATTTGAAACTAGACTTTAACGCCAAGAAATAAGTATTAAGGGGAAATTCTTTTCAACTTTTATTTATTTTGATATTTTAATTTTTAAAGTTTATTTAATTTATCAACCTTTTTACCCCTAGCTAGCCATGGGTCAACCATGGTTTGCCTTGGTCGCGGGTTAGAAGATCTATGGTTGACTTTGGTCATGGGCTAGCCGTTAGCAGATCCATAATTGGCCTTAGCCATACGTTAACAAATCTATGGCCAGGGTCAGACGTGGGTCTGCTGACTGGCCTTAGATCTTTCTTTTTTTTACTTGTTTTTTGTTTTTGTTTTAAGTTTTTTAATTAGGGATAGTTTTGTATTTCTATTAGTTTTATAGGGGTATAAGAGTCATTTAACATGTTTATCATCTAATTTAACCCTAAACCATAACGGTAAGGGTGACATTTCAAACTTTTAAAATATGAAAATTTGAAATTACAACTAGTAGTAAGGAACAAGACATATTTTTCCAAATGAAGTTCTATAATTTGTGTGGAAAAAATAAAGAGTAATACTATAAAGTTTCTTAGAATTATCTTAAATGTGATGTGACTTTTAAAATGACTAATAGATCAAAAATCAATAAATCACATTAAAAATTCAACGATAATTTTAAAAGTCATATCATATTCGAGATGGCTCTAAAAAGCCTTATAGGCTTAGAGCATTACTCAAAAATAAATTTTACCCCTCCAAAATTTTACCCCTTTTTCATCTCAGAGTTTTGAAATTGTTAATGTTATCCATCTATTACTTAAGTCCATCTTCTTTGATGGAAAGCGATCCGCCTGTGACGCACGTGGATTTCTAGGACAAAAATGCCCTAAAAAAAAAAAAATAATAATAAAGTTACAAAAACCTTAAAAAACAGTAATTATAAGAAATAAAATAAAAATTGAGAATGGTCGAAACCACCACCAAAGAGTTTGGGGGAGGCTCATTAGGTGGCTCACAATGAACTCTAGAATCTTGTTGAATTGTTTGTAGGATATATTACAAGAAACTCAATCATTAACGATGACAAAAGTCAAATTGTTGTCGCCTTTGTCGAGAAAAATTATCAGGAACAATATAAAAGTTGTTACCGATAAGTTATTATTAGCAATAACAAAAGTCGTCACTAATAGTGTTACAGTTCATTTATGATTATATACTGCTTTTACTTTCAAAGATGTAAGTGAAGTTTTGCATTGTTTTATATATATATATTTGCCTCAAAATTCTCATATATTAAAATTAGTTATTTTAAAAAATTTCTATGAAAAAAATGAAAATACTTTTGCTACAATAAAATAATTTAAATGAACATATATTTTTACAAAATATACGGGTTAGTTGAAATATAAAAATCAATAGGAAAATAAAATAAAATAATATTAGAGGGTATGGATTTGGGATGGAACGCAAGAACGGTAGACTTCCTACAACTTCCAACAACAATTGAAGACAAAATTTAGGACAATGGGAAAAGGGATGCTCGCCAGGTAATGGGGTGTTTTTAAAGGCAAAACTATGGTGGGTGGGGAATTTTCATAATGATTTTGAGCTTTTAAGGCAAGCTTATCGATTTTTTTGGAATATTTAATTATGTTGTCAAATTTGTCCTGTCTAAGCTTTTGATTTCTGAGAGAAGGTGTGCATATGGAGATGATTGAAGTGAGGACATAAATTTTTTTTCTCATACATTCTAACAAATATCAAATGTTATTTAACGTGTGAGAGACACATTTTTTTAATATTTTTAATCGTCATTAACTTTTTCTTTTTAACGAAATCTGAGAATTTCATTGATTAAAGATTACAAGCATAAAGTTCTTACAAAACAGAGTAAAGTAAAAAAATTTTACAGCACAAAGCATAAAGTTTTGTTAACTTATAGCCACATGTTATGAGGTTACAAAGTCATAGATACAAATAAAAAAATTTACAATCAAGTGCTATTTTTATGACTTTAATCTTTTCGTTAATCCATGTACAAATACAGTTAAATAGCATATTTGCACCGAGTAGACTATATCTAATACATAGGTAGCCAAATTTCTTAACAAAATTTATTTAAACTGGCCGTGAAAGATAACCTTTCACACCGAACTATCTAAGCCGTGAGATATAATTTCTTACACCTAATTATTCTTCATCACTCATGAGGGCAAATCTACAGAAAATAAACCTCTTATTCAAAATAATAAAACACAAAAAATAATTAGTAAACAACAGTAGCAACAGGAGAGGAGATGAAAGCATAAGCATAACACAATAAAATGTGAACAGACATATAGCGGAGAGGCCACCTACAAACATAAAGACGAAAAAAAAAAAAAAGTAGAAGAAAAAAAAAGGGAAAGAAAGAAAGAAGAAGAAAGAAAGAAGAGAAGAGAAGAAGAAGAGGGGTGGGTAGGAGGAGTGGAGAGTAGAAGGAGAATAGGAGATCTACTCTCTTCTCCTCTCAAAATTGTTTTCTAAGAGAATGGCCGAGTGGCTTTTGAAGAACCACTCCTCTCTTCCATTAACTTAGGAATTCATACTTTAATTTTTGAAGAACCAAAACGCGTTACTATGTTAGAAAATACACGACATTTATTAGAGTCGAATTTATTAGAGTGGATCGAAGAAAGTAATGTCATATATTGAGTAATGATTCATTTTTCAACCATCATGATTGACATGATGAGGTCTTCGTGATTGCATTTAGAGGATAAAAATGAGTGTTGATTGAAGAGACCACGCTGCATCAGCATTTGGTGAATAAAATAGCAATATTTCTAATTTTCTCCAGAGAAATGTAACATTACTTGGAGATGATCGGTAAAACTTCTCTTTTAGGAAACTCCATTAAGGGTGGCCGACCATGCATTGAATTTAGTGAGGAGTTTCCAAGTTTTTGGCTAACCTATTATTGGCATGTTATTTTTTTTACGGAAGAACTACAATTATTTTTTTACTAAAAACAATCTCCACCGTTTAGTTTTTCTATGCGACAACTAGGATCCTTATAATTTGGAGGAAGAAATGATTAGTACCAATCAAATCTCATAAATTAATTATTAAATTTGTGATATTATGTAAACTCTATATAAATCAATAGACCTCACAAATCTAATAATTAATTTACTGATTTAAGTAAATTCCTTTAAACCAAGTCCTTAAGAGTAACTCAATCGGTTAGGACCACACCTCATGAAGCGGAGATTACTAGTTTGAATTTCTCCTTCCCTCTTGTGCAGACATGTCAAAAAAATAAAAATAAAAAATTCCTTCAAACCAGTAAAAAGTAGATATCCTCCAACCCATTTAAAATAGTGTCAAGTGTTTA
The DNA here is from genome assembly GCA_013348765.1 of Carpinus viminea. Taxonomy (NCBI): domain Eukaryota; kingdom Viridiplantae; phylum Streptophyta; class Magnoliopsida; order Fagales; family Betulaceae; genus Carpinus; species Carpinus viminea. The sequence continues at coordinate 31,835,251 of CP054672.1, read as the reverse complement.
TAAACATTTAAAACGTACATTAAATTTTAAAATCATTAATAGCAGTTTAATAATTTAGACTAACGTTTTAAATGTTTATAAATACTTGTCATTATTTTAAATGGGTTTGAGGATAAGGCAAATCAAACGAATTAGGGCCTCTTACAAATTTAAGGAAATTGTAAATTCTCAAACTACATAATTTAGATTGTTAGCATTAAAGATTCAAAACGCTTGAAAATTGTCACCTATTAAAAGGTAGTATGTTTTCATGCAGCCATGAAAAATTTTACGCTCAAAATGCTTATTTTTCACTTTTGCAAAGACTCTTTTTTATATATATAAAATTAAAAAATAAATAAATAAAAATAAAAATAAAAAAATTCTAAGGAATCCTTATCCTGGACACCATAAATCAATGGTTTACTAATCGGGAAGTTAGTGATGGATGATTGGGTACGCGGTTTTACAGCTTTACTCTGCTTTTAAATAGAGATTCCTTCTCCCTTTCATCAACTCAAAGATTTCATATTGTTTTTTAAATGGATTTGAACTCCACAATTATGGGCTAATAACCATATCCTCCCCATCAATAACATTTTTTTATGAGAAGGATTAGTTTCTCCAATGTCATGGATGACCTAAACGCGGCTAAGCAATAGCATTAAACTCTTTTTTTTTTTTTTTTTTTTTGACTTGATGGTATGATATAGATGATGATCCATTTGACATTGCCTTCAATTCTCATGATGGTGATCAGATCTCCATTATAATTTTTTAGTAATACTATTTAGTAAATTATTAACACTTGTGTAAAAAAAAATTAATAGCTGATTTTCTTTGCCACATTATCCTTCATAATTTCTTGCTTTGAGTTAAACTTTTATAGATTTTAGTATCTCTTTATGAGAAATGTTTATTTTCACTCTAGCATCCATCTCGTGTGCATGATTTTTCACTGAGTTGACATGCTCCATCCACCGTTGATTCTTTTCTTTTCTTTTCTTTTTAATTAATGGTAGATGAATCATGCCAACTGAGCAATGATATACTCGAAATGAAAAGTAAAATGCAAAGAACTTCTCTCTTACTTTATTCTCAGAGTATTTGATTTTGTTGCAGTTTAATTAGTTACCTTTTGAACCGTATTGTTAAATATACTGAAGAATAAAATATAAAAGAGAAAGAGGGGAGAGAGAAAAGACATAGTAAAAGCACGTATGAGCTACATCTTGTATATTAAGTATTATATTGACTATCGTATTAAACCGTCTTACGTAACTCTTTATTTATAAAGAAACAATGAGTAGTGAACAAAAATCCCTAGTCAGAGTATGTTTGAGATTGTATTTGAGAAATATAACTTTTAAATTAAAAAAAAAGATTTTTGGCAAAAACATTATTTTTAAACTTTTGTCAAAAGTGTGTTTTGACTATTTTTAAAGTAAAAAAATCAAATAAGTACTTTCAAAATTTTTTTACCAAACATGCTAGCTTTTGTTTGATATAACTTTTTAAGTATATAAATTACTTTTTAAACCCTCTAACGCAATCTCAAATATACTCTAAACCCTAGAATACATAAGAAAATAAATCAATTTAGAGCATGTTTGGGATTGCATTTGAGAAATAGAGTTTTTAAGTCAAAAAATGCTTTGTGGCAAAAGCTTCATTTTTAAACTTTTGTCAAAAGTGCGTTTTGGTTATTTTTAAGTTTTTTAGACCCTTAAAAGCACTTTCAAAATTTTTTTTACCAAATAAGTACTTTTTTCTTTAAACATATTTTTTGAATGTTAAACACATTTTCAAACCCTCAAACTTACACTCAAACGGCCCTTAAGTACGAATTTAAAAATTACATTTTTAAAATTACTACTTTTTAAAATAGTAAAGCCTTTTAGTAAAACACGTTAAAATTTATTTTTTTTTATCAAATATTTATTATGTGAAATCGTAATTTTGGTTTAAATTCATACCTTTTCAAATAAATATCGTCCCCATTTAGCCTGCTTTTTAAATCGCAAGTCAAATGCTTTACGTTTACGCTTAAAATGATATCAAATATTCTAACCTTTTTATTATTGTCAAATTAATTCGTTTAACAAACGCGCAAAACAGGTAAAGTCGGCAGGTTTATTGATAAACTCGCACTTGTCACGGGTCAAAGACGTCTGTTGATGATAAACACATTTTCCACTTTCTCTCCCCCACCTCTTCTTTTTGTCCACTCTGACGTTCCCACAAGGCTATATCAACGTGTGCTCTGCTCCAGCATTGCATTAAGTAATTTAGCCTTCATTTTTTATTTTTTTAAATAAAAACATTAATAAACAATTTAACAATACAAAACACTCGAAACTAGTTTTACTTTTACGTCACGTCTTATTACATTTTATAAGAAACGTCTCTAGAACACATTAATAAACATATCTACGTGTTTTGGACCGCTTCTATTCGACCATTAGTATACCCACTTGTCCATGAAATAATTCGAATGCAACTGTACGTGTAGGCATTATGGAAAGACCATGTGGATGCATGCTGTGAGGGAATATTATTTTCACATCTTATGATGGAACATATGCACTAGTCCAAAGATATATATACCCCAAGGCCCCGGCCCGGGCCGATTGGTAATTATGTGTGTTGTTCAAGCAAATTTATAAGTCCAAGCACCAATCAATCGATTGAGATTCAGTGCACTATCTGTTTGAATTGCGATGGTTTGAGATCTAGTGCTCTGGTTTACTTAAGTTGCAAGCAATTCAGATAGTAAGTGTGAGAAAATTCATTTGCCCAATCATGTGTTCGGGCAACATACAACATGCTTGGACAGATAAAATCCCAAAAAAAAAATTTTTCGCCAGCAATCCAAACAACTAATTATAATAGCGTAAAAGCAAGCATGGGCCATGGGGGAAAATGTGCTACATAAATAATGAAAGCACGTGCCCACAAGAAGTAGAAGATTAACATGATTGGCATACTGGTGAAGCAAAGATGAAACATTGGGTGAATGAATCACAGTATAATAAAGTATTTATTAATTACTTGATAAATTGTAAGGGTAAAGAGATGAGAACCAAGCATATTTTTTGGCCCTTCTCTTTCTTTATATAAAGATATCAATAGCATGGACTTTGAGTGTGACCAGTGGTGACTGAAAAGGTTCCCAAACTCTAAAATATTAGATTCCCAGTCCAACCAACTTTACCAGAAAAAAACTGCCAACGGCCACGACCAAAAGACACATGCAGCACAATTAGTGGATTAGCATAAATCAATGAATAGGGTGCTTTCATGCCTAGATGGAAGGCTACAAGATTCAAGAAAGGAATGGGGACCCTCGGGGTTATTTTAAAGCATAATTGACAAATTGTTCATACATTTGTCAAAAGAAAGAAAAAAAGATCATCACCTCACACATACCCCAATGAATGTTTGGCTTCAGTCCAAAGGTGGAAGAGAGAGAGAGAGAGTTGTAAGAGTTGGGAGAATGGTGCCCTCGATCGGCTTGGCCCATTTGAAAGGACATTTGCATTTGAAAGCACATGGGGATGGGGGAATAATTACCATACACAAGCAAACATGCATTGAGTTGTTTGGATTATTGGATGAGAGTGGGGTATATTATATCTTCATCTTGTTCTCTCTCTCTTTTTTTCTTTTTTCTTTTTTTTTTAATATTATTTATGAGACAAGAAAATGAAATAGATCTTTTAGTGCAGTGCCCATTTGGTACCGCATTTTGCGGCTCAAATGCATGCACTACCAAAAAATATATATATACGGGTTGATTATAATCAACTATTGAGATTGATTGTAATCAAATTAAGAGAATTTGATCATTATACTTGTATTTAAATACTATCATATAAATAGAGACATTTGTATTGTAGACAAATCAAGTTAATGAGCACAATATAGCTCTTAAAGGTATTTCGAGTAGTAGACATATGTGTATAATACCAAACCACACCACCCGTAAAGTTCTTTGTATTCTTTCTCTTTCTTGCTTTCGTTCATATGTCTGCATCATCCTTATTTCAATACTGAACATAGACTTGTTAGAAAAGTTATGAGGTCTCTACCTGAAAAGCTTAGGTCTAATGTCATTGCTATTAAAGAACGTTGCTTTAATTAGGATTGAAAAGCTTGTCGGATCACTTCAAATTTATGAGCGCAACCTTGCATCTATTAGGGATAGTGCCTAAAACCTAATTTGTATTGTGAGGCACTTTCATTTAATAATAAAATTATTAATTTTCTTAGACAAAGTAGCACATTGAGCATATCCTCACATATGTGTGTGACATTTATGTATATGCAGTCCTTAAGTTATATTGAATATGGTTTGAACATGTTAATGAGATTATCACACAAAATATTTAAGCTATAATACATTTTGACTTTTAAACCTACTTCATAGTTCATGACAGGATTGAGCATTCCATCAGATAAGATACTGATACATCACTAAAGTCACCCCTTTGGCCAAGAGGGTGGTTGGAGCCACAACCATGGCTAGCCATGAGGGTAGCCAAGCCAAGTAGTTCTGCCACCCTCCAGATGGCCGAATAGGGGTGGCCAAAACCTTCCCCAATGGCTGTGGAGAGGAGTTTGGCCAAAAAGAAGTTTCGGCCACCCTCTTCCATAAGCTAAGGAGTAGCTGAACCATCTTCAAACGGCCTCCAACCACCCCAAGGACAATAGGGCTTTTCGTCCACTCCCAATTGGTCCAATAGGGTTGGTCAAAACTATCCTGAAATGTCAAATGGTATTTTTATGTCCATCATAATACTTTCAAATCAAACATAAAAATAAATAAATAAACCTCTAAAATACATTAACCAACATATATATATATGTGTATATATATATATTTTGTCGTGGTCATAAGGTGGACTATATATGTGCAACACACCAATTCGGAAAGTGGCAATAATAGATGCACTTGCATGGAAATACATATTGTCATTAGACATCAAAGGCCTACTAGGAACCCATGCACCCCACTTAGGTTTTCCACCAAAGCCACTTGTAGAGCTCCCCCTTTTTTTATGGAGAATGTTATTTAACTTAATTGTTTCTACTTATGATATATTGATTGATTCCCTTCTTCTCAAACAGCTTTCTTTGTGAGAATCATACAACAATTTTATAGCTTAATTAGGCTTTCCCAAACCAGGTTTATTGAGATGGTCTCTTTGGTTCCATTTCTGAAACGATTAAGAACTAGCTACATTGTAATTTAAGGTTTTTAAAACCCTAGTTTTGTATATGATCATCTAATTACAGGACTTATGATATAACTAAGGATGTATTTTGAAAATTCTTTCTCAAAAGTTAGTCCTGAAAATAAATAGCTTTCAATAATATCATCTGTTTTAATTGGTTTTATTAATGTAAATTATTTCCAAAAAATAAAACACAACAAAACTATTAGAAATATTTTTGAGATTTTTATTTGGTTTCTACTTTAGAAAATCCCATTCTATTATGCAAAAACTTCAAACACAATTATGGGGAGTAGTGGTCCTTTTCTCAAATGCATGTTGGTGGGAATTTGGATCCTCTCTAGTCCAAATGGACTGGCTTGGACCGTAGAGGCTAAGGATCTACTCGTTGTTAACATAGGAGCAAAATTGTCAAAAAATAAAAATAAAAATTGACAATTTTGCCCCTATGTTAAAGAGGACCGGCTATTGGAGAGGATCCCCCAATCCTATTGGTGGAGCAACGTTAACGTAACATTAATAGTAGAGTTTCTACTATTCAAAAATTCAAACACAATATAAATAATTTACAATTCAAAACACAAAACATTTTTTCTCAAATAAAACATAACACACTTTTAGAAAACAAAAGCGGTTAGTACAGTTAGCGAACGGTTAATAACCGTCCCCCTTTCACCCTTAATAAAGATTGATTTATTATTACTAAAAACAAAAGAAAGGGAGAGAGAGAAATGATCATACAATCACCATCAACAGAGGAGATGGGTAGCCGTGTGGCAGCCCCATGATAGTTTAAAGGTGGCAGCGCAACTATCTCTATCTTAATCAAAGATGGCAATGTGACCATCTGAGCTGGACAAGGGTGGCCACATGATCATTCCCCAAAGTTTGATTTTCTATTTTTCTTTTGAAAAGTTTAAACCTACAAGATGTACCCCCTGTTTTGTTTGGAGGGGCCTCATTTACACCCCTAAATGAAAATCTAAGCATTTATTTTTTTCTCGAGTAATATTATATGTTTCTCTTGTGTCACCTCGAAAATTATATGGCTTCTAAAATCACCATTGGCTTTGTAATTGATTAAATTTTGATGAAATTGTGATTTTAAAAAAAGCCACCTCATTCTTAGAATGACATAAGATAATAATATTTTACGGTTATTGTGATTTCGCCGCTGCTAACACTAATTCTGGTCATCATAGTACTAATTTTGATCCCACAAGGCCTTAAATCTAGTAAACTTCTTTATTTGTTTTACATTTTCACTTTCATTTTCTTTTACCTTTTTTCTTTTTTTTTGGATATTCAAAATGAGACTTAAATTATGTTAAATAGTTGTATAATGTAGGTTGATATAGACAAAAGTAGGACGCAAGTGATGATATATTGGACCATTATTAGAAGGATAAATGGGCTTGAATTTGTGGGCCCATTGTATTGTCGGCTTTTTGTGTACTGGCCCCCTTTGTCTGATCCCCCTTATTTAGACCGGCGTTGACTCCCGTGAGACACGCTTAAGGATAAAAGCTGCACTTGCATTAGATAAAGAAGTTCGTTAGGATTTAATAATTATTATTATTTTTTAAATATTTACCTTTTTAGAGTAATTATATTGAACACAAAATTTTAATTATTCACTTTTACTATTTTATTTAAATTTTTTTTATTTACTTTTACTATTTCCGATCATTGTCCCAATGTTCTTGTGTTTGTTTTACTAGCATTTGAGAAGCGAAAATATGCTCTCAACGTTTTTACTAGAAACATGCTACACATTATTCTCTTAATAATCATTAAATTTGTAGACTCACGTGGATTCTATAAAAATTTGACAGTAGATTCACTTATTAACTATATGGAAATGGTTAAGAAATAATGATTTCTTTCCGCTAGGTGTCAGAGAATCATAAATAAATCGCTGGTAAATTATTTGCGTTTATTTATCTATTTGTCTTCGCTTGGTAAACCATCATTACAATGTTTCTTCAATGCATCCTAAAACTTCAGCAGATTTCAAGTTATTTGTAGCAGGTTATTTCTAATATTCACAGCCACACTTGCAAAATGAGGATATATAATTCCGTTTAGATATTTGAATCCACACGCGATAATTGCGGTTATTAAATATAATTATTATCCGATATCCGCATATATAAATAAGGTAATGGGTTTTTTGTGCCTATTTTATTCTTTTTGCAGCTTTCTTTAGGCCTCTATTATGGCTTACTTTAAACGATTTTGAAAATAATTTGGGCTGAATTTTAGTGTTTTGGGATTGTTTTAATAATTTTTTTTTAAGCCATAATATTTTGAAAATATATTGATTTCACATTATAGTAAACACAACCTATACCTAATCCAAAACATCATTTTGGTATTGTTTTGGTATTAAGCACCAATGATATCGTTTTGGTGAATTTTATAAATATAATATATAAAAAATATATGTATATATCAAGAGTATACAGATGCGATTAATTTTAAGGTTAAATGCATTTTCAGTACCTGTGTTTTGAGCCAAAATCAAATAGGCACCTTAGTTTTCAAAAATATCACAAATGGTACCTGTAGTTATCAAATAAATCCACTTGGTACTTCGAGATTCCGTTAGTTTTTTAACGGTGCCATGTCACCCATACACATGGCGTGGTACACATGTTTTAAGGATGCGTGGGTACTTGAGTTTTTGGATACCACGTCGATTAAATAATATTAAAATTATGTAAAAAATTAAAAGAACATGTGTACTTCCTAAAATAAAAAATAAAAAAAAAATCCATCGTCTTTTTCATTCTCCTCTCCCCCAACCACTTAGGTTTTTACAGACCCAAATATCATCTTTGTCATCCCTCCCTTAATGATGATTCAGGAACTCTCACAGACTATTAACAATAGTCAACAAGACTAATTAAATAAAAATTCAAGCCCAAGGGTCCCAATTACAAACTTTGTTGCAAACCCTAGCGATTCTAAGGAAGATCTTCCTAAACAAGGTTCCATCGGCAATGCTCGTCCAATTACCGGATTGTCTCGATGGACAAAAGCCTCTTTTCCAAATACTAGTAGGAGTTCTTATTTGAAGGCTAAGGGTACGTCCGAGGTATCATCGACTCCAAACTATGGAGCAGAAAGGAAATCCTCTTCAATCAAAGCTCTACAAAAGCCCTCGTCTCATACCCAAATACCACGTCACCTTAAATGGAGAAAATATTTTCCCCATTACCCTTCATCGAGGTAAGTCATTTCCCACTATTTTTACAATTTGTTTTGATAGGTTCATTTGCAAAAAATAGATTTGAGTGCAAAAACCTAAGTGGTTGGGGAGAGGAGAATGGAAGATGATGGTGGATTTTCTTTTTCTTTTTAGGAAGTACACATGTTCTTTTAATTTTTTTACACAATTTTAATATTATTTAATTTGACATGGCATCTAAAAACTCAAGTACTGCTACATTAGCCTTGAAACCAGGTACCACACTATATGTAAAGGTGACGTGGCATTCATTAAAAACTAATGGAATCTTGATAGAAGTACCAAGTGGGTTTATTTGATAACCACAGTGCATTTGTGATATTTTTGAAAACTACTGTTGATTTTGGCTCAAAAACAGTCGAAAGTGCATTTAACCCTTAATTTTAAAAGCACTATCTATATCAGTATATGCGAAAGTAATTTTTACTAACAACATTCATATATATAGATAGTAAATAACAAATATCATATAGTTATAAATGCGAGCAGTTAATATCCACCCACGTGTTCACTTCTAACTAACCTTTACGCTTCCTTTATGTAGAGTGCATTTGCAGGGGACAAAATCTTTTAACATTTGACGATAGATTTGAAAAAAGAAGAGAAAGAAAGGACGTCTATAATTTTATGCTATTAGGATAGGGAGTTTTTTTTCTTTCTTTTTTTCTTTTCTTTCAACAAATGAAAAGATCCACCTCACATCACTGTCATCTATTATATATAGGTGCTTTCATTTGCGGATCCCACATTTGCATGAATGACTGACGGGCATTCATATATTTAGAAGGTCTAGCTTATATTTTTTCAATATAAGCTAATTAGCTGGGTGTAATTATGATAGCATATACTCGTTAGAAAGTACAAACGTTCATTCAAGTTTAATTGAATTATAACATGATCCAACCCGATCTATCAACGCATCAATAAAATTCAAAGCAACTAATACTAATTAAGTTTAAAAGTTCTCGTTGCCGGAGTTAAACTCTTGCTCTAATATTTGCTAAACCATAGGAAGTTTTTTTTTTTCTATCTTTTAGAGAGACTGCTGACCCACCATAACTGATGATGATTGACATGTTTGTTGTTATATATAATTGGCGTTAGTATTATTATGGTGAGACTGTGAGAGAATATTTATCTAAAGTGAGAAGCCATGCATATTTGGAGAAAAGATAGCCATCCAATTGGAGGAAGCTCCTTTCTCCAAAAAGCATACATTTTGGAGGCATCTGTGAAAGGACTGCTTGATTTAGGCTTTAACGATCCAATGCTATGCTACTTATTTAGACTCAACTGGACCAAGTGGATTGCAATATTCTTACGTATCATCACAAGGCTTCCACAATATCACACGACAGATTTATAAATGAGTAAGCAGTACTATTCTTTGATCAGCCACGTGTTTCGATCTTTCTAAATACCCGACAGAAAATCTAAGCAAATTCTTGACCAGTGCAAAGCGTTCCATCCATCCACACGGATCAAGTAAGACTCTCTCATAAAAGAAAGAGATATTTGGATATTGCATGTCTAAGAATATTCTATATATTGATGCCAATCTAATCAAGAAATGAAAGGAAGCCTAGCTCTAGCTAGCATGCAGCTTCTTCGAACGCTTGTATCATATAATTAATCTCAACTCTTGAATCCACACAAACTCAACCCATTTTGTCTAAGAATATGCAGAACTTTCATGTTGTGTACGTATCATCTGCATATATATATATATATATATATATATATATATATATAGTAATTTTATTTAGTGAAAGATCGATAGAAGTTGTGTTGGTGGCCGGTGCATGTATTATTGAATAAAACTAGTTGTCATGTACGTGTTAATTATTGTTCCCTTAGTAGACTTACACAACCATACATATATATAACATTATCTCATGAGTAGAAAGGATATACAATTAATTTGATCAAAACAGAGTGCTCTAGCCGCTGTTTCGATCAAAAAATATTTTCAGGAAAATCTTTTTTTTTTATCTGAATGGAAAACATTTTAGTTACAGACAGAGCCTTAGTTGCACTAGCTAAGTATCATGATGTCTACAAAACACCATGTAGGGTTTAGCTGAGTTGGTCCCATTTACGTTGAATTAGTTGATGATGAATGCACTAATTAATATTAGTGATTTTAGGTAGTAGTGTGATTCCAACAAGTCAACAACAATTAGTGATCTAACTGTGCCCAGTAGAATTATCAACTTGGTGATCTAACAATGGATTCAACCAACTTCTTCTAACATATTGATGATTTGGCACTACCACACAATTATCATCAACATGCTCTATCATGCGGTCACCCACAAAGGATGCCCATTGCCCACCCACAACATAAATATATATACACATTCCTCATTTTAATTAGTTTTTAGGTCAAAAAAATCACTAAGCTCTCGTGTGTATGGTTTTGATCAATATATATATATATATATATATATATATATATATATGTCAACCAAAGATCAGTATTGATTAGTTGTCATTTGAAAGCCCCTCCAATAATTGAGTTCCCTTTACATTCAATATATATTGGGTATCCATGGATGAAGATATAAATTGATAACTGTAACATATATACAGATAACGATAATCACTAACAATTAAATTAATTCAAATGATTATAAAAAATAATAGTTAAGCAAGGAAGAATGTTGAGGATCCTTGACCTAACACAAAAATTACTTGATTTAGATAAATACACTACCTACCATATGATCTATCTTGGGTTTTATTATGTCATAGATTCCTTAAAATAGTATTGTCCTTTGATGATCCTTAAGCAGCCTTACTTTACACATAATAAATAACATGAAACTTTGTAAAAAGAGAATATAAATGGGCCCATTTTTCTTAAACCCGATTCATGCAAACTTGTGCGTTTTCATTACGTAACATAATATATATATATATATATATATAACTTAATTAACAAACTTGTGATTGTTGACGCAATCACAATCACAATCAAATCATTATCGCACCGTCCTTAAAGAGCTTGACCGACTCATTTGGGACCAATAATTAACTTAACAATCTCTAATGAATTGATTAAAAGCACAAATGAACAATTATGTATTGGCCCCTCAAGTTTTACTTTTTTTACAAATCGGGGCTCCTTGTAAGTTAGTGTCTTTATTGTTTTCCTGTTGGCCACTATTATATTATATAACAAAGTAAGTATCACCAAGGCGTTAAAAAAAACATTCCTTCTAATCAAAACGAATGAGCGTTTGATTGAAGTAAAACGACAGGGGCTTTGAGGAAATTAAAAAGACAAAGCAAGAGATATTTCTTCAAAACTTTAGACGTCGACAGGTGACAGCGCAAAACTGCCGCCAACGACCTGGCCTCTAATCTGACGACACGTTCACGTTGGAATCTCCAACAATCTGTGACACCTAAAAGCGTGTCGCATTAGAGACCACCACCCGTTGTTGGACACGTATGTATGCCACGACGCGGTGCTTTGACGTAACAAGTCAGTCATCCAAAAAAGTGAACCGACCTGCACTCACTGTCACTAATTCAACAATAATGGGTTTTGCTTTCTATGGGCCATGGGCCCTGTTTGTGAGATCAGGACGAAACACACATGGTCATCGTGTTTGCTGAAACACCTTCTTAATAATACCTTATATTATTATTATTATTATTCTTATTATGTGGCATTACCTAATACCTGCCACGACCATTGTCAATTATTATAGTCAATCTCTTTATGGAAATTTCCCAGAAACATTCATCGGATCGGAGGAGGATGTTGGAGGAAGCTCTAGTCAATATCATAATTTTGAAGTGGATGTTTTGGGGTTTTGATTTACTAAAATTTCCCCTTTTTTAATTTTTATTTTTTCTTCTCATTTGAGTGCTATGAAAAGACAAGAGTAATTATGAGGAGAAACATGATGCTTATTTTATACTCACAATAAAAAAAAATTGATGCTTATGATTTTTTGTTTGCAGAAGAGAGAATGAAAATAATAATAATAATAATAATTGAGGTGGTTGGACCTTATATACAGTCTATGTCCACCGTTATAATGTTAGGGAAACTTATACTTCATTCTCTCAAAGTTTTGCCTTATTTATAATTGGATTTATAGGCCTCGTTTGATTCGCGAGCAAAATATTTAGTCTATTGAAAAATAAATAGCTATAATAGAAGAGTGTAAAATAGAATAACTATTCATATTCCTTAGTATGGTAAACACGCATGCAAAAATTGGAATTGAATTAAAATTAAGGTAAAGTCTACTTAACCCCATCAAATTACCACTTCAATGACAATTTACCCTCAAACTACCAAAGTAATGACAATGTACACCCAATTTTTTTAAAAAATGATGAAATTACCCTTACCAAAATAAAAACAAAAACTAAAATTTCATTTCATTTTCAAATTTTTAAGTGTATTTTTGTTCTATTGAAAATTTTATAGGGGTAATTTTGTCATTTTACTAGCATTAAGGGGTACATTGTCATTGTTTTGTTAGTTGAGAGGTAAATTGTCGTAATTGATAGTTTTGGGGATAGATTGTCATTGAGTTAGTAGTTTAAGGGGGTTAAGTGGACTTTACCCTTAAAATTACAAAAAAAAAAAAAAAACTCTTCTTTTTTTTTCAAACTCAAATTAAAAAAAAAAAAAATCTTAAATAAATTGGGTTGGGGTGGTCGGCCACCCTGATAACAATGGAGGTGGTAGCAGCTACCACCCTCGACAACCTGCAGGGTGGCCGCGACCACCCCATAAGAGCTTCATTGGTGATTGCAGCCACCCCTAAGGCAAATATGGGGTCATAGCCACACCACCCTAAAATGCGATTAGGGGTGGTGCAATGACATTGGGCAGAACTAAGATTATTTTGACAGCGTATGATAACAGCAAAAACTGATAATTGAAAATTGAAAAAGGAATTTTGGAAGGGAGAAAATAACAAATAGGGAAGAAAAAGTCTTTAAGTGCCTCAAATAGGCAAACAAAAAAATAAATCTGAAAGACTTAATTTAATTGACAATATAAACTGAATTGAAAAAAGAACAAATACTAAATGCCTTTATATAGGTTAAGCACCTCCTAAATTAACAAGAAAAATGAGAAGCAAACCTAATTGAAAAGGGAAAACAAATCCTAATAGGAAAAGAAAATACAATCCTTATTAAAAAAATAATAATATAATCCTAATGGAAAAGGGAAAACCTAGAATTTATTAAAAAATAAAATTAAAACACACATGCATAATTAAAATAACAGTTTTGTCAAATTTTCCTTGCATCAGTCTCCTTAGGTTGAAAAGAATTCGTCCTCGATTCAAGTCATCTTTGCCGGGGATAAACACTTTGTTGAGCCGGATGTGATGCATTTTTAGGTTCTTGGCTCAACAAAGTAGCATTTTGACTATTTTATTCAACTAAATGTGAATGCTCTAAAGTGTAATTTTTCCTTTATTGCAATTGGCACTTGTCACACTATTACTAGTGTTAATGTTGCACATTAACTATTAACTTTTCTAATTGTCAATTTTTAAAACTTCAAATATTTATTTGTCAAAACCTACAACCACGTACACTAATTTTGTATTTAGGAGAAGATGCACTTTACTCCCCAAAGTTTCACCTCATATGCAATTTGGCCTTCAATGTTTAAAAATTGGTAATGTACCACAGCAAAGTATAAAAAATTTGCAATAAGACCCATTTGTCAATGATTTTCATTAGAGATAATAGAAATTATTAAAAATACCTAAATGCCCTTATTAAAAAAAAATTGGGGGGAGGTCATAGTCACTCCCATTTGGCCTGATTGAGGGTGGCCAAGCCACCTTCATGGGCCATGGGATTGCAAGTGACTCGCCATCCCCAATCTGGCCATTTTGGGATGGTCGAGATCCTTATAAATTTCGAGATAAAAAATAAAATAAAAAAGAATGAAAAATTAAAATGACACTTTGGTTTATTAAAAACCAAAATTAATTGGTTTAAAAAATTATTAAAAAAAAAAAGCGAAAAACTAATAAATTAAAATGACTCCCTTGGTTTTTCATTTTTTTTCAATTTAATTTTTTTGGTTTTTTGGTTTTTACTTTTTTATTATTATTTTTTTTAAAATTATGAAGGGTATTTTTTCATTGGGGTTATGTTGACATTGCTTTGGTAGTTTAAGAAGACATGGACACATTTGATAGATTTAATAATAAGGAGGAGGAACATTAATAATTAGATAGCAGTTTGAAAGGGTATATGTATTTTTTTTTCCTTATTATTTTCACATGATGGGCCTAAGCAGTTAAAGCAAATCCTGCACAATCCGAGCCGCCGACCAACCACATCAAAATTGACCGACAATAAACTTAATGATCTCCGCACTTTGTTCCAAGGATCGATTGGGTCTGGTCAGTCATTAGATTCTGCCCACCCACGTCATCGGTCCAGGGAACATCCTTTTGATAAGCTGAAGGTCCACTACCTGTTGGACATGGGCCTTCATTCTTGTTCTCTCTCTCCCTTTCTTCTTCTTCTTCTTTATTTTTTATTTTTTTATTTGTTTTCTTGTTATACATTTTGTATCTCATTCTTTTTTTAAAAAAAAAAAATATTTTTATCTCATAACCATTAAGAGTAAGTTGAGTAACACTAAATTCACTAAATATTATTATAATTAATATGTACAACTCTAAATTATTTCATCTCTCTATAACTTCTGTATTATTCTATAATTGCCAATTTATATGATTAATGTTCATGAAATACGCCTATGAAGCGTGGTCATGGATCGAATCCTCCTCTACCCTGTGTAGACATGTCAAAAAAAAAAAAAATGTTGGGCAATTACATTTTTCCCCATAAACTATAATGCTCCGTTAATATACCCTCATGTGTTTACTGTCTGACCACATTAAACTACCATTTACTTACCAAAAAATCCCCTCCTTTTAGTCAAGCCTGTTAAATTGGATGAATTGTTCTCTTTTAAACATTAAATCTTATTAAAAGATAATACATCCAAATGAAAAATTAAAACAAAACATATAAATATATAAGAATTAAAAAAAAAACTTATAAATTAATTTAAAGCCTTGCCCCTCCTCCATTGGGATGTCTATTTTTTTTTTAATTTAAAATAATAATAATTTATAAGTTATTATAGGGAAAAATACATTCTACCCCCTTAAAGTATCTATGCATTTGCGTTTTTGTGCCCAATATTTAAAAAGTGATGAAAGACCCCCTAATGTATTTGACATTGGCAAAAAATACCATCCGTTTATAAAATTTGTCTATTTGGACGGAAACCAAGTCACATGCATGACACGTGACATTTTTTAACCAAAACTTTTGAAGATGGCCTTGGGGTTAAAGTGTTGAAAAAAAAAGGGGGAAATTCAAAGAAAAACCAATAACTAAACTGGAATATAATAAAGGAACTAATCTAAAACATATATAACACATCCTTAATAATACTAGTGTGCACTTATATTTATGTGATATACCTTTTATGCAAATTTTTTAAAGCGTTTTTATAAACCTTGAATTAAATAAAAGGGAAAAATATAATTTAGCCCCAAACTATCAGTCATTTGCGATTTGGCCCCTTAATGTTCAAAATGTAATAAAGTACCCCCAAACTATCAAAATGTATAAAAAAGGCCACTTTATATATATATATATA
Organism: Carpinus viminea; assembly: GCA_013348765.1. Lineage (NCBI taxonomy): Eukaryota > Viridiplantae > Streptophyta > Magnoliopsida > Fagales > Betulaceae > Carpinus > Carpinus viminea. Next base: position 31,819,104 of record CP054672.1, on the reverse strand, counting down.
TATATATATATATATATATATATATATTCCTATAATACTCCTATTCTTTTAACAAATAAAATAATAAAATAATTGTGAAAAAAAAAAACTAAACAATTTTCTAAAAATGCAAAAAAAACCAATGGGCTAATAAATACAAAAAAATTTGTTTGGTTTTTTTTTTATAATTATTTTATTATTTTATTTGTTAAAATAATAGGGGTATTATAGGAATATAAAAAAACAAGTGGTCTTTTTGATACATTTTGATAGTTTGGAGGCTACTTTATTACATTTTAAAAATTGAAAGCTATATTGCAAATGATTGATAGTTTGTGAGTCATTTTTGTTAGAAATGAATTTGGGCCTAACTCAACCCAAAAGCTAACTCAAGAGTTGAGGTTTGCCCTCAACCTTATAAATGGCCCGTCTCCTTAATACCCAAGTAATGTGGGACTTCCAACACGCCCCTTCAGGTGTGGGGGGAGGACATCCAAGCCAACACGTACAACAAATGGGTGACGGTGGGCCACAATCAATTGGGCCTGACTCTGATACCACTTTCATCACTCTTTTCACCTTCTCCACCAGAATTGTTGGGACTTCCAACAATTTTTATATTTTTTTCCTAAATAAAACTACATAATGGAGTCATTTGATTTAGGTATAGTTTCTTTTGGGTCAGACAATTCAATAAAGTCAGAATGACCAATAGACAAGACAGAGGAAGTCCATTGGGCCTTAAAAGTTTATTCATTTTTTTTTTTTTGTGATTAGTTAATTGGTTCCTTTTATCGAATGAATCTATTTGTAGCCACAATTTCTGAAAAAAATTCAAAATATTAGGAATTTGTAAATAAAAGGTATGGTAAAGTTCAGATGCCCTATCAAATTATCACACAATTGACAATGTATCAATGTTTCTCCAAACTCTTAATTAGGACAATATTTCTCCAAACTATTAAAACATTGTCAATATTCTTAAGCTAGTAGAAAGAAAAAAGAAAAATCCCTATAAATTTCTCAACAAGATAAAAATACCTTTATAAATTCAAAAATAAAAATTTTATTTTTTAAAAAATGAAAATTTTAATTTAAAAAACGATTTTTTCTTTTAATTTTGTTTAAAAACGATTTTTTAATTTATATTTTTTAAAAAGAACATTCTTAACTCTTTTTATAAAACGGAAATTTTTACTAAAAAAATGATTTTCTTAATTTTATTTTACTTTAAAAAAAGATTTTTATTTTATTTTTTTAAACGAATTTTAAAAAAAAACTAAAATTTTCAATTTTTATAAAAAAATCGAATTTTAAAAAAATTTATAAAAATGAATTTTTGTTTTATTTTTAAATTTGGCCACCTTTGGAGTTTTTATTTTTTATTTTTATAGTTTTAGGTTTTTTCTAGGAGAGCATTTCCAACATATCTAAACATCTTGGGTAAGTACACTAAAATTTTAAAATCCTTATTATTATTATTATTATTTATTTACAATTTACTCCCTAGGTCAATCGAAATGACAATAAAATCTCTATCGTCAAAATTTTTTAATAGCCATTAGTCTTAGTCAAAACTCACCGTTTTATCTTATTAAAATATTAATTTTTTAAATTTAATTCTAAAAATAAAAAATAATAATAAAAAAGAACAAGAGGTGGCCGAACCCCCCCTTAGCCCAGCCACCCCCATACGGTTGGTTTGGGGGTGGCCTAACCAGTCCCATGGCCTAATGGGGTGGTTCGCCACCTCCAGGCAAAATGGGGTGGCCAGCAATCCCCGTTTGACCACTCCTTGTTCTTTTATTTTTTTTTAATTTTTTGATTTATTTTTAGATTTAAATTTTATTTTTAAAAAATTAATATTTTAAGAAGGTAAAATAATGCGTTTTGACCTAGGCTAACAGCCGTTTAAATATGACAGCATGTATTTTATTGTAATTTTGATTGACCAAGGCAATAAATTGTCAAAAAAAAAAAAACTTGGGGATTTTAAAATTTTGGCATGTTTACTTAAGATGTTTAGATATAAATTTCTAATGTTTTTAACTAACTTGGCAAAACTATTTACATGAAATTTTAATGCCACTTTAAAATATATGGTAGTAAATTGGAATCATGAAGTTATAAGAATTTTCCCTAATTTTTAAAAAATGTTTTACCTTTTATCGCCTCAACACTTATCTTAATTATTTCATTAATTATTAATTGCCACATAAGTTTTTGAACTTTGTAGTAAAAGTTATAATACTCCCAAACATTTTTCATAAGGAAAATAGTAGTTTTTCTTTTACATGTCCGTACAAGAAAGGGAGGAGGATTCGAATTAGTGACCTCCATTTTATTAGGTATGGTTCTAACTAATTGAACTATCTATTGAGGACGGAAAATAGTAGTTTTAAGTGTACTACAAGTTTTACTACAAATCATTTAAAAAGTGATATGGTAATCCATAATTAGTCAAATAATTAAGAGGACAAAAAAATTTTCAAATAACAAAACAAAAAGTATTCTTAGAAAACAATTCACTTTTCAAAACACAAAATATAAAACACTTTTCAAAATAAATATATTATTTGTGTCTTTGAAACACAAAATAATTTTCAAAAAGTTTGCCAAACAATTTTCTTAAATTAACCCCGTAAAAACATTTTCTCCATGGATATGTTATATATTTAACATTCTCGGGGGTTGAATTAAAACTTTTAATTTTAGGAGGCAAAATTTAATTTTTAAAAGTCTATTTTTAAAAAAAAAAAATTTATTTTTTAGGGGCCACCCTATGGCTTGGGGGACTGGCCAAGGGGGGTTCCATCCGTACCCTTACTCAGTGGCATTATTTATTCAATCCACCCTTAAATCGATCTTAATTAAAAAAAAAAATGGTGAATTGAGCTTGTCACGTTATCCAAGGACTCTTCTCAACCCTAAATACCTAATTTTATCTTGCTTTTGTCTTTCTTTTACAATTCCGTCCATTGGAATGAGTTGTAGTCGTTTCATCGTTTTTGGCCTTTTCGGTTTGGCATGATTATCACATATTGTTTTTAACTTATTTTTAAAAATTTAAAAGCTAATTTTGTTAAATTTTCTTAGAAATTTGTCTTCATTAATTTTCTTTTCAATTTTAATAATTATCAAAATTCAAAATTTAAGATTGTCAAATTTTTAATTTTTCGATAAAAATATTAATTGTTCTCCCATTTCTGGCCTTTATATTAAATATGATTTAATAAAAATAAAATTGAAAATGATTTTTTTGATTAATTTTATGAGTTAATAGTTAGTTTTAATGCTTTAAATATTTTTTGATTCAAAATTAAACCTAAGTTCTTAAATTTGATGAATTTCAAAATGATTTGATCATCCTAAATTTGAGCCAAATGGCTTTTCAATTTTTAATAATTAAAAAATTAGAATATGAAAGGTGAAAACTAAAAATTGAAAAACCTTTATTTTAGAATTATAATTATATTAAATCAAATCAAATTTAAGATTGTCAAATTTTTAATTTTTTTTAAGGGATCCTGATAAAATAATAGGTAAAAAGAGCATTAAAAGGGAAATATAAATAAGATGACAGATGTGGGACTAAAATTGAGTGCCCCAAAGTTACGACGCATGGACAACACGTTTCATGGCCATTTGCAACCAATTGTCAACCAATTCGGCAAGTAATTTGTCAAACACGCCAAACCCCAAACCGATAATAAACCACCTAATTATCTTGATTTATGTACACTTTACACTATTATTATGTTCTTATTTATTACAAATTTAATATTCGTTTAGAAAAAGAGAATTCAACTTTTTTACTGTCAAATTTTCAACCAAAAAAAAAAAAAAAATCTTAAAGGAAAATACTAAGGTACAATAAAACTCAACTCATAACTAACTTATCACCTACATATCATTTAAAAAGAAAATAATAAAGTCACAACTTAAACTTAATTAAGATTCAACTTTTCTCTTAAGTAACATTTTTTTTTAAAATTTTTTTTAGAGAGAGAGCCTTAAACTAGAAATTGGGTCTAGAAGTTAAGTTTGAGTTGTGGTTATATCACATCTTATTAAAATAAATAAATAAATAAATTTTAGGCCAAATCAATTATCTTTTCTTGAAAATTTGGGACAAAAGACTATTTGTTTGGTTTAAAATTCAAATTTTTTGTTTTATAATAACACATAAGAGAGAAGTTTGCCATGAGTTGAATTTGTGTTGTACCCGTATCAAACATCTTTCTTAAAAAATAAATTTGGGGAGATGTATGGGAGGAGATCTACAATAAATCTTAAAAAGAGATCTATAAAGGTTTCCTTCAAACTGGATTTGAGGAACTTTCTTTAATTTAATTTATAAAAATGACATGTGTCTATTTTTTTAATAACATGTGAGAAGTACATGTGTTTTTAATATTTTTTATTCAAACTTTGTCTTTGTTATTAAATAAACATGTGCATCTCAAATATTCAAATAACACATGCCATTTTGAGAAGGGTTAGAGATCCAAACAAATGAACTCAGAAAATTTTTTAAACTGTTGACTCAAGATGTCATTTCGAAATGATACCATAGGTAAACATGAATTTTATTGTCATTTCGATTGATCAAAAGAATAAATTGTAAAAAAAGAAACTTAAATAATTTTAAAATTTTAGTGTACTTAAACAAAGTGTTTAGATATAAATTATCTTTAAAAAAAAAAAAAAGCGCTAATAATAAAGGAACAAAATAAACAAAACTGCGGCGTTATAATCTAAAATAAGAATAAAAAAAATTAAATAAGAAAAAAGGAAAGGAAAGGAAAATGGGAATCCCAACAAACTCCCAATCATATCAAATGGATACATCGATCCCATTCGCTACAGGGACAGTAAACAAAAGCTATTTCTGAAGTCATCTTTACGTTAGCTGTCCTTCTCTTCCCATTTTTTAACGCCTTCCACTCTGCACTCACTTTAATACTCTCTCTCTCTTTGATTGGAAAAGAAAACGAAAAGTAGATAGAGAATCAGCCGATTCCTCTTCTTTTTTCTTTTTTTTTTTTGTTCTTTTTTCTGTGGATTGATTCTCCAGAACCCTATTATATTTATCTCTACATTTGTTTCCTTTCCGAGCATTTTTTTTCCTTTTTTACTCTACATTTGTACACCTTCTATTCGTTTCTCGTTGACAAAATCGAAAACCAACAGGATTCTCGCACACCCAAATCCTCAATTTTTAAAGCCTCTCAATTTCTCGCCAAACCAATTCAAGACACCAAAAAAAAGGAACCATTTTTCTCTGAAGTTGGTTGAAAACTTCATTGTGGGGATTTTTATTTTTTATTTATTTTTTCTGAATTTCGGGGTGTGTGATTCTATGGCTGCGGTGGCTGAGGTGTCCGGTGAGGCAGCGGCTGCCAACAACATTGATTCGAGACCCAAATCAGAATCGGAGCTCAATGTGCAGAAGCTTGTCGATATGTTCAAAAAGTTGAATCCTTTGGCCAAAGAGTTCTTTCCCTCCTCTTACTCTCATCATCAGAGCACTACTCACTATCACAACAAGGGTCAATTGTCGCCCAACTTTTTTCCCACCGCCAATAAGCCCTCCAGCAACGACAATTTCTCGAACAATCGGAGGGTATTGATCATCCTCACTCGATCTCTCATTGTATTTATATCTTTCTTGTTGCTTTTAATTTTTATCCTACGGTATGAATTATGGGGTTTGCTTGATTTTGTCATTTGTTTGGATTGTAGTAAATGAGTTCTTGTTGTTGTTTGCTTATTGACTTTAGTATTTATTATTTATTGGTGTAATGTGAAATCATTTGAGACTTTTGAGTGACTGAATTGGTATATTAAGGGGTTTCTTAGAATTTTTTCTTTTCGATTTTTTACTGTAGATTAGTGTGATTTGAATTGAGTATGAGAATTAGCTGTAGTAGATAAGGTTCTAGCATCGATGCTGTTATTTATTGGGGATCCCGGTAGCATTGGAATGATATCCAATTCCTCTTTGTTCAATTGTTTTTGAGTTGAACGAAATTCTCCATTTCAATTTGTAGTCTGAATTTTATGTTGGTTCTTTTTTGTGTTCGTATTGAGTAGGGTTTTGGCTTTTGATCTGTAATGCTCTCTCTCTCTCTCTTCCATTGGTTGCTGCTATCTGAATATTTATTTATTTTTCATCCACAAATTAATTTCTTTGTCATGGCTGTGTTGGAGTCTGTTTTTTTTCCTGTCCCTTTCGTTTGTAAATTTTATTTATACATTTATTAACTTTATTGTTTGTGTGAAGTAGAGTACAGCATTAGGTAATTTTCTAGTGTTCATGATGCCAATTGAATTTTTAACCAGCCCATGGTATGATCCTGAATATTTATCCAATTATCAGTCTAATTGTTAATTCTGATTGAGACGCTGGAACATTTCATTGAGGGTAGTTTTCCCAACCGCCCTTTCCTTTAGATGATGATAAAGCTTCGTTGTTGGAAAGAAAAAGAAAAATTTTGAGAAATAGTTTCTGAAGAAGTTTCTTGCAATAAGCATTGAAGTATTACGCTCTCTGTATGAGTTATATTTCTTCATTAATCGCTGAAGCTTTAAGTTTGTAATTCACAGAGAAGAAACAACTATAACCAAGGGAGGAGAAGGTCAAATGCGAGAGCTTTCAAAGCTCAGCGGGAGGATAGTATTAGACGAACAGTTTATGTTTCTGATATCGACCAGCATGTAAGTGACAATTATGGGAATTTCTAATAATCTTAATGGTCAAATGTATCAATATAAAGTCTTTCTCTTGTTCTGATTTTAGAGCAATAAAATGTATCAATATAAAGTCTTTCTCTTGTTCTGATTTTAGAGCAATAAAATGTATCAATGTAAAGTCTTTCACTTGTTCTGATTTTCGAGTAATAACTTCAATAAATCTATTTCTCTCATTGACTTAGGTCACTGAAGAGCGGCTTGCTGCCTTATTTAGTAGTTGTGGCCAAGTAAGTTTCAATGCTCACTCCATCACTGATTGATCCATTTTTCTCTTCAGTAGTTTTAGTACGATTGAAGCTAGGTGTTTGATTTTAATTCGTTGATAATATGTTACTTCATTTAGAGCATTGCTTTCTGTCATTAGTTTGAACGCAGCTGGTTCATTCTAATTTATTTGTATTGTTCATTTTGTTCTGAAGAAGACTTATATCATGTGAAGTGGAAGTTGTCACTGTGTTGCTATGCAATCTCCCTCAAGCCTTTTACATCTCTAGAGCAGTTTACAAAAATAAAAGATTGTGGAATACAGTCAGCAACTATATATGTTTTCTTCAGTGCTTCTATGGATGTTTCTCATTGCCATTGCTGCCCAGCCTTAGATGCATTTGCTCCATCAGTAGTTCCAAGATTAATAACATTTTTAGTAGAGAGCCATTGGTTGGCATGATACCTTGGCATGCAACTTCTAGCAGACTGGTTGAATGGTAGTCCCCCATTCTTAGTAGTTTTCTTTTCTTTTCTTTACTAAAACAAAACTCATTCTCTTGTTTGGCTCTTTTTATTATTATTAATTTTTATTTCCCACTCTTCTTAAGGTGTGGCGTGTGAGCTGCTGGTGGTGTGTATCTGGGAGTTGAATTCTTCTGCATGTCATCTAGGAGGGTTTGGTGACTGTTATAAAGTGTCTGCCTCCTAATACGTGTATTTGGGCATGCCCTTTAATGTAGTTTTCTAACGCATGAATGATGTAATTGAACAAGTATATATGAAAAACAGTCAATTGAAGATGTCTTTTGAATAAGTACTCTAGTCATGATTTCTGAAATCTAGAATGTGAAGAACATTGAGTGTCGAGGCCTCATGCATGCTGGAGATGTGTTCTCTCCAAGCATGACTGATTCTTGATTATTTTCAAATTGGAAGTACACGTGTTACTATAATTACCTCATGATTCATCAAAAAAAAAAAACCCTCATGGATAGCTAATATACTCTGGTAATGGTTTAAAATTATTTCAAAGTCTGAACAATGGTATGCCATTTTCAGTTGTTTTGGATTGTCTTGGGTCATGCCTAATAATGTGGCCGATTTGTTTGCCTATTGGTGAACGGGTGGTCATTCTCGGAGTGCTTTCATGTAGAAAATGGTCCTCCTTTGTCTTATGTGGTGCCTATAGAAGGAAAGAAACGAGAGAATGTTCAAAGGAGTAATGCTACAAGTCACTCTTGTGTCCCTCTTGTGTTCCTTCAAGAATGATTTGACTCTTAAATCACCATTGAGCTTATGGTTGATCATTATTGGGTTTTGATCAAATTGATCAAATTGTGATTTTAAAAGTCACCTCATCACTTATCAAAAAAAAAAAAAAGTCACTTCATTTTTTTAGGAACAAAAGAGTGACATAAGAGGGAGTTCTAGAATTACTGTATTCAAAGACCAAAAGAGAACTTAGGAAGAGCTCAAATCCTTTTTTTTTCTTCTCTTTTTACTTGGATAACTGTTTGTTTAGCTCCTTTAGTGATTAGCTTTTCTAATTTCCTTTTTCTCTTTTCTTCTTCTACTTAGGCGTTTTCTTGTATACTTCTTGTGTACTAGGTTATACCCTATGCGCTTTTTGATATATACAATATTACTTATATATAAAATAAAAAAAGTATGAAAATAGGTGTGCTGGATGTGATAACTATGAAAGTCCTCAAGGTTTGGTACTTCATAGCTGTCAAATCAGACTTCACTAATTAGATAAAGAATTAGTTGTGGTGGGGAGAGCTATAATTATTTTGACCAGTCAAATGACATAATGACATTCAAACAAAATAAAGCTTGATTTAGTGTGACATACAATTTTTGTAAAACTGATATTCTCTTTTGCTGTGTCATTGTCTATTATATAATTTCCTTGATAGGTGCAATTTGATAAAAAGGTTCATCTTTTCTGATTACTGTTGTATATACCCTCCAGTTCTCCACCACCAATTACAGATTCTTTGACTATTACCTCGTGTCTGCAAGTTTTGCCAATTTTATTCTCTTATGATGAGGTTTCAGTAAGTACATTATTTGAAGTTCTTGTTTTTAAGAAGGGTTCAAATCTGATCTTTATGGATATATTTTATGTTATTTATTGGCTGAAAGGGTTTGTGGTATGTGCTTCTTAACAGGGGTGTTATACTTTTTTACTGTGTTCTGTGATCATTTGTTGGTTCTTCGAGATAGGTGGTTACTGTGCATGCTAAAATAGTTGGGTTATGTTGCCTTGTGTTTATTCAGTAGTTAATGCTTTCTGTTTTGTTTTACATGCATTAGATATCCACTAGAACTAGTTATTGGTATTTTTAGAGAAGTTGGGTGTATCCAGACCTTTCCACATATTTTGATTTTCTAAAGTCATGATCTACTTTCTAAGGGAAGTTTAAGGCCATTTTTCTTCACCTTGATTGAGTTTGAAAATACTGCCTCAGATCAGCAAGATGAAGGGTACTCAAAATTATCCATAACTCCTGAACAACCACCTTCCCCTTGCCAAAGAGCCATATCTCAAAATTCACCTCCTCTTCTTATAAGAACATGAAGGAGGGCATAGTTGTAGGTTCAAAATCAACCAGGTGCATTTGTAACATATGAATTAAGGAAAAAAGAAAAAACAACCGCGACTCTCTCTTTACTGCAATTTCTAGACCTCTTTCTTTTCTGCAATTTCTATATATGCTCTTTAAAATTTTCCTGCAGTTTAATTTAGCTCGGTTGAAAGCCTTCTCTTTTTCCAATCTGCACTTCAACTCATTGCTCATTAACCTCCCGTGAATGTTCTTTTATATGTTCCAAGTGTCTGATAATGTTAGGTTATCACTTGGGCTCTATTTTTGCAGTAGTTTTGACTGATCTGTTCCTGTATTTCGTTCTCCTCAAAGCATTTTCCATTGTTTAAAAAATTGAATTTTTCGCGTTTTATATGAAAGGGCATTATTTAATATTTGATGAAATGTTTACAATATTTCTTTATCTAATTCTTCTTCTGTACTCCTACACTTTTGAAAAGGTTTTGATTTCAAAGTTTCTAATAATTGCTCTCAACTTTCTTCCGCCTGAACAATTTTGTATCTGCCTTGCCCCATGAGTAAAATGCTTTGCTTTATTGTGCCTTCGCCTTTTCGAATATTGGTAATATCTTTCTCTACTGATATGGTTTGTATTTTTGGGGGAACTAGGCCTTTTGATTATTGCCATTGCTTTGTACTATATAGTTAATGTGGTGGATGAGATCTGAAGTTCTATTGTTGTCTTATTTTTGAAGGTTAACGATTGCCGAATTTGTGGTGATCCTCACTCAGTTCTGCGTTTTGCATTTGTGGAGTTTTCTGATGAGCGTAAGTTGATTGTTTGAGCCTGCAAGTCTTCTAACTGCTTCTCTTCCCCCAAAATATAAATGGTAACCATATCTTACATGTTACATGGATCATGTGCTAACAGATGGTGCAAGAGCAGCTCTAAATCTTGGTGGGACAATGCTTGGGTACTATCCAGTTAGGGTCTTACCTTCAAAAACTGCCATTCTTCCGTGAATCCTACGTTCCTTCCTAGGGTATGAATCAATAACTCTGGCCCTTTTTAGTTGTGTTAATTTCTACATAATGCCAGCACAGCGTTTATGTCGTGAATTGACTAGTTATGAAGTTCATAACTCTTACCCAACCAATGGTTTTGAGTGACCGCTCTGTCAAAACAACTCAAAATATAAAGAAGTATTGTTAATTTCTTATAAAGATTATACTTATCAAAAAATTTTATAAATATTTTTGCTGTTTTAGTTTTTGATGATTGTAATTTAACTGCAGTCAGAGGATGAACGGGAAATGTGTGCCAGGACAGTCTATTGTACAAATATTGATAAGAAGGTATTGCCCTTGGTTTTATTTGGAAGTATTAACTTCCAAGTAGTCTGATGATACTTTTCCTAGTTGCATCTTAGTGTTCTGGATGATGCCCAATAGATTTTCATTATGACTTTATGCATGCATATCTAATTATTGTAGTTGAGTTACTTCATGAGTAGTCTTTTTAATTTTTCTGCCTTTTTTTGGCTTTGTCCCCCATAAAATGTTTGTTTGTAAATGCAGGTTTCTCAAGCTGAAGTGAAGAACTTCTTTGAATCAGCTTGTGGTGGTGAGGTTGGGACAGTACTTAAACATGATTGTGTTTTGATTGGATGTATTAAGCTTTATGATAGTTGGCATTGTTAAATTTGCAGGTTACTCGCTTGAGGCTTTTGGGTGATCATGTGCATTCAACTCGCATAGCTTTTGTTGAATTTGCACTTGTAAGTTTTCATTTACAGCCTTGGAAGTTGATTAAGTTTTCTGGGGAAAATTCAGTTTGGATATATTCACAATACTTACACTTCCTATTTTATTTAGTTTGGATATATGTACAATGCTTACGCTTCCTATTTTGTACTAGTATTGTTGGATATGTCAATAGTAGGCTACAGAGGCGCTACAGCTCTCCGTCACCCTAAAAGCCCTTTCCTCCAACTTTTTAAAACTTGAATAAACTTCCTCCCTGCTGTCTGGCTGTAAAGTTCAGATGTTTAAAATATTTTCAGCATGGAGCTTATGTTCATTATATCAGATGGGCAATGAGCTCTAGTATTTTTGAGGAACTGGGTGGTTCTCTGGAAGTAGCAAAATTGGTTGTCTGTTTGATATAATTGCATATATTGTTCCTCTCGTTTCTCTGTAATAAATGGGCAATCAGCTCTAGTTTTTTCTGAGTCACTGGTTGCTTCATCCGAAGTAGCTCTTTATAAATGGTTTGTATCTGTTTGATTCAATTGCATATACTGTTCTATCTTTTTCTCAGTAATAAAATTGATCCTTCACCAACTTCCAACCCACTACCATACAACTTGACTAATGTGGCTATTGGATCAACCTTTATTAGAAAATGAAAAAAAATCAGGGGGGGTGGGGGGAGTTTGTACCGCATAAATTGACCTTAACGAGGACGTCAAGGATTTAAGGGAGAGAGTTTGTAACGCCTCGGTCCCATATTGAGAAGATGAGTAGCCTATATAGAGTTGGTGGTTTATAAAGATATTCATGTGTGCTAAGTATCATATTGTTTACTTACTATCGCATTGAACCATCAGTTCATGCATATACTTGAATTTGTGTCCATGGTTTATGCACAATAGATGTAGATATGAGTAAAGAGTCATCCAAGTATTTATACCATATTACTCCCAATTCTTCTTACTTTTGCTTGCAGAAAGGGGCTCTTGCCTAATGCTGTCACGTTATTTTGTTTTCCTGAGCAGGCAGAAAGTGCTATTGCCGCTTTGAGTTGCAGCGGGATGGTCTTAGGAACACAACCCATCAGGTGTGCTCCCCGAACTGGATTCTCCTTTAAGTACTCAACTAAGTTGTAAGTCGTTATATTCAAATCATGTTGATTTTGTAGGGTAAGTCCTTCGAAGACACCCGTGAGACCGCGAGTTATTCGCCCGACATTGCATTAACTAATCATCATAGTCCTTCCTAGACTCATGGATGGAATTTGGTCAACTTTCCAGTTGAGAGAAAACTTCAATGTATCGAAGGGGTGGTGAAACTTCATTTTGTTTCAGTATTTCCCTCTTTTCCGTTGCAAGAGTTATATTTTATTTTTTTTTGTGACTGAGCATATCGTGACCTTGCTTCAATTGAAGTTTTTACAAGACCAGGTCTCGATCTTTTGAGAATTTCACCCTTTGTTTGGTTTACTGAGGAGGGAGGGTGGCCATCTAACGAGGTTATGCACGCCTGCCTCTAGCGCGACGATGACCGAGCTTCTAGTTGCCAATCCATCGGACAATTCAAGACTCTTTCTTTTCCTTGGGGACTCTCTCTGGTTTGAGTTTCTTTACTTGTGGGGACTCTCTCCATGTTAAACACTATTTCACTTAATCCAAACCATATATGGGACACCAAAAAGGAGTGAGAAACCCTAGGATTAAGATTAAACAAAATATTAAGAAATAAAATCATTCTAATAATATTTTCCTTTGAATTTTCATCATTATCTCTCCTCAAACTTCTTTTTTCGACCGATTAAGATATGTAGTTTAATACCCTGTTTAATGGCGATTGCCAACATAAGATGCAAGACAGACATGCCATTCAGACTGAGTTTGATACCTCAAATGTTGCCCCTTTGTTCTTCATTCATAATTAGTATGTATAGAACTACTGACCCAATAATGAAAATAAGAGATGGCGTCACCCTATTTGAGATCTCTTTCTGCTTTAAAGAATCCCAAATGACCTCTTCCTGTCCAATGAGTCTGGTCAGAGGCTTGTTGAACACAACTGTTGAATCACTTTCGGAGTGGAAGATGATCTGTTCACATGAGGACTGTATCAACGGCCAGGATCTTGCATCACATGTGGATGTGATCGACATGATGGACATATTAACGCAACCTAGAAGAGGTGCGTATGTACAAGGTATAATATTCATCCGAATGAAAAATATCACCACACATCACAAAAGCGTTGGAAAGATGTTGGAGACAATGCTCACATTTATTGGTTCAAGCCTATTTTAATGCAACCTAGAATGAGTTAAATAGCATGACTGTTCGGTCACCTCCAAGGTCTATTTTGGGGTGGTTCGGCCATCCCTAAAAAGGTATGGAGTGTTCTCTAAGAGGATCACGCCTAATGAAGCGGATGTCACTAGTTCGAATATTCTTTTCCCTTCTTGTGCGGACATGTCAAAAAAAAAAAATATATATGGGTTGGTTGCGAACCCTTCCAAAGGCTAAGCGGAGTGGTTTGTGGCCACCCCCAAGGCTATGGGGAGTAGCGGAGGGTGACTAGCGAGCAAACCTCAACCTTCTAGAGGTGGCTCGTGGCTTCCCCCAAGGCTGTGGGGGATTGGCTCATGAGCTACCCCTAGGCCATGGGGTGGCACAGGGGCCACCCCCAAACTATACTTTGGTGGTGGCTGAAGTACCCAATGAGGATGATTCGGCCACCCCTTCGGTTAATTTTTTTAAAAAAATTTTGAAGAACAAAATAGCATTTTTAGGAAGAATCGTTGGAAAAGGGCACATGCTCGTCTTGTGATTAGGTTTACATCCAAATTGATAGGGTTGACTAATGAAGTGCTAGTGGCCTTTTTGGCATAATATTGGTGCTTTGATGGACTACTTTAGTACATTTTGAATATTATGAGCCTATATCGCAAATAATTGGACTTTATATATATATATATATATATATATATATATTATTTTAAAAGAATAATTTTTTAATTATTTGTTACATTAGGAACCTGCTTGGTTTGATATACCTGCATGTTTGGGGCATTTAAATGTATGATATCAATAGTCAACTTATCAAAGTCACATGAACAATTTTTTGTCAAGGGTATGCAAAACAGCTTCATATGAAGTGCATTTGAAAATTTGGACCAGTCTAGCTAGGGCAGCTCAATAAAAATTAAGGCCTAAGAGTAGTATCAACAGATACCCTAAACTCTATTCTTTAAATTAAAAAAAAAAAAAAAAGGCTTTAGTGTGGATATGTCCACACTAGTGAAGGAGGATGGGGTTGGAGATTTAAATTAGTGACTTATGTTTCATGGAACATGGTCCACAACTGATTGAGCTAAGACTTTAGTGTTATAGTGCTACCCAATATTTAGAGAAGCACTTTATTTTGCCTTATCCTTATTTTATTCAAAAAAATGCTTTCCATTTTCTCTAATATTAATTTGAAATTAATATTTAAATGGTATAAGGAGATGACAAAGGGAGTTATTGTAGAATGTATTTGAATAAGGAAAGGAGAAGTAGCTTGGTTCTATACATTTAAGAGGAATTGCTGCAAGTACTCTAAGGAAAAAACAATTAAAATGTGATCTTTTTAATATTAAAATATTAATATAATGAATTTTTGTATTAAAAATTAGTTTAAAAATTATTCCTCTAGCTTTTGGAGATGCAAAAAATTTCTAGTAAAACTTTCGGTTCAAGTTTTGTGAAATATTATATATTCTCAATGGACAATATGACTAATCTATTTTGTCTTTCTTGTAAGATAAAATGATTGTAAGTAGGATTTGATTAGTTGTGTACTAAAATTAACCACACGACCAACTAAATCAAAGGCCTATAGTGAGTATAAGATATAAAATACCAAAGAAATAAAAAATAATAAAACTAAGAAGCAGATTGGAAATGATAAAAGAAAAATAAGCCAAAAAAATACATACATACATGTATATACACACATATATATATACACACACATAGAATTTTTGAAGATTTTAAACATACTACATTTTTTTTCTGCTCTAAACCTCTTAGCATCTCAAATAGTTTCCTTTCGTTATATTTTTCTTCAGGCTTTTTACCTTTTTTATATATATACTTTTTTCTGACAAATTTTACATAAAAGGCATATTTGAAAGGCCTTTTATAAATTAAAGTGGCCCCCTTTTTTTTCCCTAATTGAAGTGAGAGAGGGGAATTACAAAAATGTGGGTCTTTCCCACAATTGATTCTAACCGAAAAAAAAGACCAAGACATGGGAATGCTTTCAAAGATACAGTTGGACACGGTCTATTTAATAAGCTGATGTGCTTTAAAAGTTAGTATTACGGAAGGTTTTCATTGCTATCCAAGTAGAAAAATCATGAAGCTTCGAGTGGATATCTTCAATGATTGGAGCAAAGTGGCCTAATTGACCTAACCATAAAGCGGATCCTAAGGTCATAGAAGTCATTTGCCCCCTCTCGAGTCTCGGTCCTTCCTTCCCCCTCTAACCCTACATTTTGCAATATTGAGTCGTTGAACACTTATGATCCAATTTTTTGCTTCATTAATTTATAAAAGCAGCCATTTTCTGAGCTGAGTATTTTTTTTTTTTTTTGGCTTTAATGTCTTTTGTAGTGGTGGGAACGGCAAATCGTAGCCGTAGAAAAATTACAATACATAATTAATACCCAACACATCCTATTTAATATCTATATTATTGAGCATAAATTTTCTGATAAAGAGAGAATAAGCTACCAGAAGCACCGGATTCTATACATTAATTATTTGAAGCCTTTTCTGGCTGTTGAAGGAAGCTTAATAAAATATAAAGCTTTGCTGGAAAAGCGCAAAGCCAGATTATATGCAAGAGGGAGGCGTTTGATGGCCAAGAGAGCGGCCATTGACATGAGAGCACAGCACGGTTGCACTTCCGCCAGGGCCACCGTAAGCCAGACTGATGTCCTCCAGCACTATGTTTTTGCATGGCTGGCTTCCGCTACATCGGAGAGTAACTGCGACTTTTGAATCTGAAATTCCCCATATGTTTTTGTATGTGACATTGCTGATTTGTAGAAGAGAGCCCTATTCACAAGAATATTGCA
This sequence comes from Carpinus viminea, assembly GCA_013348765.1. Classification (NCBI taxonomy): domain Eukaryota; kingdom Viridiplantae; phylum Streptophyta; class Magnoliopsida; order Fagales; family Betulaceae; genus Carpinus; species Carpinus viminea. Next base: position 31,802,745 of record CP054672.1, on the reverse strand, counting down.
AATCACATATTTATTGAACTTCATCTTTTTAATCATAAACTTAAAAAAGAAACTTAAAATTTACTGTCCAATCAATTAAATATATGCTATGTTTGACCGATCAATTAATGCCATGTCTCTCGTTTGACACGTCATGTCCCAACTGTACATACCACGTGGCATAATTACTTCAAATTACAAAAATACCATAAATTAATTAATTTTTTTTTAAATAACAAGATATATATATTTATAATTTAAAGTAATCGTACTGATTTTATAGAATATATTCCTTGAATTTTTAATATGTATCCTGATTTTATAGAATATATACCATTAATTTTTAATAATAATTTGAAAATTTAATCTTCCCGCTTTATATTAAATTGCCATAAAAAATAGAAATTCCAAGCATTCTTATGTATTATGAAATTTCATAGAGATTAATTTTGTAACAAAATCAAAATAAATAAGAAAAGGTTGATTGAAATTAATTACCTCTTGTTTGCAAGGGGGGTAAGGGCAATATTCTTGATCAATAATGATGGGATTACCGACATGATCCATGAAAATGTCTTCATATACAAAATCGGAAGCCCTACCGAGCGACGGAGAAGCCCACGTTTTGATTCTCACTCCATCAGAAGTACCATGAAAAGTGCAGTTTTTGACAACTACCCCTTGACATCATCTTCGTCTTCGTTTTTTCCGAGGCTACCGATGCTTATCCCATGCCCGGGTCCGCAAATAACTTTAGAAATATGGATCTTTGTAGCACCAGACAAGATGGCTATACAGTCATCGCCAGTGCCGATTGTGGAATGCGCAATTCTAATACGGTGTGAGTGTCCAATTTTGATCCCGTCGGTGTTGGGGCTATCACCGGGAGCCGATATTCTGATATTACTGATGTTTACATTCTCACAACCATATATCACAAGATGGTTGTTCTTGCTGTCAATGGACCTCAAGTGATGAATCCAGGCATTGGTCACAAAATCAAATCTCAATGTCTGCGAAGTATTTCAAACAAAATAATGTCTCAATATGAACTCAATACTAAATTAGATGGTAAAGGTTGATAGGTCTGTCTCATTCAATTGAATATGCCAAGTTATAGTTGGTATATATAATTTTATATTCATGTTCGACACAATTGAAATCCGACATATGACATTTAAGATTGATAATTCTTTACACAACCCACAAACTCGATATGAATCCATCACAAAATTAGTAAATTAAAGTTGAGGGTCTGATTCGTTAATTAAATTGATTAACCTGACATCCATATCTTATGCCTATATTAAAAAAAAAAAAAAGCGCAATAGCTTACAGTAGGTAGAGCAGGACAATTGGAATTGTCTCTGCAGTCATTGAAGCGCCAAGCCACCTGTCCTTGGCCGTCCAAGGTGCCGCCGCCACTCACCGTCAAACGGTCAACATATCGGAAATTTATCCAATTATCCGTTGAAAACTTGGTTGGATCAGTAGGAGCCTTGAGCACCCCATTAATCATAACCGTCAACAGCCCCTTGCATGGACCCTCAAATCTCACCGAGCTCACCATGTATGTTCCTTGCGGGATCAAAACCCTAGCCCTTCCCTTCCATTCACATGCTTCCTTCCATGCCCTCACAAATCCCTTAACCAAAAAAAAAAAAAAATCACAATTTATTAAATTTTGTCTTTGTAATTCACGTATAATCATTTTAATTAAATATTTCACGTATTATACCTCACTGTTATCGGTTGCTCCATCTGCAACTGCACCGTAATTCATCACGTTGAAAAGCTTGACTTGGCCTTGAACTTTGGTAACTAATACCATCAAACATGTTAACAAGCAAGCCGAGCCAAATGCAAGTTTCGAACCCATTTTCTTCTTCTTCTCCTTCTTTGGCTTGATTGAATTTGGCTACCTTGTTCCAAGACGAGTGCTCTCCAATTCCGGCCTTTCAAAGTTTCCGGCAGCACAGTTGAGACAGCAACCTAATTAATTACCGAGAAATAGAACCAGAAGACCTCCATTTAAATGGGTCGTTGCAGTTGAAATTTAACGATATAAAAAGATATGATTTTATTGACGTTTCTTTATCTGGAAATAAGAAAGATTTCTTTCTTCTATATAGAGAGTATTTTGAGAAACCAAATATGGAAAGTTGACAAAGCGTCTATATATAGAGAGAGAGGAGAAAAAAAAAAAAATGGTTTGCTAGAATTATAATTTTCAGTCCCAAAGGAGAAAGTGATGTGTGCTTGTCTCAAAACCCCATTTATAACGTATACGTTATTTTTAATTTGTGACGTTAAAAAGTGTTTCTAATTTATATAAAAAATGATATTTAGTATACTCTTGCTATACCGCAATGATAATGTGACAGTAAGTATCAGTTATTAATTTTTAGTTTTACAAGTGCTTATTGATCCAAAGATTGAGTTTCATTGCTACGTCAGCATAGTTGTATATCAATCGTATAAAAGTCTACTAAGAGCTTGTTTGAGAGAAAGAACTTTTAAGTCAAAAAGCGTTTTTGGACAAAAACTTTATTTTTAAGCTTTTTAAAATTTTTTTTTTGGCCATTTTTATGTTTTTTGGACATTTCAAAATGTTTTTAAATTTTTTACCAAACGAGTACTATTTTCTTCAAATAGATTTTTTAAGTGTTAAAAGCACTTTTAAGCTTCTCATATACAATCCCAAATAGACCCAAAATAATATTACTTAGGGCATGTTTGAGATTGCGTTTGAGAAACCTAAAAGTATTTTTAACATTCAAAAAACCCATTTGAAGAAAAAAGTATTCGTTTAATAAAAAAATTTAAAAGCGCATTAAAGGTCTAAAAAGCTTAAAAGTGACAAAAAATACTTTTGGCAATAGCTTAAAAATGAGGCTTTTGCCTAAAAGTTTTTTTTACTTAAAAATTATATATTTCAAACACAATCTCAAACAGTCTTAATTTATATTAGTGGGTTTTTAACTACAGAAACTGTACCATATATGCATGTGTGGTAGTAAAATCCGATTATTAGAAAAACTTCGACCAAGATATGAAAATATCTCAGGATATCATGGTGAATTATATATAGTATCCAATTCAAGATAACTTAATTCAAAAAATTACCTCATTATTACATATGGGAGGATCGTCAATGTGCATAAAGTAAAAATTATGCATAAAACTTAATGACTAATTACTTGAATTGAATTCTATGCATTCAAAGTCCCCAAGAAAAACCTCATTCGGTTGAGACCAGCCTAATAAAACAAAGTTTACTAGTTCGAATCCCCATCTCTTCTTGTGTGGACATGTCAAAAAAAAAAAAAAATTCTATGCGTTCAAACGTTTTTTTTTTCCTTCCCTTTTTACCCATATGGAGAATGTTAGATATTCTTCTAGTTTTCTACTTGTGTCTTTTTAGTACGTCCTAAGTAGATATTATTATTTTTATTTTTTAAAAAAGTTGTGCTTATATCTCTCACTTGGATTTTAGAAAATAATATTCCCTAGGATTAAGAAGATACTGGAGAACACTAGGAAATCACTTATTATTTTCTTTAAAGGGGAAAGAAAATTTATAACCGATTATATATATTGATCCTCAAGTGTCTAATCCAGGAAATGTTTTAATATCATGGTCTAATTAAGTAGAGGCCAAATAAATTAAGGTGCTTAATTCTCTTATGAATTCAATTTTTATTAATTAACAACAACAAATCAAAGATTTACAAAGCTCTGGCCAGCAACGTACATGCTGGACCAACATAAATAAACTAATTTCTATTACACAAAGATGAATGAATTTCAACTGCTTATAACTTTCAAAAGTCAAACAACACTATATATATATATATATATATATAAAACGAAGAAACATAGAGTTGAATGAAATAATAATCATTCACATAGCTCATGCATTAATAATGGCGGCATCTCCCTAATCAATCTATCAAACTCCTTGAAGGACGAATCTCTCATTAAAATTTGAACACTACTAGTACTGGGCCGTGTCTTTACCATTCTTTCTCTGAAACGAATCCTGCTCTCCGACTCTTCCTGATCATTCGCCAGCGTGGAATTCTTTCCGGTCAGCTTCTGCACAACGGATTTGAAGCTCGTTGCATCAGTTTCTACGTAGTGGGTGTTGATTATCACAACCTTCATCGGCTTTCTACCGCTCCCCGGCATCGGAAATGAGTGGATTAGAGAAAAACGCCGGCTAGCTAGCTAGCTCTGTTTCAATTTTCAAAGGGTTTAAAGCGGTGGATTTTTGTGAGAAAGGTTTTATTATTTTATAGGGAGGGAATTTGATGGTGGGATTGACAATATTTGTTGAAGGAGAAAGCGATCGTTGAGACAAGTTGGCCGATGTCTAGATTCTAGAAGGGCCTGGAATACTGGGTCGAGGCACGCTACTGACGAAATTTCATGGCTAAATTTTCTTTTTAAAAATCCTAGAGCTACAAAATAGGAAGCTTCTCGCGTTAACAAAAAATAATAATAAAATGTTATTTAAGATTAAGGTAAAAAATAAAAAAAATAAGTAGCTGGTCACATGTTTAGCTTGGTCATAGGAGATGGTTAAATCACCCTATTTTAGTTGGGGTAGCTCTCAAGCCACTCCCGATAGTTGGCCAGGGGGTGGCTAGACCATTCCATGGCCTTTGGAGGTGGTCTAACCACCCCAAGGGTGAAACGGATTTTTTTTAGTTTGGTCCTCGGGGTTGTCTGGCCACCACCAAGCGTTAAACTAAACAAAAATAAATTATTTGGCCCTTAGGGGTGAGAGCCACCCCCAGCTAAAATGGAGTGGTCTGGCCACCCCCTATAGTCAAGATGGGGTTTCTAGTCACCTTTTTTAATTTTTTTTTTTTTTACATATATATATTTTATTCTCAAATAATATTTTATTATTATTTTTTGTTAGTACGACATGGGTTTAAAGCGCGAATTTAAACCAATTTTCGCATAACAAATATTTGATAAATAAAAAAAAACTTTTTAACATATTTTATCAAACATCTTTGTGATTTTAAAAATGTAATTTTTAAAACATTCCTAGGCGGACCCAAGTCATATGGCAGGCATAGCAAAACAAATTAAGATTGTATTTTTGGGTATGATGTTGTTGCGTACCACCTGTTTGATGGGTGTCCCTAAAAGTGATAATTATGTCTTGAACTTGAAATGTTGGATGAAATTAACTATAAAGAGACCAATTTTAACGAGGATTTCTCTCGAAGGTTAGTGTTAGAAAATAAATATGTGAGAAATTCAGAAATAAAGAAAGCAAAGCTGGAAATCTGTATGGGAAATTGCTGAATTCTGGACAATAATGCGAATATGAATCAATCATTATTTATACAATATAAGTGCAAAGAAGAAGAGATCACATGCACATGAAAATTAATTAAGTGCAAAGTGCATCTAAAGTGTCAATGCTACGCGTGCACTATATGACACCATTAGCATGTGCCTATCCAAAAGTCATTTTATAATAAGAGAAAGACAATCCATTATAAAGTACGCACAAATTCTTATAGCAGCTTTTTTCCCCTCTCTGCTTTGATTAGGGGAAAAAAATCTTATAGCTTTTCTATATGGGAGAAAGAAACTTTTATTTTCATGAAATAATTTCAACCATTCAAGAGACACAAGAATGAGGCTAATGAAAATTTTGAAAATTCACAAACAATTAGAAGCTTAAGCTTAATCTAAAGTGTTTCTTATTATCATAACAAGGCTAGAAATGCTTATTACAAGCATAAAACAATTCACGCCGGTAAGAATATGCATATTTATCATTTATCAAAGATAAAATGTTTCATGTGCAATTACTTACTTTGCACGTAAATGTTTAGTCAAAACTGAAGAAATTTGTGGGCCTAACTCATCTTACAAACCAGTTCTATAAGAGAGGGTTACTCATTCTTTATAAACATGCCAAGGTCTTGTCCATAAGCAATGTGAGATTATTTCTCATCAAAAATCTCATTTGTCTCCAAAGGGTAGTTCAACTGGTTGGGAACTACACCTCATAAATCGAAGGTCACTAGTTTGAATCTTCCCTCCCATCTTGTGCGGATATGTAAAAACAAAAATCAAAAAACAAAAACAAAACAAAACAAAACTCCGCATTTGTATGCAAATGTTTCCATAATATTAGTTAAGTCCCCAAAACATAAAAACCGAATGCTTAAAATCCTAAAATTATACACTTTGACCTAACGAGTAGTGATATTAATCAAGCCAGCGTAAGTGAATAGTACTCATGCTAGCTTTATTTTAATATTAAAATATTATTTTTAAAAATGAACAGTAATTTTAAATATTTTAATATTAAAATAAGGCCAGTGTGAGTACTGTTCACTCACACTGACTAGATTAATATCACTACTCTTGACCTAACTATCCGAACCTCGTTCAAATGGGTGTACTCATTAGAACGAGGTTCATAAGGGGCAGAACTACTTTAGTAGTTGGGGGGTTTTTAGCATCCCGACAAAATTTTGAAATCCATATGAAAATATAATTTTTATACCATGACCCCATTGATGATGACTATTTCTCTCCCTAAATGCCAAGATTATTTAACTTTCTACAATTATACATGTCTATATTGTAAAGTAGAAAACTTTTGTACTTATAATGAAAGTTCGTTTTTAAGGATGATTTTATGGATATGTAACTTTTGAATATAGTTATGACACACGACATATTATGAAATTAAGTTAAAGATATGTTTGCTTTTATTTGACATAAACATGTGCGTGGACACATATGTGTAAAATATCCTGGTTTGAATTCCACGCAAAATATCTTGGTTACATGGGTCAATTCCCCTTGTTGGAACGTTTGTACCCCACATTCAAATACCCCACATTCAAATGACAACGGCACAGATTGTCTTCTATGAATTTTTCTTCCAACCAAGCTCCAATTTTTGAGCTCCCAAACCCTCAAGGTAGGGGTGTAGAAAAAAAAAAAACCAGAAAACCAGTTGGAAAAAACTAGTATTCGGGGTGCTCGGTTCCGGTTACCGGTTTGAGGTTTTTAAATACCCGATTATAACTGGGTAACTAGGTATATAATAATAATAATAATTTTTTAATTTTATATATATTTTTTTGAATTTAGTATATTTATTATTATTTTTTTACTCTAGGTTCACAAAAATTGTTTGATATATCATATATGTAGTCTATGTAGATGCAGTTTAATCTCATGTATTATGAAAGCTTTTAAAATGAAATTTTAGGGCATTTTAATTTTTAAGGCTAATTGTTTTATTTATTTATTTATTATTATTTTTAAATGGGCACAAAATAGTTAAATTAAGCCCCAAATGCACAAAATTAAAAAAAAATCGGCTACTTGGTTTGAATAACCAGGTACCAACTGGAATCGGTTGGTTATTGTATAACCGGTTAATCAGGTACTCAATTACAGTTCGGTTATTGTTTAATCGGTTAATCAGGTACCCAGTTATGGTTCCAATTTTCAAAAATTAAAAATCGAGTACCCCGGTTTTGGTTACTGGTTTTGGCCAATAACCTAGAACCGGGACCGGGTTTTCACCCCAACCACCGAGGCATCAAAGATGTTCCATTTTCACCTTCTAACACCTAAATTCTTGATATTTACATTTTGAACTTAAAGGATCGTGCTGTTCCTTTTCTCTATTCCATGTTTTTTCAAAACACATATTCCATCTAGCCCCACACCTTTCCTACACATCGTGATAGCTTAGCCACGACTTATTTTAAATCCCACAATTCATTTTACCCTATTATTTTACCATAGGTTTAAGCTTTGTTAAGAAAAATCTAAACTTTCAAAGGTCCTTGATTCCTTTCTCCATTTCTACATACCCAATCCAAGAGCAATGAAATGACCCCTCATACACATGAGAAGTTACGAAATCTTCACAAAAACAAGAGCAAAGGTTTAGATTTCTCACTTTGAAGTCTTGCTAGCTATTCCTTAGCCTCTCCAAGGTAAAAGTATCCTCATTTCGACTTTCTCTCTTCTAGGGTTTTTTGGATGAGTGAATGAGGCTAGGAGGCTAGGAGGAAGGTGGTTAATTAGGGATTTTAAACCCTAAGCCCCATTGTTTCATCATTTGGACATATCTAATTTGCATGCAGGACGTTCTTGTCCGAATGGTATCCGAAATTATCTAAAATGTGGTGTCCTATGTGATGTATTCAAATGGGTTGTCTCATTCTAACAAATTGCCTCGTCCAAACGCAGTTTGGGTCGTTCGAATGCGGCATCTTATTTAAAAAGAGAAATGCTAGGGGTATCAAAACTTTTACCAAGAGATGTGTACTAAAATAAAGTGGAGCTTATTCATAGAAAATGTATGTGTACTAACAACTAATTTTTTTATTAAGAGATGGGTACCAAAATGATTTGGAGCCCAATGAATAAACTCCACATCATTTTGTTACCAGTTTCTAAGTAAAAGTGTTGGCACCCATAGCATTTATCTATCAAATATGCCTTTACGTTTTTTTTTTTTTTTTTCTTTGACATATCCGCACAAGGGGAGAAAAAAGAGGGAGGGAGATTCGATATAGTAATCTCCGCTTCGTGAAATGTGGTTCTCCAACTGATTGAGTTATCCCTTGAAAATCCTTACAGTTTCTTCTTGTGCTCGTTGTATTTACTTTTTTTTTTTTGTAAGTAGAAAAAAAAGGAAATTGGAAACAAGTAAGACTTGTTCTTCTGAATGAGCTCATGTTTGTATGAAGTTTAGTTAAAAGGTAGCATGGTTAGGTTTTCATTAGGCAAGGAGCTTCTCTACAAGGATAGAACACATGACAAATTGGGTGAACCTAACGCCCTTCAGGTAGCCCTTTGTTTACATTAACAAACCAAATCAACCCCAAAACAAAGCAAATTATGTGGTTATTATATATATATGGATAAATTAAATCTTATTATATAATGAACCATTACACTATTTATTTATCTTATACTAAAATCTAAAATTCTGTTCAACAAATTTAACCATATGATATTGTCGTCCAACTTCTGTATAATCTCGACAAAGGCAGCCATTTTATGGGCCATACCACTTTCTTTAGGGAAAAATAATAATAATAATAATTGATGCCCACCCAAACTCATGGAGCGTAGAAAGCACTACCCTTCACAATTTTTATAAGAAAATGTGATCATTGTAATTGGCTTATCAAATGTTCTGAATTCTTGTTCTTAAAAAATAAAATAAAAAAATGTTCTGAATTCTTTAAGATAATTTTATAAGTGGTTAGATGAATATTAGGGCATGTGTTTGATTTATATAATAACAATCTTCATGTTTGATCGGTGTAAATTACGTTGGGTCAATCCCACTAATGTTTTGACGGGGACTGGATAATGTTATAGTTCAATCGAATTTGAGGGAGCGCCTTGCGTTCCTACCGTTTAAGCCCATTCTGTTATTTGTTTCGGTGAGTATGTGCTATTATAGTTGATTATTTTACTTTTTTTTTTTAATTAGAGAAAGGGAAAAAAATGTTCACAACTTTTTGATAATGTCATATTTTGATAAGATGAAATGATTCCAAAAATAATGAATACATGAACAAAATTAACTTTTCTTTTACAAAAAAAAAAAAAGAAAACTTCACTTTAGACCCATGAACTATGACACGATTTGACATACTTTCAAACTTTAAAATTTCTCAATTTGGATCCTTGAACTTTCAATTGCAGTTAATTTGAACCACTCTGTCGATTTTAAATGTTAAAAGTAAGACAATGACGTTTATACCCCTAACTTTTTATAAAATTCTAAATTTACCCTTAATTTCAAAATTAAAAATTTTAAAAAATTATATATAAAAAAATCACAAGGTGACCCACCTTGTGACCCTTTTTTTTTTCAATTTTTTTAATAAAAAGAAAATTAAAGAATAATCTGTCTTTTTATGAGTTTTAACGGTAAAAATTAACGAATGAGTTAAATTAACTGCAATTAAAAGTTCAGGGATTTAAATTGAGAAATTTTAAAATTCAAAAAATTTATCAAATCGAAATAGTTCAGAAGTTTAAAGTGAAGTTTTTCCAAAAATAAAATATATGGGCGTACAATGGTTTCATTTTTTTCTTCCTTGTGTGCACTAGGATTTTCGATTAACTTTCATTTTCTTTTTTCTTCTCCTCTACGTAAGCAATGAACTTTGAAATCTCATATTATTATTAGTCAATTACATGATATTGTGACCCTAGAGGAACGGAAGAATTTTCCCCAAAAAAAAAAAAAAAAAAAGGAACGGAAGAAACACCAGGTAAAAAGGGGAAAAATATAAAAAAACTTATCAAAGCAGCTTTTTTTTTTACACGCTTTGGTAATTTAATAGTATCTTTTGAATATTGTGAAGTTTGGTCACAAATAACTATTAATTTGAAGGACTTTTTTATATTTTTTTCACTAATAGTGTTATATATTTCTTAAGTGTTTGAGAAATAAATATATTTTTAAATTAATGTTATCAAGAAAAGATTAAAAAAAAGAAAAAGAATGTTTTCCACGTTACGTACTAAATGATGCCACATTTAGAGACCGTTAAATTGAAAAATTATCGAAAGATAAAAACGGTGGGAAGAAGAAGACGACGCGGGTGAGCAGCGCGTGGAGAAAGGAAGCGGTGGGGCTTCCGTGAAAAGTTTTGGTTGTGGATGGATGATGGTTGATTCTTTCCTCGTCTGCTACTCCACCGTCCGTGCCTTGCTTCCCTTACATCACCACATTTCCAAAAGTCTCCGTCGGATACACCGCACAGAGGCCGATACACGAAGAAACGAACACACCAATATATATATATATTTATCTCTAAAAGCACAAATACGGCTATTTAATCATTATAATAATTACCTCTCTCTCTCTCTCTTTCTCTCTCCTTAAATCGCCTGAGAAGGTTCTGTTCCTGTTCTTCTTGCCATATCTATACCGCAGAGAGACTCTCTCTCTCTCTCTCTTGAGTCGCACTTTCTCGAGGTTCGTTTGCAATCTGAATTCCTCTCCGTTTGGTTTTTGGTTTTGGTCTGTCTTGTTCTCGTGATTTTGATTTTCAGCACTTGTTTATTTTGTTGCTCATTTTTCTGTGATTATGATTCTAGCGGTGCTTTCTCGGCAACGAGATGAAGCGGATTGAAGCTTAGAGTGCGTTATATCGTAGGAATCATAGCCAATTGGCCCTGAGAGTTTTTTGTAATTCGGAAAATTAGGGTTTTTCGAGGTTCGTTTTCAAGGCTCAATTCCTTATCTGCTTGTTTATTTAGTGTTTGAGCTGCTTGATTTTCGTTGTGGAAGAATTCGGTGATGCGGTTAGTTGTTTTACGCTCAATTTCGTTGCTCTTGTTTCTGTTTTTCTGATCCTTTAGCGATGTTTTTCGGCAGCTATTTGTAGCGAATTGGAGGTTTCTAGGATAGGAATGATAGCCAATTGGAGTGTCTTGTAATTCTGAGGTTATGGTTATTGATATTGCTGTTTGTGCTTTGTTCTAGTGCTCGTCCGGGCAATGTTTTATTATGCAGGATTTGCTTTATATGCTGATTCTATGTATATTTCTGTTCATTGAATTGAATTTTATGCATCAATTGTTTTATTTGTTAGTACTGTTTGTTTCTTTTTCTTTTTTAACTCAATTTTTTGGATGAAGTCAGGCTTTATGCTCAATTTTTGTTTCTAATATGATTGTTGTACCAAATTTCTGGGCCCTGGCAATTGAGCTGAATATGGAGAAATTAGCATTTTTTATGTTCTATAACAGTATTTGTTGCTCTGGTTTCTATTTTTACTTTTCAATGAATGTTTCTTACCAGTGATTTGAAGCTGGGAGACATTTAGTGTGGAAATTATTGCAAATTGAACCTGAGAGAGTTCTATTCAGGATTTGTGGTTATCCGTGAGTAGGTCAAAGCGTGCTATATGGTTTTCAAAAAGGAAGCAGGCTTTCCCATGGAGGAGTATATAGCAAAAATAAAGCACCTCCTAGGGTTGCTTTTCTATGTGTACTCAAGCTTGGGATAAACATCTAATAATGGACAAACTTAGGAAAGGGAATATAGTGCCTGTGTGGTGTTGTTGTATGTGCAAGAGCAGTGAAGAATTAGTAAATCATCTTCTCCTTCATTGTTCCGCTGGTCGAGATTTACTTTTAAGTCTTTTCTCTCTTTGGAGTGACATGGCGTATGCCTAAGAATGTGGGTTGAGCTATTGGTTTGCTGGAATGGTAGGTTCTATAGGTGTAGGATTGGTATGATTAGGATGGTATTCCACCTGTCTTATGTTGTGTTTCTCATAGTTTTGAGGATCAGGAGAGATTTCTATGTTGGGTTTAAGTTGATGTGTCTGAGATTTCTATACTGTTGGATAGCTGCAACTTACTGTTTAATGCTCACATCTTTGATCTCTTAAATTTTAGAACATAGGTTCCATTTTCTCCTTTCTCTCAAATACATCCTGTGTGCTAAGGTTGTGATCCTTTTTGCACTTTTCTTAATGAACTTGTACTTTACAAAAGGAAGGAAAAAAAAAAACCTGAGGTCATCAATAGGGTAGCATGTGTTACACCCTGGTATTATAATATATGCATTTGGTAACTTATAAATTGCTTGTGTGTGTTTTTACTGGTTCTGTTGCTAAAACTTCATAATAAAGAATTCAGGCGTAATGTTGAGTTTTTTGCTTTACTTTTTGTCTATAATATGATCACTACAGTGTTATGCAAAAACAAATTGATACAGAATTTGAGAAATCTGGAGCTTTGATAATTTTTAGTAGTCTATTGGAATTATGTTTCTTCTTTTGTTTCTTTGGATAATTTGTTCACCTTTTCAGATTATTGCTTTTGATTTGTGGTTTATAGGACTGCTGGGGATGGGTAATAAGCTTGGGAGGAGAAGACAAGTGGTAGATGAGAAGTACACCAGACCGCAAGGACTGTACAATCATAAGGATGTAGATCATAAGAAGCTTCGGAAGCTAATACTTGAATCTAAGCTTGCTCCATGCTTTCCTGGAGACGAAGAATGCACTTGTGATCATGAAGAGTGTCCTATTTGCTTTCTGGTTAGAAAATTAAAGTTTAATGTCTCTATGCTCTAGTTTTGCAGACTATGTAAATAGTTGTTTTTCAGATGGCTTTATGGGATCCAGGAAACAGAAAACTTAAGAGTTCACTACTTATTTTTTATTTGGATCTATAAGTGATTGCCCCAAAAATCCATAGCTGCTAGATGTATTTATTCATTTTCTGTTCTTTAACTAGTGTTATTTCCTTTTGGTATGCACTGAAGTTCTATATGTTACTTTTCTAATTATCCTTTGGATTTTCTTTTTCCTCGATTAGTATTATCCGAGTCTTAACCGGTCACGATGTTGCTTGAAAAGCATCTGCACAGGTGATTATTTAGCAATTGTCACAAATGATAAGTGCAGTTACTAGAATATGCATCTGATTTGTCTTGTCTTCTTTGAATCAGAGTGTTTTCTACAGATGAAAGTTCCCAATTCAACTCGTCCTACACAGTATCCTTCATAATCAATAAATGTCTCTTTCTGTTTCAGTTCCTATTCTATTGTATTACTTAACAGTTGTGAGGTGTCCTTTCTGCAAAACTGCAAATTATGCTGTGGAGTATCGAGGTGTGAAAACGAAGGAAGAAAAGGGCTTGGAGCAGATTGTAAGACTTGATTTGCATCACTTAACTTCATTTTATTTTTGTTTGATTCCTCTGGTATTGTTGCTTACAGAATTGGTTTTGGATGTCACTTGTATGCAGGAAGAACAACGCGTTATAGAAGCAAAAATTAGGATCCAGCAGCAGGAACTTCAGGATGAAGAAGATAGAATGCTGAAAAGGCAAGAAGTCAGCTGTTCAAGTGCAAATATGGCACCTGTGGAGGTTGAATATTGCTCAGTAGCAGGTATCTTTTTGACTCTTTGCTCTGTATGTATCTTAAGATTCAACTTATTGTGATTAGATAATTAGTATGTATTATTTTCTTTTCCATTCTTTGCAGTTCCATCTTCTAGGTCTCCTGTTGAAAGTGAGGAAATTGTTGCTTCTTTGGACTCATCTCCTTCCCCAATGATTAGAGCACCTCCACCCCACCCCCACCACTTCCTAGGACAAACCGGTATGCAGTGTTCTTAGTTTGAACAATGTCACATTCTGTGTTTGTATGGTATTTGCTTTGCTTATATTGTTCTTCTAATTAATAAATAAATAATTAAATGAATATTTCAATGAAAAAAAAATGGAGGGGGGAATTTGACACTGCCTACTGCTTAAAAACGTCTGAAATAACACTTTTTCCTTCCCCATGATTCGAAGTAGTTTACTATTCTTGTTATTATGATTTAATAATGTTTCATAGTTTAGACATGGTCGTATCTAGTGTCCTCGTCAGAGAATGATAAATTTTTTAAGATCTAATGTACTTGCATCTGGATACAAACGAAAGATTGTTGTGTTTGATATATATTTTTATCTTTATAACCGTTCATATGGCTGGAAAGATTATGTAGGAATCAAGCTTGTATTTCCAGATATTCCATCTCAAGTTTTATCTCATGCCAGTTATTCTAAATATGAGACACACTTAGTGTTCTTAAGTTGTGATTTATGTGGGTGTGCTTAATTAGATCTTTATTTGTCAACCGTATGAGAATAAAGATCAAGTGGATACGTTAGCCTCCTTCTATTTTTTGCTCTATTCCATTAGATCATGAAGAGAAGGGGAGGACAAGCTTTGGTGGACCTTGTCTCGCAAAGGGACTTTTGATGTTAAATCTTTTTACAAGATCATCGCATACAAAGACAATCCCTCTTTCCCTTGTAAGAGCATTTGGCAGACTAAGGCCCCCTCCAGAGTTGCCTTCTTTGTTTGGTCGGCATCTTTGGAGAAATTCTTACTTTGGATAATCTTAGGAGAAGACAAGTCATCATGGTTAATCGGTGTTGTCTTTGCAAATTGAATGGGGAATCTGTTGATTATCTCCTCCTCCACTGCAAGGTAGCTTATGGAACACAATTTTGAGTTGATTTGGGCTTTCCTGGGTTGTGCCTAACAATGTGGTGGCCTTGATGGCTTGCTGGTGGTCTGGGGGCAATTCAAGGAGTGTGGTCGCCTGGAAGATGGTGCATTTTTGTCTTATGTGGTGCATATGGAGAGAAAGAAACAATAGGAATTTTGATAATCTTGAGAGGAATTTGGAGGAGCTCAAATCCTATTTCTTTTTTTCCCTCTTCATTTGGACATCTGCTTATTTGGCTCCTTTAGTTATTAGTTATTCAGATTTCCTTGCTCTATTTTCTCCTAGTCTTAGGCGTTCTTTTGTATACTTCCTGTGTAATAGGGTTGTGCCCCTCTGCGCTTTTTAATATATACAACATTATTTATCAAAAAAAAAAAAAGTGGGGGTGGTTTGCATGCCTATCGATTTCAATTGGAGGTTGAAAGAGATGGTGTAAGGGCTGGAAAGGTGTCCTATTAGTGGAAATAAATGAGAGCCGGGAAGTGATAAAAACTGTGGCATAATATGATGCCATTAGAAAGTCTTTGTTTTCTGGGAGAAAAGTAATTGTACGTTTGACAACATACTAGTTTGCAATCTTTTCTGTCCCCAAGAGGTAGCTCAATCGGTTGGAATATACCTCATGAAGCGGAGGTCACTAGTTTGAATCCCCCCTTTCCCCTCTTGTAGATATGTCAAAAAAAAAAGTTTGCATCTTTTCTAAGGAAAATTTGAAAAATATTAGTTTAGAGGTGTCAATTGTCGCTGCTGATACATTTTATTCTTAGTTGTAACTGGCATAACACTTGCATGACATGAAAAGTACAAGCTGATGTTCCCATAAGACTGATCCCTTAGAAATTCATCTCAATGAGGAGCCTTATGCTTGAATTTGAATAGCTGAAGTGAAAACTTGTGCTTCTTCTTAAATGGGTGACTTCAGATTGCGTAACAAGCTTAATAAGACTACCTCTGCAGTGATTTGCTTGTTTATCAGATTGTGTGATCTGTAATCTGGTGGAAGACTTTAAAGAACAGTGATGCATAAGTTTCATCTCCTTTTTTTTCCTTTTTGCCTTTTTACTGTGTTATATCAAGCATAATGGAATGCAACCTAATAGGATATATGTTTTTGGGCAAAAGGGGCAATGGCTGTAACATCATGATTACCTACGTGAGTACAACAACAAATGTGTCCTTTATAAATTTGATCTCATTTTATGTTTGATATTTGGGGTTTTCTGAACAGTAGGACTTGTCTCTAAGTAATGAAAATACAAACTGGCTCTGAAGTTACTTTAAACTAGAAGTTTCAAATAAATAGGGACTTGAAATACAAAGCACTACATTGCATATTTTAGTTGTAAAAAGAGGACGTTGAAGGAGTAATTTGGTTTTTTAGGCATGGTTTTATGGATATGTCACATCATAATTTGTTGTTTAGCTTGTTTATTTGAGACTTCCAAATCTGCATACAGTTTTACTGGTTTAATTGATGTTGTGAATTCTTATTTTTGGATGAATAATATTCATAGCATCTTTTAATTTATATTTCAAATAATGGAATTGTAGGGACGATGATTTTGATGTGGATCTTGAGGACATAATGGTCATGGAAGCAATTTGGCTTTCCATTCAGGTAGATTAATTAACTCATGATTTATATTAGAAAGAATTTTGGCTTTATTTATTTTTTTTATTTATTTTTAATTAAGTAAATAATATGTTAATGTAAAAAGAGACAACTAAGTGCACAGGATATGAAAAAGAGTCCCTTAAAAGGATTACATTAGTACAATCAGAAAGCCAAGAAAATCAAGGAAAGAATTGGAATCTGTTTCAATCTGTGCTCTGAGAGATATGGAAACCTATTCTTTAATAACTGTTTGTATGGAGAGCGCCGTACAAATTGAAAATGCTGTTTGGTTTTGAACTACTTGAGTCTTCTTATTTTAAGATAAATAAGAACAATTAAGTACTTCTACAAGAGCCTGGTAATTGCTGCAATTATGGATTGGCTCTAAGAATTGATTTCTTGAACATGATGCTATTGAGAAGTTCATGTACAATAAAGAGTTATGATCTGCGACTTTGACTTTTGAGGTTTTGCTGTTATGTTTGTGTCAATGCGTTGCAATTGTACTTGTGTCTTATGTGTTTCATTAAAGAGTTATTGCCTCTTAACTTTGTGAAGTGCCCTGGTGCAGAATGGTCTATGCTCAACCAGAATGGGGGGTAGACAATTTGGCATTACATTTTGGATCAGCTGTTATTTAGGCTTCCGAGTAATGTGGTCTCCGCAAAAAGTTTGTTGGATTATTATGATTAAGACAATTGTGGCCTGCCATTAAAGAAATATAAATAAATGAAAGCCATTCGTGAGATGTTTTTTACCCAAAGCTGTTGGCTTTTATTCGAAGTTTATCCCTCTGCAAAGGATGCTAGATTTTGGTGGGGACGTGTCTCTACACAAGCTGAATATGATTTTTAAATCATGTGGCATAAATTTTTTGATCTTGTTACATATGCTAGATTCAATTCTTGAATGATCTCAGCCATCAATATAAACCGAGTTTTCCCCCCATTCTTGTTGCATATAAGGATGCCTATGTGCGTTCGAAGTTCTACATATTGATAGATAATTTTATGGTCTTCTTTCAAGGTATAACTAAGTTTAGGAATCTAGTTGTTGGAATTCTGTGGTATCTTTCTTTCTTTCTTCTTCTTCTTCCCTTTTTTTTTTTTTTCAAAAGAAAAATAGAAAAAAAGAAAAAGCATTCGTTGTGGTAGATTTTGATGCAGTTGGGTACTGGTGATTATACATGGGATTCCTAAAATACCTTGAGGTGCTCTTTCTGTGTTGGAGGGTGGTTTTTACAACTACAAAATAATAGCAAATGTATAACATACAGTACATATCTAAACAAATACATTGATCCAAGGTCTAGCACTTTGAACTCTTCAAAAAATAAAGCAGGCAAATCATAGTCTAATGTTCGTAACCATTTTCATCAAATTTTATGTCCTATTTTTTTCTCTCTTTTTCGGCGAAAGCAGATCGCCATTTGCCACGTTTTACCTGTTACTATTCCAGTGTAACACCTTTCCATTTTTTGGTGGTTTAAATGTGTACTTAGGGGTGCCTTATGCCTTTTAATGATATTTCAATTACTTATAAGAAAAAAATGTTTTGGTGGTTTGATGAATGTGTTCAAGTCGGGTCTAGGGTTATAGGGTTTCTTTGGGTTTGAGGATCCCCTTTTGGGGGTACTTATCAAAAAAGATTCTTTCTTCAGGGTCTCTTGTGGGCTAGCTTTGGTTTTCCCGTGTAAACTTTCTGTGTACTTAGGGGCGCTTTATGCTCTTTTTTTTTCTTCTTTTTTTAATATATATATATTTATAAATTCTTACTAATAAAAAAGAAAAGAAAAAAAAGAATGTGTTCAAGTACTTTTAGGTTCTAAGGGTGATGCTTTTGTTATTTGTCTTGGTCTGTAATTGAGACTTTTAAATTTGATAGGTAACTCTTTCTGGCAGACAACACGTGAACTTAAATATAAATCATGTATCAAGTAATTATTGAAATTGTGACACCATCTTACTCTGTGGCAGCCAGCATTCAGTTTGTGCATTAAACCACTTATTTAATAATTGGTGAACAGCTGATTGTAAAGCTGGATATTGTTTTTTTAATTTTCTTGACTTATTAGACCATGCAAACTTGGGGTTTTGACCTTTTTTCTTGTTAGTCAGGAATATCCTCCCCCCAAGTTTCTGCATGTGAGACACAAACATGCTTTGTGTTTCTATGAGGTGCCCTTCTATGTATTGTCTAATTGGCCTCTTTATTCTTTTTGACAATTAGTAATAGTTTGATGTTTATGCTTTCTTGCTTCAGTCTAATCTTCTTATCAGTGAGTTTGGCTTTTCCATTCGTTAAGTGAGCATATTATTATACTCAGTAGTTTCCTAAGTGAAGTGATTCCAATTTTATCTCTGTGAAGGGTAGCCATGTGACGGTTAATATTTCTATCTTGAGGGTTGGGTTAGCTTGGGAGCCAAGAAGAGTAGTAAACCTTTTTGCTTGTTAGAAAGGGTTGGGCAGTAGTCTTCTGAGTGCAGCAGTGCGGAAGATGGTTTTGTCCTACCTTTTGTGGTGTCTTTAGTAGGAAAGAAATAACAAGTTTTGTCCTACCTTTTGTGGTGTCTTTAGTAGGAAAGAAATAACAAGTTTTGAAGACCGTGAAAGGATGGTGGTGGAACTAAAGTCTTCCTTTTTTAAAATTCTATACCTCTGGACAGCTGCTTTAGATCTTAATTTGCTTAGTTTTCAAGATTTTCTTGACTTGTTTTCTCTTTCTAGCTAGGTGTATCTCTCTTGAATACTGTGTGTACTTGGGATGTGTCTTTTGCGCTTTTGAATCATATTTCAATTACTTATAAAAAATAAATATTCTTATCATGACCAAGGAAGCCATTGTAGTTTCTTTTGAACTGATATTACTTTTAAGTTGGTAATTTGACTTTTGTAGTGTTTCTCATTTACTCAAGCTGGTCCATAATTCTTTTGAATTTTGCTGAAATGATTTTTACAGGAGAACAGCAGACAAAGAAATACAGTTTATAGTGATGTTCTTTCTGAGCAATATGCCCTTGATCACAATGCCTCACCTGCCATTGGTCCACCAGCTGGATCATCCTCTTCCCCATCTGGTGGTCTTGCTTGTGCCATAGCGGCCCTTGCAGAGCGTCAGCAAATCCCCGACAGAAATATTTCAGATCCACAAGCTGGCAGGTTTTACAACAGGGTGGATGGAGATATCGAAAATTACCCACCTGCAGATAGAGCCACTGAGTCATCAACTGATGGTAGGATGACAATGGCAAAGGATGATAGAGAATGTTACGGGGACCGTGGATCAGATGTGGCTGAAGCTGGCACCAGCTATGCAAGCTCTGATGGCACAGAAGACGCTGCTGCATTGCCACTGCCCGATGAAATCGACGACAGCCTTCAAAATGTCCCAGAGCCCATTATTCCCGAGAGTTTCGAGGAACAGATGATGCTGGCTATGGCGGTTTCTTTAGCCGAAGCTCGAGCTTTGGCTAACGGATCTGGCGTTTCCTGGCAGTAGTTTTAGGTGTAGCTACTAGTGATAGTGTTTCTGTTACAGATAGCGCTGGCCATGGCTGTTGAGCTAGCCGAGTCTCGAGCGAGGGTGAGTGCCCGTGCCCAAGGAGCTTGCATGAAACTTGTTCGGGGTTCAAGAATCAAGGTAGTGATGATTCTCTTCCCCTCTACTCTTATCTGTCTATATGCAGATGTGAATGGAAAACGGATTCTTTTAGGGAATGAAAAGCATGTTGGCTTATGCTATTAAAGTGATTCATATACCCCTCCTTTTTGGGTCTTGTATTTTTCCTGTTAGCTAACATTGACAATAGGCGAAACTGGAGAATTAGGACCCTGGTGGGAATTGATTTGCATGTTAAAAGATTCTAAAGAGGATCAACGCTATAAAGATTTACAGCCGCCTTATTCGTATTTCTGGTGTATCTAACAGGAATCTAACAGTTAGTCAAATTAGATAGGTCCACTGGATTTATATGGAGTGTAATATGATTGTTGGAGAAAAAAAAGAAAAAAAAGAAGAAAAAAAAAACACTATTAATATATATGTATGGAGTGTAATATGATTGGAGAGAATAAATAAATAAATCTTTAAAAAAATATTTAAGCGAAATATTGCAAGATAATGGCTAAAATGATGAGACTGGGGTAATTACTTTGAAAAAATTTGGTACCTAAAATAGAGAATAAATTGGATAAGGCTAATGGAATATGAAGGCTTTGAAACAGGAGGTTGTACGTTTCCTCATGATTCTTACCGTTACGTGCATAATTTTCTTACTCCATGCGAGTTGGGATAAGCCATATAAGGTGCCAACTGCTGCTTTTATATCTCTTGAATAAAAAATATTAATTTTGTTTTGCTAATCTTAATTTGGTTTGCAGGGTAGAGCTGAGTAATGCTAAAAGTTTTCTTCTGTATCACTTTTGTGTTTTTTCAAGAATAATACGACTCTTAAAATCACTGTTGACTTTATAATTAATCAAATGATGATTTTAAAAGTTGTTTCATTGTTTAGTTTACAAGTTTTTCTTTTTATATCACTTTTGTGTTCTTTCAAAAATAATGTGACTCTTAAAATCACTGTTGACTTTATAATTGATCAAATGATGATTTTAAAAGTTGTTTAATTTTTGACTCTTTACCTACTGTCAATGCAGAACTTTAGTTTGCAAGTACATGGAAATTGAACAAAACCGGACACTAAAATGACAAGAAGCTATCTGGCAAGTATAAAGGGATAAACATTAGGTAAAATTTACCCTTTAAAAAAATTTGGCTTGCAAGAGCACTTTCTCAAAAATTTATATACATATGGTCAATATTGCACTTACGCCATGTAAATACTTGACATCATAATATGCTACCACATTCTGCAACGAATGTTCATAACAATCCACCCTATCAAAATTGACTTGATTGTAACTCTTTCTCTTTTAATAGTTTCCCTTACATCTTACTATTTAAAAACTTATCATTATGCCTCCCCTTTGTGACTGGACTACAAAGTCCCAACCCATTTGATTATCATACTTGACAAGTTGTATTCTGTCCCATACTCCACATGATAGCTTGACTCTATTACCAAATAATAAAAACTTCTGGTAAAACTCCATTAAAAACCGACTTAAAAAAGGAGGAAGGCGTGACATAAACATGGTTAAAGTTAGGACACTTGAAATCATTATCAAATCACAATAGAAATTAGAGTAGAAAAGAGAATAGTTTTCATGCATAGGACATCCAAAATGATAGTAAGTCAATAAGAGTGTCGATTACATTACTGCTTAATGGGAACCGTGCTGCAACAAAATGAACCATATCTGGCATCCATACAAATCCAACCAATGCAGATTTGAATATACAAAGGACCAACTACTGGGAAGAAGATGGAGAAAATGACGGAACCATTAAAACATTAAGCAAATCATTTGCGAAATAGTAAGCAACTATTTCGCTCCCCCATTATAGGTCTACTTAGAAAGAGTGAAGCAGGTTTTATTAGACTCACCTTAGAGAGAGTCTCATTTCTGGCCCTTCTTTCCCCACAAGTGTCCCAACTTTCTAATCCCAGAACCCTTTCGCTTTCCACTTCCAGGACCATCTTCCAAATCATAAGCCATCCTGGGTGATCCGCCGAAAGTAGTGTATCCACCTCCGGCTGGTGGCTCAAATACACCACCAAACTGCTTATCCATGGAGACACATCTTTCATAGATCCTCCCGTTCATCTCCATATCCCCAGCAAGTACTGCTGCTGCAGCATCCGCTGCTTTTCTCCACTGCTCTGTCTGTACTCTCAGCTTCTTCATCTCTGCTTCCAATGCCTCCTTTGCTTCTTCCACAGCTTTCATCTTCTCACTCAGCTGAGCTGCATTTGCATCACTTGTTTTCAGCTCTTCTCCCAGTTGGCTCAACCTCAAGGCCGTTTCTTCTTCTTTGCTTTGAGCAGATGATATTTTTAAAGCTGCTTCAATCAGCTGGTTTCTCAGGTTCTCATTTTCCTGAATGAACATGTCTAGTTCCTTTTCCTTCTCTTCTAACTTGGCTTTTAGTATATGTATCTCGTCGTTAGTCAGAGCCGAGTCATGGAAGGATGGCTTCTCCAGCTCTGGATTTGCCGGTGGCTCTGTTGAAACGTCAATGGGTTTGGTTTCCTTTTCAACCTGATCGGTCAGATGGGTGTGCTCAATCCTGGGCTCAACAACAGCCACTTTTTCTACCGGAACTTCAAAAACATCAGTTTCGTTCTGTTTCTCATCTGGAGCACTAGTATCATTTTTGTTACAGTCAGATTCTTGAATTTCTGTAGGAGGATCCCTTCCTTGCATTTCCGCCGGTTCAGGAACAACTGGGTTCTTGCTTTTCTTAGATTCTTGAATTTCTGTAGGAGGTTCCTTTCCTTGGATTTCCACTGGTTCAGGAACAACTAGCTTCTTGCTTTTCTTAGATTCTTGAATTTCTGTTGGAGGTTCCTTTCCTTGGATTTCCACTGGTTCAGGAACAACTAGCTTCTTGCTTTTCTTAGATTCTTGAATTTCTGTAGGAGGATCCTTTCCTTGTAGTTCCACTGGTTCAGGAACAACTGGCTTCTTGCTTTTCTTCTCCAATTCTTCTTGAGCTTCTCTTTTTGCAGCCTCAGCTGAAACCAATTGGTCTTTTAGAATCTTTAGTTCTTGCTGTGCTTGCCCAAGTTGAGACTCCAAATCCGCAATGCGGGTACCAAGTTTCTTCTGGCTTAGTGAATCAGTTTGGGCACTTCTTGGGGAACGACGATCTGCTAGCTTGGGACTCCGTTCAGTAGTTGGTCGATGATGCAATGGATCAGAATCAGAACTTGATGTCCTGAGCGGATGTGGGCCTCGAGGAGATTGCCTCTGAGGCATTTCAGTTCCCCTGCTTATCATAAAGATTAAGGAAATAATTAACATCTAAGAAAAATCCATCTAGACAGTTAAAAGAGAAAATCATAAATCCTCGATATATAAGAAGAAACTATCCATTAGGCAATTCCTGCAGTAGCTTGATGTGGGAAGATTATCCACTATACACTGAGTACACGATTATAAATCTAAATCTGATGGTTTGCACTGAGGTGAACTAATATAATTAAGAGTCATTTTTGTATGCAAATAATTAAGAGTATTAGTGAATAGTCACTAATATGATCAAGATGCTGCAACTGGTGTTTAGAGTTTATTCTTATGATATGCAACATTTTCTACAATATGATCAACTGAAGCTCCTTAGAAATACAACTAATTGATATCATCAATTTGGTTTATGACCATAAATTAAATGATGCTATGCACTTGTTCATATACTTGAAGATATTAAGCCAATGACTATGCAACTCAAATCACATAATATATTTTTCCATATAGACAGTGGTAGAAGAGTTTGTACAAACAAGAGACCGGCATTTTTTTTTCCCAAATATGATTTGATCAAACGGGACATTCTTCCGGACCTGCTGTTATGTCTGCTAACAAACAACAAACAGGATACTCATGCTTTCTTGTATGCCGTATCTTGCCTCAGACAAATATTTTGAGAGGAGAAAATAAGTTTTATTCTATTAGTCATAAATAAAGAATTTTGTTCTAGTTGGAATAAGCTTGTAGCTAGAGGTTATATGCATACATAGAGCACAGAAGTTGGATATGGAGCACATTGGAAGACACTAGGATCTCACTATTCAGACAACTGGCTTTGAAGCATGCGACATCAAATACAAACCCATATATAAATTGCATTTTTTTTTTCTCTAACCTTGATCTTGGCATTTGATTTGCTTAAAGACTGTTGATAGAAGAGAGATCAAAAGGAGCTTGAAGCTTGTGATCTGCAAAATACATGCAATGATCAAAAGGAATATCAGATGGTGTAAAAATTTGAGGCATTTAAATTGGTGAAATTCAGTAGAATATGGTGAAAATCTGACAGAAGGTGAAGGCACTAATTTAGTAAAAGTCAGTGTGAGCTCTTGGAAATGCCATTTACATCCCAACAGAAGGCAGAAAACTTACCTTGACCCTTTTAGGTACAACATGTACTAATCTTCAAATATGTGCTATTAACGAAGAAAAGTCATAAAAGGTATCCAAGTTTACTAAGTATTCTATTCTTTCCACTCTCAAAGGGGAGAATTACCTAAACACTAACCAAACAAATCTTGGATGTTGATACCATTTGGGCAAAATAAACCTTTTTTTTTCGGTTTATGGGCAAAGAGACCTACTTCTGACCTAAAAAAAATAATAATAATAGGCCATCTCACACGAAAAATATTTAGACCTGGACCCCAGTGGTCATGTGGCCTCCTAGCCAATACATGTCTCCAGATGTACAGACAATTTTAAAGGCCTTAAAAATGAGAAAAATGAGAAAGATTCGAAAAGTTATAAAAAATAATATTTATACAGAAGAAACCACTGTTTATTTATTTATTTTTATTTTTTATGAACAATAATTTATTAAAAGGAAAAAAACCTCATTTACACAAAAAAAAAAAAAATATACAAGAGAAGCAACCACCCATTTAGGGTTCTTCCCTTTAAGCTGAAACTCAATCATCTAAAAGAATTAACACCCAATTCTTATGTGAAAGGTCAATCAGACAAAGTTAGAAAAGGAAAACAACTTGTCAAATAGAATTTTATTAAAAAGTAAAGAAGAAACACAGTGCCCCAACATAAAGACAAAGGTTCGAAGTCAGCCTTAACAAGTGGTGGTGGGACTTGGTGGTTTTATTTATAAATAAAAGTGGGATCCCCCTTCTCTCTCCCTCTCTCAATAATGCCACCGATTCGAAAGCTGTCTAGATTCTAAAAGGCCATGCAGTTAACAAATACTTGTGGTGGATTATTGATCTTTTTTGTACTCAATTATCTTCATCAACTTTCTTCTAAACAACCCCAAAGGGCGTATAGTATACAAAAACAGTGTCATCAAGGACACTAAAGCAGCATTAGCTAAACAATTCGAGTAATGTTATAAAGAGGACCTTTGTCTCCGTTTTATAGCTTTCATTAGATAAAAATAACATCCTAAATATAACATGTTTACTCCAAGGTTGTTTTTTTAAGCAAAAGAAATAATAGTAGTAATAACTAATAACGATAATATATAATAAATAATATATAATAACAAGAAGAAGAAGTTAAAATCGAATAATTTGAATGCTTGGTTTTATAGCAAAACTA
The DNA here is from genome assembly GCA_013348765.1 of Carpinus viminea. NCBI lineage: Eukaryota > Viridiplantae > Streptophyta > Magnoliopsida > Fagales > Betulaceae > Carpinus > Carpinus viminea. Next base: position 31,776,887 of record CP054672.1, on the reverse strand, counting down.
CAGGGCCTCCTCGTATTTCCCATTTTCTCTGGTGGAGTGCTTCTGGGACGGTGTAAAAGCATCCGGTCCGGGTCATTCATATGTAAAGAAAATAATAATAATAATAATCTCTTCCAGAGACTGTTCATAGGAGTTCAAAATCTGAGAAGGGCAGGGCAATTATGTCATTTAGGCATTATATCAGCTTTACCCGGCTGAAAATCTGATGCGCATGTCTCCCAGGCATTGAAAATGGAGCATAGACAATCGATGGCTATTAACGTGACAAATAAAGGTAAAAATTAAAGCCTGCGAGAAGATCTGAAGCATCACAGATATGAAACTATACATTTTATCAACCACTTTCTGGACATCTAAACAGACCAAGGATGAGCAGAAGAAGCACAAAACTGGAAAACATATTTTTGAGCTAAGCCAAAAGAAACTATGGAAATGGAAGAACAAGTTGCACCCAAAAGAGGAAACGACATGGTAAAGAAGATCAAACCAAGAAAGAAAGCAAACTCACCTTGATATCTTTACACAAAGACAACCGCTATCACTTAGCTGCTTCTCTTTATAGGATCTGAGTAGCTAGCATTTGGGAGAACTCCATGAGAAAGCAACCCACTTTGCAAATATCACACACTGGAAGGTAAATCAGCGACTAAAGAGAGAATGAGAAATGCTGTGTTTTTTGGAAAGACATGGAATAGCTGTATCAGCAGAGCTATTAATGAACCTACAAAGAATAGAGCCTCTGGAGAGAGAGAGAGAGAGAGAGAGAGAGGGTTCGAAGTTTGAAGTTTGAAGTTTGAATTAAAGGTGGTGGTGGTGACTGGTGAGTGGGTGAGGGGTGAGCGTGTGATAGTGAAGCTAAGAAGAAGCAAGAGGAAGAGGACAGAAGGGTAGTTTTAAAGAAACGGGAAAATAAAATATTTGTAATTTAAAGCTCGGGAAATCCACCCACCACCCTGTCTCTTTGCAGATTGCAGTGTTTTAACTGTTGCACATTTGTCTCTTTTCAAACTTCAAACCTTTTCTATTCTCCCACCAAACACTTGGGTCTAGTGTTTTTTCTTTGGGAACCACAAAAAACAAATATTAGATAAAAATAAAAGGATGTAAATTTCCGCCAAACTGGATTCTATGAATTCTTTTTAGAATAGTTTAACGATTTTAATTTTTCTTAGTTAAGTTTCAATTGTATCGTAAATAGTATCTTGCTTATGGTTAAAAATAGAGATGATAGTTTGAAATAACTTCAGTTCAGTTGTGGCAAAAGGCTGGGCTTTTTGCCCACCACTTAGAAGCTGACACTCGCATAAAGGACAAAAAATGCACAAAAAAAATTTAAACCCTACAACAGTTGATTGGGTGGCTAAAGAAGAAAGAAAAGAGGAGGAAGAAGGAAGAAACCCACATGCAGAGGGTCTCCACTGGGTCTTGCCGAAAGAACGACCGGTCACCTTGCAGCAAGTCAACCCACCTCATGACAAGTCGACGATGACAGAGACCACAGTGGTCTTCGCCGGATTTGGTTTTTTTTTCCTTTTGGTGGTCTGATTTTTTTTTGGGTTTTTAAGATGATAAAATTTCAAAAAGGGTTAACCTTCCCCTTTAGGTTTTAGTTTTGAGGTATTAGAAACGAATTTTGTGATATTAGAATTGATTTTTGAGGCATTAGAAATGATTTTTGAGGTTGGGTTTGAGTTTTTCGGAGTTTTTCGGTTGGGTTTGGTCGGAAATGAAAAAAGTCGTCGGAGATGGTTTGGCCAGAAATGGTGGGTCACAGCTAGGTCAGCCGTCGTTTAGTGCTGTCGCGAGAGAGGTGAGGGAGAAGAAGAAGAAAAAAAAAGAAGGAAAAAACCAAGGGTTGCATGAGTGTTTTGTTCTTATTTTAATTTGTGTGTTTTTTCTTGAAATGCTGATGTGTCAGCTTGTGAGTGGAGGGCAGAAAATCCCCTTTTTGCACCAACCGTATAGCAGCTGCACTCTGATAGTTTATGTTTAACTTTCATCTATAAATTGATGAAAATTCACGTTAATACTGTCAAAAACCAACATGTGTTCCTATACCTCATTTTAAAAATAGAAAAACTAAAATAATTATTTTAAAAAAAAATTTGAAAAGGGAGGTGGGTGTGGAGCCACACACAACTTGCAAAATGAGGGTGGCCAAGCCACCCTCGTCTAGCCTAGGGTGGTTTTCAAGAACCGCAAACTAGTCAATCTAAGAGCATCTTCAGTAATGTAGCTAAAAATGAAATATTAGCTATATTTAACTATTTTTGTCATTTTTTTTACTCTAACATAGTAGCTTCATATTTCTTATTAGCTATTATATCTTAATTGCTACAATAAATAGCAATTTGTAGCTATTCACTATAGCACACTAGATTGAATATAATATTATTGAATATTATTCCCAATATTGCTTTTTCTCTGTTTTGAGTATTCGATCTCCTCCTTTTCCCTCAAACCATTTTCTTCTTCCTTTGCATTTATTTTTTCTTTTCCCTTCTGAACAAGTTTCAGCAAAGTACCTCCGACCACCTCACGCCCACTACCAACTAACTACCATTCACCATTGGTTTTCGACAAACCACAGTCATTCTTCTCCTTCTCTCTCTCTCTCTCCAATTTGTTATTAATTTTAAGAATTAATATCTACATATGAGATGATTGTTCTTCATATGTGTTTATTTTTGTTTTTATGAATGATTTCTATATATGTGATTGTTTTTCCCTTTAATTAAGTGTTGGCAATAATATAATGAAAAAAGAATAAGAAATAATATAGTAAAGCAAGTAGCTAATGGAATAGAGAATTTGTTGGAGTTGACATTAAAAAATGAGTAGCTAAAATTAAGAATTGTACTTTTTGACTAGGTAGAATATCTATTACTACTAAGGATGCTCTAAGGTTGGTTGAACAATACCATATAGGGGTGAAATGTAGTTACAGTTAGTAATTATTGGCTAAAATTGCTAACCTCAACCACCTAGGCAGTTAGTAAATCAAATAACCACATTTGTTAACCTCCTAAGCAGTTAGCTTTAACCCCTTTGGCAATTACGGTTATTAAATTAGAGAAAACTGGTATTAATTGTTAACCGCTTTTTAAAATGCAAAAATAGAAAAAATAATAATTAGAAAAAAACCAAAACGATATTGTTTCTACGATAATACCTTACTATATACAAAATCATGTTTAATATATTTAAACACTAAAATGACATTGTTCATGTATATATATAGGCGGTAAACGGTTTCTCCAAATCTGAAAACCGCTAACCGCACTAAACTATATGGTTAGTGGCTTTTTCTAACCACATTCAAAAGTGGTTTGGCGATTAGGCGATTAGTGGTTAGTGGACGGCTACCCCCATGCCCTCGAACCACCTCAAAGGTAACCCTCAATTATTTATTTATTTTTTGGGATAATTTCACTAACCCACCTCAAACTTAGCCATTTTTACAAACACTCATAATATTCAAAACTCATTACTCCTTGAACTTTAAAAATTCTCACTTACTCATCCATACAAATTAAGGCACAATTTTTTTTAAAAAGACCAAAATACCCCTATTTTTATTTTAAAAAAATAAAAAAAAAATATCTGGAAGTTGGAATTTTATACAAAAGTCACCGTTTAAAATTCACTATTTAAAATGTCAACTTCTAAAATGTTTTTTTTATTTTTTAAAAAAATGAAAAACATGGGTATTTTGGTCTTTTTTTAAAATTTTGTACCTTAATTTGTACAGATGGGGGTAAGTGAGAATTTTTGAAAGTTCAAGGGAGATAACTGAGAGTTTTTGAATATTAGGGGAGTGTTTGCAAAAATGGCTAAAGTTTGAGGGGGGTTAGTGAAATTATTCCTTATTTTTTTGTTGTCTTTTGTGGTGGTTTCAGCTATTGCATACTAACATTTCATAGAAGGTTTTTCAAAGTTGTCAGGGCCCTTAACCACCATCACAAAGAAGAATGTTCGTTATCCCCATGCCCTTGAACCACCCCAAAGGTAACCTTCAATTATTTATTTATTTTTTTGTTGTCTTTTGAGGTGGTTTAAGCTATTGCAGACTAACATTTCATAGAAGACTTTTCAAAGTTGTCAGGGCCCCTAACCGCCCTCACAAAGAAGAATGCTCGCTACCCTCATGCCCTTGAACCACCCCAAAGGTAACCCTCAATTATTTATTTATTTTTTTGTTGTCTTTTGAGGTGGTTTCAGCTATTGCAGACTAACATTTCATAGAAGGCTTTTCAAAGTTGTCAGGGCCCCTAACCGCCCTCACAAAGAAGAATGCTCGCTACTTAGACATATGTCTATGTGGAAAGCTTCCAAGAACTAAAGAAGCGACTAGTGTTAGTGCCTTTTGGAATTTTTGTGGTTTACAATGATGCCTCGAAGAATGGATTGTGATGTGTGCTTATGCAAAACAAGAAGGCTATCACGTATGCCTTGCGTCAACTGAAGAGCTTCGAACAAAATTTCCTAACGCATGGCTTGGAGCTTTTAGCAATCACGTTTGCTCTTGAAATTTGGAGGCACTACTTACTTATATGGTGAGATGTAACATCCCGCTTTTAGTCTTGTAAATAAATTCGAGTGTTACACTGAAATAATCTCACACAGCGGAAAAAGTGCAATTATCAATACAAAATAATACCGTTAAAAATACTTTTTTTTTTATACAAAACACCCAAAGCTATGTCGTACAAGGCATTTATACAAATTTAACCAACTATTTAAACTCTAGACGAACTTCACTAACTTGCAATCTCTGTACATCTTAATATGAATTACTTTGACTTTCCATTCCTGCAAGCACTACAAAAATTGTGACGTAATAAGTTAATGATTCCCAATAATATAAATCATTGTTGAATCATATATATATCAAAATGCCGTACAAGCTATAAAGCCACAAGAATCTGTATTATTGGATATCAATATCATATTCAGTAAGTAAGAATACTTACAGTGGATTACAGGAATGAATTATCAAAGGTAATTACTTAAAACTCATTCTGCTATAATTGATCAATACCATAAATTTCCTTAACTAACTTAATCTCTCTCACGCCTAAACTCTCTTTCTTCCTCAAGTTTGCCTCTATCTCATGTTTGCATTAGTAGTTATAGGCATGAAGGAGTTATGCAAGAATATTAAAGAATAACATAAGAAATGGGCTTGACTAGTGGGGTGGGAGAAAGTGGCATGGAAGTCTAAGTTCCATGCATTAATATCATAAACAATAATATCTTAATATATTATAATAATTCATAATATCTCCAAAATATCATAATAATCTATAATATCTCTAAAATATCATTCTCACCTCCTAACTTCCACTTAATAATCTAAATCTAACTCATTTAATCAATACATCATAAATTATATTAATAAAATCTAGGTCGCTACATAAAAAATGCAAGATTTATATGAACCACAATATTTTGAAGTATTTCTTTACTCAGATGAGTTGAACATATGGCAAAGAATGTGGTTAGAACTAATTAAAGATTACGATTGTGAGATCAACTACCATCCTAATAAGGCAAACGTCTTGACAAACGCATTGAACATCATAAAATCTGGGTCGCTACATGAGAAATGCAAGATTTATATGGACCACAATATTTTGAAGTATTTCTTTACTCAGATGAGTTGAACATATGACAACGAATGTGGTTAGAATTAATTAAAGATTACGATTGTGAGATCAACTATCATCCAAGTAAGGCAAACATAGTGACAAACGCATTGAGCATGAAATCTACAATCAGACTAGCTACATTGAGAGTTTCCCAACCACAATTGATTATGGAGTTTGAGAGATTGAAGTTAGAGGTCATTAAAGAAGGAACACTTGCGCTTCTTTTAAGCATGATCATACAAACAGAATGGTTAGAAAGGAACACCTTCAGATTGATAAATAGAGAAATTAACCGTCGTGGAATGAAATAATATTGTTATTTTTAAGGGTAATTACCTTTTTTTCCCACAAACCACCACGATATGTCAATATGCCCCTATGAACTACCACGCTCACAACCCGACCACATCAAACTACTATTTACTTACCAAAAATCCTACTTGTCGGTCAATAATGTTAAAAAACTTGAAATGATGCAAATACCCTAAGTTTATAAACAAAAATTACATAAATGCCCTTAAAATTAAACAATCTAAAAAATATATATTATTAATGTATTAGTACCAGTTTCAATAAAAAAAAATCAAATAAAAAATTAACAAAAAATATAAATATATAAAAAAAATTAAAAAAAAAATTATAAATTATTTTTTTAAAAAAAATAAATAAATTTGTCCATATAAATACAAATCCATTCGTGTGATATAAAAATAAATAAATAAATAATTCAGAGATTATTAGGATAGGCCAAAATAACAATTTAGTCTATGTAATCAAATTTCATCAAAATATTTGATGGATTCCATTAGTGTATCACGTCATCAGCAATAGAATGATAATAAGTGTCATTCTCAATAAATATATCAAAAATATACATATATAAACCAAAAATATATATATTCATTAATTTTCTTGTTTACTTTTTTTTCTTTTGTTTTTTTTTAAAAAAGAAAATAGGCAATCACCCCATTGTGGGAGGGGGTGGCCTTCTAGATCTAGTTGGGGGTTGGCCGCACACCAACCCCATGGATTAGGGTGGTGGCAAGCCACCTCTGGGTGGCTCGTTGGCCACCCCCCATTTTTTTAATTAATTTATAAGTTTTATATATTTATATTTTTTTATTTAGGGGTATTTTTATCTTTTGATGATATTTAACGTCAAAAAGAATATTCCATTTGATTTAACAAGACTAACTGACGGAGAGGGGTTTTTTGTAAGTAAATGGTAGCCGATGATGTCGAGTGAGGAACATGGTAGTTCATGGGGGTATATCGATGGAGTGTAGTAATTCATAGGGAAAAAAATGGTAATTACTCCTATTTTTTAATGTTGTTTTGTTATGAAATATTTGAAAGGCTGTAAAGATTTATTTGTTTTTTTTTTTTATGTGTTGATTTGTTGACTAAGTTGAGTATATTGTAATATTTCATAATTACGTAGATGCTGCTTTTTCTTATTTTTATGGGTGTTTATTTATTTAATTCTTTTTTTTTCTTCCTTACATATATGGACAATACTCAAGATGATACAAGTGATAGTGATTACTAATTATGGTGAAGATGAATTAAATAACTAAACACAAAATAAATATATAAACATCCATAAAAATAAGAAAAAAAAGACATCTACGTAGTTATGTAATATTACAATATACGCCAGGCTCCGTGGTCATACGTATAGCCTCAAGATCATAGGTTCGGTCAGTGAGGTAGGTGTATTGGACAAAAGCTCCAAATTGTGTCTTGAGGCTTCTATCAAATCTATGGGCTACTATTCCTCCTTCTAGGCTACTAAGTAGACACATGTAAAGCAAATATCATGTTATCATGCAACTCAAAGCAACAAAAGAAGGGTTAAAAATCTTTCAAAACATATTTAGCTCTTGTAAAGAAATGAGTGGGAGGGTTTTACCAAAGAGACCATGGAATAGGTTGGAAAATTACCTTAAAAGGTGGTAAGAACACCAAACTTTTTTCCTCCTCCCTCTCCAATCACCTTTCACACTAGGGTTAGGGTTTTCTAGGGTTGGGGGAGGCTAAGGATCAAATGAGGGGGGTTGTTTATAAGAGGTGAGGCGTGCCATGCTCTGAAAAGGTGGAAAATAGGTTAAAACTGCTTTTTAGGATGTCAACATATATACGGGTACTATTGGGTGTACGTATGGGTAGTATTACATGTTGGATAAAAGGGTTCAAGCGTACGTTCTAGGGTATTGCCCATTGGGTCAAAGACTGGTCAACGTATGTACGGGTGGTCCCCTGAACACACGTATGGTCAGAAAGGGGGATGGGATATAGGTTTTGCCTTAAAAGTTTTTAGGAGTCTTGGTTATGTGTAAAGGCTTAAGCCTTTTCTATGTTTTATGAAATCATTAACCATTTTTGTAATGAGTCATTAATCTTTTAATAAAAATAGTTATTTTTATTGAGGTATTATAAGAATCAAGCGGCTATGCTCAAACACATCTGCACGTTTACTTAAACGATGACAAATATATCTAGTCTAAATGGGTAAGATTCTACCTTAGAGATTTTTGGGAGATGAGGCGCCTAAGAGCATGTTCTTGGGCTTAGGAAAGCTGTTAAGGTTGAGAAAGGTAGCCCGTTGAAATTTGAGACATGAAGGTAATAGATTTCTTTAAATTGAGACTCTCAATGAAATATTTTCTATAAAGAGTGCATGAGAGCATTTGGACCCGTGGCCCTAGGGTGGATTGGCGTAAGGTTTTCTAGTTTAGCAAAAGGATCCCTAGACATGCGTTGATTCTTTGGTTGGCCATTAGGAGGAAATTGAGTACTCAATATATTTTGGCTTCCATTGGTCTTTCTTGGGATACTCTATACGTCCTTTGTGGAAACAAGGCCAAGAGCCATGACTACCATTTCTTTCATGCCCTCTCGGAGCGTTACATCAATCGTAGGGATCTATCTTAATAATAGAAATGGTAACTTTTGATTGATATGTTGGTTTGTTTGGAATACATTCTTGTGAGTTGTTATGTTATAACTAGTGCCAATTCAATAACTTTAATTTGTGACTGCTTATATGTAATGACCAAAGAAAAATGATAGCCACATTTGTACTATTATCCCAAAAGGACTAGTTAATAAGGAGTTTTTCTATAATCACTTATAAAGTCTATTTTCACCTAGTAAGCAATATTAAAACTTAGTATTAAGACAATTTCTACAAATCACGTGATCCACCAATCTAGCAAATCATCTCATGCAACGAAGGCAACAACAGATCACAATAGAAGCCCAACAAGGAAAGATCATGCATTATCATCTGTCAGCCTTATAACAAATTCTACAATGCCTTATTATGCAAATAAGAAAACTAGTACACCTCTGAAAGAAATCTGTCAATCAATCATACAAGGAATGTCAATCAACTACAAAAGAAAGTCCTTTATATCTACCTTTAATAAAATCCATAATTTATGGAATTGCTTGTAAAAGCTACGAGTGTCTCATGTATATATATTACCATGTACATAGTTGAAATAAAATAAGTGAGAGAATTACAAAGCATCTCATAATATTTTTACCATTTTATGGTATGAGAGCTTTTCAAGACTCAAGTCCAGTATTTTTTTTCTCAATCCTATGGATTCCTCTTCCCCTGCCATGTCCTCCACTACTTCCTCTGCCCTTATGCCATCCCCTACCTCCTTTATCAACAACATCTCTCACAATGTCATAGCCAAACTCACGTGTGAAAACTTCATCACTTGGCATTATCAAATGACCACCTATCTACGAGCCTTGCAAGTCTATGGCTTTGTTGATGGAATAGTAGTTCCACCAACCCAAACCATCCTCGAGCCTATACCCTCTTCTAATGCACCACCAACTTAAACCAACACACCACCAACTAAAACTATCCCTACTCCCACACCCTCATCCAACGCACCAAACCATTGTGGCTAATCCATAATTTTTACTTTAGGTTCAACAAGATCAACTAGTACTCAGTGCTATTCTCTCATCTTTATCTGAGAATTTAATTTCTCATGTGGTTGGATTTTTTACATCTCGTGAGGTATGGCAAGCACTTGAACGCATGTTCTTGTCCCAATCTCGGGCCAGAACTATGCAAGTGCATTTTCAGTTAGCAACCATCAAAAAGGATGGTTCCTCTATTACGGAATATTTTCAAAAATACAAACATCTTGTTGGTAGCCTTGTTGTAGCAGGACAACCTTTGAATGACTTTGAACTTGTGTCATTCTTGTTGGCTGGATTGGGATCTAAATATAATCCATTTGTCACCTATGTGACCACCAGGGTTGATCCTTTGTCTCTTGAAGGCTTGTATGCCCATCTCCTAACACATGAGATGCACCTGGAGCACAATCTCCAATCTGCTGAAGCACCATTTCCTTCAGCCGATGTTGCTGCTAGATCTTATGCTCCAAAGCACAAAGGCACATTTCGTGGCCTCTTTGGTTCCATGAGCAATACTCACAATTCCCATTTTTTCAACTGCAATAATGGACCCTATCGAGGTCACGGATGAGGAAAAGGACCCTCTTCTCACTCACCACCTGGCACATCTCCCAAACTAGTTTGCCAAGTTTGCAACAAGCCTGGTCACACTGCATTGAGCTGCTACCACTAGTTTGATTATTCCTATCAAAAAGATAATTCCTCAACTATGCAGGCAAATATCGCAACCCCTCAACCCAGCAATGATCTTAATTGGTGCCCCGACACAGGGGCTACCAATCGTGTTACCTCAGATCTTGCTAACCTCAATCTTTAGGCTAAGGAATACAATGACTCAGATCATCTTTGTGTAGGCAATGGGCAAGGTTTGCTAATTAAACATCTTGGTTCTTCCAAATTACGTTACCCTCATGTTTCCTTTTCCTTGCAAAATTTACTTCATGTTCCTAGTATTCAAAAGAATCATCTATTTGTGTTTCAATTTACTCGTGACAACAATGTGTTCTTTGAATTTCACCCACATTTTTTTTTTAAGGATCATCACACGGGTACCATTCTACTTCATGGCTAAAGTAAGAATGGACTATACATGTTTCCCTCCATACCACATTCCTCTTAGTTTTCTTTGGTGGGTGAACGTGCTTCCTTAGACCATTGGCACTGTCAACTTGGTCATCCATTTCTTTGAATTGTTAGTTAAGTTGTTCGTACCAATGCTCTTGCTACTCTCCAGAATAAGGCTTCCACCGTTTGTCATGCATGTCGAATGGGCAAAAGCCATGAGTTACTCTTTCATTTGTCCTCTCTGTTTCTACTCATCCTTTAGACTTATTGTTCACAAATGTATGGGGACCCTCCCCCTTTCCTTCAATAAATGGAAAATGTTATTATATTTGCTTCATAAATGATTTTAGCAAATTTAAATGGTTATTTCCCATTGCTGTCAAATTTGAAGTTACCTCTATCTTCTTGCAATTTCAAAAGCATGTTGAAAAATTGTTTGAATGCAAAATAAAGGCTATTCAATTTGACTGGGGGGGGTGAATTTCGTTCCCTTAATTCCATCTAGGCCAAATAAGGAATCTCTCACAGAATTTCTTATCCTCACACCCATCAAGAACAAGGGTCAGTTGAAAGAAAACACCGTTATTTTGTTGAAACTGGATTATCTCTATTAGCTTCCGCCTCCATGCCCTTAAAATATTGGGATGAAGCCTTATTGATTGCTTCATTTCTTATCAACCGCTTACCTTCCCCAGTCACATATCACAAATCTCCTTTTGAATTACTTTTTCATAAAGCTCCTTACTACAATTTTTAAAGGTCTTTGGGTGTAATTGTTGGCCTCATCTTCGTCCCTACAACACAAACAAAATTAATTTCCGCTTCAAACTTTGTGTCTTTTTGGGATATAGCTTTTAACACAAAGGATATCACTGCCTACACATCCCATCTGGCCGCATATATATCTTACGGCACGTTATTTTTTACGAAGCCATGTTTCCTTTCTCCCTGCCTTCCACCCACAATAGCCCATCACAAACCCACTTAAATTCAATTTCTCTTCCATTAAATATTCAGGTCTGCCCCACCACTCCATTATCTACTCCACCTATATGTCCAGCTCCTACTTCAATCCAACCCTACTCCTACCACTCAAGCTACTCCACCTCATTCTCCTACATCTATAACTTGTCTCTTTTAGCTCATGCCATCACTCATTCACTTGCCATGGAAGTCCAGCCATTGTCTCCTCATCAAGAAGATCATATGGTTGCAAGCTCCACGCCTTCATCTCTAGAAGAGCTACTGGTTGCACCTTACCGAATGCAAACAAGGTCCAAAAATAATATTCAGAAGCCCAAGCAATTTACAGATGGAACAATCCTTTATCCTCCACCCAAAGCCATCATCACCGAATTAGTTGTTGCTGAAATTGAACCTACCTCTTTCACTGAAGCATCAAAAAGCTCTCATTGGCGTGATGAACACAGAATTTAATGCTCTCATGCATAATGGCACTTGGTCCTTAATTCCTTGTACCTCCACCATGAATTTAGTAAGATGCAAATTGGTTTTCAGAATTAAACGAAAACCCCGATGGCAATGTTGATCGCTATAAGGCGCGTCTAGTTGCCAAAAGGTTTTCATCAACAATCTGGCATTGATTACAGTGAAACGTTTAGTCCTGTTGTGATGCCCATTACAATCCGCATTGTTATATCCATTGTTGTGTCTCTTAACTAGTGCATCAAACAACTAGATGTTACAAATGCATTCTTACATGGTTTTTTGCAGGAATAGGTATATATGGTTTAGCCCCTAGGTATGTTCATCCTATCTTTTCCAAATCATGTCTGCCATTTAAAGAAGTCTCTCTATGGTCTAAAGCAAGCACCATAAGCATTGTTTTCTCGATTAAGTTCACGACTTTTAGAGCTTGGTTTTATGGGTTCCAAGTCAGACACGTCTTTGTTCTTCTCAGGCCATGGCTCCTCTGTTATCTTCATCCTCATTTATGTGGATAATATACTCATAACTGGACACAATTCTACATCCATTGTGACATTAATCACCAAGCTCCAGTCTAATTTTCCCCTCAAAGGCCTTGGGCAACTTCATTACTTTCTTGGCATGGAAGTCTTAACATGATGTTGATGGGATCTTCTTGTCACAGAAACAATATATACTGGACCTATTGCAAAAATCCAATATGAACAATGCCAAACCCGTGACTTCCCCCATGACATCCTCCAAGTCCTTATCTCGGTTTGACAGTAAAGCTTTTGCAGACCCCTCACTGTATCACAACTTTGTGGGCTCATTACAATACTTCTCCTTACTCGGCTGAATGTGCCGTTTGCTGTCAACAAGGTGTGTCAATTTCTTCAACGCCTAACAATAAATCATTGGGCTGCAGTCAAACGGATCTTACGTTATTTAAAGCACACTTTGTATCATGGATTATTTTTTCACCAATAGTCCTCTACTAATCTTCATGCCTATTTCGATGCGGACTGGGCCGGTTGTCCTGATGATCGGTGATCCACTGGAGGCTATTGCATTTATTTGGGTTCCAATTTAATCTCTTGGAGCTCTGCAAGCAAGCTACAGTCTCCAGGTCTAGTACTGAAGCGGAGTATCGTTCCTTAGCCAATGCCACTGCTGAGCTCTAATGGCTTCAATCCCTTTTACGAGAATTGGGTATTTTTCTATCTCAGCCACCGATACTGTGGTGTGATAATCTTGGTGCCACATACCTCACTGAAAATCCTATGTTTCATGCACATACAAAGCATATTGAAATTGATTTTCACTTTGTACGTGGCAAAGTGGCCTCCAAGAATCTAATCAATCGTTTTATTTCCACCAAGGAGCAACGGGCTGATATTCTTACCAAGTCCCTTGTCTCAAACTGTTTTGTTACTCTTCGTGACAATATTAGTGTCTTTGCCATTCCGCTTAGAATGAGGGGGCCTATTAAGACAATTTCCACAAAATCACGTAATCCACCAATTCAGCAAATCATCTCATGCAATGAAGGCAATAACATATCACAATTGAAGCCCAACAAGGAAAGATCATGCTGCATTATTATCTGCCAGCCCTATAACAAATTATGCAATGCCTTATTATGCAGATAAGGAAACTAGTACACCTCTGGAAAGAAATCTGTCAATCAATCACACAAGGAATGCAATCAACTACAAAAGGAAGTCTCCATAGCTGCCTTTAATAAAATCCATAATTTGTGGAATTGCTTGTAAAAGCTATGAGTCTCATGTATATATATTACTATGTACACAGTTGAAATAAAATAAGTGAGAGAATTACAAAGCATCTCATAATATTTTTACCGTTTTAGTACGCATGAGTATCTTTCTATAAACCACAAACTCTATGTGAGCAACTCATCTTCCTAATATGAGACTGGGTTTACAAACTTTATCTTAAACTCCTAACGTTCTCGTCAAGGAGACATCATGCTGTGTTGACAGTACCATATGACAATACTAGGTAGATTTATTACCATAATTGTAACGACACAGGAAAAAAGCATTAGTCACATATGTTGTGCCAAATACTACCTAAATTAATAGATAATATTTAGTATGTTTTACTCGCAAGTGCACAAGATCAAAACGATAGTATAGCAGGCAAATACGAGATCATTCCTACGAGGATTGTTAACTTTGCTTAGAATTAAAGAACTAAATTAAAAATATCAAGTTGTCACAAAATTGATATTAAGAAAAGAAATAAAAATAAAGATAAATAAAAGTGTAGGGCTTTGATATCCACCACTAATTATGCTCAATTAATAAATCAATATGCCAATGTTCCAATCATATTATGAATACCTAATGTTTGCCAACCTAAAGGTATGGGTGTCTACTCCTTAAGCTATTGGTTTCCCTAAGCAATGAATTAGGCATGGGTGTCTACTCTAATTCTTTTCTTTCCTAAAGGATTTAGCATGGGTGTCTACTAAGTTATTCTTTAAGAAAGCATAAAAACTATGAAAACCGACAAACACATGAGACCTAGGGTATGGGTGTCTACTCGTTCCCCATGTTGATTAACCCAAGAACCCGGTGTGGATATCTTTTGTTACTTATGTTAAACCCAGGACTCGGTCATCCAAATTGATCTAACTAACAAGTCCATACCACATGCATATAATGGCCAATCACATACATATGAGGAATTCAATAAAACAGCATTAATCAAGTTAAGCAACACAATATGATTATCACAAAGGCGCCAATATTGAAATATTAAATAAACATAATTAGGGTTTCAATCCAGCCCTACTAAAATAATTAATTACACATAATTAAATAAAAACTAAAAAGAAAAGGAAAAGAAAGAACCGAAAAACCGCTCCTAGAAGTAGCCTCCAAATTCTCCTCTCTGAAATTTCCTCCTTAATTGTGAGGCTTAGAGGTCTATTTATAAGCTTAGGAGAGTCCTAGACTAGTAAACCTAGGAAATTCGGAATTCCATCTCCTAGACAAATTAGGAGACAATCCTATTACAAATCGGAGAAGGATTCGTCCAGAATTGGGCTTCTAACTTGCGGAATGTAATTTTAGCATTGCGCCGGTCCAAATTAGGAAAATGTTATTTCACAATGATTTGTAGAATTTTGAGTTAGCTTTCCAATGCCATTGAAATCATCTCAATCTGATATTTGAGCTGAAAGTTATGGCTAAAATACCGAGACCTGTTCAGAATCCAAATGCAATCCGATTTTGACTCAATTTGATAAATTCCGATTTAATCCTTTCAACATCTTCTAGGTCTTCCCAATTTGCCCTTTAAGCTTAGAACATTTCTAGAAACGCTTCCTTTTCTTCCATGACCTACAAAAATACAGAAAACACAAAAAATGAATAAAATGGAACAAAATAATAAAAACTAAGAAATTAACAAATGTAAATTAAGGGCTAAAATATGAATATTTTGGCACTTATCACACCCCCAAACTTACATATTGCTAGTCCCTTTGCAATACTAAACTAAAAACAAAATGAAAAACAAAGAACAAAAAGATAAATCCATCTTTCGTGTAATGTACGATTGCATTTAGCATATGCAATAAGTCTTTTAAACCTTTAGGTATTCCCTAGAGGACGAGTTAAGTCTCGTGAGGGTTTTCTAGGAATGTTACCCACAAACATTATGCACAGTTCATGCTATCTAAATATTTAAGCATCACTCAAAACCATGATTTTCATTCATTAGCAAGCTTAAAAAGTTAAACTCCATCTTCACAATGAATTAGAATTCAAAGTCTAATCACTTACAACAGGCAAGTTAAGACATCACAAGTTTGAAACAATGTAAAGTGAACTAGCACAAAACTATGAAGCTTCCAAATAATTTCAATGTGCAATGTCTCAACATCTCAAGCTTTACTGAATTTCCCATTAGAGTGAACAACATTGGCATACTTTTCTTTTCTTCTTTCTTTTATTTTTGACTCTGCAATGTTTAGTTCCCTTAAGCTTTCTAATTGACCCATGTAGCGAGCGTTGAGCCAATGACTCTCAAACCAGATGGTTTTAGGGCATTAGGTGTAAAGACACCCCTAAGGACTTACTAACTCAAGTCAAAAAGGCTACGAAACTAAACTAATCATAATGTTAACCACATCAAATTTCCTCACCCTTTGATGTGAACACTCAATGCTTACTGAGGCAAGAGGTCCAATTACTTAGTGAAGATTTTATCAATGATTATCATCATTTTTTTCATAAAGTTAACTAAGTCAAATCTCTTCACCTTTTGACGTGAACGCTCAATGCTTTGAGGCAAGAGGCCCAGTTACTGAGTGAAAAGTTTATCAATGATCACCTTTTTTTTTTTTTTTAATATTCTCATGCCAATGTATCCAACCAATAAGTCATCCAGTGTCACCCAAAACATGAAAACATACACATTAAAAGCACATGTCATACCCCACCAATCATGTGCCAATGTGCTTGTGTCAGAGCAGATCAAACATGTGAATTCTCAAATGCCTAAAGTTAGTAACAAACTTAAAAATCCAACATTAGATCATATGTTCAAAAATTTTAAGCTAACCAATGAATATCAAATCATAATTCTTAGATCAACCAAAAATTTTAAGACAAACATGAACATGCAATTTTTTTTTAAAAAAAAAAAACAAAAAAACAAAAAGTGGGACCAAGTGTGTGTAAATGTGTCCCCCATACCCCCAAACTCAAATTACACATTGTCTCCAATGTGTGTATATCATGGAAAGATCTTACCCGGGAGATGGAGAAACTGTTTGAATAAGTTTGACTCAAAGCATTCCCCCCAAACTTGAACTTAAGCACACATGTCCGTCTTCAACCAGGCTGGGCCGCTACTTACTGCTGTCCTCTATGTGATGTTAGTCAAGACTTTTGTTGAACAAATGGTATGCAGCTCTGAAACTAAGTGGTGCAAATTCACTCCAAAATTTTTCCCACTCCCTGTAAAATAGAAGAAAACAACACAGAGGATAGCTACAATCTGTATAGCAGATTGTAGTTGTCAAAAACAAACGAATTGGAGAATTTATCAAATTGGAGCTAAAATCGGATTGGATTCAAATTTGGATTCTGAACAGGTCTCGGTATTTTAGCTATAACTTTCAGCTCAAATATCGGATTGAGGTGATTCCAACGGAATTGGAAAGCTAACTCAAAATTATACAAATCATTGTGAAATAACATTTTCCTAATTTGGACCTCCGCAATGCTAAAATCACTCTGCAAGTTAGAAGCCCAATTCTGGACGAATCCTTCTCCGATTTGTAATAGGATTGTCTCCTAATTTGTCTAGGAGATGGAATTCCGAATTTCCTAGGTTTACTAGGGTTTCTAGGACTCTCCTAAGCTTATAAATAGACCTCTAAGCCTCACAATTAGGGAGGAAATTTCAGAGAGGAGAATTTGGAGGCTACTTCTAGGAGCAGTTTTTCGGTTCTTTCTTTTCCTTTTCTTTTTAGTTTTTATTTTAATTATGTGTAATTAATTATTTTAGTAGGGCTGGATTGAAACCCTAATTATGTTTATTTAATATTTCAATATTGGCGCCTTTGTGATAATCATATTGTGTTGCTTAACTTGATTAATGTCTGTTTTATTGAATTCCTCATATGTATGTGATTGGCCATTATATGCATGTGGTATGGACTTGTTAGTTAGATCAATTTGGATGACCAAGTCCTGGGTTTAACATAAGTAACAAAAGATATCCACACCGGGTTCTTGGGTTAATCAACATAGGGAACCGGGAGTAGACACCCATACCCTAGGCTTCATGTGTTTGTCGGTTTTCAGCTTTTATGCTTTCTTAAAGAATAACTTAGTAGACACCCATGCTAAATCCTTTAAGAAAGAAAAGAATTAGAGTAGACACCCATGCCTAATTAGTTGCTTAGGGAAACCAATAGCTTAAGGAGTAGACACCCATACCCTTAGGTTGGCAAACATTAGGTATTCATAATATGATTGGAACATTGGCATATTGTTATATTATTTAAATATGATTAGTGGTGGATATCAAAGCCTTACACTTTTATTTATCTTTATTTTTATTTCTTTTCTTAATATCAATTTTGTGACAACTTGATATTTTTAATTTAGTTCTTTAATTCTAAGCAAAGTTAACAATCCTCGTGGGAATGATCTCGTATTTGCTCACTATACTATCGCTTTTGATCTTGTGCACTTATGAGTAAAACGCATTTCAAATATTATCTATTAATTTAGGTAGTATTTGGCATAACAAGTTTTTGGCGCTGGGGATTGTGTTAAATTGCTTAGAACAACTTTCGCTTAGTTTTATTTTGTTTTTATTTTATTGTAGTTTGAATTCTGTTTTTTTGTTTAATTTAGTTTTATTTTAGTTCTATTTTAATATTTTTGGGAAAAAATAAAAATAATAAAATTTTGCTTTTCTCGTTGTTTTTCAATTTTTTATGCAACAATGCTTGAGCTTAACGATCACAGCCGGTAACGATGATTGCTCGAGATCAAGCACATCTTCAAACAATCGTCATAGCGAAACCTTCCAACAGAAGATCAAGCTACGTACTTGGCGTAACGCCATCTAATTCATGCAAGGGCTTCGGCCAAGAATCCAAATTATCCTTCCACTCGACAGAGATTGAAAGGACCATTCGTCAAGCCCGGAGAAAACATTGAGGAAGAAGAAGAAGAACTTCAAGAAGAGAAAGCTATGATGGAACAAAGATGTCAACCAACCAGCTTGGGAACCAACCACCACCAGCGAAGTCCCATGAAACAGCTTTCATCCCGACAATCCCAACAGACATCAAGCATTGCCTATCAACCCGAGGAGAAAGAACTACTATATATCTCCACAGATACTCAATGCATTGACCCACTTTAGAGGCACACCCATCAAGATCCAAACTTGCATCTAAGGAATTCACCGATCTTTGCAAATTTCAACATGTTCAAGGCTTGGATCAAGAAGGAATAAGGATGATTCTCTTCCTTTCTCTTTGAAGGACAATGCATGGTACAACTCAATGCCTTCAAATACTATCCATACTTGGGAAGCGCCCAAAGAATTTTGAAGAAATTCTTTCCAAAGACGAAGAGACAGATAGATGAGGAAGAAATTCAAGCTTGGCAACAGAGAGATGGTGACTTATTCTTTGAAGCATGGGGGCATTTCAACGACTTACTCCTGAAGTGCCCACATCACAAGCTCCCTCAAGATGAATTGGTATAGGCTTTTTATGAAGGCCTAAATGATGCAAATAAAGGAGTTGTTGATTCTGGTTGCGGAGGAGTGCTAATGGAAAAAAGTAGTGAAGAAGCCATGGAATTGTTTGAGACATTAAGTGAACACTCCCAACAATTCTCATCCAAAGGAAGGCAAGGAGTAAAGAGCAAGGGCATGTATGAAGTAAACATGAATGAGGGATCTCCAAATCACATGGTTGCTGTAGACAGAAAGTTGGATATGATCGTTAAGGCCATGGCTTTGCAGAACATCTCACCGAGTCAACAAGCTGCACCACATCAGGTATATGCAATTTGCTCTCAATCTGATCACACTACTGACACTTGTCATTTGTATTCCCCTACAGATCAAGAGCAAGCTAACTATGTAGGACAATATCCTTCCAAGAACAACCCATTCTCCAACACATACAATCCAAGATGGCGAAACCACCCCAACTTCTCTTGGAGCAACAATCATAATGCTCTGAACCCTCAAGGGCAGCAAAGAAATTCCCAACCAGCAGCCCAACTAGTTCAAGAGTCAAAGAAAAGTGACATAGAGAGTCTGGTAAGGCAATTGGCAACTCAACAACAAGTTTTTCAACAAGAAATGCTGACGAAACAAGAGCAGTTTATGGTGGATGAAAAACAATTTCGGATTGAGCAAAGACAAACCAATGCAAAGCATGAGCAAACCATTCAAAGACTAGAAGTAACAGTGGGGCAAATAGCTAAAGAGCTAAGTGGAAGAAAGCAGGGTGAATTTCCAGCACAAACAATACCTAATCCAGGGGGTCACCAACAACTACAAGCTGTCACGGTTCTTAAAAGTGGCAAGGAGATAGGAACACAGAGACACAGTCAGAGATAAGTAAGATGAGAGTGTATCCACCACCACCCTTCCCTCAGAGATTAGTAAAGCCAAAGACTGAAGCAAAATCACAAGTACCTCCACCTGAAGCCTCCACATCCAAGGTAAGTGAATTGGAGAAGGTGAATGCACCACCCTTCCCTCAAAGGTTAGTAAAGCCAAAGAAAGAAAATAAGATGTCTGATATTTTTGAAATCTTGAGAAAAGTACAAATTAATATTCCTTTACTAGATGCAATCAAACAAATTCCATCTTATGCTAAATTTCTTAAAGATTGTTGCACTAATAAAAGGAGATTTGGGATCATGAAACAAAGTGGCTTTAATGAAGAGGTAAGTACGGTATTGTTAAGGAAATTGCCACCTAAGCTTAAGGATCCAGGGAGTTTTACTATTCCTTGCAGGATTGGTGATCATGATTGTGAGCGGTCATTACTGGACCTAGGAGCTAGTGTCAATTTGATGCCGTACATTGTGTATGAAAGCTAGGTTTGGGGAGCTGCAACCAACTTCTATCACTTTGCAAATCGTACGAAGCATAAAAGACTAAGAGGTATACTTGAGGATGTCTTGGTAATGGTAGGTAAATTTATTTTACTGTTGATTTTATTGTCTTGGATATGGAAGAAGGCCCAATGCCATCACTTCTACCACTTATCTTAGGGAGGCCCTTCATGAGCACGGCTAATATGAAAATCGTGTGAAAAAGGGTATTGTGAGTATGAAAGTAAATGGTGAAAGATAAAATTTAAAGTTTTTCACAATTGCCTCAAGATGATTTTGAATGTTTTAATGCTTGTATGATCAAGAGGTTGTTGAGAATGTTTTCAGACCATCAAATCAATCCATTGCAAGCTACCCTTACTCAAGCATAAGGAAGGACAAGAAGCCAATTGTTGACAATGTTACTGAAGACATCATGGAAGTTGTGAAACACCGGGAGAATCCTCCATCACATCTAGGGGTTGAAAAGCAACAGTTGAAGGAACTTGAAGAGTTGAGGCATAAGGCGGATAAGAATAACAAACTCTGCAAAGAAAGAACCGAAAAACCGCTCCTAGAAGTAGCCTCCAAATTCTCCTCTCTGAAATTCCCTCCCTAATTGTGAGGCTTAGAGGTCTATTTATAAGCTTAGGAGAGTCCTAGAAACCCTAGTAAACCTAGGAAATTCGGAATTCCATCTCCTAGACAAATTAGGAGACAATCCTATTACAAATCGGAGAAGGATTCGTCCAGAATTGGGCTTTAACTTGCAGAGTGATTTTAGCATTGTGGCGGTCCAAATTAGGAAAATGTTATTTCACAATGATTTGTAGAATTTTGAGTTAGCTTTCCAATGCCGATTGAAATCACCTCAATTCGATATTTGAGCTGAAAGTTATGGCTAAAATACTGAGACCTATTCAGAATCCAAATTTGAATCCAATCCGATTTTAGCTCCAATTTGATAAATTCCGCTTTAATCCTTTCAACATCTTCTAGGTCTTCCCAATTTGCCCTTTAAGCTTAGAACATTTCTAGAAACGCTTCCTTTTCTTCCATGACCTACAAAAACACAGAAAACACAAAAAAGGAATAAAATGGAACAAAATAACAAAAACTAAGAAATTAACAAATGTAAATTAAGGGCTAAAATATGAATATTTTGGCACTTATCAACATATACGTTATTACTTCAAAAGAACTAGTCAATTTAAAACTTTCCTATAATTATTAGTGAAGCTCAGTTTCACCTAGTAAGCAAGCAATGTGAGACTTAATGTACATAAATGTCTTTATATAAACCATCTACCATGTGAACAACTCATCTTCCCAATATGGAACTGGGTGTTACATTATAGTATTTACTCTTAATCTTGAGATGAATGTGAACACAAATGTGAAAATATAAGTCACTTTGATACACTTAGAAGAGATTTTTCATTTTCAAAATTTTGGTATATTGGGTGATCACAAGTACATTGTGAGAACACTACTCTTCAAGATGAAATCTAAAATCTCTTTGATTGGAATCAAAGATATATAATATCATATTAAGATAGATTTATAGGAATTGGTTATTCTGAATCTTGAGCGTAAGCGTTTTAGTAAGGAGTTACTAAAATAAAATATACTTATTAATTGAAGTGTGATTTCAAGAGAGTAAAAATAATCAAAAGATTAAATCGAAATTGGACTCAAAGATTAAGAGATAGTGAAATAAAGTGGCAATAAATTTCTAAGGTGGTGTTTGACAACGGGGTTGGCGTGATACTGTTTGGGTGAATACTGTACTTTTTTTTTTTTTTGTCTTTTTCTTAAAAAAAAATCTACAAACAAAGTAGACCCATTATGCTAAATTACCGAAATACCCATTTCCATAGTTTTATGTTTCTCCACCAAATTTCTTCACCAAACGCATTCATCTCTCTTTAAACCTTCCCCACCCACCCACCGCACCGCTGACGGTGCACACAGTGGCCGGAGTTGCCGGTCAATCTCTCCTCCCTCAATCTTCTCCAACTCCCAACTAATCTTTCTCTCTTAAATCTCATCATTTCTCTCTCTAAACCCATTCCTTCACACTTCAAAATATATCCTCAAATTGTCACCAAACCAACACTAACACCCATCACTCCTGGACGAGAGAAAACGAAATTAAAAAAAAAAAAAAAACAAGAAATTTCTTTACCTTTTTTCTCCTTTTCAACTTCTTCTAATTGAAAGGCAGCAACGGCTGAAATGGGTTTTTGCAGGATGGATAGACAACGTGAAAGAGTTAGTCTTGTTTAGGTTATAAATGACAAAGTTAAATATAAGCCTTTTTTTTTTTTTTTTTTCTATTCAGGCTTCATTGAGAGTAAAGTTGTCTTTTTCTGCCTGACAAAAAACGCGCACGCACAATGCTTACGCCAAATGCGGTTACCAAACGAAGCCTAATTGACTTCTTACCAATAAGGTTTAGCTGCAAATTTTGGTATCTTTATGAAATAAACCCCCAAAAGTAATTCTTATTCTTAAAAAATTATTTATTTTAGTTTTGTCTCCCCTTTTAAAATTCTAGTTCCTCTCCCCTCTACATGGATGTTTTGAACTCTAGGAAAGGAAAAATGAACACTCTTCATTTGGTCATAGAATGAAAGGCTGTGGGCTCGTAGTTTCTGAAAATAAGTCGGCAAGCAAAGGCTTGGGCCTTTCATGTACCCATAAGCTAAAAGGCTATTTTGTTTTGTTTTTTGTTTTTAATGATTTTCAAAATTTGATTTATATGAGTAATGTTATTTAATAGACTTACTACATGATTGTCATATAATTTATCAATGTAGCAGTAAACTTCAACTTTTGATTAATACTTGTAAAACAATTGATGGTCAATATTTAGCGCTACGTCATCTCAATAATATGGCAAAATGAAAGAGATTTGGTTAGTTGGACTTGATAGAGCCCATGCACCTCCTGAAATTCAACACAATATGGACCTAACCTTCTTCACCAGCTCATGACGAGCATACAATTTATGATATTATCAACGGTAGGTGGGAAGGCAACAACAACCTCAAGGTCCACGACACTTACTTCACGTTGCCTAATGATACATGACATTGTTGTGGAAAAGTAATATTTCGTAGACTGTGATATGATTGAGATGATGTTAACAATGAAAATTAAGCTTTAATTATTAATTTTTTACAAATGTTGATTGAATGATTGATTCTCACGACCACATTACATATTTGGAGAGGAGGTGGTCCCTTTTAAGTGAAGGATAGAATTGTCAAAAAAAAGAAAGAAGTGAAATAACAATTCTACCCTTCATTTCTCTTTTAAGTGAAATGATCAAATCTGTTCCTCCACATTATCGAAGTCCTAGAACAATAGTACACGGTTTGGAATAGGATCCTCTAAATTTCAAATGAAAATGGATAGTGTTCCATTAGTATTCCTTTTAGAGTGATAAAATTGTCATTTTATTTTTTTGGACAATTTTATTCCTCTAAAATACACCGGTGAGACTTGAAATAGAGAAAATACTTTTCCTACTGGTTTACTAAATAACATTATTTTTCCCCTTTTCCCCCTCTCCCGCTTTGAATAAAAAAAAACATTATTTTTTTGGTTTTTGAGAAGGAAAAACACAACAAAAATCCTCACCGGCAAGCACATGACTAATGCCCAACATGTCTAAAAGAAAGTTTATTAAATGAGTTATGAGTGGCACTTTTTTAACTAATTTCTGCGAAATGACTAGGATCTACACAGTCACCCAAATATAAAAACAATATATTATATTATAATATGTATAGAAATAAATAAATAAATAAAAGCATGGCAGCAAAACCAACGTAAGCTCGTTGCCCAAGTGTCTTCTTCTTAGCCAAGAGAGGAGAGAGAGCAAGTAGCAACCATATGTGAAGTCGCTCTGTTTTCACGCGGGTTTATGCTGGGAAAAGCCATGGTTTTGTTGCATGCTGTTTTCCGGAAAATGGTCCCAAGAAGATGACTAAATGAGCCCACAATCACGAGATATGCTTCTATTATGTGCTTCTCTGAATATCTAGAGACTGTTTGTTTGTTTTTTTTCTCCAGTTTTTTAAATGATTCAATTCTTCAATCATATTGTTTGTTTAATCACTGCCATTGCCCATACATGACATAATTAAGGTGTTTCAAATAATATTTTTTAGGGGTTTGGCTTATATGCTGTAGTTAAAATTATAGTATACTATCAATTTTCTTTCATCCATTACTACATCTATTTATTAGTATTTATTGTAATAAATCTGCATCATTTAATTTATAACAGCATGTAGTACTGTAATTTTAACTACAACATATGAGCCAAATCCTTTCTTAGGATTGCTTCACATTTATTTATATTAACATATGAGAGCAATTGGTCATTCACCCATTTCTTCTTCCGTCCAGCGTTTTTTTTTAAAGTTTTTTAACGTAATCCCAAATAAGCTATAAGCCAATGAAAACATGTCGCAGAAAAGTTATGTTCATAACAATGGTAGGTAATGATGGTAAGCTTATATTACTAACAAGAGAGGTAATTACAGGAAGTTTGTAGTAGAGGAAACAGGACACAGAAAAAGAAAAAAGCAAGAAAGAAAGAAAAACAGAGTAATCCATCTATGGGAAATTTGTGATCCCCTAGTTTTTTAAACCTATATTTAATAATTATACATTTATGAGGCTGCAATTTTCTCAAAGTGCTCAAGCCTATTATCTGCCAATTTAGAATTGTGAGCAGATCTTTTATACTCAAACCATGTAAACTCTTTGTACAAGCTTGTTTCTCCTTTCATGAGTGAGGGTAAAGGAGCAATTTTCTCACTCAAAGGTGGTCCACCAAAGTAAATCATTGAAACTCTTGATTTCAAGCTGTTTGCCAAAACCCTGTGCCTCACGCTTTGGAACCTCCTATTTGTCATAACCTGCGTATATATACACATTCAAACACACTGAGAAAACCCCATTAAAGATTAAATAAATAAAAAATATTATTATTATTATTATTATTATTAGTGATGAGTGTAAGATATGAACAGATTATACAACCTATTTATGGAAAGAAAACCCAGATTAAAAAAAATGGAATCAATCAATCAATCAATCAAAACAAGCCCTCTTATAAAAAGCTATATTGGAGTTTATCATAAAAACATAATTAGACTCCTATCTTATCCAGGGGAATAGAGCTGTAGCTCTACCTGTAAAGAATCACCAACATTGATGAAGAATGAGTTCTGATCAGGTGGGACAGAAATCCAATTCCCATCTCTTAATGAAATTTGGAGGCCAGATGTGTTGTTGGATCTCAGCACAGAAATGATTTGTGGGTCAGTGTGTTCTCCAAATCCAATCATATTCCTATCTTTCAAAGCCTGAAGCTCTGGGCATGGAGGGTAGTGATTTAACCTGAAAACAGAGTCACTCTGTTCGTCCATCAAAAGCTTACTGAACACGGTTCTCGTTTGAATCATCAACCCATCAGCCATTAATTCAAGAATCTCGCAGGCCATCTTCCTCACAGCTGATATGTAGTCATTCAAAGCGGAACTGACACAACAAAAAACCACATAAAACATGTTAATTAGTTTCACTTTTATTTACACATGTATAGAAAAACAGAGTTTTTAGCTCTCTGAATCATACCGAAACTTTTCCGAGCTGTCTCCGAAAACAGAGGTGAACCTCTGGGAACTGGAGCATGAGTTGGTTGTGAAAAGAAGGTATTCAACCCAACCAACGTCACCGTTGACTCCAATTCTCTTGTTACAGTACCCGGATGGAGCAGGAGGCCCTGCCTTTTCCTTCTCAGAAAGTGGTAAAGAGAAGAATTTGACAGCTTGAGATTCCAAGTCAGTGATGAACTCCAGTGGCACGCCATGGTTGATGACCTTGAAGAATCCAAACTCCTCGCAGGCCTTGACGATGAGGTGCTTGGAGTCGGGTTTGGAGAGGTCTATCAATGGAATTCCTGAATGTAATGTGGCGGGCATGCAGTTTCTGGTGAAAGAGTAGTGTTCAATTGCTGCAGGCTTCGACAGAACTACCATTGCTACTTTGTTTTTGCTACGTGTTTGGACGGAGAAATTGCTTTTAGGCACTTGAACCACATGCTTCGCCCTTCGTGGCTATTTATAGTAAAAGATAGGGTTGGCCCCTTCATTATTATTTTAAATAATTACTTTATAATTAAACTATATATATAGTACACTGCTATTTGATTATCATAGGATTATGATAAAGTGGTCGTAAAAATTAACCGTTAATTCTCTTTAAAAAATTGAGCCCTAATTGAGTTGCTTGAAGATGCGAGATTAGTAATAACGACACTATTAAAGATAAGGGGGGGCCTTCTCTCAAATGTTTAAGGGCGGTCGTATATGAAAGCTTCGCGATGTCAACTTTATTAGGTAAAAGGAGTACTCAGATTGACTTACAAATAATAGTATTATTTAATAGATTGTTATACTGACCATGAATGACGGTTTCTTAAGAAACATTTGGGGGGGCCTTCTCTTGAATGTTTGAAGGGTGGTTATACATGAAAGCTTCGCGATGTCAATTTTATTAGGTAAAATGAGTATTCAGACTGACTTACAAATAATAATATTATTTAATAAATTGTTATATCGACCATGAATGACGGTTTCCTAAGAAACATTACTATTTACTATTGCCTTGGGTGTACCAACCATTTTGAATGGTGTGTCACAATCGGGCTAAAGACCTTGTTGGTACAAACAACTTAGATTTTCTTCCTTCAAAATAGACATGACAAGCTTATTGCATTGAAAAGGAAATAGTCACATCAACAAGATTCCTTGGATTCGATTTTTTTTTTTTTTTTTTTTCTGCGCTTTAAAAATCTTAAGCCATCTGGATAGGGATAGACATTGGACAGTAGAAAGGTAGTTTTGAATTGTTGTAAATGGAAAAAGTCACATCACCAACACCAAGTTTACAAATAAAAATCCTAAAATAATTATTTTATGTTGAATAATTATAGAGATAAGGTTATGATTAGTTAGAATAATAGTTAGATTGGAATGCAATTCCAATTCATTAGGATTAGATTATTTTAATTAGTATTAGTTTATTTAATATTAAAATTAGGTTATTAGAATTATAGTTTATTTGAAAAATTCTATTGCCATTACCACCATCCACCTCCCACTAAACCAAAATCACCACCATGGCTATAGGCGAAGAGCGGATTCAAAAGCTGGAAGTCGATATGCCGGAAGTCAAGGAGTCCATTCATCTAGAGAAAGAAACCAAGAAATTGATTTCTTCTTCATGACAAAACTGGGTACAAATTCCATCACCTAAGTCAACCCCAAACTATTCTAGAAAATTTACCATAAAATTGATAATACTTTGATTTTTTCTTTTTTCTTTTTCTTCTAATTGATATATAATACTTTCATTGAGTCGACTGTAATGGTGTACTTTGTTGACTCAACACAGGAGATAAATTATTAGAATATACACATGTAATGTAAGTACAAACGTGATTAAATATCGTACTTAATTGGTAATTACACGAGTGAATGATTTATATCAATACTTGGAGAGCCATCCATTTGAGTGTTTTATGAATTATTTCTAATACAAATTCCTGAAAAATGTGTAGAATTAATTGCTAATTAAATAGTGAAAGCACATGCATTGTACCATGAGACTAGGGATCTTCTCATCCCGGCGCCTCTCTCTCTCTTATATTTGATATTATGTAATCTCACTCTCATTTTATTGAACTATGAGATTGATATGGCAGTGCAAAGGTGGGATTGTTTGAATAAAACAATCCCATTCTAGAACGTAGGGGTGTTAAAAGAGCAAGCCGCTCGCTCGTGAGCTCGGACTCGGCTCGTGTGCGACTCAAATATTAAATAAAGCATTTCGTAAATACGAATTCTAGCTCGAATATTAAACGAAGCAAGCTCGGTTCGACTAAGCTAAGCTCGTAAGCAGCTCATATAAAACTCGAATTGGTAGTTGTTTACATAATTACTTATATTAATATTAAAAATTGATGATTTTTTTTTTCTAATAGCATCATTTTATTATAAAATGATGCATATCTTCTCTCTTCGAAACCAGGTATCTTGTTGTATTGACTCAGACTTCATACTCGGCAAGCCAAACTAAGTAAATGCTCATATGTAAGCTGGCTTATTGAATCGTTCAAGAGTACTTGAAGTTTAAATTTATAATTAAAAAATTAAATTAATAAAATAAATATAAGAGCCAGCTTGTAAACTAGCTCGGCTCGACTTATTATAAACTTGAGCTCGAGTTCGATTTTTTTGCTCATCCTTAAGCTCGGCTCGAACTCAAGTAAAATTTAAGCAAGTCGAGCCCAAACAAGGGAAGCTCGTTCAAGCTTGGCTCATTTACACCCCTATCAGAACGTCTCTAACTCAATTTTTTTTGTAGTGATCAATGCAATAAACACATAATATATATAGCATTACTCATTAAATTACGAGACATGCTATATATCATCTATGATTCTTCTTCTATCTTTTTAATTTTTAAAATTATCATTGAATCTATGGGATTTATGTAAGTCCTACACATAGATTCACAAATTTAATAATAATTTTAAAAATTAAAAGGATAGGAGAATGATGAGAAAGAAATCAACGGAAAAAAATGGTTTAAAATTTATTGACAGACTGCAATAAAAGTCGATTGAGATTTGTTAGTTGGAGATTAGGAAAGCTCACACAAAGAGGGCTCATCCTTGACTTTTCCACAAATATTAGTGAGAGCGACACTTCTAAGAATTGTGTAATTGGTTGCTCTCTCGTTAAGATAATTTGGTTTAGATAAATGATGATTAAATTTAATTTAATTATCTATTTTTCTCATTAAAATATGAATTAGATCTAAACCATTGAAAAAAATTATAACATATTTACTATATATTTTTTATATAATTAAACTTCCATGCATTTTGAAAGTACATTTCTGAAGTTTAAGAATTCTCAATTTATTTCAATTATCCTATTCCGTTAGAATTTTTCGTTAAATCTTGTCTAAATTCTCAAAATACTCATATTTTTTTATTATAAAAAATGGTAAAGATTTAGGCTTTTTTTAATTAAAGAAATAGGAGTATTTTGGGCATTTTGACAAAAATTAACCAAAATCTTAACGAAATGATTTAATTGAAAGAAATTAAAATTGAGAGTTTTTAAACTTTTGGCATTGGGAGCAGTGTTAAAACAAGTGAAATTTTATAGGTTTTTTTAATTTTTTAATTTCACCAAAATATAAATTAAATCTAAATGGTTGAAAATATTATAATATACCACAGAATGCTAGGTCTTTCTCTCTTAGTCCTAAATAAATATTACTTTATAAAAAAGATGATAACACCAAGAAAACACTTAATATTTTCTTATCATATATGCCATAATTTTATTTTTTATTTTTAAGCATCAAAGAATCAAAGTGAAATCTTTCACGTCACCCCAAAGTGGGCTCTTTAATTTTATTTACCTTGCTTATTTTTCCACTCTTGACTCTCCCTTTCAAATGGTTATTCAAGGAGAAACAATGTCAATAAAGTTTAACCAGGCTCTAGGGTGGGTAGCATTCGCATTCACACTAAACAGAAAAGTAATAATACATTCACTTTTGAGATTAAAGAAGAAGAGAAGAAAATCAATTAGCTTTTGATACATTCTAAATATTATTATTGTATTCATAAAAGGACATTTAGAATTAAATAACTAATGAAAAAAAAAAAATATATATATATATATATATATATATGAGCCAATGGAATCAAAAGTTTGACTATTCTCTTTAAAAATAATAATAAAATAATTAAAAAAAAAAGAAAAGAAAAGAAGAAAAAAGAAAAAAGAAGAGAAGTTTGACTACCATCTATGAATATGATCCATGCTTTCGAAAGTACCTAACTTTAGATATTTAACTGTCGAAAAGGGTCCCAGTTGGATTGGACCGAAAGGATGGCAATCCCCACAACAGGGTGATGCTATCTAATCACACACGATTCTTTCCCTCACCCTCCGCTCGGTCCTCCTGTGGGGACCACTTTTACGTTCTTACCCTTTTTTCATTGTTCTTAATTATTTAATTATTTAATTTATTAAAAGAATATAAAAAAAAAGTGATTTTTTTAATATATTTTGATAATTTAAAAGTTATTTTATTACTTTTTAAATATTAAAAAATTATATTATAAATGGGGAGTAGTTTGAAGTGTTTATATATATATTTCTAATTATTAATTTATTTTTTAAAAAAAAAAAAGAAAAAAAAAAGAGTGAGCAGACATTTTTAGGGTGAGACCTGAGACTGTGAGAGGAAAGAAAGAAAGAAAGAAAGAAAGCACACGTGTTAAAGAGAAGAGTGGACTACGCGTAGATAGGAAGGCGAGGGAAGACCGGGTCGTTGTAGGAATGACGTGGCCGGCTGTCATTCGTAGCACTCGTTGTCGGTCAAGTAGTATAATTCTATAATAATAATGACTACTTTAATGGTGTGGGACCGGGCAGCGGATACGTCAGTGCCAGGTTGGCTAACAGTACTTTCCTCCAACCCCTCCCCTTCGAGTCGGCTCTCAACTCTCAAGTCTCATCGACACCCGACCCTTTCTCCTATTTTATTCCTGACGCCCCATCATTCACAGCATGGGGCCGGTTCTGCTTTAACCACCGCCCATTCAACCATAAATGATAAAACATGAGTTTAATAGTAGTATGTTCTTCGTCTTTTAATTATATATTTTTAAATTATTCTGTAATATTCTTTATCCCCCGACAAATTAAATTAATCATCATGTTGTCTCTGTAATGCTATTTTGTAGATTAAATAGACGGAATGACTTGTGGAAGATGTACCAATAGCTTCGAATTCTTTTTCCATGTGGCAAATCCGACATGCTAATAGGGAGGCAAATAAAGCCGCTCATGGTCTCGCCCAAATGGCAATTAAGCAAGTCATAGATATAACTTGGCTAGAGGATATTCTTACTTGTATCAATGATATTGTTTTGGCAGAACAATTGCTTTGTCAGTGATTCAATAATAATATTTCTATAAGATCTTATTCACTCAAAAAAAGAGTAAAGAAAACAATTTGGAGAAAATTTTATTCAACACACTTTAATAAATACCAAGTTATGATTTTCATTACTACATCATCAAATGAATTTGTGATCTCACTTGCCTCTCTCCCTTTTTTTTTTAAGAGTGGTGTGATCTCA
This sequence comes from Carpinus viminea, assembly GCA_013348765.1. NCBI lineage: Eukaryota > Viridiplantae > Streptophyta > Magnoliopsida > Fagales > Betulaceae > Carpinus > Carpinus viminea. The sequence continues at coordinate 31,744,914 of CP054672.1, read as the reverse complement.
CCTCTTGTTCTTTATTTTTTATTTTTTTATTTTGTTTATCTTAATAAAAAAGGTGGGAAGGGATAATCAGTGTAATTTTTTTCCTTGAACATTACCATCAGAATTCCCATCCATTGTGAAATATTCGGTTTGAGTCATAACTATTACTTGAGAAGGTAAATTCGTTACCACAAGTCCACCAAGGTGTAAATCAGTAAAAACTCTTCATATTAGCATCTGGTTCATACAATTACTAGCTCAAGCGGATTCGAACACACGACCACTATGATGAAGGGAGGAGGACTTTCCTTCTACTGCTTTATTAACTCAACTACCACCTTGATAATTCTTTAATCTTTATTTATAGATTCAAAGAGATCATTTGTTGACAAAAACTTTTAAACAAAAGACACTTATTTTTCCTGGTTTAGGTGATAAAGTATCCAAATTGAAGATAGTTTCATATCAGTTTCAAAGAAAAAAAAGGAGCAAATATTGACCGTTAGAAAAGTCACATTTATATATTATATCAAGCTTGTAGAAGTGCATTTGGTGCATGCATGGAATCCATGGAAGCCCAAGGTTTTTGTTCATCTTAATTTCTTGTTAACTAACATATGATGATCAAATGAAGTCGGTTCTTGGAACAAATTAATAAATAGAGGTCCCACTTAAATAAACTATATTATATTATGCTTGTTCTTTGACGAAGAGTTGTTAACAAGATATATATAAAAAATAGTTGTTGACCATAATGAAAGACACAATAACACAATGTTTTTAATTTATTGACCAATCGAGAATCGTAAATATTTTATTACCCATAATTAATTTCAGAAATTTATTCCCAATGTCTTGACTTCTTTATATTTTGATAAAGTTCACTAACTTTGTATAGAAGAATTGGTGATCACTTATTCATTTCTGCTTGCTGATGTGCATGAACCTGAGCCTGAGACATTCGGGGCCTCAATCAATGAATTAGGTAGACTTACCACCACCTCCTAAACAAGAGAAAAATAAAATAAAGTAATAATAATAATAATAATAGGTAGTCCCAAATATATATTGTTCTTGCTTGTTTGATATATGAGGAACAGCATCTTGTTCTGTTGCTATGTACAAAAGTTTCAACTCTGGTTCCCACATTAATAAGTTTGTGACAAACAAGATTCAACAATAGGGGTGATTATGCGGTTGTGGTTAGTAATTAGTGGTTAAAATCGCTAATCGTAACTGCTTAAGTAGTTAGCACATAGAAATAAATATATATGTATATTTACATAGAAATGTGTGTATATATAATATATTTATTATATATATAATAAATATATATCTATATATATTTATTATATATAAATAAAGCAGTTATTGATTAGCAATTTTCGAAAACCCTCTAACCGTTAATCGCAACGGTTAGTGCAGTGATTAACAATTATAAAGCGGTTAATAAAAACCGAATGAATACTCCTATTCAATGGTCTATTTTTCACTTGTTTAATTGGGATCACCAACTCTATAGTACTAATGGTTGAGTCAATCTCTAAAATGCCTTAAAATATAATGTATTTTTAGATGTTGATGGGCTATAAGTACCTCTTCACCTCCCCATGAGCAAGGATTGACCTTTTTTCTACCAAGAGACTAGAATTAAATAACATAATCAATTCTTCACTACCCCTTATTAATCCATGGAACAAGATCATCTCAAATTCATTTGAACTAGATAATATCTAGTTAGTTATATTGTAAGGTAATTTTTGTCTTTTCACTTTTTGAGTAGACAAAAATACATCATTCACTATAATAATTTAATAAAAATGTTTAGTATGAAAAAGTAAAAAGATTTTGTGTTGTAATTATTATTTTTTAAATAATTGTAAAAAGTGATTGATATGATATATTGTAAACGAAAGTTGTTGAGATCATTGTGTACATGTTGAAAGACTTCGAATATCAACTTTATGAAAACATGGCAAGATCTGTTAAAAAACATAAACAAGTAAGAGGCAAATACAAGGTGAACGATCAATCCATGGGTATTGGACACAAAATTCTTTTCCTCTTGCTACGCAGCTATCTTTAGGGATTTTGGGACCTTTAAGTCTTTTCCTCTATAACTGAATATGACCAAGGGAGTGGGCTCTCAAAAGAATATGGCCATGTATGCACCTCTATTGATTATAGGTGAAAAGACGGTTTGTAAAATTCATTAACCTAACGGTTAATCGGTAGTTAGCAGTTAATAACCATTTTTTAAAACCGCTAATTGTACTGATTTTTTCTTAACAGCTTTCAAAAGCAGTTAAGAATAAAGTATTGATAGGATTAGGATTACTTGGGGAGGTGGGAATCCAATTCCCACTAGGAGACCTACAAGGGGGCGACAAGGGCTAGCAATAAAGTTTTATTTGAAATGATTTTTATATTTCTAAAACTTTTATAAAATTTCACTTTCACCCTTAATTTTCAATTTTTTAAAAAAAACTAAAAATCAAGAGTATTTTTGTATTTTTCATAGCTTTCGTTAAAAGTTAACACAGAAAATTGATGGAATGAATAAATCGATTACATCAAATTAAAAATTCAAAGAAATAAATTGAGATTTTTTAACTTTGAAAGTTTCTCAAAGCTAGTGAAAGTTGGTTTTGTAAAGTTTCATTTTTAATTTTTGAGATATAAAGAAAGAAAGAAAGGTTGTGAAATTTTTTTATTAATAGGCAGGTGCGCTCCCAAATAAAAACTTTTTGCAAGAACCTTTAATAATATATATTTTTATTTATTTTTAAAATTTCTGTGGTTTAACCCTCGTGTCTATTTTGTTCGTAGATGGATCTGAGTAGGGCCCTCCCCAATAAGTGATAGAATCGCAGAATGAAAAGACGTGGAGCGTCCCCACAACAAAAGCGGAAGCTGTCGTTCCATTTTAGTGTTCGAGAACATCATCAAATATGAAGAACATAGCAAAAAGATTAGAGACTGTGTAGGGACTTAGAGATGTGTATGTATGGTACCACCACCTTTGCAATTATTTTGGGCACGTAACAGCTCACCAACTGGTTCCTTAAATAATTGGCTTCAGTTTTTGATGTGACGCATGTTCAAGGAATTTTTAGTTTTACCTATAAATTTGTCATAAATGTCATGAGCTACCTAGCTATCTACTTTTAATTTAATTAAAACTATTATATATATATATATATATATATATATATATATAAGAGTTTGTTAGGATTTTTTCTATAGTATTTTTTTGGGTTCTTCTAGATTTACATAAAATATGATTTAAGAAAAAGTAAAATTGTAATATAGTTTTTTTATCGACAGATTAATTTTTATAAATTAATATTTAGGTTATAATACTTTAAAACTTGTTTTTGATTCAAAACTAAAATCTAAAGGTGGAAGGTTAACCCTTTAGAGATGATATCACTCAAAATAAATTTGATCATCTTAAATTTAGTGTTGATGCCTAATTTTGGTGTTAATGCCTCAAATTTGGTACTAATGCCTAAAAACTAGTGGTGGATGACACTATAATTTTATTTTTTCTTAAATCATGTTTTACGTAAGTCTGAAAGAATCTGAAGAATACTATAAGAACTCTTAATATATATATATATATATATATATATATATATATATATATATATATATATATATACTTGTGTAGAGATGCATGTGATGTCATGCAACAAGTCATGATCCATCTTTAGGATTTTGGAATTGGTTAATTTATTAGATGGTTTAAATGGTTTAGAGGGTTAACTTAATTTATTAAATTAACCAATCCCAAAATCCTAAAGATGGATCATGACTTGTTGCATGACATCACACGCATCTCCACACAAGTGTGTATATATATATCTTCCATTATTAATTTGCTGACATCTCTAGCTAGCTCCTCCTATCATCCATTACAACTTGCACACAAATTACACTTTCTTTGTGTTGCCCTACCCAACAAATATGATTGAGTTTCTGACAGGAGGAAAATGATGGATTGTTTTTTTTTTTTAAGTAATATGGGGAGAAATTATTTTATGTCTATATTAAACTTTATAGTATTTAACTATGGATATATTATAATTAATCTATGTTGCTATATCAATTAGATTTTTTTTTTTTTATCACTGTTAAATGTTATAAAATTTGTCGATTTTATTTAAGATGAAAAAGATCGTATTTCTTGACGGAATAGGTTATTGAGGACCATATTAAGTACATACCAATAGGCTTCTAAGGCTTGACTATACTAAGAAAACCCAAGACCATGCTAGGACCTTGCCCATTGACTAACCCAAGACTAACACATGATTAATGCCCTTCCATCTTCATGGGATGCGTCACACGCTATCCTCTCTCACTCTTTTATACATCTCTTATTATAATAGTATGCTCTAAGGGACACTCTATTTATCCTTTTTTACTAACTTCACTCTTTTAACTAGAGTTTAGATTGACTTGAGCGTCGTAATTCCTTCACTCATCTTAATGACCGTTCTCTCTTTGTTTATGGGCGGCGGAACTTCTTTGCAATCAACATGTTACAACTTTCACCACTAATAAGCCAGTCATATTTCGTACATTGTAGCGTGGGCCATGCAATATATATGTCAAATTTCTGGCAATGGGGGTAACTAAGAGGAGCCATATATATATATAGAGAGAGAGAGAGGGAGGGAGAGAGATATGATTAAGGAAAAGGTAGACATGAAAGAGGAAGGCGATAATTAATTAAGGTTGATGATGAGGAGAGATGGATGTCGTGGGCACACGTACGTATGATAAGAAAGATCCTACGGTCCTACCCAAGCAGTCAAACAGATTCTTTTAAATAAGTGATTAATTGTTGTCAACCTTCCTCGAACCCTTCCTCTGGACCCACTTTCCAGTGAGTCTTTTCAGGCCACGTTGTTTATTAGTAGTGAATGAGGTGGACGATTAAGATTGACATCATACAACTTTCATGCCCCCCCTATTTTTTTGTTCTATTTTAAAAAAATTATTATTTTTCATACCCACAAAAATATTTTCTCACCTAGAGATGTTTTTAAAAGATTATAATTGTTTTACAATTTGATAATGTCACGTCACATCATTTCATATTACAGTTGTATGTATCAAAGAATCGCAACAAGATACGTAAAACTTCTATAACCACAAACTTATTTTTCCATGAGAAAAAAAAAGTCAAGAAAATTTTAAAAGATTATAATTATTATACAATTTGATGATATGTCACTTCATTTTAGATTGCGAGTACAAATGACTTGAAAAATAAGAAACCCATTAATTATCAAACTTTTTTCAAAATAAATATTTTATCAAACTTATTTAGCCAGGTATAAATAATTATTTATTTGTACGAAAAAGCAAGAAGACAATTATTTATTTCTTCATCTATCTTTAATAAATACATCATGTAAATTGGGTGGGATTTTAGTCTAGAAGTTAATGATTACTATTATTATTAATTGATCTGTTTATTGGCGGGGCCTATTTTTGTATTTTACTAATTTGACACGAGCATTTATTGAAACCACAAACACAAAAATAATTAACTAATTATTCATTAAATAATAATAATAAAGGGTAATAGTGGAGAACTATTAGTATAGCCGCTTAAGTCCACGCATGATTTTAATGAATGGAAATAAGGTTGAAAATGACAAGGGAAGCGTAGGTAGTCAAAAAGAAGGTTGATGGCCGCGTGAGCCGACATGCACGAGTGAGTCCTCCTATGGGGGGCCTATTCCCAATCTCCATCTTTATCTTCTTCGGATAATCTTTTTTTGGATGAATAAATCTTCTTCGGATAATCTCCATCTCCATCTCCATTTGCTGCCTTGAGGCTTATCTTCTTGCCGCCATATCACCAGGCCACCAAGCTTCTTCTTCTTCTTTTCCCTCCTAAAATGAGCAAATTATATATATTATTATTGGTTTATGGGAATTAATGCAACTTTCAAAGTTAATGTTTGTTTTACGTACGTGAGTTGAATCAGTCTATTATGATACAGTTTATCGTTTCCGTACCGCAACTGGTACGCCGAATATGCCTGGAATACAAATTCTTTTTTTTTGGTGTAATTCATAGAAGAAACCACACCAAGCAATACAAAAGCCCTCACTAGGAGGGGAGAGAGGGAGGTGACTCTTTTTCACTACAAATGGGAATAGAGAGAGGAGGAACCTAAGGAGGGAATGTAGCTTGAGATAACTCTTGTCGCGGTCCTATATATTACATGATGGGCACAAAAGTTTACACTTCTGTTAACTTTCTGAACTTCCCAAAGAGAGAAAACTGGGAGAGTAGATAAAGTGTCAGAAATTACATGCTCAATATGCTAATCTAAACTATAGCGGTTGCTATAAAGAAGAAATTACAATAGATGAGTCTCCATCTAAAAAGAAGCATCTGGGAGAGCTGCTAGTGCTTCACCAAACGTGGGATCACAGGGAGGTCTAACTTGAGAAAAAGCCTTAACAATCTTGCCTTTGGAATTTCTACAAACAGCTGCTTGGACAGAGAAGTGATCTATGATGGTTGTGTCAAAATTAATCTTAAAACAGGTTGCTGAAGGAGGGGATCACCATAACTCTCTACTCGGGGAGGAGATAAAGAGCTAGGCAGCAAAATGGTCCAATGAGAATCGTTTGATGTTTTTAGCAAGCTTGGAGGCATCAGGAATGATTCCATGATGGACAACTTGATTTCTAAAGTACCAAAGCAAATCACATAGCACCACAGCAAAAATCTGAAAAAGGATGAGAATCTGCAAGGGGGATACCAAAAGATTGATAAGGGGTTAAAATACCTTTAATTCAGTTTGAGAGGCTAAGAGAGGACCATTTCAAAGAGTCCAAAGGCTAGTGAGAGGATCTTTGAGATATTGTAACAAAAAAGCATCTGAAGAAGAAGTGAGAAAGGGAGTCTTCTTCCACTTTACATAAGGGACAAATCCAAGAAACTCGCTCGTCTCTGAGCTCCTCTAGAACCTATGTTCTCCCTTTCATTTTTTCCTCTTCTTCTCCTCATCTTCGTCTCCATAGTTCCTGCTTACCTCAACCTTAGATATTGACTCTCTTATAACTCAAACTGCAGCTTTAAATTGGGAGGATCCTTTGTAACTCTTCGAGAATTAATTAACTGATAATTAATTTCACGGTTCGTCTTACAGTCTTGTTCCACTCCGAACAAGACTTAAGGACCTCTACTCTTCGAAAATAGAGGATATTAAATAGCGAAAAGTGCTAAAGTTCTATAAACATTAATCATTACAACCAGAACATTTACCAATGAACATCAGAGTACCATGAATCATAATATATACATAATATCATTACAATAGACTTATGCTAAACCTTAATATGTAAGCATGCATCAAGCCCTAAATTTATAGCATAACTCAAAAGTACTAATTACCATGAGTACCCGCTTAAGTTTGCAATAAGTCTTCAAGTATCTTCCGATTCGAATCCTCCAACATTACTAGATGCTTCACGATACCCACTATTTATAACAGTATAGTTGTATATATGGAGAAAAAAAAATAATACAAGGGTAAGTCTAACAACTTAGTGAGTATAAATGCATATGACGTATTCGTCATTAATTTGTAGATTTAATTATTTATAAAACACATACAACATTATAAGTAGGATGGGCACGGGTCGGGGAGGGGCGAGTATTGCCTTTTTTTCAAACCCGCCCTGCACTGTGTGGGTTTGGATTTTCTAACCCATGACCCGCCCAAAAGGCCTAAAATCCGTGTGGGTATAGGGTATGAGGTGCAGTAAAAACCTTGCGGGTCGGGTTTTACACTAATGGCAATTTTGGTAATTTTATTCATTTGATTAGGCTTTTTCTAATTTGCTGAATGGGCCAAGTCCAAAAGACCAAAAGTATATGGGCTTTTTTTTGTTATTTATTTTCATTTCTCATATAAATAATGGGCTTTTTTTTCTTTTTTTTTGTATTTGTTAAAATTTTCATAAAAATAATGAGTGCTATTATTGTGTGAATCAAATATGCAAAATAAAACCAAAATGCAAAAATTCAACTAAAAGTTCTACATTTCTAGCCTCTAGGATGCTACAATTACAAAAAATTAAACACTACCAAAAAAAAAAAAAAAAACAATTTAAAGTCCATACACAACTAAAAAAAAAAAAATTCATCTACAAGTTCTACAGTTCTAGGATGCTACAATTACAAAAAATTAAACACAACTAGTCTAACTACCAAAAAAAAAAAAAAATTTAAAGTCCATACACACACACAAAACTAAAATTCAACTACAAGTTCTACAGTTCTAAGATTCTACAATTACAAAAAAATTAAACACAAGTTGCACAACTAGCAAAAAAATAAAATAAAATTAAAGTCCATACACACATAAAACTAAAGAGACATCAAAAATAAAATTCAAAAACCAACAAATAAAATTAAGGCTAGTAGCCAACAAAACAAATGCTTCAACCGCAGCAGCCACCTAGATCCAACCAAAATGCAACTTCAAGTTGGTAAGACACTAATCATCCTCAAGTAAAATGCTGGTGTTCTTCATAATTACTTATACAAAAAATGAAACAAAAAATATTACAATATCAATTGAAACCGATAAATGAAATTTATAAATACAAAGATATCATTAATTAAGCTAAAATGATCAAAACGCTGACTTGAATCGAGCTTATAACTTTCAGCCTCATCAACCATATCTAAGTCATAACTTAGGGGTGTTGATCTTAACCAATTTTGTAAACATATCAATGCTTTAATCGTTTTTGGGGCCAATGAACTTCGAAAAAGATCCAACACACGTCCTCATGTGCTAAAAGCCGACTTTGAAGCAACTGTTGTAATGGGAATGGCCAACACATCTCGTGTTATTTTGGCAACTATTGGGAATTTGGTTGAGTTCACCTTCCACCAAGTTAAAATATCAAAATTTGCACTTGCTTTTTCAATATCCTCCGTCAAATATCAATCAATTTCCGATTAGTTTCCAATATCACTAGTTGAAGAGAGGTACTTATGAAACCTATTCATGAAGTAAAAGGTTAGCACTCTCATTTTCTTCTATTGTCGTTGAGGAACCTTGAGATAATGCACTACCATGTTGAACTTGAGATGAACTTTCTCCGAAGCTATAGTGATCATATAATTTGTCAAGAATTGACCTCAATCTTTTTTTCATGTTAACACATCTATCGGGACCAAGAATTTCTTTGAACCAAAATTCTAATGACATCAATTTGGTTCGTGGATCAAGTATAATCGCAATAAAAATCATCAAGTTAACCTTATCATTCTTATCAAGATCCCCTCATATTTATTGTACTTCTCCATCATCCTCTTTGCCATAGAACTTAACACATGATCATCATTATCAATATACTCTTGTAAATGCATTTGAATGCCACAAATTTCTTGAAAGTACATATTAGATGTACAAACAAAGACGAAATTAGCATTGTGGCATCATAAAAAGTTTGAGAAAACTTTAGAAAAATCCTATCTGATTCCAATCAAAATATGTAGGAGGTCCCAAACCCTCTTTCTCATTCTTTTCCTCATTCAATGTAGTAAATTTACCATCAACCTCTTGCATAAGTTGGAAAGCATCTACATTTTCAGCACCTTCCAACATAAAAATGTTGAGTTTCATCTAGTTGGAACATCAAGACGCAACAAACCCTTGAAATCAAGTTGTTCTCTTTCAATGCAAAGCTTAAACTTCTCAAATCTTGCAGGTGAAGACTTCACATACCTCACCACACTTCTAACTCTCACAACGGAGTCATCAACCTCTTTCAAACCCTCAGTGACAATAAGATTTAGAATGTGTGCACAACACCTCATATGCATAAACTCACTCTCTAATATGGTGCCCTCCTTACTACAAGTTCTCTTCTTCACATGATCCAAAGCAGCATCATTGGCAGTAACATTGTCAATTGTGATAGCGAAAATGTTACGAATACCCCACTCAAGCATACACGACAAAATCATCTCCCCAATGGTATCACCTTTGTGATTAGGAATTAAACAAAAGTTTAAATTTTTTTTATGTAAATTCCAATCACTATCAATAAAATGAGAGGTGATTACCATGTAATTAAGCTTCTACACAAGTCCACGACAAGAGTAAGACAAACTCGAACACAGTTGTCTTGAACATTGCCCTCAACTTTTCCTTCTTAGACATGAAAAGCCTAACACAATCTCTCATCACAGTATAACGAGAAGGATTTGAAAACCTAGGCTCAACTGTCTTCATGAAATCCTAAAACCCTTCACCTTCCACAAACCTAAATGGCAACTCATCCTTAGTTATCATCCTAACAATTGCTTCCTTTATTTTTGTAGCATTATATTTCGTAATCACCAAATTACCAACAGATTCATCTCCCACTGTCGATTGTCCTTCCCTTTTAACCTCAAAACTTAACTTTGGTTGCGACTTGTCACCTTTATCAGACCTACAGGATTTTTTTGCAAGCATTCTTCAAATGCATAAGCATGGATGAAGTACCTAGCCTTCTAGTGTGATAGCTAAACAATTTGTTACAATACTTGCATTGTGATTTAGGATCCTTAGGATCACCCCCCTCTACCCTGGTAAAATGTTCCCAAACCATTGACGTTTGCTCAGATTTTTTTGGTTTTGGTGGGAGAGTTGAACTAGGATTTTGAGAGCTAACATTATCATTATGAGTAGATGAAGTAGAATTAAAACCAATAGCACTAGCTGAATGACCATCCATGATGAGTCTACAATAAGTAGAAAAAAAAATAATAAACTTATAAATAAACTTAAAATGATGAGTCTACAACAATTTATAAATAACATTAAAATGACAGTAAAGACTGATAGTCAATATGAAATTGCTAACATCAAACATATAGATTGCATATCATAAACAAAGTATAACATGTTGCTCACAAGATACTAGGTAGGAAACATGTTTATTTACTTACAGATATTGCAACGAAGAAAAATCTTGGAATGAGTTTGGTATTAGGCCAATCAGCTTGTTGAAGCTTAAGTCCCTATCAAAGTGATTAATTTCAAGATGAGGCAAAAATCAAAAGCTTAAAAGACAAAACGAAAAATCAGCAAAAGTCCTATAGAGACACTAAAATCATGAATGATAGAGGGAAAAAAAAATCGCCATGAACAATAAATCATAGTTGTCAAGGAAATTAGATGGCATACTTATTCTAAAGATATAAATAGAAATATAGCATATTATACCATGCCCACCACTTCTATTTGGTGTTTATATCAATTGCACTGATTGTAAAATGATGACTTAGCAACAACAGAGAGAAAATAAGAATTTAAATAACTAAGTCAATAAACGGGCAAAGAGGTATAGTAGGCAGTGGCTTGATTTCCCAATTTATTTATGCGAAAAAAAGCAACTACCTGAAAAGGAAAAGTAAAGAATGGTTCTAATGAAGGAAATCAAAGGCAAAGAAAAGATCATTTGATCTAAACAACTAGAAAAAAGAATCATCAATGTGATTTATTTATTTTCCCCATAAATAGAATGCAAAATCAAAGCACTAGAAGAAAGACCATAAGCTCTATAACCATAGTTCCCTGCATAGAAAGGCATCACTCCCAAACTAACACATAGCAGAACAACCAAGTAAAGCCTTAACAAACAAATCTTAGCACAGCATGGTGAGTGATCAATACAAGTAGATTTCCAAATTGCAAAGTGAAAAATGCCCACTCGCTAGATACCAAACAAGATTACAACGGGCATTTCATTCTACAAGTTCATAGAGAAAAAATTGAACAAGATCGGCACAAAACAGAAATCACTACAAACCCACAAAACAGAAATTAGAAATCACTACAAACCCACAAAACCCACAAAACAGAAATCACTACAAACCCATAAAACAGAAATCAGAAATCATTACAAACCCATAAAACCCACAAAACAGAAATCAAAACAAGATCTGGAATGGAGGGTTTAAGGGTGTACACAGATTTTCACTCACAAAATGCATGGAGGGTTTCAGCCGTCAGATCAAAAGATGGACAAGATGAAGATAATGATCAGGACCAAGATCTGGCACGGAGGGTTTGGATCGAGCCAAAGAAGTTGTGGAGTCCCAAAGATGCACACTCCTAGTTGAATCGTTTGAAAATATTTTACAAGAAAAGTAAGAGAGATACCTGAAAATATTTTTTCAGAGAGAGAGAGAGAAACTTGGGAGCAACGGCTAGGTCAGTGCTCTAAGAGACTAGGAGGAGCGGTGCTAGCGAGGTGAAGAAGAGAAGAGAGCCTGAGAGAGAGTGAGAGGCGAGAGCTGGAGAAGTCTGAGACTCTGAGGGTGTCGCGAGTGGCTGGAGAGTGGAGAGGTGTCTGAGTGTGTCGTGAGAAAATGAGAGAGGCTAGGGTATTTTTTAGGGAAGTTGTAAATCGTAGTGCGGTGCGGGTATTTGCGTAAACAAAATTTGTGAACTCGCAACCCGCCCCACCCCACAAAAAAACACTAAAATCCAACCCGCAACCCGTAAAAATACTAAAAACCCGGTCGGGTCGGTGCGGATTTGCAGATCCTTGCCCAGCCCTAATTATAAGATGACAGTTTATCATGGATATGATATAGATATAATATATGCATATGATATATAGAGTAATAGTCATAGTTCAATAGTATGGTCTATTCGAGATATTACCTCTTCTTAGTAGGGTGGACACTATTTCGAGGACTTGTAGTACAATGCCAGTGCCCAGCCATTGCATAGCATACTGTTTGTAACACTAGCGGCATGACCAAGTTTGACTTCATGTGGTCCACATTGCTAATGACATCCATCCTATAGTGACCATCCATTGGGAATGACTGCGTCTTAATCTCGAAACCATTGGATCCAAAGCCCCCACACACACACACACACATTGACCATAAAGTTAACCCGTATCGTAAGCCCATGGACCATTATACCACACGTATCGGTATACTATGTCATACGATACAATTAGTCTTATCAGTCTTTTACATACACATTTTTACAAGTCTCATTATTATCTTATTAATCGACACACGTTTTCACAAAAAAAGAGTTCCTAGTAGTTTCAAAATATATTTCATGAGAGTTGCAAAATATACATATTTGATATATATAAAATAGATATGCAATGTAGGAAAAGTAACAACAAGCATCCATGTGAGTTTGTACTTAATTGGGCCATAAAGCTCCTCCATATAATTCTCTTGAGGCTCCATAACCTCGAATACTGAAAAAAAACCTGTCATTAGTTCTATTTCTACTAAAGCAACTTTAGAATAAGGAAACATGAGCTATATGACGGCTGATGAAAATAAAGTTACTTGTCACACTCTGAACCATACGTCCTGGTTCTGGGCCGTACATCCGCTATAATACTTCAGACCGTACGTCCAATTTCAAGACTGTACGTCTGCTTTGAGGTTTTCAATGAGAACCTCATTTTCTCCACTTGTCTTCTTATTCTCCAAACTAACTCCTAAGCTTACAAAAGGGCTTTTTAAGGTCTCCTAAGTCAAAATGAAACCTTCATGCAACGCAATCATGCTAAGTTAACACAACGCTAACCTAAAAAGATCTAAAGCATAACTAAGGCTAAACTATGACAATAATCAAGCAGTATAATGACATAATTGAAAAGCTAAGGAACCGAACATTACTCCTTGAAGTGAAACCTCAAGAGTTCCTCCACTCCACTAGCTCCAAACTCACAAAACACTCACAAAGGAAGGATTTTCGTAGCCTGGGGGTGAAGAGAGGGGTTTAGGGGTGAGAATGGTGTGAAATGGGCAAGGGGGTGAGGGGTATTTATAGGGCCAGAAAGCAGCGGACGTCCGGTCCAAAGGGGTGTACGTCCGGTACTATTACCCAGCGATCCAAATGCTGTTTCGTATGTCTAGATATTACCAAGCGGTGAATCCAAAAAGTACAAGATGTTCGGTACTCTTGAGCGTACGTCCACTATACTATTCATAGAGTTCGACGTACTATCTGTCAGCGTATGTCTAGTGGTCCTGCATACATCTAGACAAAAGACAGGGGCATATGTTCGCCTAATCTAGTGTACATCCAGTCTAGAAGTTCAATTTTTCTAAAATGCCCTTCTAGCTAATCTAGTGACCCAAAGTCTAAATTAACCCTCTAATTAAGCCACTTAAGCTTAGTTAATTATTTGAGTCACTACACCATTCCTCTCAAATAGAAACACTCTCCCATGAACAAGTTAGTGAGGATCTTCCCGTTAGTAGGGCATGTTATCTCCCAGAAAATTCACAATAATCAATAGGTGAATGCGGCACCTATCAGAGCTTGGTCTTTTGTCAATCCTTTCTTATTTGCTGTTGTTGGTCCAAATACTTATCTTTTCAAATTCTCAAAGCAGGAGCATATAAATCATATTCTTAAACAGATCACCTGGAATGTCAATGGTTGTCTTCTAGCCATTAAAAATGTTCCTTAATAGCCACTTTAAGAGAGCTTTCTCTCAAGTTTGTTCCCTTCTGGATTCAAGTGCATGGTCTTCCTCTACAAAATATAACCATAAAAAACACCGTTGCCATTGGAAAAGGTTTGGGCAACCTTTTGAAGTTAGATGATGCCAATGGTGTGAATGCCACCTTTCGCAGTTACCTTACTTGCGCATCTTTGCACAGTTAGCGTAGCCTATAAAAGCATCTTTAGCGGTGTACAGTGATAATCAAAAATTTTAATTATTGGTTTTAATTTACATTTTAACGTATTCTCTATAAAACTCGCTATTTTATATAAATATATTTTTTTACTGTTTTATTTGCTTTTAAATATTTACTCTTTGGCCACTGTTTTTTATTTTATTTTCCAATATTTAAACCAATTTGGGGTGGTAAAATGGGTTGGCGGGTCAACTTGAACCCGACTGTTTAGACTCAACCCAGACACGACCCATAAACGGGTCAAACAACAAAACCCAAACACAACACGGTAAATTACTAGGTAACCTGACACGAGTACAAGACTCATTTGACACATTTAAAATAACGGGTCTTGTCGGGTTGACACAACTCGTTTGAAAGAAAATGTTGATAATTAGCATTTAATAAAAACATTCACAATGTGATAAAAACATAATAGGTTTAATTGTCTATTCGCTTAGCAAATTGGCATTCAATAAAAGCGTTCACAAAGATTTGTAAATTTTCTACTCCAAAATAGAAAATAGTAAATTATAAATTATGAAGTTTACATGGTAATTGCTTTGGGAATTGTGTCTAGTAGGTTTAATAAATAGCAAATAGTAACTCCATCATCTCTTGGAATTGAACCCATAACACCAAATCACTTACTAAGTAAGGTGGAACCATATTAAGAAAAAGATAGTCAAAGAGAGCTAGCAACCAAGAAAAAAGAAACAAATGCTATGGGTTTAAGTTTAGGTTTTTTCACTTCTTTTTTTTTCCCTTTTTTTAACGGGTGAGATTGGTTTAAAGAAAAAAGAACCATAATTTTTTTTTGTTGACCCGTATGACGTGAAAATTAACGGGTCATAAATGGGTTGATCCGTTTAGGATAAACCCAAACCATATAACTTCACATCGAGTTCGCGGGTCGTGTCAAAATTGTCACCCCTACATCCAATAATCACCATCCACAACCCAAACACCTAGTTAGTAAGCCACACCTAGCCCCCATTGCATAAGTCTTCCACGCTAGATCTCTTCCATTTCTTTTATTTGGGTCTTGTGAAGCTTGTCCCCAACAGACATGAGGACCAACAACCAAAACACGAGTCTTGGAAATGGCTAATCATGACGATAGGGCTAACGTTGTTGGAGTCCATCTTGAGTAAGATATAAGGCGGTTGATAACGATGTCCAAGACCACTTGTGCTCATGAGAGTAAAACTAAACCCTAAAAAAAAAAAATATATACGGGTGGTTTGACCACCCCTAAACCGGCCTTGGGGGTGGCTAGGCCACCCTATTTTTTAAATTTTTTTTAGGGTTTAGTTTTTTAATTGTGTTTTTATTTTGAATTTTTGAAATGTTGCATTTGTATATGACGAGACGTGGCATTCCGTTAATTTGGGTTGACGGAGGTACTAAGTTAGTCTTTTCCTATATTACCATTTGTGACATGATTTAAAACCTAGTTAAAAAATAAAATAAAAAATGAAAACCTAGGTACTAAAAAGGCAATTAACACTACCAAAAAAAAAAGTTTAGCGACACTAGTATTTAGGGCATTTTTGGCCAAAAAAATGCCCCCAATGAAATAACAGCGCTTTATTAAGGGCACTTATAGAACGTTAGTTTTTATAACTAGAATGTAAATTCGATGCTTTTTATTGAAAAATGCCTTTAAAAGGGGGCATTTAAAACAAAGCACCCCCTTTTTCGCTTTCGTAAAACATCCCTATTTCAGTATGAAGAAAATATTTTTCCTTTACAATCTGTGTTATATTAACACAATTGTAGAGGAAATATTTTCTCCAAATTCATAAAATTCAAATTCTACAATTTTCTCTATTCATCAATCTCATACAATCTTATTTATCTCTCATAGTACATTTCTAAATCTATATATACAATCTCATCATATCTCATAAGACATACTAAATCTAAAATGATATCATAAACACAAAAGTGTACCACATCATAAAGAGTTAACCATTGAGGCTTATACATATGAAATAAAGTATCCAAAACGATATCATAAACACCAAGTGTACAATCTCTTAAAGATTTAACAAAAATTATACCATACATATGAAATAAAGTCTCCAAAACAATATCAATATCATAAATACAATGTGTACCAACTCTTAAAGAGTTAACAAAAATTATAACATACATATGAAATAAAATATAAACAAACCGGTTCTCTTGGTCAAGTATACTTACATCACTTAATGATTACTTGCAAATGATGAAACCAAAAAAAGAAAATAAATAAATTACAAACTTATAGCTGATTATTTTTGAATTGCAAAGATTATATTACAAGTAAGTGACACAAAAATGAAAATCTACACATTCTTTGTGATGATCCAAGATGATCGCCATTAGCTGCATGTTCATCTTCATTTGTTAATTCATTCTCACCTATATATAAATAGATGCAATTGTATATTACTCAATCAAAGATAAAATCATGCATACATGTTGGAGAATGAGAGAGAAAGATAAAGCATGAAAGAAAACACACCAAAGAAATTGGAGGGTAGGAGACGATGAGGAGGATTTATTAACGAGCTCAAATGCCAAATTTAAAAAATTTGGCATTTATTTTAAATGCCATGATAAAAAACGCCAAAAAGACCCATTTTGTTGTAGCGAGAGGGGACTCGCGGGGGAGAGGGAAAATATTGAGGGGATAGATAGTACTGGGCACTAGGTGCAAGTTCACGCTTCAAAAATAATATCAGGGCGCTTTTCAGCCGAACGCCCTTGTTTTGAGGGTGTTTGACTGTTAGGTACCCTTAATTAAGGGTGCCTAACTAGCAGGTGCCTCGAATTAAAGGCGTCTATATAGAAAGTGTCCTTAATTAATTTAATTGGGGTCTTATTGAAGGGCGCTTGATTGTTAAACGCTCCTAATTAAGGGCGCCTGACTAGCAAGCACTCTGAATTAAAGGCATTTGTATAGAAAGTATTTTAATTAATTAAATTGGGTTCTTATTTAATGGCGCTTGACTGTTAGGCACCCCTAATTAAAAGCATTTGACTAGTAAGCATCCTAAATTAAAGGCATTTGACTAGCAAGCATCCTGAATTAAAGGCGCCTCGATAGAAAGTGTCCTTAATTAATTAAATTGGGGTGTGTCTTATTGAAACGCCTCTTTTTAAGAGGACATTTTTCTAAGTAGACGTTGTTAATTTTATTTCAAGTCATTTACACATTAAAACGTCCCCTTATAGGGACGTTTTATTAAAGTGCCTCTATTCCAAGCATCGCTAAACCTTTTTTTTTTCTTTTGTAGTGTAACCATTTTTTAATTATTTGTTAATTATTTATACTTTTTATTCATTTAAAAAAATTAATTTTTAAAATTTTTTTATTGGGACATAGGACACTTGTCATGTTTTGATTGGGCTGACATGGTGATTTGTTAGTTTCATTGACAGAATGTTAGCGGAGGTAATAACCCTGTCTTTATTAATAACAAAGGTACCATCTATGATATAAATTGAAACCTAGGTGAAAAAAAAAAAGAAAAGAAAAAAAAAGGAGACATTTAACCCCATTTTATTTTGAAATTTTGAGGATTGAACACTTTGCATCTTCACAATTGGTGTAAAGGGCTCGATGCAACCAGCAAGCTCAATCCTTGGTCTCGGGAAGCCGGTTCACTACCTAGCCCCTGATGGCAAGTTGAACGCCCCCTAGTCCTTTAGGTGGAGTCATTTTCTTTGTTGATCACTTGTAACATGTATGTGTTTAACATATCGTGATTTTTTGTTTGTTATAAGGAACGAGGAATGTAATACTCCAAACTTTAATTAGGATTATGTGAACTTTGGTTAGACTAATGGAATGTTAAAAATTTAATAAAAGGGAGATCTTAACTTTTTCTCTCTTTTGAATATTCACAGTTTAAAGACAAACGTTCAACTATACCTTAGGCTAGAATGTTCAGCTTAATACAGTTGAACGTTCAATCAAAACCCTATTCCCGAGTGTTTGACATAGTACAACCAAATGTTCGCTTAAAACCCTAAGACTGTTGGTCCAATAGTACACGAAACATTCAATAGTACCCCCTGATTGTTCGATAGTTGGTAGTACTGAGAAGTAACACTTCATTCTTATCCACAACCTTCGAACACATATAAATACCGTGCCTTCACCCTGCTTTACCTATTTTTGCACATTTTGTTCAATTTATACCTTGAGCGAGTGTGGGTGAATGATTTGGAGGAAGGAGCTCTTACTCTTCAAAGAAGTAACTTTTCTAGCTTAACTCATTTTTCATGTTGTTGTTAGGTTGTTATCTTAATGTTTATTCTCTCTTTAGGTAGTTTTCGTAGTCTAAGCTTATGGTTTGATCCCCAGTATTTTGATGTTAATCTAGTTTAGCGTTGTATTTGCAATTTAAATGATGTTGGACATACCATATTCTTCATGTGCATGATATAGGTTCTTTACCACATTAAAGGCCATATAAGAACTTTAGGTTATTTTAGAATGAGGACTAGTGGAGCTTGTGGTTCATAATGGGTTTCTGTCCTGCTCTGAACATTCAATGTTATGGTCAAATGTTCAACCTCTTTAGTCCAAAAGTTTGATGGCCAGGTAGTAAGCCTATTTTGAGCATATTAGGATTTAAGGTTTATTTTAGCTTTAGGGTAGGTCTTCCTTGAGGTTGTGGAGCCTCACGAAAATTTGTAAGAGGAACTCTAGGACTCAAGTGAGTAAATCACACACAAATACTTACTATTATTATCTTTCTGCATAAACATAATTATTTTATGTATCAAAACATATATGTTTACAACTCACATAAAACCCATTTATATTACTATAAACTTTATTATGTGAAAATGAGTGATGAATTACTAAGATAATGAAATGAAAGATCTGTAAAGGCATACATGTAAAAGACAAGTAAAGAATGAATTGCGTCATATAACATGGTACATCGGTACATGTAGGATAACAATCATAGGCTTGCCAAAATTTTAAGGGTTAGCCATATGGTCAAAGAGGGTTACTTTTATTGTTTAACATTGGACCAATTGTTGTTTTACAATAAGTGCCCCATGTATGGATGAGTCACAATTACAACTTTGCTAGTAGCGTGGGCCACCCGAGGTCAGACTTGGTGATGCTGCTAGTATAAGATGGTATGCAATAATATCCAGAGCATCAATATTGTGTTACAAGTTCCTCAAAACAGCACCAATCATGCCAAGAGGGGGTTAAAGACTTGAATAGATCATATAAGTTGAACTATGACATGATTCTCATATACAACATATAATATATCTTATATTGTATTCATGATTATTTGTCAAATGATGAACTATGACCATACATTGTTGCATGCGTGATTCATAAATACATTTAAGTTCACCATACAATAATTTGTACATTGTGTGTATTTATACTTGTATTCTTTTTCACCTATAAAGCATGTGTTGTTTTATGGATAATTTAGCAGATGATAGATCTCGAGAAGCACTATATAATAATTTTAAGGATTTTGTTCAGATTATCTTTAAAGAGTTAGAATTTGTGTTGTTTAACTGCTTAAGGATATGTGGGTTGCTGATCTAGATACCCACCATGAGATGATATAAATTATTTATATGCTTTATGTTCTTATGTCTAAGCTTTGAACTTGATGTTATTATGACTCTTTTCATTTTGTTTTGTAATTGTGTATTTGTTTTGATGACCGGTCTTTCACCGTACTCTCGGAGATTTCACTACCTATATTAGGGGTGTTCAGGCGGGGTGGTTATAACCGTTCCACCAACCGCTAACCGTTTATAACCGTTTTTTAATAACCACTAATCGTTAACCGCTTTGTAAAGTGGTTATTAAAAATCGCTAACCGCCTAAGGGGGTTGCGGTTAGCGGTTTTAGGGATATGAAAAAACGGTTATAACCGCTAACCGCCTTTATTTATATATAATTATATAAAAATATATATTAATTATTTATATTAATTAAATATTAAAAAAAAGTCCAAAACGATGCCGTTTTGGTTGGAGAATGAGATGAAACCTAAGGCTTATAATATTTGTTTTGCTTACATTTACTAGTTTAAGACTTTCAGTGGTTTGTAGTATGTTTTGGTTGGGGCCATTTAATAGATTTGGGCATTATGACTGTGTATATGAAATAAGCCCAAAAAATAACATGTTTTTCGTTCAATATAGCAAAATAAGCCAAAAAAATATGGCAAAATAGGCCCAAAATATATGGAAAATGAAGGCCCAAAATATAAAAAAAGCCCAAAAGTTCATTTTTAAAAAACCGGTTATAATCGCTTATTAGCGATTTGAATAACCGCTAACCACCGGTTATAAAATAACCGCTAACCGCCTAGGCGGAGGCGGTTGCGATTATTAAAAATCTGATAACCGCCTAAGGCGGAAGCGGTTGTGGTTATTGCAAATAACCGCCGGTTATAATCGCTTGAACACCCTTAACCTATATTATGATGATTTAGTTTTGATCTAATTATTCAATACTTGTGGGTTTTAATTTATCGTTATCTATATTTATAAATGAAATGTCTTCCACTGCAAACTCTCTTAAGTGGAGATGAGATTCTGGGTCTTATTCCTTGTGAAATAAAACTAAAAGGTAAACCAAGAAATTAATTACAAGTTAATTAATTTCATTGGGACGCTACATTAAAAGTGAATGATCTCGAAGGTGAGGTTGCGGTGGAGGATGTGCCACGTGGGGCTGTAGAACACGATGATGATGCGATGCTAATTTCATATTTTTCCAACTCTATCCCAAGATTCCTTAATTTTATAGCGCAAGCAATATATTCATTACAAATACATACCATACAATCCTAGAGAATTTATTTAATTTCAATGAATAGAAAAGTGATATACTTTCAATTATGAATTATCGGATCAAAAGTCATCACAGAATCTCCGAAAGCACCACAGATTGATTTCCAATTATCTTCAACAAGCAATTAATTGGAAGTAATTCAATGGAAGACTTTAGAAAATCCTTGCTTTCAACTGATGCACCTTTCACCTTGCAACTTTAACACCCTACGTCATAATAGCATCTTCTATTTCTTTCCCATTCTTCACATCTTCCTTTTTCTCCTTTAAATCCATGCTTTCCTCCTTAATTTCTTCTCTTTCTTTTCTATTCTCAATTTCCATCTCTGGTTTATTAACACCCGAAGCTGATTGCCCCTCTATTTCAGAAGCTTTGGGGTTTTTAAGTTGAATATATATATATATATATATATTATCTTTTTCTTCATGGACCCTTTTTACTATTTTGTTCCAAGGCCTACCCAATGCTATGAGTCCATCAAACAAATCATCTACAATTTTCTCTGCCCCTCCGTATATCAAATCTGTAGGTTTTTTTTTTTTTTTTTTTAAGCACGATCTACTTTCTTTTGTTAGATATGGGACCCAACGCGCCAGGCCACCGCCCTCATCATTGGTTCCTATTTTGGATATTTTCAGGTGATATTTTGAAGATTATACCCCTGTCTGCATCCCTTGCATTAAGAGTTCGGATAGGGTTGAGGGTCTCGTAATAGTTATGCCATTGTCCGTGTTCTCTAGTTTGGTGTTTAAACCGCTTTATGTGATCCTTGTTCATAGGATCGGGTCAACTTTTGACCCATAATAGGATCTATCTTCACAGTCGGATTGTATTTGAGAAGAAATTTGATTCAATCAACAATTATGAAAACAAAACCAATGCATGCCTTCATTTAGGCTACAAATCCAAATCCTAAAATTACAATTATCCTAAAACAAATTAAATAAGTACTCCTAATCCTTAAGGGATAAGGATTCTTAATTATTACGAATAAAGACATCTAATTTCTAATGAATTAGACCCCTTAAAACATCATAAACCAATTAAAACATGTGAAATAAATCCTAAAGATGATTCTGCCATCACTGTCACTCCTCCTTGCGGATATCTTGAGCAACTGCTGCTGTCAATTTTGATCACTGGTTCACTACAAAACTCCACTAAATAAGATGTAGTCAACAATGGCTGCATTAAGGTCATCGCTTCCGGCCGCTTCCAAAAGCCAGGCTAACAGTAAAGAATGCTCAAAAATCAACGTGCATGCATCCCTGTTATCATTTATAAAAGATTGCCCATAGACTTTCTATTTCCATATCAAAATTAATCTTTGCATAACATGGAATTTTTGAACTGACCTTAATCTATCTATCCAGTGACTATTCTAAGAATACAACAGATCCATGTGATTTAAATGAAATATTAATCCCAACAAAACAATGCCGGCGCTACAAGAAGCAGAAACTCCCTAACCTTCACAGTAAACAGAGCCAGTGCCGCAGTTACAGCCACTGCTGCAGCCGCGTACCTGATCCATGACTTGTCTCACATTGAATTCCAAACTGCTGTCTCTCTGATCAATGAACCAATAAGGAAAAAGTACCTAAAAGAGATTATGACATCCATTTCAGAGTAACATTTCAAATTATATCTCCTGATGCACAAGGCAGAGGCCAGAAGCCTTTAAATGAGGGACGAAGATCCTCTCCATTTCAAATGAAATGGATACTAGTCAAGATTTCAAATTAATGTTTAGACAATGTAGATGATTCGGCATTATTTAATTTAGATGCACTAATTTTAAGTCCCTAACCAAGAAATTGATACTTTCTTATTTCATTTGAAATGGAGAGCATCCTATTCCGGATGTATAGTAAAGTAAGCAACAAATAGCGAAGTATTGACAGAATGTCAAAGACCCCTGGCCCTAACCTTCAATGTGTAGTAACCAACACATGGCAAAAAGCATAGAAGGAATGTCAGCGCCACCCCCAACCTTCACAAGTCACTGGTCTGAAGCAACTACATTTCAATAGTCCCCAAAAGTAAAGAAATGCAGCAGCCACGTACCTGATCCATCTTCTCAAGTTTTTATTCCAAAGTGCTGCCTCTGATCAAAGAACCAATATATAATGACAATGTAAGCATAAGAGACATGACATTCATTTCAGTGTAACATTTCACATTATGTCTCCCGACACACAATGCAAAGGTCACAAGTCTTAAAATGAGGGGGTGTATTTAGCAATATAAAGCAAAGCATTGAACAAGGAGAAACAAGCTACAGTTGTTAGTAAAGCTGCATTATGTGATCAACTTTGGGGGCGAACAGGAGCAAACCATCGCGAAATTGATTGTGGGCTCATACAACTTGAGTTATTTACTGACTCGTCTCAAAGTATGAACCAGCATGCTTGTAATCATTTTCATAACATATATTACTGTTTGCTTATTTAGATATCCACCTTGCTATGGCTAAGTGTTAACAATCTAAGGAACTAATCTTAATGAATTAAGTCTGTAAAAGGGAACAGTTGACGTATCTTCATCACGTTTATTTGAATTTCATTCTAATATCAAATCAATGAGCATGAATCTTCATCCACCAAAATAAAACTAAGGTGTAAAGAGACATGCTGAACTCATTCTTGTCACAAAATTCTGTTCCATTTACTGAGAAAAAGTAAAACAAAGAAGAATATTAAATGAAAAGACTATACAAGGAAAAAATCATTAGCTAAGGTTCTACTCTCCTCAAAACCCAATGACAGTGTTCTAAGGTTTAAATAATTCTTGAAAGACTGCAACAGCCCAGACAAAGATTACTTGCACAAATTTCTTCCACCAAAGTGTAAATATGTATGTTTTACTTTACACGACTCTATTTGATACCAGTAACTGCATATCAGTTACAGGTCCCCCTCTCATTGTCTCCATCAATGCTTTTCACCTTTTTAAGTGTTTGGAAATCGCACAGTTTATGTTTTTTGTTTGTCTAACTTGGTTTTATTCCCTCTTTTCTTCTTACATCCATTCTACAAGTACAGGAGAAATTAGAATAACTAAACTCATACTTCTCCGCAACTTATTCCATTCATTTCGATGATAAATGATTGCCATGCATTATCAAATATAATCCTGAATTCCTACACCTACCACGGACAAAAATGGATCCAAAATTCCACTTCTGTAGTCATTCTTTTGCATCATCTACAGATTACTGAGTACTTCAAATTGTCATACATTATGAGTAACTTGGACAACCCATTAAAATGAGATCTTTTTATTATTATTATTAATATTTGAAGGCTCATATTCATCTTTTATGGTGGAGTCATCTAGCAAAATGAAGCCAATGACACATAAACAAATCATATTACACATAAAAAGATCAACTAGCTCTGTCTATTAAAAGAAGGAAAAACTACACTTATTCCCTCAAACTTGCACTCAAATTGCAATGTCCTCAAAACTTTAAAATGTTGCAATTGACCCTCCACACTATCTAGCCATTTTATTTAGCCCCTTCCGTTGGGATTTTTTTTCTTAAATTTGATGGAAAAAGATTTTTTTTTTTTTTTAAGAAAACCATCGTGGGAGGAGACCCATGGCCAAGCCGTGAGTCTCCATGGCTAAGGAAGGTTTTCTTTTAATCTAAGGGCATAATTGTATTTTCACAAAAATATGATAGGAGTGTAATAGACATTTACTCATTTTACGTCAAATTTAACAAAAAATTCTAACAATGGGGGCTAAGTGAAAGGGCTAGGTAATTTGGGGGGTCAATTACAACATTTTAAAGTTTGAAAGGACATTGCAATTTGGGTATAAGTTTGAGGAAGATAAATGTAGTTTTCCCTTTAAAGAAAAAAATAACTCTACATAGGCAATGGAGATGAATAACTTAAATAAATATAGGAAAATAAATTCAATTTAGTCTATGTAATACAAACTAGCCCGTGGAATAATTACATTCTAGGTACATTCAATGCCAATGTCATTATGGTATTAAGATTTCCAATAATGCAAGATTAATTGATTTTTTTTATAAGTCTTAGAATGCATAGGTTCATAGTTTTTTGATAAGTACAGAGGTTCATAGTTAAGAACAAGTAAGATGAAAAAGAAAGATAGTTCACACCATCGTAGTCAACTTTT
The DNA here is from genome assembly GCA_013348765.1 of Carpinus viminea. Classification (NCBI taxonomy): domain Eukaryota; kingdom Viridiplantae; phylum Streptophyta; class Magnoliopsida; order Fagales; family Betulaceae; genus Carpinus; species Carpinus viminea. Next base: position 31,719,217 of record CP054672.1, on the reverse strand, counting down.
TAAATTTTTCTCAATATCTTCCTATATAGATAAAGTTAAGTTAAAGTTCAAATTTTACGGTGGATTACAAGGCAAAATCTTATCTATTTATCAAAAAGGCTCAATTACACTGGCAATCCAACAAAAGGTCAGATTTATGTTAATCATGTTAACTTGTAAGAGAAATTAATAAACAACATTGGGAATATTAATATATCAATTAGAATCTATTTGGTTTTTAGTGTTGACATATTCAATGGTCAAAACAATGGTTGTAAGTCCTCATGTCTTAGGGTTTTGGTTGACTTCAAAACAACGTAAATTTGTGAAGAGTAGAGGGTCTCATTAGCAAATCTGTTAGCAATGCATCATGTCGAACTCAGCAACTCAAGACTTATTAAGGCTGCCTGAGAGCTTCCTCAGTAAGCTGTCTTGACAAGGTCATTCAAAGAAGCTCCAGAGAGCTTCGTTAGCAAGCTGTCCTGACGGGATCAGTTTAAGGAGCTACTGAGAAGCTCATCAACTAGCCCATCATTAATGAGTAGAGACATGGTTGTTTAAAGAGACTTGCAGAGAAGCTCATCAACTAGTTCATCAGCAACCGGTCCTAACAAGATGACTTAGGAAGGCACTCCAAAGAAGCTCGTCAGATCGCTAGACAACAGGAGGTTCAAACACCACCATTGAGAATCTGTGAAACCCTAAAGTTGTCCTGATCACTTACTTGTCCTGACGCCAGTGCGATAACTACTTGAAATCAAGTTTCACTTGACATTAAATGCTGGATTTTACCCTGGGCATTTAAAGACTGCTATGCATAATTCCCATTGTGCAAAGGCCATTATTTTATTTGTGCCAAGAGAGTATTTTGCCTTCTAAGCCTTGATTCTCATTTCTCTCTTGAAGTTTGATAATCCACACACATTAATTCACAAAAACCTTCAACCACTGGGGTTCTGGGATTGCAAAAGGAAGCTTAATAGAAGAATTGCCCATAGGTTATGAAGCTAATGTGGATAAAGCAATTAGGTCTTTTGGCTGTACAAGGAAGGTGTTTGTTACAAAAGTTTTATAAGTGTCTTTCTTGTAAATTGAATTCTCCTATAGTTGATAAGTTTCTTGGGTTTGATTGCCCCGAAGTGGTTTTACCTTTTAGAAGTTCTTCAAAAGGTTTCCACTTCCTCAACAAATTTGTGTGTTGGTGATTAGTTGATTTACTTCTAATTATTGTTTGTGTGGTTATTCACTGAGTGTTTAACTTTTAAATTGGCTATATTTGTTATAAACACCTATTCACAGGGCTCTAGGTGTTGTTGGGTGTACTATTGTTTTTCATAATCAACCTAAGCCAGTGCAGAGATGAGTGGGACACATTTATGGTGCAATAGGGTATCAAATTGAAGTGAAAACTTTCCGAGTGTTACCCTAAAGCCATTGAAAGCTAAATTTCATCTTGTAGAACAAATTCATTATGAGATGATGCAGGCAGAAAAAATTTACCAACATTTGAAAGAAACGCCAGATATTAGATTGCTTCTTTTTCTGTAACAGTAACAACTTACAGGAACAACTACCACAATGAGGATGGCCAAACCAAAGAGGGGTTGTAGTCATATTTTCTATAAAAAAAAAAAGATTCTAGAACCAACTAGGGAGAATACCCAATTAATTGAAAGGATGGTATCCAATTACCAAGTTAAAATTAAATAGATGGTTTCATTTCAAGAAAAAAGGATTCCTATCAGGACCATAAATTCTAGAAGAAGAAAAAATCTGTAATATGCAACGTATCTTTAAGCAATAATCAGACCATTATCAACTACAATAACTGGAATGTGGAAACCACCAACATATTGCTATACCAACATACCTACCGTTATGCCCCTTGATTCGTATCTTCCTTTCCCTCTTCTTTTTTCGACTCCTGTTCATCCTGATGCGCCACATCATAGGTAGCATGGAGACCAACAAAGAAATAGTAGATGAGCATTACTGCGCTGCAAATAAAGAACCTCCAGAATGCCTCAGAACCAAGTGACCCAATAAGAAAAATATTCATCCCAATGGACAATGAAGGCAACCATGGAACAAGAGGAACCCCCCAAACCTTTGGAGCTTGGTGCTTTGGAAGCAGCGCCATTGCCAGAGTTCCTAAAAACCAAACTAAACCAGCCACTACATACCCAATCCACCCTCCTCTATTCAAATTCCAAAGTACCGTTCCTCCAGTGCAAGATCCAATAATAACGAATAAGCACACAAGGAATTTAACCAAACTGGGTGTCACATCCCTGACATAATATCGCCTCACAAGCAATGCAACTGCAATAAGCATAAAAATGAAGAGCGTACTGAAGGAGAAAACACTCGACAACACATCCAAACTGGAGAAAAATGCTACAACTACACTAGTTATGGTTACCAATAGAGTAGCATAAATGGGGGTACCAATCCTTGGGTGCACAAGAGCGAACCAGGGCGGAATCATATGAGCCCTTGCGATCTGAGTCGTGTATCGAGCTTGCCCCAGAGATCCAACCAACAAGCTAGTAGTCATCCCCTTCAGTGCACATATACTCACTAGATACTTGGCCCAATTCATGCCAATTTTACCAAAAGCAGCCGAATACGCCGCGTCCCTATCAATCTCAGTGTATTTCTCCATCATGGTCAATGCCAAAGCCATCAAGCAATAAACCACAGTGATCACAGCCATGGAACCAATCAACCCCAGAGGTATATCCCTTGAGGGCCGCTTAGTCTCCTCAGCCATTGTCGCCACCATATCGAACCCGGTATAAGACCAATACACAACTGCAGCAGCCTGGAAAACACCCTTTGGTCCCATTGGAAAAAAGGGGACCAAATTTGAGCTCTTGGCATGGACAAGCCCAACCACTATGATAAACACAATGGCAATAGCGCTCAATATGCAACTAACCCAATTTAGGAAAGATGCCCTCTTTGTTCCGCTCATCGCTATAGTATTGGCAACTAGAAGCACCCCAACGGCAACCGGGTCTAAAAGATCAAAACCATGGGCTAAGGAACTTACCTTAAAGCGAAAGAAATCGGGGTTGTTCTTGATCATACTGGCGAAGTAGGAGGACCATGCTCTGCCCAGCCCGGCGGCGCCGACTACGGCCTCCAAGAGAATATTTCCGGCGGCGATGAAGGCGATGAAGTCTCCCAACTCCACGCGCAGGTAGGAGAAGGAGCCCCCGGCGACAGGGATCTCGACGGCGAACTCGGTGTAGCAGAAGGAGGAGAGCAGAGCAGAGAGGCCGGAGATAGCGTAGGAGAGGACAATGGAGGGGCCGGCGTGGTCGTGGGCTTCGAGGCCAGTGATGGTGAAGATGCCGGAGCCGACAACGGAGCCGAAGCTGAGCCAGACAAGGTCCCACCAGTTGAGGCACTTGTGCATGTTGTGCTCGCTGGCCTTGCGGAGCTCCACCAGCTCGAACGCGTCGGTGGAGCGATGGAGGAGGCGGTCCCTGAGGCGGGAGCGGGTGTGGGAGAGTGCGGCCTTGTAGGATGCGAGGCTTTGGAACGAGGCTTCTGGGAAGAAGTCTTGCTTGCTCCATCGCCAGTAGCTTCTACCAGGAGCCTCTGCGTGTTGATGCTCAGGCCGCACATCCATGCTAGCGGTTCAGAGAGAGCTTGGTTGGGTTGCTTTTGGTTCAGAGAGATTGCTTTTGGTTCACAACCGGCGTCGTATTTGTGATTTGGCGAAGAGAAATATTACAGACGAGACGCCCCAACCGGCGGACGCCACTGATATAACTTTTAAATGTATATAGTACTTAAAATCATCACTAAATTATAAATTAAATAATAATTTATCCAAAATCTAATAATAACTTTAGGAGTATTTTTGGTAAGTTCAATTTTTATTTATTTTTTAAAAATTTTAACAGATTAAGTTTATTGAAAAGGTATGATAAACCCATAAAGGAGGCGGTTGCCCAAAAAAATTTTGAATTTCTTTTTAAGGGTAATTGTTTTAGTTTTCTTGACCTTGATTGTTACTCCATCTCTCGTACCCTTCAAAAATGTTTAAAAAATTATTATTTTAGTTCCGCACTTTCTAATATAAATTCTTAGATTCGACACGGTCTATAACGAGTTAGACAAGTGAAATATCCATGTAATGTAATGCAATGTATAGTACTTTCTAATAACTTAAAAAGAATGAAACAACTTTTGTTTTTTTAATTGAGAAGTGAAGTAATCATTAGGTTATATAACTTAATACATTGTGGAGATGGTAATGACATATTGGAGCTCTAAAAAGAGATGATAATGGTTGTGACCATAATAATTTCTAAATGTCTTTGATTAATGTTGGACTTATGGGCCCATGAGCACATATAACCAGCATACCAACCCACCGATCTTAGCTTAACAAACCATTGGCTCATATGATTTTTTGCCACACCACTTCTACTTCACTTGGGTGAGTTTCATAATCTCCTCGTGTGTAACCATCCTGATTTTAGGTTAGAGTAATTCTTAGGCCTAGTCTTGATAGCTGAGTCCAGAGTTGTTTAGACCCGTTGGTATGATTGATTTGTCCAAGTTAAATAGATCGAAACAACCCGAAAGTATAAAATCTATATTTTAATTTAAAGGTTTATCTTGAATGACTTGGTTGCTGGGACAGAGTCATGAAGTTTTATGAGAAGACCAAAGCAATTTTTTTTTTTTGGCTATTAGGATTTTTATTATTATTTTTTTATTTTTTGCAACGTGTAATGAACTAGTAATTTTTTCTTCTTTTTCCAATTATTGGTACTTAAATACAATAAGGAATTGAGCTTAAAATTGTGTCATATTCTTCAATTAAATGTTTAAATTCTAACAAGCAATATTCTCAATATTGAATAATCATAATATCCAAATTACAAGACCATTTAGATTAGGAATTGAGCTTGAGTACAAACCTCAAAAAGTACAACATGCGTTGAGTTATTTTGCACCTCGTTGATTAACATCATATCCCCATATGTGACATGCAATCGATGATCAAACTCCAATAAACTTTGTGCATTTTTTCTTTTGAAATAATCAAGTATTGTATTTGACTTTCCTATTATTTACAAATAAATTTACATGATCATTTTGCGTCTTTAGAAAGTAAAGAAAAAATATGCGTAGGTTAGCAATGAACAAACTCACATGAATAACATAATCATCACATAGTAACTCTAAGTGAAACGTTATACTTTAACCCTATAATTATTATTCTCTTCCTATTCCATTAATTTAGTAACTTATCCCCAATTTATAATAGTCATATAATCATATTCACATACAATAATCAATATGATTATAATATGACATATTAGTTACTAAACCCTATAGGCATCAATTGCCATTGAACTCATAAAAGTCTAGGGTTAATTAGCACTTTAAATGTAATTAACACATCCAATTAGCAATCCTAGTATTCACGTACCAAAAACCGAAATTTAATTCATTATATACAAATTAGGGCTTATATCTATACTATTAACAATAGTGAAAATTGAAGTTTTCAACCCATTAATCTAACAACCTGGATCTTATATCATGCATAGAAATTCATTACACACAAAAGCCCCAAACTAATTTTAGGAATTTAACTTCTTACTAAAATTCTCCCAAATTCAGATCTAATAAAAAATTACTCAAATCATTATGATTTTAAACTTGAAATTCAATGGGTATAACAAAAACTCAAAGAGAAACTAGAGATTTTTCAATAGCATTAATTATAAAAACCCATCAAAATAACAATAAAAAAAAACATAAATTTTTTTAGGGAAGGACCAGGACCTATCAATTTATCTTGGGGGGAGGGGGGGCAATATTATTTTTTTATTTTTTTTTTACTCCTTAAAAAAACTTTTTGAGGAAATGGGGGGGACCATGGCCCAGCCAGTCCCCCTTCCCTCCGTCTGTGCTTGATTGGCTTAGTGGTGTAGTATATTATATAATTTGATAAAGATATCATGAGTTTGAATCTTCGCATAAACAATATACCTTAGTCGCTGTCCACATATAGCGTGCATGAAGATGTTGTCTTTTGAATCAATTTTCAAGTTTGTTTGAAAGACTATTAAGGAAATAGTTTAATGCAAAATCAAATTATTAAGGCTACGAGTTTAAATTTTAAAATATTACTTTTAAAGAGAGATATTAAATTGCATCAATCAAATTTAACCCCATGTAATGAACTTAGCCTACATTACATCCTCGTTCAAATGAGTAATGCTTTAAGTCTTCTTAAAATCCTTTCAAATATGATGTGGTTTTTAAAATCATCAATTAATCAAAATTTAATAATGATCATCTCAAATTCAATGATAATTTTAAAAGTACAACACATTTTAAAGGACTTATAACATTACTCCGTTCAAATAAACATACATAGATAATATTAATGAATCCCACCGGCTTTGGAAAACTAGATGAAATCATTTGAGACAAAATCATTCACTCTTTATTAATTCTTGCAACATTTGTCCTCAAGAGGTACCTTAATCGGGTAGAGATTACACCTTTTGAATCCTTCATTCCCCTCTTGTATAGACATGTAAAAAAAAAATCTTGCAACATTTTTCAAATACACCATACCCAATTTAATTTTAGACATCAGTGCTTGCATAGAAAGTTTAAGATCTTTTCATTTTCCTGCTTTTTCCAACACATGCCTAAATCCAAGGCACCAATTTATTTCATTAGAAACACCCACCTAGAATTCCGACATACATGTATGGAAGTTAAGACAAAGTACACTCAATTTTTTTTAGGGAAAGTACACTCAATTTTGAATTGCTTATTATAAGGCTTTCCATAAGCATTATCTCCACTTAACTACTTTTAAAAACATATTTAGTCAAAATGTTTATATGGTTAGGATGAAAGGAAAATGTTAGGAGTTCTCCTCAGGTTCTCCTGACGTTTTTTCAGTCTTACGTAAAACATAATTTAATAAAAAATAAAATTGTAGTAGCTTCCACCATTGATTTTTTTAGGTATTATCACCAAAATTGAGGCATTAACATCAAATTTAGGATGATCAAATCCATTTTTGATGATACCATCCCTAAAAGGTTAACCTTCAACTCTTAAGTTTTAGTTTTGAATTCAAAAAAAGTTTTAAAGCATTAGAATCTAACTATTAATTCATAAAAATTAATCTGTTAGGAAAAAATGATACTATAATTTTATTTTTTCTTAAATCATATTCTACATAAGACGATAACACCAAGAGAACACTACAGAGAAAACCTAACAAACTCCAGGATAAAACTTCATTTGGCAAAATAATTTGGCCATAGGTCTCACGCCTATTTCAGATTTGGTGTTGTTTTCCAAAAGAAAAGAAAAAAAAAAAAATCCACCAAACCACTCATTACCAAATGACATAATTAATGGGAGAATTTTGATTTCAAAATCAATTCCCTTGAGCATTGATTGCACTTTTGATCCTTGGAGCCAGACATTTTTCTTTATCTCAAAATAATCCATGTAGTGTTTATATAATTATAGTTTATATTAACTATGCAAAGTTTCATTAAACTGGTTAAATATTAGTTGCGTTGTCTTCTCAGAAAGTTTCAAAGAATTTATGGTTTAAATCAGTTATGGAAAGAGTATGAAAATGTGTTTGATCCAATAATATTAAGTTTTGGGACTAATTAGTTGCTTAAGTTAAGTGGGGTGGTTGGTCTATTATAGTTAGGTTATGATAGGATCCGAGGGATCTATCACAAGAAATCAGAAAAATAACTGAAGAAAAGAGAATAAAATGATCACTTCGAGAGGATCGGGCCTCCTATTCTTGCATTATGCAAGTGTAATTTTGCTTGATGATTTTGCCATATGGCATCTACAACTTTTATAGGAGAAAAATTAAGCTAAATATGAAATATGATTTTAGGAATAATTAAGAAAATATGTAACTTTCAAGAAAACAATCTATAGAAGGAAATTAACTCAGTGACCAAGCCAATTATAAGGACCAAGCCAAAGAGGGGATTCTAGAATTCTCAAGAATTCTATCCCCAAGAGGTAGCTCAATCGACTGAGACCATGCCTAATGAAGCGGAGTTATTAGTTCGAATCCTCCTCCCCTCTCTTGTGTGGACATGTCAAAAAAAAAAAAAAGAAAAAGAATCCTATCAAGTTAGCACTCAGATTAATATATATGACCTAAAATTTGGTTAAGGTAGTTAGCAGGCAAGAGCCCCTTTTTAGTAGTATTATCGAGTTAGGGGGAAATCCTTAACCCTTTCCAAACATTATTTCATTGCATGATTGTAATATAAAAGGTTTTTATTGCTTTATGTAACATCAAATGATTATGCTTACATGAAAAATGATTATGCTTACATGAAATGCTTTTATAAGAAAGTTTTGAATTCCTAAAGTTATTTATGTCACTCAAATTGGTGTGGGTATAACCTTTGATATTCATGATATTTTAGAATTCCTAAAGTTATTTGTGTCACTCAAATTGTTGTGGGTATAACCTTTGATATTCATGATATTTTAAGTGAAAGATGACCCATTTTAATGGGATTCTATGTTGGAAAGTTTTCAAGTGTTTTATTTGAGGTAAGATTTTTCATTTATGGAAAGTTTTAAACAAGGAAAACTATAGTGATGTGAAAACTCTCCCACACGTAGTCCTAAGAATTTCATGATAAGTAAAGGAATGAGAATGAAATTATTATGTCAAGGGCACGTGTGTGGAGGAGGTAATTTTGCCCCCATAGTTGTTTAAAGATTTATAAGTTGGATACTGTTGCTTGCAATGGAACTTATGGAAGTGCAACCGTTGAAGGATGTTTGAGAAGGTGGTAATTTGTCGCTATGTCACGTTGATTGCACCTTGGTTAATTAGTGAACAAGCAGGTCTGCGGCCACAATTGCTACCATGGTCACAAAGACCGCTCAACCCTAGTACACAAGGCGTAATGGTATACACGGGTATTATGAGAAAATTTACTTATAAGCAATTTTTTATTTTTATTTTTAGTTTATAAGAAGTAATAAATATGTTTTCATGAGATTTTAAAGAAGAAGAGTTTTAAAGAAAATGAATTTAACTCCACCATGAAGGATCTTCTTACTTAGCATTTTTCGCTCACCCTTATTACATTTTGTTTTCTGGTTATAAGCAAGGAATAGGAAGTAGAAATGTTGGATTAGGAGATCCATAGAGCATGCTCATGAAACTATTTCTTTTTTCTTAAATAAGTACATCTGTGCAACAAGGAGATTTTTATATATGTATTTTTGTTCATCATTTTATGATACTATGTAGAGAGTTTGACCAAACATTTCCACATTTACTTAAGTTTTAATTTGACATTATATTCCTAACATGTGTTTAAGTCAGCATTTAGCTAGTTGCTGTGTAAATCTTATAATGCTTTGCGCCTTTGAGAAAATAAGTTAACAAACCTAGCTCTAACTGGTAGGAGCGTTATATCGTGAGCCCCGAATCTTAAGTAGAGGACACAATAGGAAGTGGAGGAATGTGAGTGAACCACTCTGAATACCATCATCGTTGAGTAATTGACAGTAAGCAGTTGAGTGCAGGTCATTATAGAAGGCAACCCAAAACCAAGTAAATGAGACTTTTGGTCTCCACCCAAAACTTTGTCATTGGTAAGTTCCGACAGCGTCTCAGTTAAATTTATTGATTTAAAAATAAGATACTTAAACTTGAAAGATAGTTAATGATTTAAGAAAAAATATAAAACTTTTTTCCAAAATTAAAAAACAATTATTCGGTCGTACCAGACACCTAAAAATATGAAAAACATTTTAGAAAATCATTTTTAGCAAAAACAAAGGATGTCTCTGAATAAATAAATTATAAATCATTAGATTCTTTGTAGCTTTTTAGATTACATGGACCTATCCGAAATAAGGACCAATCATAGGAGTCTGCCTGGACGGGCCCATGATCGACGGTGGAATAATAACATGACCTCAACTCCTAAGTTAACAAAGGGTATATATGTAAAATGATGGTGCACATGGATCAACGGATCAGTCTCCTCCCCTTATTTCGCAATCTACCTGCTGTCTGCCAGATCCGACTACTTCAGCGAAAGCGAGGCTTATACACCCGATTTCACTGTCACGGACATACACTGTATCAAATAGAATCGAGTTTTGAAATCGCGATTTCACAGTGGACGACGTAAATACTGAAAAGCACTATGAAGTCGTGACTTCTCCTGTTGACATCACCACCAAGGCTTCATCAGTCTCTTTCCCCCTCTTCTCCAGCCATTCTATTATTCACTCCCCGTTGCCGTTGCCGTTGCTCGTTCGCCGACGCCGTTTCCGTTCGTAGTTTTTGAATCAGAGGCTCTTCACTTCCGGCACTGGCATTACGATTTCTGGGAGTTGCTTTGGGTCCGTATGAGATAAAGGTGAGCACACCAAGCTTCTAAACTCCTTGAGAAAACCCAATGGTAAAATAAATGTTCTTTGCTTTCGATGACGCTTCTCCATTGGTTAACCCTCTGTAATATGCTGTCTTGTGTTTAATCCTAACTCTGCTGTGAATGATTAACCAAGATGTGAAGCTAAGGCTTTTGGGTATCTCTAATTGCATTTCAAACTTAATAAAAAAAAAAAAAGAAAAGAAAAGGAAAAGAGGCTATATTTCCTTGAAGTAGATTGTACCCAGGTGACATAATCCTATGAACAACTCTATGCCCTCAAAAAGGGGTATAAAGGTTCACCCCTGATATCTCTGGATTGGCTCATATGTGGCCAAAACAGCAGTAGATCCGGAAATGAGTTTGAAAATGACATCTTTCTGGATTAAAGTCTCAAAGTGTAGTCATTAACTTATAGTTTGCTGGTGGGTTCTTTATATTGAACAGAGGCCTAATATATTTATTTGGTTCTTTGGAGGAAACACAAACCGGATTTGTTTAAATATACTCAATGGTACAGTGCTACTAGCCATATTTCTTTTTATTAACCTTGCATATCATGCAATTGTAGATATATAATTTATTTTTTTTCCGTCATTGCATTTCAAGTCTGGAAAGAGATCAAGAGCACAGCTTCTCTTTGTTTAAGGTAAATTACTGCTGAACGGATTACAAACTAAGAATTTGAAATAGTTTGTTTCGTTTTAATCTGAATAATTATTTTGTGTACTAAAAGAAAAATGTTGCAGTCTTTATTTTCTGAATTTTCTGATTTTAAACTTGATAGGTTTGGATGGTGGATCATGATTCGTCTTGCAATTGATGCTGACACCGGATGTTAATTACAAGACTTATGTAGCTTTACAAGGCTATCTCGGAGGTAGTGATTTTAAGAGAATATTGGACATGAGTATGCTGGTGGTGACATGCTTGAGCCAAGGCAAGCTGATATACCTGTATTGTTTCTTGTCTTGGTTGTGCTCCCTTTGGTTGCTTACATCTTACTTGGAAAATGGAGTGAGGCTACGAAGAAGAGAGAGAGGATAAGTTTGCTTGCTCAAGTGGCTGCTGAAGAAGCTCTTAGAGCAGAAACGATGGCTGTTGCTAATACCATTCCTCTTATAGCTTCTTCAAAGATTGGACATCATGCATGTGCGAGGTGCTTTGCTCCAGCTACAACCCGATGCTCCAGATGCAAGTCTGTTAGATATTGGTATGTTTTATTCCTTGTTTATGATTGCAGCTACTTGTTTTCTCTATTACTATATTCTTACTTTTCCATTATTGGAATTTGAACAATGTAAACAAAGTAGGAAGTGTATTTTCAAAAAGAATAGTTCTCCAAAAACCTTCCATCCTAAGATTTGATTTGCTAGAAATTTTAGTTCACTTATTAAAGAAGTAAAAAATTCTCTGATCGTGGATGGTGATGATTTCCAGTTCTTGATGAACTGTGCCTTGCAACTTCCCTTTATATGACATGCATGCTAATCTCCCCAACTCTGACGCAGAACTGTCTCTTTGGTCAGTGGATAGAAGCACTCTCTCTATCTCTTGCGTGTGCATTCACTGGCTTTTCTCTATTTAGTTTTGTATATACCTCTGCATAGGGATATTGGGAGAATATGAGCTTGGAAGTCATTCCCTGAAGTGACCTATGGAACCTATCCAACTTGGCAATTAAAATCTGTATATGAATCTTATATATCTGAATGGTTACTTCTATGAGTCATTTTGAATTTAGTTTAAAGTCTTAAACTTTAACTTGAATTCTTGAGATTATTTTTGTGACATAGATGTACCACTATGGTTAAGAGTCTAGTTGTAACAACTCAGAGAAAGCATTAGCTACATCTGCACTATCAACTCAAAAAGACTAGTTTATTTGGAGCTTCCATAGAATCACTTAGAAAGTTCAGTTTCACCTAGTGAGTAATGTAGGATTTAGCATCCATGAGTGTCTTTATAAATCACATGCTTTATGGGCTACTCAACTTCTCAATAGGAGATTGAGGTGTTAAACAAAATTAATAATGAAAACTTGATATTCTGGTCCTTATAATAAAATTAATAATGAAATAATTACTTATTTACGTGAAGTAAGATAGAAAAATGAACTTTTGGAAAGAGAAAGATAGTTGTGTTGATTGTATGATAGCCTCTCTCTTTCTTTTCCGATACTGCCACTTCTGGACTTTTGATAGGAAGCAAGATACTGACTGTATATGGAAGGCAACAAACTAATTGATTGTCGTATTTTTTAAAAACTCCTTAATATAATAAGAAAGTACAGAAAAAAGAGAGAAAGAATGCTTGTGAGATATATGTCTAATCTATACTAATAAATTATTAACTTGAAGTAGAGTACAAGTCGGACTCTTTAAAAGTTTCTCATTTTGAACTGATAACTTCTTTGAAGTTCTGGAAAGTGTCAAATTATCCACTGGAGGAAAGCTCACAAGCGGGAGTGCCATCAATTGGAAACTAACAGCTCTAGCTCTTCCCCTAAGAGTCTCTCCATTGAAGAATCCATTCATGGGAGGGTTTTACTTAATGAGAGCATGAAGTCACAGTTCCTTGGTTACAATATTAATCTGAGGGATAAAGCTCCTACTGATGATATAACTTATCCTTCAGTAAGCATTGGTGTCTCTGCTGCTGGTGATTGTTCTGCAGTTGGTACCTCTCAAATCCCCATCCTGGAGAGAAGAGCTGCAGATAAGTGGGCTTCCCGTAAATCCCACAGCGAATTGTTGAGAAGAGAGGATAAAGATGTAATTGACGCTTATGAAGAAGCCTCCAAAAGTAGTATTACCCATTCAACTTCTAATTTTATCTCATCAAAGGAGGTCTTGATAAGGCATAAGGTCAGTATCTTTGAAATTTGTTATTTTACTTTTAGCAGTTGTTTTTCTCCGATCATGATATAATTTCTATTCGGCGGCAGTCAAGAAACAGTGATTCTGTTATGTCAGAAGTAGAAACTCCAAGAAACCCCAGTGTCATTTGCTCTAATGTGAATATTCATGGACAAGCTGCTTCAAGTACAATGCATGGGAGTGATAAGTATAAAAGCCAACATGGGACTATAGTTGAACCAAGAAACAGTTGTGGATTCTCAAAGTCATCACATTGGGCAAGAAATGGAACAGATGCACATGGAATTGGGATGGAATGTGATAAGTACGGAGGAGATTTACTTGAATGGGAAAATACTACTAATGTCAACACAGTAAATTTCAACTGCTCTTCTGAAATGACTACGAATAATGGAAGTATAAAAGCTAAAGGTGGGTCACATTCTCTCCGGACCAAGATTTCTAAATTGCCAAAATCAGCAATGCAAGTTTCTGGAGAGCAATGTTGCTCAGTGATAGAGAAGAAAGGACAAATTTCCAATCAATCAAGTCAGAGTGGTAACTCACTTTTTACTTTTTATTTCTCATGTAGCTTGCACTTTATTTTGCCTCTAATTATGAGTCATGTTGCAGGAGTTGCTAGAAAGAGTGATACTGTTGCTGCACAGGAAGGCAATGCGGATGTGACGGCGGGAATCAAGAAGATGGTGGGTCTGAGAAAGTCCATAAAACTTACTGGACAAGGTGCCCCAATAATTCCTGGCAAAAGACCCAAAAAATCAAAGGTCAATTTCCAGTTTATTATAGCCCTATATGATTTGATTGTGATGCTTCCTCTGTCCTAAGTTGTAAATAGAAGCTCTCACATATGATCTGCTATTGTGCTGTATCAGATGCTGTTTCCTTATGAAGAATTTGTAGAGTTCTTTCAGTGTGAAGTCTTTGACTTATCACCCAGGGGCCTTTTAAATTGTGGTAACAGGTATTACTACTGCAGTTTAATTTCTAAAGGAAGTGGAAGACTTTTGATTGGCATATGTAATTCAGAAGTAAAAAAGGCGTAAACAAAAAAGATAAGGAATAGAGATTCTTGTCTTATTGTTTGCTTTCATTGATAAAATTAAGGGGAAAATACACTTTACACTCTGAACTATCCGCCCATTTGCACTTTGACCTCCAATATTTAAACGTGACACTTGAACCCCCAAAACTTCCAAATTGTTGCAATTCGACTATTCTGATTTTTTTTCCATAATTTATTTTTAAAAAAATTTAAAAATTAAGGAGTGGCCGGTTTGGGGTGGTTGAAGACACCCCCAGGCCTAACTGGGGTGGCCGACCACCCCTTAATTTTTTAATTTTAATTTTTTAAAATTTTATTTTTATTATTTATTTATTTTTTTAACTTGGGATGGGGATTTTGGGGGAAAAAAGAAGTCAGAATGGTCAAATTGTAATAATTTGGAAGTTTGGGAGGGTCAAGTATCACGTTTTAAACATTGGAGATCAAAGTGCAAATGAGTGGATAGTTTAGGGGTAAAGTGTATTTTTCCCTAAAATTAAGCAAAAATTTAATTTATATTATAGGCAATTGTTGTATATAACGTGTTTCTGGTTTCCTGCTTTTGTTTTCTTTTTGGTTACACTCTTTAGAATTTATTAAATACACAAAAATATTCAAGGCAGATGAAATACATAAAAAGAGGAAAGAAGCAGGTTATGTATTTGGCTGTTTGCAAATAGTCAGTTGATCAACTCAGGGTATCCATTGATAGAAGGCCATGTTTCAAACATTTTTTATTGGAAAAATGTTTAAGACATTAAAGGATTTATTGGAACTTATGCTTCTTTTTTTTGTTCTCTTGAGAATCTTGTATGCAAATCTTTATTTATTGTAGTTTTTATTTTGCAGTTGCTATGCTAATGCTGTCTTGCAGTGTTTAACCTGCACAAAGCCTCTCATAATCTATTTGCTTCGCAGATCACATTCAAGAGCATGTACTTAAGTCTTCTCGTCTATTTTCTTTGTTAGATTGTCAATTGTTTGAACTTTATTTTGTTTTAAAACATATCTTATTTATTTGGGTTATTATATTCATGTTAGGTTGCAAGAAAGGTTGGTGTCTCATGTGTGAACTAGAGCAACATGTGATGATGCTAAGAGAAAGTGGGGGTCCTTTGTCTCTTAGCAAAATACTTTTTCATATCCGAAGTATTAATTGCCAAATTGGTGATGGAAGTCAGGAAGATGCACATGAATTTCTAAGGTTTGTCAAGATTCATCATCATCATCATCATTTATCATCATTATTATTATTATTATTATAATTATAATTATTTTATTTTAATTTAATTCTTGGTGACACTGGATTTTCTTCTCTTTCTTGCATCCATTTCCTTACATATATGAAGCTGAAATTGACTCAGCCAAATCTGAATACCCAAATTTGGATTAAAGAAAGACTCTTTTATGTTTAATTGTGGCATATAATATAATATAATGCTGTTTTATCTAGGCTTCTTATTGCATCAATGCAATCTATATTCTTGGAGGGACTAGGTGGTGAGCACAAGGTTGATCCTATATTGCAAGAAACAACTTTCATACAACATATTTTTGGGGGGCGTCTTAGATCAAAGGTGTTTCTTATTGCTCATTTTCTTCAAACTTTTGTATTTGACTTGGTTGTGAACAATCTTTATTCAATTACTTGTATTTGATTTTTAACCCACAATGATCATGATTAAGTTAATATGAATGTCACTAGGTCAAGTGTATGATTTGTCATCATGAGTCAGAACGTTATGAAAACATTATGGATCTTACATTAGAGATCTTTGGTTGGGTGGAGTCATTGGAGGATGCCTTGACTCAATTTACGACTGCAGAAGATTTGGATGGAGAGAACATGTACAGATGTGCAAGGTCTGATGATTAGTATGACTCATGCTATAGAAGTTTACATTTTTATAGTTTCAACTCATATGGCATACCATCTTTTCATTTATTTTGGATAAATAGGTGTGCTACATACGTTCGAGCCAGGAAGCAGTTGAGCATACATGAAGCTCCAAACATCCTGACAATTGTCTTGAAGAGATTTCAGGTACCACCATGGATTACACTGAGACGGAGGTCTCCTTTATCTTACTATTTTATTTTTATTTTATATTTTTTTTCCCTTTAGGTACCACTATGCATTACATTGCGATGGATGCTGGGCAGAACTAGGATTATTTTGATAAGAGTATGATAGCAGCAACAATTAAGAATTGAAGACTGAAAAGGAAACTCAGAAAGAGAAAATAACAAATAGAGAAGAGAAAGACCTTAGTTGCCCTAAAGAAGCAAACAAGGAATAATTCTGAAAGACTGAAATTTTATTGATATTGTAAAACTGAATTAAAAAATAATACATACCTGCCTTTATATAGTCTAAGTTTGAGTGCTTTCCAAGCAAAATACTTGTGGAGAAAGTAAAAGATATTATTTTGAAAATAATCCCCAAATATTATGCATGATTCTTTCAATTTTTGTGCAAATCTTTTATACTAAGATATTCCAACGCTATTAATTTAGTATTTGACAACCCAACTGTTATCTTCCTGCATCAAAAAGCCATTTAGACATTAAACAATGGTTGAAGAGATGTAAGTCTTGATTTGATTGTCTACAAGTGTTTTA
The DNA here is from genome assembly GCA_013348765.1 of Carpinus viminea. Taxonomy (NCBI): domain Eukaryota; kingdom Viridiplantae; phylum Streptophyta; class Magnoliopsida; order Fagales; family Betulaceae; genus Carpinus; species Carpinus viminea. The sequence continues at coordinate 31,702,244 of CP054672.1, read as the reverse complement.
CAAATTGCTTTGTAACAACTTAAGTTGCTAATGTTAATAACAAACTTAATAATAATTTAGCCATAAGCAAAATAGCAAACACTTGATTTAATACATGGAAACTATTTCTCTTGTTTGCTTGAATCTACACTTGAAATGATATTCAAATCTCTAGTCATAGGATGCCTTGAGATTTTACCAACACAATGATTTCTTGGTTTGGCATATTTTCTGATAGATATGTATATGCTTATACCCTATCTTATACTTTGTGATGAACCTGGTGGAATCTTTGGCTTTTCTTCATCAGGAGGGAAGATATGGGAAAATAAATAAATGGATCACTTTTCCTGACATGTTGGATATGATTCCATTTATGACTGGGACCGGAGACATGCCACCACTTTACATGCTTTATGCTGTTGTGGTGCATTTGGACTCACTGAATGCTTCTTTCTCTGGACATTATGTGTCATACGTGAAAGATTTGAATGGAAATTGGTTCAGAATAGATGACACTGAGGTAAACTTTCTCATTTGATATGTTAGTGCATAGTTTATAGTGACTAGGTCTTTCACGTTTGATTTCTTTTTTATTTTTATTTTTGGTTGTGGATATGCCTACTTGAAAGATGTTTTTTGATGGTTCATTTGGGCAATGTTGCTAAAGGTGTGTGTTTTTTGTGCATGTTGTTTTGCCTCTCCTCTTCATTACAAAATAGAAAGGTCAATGGATCATTGTTTCATATGGATGATTTTTTCTTCTTCCTATTATTTCTTCTATATGATGCTGTGATTGAGTTCCAAAGTTTAATATAAACTAGTCTGTCTGGTTGTTTGGGTTTTTATTTTTTTTTATTTTTTTATATTATTATTTTTATTTTTTTCAGATTTAAATGAAAGTGAGGAGAAAGTAGAGTTACTAGGAGAATTGAGTTTTGAAATACATTCTCACAAACATTGCTTATATTGTAAGGATTTTGCTAGAAGATTTAATTACTCCCTATGTGTATGATTTTCCCACACTAACATTGTAATGGAGGACAATATTTTTTGTTAAAGAAAGTTACTATTCATAATACTGCAGCAGTGGTACTGTTCACGGGTATGGTAGTGACGGTATTGTACATGGCAGTCTGGCGGTTATTTAGAAGTTTTATTTGTTCTAGAATAGCTAGGGTTCCTAAGGGTGTTTTGGTCTTTTCATGTATTCTTATTAAGCTGACATGTATGGTTAGGATTAGATTTAATTAAGGGCTATGATATAATAGGACATTTTAACTTATTTTATCATCAATCAAAATTGCTTTTGGCTTCTTGGTTCTTTTGAGAAATTTGAGATTTTGCTTGATCAGGTACCTCAAAAGGTTTCCTTTGTTTTCTCTATGAAACGTAAGCTTTGATAGAAAGTCAAAGTAAATCTAAATCTGATTGTGCTCCAAAGTGCGGCACATTAGAATTGGTGCTCGAATACCAGAGATACATTTTCAAGCAAATAATTAGAGCATGAATATGAAATTCCTTTCGTTGATGTCATTGAATGTTTCTCCTGGTCTGCACATGAGCATGTTGGTGAACCAATAGTCCAAAAGCTAAAGTTTGAAAAAATAGTGGTGTACTGTATATCACAAACACTCACTAATACCTGACCCTTCCCCCCTCAAACACGCACACGCACACACATGCACACACACATACTCAAAATAAAAATGGAAAAAGCTGCTAGCCCCAAACTCTTGTCATGGGTATAGCTTTAAGCCCTAAAGATTTTCAAGGTGATAACATTTTAAGTTGTGTCTAAATGTGAAAGCATTGGAAGAGAGAAGCATCAAAAAACCTGGGTTTAAAGATTTTCCAGTGCCATTCTGAGTACTCTAGACACCTACTAGTAGCAATTTAACCCAGAATATAAATTAAGGATTCTTTTATTGCAGTTGATAATTTTTAAATGCAAAAAAGGCATGCTACTTATAATCCGATGATGCATAATTGATAGTATCTATTAATACTTAAAATGCTTGTCTAGATGACCCAATCTGTTGTGTTGATGAGTTACTGTGAAGATTTGCTCAATCTACTAAATGCAGTGGCAAGTAAGATAGGCTTCATTTAGTTGACGTCTATGTCTATATTATGTATTGTTTCATAATTGTTATAAAATCTGTCTAGTAAAATTGTTCAATTAATGTACTCCGTAAGGATTAATTGCATATAAATTGACATTATAGAAGGCATGTGCCTTAGTTGATTCGATAGTTATGTGATGCCAAACTGCTGCATGAAAGCCCTTGTTGAGATAGCTAAATTTTATTGTTCTGCATGTTACATTTCTGTATCATTAGCATTTATGCCATTATGAATGGTGAATTAACATACAAAATTGTGTCCATGACTTGGCTTATGCATGCGTTTATAAATGTGAATTATATGATTCACTTGAAGCTGTTCTAGCTCTTATTCATATAATCAGAACAGAAAGAAAGAACGGTCATGACCAGCATTCCTGTTTCTTATTCCCCTTTATGCTTGACATGCTTCCTCTCACTGTGGTTATTTGTGGTTGAAAGGGAAAATGCTGGAATCCGTATTTTTGTTCTTGCTATTTCTTGTAATTTTCCTAATTTCTTGTTCTGATGCATTGACATGCTTCATCAACAGGTTCAGCCAGTGCCAATGAGCCAGGTGATGTCTGAAGGAGCTTATATCTTATTTTACACGAGGTAGACATTTACTTTGGGGCTATAAGTACTCAATTTATTTTTTGTCCTTTTCTTTCCTCCCTCATGTGTTAGGTTTACTGTTGCCATTTTTACACAGCTGGTTGTTTGTCTAAATTAGCCCTCTCAATCTTTATCACTTCAAAGAAAGAGGAATCAAGGATTATCCAAACTGAAGTGACTTAGATACTTTGTTTGGGCATTGCTAGAGAGAATATGATTAGATTAGTCTTTTATGACTTTGTTACCACGTCATATAGACAGATGTGTTAGAGCCCAGGCCTCGTTTGGTTACTGTTTTGAAAACAGTTTTCTCTTTTCAAAAACCAAAAGCACACTCTTCTCAAAACTATTGACAAACAATTCAAAACTAAAAACAGTTTCCAAATGTGAATCTCATAAAAAAAATAAAATTCAAGACTATTATCAAACATATTTTGTCACTCATCAAAGTGTCCTTAATATCAGTGGATCTCTACCCTTTAATTTGTCTTGTCTTGTTATTATTATTTTTGCATTTCCTGTATGATTTAGGAGTGTTATGATATATTTTAGGTCTTGCCCCCGCCCTCAAAGGTCATACACTGATAAAGCCTTCCAGCAGCAAGTTCCTGAGTCTGCAAGGAACTGCATTGCAAAAGCTTCAAAGCCTTCGAGGCCTGTACAAAGTAGACCTAGCAGCCAATATGCTGGATTAGAGCCTTCAACAGATACAAGACCAGATATTGCTTCCAGTTCTACCAACCATACTTCTATCAGGGGTGCAAGCAGAAATGTCCTGCCACCCATGGAAGCATACGCCGAGCCCATCTGCATGGAATTCTCTGATGCTACATCAAGTGATTGGTCCCTTTTTACAAGTTCAGATGAGGCTTCCTTCACAACTGAGAGTACTAGAGACTCTTTCAGTACTGTAGATTATGCTGATACATGCAATATAGATTCAATCTCGTCAATCTTCAACACCCTATATGCTCCAGAATACTCCAGATATTCTGCTTCTTGTAGAAAATTTTCAAGTAGTAGACCACATACCGGATTTCTTTCTGAACAGAAGGGGCATATTTTGAACTCATAGCCGTCAACCCTACCTCTTGACAAAGTACAGAAACAGGAGTTTTCGAAACAGCTCACTGATCCTTCAAGCGAACTCTCTTCTGACAGTAATTGCAGAGCATTTGTAAAATATGGGAGTAACCCAATACATGGTCTTGATCAAACTTCTGGTCATTGCAAACTCTAGTCGGTGGGAATTAACCCTTACTGAAGTGGTAAGTTAGCTAGGAAGAAATCATGCCCCAAAATTTTTGTTTTTCATTTACTTTCTTGATTGGGGCATGTGATTATATTAAAATACAAGAGAAATTCTTGTTGGCATTGACATTGTTGTTTAATGTATTATAGTGCTAGCGATTCAACAATCATCCATCTGTTTCTATGTTAGTTTTTTACTGCCAGAAACGTCATACTTCTGCTTCAACGGTAGTTAAATTACTTTTGAATCCATGCTTTTATCATTGAACAGAGCATGTGACTGAAAACAGAATTTCAGAGCCAATATAATAAAAAAGTGTTTATACTTTATTCAAGACAACAGGAAGCACTTAGACACATGCTTAGACCCTTGAAGTTCTCTCTACATATATAAGACTACCACTCTTCAAATGAATGTCATTCATCTTTGATGTCAAACAACATCCATATTTCATTCACCCTACTGTCGAATTCAAACGGGGAATTGTACTGTGCGACGGTGTAGGTTGATTTGTCGTCAGCTCCATGGCTTTTCTCGATGGCGGCAGACCAGACGGTCCAGCAAGGCTCTCTTGCAAGGCAGCAGCTTCCACTCCAACGTCTGAGTCAGCCACAAATCCACCGAATTCTCTCACTGCTGCATATGTGGGTTTCCATCTTTGGACAGCAAGCCCTTTTGCCAGAGGTGGGTCTGCTTGGTTTAGTTTTGGTACATAAAAGCTAACCACAAATGAGGATTCACATAAAGGTCCGTCACTTGGTGAGACTTCAGTGATCACTGGAGCAGTCATCTCAATCTTTTCTCCATAATCGTTCTTTCCTTGAATGTAGTCAAATAACCTGCAAAAAGATCATTAATAAGTAGCCATGCTACTATAACTCTAATCAAGGCGAAACAAGTCGAATAGAGTATTAAATATTTAATCTCAATTATTTAATGTTATTTCAAACAAGAACCAAACTCAAGCTTTATCAATGAGTTAAATAAATTGTTCAATCTAGGCTTATTTATTTTTCAAACAAACTTGAACTTATTCACGACCCACTTAGTTAACTTATTCATTCATTATTAATTAATTAATTATTGTTAAAATTTTGTTATTGAAGCTAATTAAACAAATTAACATGAATCTTAAATAATCCAATCTTGAGTTTGTATGCATATTTTATAATATCTATATGAAATCATTATGCACATGCATACAAACATACTCATTTATACACAAGCACACATATATCTATATCAAGATTCACAACAACAATAATTCAAACTATATCTATTATATTAAGAAGATAATTCCTCTTTACTTAAGATGTTCTAATTACGAAATAAAATTAAAGTTATATGAGTTTATGCAAACTTATAGGAGCCGAGCCGAATTTATAAGAATAATTGAGCCTAATTTTGTGTCCACAATCGGCTCATTTATTAAATGAACCAAATTAGACGAGCGGGTTGTCTCATTTACAAGCCAACATGTGAGCCAGGAATGTAGAAGAGGGAAATAATCTTACTGCAAGAAGCCAGTTCTGGTAGCTTCAACGAGAGAAATATCCTGAATGGGGGACGTTGATATCCACACAGTGGAATTGTAGCGGCGAATTTCATAGCCGTTGCCAACGTGAACCACGTCATAGCTGGGGCACTCGATGCTGGTGCATGATGGTGGAGATGTCCCCAAGCTTTTACTGGTTTCTGACCACTCACCCAGCTGTGAGTTTGAGAGGAGGCTCAGGAGAAGTACTGAAAGCTTGAACATGGTGAAAGCAGGCATGGTGGAGAGGTGATCGAGGATCAAGGATCAGATGAAATGAATGGTGGGGATTATATATACATATATAGATCATAGATGTTTCACATCCACTCGTTAATAGAGAAGCAAGTGACCTCTTTGTATGATATATGTGAACGTAATTAATCCAGAGGACTTCATATCTTTGCCTACAATATTCTACCACGTAACTCATGATGCCATCTATCACTATCCATCTATACCGTGGAGAAACTTCACTCACTTTCTCGAACGTTAAAAATTTTGTCCTATTTGACAATTTTTTTTTTTTTTAATCAATTCATTCACTTTTTTTTTATTCAAATAAAAAAAATTATAAAACAAAATGTTTTCACTTTTCAATACAAAAAATAAAAAATAAAAAATTATTTTTTAATTAAGCATAAATTTTACAGAGGTATAAGAGACTTTTTTTTTTTTTTTTTCCTCTCTCTTTACGTTTGAGTTAACCATTAACCCTAAGAATATAAGTAAAATTAAAAGGAGTTGAAACATGAGATATCGACAATGTTGTTGATGATTTGAAGTTATAATTGTAAAACCTTTACACTTGGAAGGGTATGTATAATTTTTCCAAAAATATATTAGGAGCTAAAAGCGACCTTTAAACCAACACAGTTGAGGGAAATAGCCTTTAATAGATGCTACTACTTCATTCTAACTAGTGTGGAAATTGGAATTATTCTATTTTCAGTATCTACCATTAGAGAACCAAAAACCTAAAATTCAATATAAATTGGATGATGATTTTGAAGTAAAACTTAATTTAAGAAAAAGATAATATTTGAGAAAGTAATACTTTTAGAGACTGAGCTGGAATTTATTTTTTTACAATCTAATTTATAAAAAAAATTTCTATCTATATGAATATTGAGACATTTTCATATCTCTTGTGAACTTCCTTCTTTTTGTTTAGGGTTAATAACCTTTTTAGTACTTAGGTTTTCACATTTTTTATTTATTTTTTTCTCAATTAGGTTTTAAATCGTATCACATATGGTATCTAATTGGCTAACTTATGGGTAAAGAACAATTTAATACCTTCGTCACATTTCATCAACATAACTAATTTCGGCTACCCCATTCTGGCCCTAGCCAAAATGGGGCCACTTCATATTTGTCTTTTTCTTTTTTGAAGTTTTGTTTTGTTTTTTTTATTAGTTTTATGATTTTTTTTTTTGTTAAGACACGCGACATGTTTTTGTTAGAACACATGTTAGTCTGTTAGTTTGATTGACAGAATTGTGATTGAGGTACTAAATTGATATTTACCCATTAGTCAAGTATTATCTATGATACGAATTAAAACCTAAGTGAAAAAAAGAGAGGTGAAAACCTAAGTACTAAAAAAGTTATTAACCATTCTTTTTAACATATATGGGTGATTTACATCTTTTTGCCAACACTAAATGTTCCTACATAAATGATAAACTAATTAATGAAATAGATAATGATAAATTTAAAAAGAAAAAAGAAAAATCCAACAAAGATTCATTTACAAGAAAGAATGTAATGAATTATTCCAAATTAAGGCAAGTTTATGGAGTTTTTACAACTTAAACATTGTTCACAAGCCCAATGGTATGTGATTTTAAGAGTTATATCACAAAATTGACTCATAGCATTACTTGTATTTTCACGATACATCTTTTTTAGAGCATTCACAACAAATGAAAAAATTTGAAAATTTTGAAAAAAAAAAAAAAAAATCCAAAGGGGTGGCCGATTCTTTTAATTTTTCATAAAAAATAAAAAATTTTAAAAATTAGGGGGCAATATGGGAAGTTTGGAATAAAATGGGTCAAATTACAAAAATTTGAAAGTTTGGGGGATGCATTACAGAAATTGAAATATTGGAAGTCAAATAGAAAATCGCTCTAAACTTTGGGAGGTAAACTGTAAAGTGTACTTTTCCCTTTTATCACTTTTACAATTACCCATAAAGTTCAAAAACTTCTAATTTAGTGAATTGAACTTCAATTTTTTTTTATAATGTCACATCTTCTTTAGAATTTTTCGTTTAATCTTGTTAAAAATTTCAAAATAATCATGTTTTTTTATTATAAAAAATAAAATAAAACGTGTGACATTCGGAGGATGATGTGGTGATTTATGGTTTGGGGTAGGCTTTGGATCAAGTATGAATGGTTGTGGGAATCTAATGAGCCTGGAGAAACCCTGAGGTTGTGAAATTTGTGGCCCAACAGAAGAAGTGGATGACAAAGGCAAAATGGGTTGTTGCAAAATGTGATAACTAGGCCCAAAAGAGGAAGTTGGCGCCAGGTGTGCAGCAGTGGGTCAGATTAGGGCATTGATGTGACTGTTAATGGTTTTCTTCAAACTTGTGGCTATTTAATTGATACGTATGTGCTGACTTATAAAAAAGGAAAAAGTCTATATAATTCGTCAAGTGATCAAGCTTCTGTGCTAAGGAAATCATATCCCACACAAATGGCGAGAGATTTTGGTGCTCTAGTTGGTGCCCATGTCGATGATGCAGGTGTTGTGTTGGAGAGCTCCGGCGGCCTACTTTTCCTCGGCATGATGATTATCATGTCCCTCTCAATTATATCAATGGTCATATTTGCTTGCGCTGAATATATATATATATGCCGTCTTTTCTGTTTCATATTTGTAGCATAAAAAAAAAGTTTTGGTGATATCTCATATATACTTGATGGAGCCAAGTGAGTCAAAATATGTTCAGTTGTACGTAAGCAAGTTTGTCTGATAGATTGGAAACAAGTTATTATGAAGTGATTATCGGTTCTGTTAATGGATATTGGTGTACTTGAGTAGACTTATAATATATACATGCAGTTTGTTGTGGTACTTCTCTACTGTTCTTTTGTTTTTATATATATATATATATATATATATATATATATATATATATATATATATGCCGTCTTTTCTGTTTCAGATTTGTAGCATAAAAAAAAGGTTTTGGTGATATCTCATATACTTGATGGAGCCAAGTGAGTCAAAATATGTTCAGTTGTACGTAAGCAAGTTTGTCTGATAGATTGGAAACAAGTTATTATGAAGTGATTATCGGTTCTGTTAATGGATATTGGTGTACTTGAGTAGACTTATAATATATACATGCAGTTTGTTCTGGTACTTCTCTACTCGTTCTTTTCTTTATATATATATACACACGCAATTCTAAAATTCATCAATTCATTTGATCAAGTGAATACTAAAATCCATGGATTTAAACTTATCAGTTAATAACCATCGCTAAAAAATAAAAAATAATATATATATATATCTGGGTAGAGCTTATATCCAATAAATACATTTGTTTTTTAATCAATAAATTCATATTTATATTCAAAACTTGTGGTTATGGATCATATCCAGAAAGACCTGCACTCGTTGAGATTGGTAATGTAAATATTTATATCCAATATAAATACATTGACTTTTAAATACATAAATGACTATACACAATCAGGGGCGGACCCACCTTATGGGGGTGGGTTTGATATACGATACTTTGAAAAATGGCTAATTAAAATACATTATCTCTTAGGTATATAAATAATATATATATCTCGGTAAGCTTGAGCTCTGGCCGGCCTCTGAAGTGCTAATCCCGTCAGCCGCGTGAATAAGCTTGTTACACGTGGACCCAAAGAGAATGAAATATGAATATAGCTTCCAGCCGACCAGTCTCAATTCATTAAAACATATGAATATAATGTCTTTGAAATCTTACAAAGCATATATATAACTTCTGCGCTGATGAGCAAGCCAACGAAATCTTATCCCACAAATGGTGAGAGATTTTGGTGCTCTAGTTGGTGCCCATACATGCCGATGATGTAGGTATATTGCGTTGGAGAGCTCGGGTGGCCTAGTTTTCCTCGCCATGATAATCATGCCCCTCTCAATTATTTCGATGGTCATCTTTGCTTGCGGTGATGATGACTATGGATCACCTCGCAAGAGTGGAGGAGGCGGAGGCGGAGCTGCTGTCACTGCTATGGCTGCTAGCTAGTGCTGCAAGTACTGCTGCTGGTTGTTAAACATACAAATCCCATGATTCAAGCTGTTGTTTTTTATCTTTCCTATTTGCTTAGTTGTGTCTTTCACATAGTAATTAATTAGCCCACTTGTAAACTTTCCTTACATTCTTACTTTCCATCTTCATTGTTGGCTATGGTGGTGGTCGAGGAGGGCCGGTTGGACCCTCTCATCGTTGAGAAGAAAAAAGAAATGATTAGTGTTAATATTTTATTCATATTTTTTTTAATATCATCTTATAAATTAATCATTAGATTTATATACTTATGTGAATCTCACATTTTTTTGAAGGGAAAACAACTCATTTTCATTTATAGAAATCAAGAGCGAAAGTTTTATAATCTCAAGTACTATAATCTAAATCTACAAAGTCATGAGTAAACCCAAACAACTCCGCAAAAAAAAAACTCTGAAAGCAAAATCAAACCTAAAGACATCTGTACCCCATGACTAAAAAGCAAGTTTAAAATCAATTTTGCTTGACAGGTTTAAATTCTTTTGAACCAAGTAGACGCCATCAACTACATAGGAAGTGTTTTTTCCATGGCCCAAAGAGGTAAAACCTCTTGCTCATCCTCCTCAGCTGGAAAGCCAGGATACACATTCATCCACGACACATCAATTTAGACCATTCTTCCTCTTGACCCAAAGGCCAGGGTAACATATACATCCACGATACATAGGTTAGGACCAAAGGGGATCCAAACGAACCAGAGAGGCAAAGCATTAATATAAGCAATAACAGGAAATAAAACAAAATAGGAAATAAAAGAAAGCTAAAAAATAGTACAAAGGAAATACAACTAAAAGGAAAGCTGACATAGCGAGGTTGCTGATTGTGCACACGCCGAAGACCAACACTAGTAGGGGACAAAGGAGGCTCAGCATGGTGGGGACGCTAGATAAGCTTGAAACCAGTGAATGGAGGGTGGTGAAGCCGATTGCCAACTAGCTAGAAAACCATCGCAGCATGGGCGTTGGAGCACATCATAGGGAGCACGAGAAAGATCCAGTAGCAGACGGTGGGCGGCATAGCGGGCGGAGGAGATTGGCAAGAACACAAACAAGGAAACCGGGAGGAAAGTTTGGATGAAACCCCCAAAATCAGCACCACGCCGAGCGGAAAGATAGTCAAATCTACGAAAGCAACACACCATAGATCTCCTAGAAAAAAAAGGGAACAAAAGGGAAGGGGTGGTGGGAAGGAGAGGGAAGACACGACCTGGGCCAGGGACATCAGGTAAATTGTTGGCTCCCGGAGCAAGAACAGGCGAGGGGGAGGAGGGAGGCAACAAGCAGCCAACCCTCCTCCCCTCACCGGGGGGGAGGGGGGCTTACTTGGGTGTGGCGCTAGGAAGAAAATGAGAGAACCCTAGAACCTTATGTGAATCTCACATAAGTCAATGGTGAACCCCACAAATCTAATAATTAATCTATTGAATTTGTAAAAGAATATGAAATAAATATGAGCTAATTATTAAGAGCAATCATTTATCAAGAAATAAAAATGATCTACTTCATTATTACTTTCATCTCCTGTGAAAATTTCTCCCACATATATATTTGGTAAGCATGTCACTGTCTTTTTTCATTGTTTTTGCAATCTCTCTCTAAAGTTCAAAAACTCTTAGTTTAGTATATCAATTTTTTCGGCTTGAAATGCCAAAAAATAATATAACCATTCAAATCAAATAATTTTCATTCTCTTTACAAAATACTTATTGATAAAACCACCAAATTCACCATCTTGGTTAGTTTTGGAGACTCCTGCATTGAGAGCTGGAGGTGGGTGGGGATTCAGTAGTGAGTGGTGGGCTTTGAGTTAGAATTAATGGAGAAGTTCATGGAATATATTTGAATTAAAGATATATATGGTGTTTTCATCTCTATTGTATTTGGTATTTTTATTTGATGTGTTAAATTTCTATTCAAGGTTGCACATCCTGATAGAAGGGTTCTCAATTACTTGATTATATTTGAAATGTCATCAATTATCATAATGTATTTGCTAGTGCCAATAGTTCTCAATAGACAATAGTATGTAAGACACTTAAGGTTGTAACATACTACTATACTTTGTAGCTCTAAGAGGTAGTTCAATTAGCTGTGAATCATGTCTTATAAAGCGGAGGTCACAAGTTTAAATCCTCCATTCTCCTACCCTTATATGGACATGTCAAAAAAAAAAGCCTCTTTGCAAGAGCCTCAGATAATGTACTATACCAACCTCTTTTCCGTGATATCATTCACAATCACAACTCCATATACCATATTGGTCACTACAAAACTCAGCCAAACCTCCATCAAGACAATCAAAACACAAACCATAACATTATAACCAACTCCTTGCTTCAATCGCTAAAATAGCAATCAAAAGATTCAAAACACCCAAACAATTAGGCTTCAACATTTCAACCACATAAACAAACACCCAATCGGCTAGAAGGAGTAAACATCCACATAAATCACATTATTCATCAAAGCTACAATCGGCCAACAGTATACAAAACATGGGAAAACAATCAAAATTTATCAAACCTGTGCGGAGCATCGGAACGTTTATCAACACAAAAACAAAACCAAACTTAATCTCAACCTTTATCAGAACCATGATCAACACAAAATTCTATCAAATTTAAAGTCACGTCGCGTCACTTTTGAGAAAATGTAAAAAAAAAAAACTTTAATCCTTCTTCTAGCATTACTTGTACATTTTTCCACCCTCTCCTTTGTCTTTCTCAAAAAATTGATAATATCAAAAATAATATATTTTAAAATTTCCACACCTAAGTTTTTTTTTTTTTATCAATTATTTATAATTTGAGAAAAAAACATTGCCTTAATTAAATGTTCTGGGAGATTGTTAATGGTTTTCGATAAGCCTTCAAACTTGTGGATACTAAATTGCTACGTATGCATGTGTAGACTTATAAAAAAGAAAAATTCTATATAATTCGTCAAGTCAAGCTTCTGTGCTGAGCAAGAGAAGGAAATCATATCCCACACAAATGGCGAGTGATTTTGGTGTTCTAGTCGGTGCCCATGTCGATGATGCAGGTGTTGTGTTGGAGAGCTCCGGTGGCCTACTTTTCCTCGGCATGATGATTATCATGCCCCTCTCAATTATATCAATGGTCAATTTTGCTTTGGCTAATGGAATACCTCAGAATTGGAACCAGAACCGGGGAGTGTCGGCAACACTGATTGTGATGGTGGTGGTTGTTGTGGTGGCCGCAGTGTAACCACCCTTAATTGTCTATCATGAAGTAGAATTTAAATTATCTGGACAACCAACAAAATCAATAATCCAAATAATCTAGTATGGTACCACCTCAAGGCAATCACTAACTACACTTAAAAGTAAGCATCCAATGAACACTATCGAATTTGGGATGAAAATAATTTTAATAATTTTAAGTTTAAATAAATCGAAGAATATCTTATTATAATAATAATAAAATATTTTTATTTTTTTACTTCTTAAAAAAATAAAAATATCATTCTACTCCAACTAACTAACTAATTATTATTCAAATTTCGGAGTTTGAGTTTTGCTGTATTCATTTACATCATTCTGACAAAATACTACTAACTTATTTTCTAAGAATAATTTTAAAAAACCTACTTTTGTTTTACTTGTGTCATACTAAAATGATGTGGCTATTAAAATCATCATTTGATCAAAATTCAATAATGATCAATTATAAGTCCAATACTAGTGATTTTGATAGCCACATCATTCTTAGTAGAATATAAGTAGGACAAAAGTAGGCCTTCTATAATTACTTATTTTCTACACATGTCCGACGGTTCACATGAAAACACACTCCTCAGTACAAATGAGCCGTGCCATGCAAGGCAGCGAGAGTGATAAATGAGGTGGGATCACTCTTCAAACTTGTCAATGTCAGAGTTATAACATACCAACTTTTTTGTTCACGTCTACGTCTGACACCATGAATTATTTTTAGGAAAAATTATACTTTACTTCTCGAAACTTTGGGACAATTTTTAATTTGATCTTTAATATTTTAATTTTTGCAATGCATTCCCAAAGTTTCAAATTTTTACAATTCGATCATTCTTGACTCTTTTTTTTTTCTCCAAAATACCCTCATTCCAAGTAAAATAATAATAATAATAATAATAATAATGAGTGGCCGGTCTAAGGTGGCTGAAACCACCCCCAAGTCCAACTAGGGTGGCCGACTACCCCTTATTTTTATGTTTTTTTTTTTTTTTAAACTTGAGATGGGAGCATTTTGAGAAAAAAAAAAGTCAAAATGATCGAATTGCAAAATTTTAAAAGTTAAGGAGAGTGTATTATAAAAATTGAAACTTTGGAGGTAAAATTGAAAATCGTCCCAAACTTTAAGGGGTAAAGTGTAGTTTTCCCTTATTTTTATTTTAAGAGAAATGATGTACATTTTCATATACTAATAACAAATTATTATTAAATTTAAAATTTAAAATTAATTTATCAAAGATTTATAATGATAATTTCATTGTAACATCTAATGTGAGCTTGAAAGTCTTAAGAGTTTTTTTTTTTTTTTGACATGTCTACACAAGGAAATGAAGAGGAGGGGATTCGAATTTATGACCTTCGCTTTATTAGAGTGGTCCACAACCAATTGAGCTACTCCTTGGACGACTTAAGAGTATTCATAATTAGCGCGCGCATTTACATTTAGCATTTTAAAAAGATTTTAAATTTAACTTTAAAAAATCTACTTTTTAAGTGATTTAGCTAGTATTTTTTATTGATAAAAACTTTTTGACTAGTTGCATTAATTAAATATATACTTTAGTTGAGATTCTAGACATTCTATTGCTAAGCATGTCTGTTATATATATTTTCGTTCTTTCTTTTGTTTTTGTTTTTTGTTTTTGTGTGCGGATATAATTGCTATTTGTAGCATAAAAAATAAGGCTTTGATGATGCTAGATGCTCATAACTGTGACACTTGATAGTGCCAAGTGAGTCCAAGATATGTTCAAATGTATTTGATCATAATTTATTTGACCACAGTTGTAAACAAATTTGTCTGATTGGAAATTAAGAAGTTGCATGTTATCATGTGTTGACTGCTTTTGTAAATAGATGGTGTACTTATGTAGACTCACAATATACATGTAGTTTGTTTTCGAGTAATGCTATTTAATAAACTCTCATACAACTGTTATATATTAAATATGATGATATGACAGTGAAAAATTAACCTTAAAATTCTTGTTGAAGCCTTAAACACACATTTCATAACTCGATTCGAATTCAAACTCAACTTGAATAAACATTTTTGTAAATGAGCCAATCTTAAAATTCTAATGCTCAACTCAACTTGATTTGGCTTAATTACAGCCCTAAGCTTGAGATTAGAGAGGAGAGAATTAGTAGAAGGAACCGCTGGAAGCTGCAGCTAGTCCTTCTAATTAATTAGTAAATGCCAGAGCATAGAGCCGAAAGTAGCCAAATAAAAGTGCAATTTATGCAATTAAAAACTTTGTGTTTACAGCATTCTCTAATGATATATGTTTGGCATAAGGATACAAAGGATCTTCTTCCAAACTCTTCATAATAGAAGATGGTGAGTCCAAATACAATCCATCCTACGATGTTCCAAACCATTCGGAGTTGATGAAACCGTGAACCAACTCCTCTTCTTCTTGACCAATTTCAACTTCTAAGGCCCAAAAATTTATGAAAACACAGAAATAACAATATTAGCGCTCAAAATGATATAAATCAAATTTCAAACATTGAACAATTTCAATTTTGACAATTTTCTATTTCTCGTAAACAATAGAAAACAGGAAAGGAGCTGTGAATTACCAGGAATTTGGTTATTTGTATCCAAAGCTCTAAAGCATGATCGTTCTTGTTGGCGGACACAAAAAAAATATTAGAAGAACATTTAGCATTTTTAGAAAAGAAATCATAAAATATTGATGCTAGTGGACATAAAGAGAACACTAAGAGAGTACCTAAGCATTTCTCGGAAAAGAAACCGCAAAATATTGGTGGATTTGGGCAATAATATTTTTTAGCCTATATTTAAAATGGGTTGAAATGGAAATCATTTATTAAATGAAAAATATAGTTAGACTTTTTTTTTTCTAAATTTTTAAATTTTTATTTTTATTTTACATGAGTTAGATATAAAATCATTGATGTAGAACAGAGGCATCGACATTTCACATCGAGGGTTCAATAGGGTTCGATACTGCATCACTGAAGAGTTGCACGTCATCTACTCTTCTTCTCTTCTCACTCTGCCGTTGGCTTAGCGAGGAAATTTCAGGTACTTTCTGTTTGTATGTTTCCCCTGTTATCTGGAACTCTTACAATTGCTTTTCAAGGTTGTGCCTTTATTTTTTTGAGGGTTCGATAATGGGTAGAAGAGATTATCCCTGTCATGGATTCTGAATATCATATATTATATATTTGAGACTGCCGACCAAACATGGCTTAAATCAATTCTCGTACTGCATTCTTGATCACTGTTGTTTATATCCAAATTTCACATTCATCATGAATCCCAATTTCCAGAATGGGAAACCCATGCATTGGATGTTTGCTTCTATAGGGCCTAGATTTGAGTGTTGGTTTTAGTATCCAATGTGCATTGAATGAAGTCATATGTTTAATACTATGTTGTTTTTCATCTAGGACTCAATTTGCAGTCTTGAAGTTATGTTTTGTATATGAAAGCATGAATTTTTCCGGTAATAATTGGTTGCTGCTTTTCCCTTTAGCCTGTCGTTGCTTTTACATCATCCTGTGAATGGCGAACTATGAAGAAACTAAGTGGCAGATCCTGGTCTAATAACTGCCCAGTTTACTACTGCTGGTGGTTATGTGGCTGGAGATGTTGTTCCCTTACTCATCTGAGTGTCTTCATTGCCATATTTTTATTCATTTTAGTCATTGTTGTAAAATTGGAGAAATTGACTGAACTTGTTTCACTTGTAACTTGACCACAAAAATGTTTTAAATGGTATGTATACAATGATATAATATAGATTTCTATGACAATAAGAGGATGCAGTTTATCAGTTAGGTTTACCATCATCATATGCAGCAGAATCTTCATTATTGAGTTTTGTTGGATTCTCTAATCTTTTTAGTTTTAATTTTATTTTTATTTTTGCATTTGAAAAATGGTTTAGACCCAACTAACACACCTAGAGGGGGGTATTCTAAGGCAAATTCTACCAACTGAAAATATGAGAGGCGAGTACACCAAGCAATATCAATCAACAAAAATTAGCAATATAAGAGCGGGAAATAAATAGATAACTCGCAGGGATTTTTGTCTACAAAGGGAACTTTTGAAGAACTCTTGGACTAAAACCACTCTGGAGGCTTAAGGCACCAACAAATTCCACTATACAAGAAAATTATTATAACCTATTTAAAGTACTTACAAAACCTTTGTAGACTCAAAGTATGGTTTGTAATTCCATGAGTGAGACACTCAATTTCTGTTCCAAAGCGGCTCCAGAACACTAGCCTTCTTCTACTGTGACCTGCCACGAATGAACTCGTTTGCTCTCTTGAACTTCAACTGCTTTGATGAGATCATAAGCGAAACAACAACACTTACATAAGGATCAGGAATTCATGGTGGTTTGGTAATGAGGAGAGAGCTAGGAAAGTTTAAGCTCTAGGAAGGTCTGGGCTTTCTCTGTCTTCAGGATTTTTCATGTTTTCTCTCAATAACCTTTCTCACTGAAAAAATGTGCAAAACAAGGTATTTGTAGGTAGGGTAACAATTTGGATTTTGGGTTAGAATTTATTGAACATGATAGCTGTTTGCTTTATTTAAGGTTTATGTTAACAAAAAATGAATTCAATTATTGTTATTGTTACATTGACTTAATTATGCTCAACTTACGTGCATATCATTCTTTTGGGGGGTGGGGGGTGTGAAGGCACGTGAGAGAAACTTTTTATTTTATTTTTTTATTTTTGGCTTCATATTCATTTTTAATGTATATCTTATTATATTTTAAGGTCTTTAAATTTTGAAGTTATGTCCACTTAGTTTGGTGCTAGCTCAGATGGATATCGAGTTTAATGCTTGCTAGGCCTATGTCTCTATGAATTTTTACCAGGATGTGATGTTGCATGTATGGCCAATATGGTGTTTTGATCATCTTTGTTCTTAATTAGCTATGAGGAAGTGGATTTCTTATCAAAATGCAGGGCACTGTCTTAGATGCCTGTATTTGTGTTTGCATATAAGTGGCCACGTTCACAATGCTTTACCTCTAGATGATATGTGAAACTTGATGGAGCGAAGTGTGTCCAAGATATGTTCAAATGTGGTCATATTTTATTTGACTTGGATGTTCTCAATGTCGATATGCTTGGACCTACAGTGTAAACAAGTTGTCTGATGCAGTCATAGATTGGAAAGAACTTAGTATACTTAAGTAGAGTGATAATACTTGCGGTTTGTTCGGGTTGTACTCTTTCTTTTCTCTTCTATATATTCTTTTGTTTCTTTTGGAAAGTGTAGTAGAAGTTTTGCTGGGATTGATGTGATATAAAGTAAATAGAATTTTTTAAATGTTGTGTTGAATGTTTTTTAAAAAATTGGGGCCTGTGCAAGTCCATTGCCAAACACACCCTATGTAGTTCCTTGCCCATTTTGGTGGGATTTGCGCCACTAGCTGCTTTGGATCACCATCACAGCATTTATAACAGGGTTTCTGCTAAAATGGTGCTCATCATTCAACAAAGACATTTCAAGATTAGACATTTAGATAATGATTAATGGAAAATTGAATTTGTGTACGCTTGGAATTATAGAATTTTTTTTTTTTAAAATAAATAAACAGAAGTTTTAATGACAAAGTGCTTATGTTTTTAGTCTATTTTCAATTCTAGTCTGCCAGCTTGAACTATTTCAGAGTTGGCTTCTGTTTTTTACTTAGACGTAAAATGGTTTCCAAGAAAATGATTTTCGTATTTTACGGTATTTACTGAGACGTAAAATAATAGTCAACGGAAAACATTTTCCTTTTTACCGAAAATTCTTCTTTAATGTTCGAAAAATTGTAAACCAATTTT
The DNA here is from genome assembly GCA_013348765.1 of Carpinus viminea. Classification (NCBI taxonomy): domain Eukaryota; kingdom Viridiplantae; phylum Streptophyta; class Magnoliopsida; order Fagales; family Betulaceae; genus Carpinus; species Carpinus viminea. The sequence goes on along the minus strand of CP054672.1, from coordinate 31,683,390 downwards.
CGATTTTAAGCATCTCATTCTCAAATTGACGTACCCTGCCAAGATTCACCCGGGACTTGCCCGAGACCCACCCGGGACCTACCTGGGACTTGACCGAGACCCGCCCGGGATCTGCCCAAGACTTGACCGAGACGCGCCTGGGACTTGTCCACGGCCCGCCCGGGACACGCCCAAGACTTGACCGAGACTTGCCTGGGACCTGCCCGAAACTTGACCGAGACCCACCTAGGACTTGTCGTCCATGTGACCGCCGATGCTTGACCGACTCGCTAGGACCACTTTGACTTGACCGGGACTCGTTCGGGACTGCCGAGACTTGCCGAGACACTTTGAGACAACTGGACTAGCCTAGGATTTGACCGAAACTCGCCTGAGACTTGACTGGGACCTGCCCGGGACTTGTCTGAGACCTGCCTGAGACCTGCTCGGAACTTGCTTGGGACTTGACCGGGACTTGCTCGGGACTTGTTCGGGACACGGACTGACGACCGAGATCTGCCAGGACACCTTGAGGACTTGATCGGGACCTTCCCGCGACTTGCCTGAGACCCGCTCAGGACCTGCCCGAGACTTGACCGGGACTTGCCCGGGACTTGACGGGGACCTACCTAGGACTTGCAGGGACTCATTTGTGACTGATCGGAACTCGCCCTGACTTGCGAGACCCCTCCTGGGACTTGCCCGGGACTTGATCAGGACTTGCCCAAGACCGGGGACCAAGCCGGACTTGCCCAAGACACACTGGGACTGCTCGAGACTGTCGGACCTTCCCAGGACCGCCTAGGACTGACACCTTGAGTCGGTCAAGTCCCAGGCTATTCCCGAGTGGGCCAAGTCAAGTCTCGGGCGGATCCCGGTCAAGTCTTGGGTAGGTCTGGCCGTCGATAAAGTCTGAGGCGGTCTGGTTGGTCTGTCGGGTCTGGTGTCTCTGGTCAAGTCCTAGGTAGGTCCCGGTCAAGTCCCGAACGGGTCTTGAGTTGGTCTCGGGTGGGTCCCTGTAAAGTCCCAGGCAAGTCCCAGCCGGGTTGTGGACAAGTCCCGAGCATGTCCTGGTCAAGTCTTGCTTTGGTCTCGAGCAGTCCCATAAAGTCCGTGATCCTAGTCAATTCTGAGTAGGTCGAGGCGAGTCTGAGTATTTGTCGGTCATGTATCGGGCGGGTCCCGTTAAAGTTTCGGATAGGTATTGGTCAAGTCCCGAGACTTACCCGTAAATTTAGAGTTTAATATGATTTAATGAATATATATAAATTTTTTGATTTTCCTTATGCGCAGTAAACACCGTAAAATGTTTTTGATGAAGAAAACATTTTAGGAAAATGATTTCTGAAAATATTTTCCGAAACCATTTTAAATTGGGTCTTGAACCCAAGACTACAATCTCCATCTTGTGTGCTCATTGGCCTAAAATTTTCATTTATAATGAAATAGAATTCAGAAACCAAATGGGATGTCTGTGTTTTCATCTGGTTTATTATTCTCTTCTACTTTTTAACTGATCAAGTTCTCTTTCAATACCATACCTCTTAAATCTTCGATGTTGGAATACTGTTCTCTAAAATTATATGCATTTTAGTCCAGATTACGCCGTCTTTTATGAATGAAATGGAGTGAGATTAGATAAATATGCTGTTCAGGGAAGATGAAAGAATTCCTGTTTGTTTGACCATATTAAAATCATAATCTACTTTGGTGCTAATCTTCTTGAATGTATGCTGCAGATGGAAAGCAACTAGATTTACCACCATCACGTGATGTAACTACTCCTTTGGCTTAAAAATCTTTTAACGTGATGTTGAAAGAGGAGATTGAAGTGGCACAAAGACTGCAATTGCTGTGATGGGTGTTCTGGATTTTTGTGGATGTTGAAAGAGGAGATTTTTCTGGATATTTGTAGTTCATCTTTAAGTGACGTAGTCAAGAAGTCAGGTGAGTAGTGAAATTGCCTCCTTTTTTCCTTGATCTGAAAATTCCTTGAAGCAGGTGGCAGGAAGGACATAGATGAAAGGAAGTTTCTCTTTTTTTCTAGATGATCCTTCCTTGTACTTCAAACCGTGTGGACCTGTTGACTTGACGATCAATTAGCAATCTTATTGCTGAAGCAAATAACGGAAGATGGTCATGTAAATTCAGGTCTGAAACGTTGAAAGAGGATTGCATATAAGTTTAATTCACTATAAATATGACAGCACCCTACACCTTCTCTCTCCATTACCACAACTTCCTACAACACAAAGAAAGAGAGGTTTTTATTTCTCATTCTACCTTCTTTTCCCCTGTTTCTAATTCTCCTCTGCTTCATTGCTTCTAAATTTTGGGCTGCACCATTGTCAATATAGAAGATGAAGCTCCTAGCCTGTCTTTGCAATGGAGGCCGCAAAAAGAAACGAACCCCTTCTTCAGTTCAACAACCTTATCCCGATGCAAAAAGAGGTCGAAGTAGCAAGAGCAGTAGAGCCAAAGATGGTGAGATGGCTGTCTTTGCAGGAGCTGCTGTAGCTGTTGCAGCCAGTACAGGCGGTGGCTGCGGTGGTGGTGGAGGTTGCGGTGGCGGTTGTGGTGGTGGAGCTTAATGAAACCTTATGCAATTATCTTTCACTTAAGCCAAATTAAATGTTGGCCTTAGCCTTGTGGGAGTCAAAATATAGAGCTTCTTATTATGGTCTGTACAAATGAATACGTTATACATGTAAATCTAATGTGCATGATTGCACGTTGTGAGTTCCTTGCACCAAAACCGAATAAAGACTAGTTGCATCATAGGATTTATACTTTCGGGTTTAATGCACCGAAAACGGTGGCGGAGCCAGAAATTTACTATTGCAAGGGCCAAATTAAAAATATAATAAACACAATTTAAAATATGTATAAAAAAAATTAATGCTTTTCAACTATAACTGTTCGGTTTCCACAATTAGAATTTTAGAATGATATTTTTTAGCAACCCTTTAAGGTTTGACGTTTTGTCATTAAAATCTAACGGTATATTACTTTTTGAAATTTCAACTTTCTTTTGAATAGATAATTTTTAATTTTGACTTCGTAATTCATGAACTTAAATTTTTAAATTACAATTACATAAGAGACAACCATTGATAAACAACAAATAAACAATCATAGAGTAGAAACACACACATATATAAGTAATCATGGAATACATTATATACAGTGAAAGTGTTTACTTTTTTGTTTCAATTATGACCACTACCCAATTTTGTTTTTTTTTTAAAAAAAAACATATATCTTTTGAAATTTTCTATTAGCTAATTTTATATGAATCTTATAGTATTCAATAAGTAGCAAATAATGCTTAATGAGTGATGAGTGATGCAACTAAAATAATATATTAGTTTCGCCTTATTTACTAACTAGAGAAAGAAGATAGTTGCCAATAATTCAATAAAAAACTTTAGAGTGATTAAAAAAAAAAGAAAAAGACTTATTTTTAAAAGGCCAAGTGAGCCTATTATTATTATTATTTAAATGACAAATGTATAGAGGCCATTTTCAAAAAAATTCTTAATTAAAAATTTTAAAAAATAAAATAAAATTGAAAAGCTTGTGTGGGCCGAGGCCCCCACAGATCCTAATGTGGCTCTGACACGCTAAAAACGTATGACAATGCTTGTATTTATAATTGTAATTGAGTTTATAAGACACTAAAAATACAAAAAAAAAAAACAAATGAGAGTAAACAATGCTATAGTGTTTAAAAAAAGCCCAATTTTAAAAAAACGGTTATAAAGGGTGGTTAACTGTTTTACTAACCGCTAACCGCTGACTAACCGCTATCCGCTAACCGCTTAGCAGATGTGGTTAGTGAAATTTAATAACAGTTAAGGCGGTTACGGTTAGCAGTTTTTGCCAATAACCGCTAACTGTAACCGCCTTTACAACCATACGTGGTAACCATTTATACTAGAAATCAACCCACATAGAGACCCCTTGCACCTCAGCCTCATTCCTCTCATCAAGGGTTTTGTCAAGTCCACTCGAATCTTAACTCGAAGGAACTGACCCCATCCTACCCCATCTTCATTTGTTTCTCCCTCTTCCACCTGCCCAATAAAAGACCCAATCATGGTCCCTATTTCAGAGTTCATATAGGCAAGAGCTAAATTTAGCATTCATACCCACAAAGCGACCTTCTCAAAATCAAAGGACACAGGTTGCATTACCCAGTCAAAATCCGCCACTGAAAATAGACTTCCTTCGAACACCTAGGCCTCCATTCTAGCGCTTTAGCCTTTTCCCAATCATGTTCGAACTCAATAATAAACAAATTTCTCCCACCACCTTGAAAGTGATCCTTCCAGTTGACTTCAATCCCCTCATTAGAGATGACTTAATCACCTCCTTGCTAATATAGCGATTCGAAATCAATCTCCCTACTAGGCATGAAGTTCCCCTTCTCACCATTCCATCATTTCCTTCCGAATTTCCATCTCATCGTCCCCCGCCTCCATCAGGGAGAGGTGCTCCCACCTTCTAGACAGATCCTCCTCCATAAGACCTCCACCAACACTATCACCAGATGAAACTGATAGTCACTTCTTTCACAGCCTCAGGCTTGGAACTTTTCTTCATCTCCTCTAGGGTTTTTGGGAACCTAGAGAGCTCTCAATACGTTTAGGATTCTAACAATAAAAAAATAAAATAAAAAAAGAGAAAGAATGAAAGAAAGATGTCATGTATATATAACCGGTTTTTTCTTAAAAAATCAACCATTAATTAGTGTCATTACTAATTTTTTTATACTATTTATTTTAAATTATATATACTTATAGGAACAAAGATTTATTTATTTTTTATTTAAGGGTAAATATATAATAACACCTTGGGTCTGCCTTCCAAAATTTTAAAATGCTTAGGTTTTTTTTTTTTTTTTTTGAAAATTTACTCCCTGCATGTAAGGAAACTAGAATAAAATCCATGCCATCACACTTTTGGTAGCAGTTTCGGACCCAAAGCACCGTTTTAGGACACGACATGTCAGGACGAGCTCTCGGTAGAATCCAAAAGCACGTTTGGGCTAGTGCCAAAGCAGTGCGTTTAGGTTCAAACTTGGGGTTTTCAACAATATCCCCAGACCACTCGTGCGGTGAGCTCACCCCCATCCCCATCTCCCGACCCCATCTCCCCGACACCCACCCACCCACCCTTGCAGACCGGACCTGGCACCCGGCGCACCGCCGGCGCACCACCGCCGCCCATACACTGGTACCATTTTTCCAAAAAAATTTTGGAAAAAATCTCAGCGAGGTATCTCAAAATTTCTTGAGGATTTTGTTGTTTGAAAGCGTATAGAAGGTTTTTATTGTGCTTTTGGTTGGTTGTTGGTTGATTCCGAAGTTGTGAAAAAACCCGCTGTGTTGCTTTCTATCTCGTTTGAATTTGTAGACTTATGATTGGTAGTGGGTTTTGTGGTGACCCTAGAAAGGGATAGTTGTAATCTCGAATGCTGATAAAATTTGTTTGTTATACTATTTTTTAGTGCTCCACTGGTGGGTTTAGAAAAAAAAAAAATAAAGGAATTCTTTGTGGTGAAAGTAATTTCTAAACTCATTGATGCACAGTTTTAGACGAGAATGAATGAAGAAAATTAAGAAAATTAGATGAGTAGAATGAAGAAAATTATTAGTGAGTTGGACAATGACAACGAATTCTACACTAGGAAGCTTAAAAAGGTTTGTAATTTTTACTTTAGTTAAACCCATAAGATATTTGTTTTGGTTTGCTGCTAACGAGTTATTTGTTATTGTAAAATGAAGAATCATCGTCATCTGCATCTGTTAGATCGTTGGTTAAAGAGGACATGGAACCTGTGCAGTGTAGGTGCGGCCTCACAACCCCAATTATAACATCCACTACTACTAGAAATCCCGGGAGACGGTTCTATGGTTGTGCTATGTACGACCATAAAAAGGTATTATAATTTGGTGTTGAGTTATGGTATTTAAATCCTAATTGTATGCAAATATTTGAAGTTATCAAAACTCATTTTTTCTTGCGTTATGACAGAAATTTGGACAATGCCTTTTTTTCCAATGGTATGATAATGAAACTTGTGCACGTGGAAGGGAAGTCCTACCTGGGTTGTATAAACAGCTTTACTATCTGAAGGGTGAAGTGTCATCACTTAGAGCTAGATTGAGTAGGGCCGGCAATTTTGACACGACTCGTGAACCCGACACGAACACGACACGAAATTAGCGGGTTTGGGTTTGCCTTAAACGGGTCGCCCCGTTTATGACCCGTTTACGCAAGATAAACGGGTCGTGTCGCGGGTGACCCGCCAGACCCGTTTATGTTTTTTTTTTTGAGGAAAAAAGGATTAAAAAAAACTAGAAGAATACTCTAGAAAACAAAAGATGCTACAGCTGCACGCAGAAAGAGGTTCATTCTTCAGCATTTCAGCTTTGCCTTGCCCAATGCCCACCCATTCTTCACGGGCTTGGTTCAGCAGTTCAGCGTTCCAAGCTCGCCGCTGTGGGTGACTCGCGTGGCAGGGGGTGGAGAGGTGGCTGTTGCAGCAGATCCAGCCTCCAGGAGCTAGGGGAGAGGATGGCGGAGCTGGAGAAGAGGGAGGCCGACTACAAGGCGCGCGTGGAGGATCTGGAGAGGGAGGTGGCCGAGAGGGACGAGATGATTAGCTTCATCTCCATTCTCCAGGAGTCCTAACGCCCGCAGCCGCAGACTCCGTAGCATCTTCACTCTTCAGTTGATAACCGCGTGGTTCACAAAGCATGAAATCTAGGAGAGCTACCCATGGTCATCGATGCACCGTTGAAGTTCCCCACCGGAGAAATCAACGGAGAGCTCTAGGTAAAGTCCAGTTGCTTAGAGATCCTCTTCACCCCGCGAGACTTCTCAGTGAAGGTGTTGAAGAAGTTCCAAAGCGACGTGCCGTCGGGGAGCTCTGTGACCTGCACGGCCAAGATGGGATTGAAATGGCCGTCGTAGCTCAAGGTTTGGTCGAACGCAAAGAACTCCAAATCGGAACAATCGCTTCTGCGATCTGCAATCGAATCAAGCTTGATCGAAAATCTCCTGGTAAATATAGCTTTGTAAGTGATTGACAGATTGTAACCCTGATTTCTGGTTTTGGGCTGTTGGATTGTGTGTTTGAACTTTGATTGGCCTTTTGTGGGGATGAATGATAGCGTTTGGAATCTTTGGATTTTGTTTTTGGGTTCTGAGTTACATACATGTTCTTGTATGTGAGTTTTTGTGTGTATTTGATTTACAGGCTTTGGGGGGTTTTGAATTTTTGGGTTGTAATTGTGCTTTTCCTCAATTTTCCATGCGGGGCTTGGGATTGAATTTGAGTATTGGCTTGTCTGAGTTGTGAACTTGTGATTGCAGTTGGGGTTGTGAGGGAAGGGATTAACTTTGACCGTTAGACCACGACCGTTAGACCGTTAGCTTAAGCAGGTCACGGGTTAATGTCGGTGACCCGTGACGGCCGTAAGCTTAGCTTAAACGGGTTAGCGTGTCGTGTCGGGTGACCCGTGAAATTTCACGGGTCGTGTCATGTCTGGAGCCCCGACACGTTTAGTTAAGCGAGTCAGGTTTGGCCTAAACGGGTCATGGTCACCCGTTTTGCTAGCCCTAAGATTGAGGATCCAAACATATTTGTTGGTTTTTTCGTTAGTGGTTTGTGCGTTATTGTTTTGTCTGTTGTTGATGGGTCATTGAGGCATCAAAAGGACATGCTCGGGGGCATTCATGTACAACTATCAATTGTGTATTTCGTATTGGTAGGCCTGAATTAACCTTGTTTTTATTTAGTGACAACATAACAATATGACATTGAAATCATTACAATACAAATGAACATAACATATTACAAAGCATGCGCATGAACATAACCATTACTAACAAATGAACATAATCATTACATACAAATGAACATAACCATTACAAACAAAATAACAAAGGAGGCTGTAACAAAGCGCCACCATAATTACAAGGCATTATGACATATGGTACAAAATCAGCTGCTTAACCAAAAGCACCAACTACCACCAACACAAAAACCCTATTATGTAAATAACATATTGTCAAGTTATGAGCCTAACCCCATGTGGATATAACAAAAAAATATATATAGATATAGATTAACAAAACAAAAAAGTTCATAAAAAACATATCATTGTGTTGCACATGTTTGGCTCTTGTCAGAATCATTGTCTCCCAAACTTGCTAGACCATCGCTTTCATTTACCTCATCAGGTTGACAGTCCCCAACTCCTACTCCCTCATTCACATTAAATTCAACACTGTCCCATCAGTGGGACGTTCCCTCCCTTACCTTTCGCACCTCATCAGAATCATAGAAGAGGTTTTTGTCTTCACCATCAGTAAATTCAAACTCGCTCAACAACTGCTTCATAACATCATCAACATTGTCGTGTCCTAGCGGTTCAGTTTCGGGCACATCATTAGCACCAACATTGTCATGTCCTGACGGTTTAGTTTCAGGTACAGCATTAACGCCAACATTGACGTTGTCCTCAGCAGACACAGGATGGCCCTCAACAGGTTGTCCATCTTCTTCTCTTCTTATTGTCCTTCGTTCTGAGAAAATTACACCAAAAAAAAAAAAAAAAAAAACAAACAAACAAAACAAATTTAAATAACCATATTCAAATTAAAATATAAAAATATAATACATAAAACCATAAAAAAGTAGCAGCAGGTGTACCTTTCCGGGCAGTGGAAGTCTTTTTCCTTGAAGGCATAAGCTTGCGGGCAGCCTTTGTTTTAACCCATACATGTGGACTTTTACTTGGTGTGCACATACTATCTTTTCTTTGTTCATTTGTGTTAACTCCATCCCCGTCTTCACAGTCACCCATTTGTACTTCATCCATCCCACCACCCTCTTCGTCAACTTGTGTTTGAGAATATTCAAGCCAAAAACCCTCATTTATCATAACAGAGTGGTCAACCATATGTTCAACATATAGATGAACAACATCGGGTTTATAGTCTTCAATAACGCTTAAAAAATCTACAATATCTACATCGGTATTCAAAGCTATCGCTTGTTCATGTTCCGCACCAACATTGTACCAACATTTAAAATCGTTCATGTATCCGAAATCCCGAACCAATTCTTTTAGTTCCCACATAGTGAAAAACTGAACATCAAACCCTGGCACATCATGGATGTCACCATCTACATAGCTAAACGGCGCATGGCGCACCATCCCACTATGGTGAACCTTTAGATTGACAAGCATACCTGTGAACATATGGAAAAAAATACACTAATTTATCAAAATAATAATAATAAAAAAATAGAGCAGATTAAAAACACTTTAGTAGGTAATGGCAAATTCTTAAGCACAAACATAGAGGAAGTCACTTCGGTTGCCCGTGCATAAAGGAGTCATTTTATTGTGAATGGTTTGATAGTAATACCAACACAATTGTCAAAGAAGAACCAAGGACTTGTAAAAGCAAAATACACAAAATCCCAATATATATATTCAGGACAAAAGAATCTGCTTTTTGAATCAATGTTTTCCTACGGGACCACTAATTCTCATCTAAAACTGTGCATCAATGAGTTCAGAAATTACTTTCATCACCAATGTCGGTTTCCAGGGCCACCACAAAGGATTCCTTTATTATTTTTTTTTTCTAAACTATGACTGCCTTGCTACGTATGGGGACAAAAAGTTGACAGCAAACCCACCAGTGGAGCATTAAAAAACAACATAACAAACAAATTTCATTAGCATTCGGGACCACAACTGTCCCTTTCCAGGGCCATCACAAAACCCACTACCAATTATAAGTCCACAAATTCAAACGAGATAGAAAGCAACACAGCGGGGGATAAAAAGCAACACAACGGGTTTTTTCACAACTTCGGAATCAACCAACAATCAACCAAAAGCACAATAAAAACCTTCTATACATTTCAAACAACAAAATCCCTCAAGAAATTTTGGAGATACCTGCTGCTCAGAGATTTTTTTCCAATTTTTTTTTTGTTGGAAAAATGGAGCCTTAGTCGCCGGAATGCATGCTGCGGTGGGCGCTGAATCGATCATGGTGTACCATCGGTATGGTCGTGTTGATGGTGGGTGCACCGGTGGTGCGCCAAAGTCTGGTGCAGGCGGTGGGTGGGTGGGTGTCGGAGATGGGAATGGGGGTGAGCGCCTGCATACGCAGTGGTATGGGGTATTGTTGAAAAACCCCAAGTTGAACCAAACGCACCGTTTGGCTAGTAAAGCGGTGCATTTGGATCCTACTGAGAGTTCGTCCGACGTGTCAAGTCCCAAAACGGTGCATTTTGGGTCCATTAACGGCCATTACCAAAAGTGTGTGACATGGATTTTATTTTAGTTTCCTTACATCCAGGGAGTAAATTTTTGAAAAAAAAAACCTAAGCATTTTAAAATTTTGGAAGGCAGACCCAATGTGTTATTATATATTTACCCTTTATTTAAATAGGTGAGATATATTTTTTTATGTCTTTTTAGCTTATAATGAAAAATGATGTGTTTAAATTTTAAAATTAAATTATAATGAAGAATTTCGCGTATTGCGCGGATTATAAGCTTGTTATACATAATGGATGGGAAAAATAAAGGGGCTTACATCTAAAAATGTACATAATACTTATGCTATTTAGTGATGAACTCCGTTTGATAAAGTATGAAACATTTTATCACTTAACTAAAATAGTAAAAATAGATTATTTTTTTTAGCTAAAATTTAGAGAAATTTTATTTCCAATATTTACTAATTATATATATGGGCTTATATACAATAAATACATATTTATATCCAAAACTTGTGATTTTGAATATCTACAAAAAGTTTGAGTTTTCAAGAGGTAGTTCAATCAGCTGGAACTATGAGGTTATAAGTTTGAATCCCTATCTTCCCTCTTATGTGGATATATATATATATATAAAAGAGCTTGACTCGATGAGAAATACATACATTGACGTTTAAATACACTATCTTTTAGGTATATAAATAATATATTCTGGGTAGAGCTCCGAAGTTTCATCACAATTAGAAGGGACATCTCCCGCGTGAATGAGCTTGTTACACATCGACCCAAACAGAATAAAACATGGGAGAGAGAAATATCCAACCATTGCAAATCTTTGTTTAATGGCCAGCACCCACCCATCAACTGGTTCCAACACCAGCATTGAAAATATATTAATGGCCAGCACCCACCTATCAACCAGCCAGCACCCAGCATTGAAAATGTATTAATGACCAGCACCCACCCTATCAACAGGTTCCAATTAGGGGTGGACAGATTAATCAGTTACTGATTATTGACTAATTATCAAATTTAACCGAATTGATATTAACTGCAACTGATAGTTATCAGTCGGTAATCGATTAAAAATTTTATACTGATAAGCTTATCAATCGGTTAATAATTTATTATCGGTTAACCGATATGATCGATAAGGATTTTTAATTTTTTTATAATTTTATATTTTTACTCCTTTGATTTTTATTTTATAATATAAAAAAGATGTAGTGGATCAATATAAAAAAAGCTTCAACGAGCTAATTTAGCCAAATATATATATATATATATATATATATGGGCCCCCAAAAAGGTCAAAACAATTAATTTTTAATAAGCTATTTTATATTTTAGCCTAACAAAAAGCATTTGGGCTCTCAAAACAATTGATTTTTGCCCAATTAGCAATCAATAAAAAGCCCAATAAAAAGTTAACGAAAATCGGTTTAACCGACCGATTACCGATATGACCGATTAACCGATAGCTTATCAGTCGGTAATCGATAACCCTATTAACTGGATCGATACCCAGCCCTAGTTCCAACACCAGCATTGAAAATTTTAAATGCCCAATATTTATTTCAATAGGGATATGCAAGAATGCAATCAATAGTATACATTTTTCGAATCTCCTAATGAAGAGGAAGTTATTAGTTCGAATTCTCCTTCAACTCTCTTGTGCGTACATGTCAAAAAAAAAAAAAAAAAGAAAAAGAAAAAAAGAATAGGGAGACATAAACCCAAGAAAAGTTTACATTTTTCCCATAAATGCTGAGGTGGCAAGCCCACTTGCAAATATTTTATTATTTTTTTAAAAAAATAAATTTAAATAAAAATAAAAATAAAGAAAAGTTAGTAAAACTTTTAAAAAATAGAAATAGCATAGGAGTGGCTTCATGGCCAAAGCCACCCCTTGGCCCTTGGGGGAGGATTGGCCACCCCCAGGGGCCAAAAAATTTAAAGATTTTTTTTTTTTTTAAAAAAAAAAAAAGGGTTTGGCCCCGGCCACCCCTTCTATTTTTTTTTCAAAGTTTTTTATTAACTTTTCTTTATTTTTATTTTGATTTAAATTTATTTTTGAAGAAAATAATAAAATATTTACAAGTGAGTTTCCCACCTAAGCATTTATGGGAAAAATGTGAACTTTTGATTGCATTCTAGTATTTCTCATTTCAATATCTTTCAATAGCTCCAAACGCGATCTCTTACCCTCTCTCTCACAATGCTTCCGCCTTACAAAATGATGATTGTGAAGAGAAATTTTCTTGAATGGCTGGCGGGACTCTTTTGCCTGGGTAATTTTCATATAGAGGGAAAATGAAAGTTGGGATGGGGAAATGTGAAGGAGAGAGAAAAGAAAATTAGATGTTTTATAATTTAATAATTATAGTGTTTACAGTGTTTTCCAATACATTGAAAAACATTGTAGATGCTCTTTGGTATTGGTTAAATTTGAAGCTTTTGCTGTGGGTGCTTTTTTATAATTTTTTTGAGATTTTTCTTAAATATAGGGAAGAGAATGGATTATAAGGAGTTTGCTGTTAGTGCTTTTAAGGCCCAAAAATTTATGAAAACACAGAAATAACAATATTAGCGCGGAAAATGATATTAATCAAATCTCAAACATTGAACAATTTCAATTTTGACAATTTTCTATTTCTCGTAACCAAGAGAAAACAGGAAAGGAGCTATGAATTACCGGGAATGTGATAATTTATATCCAAAGCTCTAAAGCAGGATCGTTCTTGTTGACGGACACAAGAAAAATACTAGAAAAGTATTTAGCATTTTCTAGAAAAGAAATAACAAAATATTGATGTTAACGGATATAAAGAGAACATTAAGAAAGTACCTAAGCATTACTCCGAAAAGAAACCACAAAATATTGGTGGATTTGGGCAATAATATTTTTTAGCCTATATTTAAAATGGGTTGAAATGGAAATCAATTATTAAATGAAAAATATAGTTAGATTTTATTTTATTTTATTTTTTGACATGAGTTAGATATAAAATCATAGATATAGAACAGAGGCAATGGTAATCACTAATAAATATAGGCCATCTAACTAATAATGGGTAGGAGAGATTATCCCTGTCATGGATTCTGAATATCATATATTATATATTTGAGACTGCCGACCAAACATGAAGCTTAAATCAATTCTCGTACTGCATTCTTGATCACTGCTGTTTGTATCCAAATTTCACATTCATCATGAGTCCCAATTTCCAGAATGGGAAACTGATGCATTGGATGTTTGCTTCTATAGGGCCTAGATTGGAGTGTTGGTTTTAGTATCTAATGTGCATTGAATGAAGTCATATGTTTAATACTACGTTGTTTTTCATCTAGGACTCAATTTGCAGTCTCAAAGTTATGTTTTGTATATGAAAGCATGAATTTTTCCGGTAATAATTGGTTGCTGCTTTTCCCTTTAGCCTGTCGTTGCTTTTACATCATCCTGTGAATGGCGAACTATGAAGAAACTAAGTGGCAGATCCTGGTCTAATAACTGCCCAGTTTACTACTGCTGGTGGTTATGTGGCTGGAGATGTTGTTCCCTTACTCATCTGAGTGTCTTCCTTGCCATATTTTTATTCATTTTTTAGTCATTGTTGTAAAATTAGAGAAATTGACTGAACTTGTTTCACTTGTAACTTGACCACAAAAATGTTTTAAATGGTATGTATACAATGATATAATATAGATTTCTATGACAATAAGAGGATGCAGTTTATCAGTTAGGTTTAGCATCATCATATGCAGCAGAATCTTCATTATTGAGTTTTGTTGGATTCTCTAATCTTTTTAGTTTTAATTTTATTTTTATTTTTGCATTTGAAAAATGGTTTAGACCCAACTGACACACCTAGAGGGGGGTATTCTAAGGCAAATTTTACCAATTGAAAATATGAGAGGCGAGTACACCAAGCAATATCAATCAACAAAAATTAGCAATATAAGAGCAGGAAATAAATAGATAACGCGCAGGGATTTTTGTTTACGAAGGGAACTTTTGAAGAACTCTTGGACTAAAACCACTCGATCTGGAGGCTTAAGGCACCAACAAATTCCACTATATAAGAAAATTATTATAACCTGTTTAAAGTACTTACAAAACCTTTGTAGACTCAAAGTACGGTTTGTAATTCCATGAGTGAGACACTCAATTTCTGTTCCAAAGTGGCTCCAGAACACTAGCCTTCTTCTACTGTGACCTGCCACGAATGAACTCGTTTGCTTTCTTGAACTTCAACTGCTTTGATGAGATCATAAGCGAAACAACAACACTTACATAAGGATCAGGAATTCATGGTGGTTTGGTAATGAGGAGAGAGCTAGGAAAGTTTAAGCTCTAGGAAGGTCTGGGGTTTCTCTGTCTTCAGGATTTTCATGTTTTCTCTCAATAAACTTTCTCACTGAAAAAATGTGCAAAACAAGGTATTTATAGGTAGGGTAACAATTTGGATTTTGGGTTCGAATTTATTGAACATGATAGCTGTTTGCTTTATTTAAGGTTTATGTTAACAAATTAAAATTAATTCAATTATTGTTATCGTTACATTGACTTAATTATGCTCAGCTTACGTTTATATCATTCTTTTGGGGGGTGTGAAGGCACGTGAGAGAAACCTTTTTTTTGGCTTCATATATATTAATTTTTAATGTACATCTTATTATATTTTTACGTCTTTAAATTTTGAAGTTATGTCCACTTAGTTTGGTGCTAGCTCAGATGGATATCGAGTTTAATGCTTGCTAGGCCTTATGTCTCTATGAATTTTTACCATGATGATGTGATGTTGCATGCTGGCCAATATGGTGTTTTGATTATCTTTGTTCTTAATTAACTATGAGGAAGTGGATTTATTCTATTTTCAGTATCTACCATTAAATTCAATATAAATTGGATGATGATTTTGAAATCTTAATTTAAGAAAAGATAATTTTTGAGAAATCTTTCGAGGGTGAAGACTGTTAGATGACTTGTAAAATAGTAATAGATTTTTTTTTTACAACCTAATTTATAAAAAATTTCTTTCTATATGAATATAGAGACACCTTCATCTCTCTTGTGATGATTTCGTCTTTCTTTTTGGGGCTAATAACCTTTTTAGTAACTAAGTTTTCATTTTTTTCATTTTTATTTTTTCTCACATATATTTTAATTATATGTATAACAGAATGCATCAGGCATCAGGCATCAGCTATACTTGCTATTGCAATTTGTAATGACGAAGATATGCTTTTTTAACGAAAAATTGTAAATAATTATGAAAGAAAAAGAAAAATCAAGGAAATGAACATACATAAATTTGACAATATTAAAGGATGGATTGATTAAAAAAAATTAAAAAAATTAAAAAGAGGAGAAAATACAAATTACTCGGAAAATAACTTCAATCAAGTCATGGTATATATAAATTGGGCATTTTGCACCCTATAGTAGGAAGCATGAATATTTTCAGTTTGAAACACCAAGAAATAATATAACCATTCATCATCTTGGTTGGTTTTGGAGACTCCCGTGTTGAGAGCTCGGAGGTGGGTGGGGATTCGGTGGTGAGTGGTGGGCTTTGAGTTATAACTAATGGAGAAGTTCATGGAATATATTTGAATTGAAGATATAGTGTTTTAATTTCTATTGTATTTGGTATTTTTATCTGATATGTCGAATTTTGATAGAAGGCGGGTCTCAATTATTTGATTATATTTGGAATGTCATCAATTATCATAACATATTTTTAAATTTCCACACCTTAGTTTTTTTATTTATTTGTTATTTTTATCAATTATTTATAATTTGAGAGAAAAAACATTGCCTTAACCTCATTTTTTAATAATACTAGTGGGGATAGCACGTGCATTGGTTCCCGGTGTTATAAATTATTATAATTGTTAATTTTATAATTTTAATATCATATATATAAAATTTTCAAGTAAATAAAACAAAACTATAACATTGAGTAAATATGATATACCAAACAAATAAAGCAGAACAAGATATGATCTAACCAAACTTTTAGAAACTACAATATGTACAAGTTTCCTATTATGAGTTAAAATAATAGGAAAATGCATTTGATTGTCACCATGTTGCAGGATTGTTTTATAAAAAAAAAAGGTATTCCAAAATAAGCAATTTATTTGGTAGAATGAGTTGATGAAGTTGCGAATTCTTGGGTTGTAGAATTTGATTGATCTTTGTTTCGTAGCTCTTGAACGTCAGTAATGTTCAATTTTTGGTGTGGTCATTTATGTCTATCAATTAATGTTGCTCTTAGCTGAATAACGAATTATTGTTCCAAAAAAAGCCTTGTAAGCTTTTCTATATTAGTAATGCCCTTCTATTTGCAACAAAATAAATTTTATGCGAAAGTCTTGTTCTGCTTTACACTCCTATTTGCACTGCAATGTCGGTGGCCCAAGATAGATGTTCAGAGAACGTCATGTTTGGATCTGGAGGCCCAGGGGTCCATGGCCCATGAAATTTTTTGAATTAGTTGGAAATTGGACTTTTTGAGGCTTGTAGTTGTATGCAGGGAAGCAAGACAGAGACCAATGGGCTCATGGCCCATAGACTTACTGAGATTCTTATATTTTTGTAATAAGAGGTACGTTACAACTTACAACACTTGCTTCTTTAGAGCAGAAATTCATGATCCAACTTTGTTATAAGTTGAATATGAGTATTATTTAAGAATCGCCAAGTAAATGAATGACCGTCTTTTAAATTTTTATGTGAAAGTCAAGTTCTGCTTTACATTTTTTTTTTTAAAAAAAAAAAAAAATCAAAACATGGGATTTTCATTAATCATCAAACAGCCAAACATAATCAGCAACACCCCCATTGGAGCATCCACAGCAGCCACACCAAATTTTATTCATCAAAATAACAAAAAAGTATACTTTCAGTTATTTTAATGACTCACATTTTTAGAGTACCAATTTCAGTCTCATTATTTTAACAATTCATTTTGACTATTTCATTTAAATATTATTTTTTAAATATTTGTTGATTATTTCTTTAACTTTTATAATTTGAATGTTCATATTTTTCTAATAGTCTATTTTAAGAATATTTGTCTTATTCTAATGGTAATATTTTTAAAAATTTGTAAATTTTCTAATGGTCATATTTTTTAACTCGTGTCTTATTGGCGCTTAGAGAGAAAATTTGTGATTTCTATCTTTTTTTTTCTTTGTAATTTCTCTCATAGTTTTTAATTTGTATCTTTTTTAATTTGTGTCATATTTTTTATTTTTTAATTTGTCTTATTTGCGTCTTAAGAAAAAAAAAAAGAAAAAAAAGGTGAGTGAAATGAAAAGTTGTGAAGAGATGCAAAAAGAAAAGGTGAGAGAAAAGGAAAAAAAAACAGAGAGGAGCTACAGAAAGAAAAAGGAAAAAGAAAAATGAAAAGTAAAAAGAAAAAAAGAAAATATATTTATTTAATGAATAGTTAAGTGAATAGTAAATTTTTTATTTGATGATTATTATTTTTCTTATTATTTTTTTTAGTTGAAATTGTAAGACTGAAAAGTGATATTTTAAACTATTTTAATTAAATTATCTCTTCAAAATAATCAAAAAATTAATTTGATAAGGCTACAATAAATGCTCTTACAAGTTTACAAACATGAGAAAACAGTACCCAACAACAACTCTATTTAATTTGTTTCACTTTTGTTTTATTTAAAAAAAATCATTTCTTACTCTCCCATCTTCTTCTTTTTATTTTTGAAAAATCTTTATTTAACTTCATAAACTTTCATGATTTTTGTAAATAACCGTTTAATATTCAAAATTTCTTACTTAGATATATCAAACTTTAGTTTTTCTCACATTTTGCCCATTCAGTATAAAAAATACCAATTTTATCTCTAATTCTAAAATTATATCATTTCCAAAACGACACAGAACATTAAAAAATATTTGCAAAAAATTTCAAAGTTCAAAGGGTACTTTATTTTTTTTATTCTGACTTGTTCTCTCTCCTAACCATCATTTTCCCCCTTAACTTTTTGTCGGCAAGCCCACTGCCCATTCTCTTCTTCTTCAACCTTCTTTGTCTTTTTTTTTTTTTTTATTTCCTATTGACCTTTCATTATTTCTTCCTTTTTTTCACGGCATTTGTTCCCATCTTCTTATTTTTATAGCTGCTAGGCTCCTACACCTACCTATCACACCGTCTAACATCTCCCCATCCACCAATCCTTGCACCACACCTCCTCTCTCTTCTTCTCATCCTGAATCTGATCATTCCCCACATTCTGGCACAAATCTCTCCTCTCCTACCCCTACTCTACCAATCTCTCCAACAACAACAAATCTCTACTAAGCACATTGAGATCTAAAGCACACAAAAGTAAACTAACAAAAAAAAATTATTAAAAAAAACAAAATAAAACTTTATTTTCTCTAACTACCTTTCTTGTCAGCGTCCCAACATAAACGAATCAAAGAAACTAATAAAAGAAGAAAATTGATAAGAAAGCAGGGGTGGCCGGCCTGCACACCAAGGTAAACTAACAAAAGAAAAACCAAAAAAATTATCAAAAACCCATACAAAACCCACAAGAAAAATCATCAAGCACATAAATAAAATCTTCAAAAAGAAATCAAATTTTTTTTTGGAATCATTACCTCTATAATACACATGTTTCAAACAAAACCCATAAAAAAATTGTCAAATCCATACCAATTATAGATAGAGGTACCATCTAACCAGACAATATCAATTCAATACCCAAAAGCTCAAGATTTACCCAGAATTAAACAAAACCCCGAATCTCAAGATTAAGAGAAAAAAATCCAAAAAAAAAACACAAAATCAATACCAAAAAAAGCTTAAGATTAATCAAGAAGATTATGAGAAAAATATACCAAAAAAAACCCCAGAAATCAATACACAAAAGTTGAAGATTAACCCGAAAAACAAATCCCAAAAATCAATACCCAAAAGTTCAAGAGATTTAAAAGAAAAATATACAAAAAAGAAACCCGAAAATCAATACCAAAAAAAGTCAAAAGATCTAGAAGATTAATAGAAAAATGAACCAAAAGCTCAATTGATGAATCCTTAACGATGTGCGTAAAAGCTGAAGATTATTAACTCGAAAAACAAATCCCAAAAATCAATAACCAAAAGCTCAAGAGATTTAAGAGAAAAATATCATAAAAATACCTAAAGATCAATACCAATAAAATCTCAAGATCCAGAAGATTAAGAGAAAAATGAACAAAAAAACCCAAAAATCAATACCAAAAAAATCAAGATCCAGAAGATTTAAGAGAAAAATGAACCAAAAAAAACCACGAAAGATCCAAAAGATTAAGAAAAAAAAAAAAAAAAACACCCAAAAATCAAGTCCAAAAAAATCTCAAGATTCAGAAGATTAAAAGAAAAATGAACCAAAAAAAAAAAAACCGCAAAAATCAATACCAAAACAATCTCAAGATCCAGAGTATTAAGAGAAAAAAAAAAACACCAAAAATCAAGTCCAAAAAAATCTCGAGATTCGGAAGTTTAAAAGAAAAATGAACCAAAAAAAACCCAAAAATCAATACCAAAAAAACCTCAAGATCCAAAAGATTAAGAGAAAAATGAGCCAACCCGTGTGCGTGAGGTTTGAGGAATGAGAAGAAGAGAGAGCAGGAGAGAGAGAAGGGGAGAAAGGGAGTGAGCCGCGTGGGAAAGGAGAAGAGAATGTAGAAAGAAAGAGAAAGATAAGAAATATAATAATCAAAATAGAAGGGTGAAATACCCAAAAGGCTTGTCAAACAAAATCAACTCTTTACAAACGCAAGGGGTAAAACAGTAATCATAAGGAAAAGACAACAATACCCATAAAATTTCTTAGTAAGACGAAAGGTAAATAGGGAGAAAATAGGAAAGTAAAATTGTTAAAGACATAAATAACCTTTTAAAAGACATAAATACCCATAAAATTTCTTAGTAAGACGAAAGGTAAATAGGGAGAAAATAGGAAAGTAAAATTGTTAAAGACATAAATAACCTTTTAAAAGACATAAATACTCTTGTATTATTGAATTATGATGAGCAAACCTGAAGGGCAAAATGGTATTTGACTATCAAAGAAAATGGTCACTGTTCTTGTGACATCGCTCTTTTTATAAAGCTATTAGGTATAAGATTATATTATTATTTTAATATATCTGGGACGAATATCTTCACCGAATTAAAAGTTCTGGGAGACTGTTAATGGTTTTCGATACGCTAGCCTTCAAACTTGTGGCTATTAAATTGATACGTATAATGTGTTGACTTATAAAAAAGAAAAAAGTCTACATAATTCGTAAAGTGATCAAGCTTCTGTGCTAAGCAAGAGAAGGAAATCATATCCCACACAAATGGCGAGAGATTTTGGTGCTGTAGTTGGTGCCCATGTCGATGATGCAGGTGTTTTGTTGGAGAGCTCCGATGGCCTACTTTTCTTCGGTATGTTGATTATCATGTCCCTGTCAATTATATCAATGGTCATATTTGCTTGTGCTGATGGAATGCCTCGGAACCGGAGAGGCAGTAGCGGCGGCCGTGGCCGCCATGGTGGCGATCACGGCACTAGTGATGGTGGCGGCGCCAATGGCGTGGCGGTGGCACCAATTGTGGTGGCGGCGGTGGCCACCATGGCGGCGGCGGCCACCATGGCGGCGGCCACCATGGCGGCGGCGGCCACCATGGTGGCACCAATTGTGGCGGCGGCGGCGGCGGCGGCGGCGGCGGTTGTGGTGGTGGCGGCGGCGGGTATTGAGAAAAAGAAAAGAAAAGATAATTCATTATTACTTTCCATCTCAACAAACATTGTATAATTAAGTTCTCCAACATATTTGCTAAGTATGATTGTCTGCTACCTTTTGTTTCTTTGTTTTTGTTTTTTGAGCATATATATATATATATGCCGTCTTTTCTGTTTCAGATTTGTAGCATAAAAAAAAGGTTTTGGTGATATCTCATATACTTGATGGAGCCAAGTGAGTCCAAAATATGTTCAGTTGTACGTAAGCAAGTTTGTCTGATAGATTGGAAACAAGTTATTATGAAGTGATTATCGGTTCTGTTAATGGATATTGGTGTACTTGAGTAGACTTATAATATATACATGCAGTTTGTTCTGGTACTTCTCTACTCGTTCTTTTCTCTTTTATATATATACACACACGCGCGAATTCTAAAATTCATCAATTCATTTGATCAAGTGAATACTAAAATCCATGGATTTAAACTTATCAGTTAATAACCATCGCTACAAAAGTAATAACCATAGCTATAATCATGATATAATTTCTATTATATTCGGCGGCAGTCAAGAAACAGTGGTTCTGTTATGTCAGAAGAAGAAACACCAAGAAACCCCAGTGTCATTTGCTCTAATGTGAATATTCATGGACAAGCTGCTTCAAGTACAATGCATGGGAGTGATAAGTATAAGAGCGAACATGGGACTGTAGTTGAACCAAGAAACAGTTGTGGATTCTCAAAGTCATCACATTGGGCAAGAAATGGAACAGATGCACATGGAATTGGGATGGAATGTGATAAGTACGGAGGAGATTTCCTTGAATGGGAAAATACTACTAATGTCAGCGCATTAAATTTCAACTGCTCTTCTGAAATGACTGCGAATAATGGAAGTATAAAAGCTAAATGTGGGTCACATTCTCTCCGGACCAAGATTTCTAAATTGCCAAAATCAGCAATATTGCAAGTTTCTGGAGAGCAATGTTGCTCAGGGATAGAGAAGAAAGGACAAATTTTCAATCAATCAAGTCAGAGTGGTAACTCACTTTTTACTTTTTATTTCTCATGTAGCTTGCACTTTATTTTGCCTCTAATTATGAGTCATGTTGCAGGAGTTGCTAGAAAGAGTGATACTGTTGCTGCACAGGAAGGCAATGCGGATGTGAAGGGTGGAATCAAGAAGATGGTGGGTCTAAGAAAGTATAAAACTTACCGGACAAGGTGCCCCAATAATTCCTGGCAAAAGACCCAAAAAATCAATAATTCCAGTTAATTGTAGCCCTATATGATCTGATTGTGATGCTTCCTCTGTCCTAAGTTGTAAATAGAAGCTCTCACATATGATCTGCTATTGTGCTGTATCAGATGCTGTTTCCTTATGAAGAATTTGTAGAGTTCTTTCAGTGTGAAGTCTTTGACTTATCACCCAGGGGCCTTTTAAATTGTGGTAACAGGTATTACTACTGCAGTTTAATTTCTAAAGGATTGTACTTAATCTATAATTGAAAACATAATTTTTAATCTATTTGCTTAGCAGATCACATTCAAGAGCATGTACTTAAGTCTTCTCGTCTATTTTCTTTGTTAGAGATTGTCAATTGTTTGGACTTTATTTTGTTTTAAAACATATCTTATTTATTTGGGTTATTATATTCATGTTAGGTTGCAAGAAAGGTTGGTGTCTCATGTGTGAACTAGAGCAACATGTGATGATGCTAAGAGAAAGTGGGCCGGGGTCCTCTGTCGATCTCTTAGCAAAATACTTTTCATATCCGAAGTATTAATTGCCAAATTGGTGATGGTAGTCAGGAGATGCGCATGAATTTCTCAGGTTTGTCAAGATTCATTATTATTATTATTATTAATTTAATTCTTGGTGACACTGGATTTTCTTCTCTTTCTTGCATCCGTTTCCTTACGTATATATATATATGAAGCTGAAATTGACTCAGCCAAATCCAAATACCCAAATTTGGATTAAAGAATGACTCTTTTATGTTTAATTGTGGCATATAATATAATGCTGTTTTATCTAGGCTTCTTATTGCATCAATGCAATCTATATGCTTGGAGGGACTAGGTGGTGAGAACAAGGTTGATCCTATATTGCAAGAAACAACTTTCATACAACATATTTTTGGGGGGCGTCTTAGATCAAAGGTGTTTATTGCTCATTTTCTTCGAATTTTTGTATTTGACTTGGTTGCGAACAATCTTTATTCAATTACTTGTATTCAATTTTTTTAACCCACAATGATCATGATTAAGTTAATATGAATGTCACTAGGTCAAGTGTATGATTTGTCATCATAAGTCAGAACGTTATGAAAACATTATGGATCTTACCACCGGAGCTCTCCAACATAACACCTGCATCATCAACATGGGCACCGACTAGCTAGCTAGATCGAGCACCAAAATCTCTCGCCATTAATTTGTGGGATATGATTTCGTGCTCTTGCTCAGCTCAGAAGTTTAAGCAGTTATATATAGTTTCTAAGATTTCAATATAGCTAGGTCAATACACATTATCATGATGGGATTACACCACCTTATAAGATGAATTTCTAGTCAGAATTAAGCTTTTTGGGTTAGAATGCATTATCTTCCCTTGTCATGCATGGGAGGGAGATGGGATACAAGCTGGGCCCAACTGTGGGCATGGTGGAAGATGTGGATACCGATGAATATGGAATCGGCTGGGAGAGTTTCTGAGGGTCAAAATACAAGTTAATGTTCAAAAACCATTACCGAGAGGGAGGTAATGGTTAATTTTTTATCACAACTATAATTAAGGACATTCCCTGCTAGTTTTTGATTAATTTATCAATAAAAAATATATAGATATTCAGTATATATGTATTAAAAACTAGCAGGGAATGTCCGATAAAAATAATTAATATTGCACTTAAAATTGTTTAGCTTTGACCCCTCGATGTGAAATGTCGATGCCTCTGTACGTTCTATATATATCAATGATTTTATGATCTAATTATATTTTTCATTTAAAAAATGATTTCCATTTTAAATATATAGATCCACCAATATTTTGTGGTTTCTTTTAATATTTCCTCTACAATTCCCCCTGCATAATGCATTTCAACAAAATAATAAAAGTTAGATAATTAATATTGTCTTTAGAGTATGGGTTTTCTTCACTTTTGGAGAATATACTTGGAAATGGTTTTTATATAAATTTAATTTAAATTATCAATTATCATGATGGAACTTCATGCGTTTAAAAGTGAGGGAGAAAAGGCCCTTAACCAGAAAATCTTCTTCAATGTTATGGCACACACGTTTAGGGCACATTTCTGAGGAAATGATGGAGAGATTGATTGATAAAAGCCGATATCCTATTCCTTCCTTCTCTCGATTTTATAGACTTCAATACTTGTGAAAGTATATATATATGACAGAAATTTTCTCGAAACTTACTGTAATAAGTGCTAATTAAGTATCAATATTTCTCACATGTTTTTATTTTTTATTTTTTATTTTTAATATTTTGAAAAGTCATTATTGTCATTCTACTAACCTATAAATTTAAATATTAATTTTTGAGAAACACAAACATATTGAATGACATTTTTGTCATCTAGGAACACAAATTTCCGCCAAATCAGTTTTTGGAAGAAATTTGTATCCCGGGACATGGCCCATATACATATTCAATCAACATTCTTAGCAGGTTTCAGTCTAATATGGGGTGCGTGGGACATTGAAAGGCAGCCAAGAAGTCATGATGAGCTACTTGGAAGAAGAAAACCATAGATTGCATGCTTACTTTTAAGTGTACGTACGTACGTTGTGATTGCCTTGAGGTATTTGGATTATTGAGAGATATATGTTAAGCATTTCCCAAATATATATATATATACATGCATGGATATTGAGTTTTGGAAGTCAGAGATAAAGCCAATAAGGAAAAGGGTAAACTTGTTTACAACTGCATGCATGCATGTGGTCCAACTTCCAAGCATATATATGGACAATGAGAACATCCAAGTCACTACAAAATTTGGAGTTTTAATATGATCATCACCACATTAATTTGAACATATGTTGGGAGTCACTAGGCTCCATCATCTTAGCAAATATGTGGGAGTTCGTCGAGATGGAAAGAAATAATGAATTATCTTTTTTTTTTTTCAACACCCACCACCACAACCGTCACCACCACAACCACCACCGCTGCCAAAACTGCCTCCGCCGTGGCTGCCTCGCCGGTTCTAAGGTATTAATCCATCAGCGCAAGCAAATATATGACCACTGATATAATTGAGACGGACATGATAATCATCATGCCAAGGAAAAGTTGGCCACCGGAGCTCTCCAACACAACACCTGCATCATCCACATGGGCACCAACTAGAGCACCAAAATCTCTCGCCATTTGTGTGGGATATGATTTCCTTCTCTTGCTCAACAGAGAAGCTTGATCACTTGACGAATTATATAGACTTTTTCCTTTTTTATAAGTCAACACATTACACGTATCAATATAATAGCCACAAGTTTGAAGGCAGGCTTATCGAAAACCATTAACAGTTTCTCGGTAATTTTAATTAAGGCAATGTTTTTTCTCAAATTATAAATAATTGATAAAAATTAAAATTAAAAATTAAAAAAAAAGGTGTGGAAATTTAAAAATATATATATTATTTTTGATATTATTAATTTTTTGAGAGGGATGGAGGAGAGGGTGGAAAAATGTATAAGTTGTTAAAATAAATAGGATTTGATACCATGTTAAAATATATATAAAATATAAAAGTACTAAAATGTGAAAGAGAAAGAAAAGAGAGTGGAAGCGGAAAGAGATGCATGTATTGACTACATCTTGTATATTCACTATCAAACAATATTATTTAACTTTCTGTTTATAGAAAGAAAATGATTAGTGATCAATAAACCCTAAAGTAAACTTAAACTAATTAAGGAATAGAATAAACTTTACAAGAAAATATAATAACGGAAAATGATATTTTAACATAAAGAGAAACAACTTAATAAGGAAAATATTAATAAAGCTAATTTAGAAAATATAAAATATTTTAACATAAGTAAAGCTAGAAGGACTAGAGTACCTTTTTTTTTTTTCTGTCTTTGTCTTGTCTTTGTCTTCTCAAATATGACATGACTTTGAAATTACTAAAAGATCAAAATCTAAATCATTTTAAATTTAATGATAATTTTAAAATTCATGTCATATCTATGTTTCACCGCATAAGATCCGGAAAGGAAAGAACACTCTAGATTTCTGTATAAAAACCCGAGTAACAAAAAGACACAAAGCAATAAAAGCAGCAATAAAATCCAAAAATCAGCAGTTTGGTGGACGGCGTGGTGGAGGGGGAAGGCGTGAAGGGGCTAACCTGCGGCTGAGATCCACGTGCAAGATCACGACATCTACACTTTGGCATGTAAGATCTATGCTCTAACGTGTGGATGTTAGGGGGATGAGCTGCCGGTGTCTACGGGAGGCTGGAGAGCCGATAGAACCAGTAGAGTGGCGCATTGAAGGCTGGATCCATTGGAGGAGAGTAGATTGAGCTTTAAAAAATCCAATCTTACAACCTTGACAAATCTAGCTACCAACGCGGAGGAGGCGGAGACCGAGATGGAGAAGAAGACCGGCACAAGTGAGGAACCACAATGCTAAAGTCGAAATTTTAAGGGGGATAAATCACACAAGATAATGGATAAAACCTCACAAGAAGTAGCAAAAAAAGGGAGAAGCTTCATAAAGAGAAAAGGAGGAGCAGAGGAGGGATGAGATCGGGCAACAAGTAGTGACGGCTAGGGTTGTTTAGAGAAGGGGTAGAGAGAAAAAAGAGAGAAGCACTCTCATTCCCTTTCAGTTTAATAACCCCATATACCTTTTAAATGATAATGATGACAACCTCAATTACCAAAAATCAAGTAGTTTATGTGTTCAACTATGTTATCAACTTGAAAAGGGCTATAAATAAACTAGTCTATTCGACAACCTACTTGGTTTAACTTGACCCGATCTCGAGCACGATACTGTAGAAACCCACTCGATTAGTAAATGATATATAACCGACTCGCTCGAAAAAAAAGGTCGACCGAATCATTTGCCTAACTCATTAGATCATTCATATATATATTAAAATTAGTCATATAAATTGAAGTATGCATATTAGTAATTAAGTTACATATGTTTTATATGTTACTTAATATTTATGTGTATGTATTAGTTAACATACTATCTAGTTAGTTCATAAATTATCACATTATCTAGTTACTTAGTATTTAATAACCTAGCTCGAGCTTGAGTTGAGTCCAGCTCAACTCGACTTGACTCGGTTAGAATAGCATTTTCAACGAGCTTGAACTTCCAACGAGCCAGTCTTAAACACACATTTCATAGTTCGGTTCGAACTCAAGCTCAACTTGAATAAACATCTTTGTAAACAAGTCAATCTTAAAATTCTAATGCTCAACTCGATTCGGCCAGCTCTATTACATCCCTAAGCTTGAGCTGTTGAGCATTAGCTGCACTAGAGAGAAGAGAATTAGTAGAAGGAACGGGTGGAAAAGCAGCAGCTAGTCCTTCTAATTAAATAGTAAATGCCAGAGCATAGAGCCGAAAGTAGCCAAAACAAAAGTGCAATTTATGCAATTAAAAACTGTGTTTGTAGCATTCTCTAATGATATGTTTGGCATAAGGATACAAAGGATCTTCTTCCAAACTCTTCATAATAGAAGATGGTGGATCCAAATCCAATCCATCCTTCGATGTTCCAAACCATTCGGAGTCGATGAACCGTGAACCACCTCCTCTTCTTCACCAATCTCAACTTCTAAGGCCCAAAAATTTATGAAAACACAGAAATAACAATATTAGCGCTCAAAATGATATAAATCAAATTTCAAACATTCGAACAATTGCAATTTTGACAATTTTCTATTTCTCGTAACCAAAAGAAAACAGGAAAGGAGCTGTGAATTACCGGAAATGTGGTAATTTGTATCCAAAGCTCTAGAGCATGATCGTTCTTGTTGGCGGACACAAGAAAATCATTAAGAAAACATTAAGCATTTTCTAGAAAAGAAACTACAAAATATTGATGCTAGCAGACATAAAGAGAACATTAAGAGAGTACCTAGGCATTTCTCCGAAAAGAAACCACAAAATATTGGTGGATTTGGGCAATAATATTTTTTAGCCTATATTTAAAATGGGTTGAAATGGAAATCATTTATTAAATGAAAAATATAGTTAGATTTTTTTTAATTTTAATTTTTTTTTTTTACTTGAGTTAGATATAAAATCATTGATATAGAACAGAGGCATCGGCATTTCACATCGAAAGTTCAATAGGGTTCGATACTGCATCACCGAAAAGTGGCAAGTCATCTACTCTTCTTCTCTTCTCACTCTGCTGTTGACTTAGCGAGGAAATTTCAGGTACTTTCTGTTTGTATGTTTCCCCTGTTATCTGGAACTCCTACAATTGCTTTTCAAGGTTGTGCCTTTATTTTTTTGAGGGTTCGATAATGGGTAGGAGAGATTATCCCTGTCATGGATTCTGAATATCATATATTATATATTTGAGACTGCCGACAAACATGAAGCTTAAATCAATTCTCGTACTGCATTCTTGATCACTGTTGTTTATATCCAAATTTCACTTTCATCATGAATCCCAATTTCCAGAATGGGAAACTGATGCATTGGATGTTTGCTTCTATAGGGCCTAGATTGGAGTGTTGGTTTTAGTATCTAATGTGCATTGAATGAAGTCATATGTTTAATACTATGTTGTTTTTCATCTAGGACTCAATTTGCAGTCTCGAAGTTATGTTTTGTATATGAAAGCATGAATTTTTCCGGTAATAATTGATTGCTGCTTTTCCCTTTAGCCTGTCGTTGCTTTTACATCATCCTGTGAATGGCGAACTATGAA
Source organism: Carpinus viminea (assembly GCA_013348765.1). NCBI lineage: Eukaryota > Viridiplantae > Streptophyta > Magnoliopsida > Fagales > Betulaceae > Carpinus > Carpinus viminea. The sequence goes on along the minus strand of CP054672.1, from coordinate 31,654,396 downwards.
GAAACTAAGTGGCAGATCCTGGTCTAATAACTGCCCAGTTTACCACTGCTGGTGGTTATGTGGCTGGAGATGTTGTTCCCTTACTCATCTGAGTGTCTTCCTTGCCATATTTTTATTCATTTTTTAGTCATTGTTGTAAAATTGGAGAAATTGACTGAACTTGTTTCACTTGTAACTTGACCACAAAATTGTTTTAAATGGTATGTATACAATGATATAATATAGATTTCTATGACAATAAGAGGATGCAGTTGATCAGTTGGGTTTAGCATCATCATATGCAGCAGAATCTTCATTATTGAGTTTTGTTGGATTCTCTATTCTTTTTAGTTTTAATTTTAATTTTATTTTTGCATTTGAAAAATGGTTTAGACCCAACTAACACACCTAGAGGGGGGTATTCTAAGGCAAATTTTACCAATTGAAAATAGGAGAGGCGAGTACACCAAGCAATATCAGTCAACAAAAATTAGCAACATAAGAGCAGGAAATAAATAGAAAATGTGCAGGGATTTTTGTTTACAAAGTGAACTTTTGAAGAACTCTTGGACTAAAACCACTATGGAGGCTTACGGCACCAACAAATTCCACTATATAAGAAAATTATTATAACCTGTTTAAAGTACTTACAAAACCTTTGTAGACTCAACGTACAGTTTGTAATTCCATGAGTGAGATACCGATCAAAAAAAAATTCCATGAGTGAGACACTCAATTTCTGTTCCAAAGCAGCTCCAGAACACTAGCCTTCTTCTACTGTGACATGCCACTAATGAACTCGTTTGCTTTCTTGAACTTCAACTGCTTTGATGAGATCATAAGCGAAACAACAACACTTACATAAGGATCAGGAATTCATGGTGGTTTGGTAATGAGGAGATAGCTAGGAAAGTTTAAGCTCTAGGAAGGTCTGGGGTTTCTCTGTCTTCAGGATTTTTCATGTTTTCTCTCAATAACCTTTATCACTGAAAAAATGTGCAAAACAAGTTATTTGTAGGTAGGGTAACAATTTGGATTTTGAGTTAGAATTTATTGAACATGATAGCTGTTTGCTTTATTTAAGGTTTATGTTAACTAAAAATTAATTCAATTATTGTTATTGTTACATTGACTTAATTATGCTCAACTTACGTGTATATCATTCTTTTGGGGGGTGGGGGGTGTGAAGGCACGTGAGAGAAACTTTTTATTTTTTTATTTTTGGCTTCATATTCATTTTTAATGTATATCTTATTATATTTTAAGGTCTTTAAATTTTGAAGTTATGTCCACTTAGTTTGGTGCTAGCTCAGATGGATATCGAGTTTAATGCTTGCTAGGCCTATGTCTCTATGAATTTTTACCAGGATGTGATGTTGCATGCATGGCCAATATGGTGTTTTGATTATCTTTGTTCTTAATTAGCTATGAGGAAGTGTATTTCTTATCAAAATGCAGGGCACTGTCTTAGATGCCTGTATTTGTGTTTGCATTTAAGTGGCCACGTTCACAATGCTTACCTCTAGATGATATGTGAAACTTGATGAAGCCAAGTGAGTCCAAGATATGTTCAAATGTGGTCATATTTTATTTGACTTGGATGTTCTCATTGTCGATATGCTTGGACCTACAGTGTAAACAAGTTGTCTGATGCAGTCATAGATTGGAAAGAACTTAGTATGCTTAAGTAGAGTGATAATACTTGCGGTTTGTTTGGGTTGTACTCTTTCTTTTCTCTTCTATATATTCTTTTGTTTCTTTTGGAAAGTGTAGTAGAAGTTTTGCTGAGATTGATGTGATATAAAGTAAATAGAATTTTTGAAATATTGTGTTGAATGTTTTTTAAAAAATTGGGGCTTGTGCAAGTCCATTGCCAAACACACCCTATGTAGTTCCTTGACCATTTTGGTGGGATTTGTGCCCACTAGCTGCTTTGGATCACCATCACAACATTTATAACAGGGTTTCTGCTAAAATGGTGCTCATCATTCAACAAAGACATTTCAAGATTAGACATTTAGATAATGATTAATGGAAAATTGAATTTGTGTATGCTTGGAATTATAGAATTTTTTTTTTTTTTAAATAAATAAACAGAAGTTTTAATGACAGAGTGCTTCTGTTTTAAGTCTATTTTCAATTCTAGTCTGCCAGCTTGAACTATTTCGGAGTTGGCTTCTGTTTAAGTTACAAATGCACATCGTAGATCTTGAACCCAAGACTACAATCTCCATCTTGTGTGCTCATTGGCCTAAAATTTTCATTTATAATGAAATAGAATTCAGAAACCAAATGGGATGTCTGTGTTTTCATCTGGTTTATTCTCTTCTACTTTTTAACTGATCAAGTTCTCTTTGAATACCATACCTCTTAAATCTTCGATGTTGGAATACTGTTCTCTAAAATTATATGCATTTTAGTCCAGATTACGCTGTCTTTTATGAATGAAATGGAGTGAGATTAGATAAATATGCTGTTCAGGGAAGATGAAAGAATTCCTGTTTGTTTGACCATATTAAAATCATAATCTTCTTTGGTGCTAATCTTCTTGAATGTTTGCAGCAGATGGAAAGCAACTAGATTTACCACCATCACGTGATGTAACTACTCCTTTGGCTTAAAAATCTTTTAACGTGATGTTGAAAGAGGAGATTGAAGTGGCACAAAGACTGCAATTGCTTTGATGGGTGTTCTGGATTTTTGTGGATGTTGAAAGAGGAGATTTTTCTGGATATTTGCAGTTCATCTTTAAGTGACGTTGTTGAGAAGTCAGGCGAGTAGTGAAATTGCCTCCTTTTTTCCTTGATCTGAAAATTCCTTGAAGCAGGTGGCAGGAAGCACATAGATGAAAGGAAGTTTCTCTTTTTTCTAGATGATCCTTCCTTGTACTTCAAACCGTGTGGACCTGTTGACTTGACGATCAATTAGCAATCTTATTGCTGAAGCAAATAACGGAAGATGGTCATGTAAATTCAGGTCTGAAATGTTGAAAGAGGATTGCATATAAGTTTAATTCACTATAAATATGACAGCACCCTACACCTTCTCTCTCCATTACCACAACTTCCCTACAACACAAAGAAAGAGAGGTTTTTATTTCTCATTCTACCTTCTTTTCCCCTGTTTCTAATTCTCCTCTGCTTCATTGCTTCTAAATTTTGGGCTGCACCATTGTCAATATAGAAGATGAAGCTCCTAGCCTGTCTTTGCAATGGAGGCCGCAAAAAGAAACGAACCCCTTCTTCAGTTCAACAAGCTTATCCTGATGCGAAAAGAGGTCGAAGTAGCAAGAGCAGTAGAGCCAAAGATGGTGAGATGGCTGTCTTTGCAGGAGCTGCTGTAGCTGTTGCAGCCAGTACAGGCGGTGGCTGTGGTGGCGGTGGCTGCGGTGGCGGTGGCTGCGGTGGCGGTGGAGGTTGCGGTGGCGGTTGTGGTGGTTGAGCTTAATGAAACCTTATGCAATTATCTTTCACTTAAGCCAAATTAAATGTTGGCCTTAGCCTCGTGGGGGTCAAAATATAGAGCTTCTTATTATGGTCTGTACAAATGAACACGTTATACATGTAAATCTAATGTGCATGATTGCACGTTGTGAGTTCCTTGCACCAAAACCGAATAAAGACTAGTTGCATCATAGGATTTATACTTTTGGGTTTAATGCACTGAAAACCGGTGGCCGAGCCAGAAATTTACTATTGCAAGGGCCAAATTAAAAATATAATAAACACAATTAAAATATGTATAAAAAAAATGAATGCTTTTCAACTACAACTGTTCGGTTTCCACAACTAGAATTTTAGAATGATATTTTTTAACAACACTTAAAGATTTGATGTTTTGTCATTAAAATCTAACGGTATATTACTTTTTGAAGTTTCAACTTTCTTTTGAATAGTAATTTTTAATTTTGACGTTGTGATTCATGAACTTAAATTTTTAAATTACAATTACATAGAGACAACCATTGATAAACAACAAATAAACAATCATAGAGTAGAAACACACATATATATAAGTAATCATGGAATAAATTATATACAGTGAAAGTGTTTACTTTTTTGTTTTGAATATGAACACTACCCAACTTTTTAAAAAAAAAAACATATATCTTTTGAAATTTTCTATTAGCTAAGTTTATATGAATCTTATAGTATTCAATAAGTAGCAAATAATGCTTGATGAGTGATGAGTGATGCAACTAAAATAATATATCAGTTTTGCCTTATTTACTAACTAGAGAAAAGAAGATAGTTGCCAATAATTCAATAAAAAATTATAGAGTGATTAAAAAAAAAAAAAAAGACTTATTTTTAAAAGGCCAAGTGAGCCTATTATTATTATTATTATTATTATTATTATTATTATTTAAATGACAAATCTATAGATGTATAGAGGCCATTTTCAAAAAATTTCTTAATTTAAAAAAAAAAAAAAAGGTTGAAAAGCTTGTGTGGGCCGGGGCCCCCACAGATCCTAATGTGGCTCTAGAGTCTGACACGCTAAAAACGTATGACAATGCTTGTATTTATAATTGTAATTGAGTTTATAAGATATAGTAGGCTTCTTTTTGGAGTTCCGTGAGATCAAATTCTTGCCAAGAAAGACACAATATCCAAAGGCCGATTCGATTTTGTTATATCTAGGTAGCCCACCCAATCAAAATCTGAAAAAAAAGCAATAAGTTGGCGGGTTGACTTTTATTGTTGACCTTTAACTTTTACTACTGTCATAATTGATAAGGTGTTTCCTGCTCAATTTTTCGTCTTAATTTCATACTTGTGGTCTGTTTTTACTTTTAACATCTCTAGATGGCACAAAACAAGATTCTTCATCAAGTTAAGGCCTTTGTCTTCTCCAATTCAAGTCGGTTCATGCATTTGTTTAGGGGTGTCAAAAATTACTATGGAACCAGAACTAGAAAATCGAGAAACTGGGGAGCTGGTTCCGATTGCAAACCCCGGTTTCGGTCCCCATTTTTGGCACCCGATTATAACTGGAAAAACGAAACCGGGTGTATATATATAAAATAACATATTTTAATATATATATATATATAAAGAAAACCGTAAGCCACTAAATCTTATGTTTTCCTACCTGCCTTGCAATTGCCTTCCCAAGACTGCTTCTCCCTTTCCTACCTTGCCCTAAGGGAAGTCTCAAGAAAACAATCTTGAGGCCTATCTCTCTATCTTTTCATTTCATTCAACTAAAGCAGCAAAACCGTTAATAGCAACCTTTAGCTCTAATTGGCATCTCCTTCTGCTATCGCTCTCTTCTTCTTGGTTGACTCTCCCAAATATATATATATTAAACCGGTTAAAAAAATAATTTTCTTAAAAAACCGGTTACGGATTGGGTACAAACCGGGTTGGTAATCGAGAGCCGGTTCCCGGTTCCGGCTGCCCAAAATCAAGAATCGGGTACCCTAGTTTTGGTTCCTGGTTTTGGCCAAAAACCGAGAAATTGGACCAGGTTGACACCCCTACCTTTGTTCAACTCGGTTCCACAACTTACAAGGCCGGTTTATCCACATTCACGCCTTTTTCACTGCAATTCAACCTGGTTCAATCTTCTTGTGGTTATTTTTCAGCAAGCACTCTCGAGTCAGAACAATCTTTCATCATGTCCATGGATTTGGGCCAGACATGCCCATTCAATTGGCCCACTTATGCCTCGCCATCATTGGTCATTGCCACCACTCCCAAGGCCATCGATCCATTACTAGTTCTAAGAGTTTTTTGGTACCAATCCTTTTTTGACTTTGGTAGGTACCAATAGGGTTGGCTGAAAATTAAGTTTTCTCTTAGGTTTTTTTCTCTCTAGGTTTTTTGCTTTAGCAGCCCCCCTCTAGATCGCCGTCACTCTTGGGGAGGAGGAATGGCCGTCGCCATCCCTCCTCCCCACGTCCCTTTAGCACCGTGTTCTAGTTATTTACTTGATGCTCTAGTCTTGGTGCCCTTCCCTTTCCTTTTTTTCCCCGGCCTCCTCCTTGTATGGCGGTCTTTTCCATTTGTTTTTGGGGCTTTTTGTGCCCCTATTTGGGTCTTCCGGCTGCGTTTCACGCCCTCCACCGAGGCAAGTCTTCTACGCGCCCCTCCGTCATTCTCTCATCGCCACCTTCCTCGGTGGTGTTCCAGCTAGATCGCTGAGCCTTCTCCGTTGATCATTATGCTTTTTATTTTATGTTTTATTTGGTTTCCTATATTTTGTTTCCTTTGTTTATTTTTTGTTTTGCTGGTTTCCTTGTATTTGCTTTAGTATTTCTTTGTATTGCTTTTTTCTGTTTGTTTTGTGTGTTTTGTTATTTTTACAATTCGATCTTCTTTGTCTGTTTTGTTGTACATCCATCGATGGGCCTTTTCAGCGCCTCCACCGCGTCGAGCTTCTAACGTGCCCTTGAGGTAACGGGGTTTGTTTGCACATGATCGGTTTTATTTCCTGTATTTTTATTGTTTTTGCTTGTAATAAATCTTGTCTCGATCAGCCTGCTTTGGGGTGTGATGCTTGGTCCAGATCTTTGGGTTGTGGATATGAGCGTTATCCGGCTTTGGTCGAGGAGGACAAGTGTTGGCACAGGGTTCCTAGCCCTCGTGTCAAGAAATAAGTGTTGGCCTGGGTTCTCAACCCTCGGTGTCAAGGAATAAGTGTTGGCAGAGGTTCTCGTTAGTGTCAAGGAATAATTGCTACCTATGCATTAGTTGATTCTGTTTGATGATTTGTATTTCATTTGTTAATTAGTCATAGGTTAGCGAATATGGTTTGAGAGTTTGGATTATGTCGTCTTGTATGACGTTGGTATCTTGTAGTTTACCTATGGATACTTGGGGCTTGCCTGTATTGTAAACTTTGCTCTTGATCTTTAATGAATGAGACTATATTGATTTTCAAAAAAAAAAAAAATAGGGTTGGCTGAAGCCATAGGCAGATTAGGCAGCCGCTTAAGGCTCCCAATTAAATAAGGCATTAATTAATAAATATTAATGAAGATTGTTTCTATATAAAAATATTTAAGGCCTTAATTACTGTCAATATTATTTAAGAGTAATGTTATAAGGTTTCTTAAAGTCATCCCAAATGTGATGTGGCTTTTAAAATTATCGTTGAATTTGAGATGTGATTTATTGACTTTTGATCTATTGATGATTTTAAAAACTACATCACATTTGGAATGACTTTAAAAAGACTTATAACATTACTCATTATTTAATTAAGGCCCCAAATTATGGTAAATAAGTAATTGAGAAAGATATTAATATCATTTGATTATCTTAAAATCTCCAACATTCCATTCTTGAAACAAGTATTACTATAATTGATAGTATTAAAAAAGGAAATCAAATAATATATTAATTTCAAAGTCATTCTTAAACAAAATTATCATGTTGAAACTAGAGATATTTTGGGAACAGGATCCCGTCCATTTCAAATGAAATGGATAATATCCATTTAGTGTAAAATAAATGGTAGTATTGTCTTAACATTAAAATTGAAGGACTAAATTTACAATATTACCCCTCATTTTACACTAAATGGATATTATCCATTTCATTTGAAATGGACGGGATCCTATTGGGCCTTGTGATGAGCATCTAAAGATGGTTCATCCTAATTTACAATGACAACTATTCAGCAAATAAATTATGATCTTAAGTCTCAACTGATAATTGGAAAGTCATTGCATAATACATGAATTTTTTTTTTTTTTTCACCTCTCTAACATGAGACATATATAGGTTGCTTTTTTCCACAAAATATGAATTTATGATTGGATTCCAACCTTAAAAAAATTAAAGGAATAAATGCAAATTTAGTCTCTATAGTTGGCCTAAATTACAAATCGCTTTCTATGGTATCAAAGTAAACTAAAAGGTTCTTGAGGTAGGCTAAAATAACAGTTTAGTCCCTGCAGTTAAATTATGTCAACACACTTGACGGATTCTGTTAGTGTGCCACATCAGTACCAATAATATGATGACACGTACCACTCTTAATAAAAAAAAAAATGTAAATATATTAAAAATATAAATATATAAAACTAAAAAAATAAAACTTGAAATTTGTAGGAGATAAATTCTGTGGTTTGCCTACATACACTCTCTTGCCTTCTACCTCCAACCCTTCACTTGAAACTGAATCTTTGTAAGAGCGGAGAACATTCCTCCCTTTCCTTGCTTTCAGAAGAAGACAAGGCTGGAATGGAGAGGTCGACAAGAAATTGTTTATCTTTTTGCTGATCCTAATCAAAAATTTCGGAAACATAACTCCCCAAGTGAATTAATCCAATTCGCAAACCAGAGGTGGCCGGGGGTGGCACCACCCCATGGCCACCTCCTCCTCAAAGAGGGGTGGCTGCTGGCCCCCTCTATTTATTTTTTAAAATTAATTTTTAAGTTTTTTTTATTAAGAATATCATGTTTCATCATATTATTTGTGCCAACGAAGCACACTAATGGAATTCGTAAGTGTGTTGATAGAATTTAATTGGAAGGACTAAATTATTATTTTAGCCTACCTCAAGGGCTTTTTAATTCACTTTAATATTATAAGGAGAGATTTGTAATTTAAACCAACCATTGCATTTGCATTTATCCAAATATTTTTTAACTTCTTTACTCTAAAAAAAACAAAAAGTCAAAACGTACTTTTAATTGAAAATTAAAAATTAAACTTTTTTTTTAAATAATAATAATTTTAGATCTATTTTTCATCTCAATTTCAAGATGTTTTAATACCCTTCAACTTTTTTAGTGAAGCTACACGTGGACGGTTAAGATTGTAGTCGCCAGAAGGTTAGCTGTTCTGACACGTGTTGGAATCTTTTCCATGCCGGGGAAGATCACGCCGTTCACATTTCACCCAAAAATAGTTTTTGTATGGGTATGACTACTCAAAGCTGGTCTACTTTTCTTTTTGTTTTTGCTTTTAATGTCAGTCACTTTGTCTATTATATTAATATATACAACTTCTTATGTACAACCGAATTAACGTTTATTGGATCACATTTATTAAAAAAAAAAAAAAAGTATTTTTCTTCATAAAAATAGTCATTTTTTTTAATAAAAAAAAAAGTCAAATACATTTTTTTTTTTAAATACCAAATAAAAAAAGGACCACATATGACATTATTGTTTCAGAAATTTTTTTTTTTTTTTTTAAAAAAATATGATCACATAAGAGAAAAATTTGGCCAAAATTGTGTAAAAAAATTATGCCTATATATATCCCTTAAACTTACATAGCCCAGTAGCTACTCCTTTATTCTTACCAGAGTCAATTTTCTCTCCCCTTTCCCACCTTGTGCTTGCCGGGCTGAGAATGGAGACTAACGTGGTGTGAACCGGTTTTTTCCCTCCTATGGTGGTGAGGGAACGTGGCGGCCATTGGTGCGCAACAAGGCGATATGCAATTAATTTTGTGTATGTTGGTGAAAGAATGGGGCGTTTGGTTTCAGGCTCAAATCCATCCAGATCCAGGTGTGCTTCTTTATTCTTATCCTTGGACGAGCATACACTTATTCTAGTGTTGTTGGGATGTTGGTATTGTAGAATGTTTGGTTCATGTCTTCTTTATCATTGCTTTGTTAGTGTCTTCCTTCATTTCTATTTCTGACATTCTTATTTTTTGTGGCAAAATTTTATTTGCACAACTTACTGTTGTTCACAGCCAGATGATGGATTTGCAAGATTCAAACACTTGGATTAGCTACTCATTCACAGCCTTCTATACGGGAATTGGCGGTTTTGGGAATTTGAAGATACTAAAGACCAAACATTCTATATATCAACATTTTATTTGGGACTCAACTATATGTCACGGCAGCCTCTCCTCCGTTTTTCTTTAATTAATCACACATCTTGATATTTCTCTACTTTCTTTTACCATTAGAAAATATATTTCATATAGTGATTAGAAATATATTAAAATTATATTGTACGTTGCTTACCTTTTAATTAGGTTTTGATGGTAATAAACTAATTGATTTGCTTACCATATCTCTTATAAATAGGACCATGAATAAGAAATTATGGATGCACTTTTCCTCCCTTGAGTTTTTGTTTGTAATTTGTGATTTAGATTTGTATTCATCTCTGTAATTCAAGGATTCAAGGGTCATAGAGTTCCAGCAAACATGATGCTTAATTAGTTCTAATGGCAAATGTTTTTCTAAACCTGAAGCATAATAGAAAGAAATATATCAATTCTCACTAATTGTGGAATAATTAAGGGAAAAAAACACATGCAGAAATTAAGTCGACGAAGATCAGTCATAGTTATAAAATATAACTCAAACTTAAAAGATGCGTCACGGGCACTCAGCCAGCATCAAATATGATGTATGATGAAGAGTGCTATTGAGTTTTGTGCATCATATTGCTCTTCTCCACATAATTGACTTAGGAATCGGAGTTTTTTTGGCATAGTTGCCGGCAGATATTTTGACGCTCTTGTTTTTTTGTAGCAATTGTGGGAGCGCAAAGATGTATTATAGATCTAGAAGAACCTGAAGAACATGCAGTCCACACCGCGTTGAAAACTGTTAAAAATTACCATGAAATTTGCATGATTTGAATGAAAACAAATTTTGAAAGAACATGTCTTTTAGAAGAAAAGTGGTTTGGAAGGAAAAGTCTGATTTTCTAAATAGAAAAGAGTTTGTGAAATGGTTATTTTACAAACCTAGTGCTTATATAAATGGGGTGATATACTTAGCATTCAGATGCTAGGAAGGGAAAGGAGGAGAGAAAATTAGTAACCTAACATTAAGTGGGGGTGAAAGGCTTAACAAAACCTATCGGTCAAGTGGGGGTGATATACTTAGCACCCCTATGCTAGGAAAGGGGAGAAAAAGACTGGAAAACTCAATAATTAAGCAATGGCGATATGCTTTAAAAGACAAAAATAAATAAATGATTAAATGAAGATGTTCTCTATGAATGCATGTGAATTATTATTAAATGTACCAAGTTGTGATTTAACTTTTGTTTTAGATTACCACATGTTACCAATTGCCTTTCTTTGCAATATATTATGAGTATGAGATCTTGAAACTCTAAGAAATGAAAATGCCAAAGAAAACTAAAGTTTTGGTTTTACTTTTATGAAAAGTCTCTCTAAGATGCATGATCGATTTTACAAAACTGCTACGACACGTGATAAATAAGTTTTATGAAAAAATATACATATGCGTTTTTAGAAACATTATGATCTTGAACGCCATTTTTCAAAAGAAATAGGGAGAGAATATATATATATTAAAAAAAGTCTCACATCACACACAAGAACAATTGGTTTGTTTATACTTGTTGAGTCGTTTACTCACACTTCTACCTGTAAATTTTTTAAATTTTACGGATGAAATAGAGGAGGTTGAGTAAGACCCGTATGCAGAGTTTGGAATAGTACTCATAATGTCGGCTGGAGGCCTCAACTTTTGGCCGGCTGGCTTTTGATACTCAGCCTTAGATATGAATGCCTTGTATGACATCTTTTGTAGTTGTACAAAACAAATAATAGTGTAGGAATATATGCAATGACTTTTGAATATGTTTAGAGTAGTAGCGCCACCTAGAATATGAGTTTATTCCACGCTTGTGTCTTAATATAAAAGTCAGTTACACCTAGCCCTAATGGGATAGGGGTATTACATTCTCCTAGTTCCTATGAGCCTAGAAAGATTTAGCTCTAATCATTCACACACATTTAATGGGTAGTGTTGTTACTGTGCACAACATTGATGAATAATATGGAATTGAAAAGAGGGAGATTAAGAGATAGTTAAAACATAGATTTATGTGGTTTGACAATATACCTATATCCACAAAGAATGTGGCTGTATTTTCTATTAATAATTCAGGGTTACAATATAGCATATATGTAGGAAAACCCTAATTATACGGACATATTTTGGGAATCCTCAAAATACCTAGTACCGTACTGTGAACGTCACTTCATTTCGTTCACTCCGCTCCGTCTAGTTGACTAACCACTGGTGTTCTAATATGAGCCATTCTTCTTCTTCTTCTTCTTCTTCTTTTGAAATTTGCTATTTTTATTTTGTTTTGTTAAGTTGTGGTATCATTTCTCCTCTTCTTCTTCTTCTTCTTCTTCTTCTTCTTCCTCCTCTTCTTCTTCTTTTGAAATTTGCTATTTTTATTTTGTTTTGTTAAGTTGTGGTATCATTTCTCCTCTTCTTCTTCTTCTTCTTTTGAAATTTCTATTTTTATTTTGATTTGTTAAGTTGTGGTATCATTTCTCTTCATGTGGAGCAATTTTATTGGGTTGTGGTATCATTTCTCTTCACGCAGTGCGATTTTATTTGGTTTGACATGACCTCAGCGTCTAAGAGTTTGACTGAAATTGTGTTAGGGAGGGTAAAAAATACTTTAAATACCTAGAAAGTTGTGCCAAGCAAAATGCTAGCATGTTTAGGCCTTGTTTGAGTGTGCGTTTGAGAGGTCTAAAAATGAGTTTAACACTCAAAAAGTTCGTTTGAAAAAAAAAATATCCCTTTGATAATAAAAAATTGAAAACGTTTTTAAAATAGTCAAAACAAACTTTTGGCAAAAGCTTAAAAATGATTTTTTTTTTTTTTTTGGTCAAAAAGCTTTTTTTTTTTTAATTTAAAAACTCTATTTCTCAAACACAATCTCAAACATACTCGTAGTAAAAAATTTCAAAAGTACTTTCTTTGACTTCTTACCATAAAAATTGTCAAAATGTACTTTTGAAAGAAAAAATAATTAAAATTGAAGTTTTTAAAAGTTCTTTTTGACTTTAAAAGTTCTATTTTCCAACGTATTCCCAAACATGCTCTAAGTGTCAAATTTTTTGTTAAAAACATTAATAGAGGCCTAGAGGGAGAGGGGTGATTTAATAACATAGCTAGCACACCTTAAGGAGTAATTTCCTCAATTTTAAAGTGATTTGATAAAAAGATTAAGCCTCAAGTACTTCTACATTATTATTCTTTTCCCATGAAATTATATCAACTTGTTTTATTAAATACTCAGGCACGACAATTTATGGTTTTTAATCTAGTGGCAGGACACCGATTATTAGGATCCCATATTCTCTCTCATAATCTCTCCTTTCAAATGGAGAATAATCAATATATTTAATTGCAATTCTCATGGCATGAACTATGTTAATTACTTGCAATAGATTATAAAATGGCAGTGTTGTGCCTTAATAAAGCCTGATTAATTATGATACTTAATTAGGTAAACTACATAGAATTGTAGTCAAATGGGTGAAGGACACACCACATGTGTTGTAGGCAGAGTCACCCTCCATTTGAAGGGATAATAAGATCTAAATCTGAATCCCACCAAACATGTAATGCTGGCTGGCACCATGTGCAATAAACGGTGCCATTGGGTGGTCGGTAAAATGGGCATCAAAACCCTAATTATTTTATGTATTTAAATGGGGAGCCACAGCCACTTGTTTTGGGGTTTCATGGATGTTGGAGGCATATCTTCTCAACACCCAACACATGTTTATGCTTTTGAAAGATAGAATTTATTCAGCCCCCACTTACATAGACCCAGATTCTGTGTATCTTATATTATGGTGATCAAACATGCACCCCTGTGTAAAGAGCTTTGACGAATCTTATCTAATATAGTAAAACCAAATCCTATGAAAATATACCTTACTTTTCTCTCTCTCAATCTTCATCACTTATTTGATTTTGACCTACCTCTCTCTCTCTCTCTAGCTCTTATTTGACCTATGGATTATTTAAATTTTGGAAAAAGTTTGGATACTCCCTCGAAATATTATTCAATTGACAATATTCTCTCTTAAATTATCACACAGTTGTCAATAGTTCCCTCGTTGACAAAAATGCCTATAATAATTAAAAAAATTTAAAAAGAGAAAAAGCAATAAAAAAGAAGCCAAACCATGCCCAATACCTAAAGATAGTGGGCAAACCACCCCCAAACAATTCTTGTCACCCCCTATGAGTTGATAGACACTACATTCTTTTTTAAAACTTTTATTTTTTTTCTAGTTATTTTTGTCTTATTGAAAAAAAAATTAGGATTTTTTTTTTTTTTTTGGTGTCTTTGTCTTTTTGTTGGCCATTATAAATGTATTCACAATCTAAAGTTTGGAAGAACATTGTCAATTAGTTGAGAATTTGAGAAAGATACATGGACTTTCCACTTAAATTTTTAAAAGCTATTTATTCGGTTAAATGCACCTACTTTAAGACTACATCGTTGAGCTTGATATAGCGGAGATAGGAGCGGCATTAAGGGCCATTAAGTTGAGTTGGGAGTTGTCCTCAATGGGTAGCTTAATCGGCGTGAACCACGCCTAATGAAGCAAAAGTCACTAGTTTGAATTCACCCTCCCCCTTCCCTTATGTGTGGACATGTCCCCAAAAAAATAAAAAGAATGAGTTGAGTGTTGGGTTTTCATAGTATGGTTTTGGAGGGCGACACCCTCCAAGTGGTACATGCTCTTAATAAAGATTGGAGAAATTGGAGCCACTATGGTTATCTTATTGAGGAGGCTCAAGAATTGCTTAATTGTCTGCAAAACTAGAAAGTTATCCATGTTAGATGACATTTCAATGGTACAGTTCATCGATTGGCGAAGGAAGCATTATCCCATATAGTGTGGAACAAGTCATTATTGACAAAGTTCTTAATTGTATTTTAGACATTATCTCCATACAGTGTTATGCTTAAGTTGCTTTGATCTACGTACATATTCAGCTTTGCTTTCATTCTTGTGCCTCGATTATCCTGGCATTATTTTTTCGGATTTTGCTTACTTGTGAAGTCTTTCTTTGAGGACCGGGATCCCCTTAGGGGATCTCAAATTATCACCAATTGGAGATCTAGACTGTTCATTTTCATCCAACGATCCAGATTCATCCACCAAAATAAAATATGGGGGAAATTACACTTTACCCCCCTGAAGTATCCACCTATTTTCACTTTTGCCTCCAAAGTTTAAAATGTGACATTTTACCCCCCCAAACTTTCAAATTGTGGCAATTTAACCTATTTGGCTTATTTATTCCCAAAATGCCCCCATCACTTTTTTTAAAAAAAAAATCCAAAAAACAAAAAAACAAAAAACGGGGTGGCCGACCACCACCTATGGGGTGGTTCAGCCACCCCAGCATATATTATATATTTATTTGGTTTTTTTGAATTTTTTAAAAAAAAATATAGAGGCATTTTGGGAATAAATAGGTCAAATGGTTAAATGTCATAATTGAAAGTTTGAAGTGCACATTTACTTTAAATTTAAAAAAATGAAAACTTCAGGAGGTAAATGTAATTTTCCTAAAAATATTAAACAACTAATGATTTATATAATATTTCCTTGATGGAATTCCAAACTTTCCTGTGGTCCCAATGTCCCATGATGTTGATTTGTATCATGTTAATATATATATATATATGTATATATATATTTCATTAAATTATTTAGTGCATGTGATCTGATCCAACATGATATCCCTATTTAAAGCCCTACATTTCTCTTGCCAGAGTAATTGTGCTTCCTTCTCATTCTTCATTTCATTTCAGTTTGCCTGGTACATGGAACCTTGTGAAATTGAGATGGATGGTGTGATTGAATTTGGTGGTCTTAGTGATTATTCTCACATGAATTATGGTACTGCCTTAGATCAAGAGCAAGGGTACAGATCTTTGTGGCAGGAAACATATGACACTATTATGTATGATTAGCCAATCCTGGGCCCTGTACATTTTGATTTTAAAGCCGTGGAACAGTTGAAGGCAATTTCTCTTATTATATATATATATATATATATATATATATATTACAACATTTTGCAAGTTAGCTATTGGTAATGAATCTTTTCATGAACCTTTTTCTCTTCTATTAGGCTTTCATGTTAGCCTAGGATCAATGGACAAAGCATCTACTTTAAGCTACTTTTGTTAAATTGCCTCACCAAAAAATGGCTTTGGTAAGGCTGCAAGGAGTGTTCTTACGTCTAAAAACCTGTTTGAGATTGTGTTAGAGATGATAAAAAATACTTTTAATACCTAGAAAGTTGTGCCAAACAAAATGCTTTATGTTTAGGGCTTGTTTGGGTATGCGTTTGAGGGTTTGAAAATGTATTTAACACTCAAAAAATCCGTTTGAAAAAAAAAAATTTGTGTGGTAAAAAACAATTGAAAGTGCTTTTAAGTGTCTAAAAAGCCTTAAAAATGGTGAGAACACATTTTTTACAAAAGCTTAAAAATGTATTTTTTTTTTACTTAAAAACTCTATTTCTCAACACAATCATAAATATGTTCTTAGTAAAAAATTTAAAAAGTAGTTGGATAAAGTCCACTTAACCCCTTCAAATTACCACCCCAATGACAATTTACCCCCTAAACTATCAATTGCGACAATTTACCCTTCAAACTATCAAAACAATGACAATGTACTCCTAATAACAAAATGACGAAATTACCCATACTAAAATAAAAACAAAAATACTAAAACTTAATTTTTTTCAAATTTTTAAGGGTATTTAGCAAAAGGAAAAGGATTCTCTGAGTCATTTTAATAAATAATTCCTAACTGTAATCCTTAATCTCTTAAAGGATACAAAAACAGTTGACAAAAAGTATCAACGGTAACAGCTAGCTTTGTTTCCTTTATGATCTTCTAAAATATTTTACCAAGCTTGTGATTGCCGCAAGGTATGACAACTGCATTTCAGCAGTGCTGCAGTGATATGATTAGCCAATGGGAGAGTTTGATCGGTGAAAAGGGGTACTGTGAGTTGGATATATGGCCTTATATTGCAAACTTCTCAGCTGATGTGATTTCTCGAACAGCTTTTGGAAGCAGCTACACTGAAGGAAAACGAATATTCCAACTCCAAAAAGAACAAGCTCAACTCCTTATTAAAGCTGTATCTGTTTACATTCCTGGATGGAGGTAATTTTTTTTTTTTTGAAAAATAAAAAACAAAAAACAAAAAACTTCAGCTAGAAATCAGGTCAACTAATTAGTTTTTATTGAATTATGGTTAATTTAAGAAATATTGGGAAAGTCCCACATTGCTTGGGTATTAAGATGATTGGCCATTTATAAGGGTGAGGAAACCTCAACCCATAAGCTAGCTTTTGGGTTGAGTTAAGCCCAAAGACCCTTTTCTTGATATGGAATCGAGCTTAATTGGCCCAATTGGCTTGGCCCATCATCTCCCTTTGCTACACGTCTTAAGTCTGTTTCAAAAACATGTGTTTAGCTTCACCCAATTCGCTGTGACCCACCGTCTCCCATTCATGTTCACGTGTTGGCTTGGATGTTCCTGCTACATGTGAGGGGGCGTATTGGGAAAGTCCCACATTGCTTGGTATTAAGATGATTGGCCATTTATAAGAGTGAGGGGAAACCTTAACCCATAAGCTAGCTTTTGGGTTGAGTTAGGCCTAAAGACCCTTTTCTTGATAAGAAAGGCTCCAAAAACAGCCAAACAAACGGACTGCAATGGCGGTGAATCCTTATGGGAATGGATGGGTCAATCATGCTTAATTAAGGGTTAAAATATTCAATCTTCTACTCCAAAGATGTTCATTTTTCTTTATTTTCATAGCAAATGTGTAGAGCAGTTCCATATATGTCGAAATATTCAGTTAAGGATCAAAAGATGGTAGGCAGATGAGAAGAGCAAAACTTTAGTATTTTTTATTTTGATGATTCTATTAGTATTATCAATAAACATGTAGATGAGAGAGGGCTATCCATGGCATAGGTAAACATGATACTTCTTGAGGTTCTACCCACCAGTACCATTGCTGCAACGAGCAGTTGACAAGGGGAAATTTGACAATACCAGCTGGAGCGCTGTTTACTTTACTCATAATCCTTATCCAACGTGATTGTGAACTTTGGGGAGACATTAATGCAAATGAGTTTGACCCAGAGAGGTTTCAGAAGGTGTCTCAAAGGCAACAAAGGGCAAACTATCATATTTCCCATTCGGAGGGGGTCCTCGGATTTGCATTGGGCAAAAGTTTGGCATGATGGAAGCAAAAATGGCTCTGTCATTCATATTGCAGCAATTCTCATTTGATGTGTTCTCATCCTATGCTCATGCTCCTATCACAGTTATAACTCTTGGACCTCAATTTGGTACTCATTATTCTGCACAAACTCTAGCTAGTATCAAATAAACAACTGTTAATTTGTAAACTTGATGTTCCCATTTCTCAAGTGTTTGTTAGTATATTGAAATTCAAGACTTTGAAGCATAACAGGGTAGATAAGTGTAAGAGTGTTGATGAAGACCCCATCTTCATACTGTTTATGTTGCCTAATTCTCATGTTGTTTTCCTTGCTGATCGATGTGGTTGTTGTCTGCACATTGAAGCTCCTCAATACTCTTAACACCCCCATCAAATTGATGGGCTGTATGACCCTTAGAGCACTAGTAACAGACTCCCTATAGCCCATTCCCTTCCTTATGCTTAGGAAAAATCTCAAAAAAACCACAAAAAACCCTTCACGAAGTCCTATTTTTAACTAAAGCCCAAGGGTGTCTACAGTGTTTCCCAATGCATTGGGAAACACCATAGCTGTTCCTTGATTATTCTAATGAGCTCATAACCCTGCAATATGCGGGATTCTTCATTATAATTTAATTTTAAAATTTAAACACATTATTTTTCATTATAAGTTAAAAAGACATATACAAATATATCTCACCTATTTAATTTTTTTTTAAATTGTTCCTATAAGTATATATGATTTAAAATAAATAGTATAAAATAAATTAATAAGAAGAATACATGGATTATAATATAATTAGCAACTAATGACATATGAATTATATTGAAATATAATTAATTATGTTAAATATAATTAACGTAATCATATAGATATATAGATATAATTAACGCAATTAATTACGCTAATTAATAACTGATTTTTTTTAGAAAAAACCGGTTATATATATATGTGTGTGTGTGTGACGTCTTCTTTTTTTTTTTTTTTTGTAGAATCCTAAATGTATTATGTAATAATAATTTGATTTATATTATTTATTTCTTTATTTGATTCGGCCATTAATAAGATTTGATTTATTAAATAATTTAAATATAGAAAACTTTTGAAATATAATTAACGTAATTAATTATGCTAATTAATGATCGATTTTTTAAAAAAAACTGGTTCACTCTTAAAAAACTAGTCATAACCTGTGCAATGAGCGAGGACATCATTCCTTATAATTTAATTTCAAAACTTAAAACACATCTCCATTGTTTTTTATTATTATTATTATTATTATTATTATTATAGATTAAAAAAGTTGTGTAAAAAAATCTATTACGCCTATTTCATTAAAAAAAAAAAACACTAAAGGTTATACAACAATATATTGCTAACATAGATAACCTAGAAGCAAGAAAGAAAGACAGAGATAAAAGAGACGGTGAAGATCGGAGAAAACAATATTTAAATGGGTTTTTTTTAAGGGATTTGAATGTTTGAGTTATATATAGAGACTAAGTTGGTGTGAGAGTTCAATGGGATATTAAACGCACAATTTCAAAATTACAAAACACTCTGTTTTTCACTTAAAACGGATGAACCGATTCAATTTTTGATCAGTTCAATTTTTATAACAGGTGCTATGCACATGATTCTTCATTATAATTTAAACACGTCATTTTTCATTATAAGTTAAAAAGACGTATAAAAATATATATCACCTCTTTAAATAAAATAAATAAATTTATGTTCCTATAAGTATATATGATTTAAAATGAATAGTATAAAGAAAAAAAAAATTAGCAAGAATAATACATGGATTATAATATAGTTAATGCAATTAGTGACACTAAGATTATATTGAAATATAATTAACACAATTAATGACCGATTATATATATATGATGTATTTTTTTCTTTTTTTTTTTGAAAATCCTAAACGTATTAATATACATATTAAATTGACTAAATGTAATAATTTGATTTATATTATTTGTTTTCTTATTTGACTGGAAATAATTTATACATGGAAAACTCATGAAATATAATTAATGCAATTAATACGCTAATTAACGACCGGTTTTTTCTTAGAAAACCGGTTCACTAATTATGTCTTAAAAAACTGGTTCAACATTAAAATAAAAAGGGTTCATGTCACATGTTGCAATATTAAGATTGAGTTTGAGAAATAGAGCTTTTAAGTTAAAAAGAGCTTTTGGGCAAAAGCTTCATTTTTAAGCTTTTGCCAAAAGTGCTTTTGGGCCATTTTTAGGCTTTTTGGATCCTTAAAAGTGCTTTTAATTTTTTTACCAAACGACTACTTTTTTCTTCAAACGAGCTTTTTGAGTATTAAAAGCACTTTTAGGCCTCCCAAACGCAATCCCAAACAGGCCCTAAGGCACTTCTGAGACTGATTCGGCTTTTAATATACATATTAAATTGACTAAATGTAATAATTTGCTTTATATTATTTGTTTTCTTATTTGACTGGAAATAATTTATACATGGAAAACTCATGAAATATAATTAATGCAATTAATACGCTAATTAACGACCGGTTTTTTCTTAGAAAACCGGTTCACTAATTATGTCTTAAAAAACTGGTTCAACATTAAAATAAAAAGGGTTCATGTCACATGTTGCAATATTAAGGCACTTCTGAGAGTGATTCGGCTTTTATATATATATATATATGATGATAAAAAACACTCTCCTTTCTCCTCTCAGATTCCTTTCTCCCCTCACACAGACCCATCTACGCACAACAATGGCTTTGAGGCGTGGGGTGCAAACCAATGATGGTGGCTCCGTGATCAGCGAACGGCTGTGCAAATCAGGGATGTGGTGTGGTTTGGGGCTTCGATGGTCACTGGAGTGCAAATCCGCGAGCCACGTGCCTTGGGACTCTAGTAGCAGCGAATTCGCGAGCCACGTGCCGACGGTGAATGGCTGGTCCGGAGGTGACTAGCAGGTCCGGCTTGGGCTTTGCTGAGTATTTGAAGGAATAGGGCAAACGTGTGGGGGAGAGGATGCAGGAGAGAGAAAAAAAAATCAGAAACATGTGGTAGGGAAGGAGAGAGAAAAAAAAGTAATTTTTTTTTTTAAGTTAAAGTAAGAAATATTATTTTAATAATATAGGGAATGATTAAGGGAATCTATTATGGTATATATTTGTATAAGGAAGCAAAAAATAGTTTGAATCCCTAAATGTAGGAAAAATGGTTGGGAAGCTGCTGCTAATGCTCTTAGTGAAGATGTCTGCCACCTGATCAAGGGTGAAAATGAACTATTAATGTCATGATTATCTCAAATGAATCATTCTTAAATAAATTAGAGATAAAGTTTCATGATAATCAATGCCTTCCTTTTGAGTGCTCAAACCCTTGGCTACAAGTCTAGTTTCAAAGGAACAGGATCCTCTCCATTTCAACTCAAATGGGGAATAGGATCGTGTCCATTTCAAATGAAATGGACAATATCCATTTAGTGTAAAATGATGGGTAATATTGTAAAATTAGTTCTTCAACTTTAACGTTAAGACAATATTACCAATCATTTTACACTAAATGGATATTGTCCATTTCATTTGAAATGGACAGAATCCTGTTCCCTCAAATGGAGACTATCCATTTAATGTAAAATGAGGAGTAATATTGTCTTAACATTAAAGTTGAATGACTAAATTTACAATATTATCCCTCATTTTATACTAAATGGATATTATCAATTTCAATTGAAATAGAGAGGATCCTATTCCAGTTTCAAATGGTTTAACATTATTAGAAGCATCCATTTTTTGGGTTTTGTAAACTTATTTGCAGCCTATGGCTACAACTCCTTTTGGCAAAACAATGAGATCTCCAAACCCAAACACCTACCCATATGGTTTTGGTCCTTTTGGGCTCAGGTTTCATCCCAAACTCAGTCCTATATACATGCATATCTAACCCATGTCTTAACAATTAAAACATACAACCCAATAAAAATAGAAGTCTATCAATGGTTAATTTACATAAACTCGAAGAGGATTCCGAAGAGAAAAATAAAAAAACTAGTTTCAAATAAGCTTGTGACTCTTGTCATCTCATGACTTGTTATAGGATAGAATTTAGTTACAATTGATGATTCCACTAAAGAATTGCAATTGGTTTATTTATTTTTTTCTAAATCAATTAATCCCATAAATAATTCTAAATATTAACTTTGGATTCCCCCATAAAATATTCTGTACTCAAAGCTTTAAGGAAAAAAAAGCACACTCAACTCGCTAGACTAGCCTTATAGGCCTTAACTTTTCTCAATGCACCAAACACAAGTAACAGTCACAATCGTTTTATATTCCTAGTAAGGAGGAGATTGCCAGAATAATTTCAAATTCTTTTGCACTATTTCCTCATCTTTTTTTTTTTTTTTAATTTGTAGGACTTATGAATCTTAAAAGTTCAGAAAATCCCAAATAGACTTACTGCCAGCCCAACCAGGGAATATAAAACGAATCTTGTAAATTTTCTCTCTCGCTTTGAAAAAGTTAATATGTATATATAACAAAGAAGAGGAAGAAGAAAGAGAGTAAAAATCTCGAAGTAGAAAAGGGTGGAGGTAATGTGAGGAAGCAGAAAAAGCCTTGGAGGTGAAAATGCATTTACTGCAGCGGAGGGAGGTGGCGGTGGCGGCTGTGGGGCGCAAGGAAAGAGGTTTGGTAGATGGAAAGAGACATGCATTACTGTAAAAAGAGTGTGCAAACGGGACTGAAGAGGAGAATGAAAATGTTAGAAGCACAATAAAGAAGAGCAATAGAGCATTCAATAAGACCGAAGGTGGAAGTAATGGTGATTCAACGCACTCAAACCAAACATGTTTTGAGTTTCGGACACATTTACTTGTGTTTTCCCAAAGGTTACATTTGAATGGTGCAGATCGTAACCTTTTTGGCAAGTCGCCTTTCAAAATGTGATGTTTGAGCCTAATTGTCGTTTTGTATCAACATTTTCATTATATAAACGTTTCTAATTTTTTGAATATATGTTTAAAGACATTTGCCAAATGTCACTATGCAAACATCACTACATTAATAGTGACCTTTTTGACTTTTTGGGGCTAAAAATTGTTGAAATATATAAAATATATTATAAACCAGAAGAAGAGAGAGAAAAGAGAAATAAGAGAGAGCGGAAGTATGTAATAGACTATATTAAATTGAGACTAATTTTATTAAGAGTATTACAGAGACCTTTATTTATAGAGAGGGTATGAGTGATAGGCAAGTAATTTAGTAAACTAAAAAAATGTAAACTTAGTAGGCTAATGAAACCATAGAATCATTAAGGAAGTAAATAATCCTAGAATAATAAATAATCCCAACATAATATTCTTAACATTAATATACAATCCCATGAAATATGGAAGAGAAAATCATGGGATTGTTGCCTTATCTAGATAGGCTTGATATGATCAAATTTTGTTTTCTAACAAAACTGACACCTTCCACATGGGGGTTTGTTAGGGGTTCTTCTCATAACGCTCTCCTAACGTTCTCTCAAACTTACGTAGAACATGATTTTAAAAAAAAAAAAAAAATTGTAGTGGCTCCCACCACCCCTTTTTTCCTAACTGATTAATTTTTATAAGTTAATATTTAGGTTCTAATGCTTTAAAACTTGTTTTTGGATTCAAAACTAAAACCTAGGGATAGAAGGTTAACCCTTTGGGGATGGTATCACCTAAAATAGATTTGATCATCTTAAATTTAGTGCTAATACCTAAAAAAAGGTAATGGGAGCCACTACAATTTTTTTTTTTTTTTTAAATTATTTTTCACATAGGACTGAAAGAACGCTAGGAGAACACTATGGGAGAACCCCTAACATTTTCCTTCTAACATGTCACTATTTTGGCGTTTGTTATAGTGTGAATATATGGATCCATATATCCTACTTCCAATCTCTCCAATTCTCAAAACCCATTTGTTAGCCACCCATACATCAAATTAGAGACTCACAGCTGTTGCCCAATCTCAATTCTCTTCTTCTGGCGCGTTTAGTTTTACAATTTTATAGATAAAAAAAATGTAATTTCAAATCAAATTGGAGACAATAAATTGTTTAGAATTGAATTTTAAAACTTATAAAATTTACATTTTCAAATCACAGATAAAGATATCTTTCTAAAAAGCGTTCATGACTAAACTACAATTTAAAAACGCTTAATTACAATTTTAAAAATAAAATTTTCAAATCGCATATTCAAACATACCCTTCCTCCATTAAACCATATCTCTCCAAAAATTACTACCCACCATTAAACTCAAATAATTTCTCAGGAATTCTTGCTAAATAGGCAAATAAGGATATAACCAAGAACACCAACTAATAAAAAAAATTGATCATTGACTCAAAAATTCTTTCTTCAAGAATCAAAACACAAATCACTATGAAACAGAGTGTGAGAGAGAAACAGAGACGTGAGGTGGAGCTTCTTTGTCAAAGGCTGTGTCCTTTCCTGTATGAAAAATCACGCCTTTTTTTGACAACTTCCTTGAAACATCATGAGCTCCGCCATAAGATTAATTTTGTGGTCACAAGAGAGTCGTTAGAGTGAAAATTCTTCTAAGTGAAGGTTACCCTAGCCGGTAGCCCACACATGCAATAAAGTGTAATTACTATACTATCCATACATCATATACATTACATAATTGACTTAAGACATACCCGGTAAGTCCATAATAGTCATATCATCATTATAATGGTGTCGTAATGAATGTAGTGTACATAGAAATATGATACTCCTCATTTTAAATTTAGTGTATTTTAAAGGGGTAAAATTGTCCAAAAAAATTAAAATGACAATGTTACCTCTAAAAAAACATTAACTTGATTCACATGTGCATTATGTTCACCAAGACACTATTATGATGATGATATATATGATCGTTACCAACTTGGAACATATTCTCTTTAATTAGTTCAAATGTTCAAATGAGTTATAATTGAAGTGTATTCAAGCAACTTACCAAGCATGTTATAAAGTGTACCATTATATAGTGACTTATGACATACCCGGTAAGTCGATAACTTCATATTATCATTATAATGGTGTTGTGATGAATGTAGCATACATGGGAATATGATACCCCTCATTTTAAATTTAGTGTATTTTAAAAGGGTAAAATTGTCTAAAAAAATTTAAATGACAATATTACTTCTCTAAAAAAAACATTAACTTGATTCACATGTGCATTATGTTCACCAAGACACTATTATGATGATGATATATATGATCGTTACCAACTTGGAACATATTCTCTTTAATTAGTTCAAATGTTCAAATGAGTTATATTTGAAGTGTATTCAACCAACTTAGCAGGCATGTTATAAAGTGTATCATTACATAGTGACTTATGACATACCCGCTAAGTTGATAACTTCATATCATCATTATAATGGTGTCGTGATGAATGTAGTGTACATGGGAATATGATACTCCTCATTTTAAATTTAGTGTATTTTAAAAGGGTAAATTGTCTAAAAAAAATTTAAATGACAATATTACTTCTCTAAAAAAAACATTAACTTGATTCACATGTGCATTATGTTCACCAGGAGACTATTATGATGATGATATATATGACTGTTACCAACTTGGAACAAATTCTCTTCAATTAGTTCAAATGTTCAAATGAGTTACATTTTAAGTGTATTCAACCAACTTACCAGGCATGTTATAAAGTGCATCATTACATAGTGACTTATGACATATCCGATAAGTCGATAACTTCATATCATCATTATAATGGTGTCGTGATGAATGTAGCGTACATGGGAATATGATACCCCTCATCTTAAATTTAGTGTATTTTAAAATGTTAAAATTGTCTAAAAAAATTTAAATGACAATATTACTTCTCTAAAAAAAAACATTAACTTGATTCACATGTGCATTATGTTCACCAGGACACTATTATGATGATGATATATATGGCCGTGACCAAGTTGTAACAAATTCTCTTTAATTAGTTCAATGTTCAAATGAGTTATATTTGAAGTGTATTCAACCAACTTACCAGGCATGTTATAAATTGTATCATTACATAGTGACTTATGACATACCTGGTAAGTCGATAACTTCATATCATCATTATAATGGTGTCGTGATGAATGTAGCGTACATGTGAATATGATATCCCTCATTTTAAATTTAGTGTATTTTAAAAGGGTAAAATTGTCTAAAAAATTTTAAATGACAATATTACTTCTCTAAAAAAAACATTAACTTGATTCACATGCACATTATGTTCACCAGGACAGTATCGTGATAATGATATATATGACCGTTACCAACTTGGAACATATTCTCTTCAATTTGTTCAAATGAGTTATATTTGAAGTGTATTCAACCAACTTATTAGGCATGTTATAAAGTGTATCATTACGTAGTGACTTATGACATACCTAGTAAGTCGATAACTTCATATCATCAATATAATGGTGTCGTGATGAATGTAGCGTACATGGGAATATGATACCCCTTATTTTAAATTTAGTGTATTTTAAAAGGGTAAAATTGTCTAAAAAAAATTTAAATGACAACATTACATCTCTAAAAAAAACATTAACTTGATTCACATGCGCATTAGGTTCACTATGACAATATTATGATGATGATATATATGACTGTGACCAACTTAGAACAAATTCTCTTTAATTAGTTCAAATGTTCAAATGAGTTATATTTGAAGTGTATTAATCAACCAACTTACTAGGCATATTATAAAGTGTATCATTACATAGTGACTTACGACATACCCGGTAAGTCAATAACTTCATATCATCATTATAATGGTATCATGATGAATGTAGCATATATGAAAATATGGTAGCCCTCATTTTAAATTTAGTGTATTTTAAAAGGGTAAAATTGTTTAAAAAAATTAAATGACAATATTACTTCTCTAAAAAAAATATTAACTTGATTCACATGTACATTATGTTCACCATGACACTATATATTATGACGATAATATATATCGCTCACATCATTGTCTTTTGTGAATAACGTTGCGTCTGCATATGTCTTTCATGAGTAAATTTGAAGGAAAAAGCTTCTCCATTAATTGAAGATGGGGCCAAGTTGGTCCCATCCTTCTCTCTATTTTTTCTTGGCCTATGTCTCAATAGTCAATAATCCCACCTGTATTTAACCTTTTTTTTCAACTTGCATTAAAGCCTCTTGAAAGCATTTAATTTCTCTCTTTCCCGTGATTTGCTTTGATATTTCATTTAGTTTATGTAAGTTGGTCAAATGGCCTATAAAGCTATAACACTTATCAATCTTTGACATATCTTAAAAAAATAAATAAATAATCTTTTACATATCTCTTTGTATCTTTTTACATATCTTATGGGCATGGGCATGTTTGAAATTGTGATTTTAATAAGTACGATTTTAAAAATAGCGTTTTTAAAATTGTAAAGACGTTTTATAAAACATTTTAAAAAGCACTTTTATATTAAATATTTGTTATGTGAATTCATAATTTTGGTTTAAATTCGTATATTTCCAAACAAGCATCCCCTAACCTGCTTTTGGAGATTGCAGATTTTTTTTTTTTTTTATTTTATTTTAGATTAAGTATTTTTTAAATCGCAATGCCAAACACCTTACGTTTTGCAATATATTTTAAAAATGCAAATTATTCTTACGAAACACAATCTTAAATGCACCCTAGATGTTAACATAAATAGATATGATAGGTGCTTAGTTGAACCTCATCTAAGACCCAACTTTTACTTACGTGGCACAAAGCCACATAAGAATTGTGTCAGGTTCAAAATTGAACTTTCAAAAAAGAGATAAAATTGAAACATATGTCCACAAAAATTTTGTCTTAGATTGGGTTCAATGACCTCTGCATCATGAGACTTGATCCCCAACCGATTAACCTATCCCTCAAAAACTTTTATCTTATATCCAAGTGCCTATTTTTAACCTCCAGACAATATCATCAGAATAATCATCAAAGATCAATGCCTAATATGTCCAATAAATTTTGTTAAATTCAAATATACTGTCCGCTTGACAATTTGATGTATGGAGTTTTTTTTTTTTTTTGAAGAAGAAGAAGAAGAAGAAATCATAACTTTTTTTAATTTAACTGCAAATTGAATGAAATTTATCTTGAAATTCACATTATTTAAGGCTTTATATCCAGCAACCCATAATTGTTTGATACCTTAAAATTATGTTGTAATAATTAATAAATATTGATATTTTTACCTTTGCACTTTTAAAAATAATAATTCCTCATACCTCATATACATGTCCAAAATGAAAACTCTTATTGGATAATTATAAGTTGAGGTATCACGTGATACGTTCGGGTTTTCCCTCCAAACGTTCGTGGCTAGGATTGCATTGATCGCTTGAGTTTTCTTCTCCAACGATCATCGCCATCAAGCGTTCGAGATCCAACTTCAAACGTTTCGCCTTTATAGGAAATTCTTAAAAAGTCCAAAAGTCCACATCCTTACAACTTACATCCAACCCTAACATCTTATTTGCTTTATTAAGATATTCTTAACTCTAATTTATGCTTGGGGTACTACAATTTCTCATCATTAAAACATGTTTGATAAATAAAACAACATT
Source organism: Carpinus viminea (assembly GCA_013348765.1). Taxonomy (NCBI): domain Eukaryota; kingdom Viridiplantae; phylum Streptophyta; class Magnoliopsida; order Fagales; family Betulaceae; genus Carpinus; species Carpinus viminea. Next base: position 31,625,785 of record CP054672.1, on the reverse strand, counting down.
CATCGATCTTTCGAAACATAAATCATGCAATTCAAATACAATTAGACCTTTATTGATTAGATCTAATCCAACATATATTGAAACCTTAATATTAGCCAAACATTAATCATAGACACTAAAACACACTTGGAAAATCCTAAGATATATTGGATCAATCCTGAAGGATCAAGGGTTAAATCTTGCTGATCTAGCTTCTTTTTTTGGGTCATTCCAGGCCCCTAGCATGCAATCCAATCAATCACAACATCTCAAAGGTTTGTACAACACCCAGAAACATTTAAGAACATCTTTAGGTGTCAAGGTTACACTTGATATGAAAAGAATCAAGAGTTTCCCTTAATTGATTACCATACAACAAATTTGAAATATAAAATGGCCTGTGTGTGCTTAAAATATTCTTTCGAACACAAAATCTAAAATCATAACTTTTTATTTTATAGAATAGAAAACATAATAAATATGTAAAATATAAATTATTTTATTTGAAAATCATCATATAAAGCATGCATCTATTCTTTTAAAACGACTCGTCTTATCCCAAGATCACATTCCAAACAATCAATTACCAGGGTTAGGGAAAGAAAAACAAAGGAATACAAAGGAATAACAAAGATACATGGCTTGTAGGCTTTAATTACATTGAGATAGATGGTTGAAGAAACTAGAATCCTATTACGTGCTTACATAATGTGATAAAAACTGAGTAGAAAGATTGATATGGTAAGATTTTTAAGGAATCCTAAACCTCCTATGAGCAATTAAAGGTGCTCTCAACTCCTACAAACACAAGGTTTGAATAATTTGCTTCATTGATTTCTTGTTCATAAATAATGCAGTATTTAAAGAAAATAGAAAATGGGGTTTGATAGGGGTTATCTCGTAGTGTTCTCTTGGTGTTCTCCCAATCTTACATAAAACATAATTTAAGAAAAAATAAAATTGTAGTACCGTTTTTTTGTCAACCGATTAATTTTTATGAGTTAATAGTTAGGTTCTAATGCTTTAAAACTTGTTTTTGGATTCAAAAGTAAAACCTAAGAGTGGAAGGTTAATCCTTTAAAGATGATATCACCCAAAATGAATTTAATTATCCTAAATTTGGTGCTAATGTTTTAAATTTGGTGCTAATACCTAAAAAAATCGGTGGTGAAAGTCACTATAATTTTATTTTTTCTTAAATCATATAAGACTGGGAGAACGCCAGGAGAACGTTACGGGGAGAACTCTTAACATTTTTCATAGAAAATAGAGTCTCACGCTCTTCAAAAAAACAAAGAGAAAAAGAAAAGAAAATAGAGTCTCACATGAGATAGGACTTCCATTTGAATCAAAGGATAAAACAAATAAATATAATCCTACCAAAGATAAAAGAGAAAAATATAACCTAAGAGTCATTCACACACAACAATATTAAAATAATAAAATAACTATAAAACATTAATGAACTAAATAACCTAATAGATAATACTTTCTTTATTTTATTTTATTTTTTCATAACCACAAAATCGTTGTTGAAAATAAACTTTGTTTCGAAAGCAAGTGCATTTTAAAAGAGTTTGCATTTTTAAAAGGATTTTATTTTTCGAGATATTACAGGTTGGGATCGATCCTTCTCGAGAATTTTGGATTGGTAGAAATGTCTCCTGACTCGTCCAAAACACTCTCAAACCCCAAAACGACTCCTCAGAAATACTCCCAAGAGTTTTGAAAATTGTAAGGGTTCAATCTAAACAACATTTATGGTCCAAAACAACTAAATCAAGCATATACACTCATGTTACAGTTTTTAAAGATCCCGGATAACATCAATAAAAATTAAATAATGAACACGTCTACTAAGGTTCTAACCTAGAGATAAAAACCATACAACATAAAAAAAAACAAATGTGTTCCACTCTCCTTGCGGGTCTTAGAAACTCCCGTAACACCTTTGGATTGACAAAATAACTCCTCTCTTCACCCCGACACTTTGTGCAAATAGGCTAGGGGTGAGTTTAAGATGAATTTATAGATTTTAGAGTCGCATTGGAGATTCAAAAAAACCCCAAAATCATATTTTCAAGTGAGAAATTGATCCTGAAAAAGGGAGGATCGATCCTTCGGGTTTCTAGGACCCTAGGATTGATCGTGTGGTGTAGATGATTAATCTTTAGTAAAGAGGATCAATACTCCCCTATAGAGGATTGATCGCACAAGCTAGAAATTAGTCTAAAAAAAATCTAGTTTTAGCCCAACTTGATTCCAATTAATCATAGGGTCTAAATTACTTCATTTCTTTACTAGGGTTAGGACTGGTTTATTACAAAATGATCGAAATACCTCATTCCATTTTATTTTATTTTTTAATTTAAAGTTTTATAACTCTAAAAAATTTAGACAGATAGCCCAAAAAACATACCACTATCACCATGGTTAATTAACAAGATTGAATCCTTGTGGAAATGGATGGGTCAATCATGCTTAATTATGGTTTAAAATATTCAATCTTCTACTCCAAAGATGTTCATTTTTCTTTATTTTCATAGCAAATGTGTATAGCAGTTCCCTATATGTACTGACATATTCACATAAGGATCAAAAGGTGGTAGGCAGATGAGAAGAGCAAGATTCTATTAGTATTGTCAATAAACATGTTGATGAGAGAGGGCTATTCATCCTGGCATAGGTAAACATGACACTGCTTGAGGTTCTGAGGTTCTACCCACCAGTACCATTGCTGGATCGAACAGTTGACAAGGAAACAAAGCTAGGAAATTTGACAATATATACCAGCTGATGTGCTGATTACTTTACCCACAATCCTTGTCCATTGTGATTATGAACTTTGGGGAGACAATGCAAAGGAGTTCGATCCAGAGAGGTTTTCAGAAGGTGTCTCAAAGGCAACAAAGGGCAAACTACCATATTTCCCATTCGGAGGGGGTCCTCGGATTTGCGTTGGACAAAAGTTTGGCATGATGGAAGCAAAAATGGCTCTGTCATTGATATTGTATCACTTCTCATTTGAAATGTCCTCATTCTATGCTCATGCTCCTATCACAGTTATAACTCTTGGACCTCAATTTGGTGCTCACATTGTACTGCACAAACTCTATCTTGTATCAAAATAAACAACTCCTAATTTGTAAACCAAGTTTTAATCCTCCTCATTCCGTTGCAGTTTTATTATGGAACTGCAGTTGACATCCATCTTGAACTGCAGTTCATCAGATATCAAGATGGATGTTGCCATTCAAAACCTTTTAAGTTACAATCAATTGTTGTATTTTCTTCTCAAGTGCTTGTTAGTATATTGAAACTCAAGACTTTGAAGCATAACAGAGATTTTTCTTGCTGATCGATGCCGTTGTTGTTTGTGTTAGAATATATGATGTAAGATTTGATATTATTAGAATATCTTTGTATTGATTTAGAATATATGGTGTGGGATTTGATATTATGAGAATATCTTTGTATGGATTATAATTGATAAAATCAAACATATCCAATAGGATCATCTGTTGCCTATTCCCATGTTGTTTTTCTTGCTGGTTGTTTATATATGGTGTAAGATTTGATATTTTGAGAATATCTTTGTATTGATTTAGGATATATGGTGTGAGATTTAATATTATGAGAATATTTTTGTATTGATTGTAATTGATACAATTAAGTCAGAAATATTGATTTGATTTTATTAATCATATTTTTTTGTATTTTTTCTACATCCCTATACTTAAAGATCATATGCATTGTAAACAAATAAAGCAATAAGAGCATAATGTAACCATTTAGGCTTTATCTATGGATGTGATCATAGACCGAACCACGTAAAATATTTTGTCTTATCTATTTTATTATTCCGCATTAGATAATCATGTCCCATTTGCATGCACATTCAATCCATTATTAGACTTAAAAATCCACCTGCAATAAAGTTCTAACATTTATCGGTAAAGTTGTAAATTAATGAATCGTTTTGTTCGTAAATAGCTCAAGCTCGACTCGTATATATAGATTCAATTCAAGTTTTCTTTGTTTAAATTTAAAATTTTAAATATTTTTATACTTATATATTTATAAATTTTTTGATTATGAGTGACATATCATAATCTGATTGGTACTGATATATGACATTATTGGTTTTCATAAAAAAATTAGACTAAGGTTGAGTGCAAGAATCTATTTGTTATTTTTTGCATACCACTAGGAGGTCTCATAACATTTTTATATCACATGAAACTTATTGCAAATCGGTATATTAATCACAAGGATTGATTTTACATTTTTTCCCAATTTAAAACTTTAGGAAGTCTTTACATTATTTTTCTCAAATAGGCCTCTACAGTATCTTCTCTCCTTTTTTTTTTCATCTCGATAACAAGATTAAATTTTGACATGTCTACACAAAAGGAAGAGGGGGAGATTTGAGCTAGTTGACCAGTGACTACCACTTTAACTAGCTTATTGAGCTATCATTTGGAGACAACAAAGATTAAATTTAATAAATAAACAAGAGTGTCACATCAACATTATTAAATGAATGTCAAATATAGAGCTTTTTTTTTAAAATTAAATTTAAAAAAAAAAAACACTCTTTGCTATTAGCCACAAGAACCTCAATGCATGCCATCTTGGTATGGACAGAAATTTCTTTTAAACCCATTTGAAATAGTGTCAAGTGTTTATAAACATTTAATAAGTATGTTAAATTTATATAAATTAGTAAATTGCTATTAGTGATGTTAATAATTTAATGTATATTTTTAATGTTTATAAATACTTACACTATTTTAAATGAGTTGGAGAATATTTCTTTAATGCTAGTTTAGAAGAAATTTATGTCCTCTTGGTATTCACCTAGGCACATAAAAATAAAATAATTGCTTTAGAAAAAATAAAATAAAATAAAATAATTGATTTGGATGGAGGATTCTCTCCTCCATGTATTTATGATATTATTGCTTTAGAGCTGTCAGCCCTTGTAATTTAGACTCCAGAGTCTTTTTACTCTGGACTTTATCAAGGAAAATGAAGTTTCACAATTTTTCCAAAAAAAAGAAAAAAAGAAAAGAGAAAAGAGAAAATGTGTTCACCGTTTTTCAGAGAGTGATGACAATTGACACCAATTATACGCCACCGTCGTCATTGATTGATAAAATGCACCTCTCCTTTCCTACTGATCTTCTCCATCCTTCTTCTGCTTCTTCTTCCCGCTCTCCTCTGCGAGAAATGGCTGTATCATCACTACTTGTGATCTTCAGTAGCACTCTTCTCCTTACCATCCTAACGTTGTGGTGGAGGATTCTGAACTGGGTGTGGCTGAGGCCCAAGCAGCTGGAGAGGCAGCTGAGAGAGCAAGGCTTTTCCGGCAACTCCTACCGGCTCTTCTTCGGAGACTTGAAGGACAACTCCATAACGTCGAAGCGAGCAAGCTCTAAACCCATCAATTTCTCCGATGACATCACCCCTCGCGCCATCGCCTCCGTCTATCACATAGTGGAGAATTATGGTACGTGATCATCAGTTAATTAATTTTTTTTTAAAAAAATCTTGACCAAAACTAGGAGGACATTGTGACTATTAAAAATTTGAAGAGACATTATCAATTGGTAGTAGTTTGAGGGAGGTATATGAACTTTATATATATATATGTTCTTCTGGGCTTGAAAAACATAAATATATATATATGTACGCAGGGAAGAATTGTTTTGTATGGGTTGGGCCGAAACCGAGATTGTTTATTTCGGAGCCGGAACAAATAAAAGATATATTCAGCAAGATTGATGAGTTTCAGAAGTCGCGTCATCCAGTTGCTAACTTGCTATCAACGGGAGTCGTGTCGTACGAGGGTGACAAATGGGCTAAACACAGAAACATCATCACCCCTGCATTCGGGAACCAAAATTTGAAGGTTTTCTTTCTTTTTTAAAAAATTATATATATATATATACACACACATTCATTGTTCTTAGCAAAAGGAAAAGGATTCTCTGTGTCATTTTAATAAATAATTCCTTAATCTCTTAAAGGATATAAAAACAGTTGACAAAAAGTATCAACGGTAACAGCTAGCTTTGTTTCCTTTATGATCTTCTAAAATATTTTACCTTATGATTGCTGCAGGGTATGACAAATGCATTTCAGCAGTGTTGCAGTGATATGATTAGCCAATGGGAGGGTTTGATCGGTGAAAAGGGGTCCTGTGAGTTGGATATATGGCCTTATATTGAAAACCTCTCAGCTGATGTGATTTCTCGAACAGCATTTGGAAGCAGCTACACTGAAGGAAAACGAATATTCCAACTCCAAAAAGAACAGGCTCAACTCCTTATTAAAGCTGTATCTGTTTACATTCCTGGATGGAGGTAATTATGTTTTTTTTTAAAAAAAAAAAAAACCTTCAGCTAGAAATCAGGTGAACTAATTAGTTTTTATTGAATTATGGTTAATTTAAGAAAGACTCCAAGAACAGCCAAACTAACGAACTGTGATGGCGGTGGTTTTGGCCACACCCAGATCGGCCGCATTCTTATTTCCCTTCTTCATGCCTTCACAATTTCTAAGATTTTTGAGTGTAGGTTTCTACCAACTAAACAAAACAAGAGGATGAAGGAAATTGACAGAGAAATACGAACCTTGTTGAAGGAAATCATTAACAAACGAGAGAGGGAAATGAAGTCAGGCAACGCTACCAATGATGATTTTTTAGGCATGCTTTTGGAATCCAGTTCTAGAGAACTTCAAGAATCTGGAAATAAGAAGAATGCTGCTATGAGTATTACAGATGTAATTGAGGAATGCAAGCTATTTTACATTGCTGGGCAAGAGACCACTGCAGACTTGGTTGTTTGGACAATGGTTTTGTTGAGCAGGTATCCTAGTTGGCAAGTGCGTGCAAGAGAAGAGGTTTTGCAAGTCTTTGGCAAGAACAAACCAGACTTTGATGGGTTAAATCACCTTAAAGTTGTAAGTATATTTCCTTATCAATTAGATTTATTCAGTTTCTCCATCTTCAAACTATCACTCAACTAGCACTGACAAAGGCAACTCAAATCTTTCTGTTGGTTAGCAAATCTCAAGAAGGAAAACCAAAATCCATCAAATCTACCTCAAAAAAAAAAAAAAACAAATGCAATACCTTATTTCTACACAAAATAGTGACTTGGATATATACCTCTTAAAAAAAAAGTAGACAGACAGTCCAGAAAAGATTAATTACACAGTCACCATGGTTAACAAGATTAAATCCTTGTGGAAATGGATGGGTCAATCATGCTTAATTAAGGGTTAAAATAATCCATGTTATTATACCATTTAAAAATCTTCCACCCAAAGATGTTCATTTTTCTTTATTGTCTTAGCAAATGTGTATAGCAGTTCCATATATGTTGACATGTTCACATGCATAAGGATCAAAAGATGGTAGGCAGATGAGAAGAGCAAGATTCTATTAGTATTATCAATAAACATGTTGATGAGTGAGGGGTATCCATGGCACAGGTAAACATGATTCTGCTTGAGGTTCTGAGGTTCTACCCACCACTACCATTGATAGATCGAGCAGTTAACAAGGAAACAAAGCTAGGAAATTTGACAATACCAGCTGGAGTGGTGGTTACTTTACCAACAATCCTTGTCCATTGTGATTATGAACTTTGGGGAGACAATGCAAAGGAGTTCAACCCAGAGAGGTTTTCAGAAGGTGTCTCAAAGGCTACAAGGGGAAAACTATCATATTTCCCATTTGGTGGGGGTCCTCGGATTTGCATTGGACAAAAGTTTGGCATGATGGAAGCAAAAATGGCTCTCTCATTCATATTGCAGCACTTCTCATTTGAAATGTCCTCATCCTATGCTCATGCTCCTATCACAGTTATAACTCTTGCACCTCAATTTGGTGCTCACATTGTACTGCACAAACTCTAGCTTGTATCAAAATAAGCAACTCTTAATAAGTTGTAAACCAAGATTTAATACTCACTCCTTAGTCTGGTGCTTTATGGAACTATAGTTGACACTCAGATATCAAGATGTATGTTGCCATTCAAAACCTTTTAAGTCAATCAATTGTTGTATTTTCTTCTCAAGCGTTTGTTAGTTTCATGATAATCAATGTCTTTCTTTTGAGCGCTAAAACTCTTGACTACTAGTCTAGTTTCATATGGCTACAACTCCATTTGGTACGTAAGTCAACGAGATCCATGCTTGATTTTTAGTGAAACATTACATCGATCTCTTCCTTTATTTATCTTTATAAAGTTTAAGTAAATTATCTTTTTGTGATCGTCATTATAAACGTAGGATGTAGTGGTTACTCTAAAAATATAATAATCATTACAACTTCAATAACATCTACTTAGTACTTACCATATAGATGCCAAAATCCTTTATAGATTTTTTTTTTTTTTAATGTGATTATATCATCATGAACTTAGAGAACCTAAGTTCAAATCAGAACACTGCCCCTTGACGACCATCTTTTTTGCTAATAATCTGGACTAGGCTAATATATGGGCAGATCAACCCACTTTGTCGGGTTGGATCACTGATTGGGCTGGCCCAAATTTACAAGCCCACTATAAAAAATGACCCGGTTTGTTTTAATAATAGAAACTTTATTGGGCCCTCGGGCTTGAAACCATACTCGAAACCCAAACTTTAATGGACCGTCAGCGTGATGTTAATTGTATGCGGCGTTCGACGGTGTAGATCAATAAATCATCATGCAGATGGACGACCCTACTAGAGCCGTTCAGTGTTGGGATCATTTGCAAAATAACTTATGGCGCAGCCTAATAGAATCCCATGGAGATCCAACTTTACAAAGACATGGAAAAGTTTCATGCTATTTTAATTAGGATTAAGTACTTTTTTGCCCTGTAACCTTATGGTTAAATTAACTTTATTTTTTGCTTGTTGGTTTCTTATTATACTATAAATAGTATCTTGATAATGGCATAAAACGGAGGTGATACCTCGTCTAAATTTTGTCCAAAATTTTATGATGTCCATGTCAACACCTTTAAAAAATTGACATATGTCCATTTACTAATTAAAAAATTTAAATTTTAAAATTAAAAAATATATTTTTTTTAAAAAAAGTTGAGCCACCACTTTTGAAAAGATTGGGGGGGGGGGGCATCTAACCTCATTTTGACCTTTAGCTTGATTTGGGGGTGTCCGTAAGCCAATTTGCAAAATAGGGGTGACTAAAACCAACTCAAGGCTATTGAGAGTGGCTCAGCCACCCTGTTTGGCCTAAGGTGATTTCAACCGCCCTAGACTTACCAATTGAAGGTGACTGAAATCTATATCACCCATTTGGCCTAAGGCGGTTTCAACTACCCTAGGCTTACCAATTAGAGGTGACCAAAATCACCTTCCATTGCCCTTGGCAAGGGCCAATCCATTTTTTTTTTCTCTCTCAATTGGCTTTTTTGAGATGGTTTAGCCATCCCAACGAAATAACTTTTGGAGTGGTTTTGGTCACCGATCAAATAAAAATTAAAATTAAAATTACAAAGAAAAAAGAAAGCTCAAGCTTTTAGAATTCTTTATAATTGATATGGTTGAGATTTGCTAAAAAATTAGACCCTCAACTCACTAGACTAGCCGTACATGCCTTTACTTTTCTCAAAGCACCAAGTACAGGTAACAATCACAATCGTTTTATATTCCTACTTCCTAGTAAGGAAGGGATCATTGCCAGAGTAAAGTAGCCCACGATTTAGGATGCCTTCTTGGGTTGCAATATTTACAAAAAGCAATCATAATTACATACTTTATATGTGTCAGAGCAACTCGAGAGGAAACCCAATTCATTGATGAAGTTCTTATTTTGGTGTCTATCAAACTTTTTCTGTATGTATATGGTTTAACTTTTCTTGGGCGGTTTCGATCCAACTTTTTTTTTTCATTGCTGTAGTAGTTGTTAGGTAGGTAGTTCAGTTTCAGAAATATTGACATGTTGTCCCCCTTCAAACCGTCCCTTGTGGACCGTGGCGGTCATAGTTCATTCAGTGCAGTGAATCTGATCATTTAAGGGGAAAGTTCATTTTATTTTCTTAACTATTCATTTATTGACATTTTAATTTTAATGTCTAAAAAATAATATTTTACTTCTCAAAGAATCTGACATTGACATTTAATCTCTCATGAAGTTCACTTTACCCCTAAAGTAACTAAATTTTGAAAGAGTAAAGTGTCTATCAAAATACTTCGAAGAGATGAGGATATTTTGAAATAAAGATGGGGGCATTTTGGAAAGTAAACAGGCGTTCCGTCAATCATGTCACACATGACCACTGTATTCCGTTAGTCATAACGGCTTTGACCGAAGGAATGCTTGAATTGAAAAAATTTGAAACTTTGAAGGAGTCAATTGAAAAAATTAAAGCTTTTGGGGTCGAATTGAAAATAATTGCCAACTTTAGAAGGGTTAACTGTAATTTTCCTACATGCTTAAACAGTTAAATATAACTTAAGGTATGCAATTTCAATATTCTACACACACATGTTGCTTCTTATTGACTTGATCATCGGAGTCTCTTTAACCTTCCAGAGCTGATGGGCTTTTGACATCTTCTATCTTTTGTGCAGACGAACCCCACGCAACAAAGACACGAACGTGCCCATGGTTTAATAAATATTATTACGTGAGGAAAAAGTGAATGCAGAAGCTTTTGGACTTTAAAATTTCACATCTTTTGCCTTAATTTGCTTAGTGTCTTTGCTTTTCTTCGCACTAAGCTTTTGTTTGTTTGTTTGGGAACATATTTTTAATGTTAATGGAGGACAGCTAAAAAAGAAGAAGAAGAAGCAAATTCATGGATGGTTTTGGGCTGTGAAAGTACACGCACCATTGCCAACATCACTTCTACAGCTTATCAAAGTCTATCACTTTCTACATAAATATTACTTTCTACAACCTTTGTTGATATTAAGACGATATGAACAAATTTGATGGAGTTTAACTTGAAAGCGATTAGATTTTTCTTGTATTTTCTAAAATGTAATATCACTTTTAAAATTATTATTGAATAGGAAAAATTATTATAGAATTTGAATTTGATGATGATTTTAAAAATCATGTCGCGCTTAAAAGGATAAAAAACTATAGTCCTCCTTCTAGCACTACTTCACATAATTAATGTTAAACAAATGTTGAATTTGAATGTGATTAATGTTATACAAAAGAGGGTTTTTTTTTTTTTTTTTTAAGAGTAATGCTTGAAGGTCATTTTTTTTAAAAAAATTAATTTTTTAGTTTTTATGTTAATTTTTAAAAGAATAAGGGTATTAATATATGTAGGGCTGTAAGCAAACAAAGCTACCCGTGAGCTCGTCCGGGCTCGGCTCGACAAAGCCCGGCTCGTGCACGACTCGATTATTAAATGAGCCGCTCGTGGACACAAAACCATACTCGATTATTAAACAATACATACCCGTATAAAACTCGACTCGCTCGTTTAAAGTTCGTGAACATACTCGTATAAGAGCTTGACTCGCTTATTAGTGCAACTCGTATATATTTATTATATATACATATTATAAATTTAATAAAAATAACTTATATAGTATATTACTTATTATTTAGTAGCAATTTAACAATAGTCAATGTATATTAATTATTAAGTATTTCTCAAAAAAGAATAACAATAATTAATTGGTATACAATATATAATTATATCTATGATTATAAGTAAATGTATAATATATAATTGAATGACAAAAGTTAATCATATGGTTATATCTTAAATAAAAATCATGATACATTGATACTTAATCATATTATTCATATAATCATATTGATTCGTATCATATATAATAAAAATGTGATTAGAATAATCCCAAATGAAATTATTAGAATTAGAAATTTAAAATTGACAATAACAAATTAACAATGCATATAACATCATATAGTTACAAACTAAATATTGACATTGTCATTTGAAATTTGGAATTGATAGCATGAGATATTATTGTTGATAAATTGTCTTAGAGTCGGCTCACCGCTTCATCGCCTCAACTCGTCTACTAGACAAGCTCAAGCTCGGCTCGCACAAGGAATTTTCCTTAATGAGCCGAGCCAAGCTTAAATTTTGAGTTCAGCAAACGCTCGGCTCGAGCTCGAGCTCGTAAAATTTTTAAATAAGCAAGCTTGGACAGTCCTGGCTCGCCCAAGTTCGGCTCGTTTACAACCCTAAATATATGAATTGCCAAAAAAAAATATATATATATATATATATGCAGGATTTTTAACACTCTTTAGTACTTTGATGGATTACTTTAACACATTTTGAACATTGTGAAGCTTTTCAAAAAAATCATTGTTAGTTTGTGGAGGTTTTATTTTATTTTTTTTTGGGAAATTAGCTTTACCCCCCATGAACTACTACCCTTTCTCCATTTATCTTCATGAACTACCAAGGTTATCTAAGACCCTCCATGAACTACCATTTCGTTATCAAAGATCCCCTATCATCAATCAAAGACGTTAAATCGAACGGTCAATCGTATCGTCAAGACATTATTCGTTAGTCAATCTACACATTTACTGCTTTCATGTTGTCATGTTTAACATCCTTGACTAACGGTAGGGGGTCGTTGGTAACGAAATGGTAGTTTATGGAGGGTCTTAAGTAATCTTGGTAGTTCATGGGAGCAAATGGAGAGAAAGTGGTAATTCATGGAGGATAAAACTAATTTCCTTTTTTTTTTTTTCATGAGGCTTTTCAAAGGACCACACCGACAGTTTTCAACTAGGTTGGACTCTCTCACAAGAGTAGGATACTAGGATAACAGCCATTTGAGTTTCATATATAAGCCTAGAAGATAAGAATCGCAAACATTTTTTCAAGTCCAATTAAGACTATCTAACTCCACTAGAATTTTAATGAAAATCAAAGTTTCGGGCATACGTAAGAATCTCCATTGCGATTCTCAACCTCTTGGGATTATTCACTATTCATATATATATATATATATGGGATTATTCACGATTCATATATATATATATATATATATAGAGAGAGAGAGAGAGAGAGAGAGAGAGTCTCCAGTCTCCCTCCCATTTCAGTGGTGCACGTTCGAAACTTTTACATTTCCTTCAAAGGGCAAAGGCCAACTGAAGCCTTCACTCACTTTCCCTTTCCTTCTCTCAGACCAAAGAGCAAAAAAGCTAGAATACGAGTAAACAACAACCCAGCTTCTAAAGCAAAAGCAAAAGCAAAAGATCACAACCCGCCTTTCCAATCACTCCGTAAAGCTGAAGAAAGCAGACTGAAGCAAACCTCGTTAAGCAATCTTCCAATAACAGTGACATATGTATATATACTACGCACCCATGTCTGCTTCTTCTCAATCTTCATCATTCCAAGCCACCACCCTTTTGAGCTCAGGGCAATGGCAGAGATTGTGCTTGCAGAGCCTAGCTATGAAGTTGACACAGAGTACCCACCACCTCTTACACGAGCTATTACCATTAGTTCGGCCCATGATCTCCTTCACGAGCCTTTTGAGAGTGAACGCTTGCCACCCTCTTTGGCATCCGAAATCCAGGAGTTTCTTCGAGTTGCCAATTTGGTTGGAGGCGAGGAGCCTCGTATTGCTTATCTTTGTAAGTTGGGTTTGTTGTATTGATTCTAGTATGTTATTTCAACTGGATGAATGGAACTATATAAGTTTCTGGCTAAGGCAGCCAGGCAGGGAATGTTGGTTCACCTTTTTGTTAAGATTTTAATTTTACTTTCTTTTGTTTGCCGTGTATTGGAGAATTGGAGAAGTGGGATTCTGAATTGTAATTTTCAGAAATAGTAAGTCCTGTGCCTTTCTTGTTCCAATTGAGGCTGAAATCGATCATATTTCCCATAAATGATATTATTTATTAACTTGGCCAAATAAATGGAACAGGAATAGTTGAGTGGAGGTCGTTTTTTGCCTAGATTTTAACGGTTAATGATTTAAGTTTAACTACCTTATTTTCTTTTCTTTCCTTCTTTTCCTAAACAAGCAACAGAGGCAAATAATGTCTGTGTCAATTTACATCAATTTAGGGAACCAAAACTACACTTTCTAGTAAGGAGTGTGTCTTTTCTTTGAATTCACACCTCAATGTCTAAGCCGGCAGAACCTAGTCCTGTAAGAGAGATTCAAGTTTCTCTTCAGTTTAAAGCATAGTATATTTCGCATTGCTTAAATGGTGTTCCTTGGCAGGTCGCTTCCATGCCTTTGAAATAGCACATTACCTGGACCCCACTTCGAGCGGGCGGGGTGTTCGACAATTCAAAACTTCACTACTTCAACGACTTGAAAAGGTAGTCACACACACATTGAAGCTTGTCCTATAAACATAAGAACTTGCTAACTGGGTGATGACAGATTTACTTTTCTAATTTCTTGCTTGCATTAATATGTAGGACAACTAGCTTTAATTTTGTTTAATCTTGTCTTTTATTCACCAGATGATATAGTCTTACAGTTAGTGAATGGCAATTGACATAATTTTATGATATTTTGTGATTTAGCTTAAGCATATATTCTTGTCTTTGACATAATTTTATGCTGAGTAATGCTAATTACTACACTCCCATTCTACCTCCATTTCACTGGGTTAATGTGGCAGTACCAATCAGCCATTGATTTTTTTTTTTTTAATTTTTTAAACAAGGGTTGATAGGCATAGTCACATCACCCTAGTGAGATGGGAGTATAGTATGTAGCATTACTCTTTTATGCTTGCCACCCTGACTCGTCACTCACTAAGCCCATCCAAGGATAAAAATGGATTGCGAATAAGACCAACATATAATTTTATCTTTCATACATTCGCAATTCTTCATTTGATATATAAATGTTTAAGCCTCAGGAGTCACAAAGCAACTTAGGTTAATGTTTCTAGCTTCCCTATTTGCTATTCTTATTCATTCAAAAGCTTCCACAAATCAGTTGCTTATGTTTGATTCGTAGTCAAAACTTAAAATTTATTAAGCTTCACAAAATGTTTCTGTTAGTAAGAGAAGTTCAAATTGTGATTGGCGGTTGGGATTGTGCTCCTGTTCACTTTTTCACCAATAATGTAATATCAACTGGTTATATTGGATGACATATCATTATATTGTGCTATCTATTTGGAAACCAGTCTCCAAAGAACTGTCTTAGCTGCGAAGCTATGAAGTTTTCCTTACATGATCTCTTGGAATATTAAGACTGTCAATGAGTGTAATTATTTATCTGGAGTATCACATTTCCAATCATGCTAATTCCATTGTATTTTCAGTTAGTTTTCCTGTGCCTAAACTTCTATCACCTAGCTTGATCATGTTCTTTTTCTTTTTCCTCTTTATTTTTATTTATTTTTAATTATTTTTTACAATGTTTTAATTTTCATGTCTTTCTCGGCTTTTATGAAATCACAGGATGAAGAAGCCACAGCTAGGAAAAGGAAGGAAAAGAATGATGCGCGTGAACTGAAACGTGTTTATTGTGTATATAAAGACTATGTGATTAAACATAGTGGATCAATTGATTTCTGCAATAGGTAATCAAGCCTTATTTTTAGAATATGTTATTGTCCTTCTATTCAGGTAAAGTCAGTGTGTACCAGTTTATGTCCATTAAGCCTAATTAATCTGATTAGTTTGATCTTAATTTGTGGCAGAGAGAGGTTGATAGATGCACATAGTATTGCTGTTGTGTTGCATGAAGTGTTGGAGACAGTGACGACTGCAGATAACCCTCAGGTGGTTTTCTTGTCTTTTTGCTTTTTTCTTTCTTCTCTTCTCTATCTATTTATCTTTCATTTTTTTCCCATTCATTTTAATTTGGAGTTAATGAAACATTAGCAGGTTCCTAAAATGCCAGTAGTTTTGTTCTTAGTTTTACTCTTTCTTCTTCTACAACAGGCCCTTGCTGATAGAGCTAGCATGCATGGAAAGGTTGAGTTCAACATTTTGCCACTTGATCATGGAAGTATTCAGCAACCAATTATGCAACTTCCTGAGGTCTGCTTCTATATGGATAAATAGATCTTTTACTTCTTAATCCACTTAATCTGTCTAGTGTTTATGTCTGTGCATAGTGTTGCATCATGTCTAAGCAGTAATGGAGTCTAACAAGTATCCTAATAAGCTAATAAATTAATGAAATGATACAGATTAAGGTTGCACTTGCAGCCATCCGCAATATTCGTGGTTTACATTCAGCCCAAGATGTTCAGAAACATGGGAGAGTCAGAGATTTGTTTGATTTTCTTCAGTATTGGTTTGGATTTCAGGTAATTTATTCTCAAGTTTTGGCTTTACTTCCCTTTGTTATTCTTCTGTACTGTATTGCGTGGCATCAGATCACATATGAAGTTGGCAAATTGGAAATTCATTACATAGTCCTCTATTTTCTAATCTGCTTACTTTCAGACAATGAATATTATCTTGATTTTTTTACTGCGTCTCAATCAGAAAGATAATGTAGCTAACCAGAAGGAGCACCTGATTCTACTCCTTGCAAACATACACATCCGGCAAACTCATGACCAGATATCTAACTCAAAGGTGTTCTTACTATTTATACTTAATGTTTTGGTCTTGCTTTACCTTTGACTTTGTAATGTTCGATATTCTTATCTTTTAACAGTTAGGAGATGGTGCTGTGGATGAATTAATGAGAAAGTTCTTCAAGAATTATACAAATTGGTGCAAATTTTTGGGGAGAAAAAACAACATTTGGTAAGACAAGTGATCTAATTTGCTCCTTGCTTTGCATCAACGTAATTTGAAATTTATGTGATCAGCTCTTATATGTTAGCAAAATGATGTAACGTCGCTACCTGTTTTACTTGTAGTTTTTAGTTTTCGCCAAATATTTGCAATTAATCCTTTCTTTGTGCTTGTCATGTTTCTCCCTTTTTCCCGTTGCCCTTACTGTCATATTATTGTCATATATTCCTTTTCTTCCCAGCATATCTCTTTATTTTTCACATCCTCTTTATTCTCCTTTGGGTTTATTGAAGATTTGCAGTTTATTTCCTGACTAAAATATACTATCGTCTGTGCAGGTTCTCTAGTGTGAAACAAGATGGCCAACAATACAAGCTTTTATATATAGGGCTTTACCTTCTTATATGGGGGGAGGCTGCAAACTTGCGTTTCATGCCTGAGTGTCTCTGTTATATTTTTCACCATGTGAGCCAATAATTTATTTCTGTCTACAGAGTTACTGATATAGGATTTTTTTTTTTTTTTAACTGGCAGTCGAAGTACATCTCAACATTTTTTCACATGACAGTAGTATAATCTGGATATTTTGATAGGGATCTTATTCTTGAGATTTGAAAGCAAACCACTCTAACTCAATGACTGAGAGGAACCTGTTTGTTTGAGTACTCCTGGTAACTGTTGGAATTGCAATCTAAAAGATCCTTTCCATGAGTAAATCGCCTAGAACTGAATGGCATTCATATTAAGAATACATCAGTATTATCATACTGAACTAAACAAAAGTTTCTTGCAACAATATAGAGGAACAAAGGCACATTAAAACAACTATTAATTTTCTTATGATGTTATCTTTTCCAAGTGAGCTAATTATGCTCCTAGAAAGAAAAAAGAAAAAGAAAATGTTAGTAATGCCTCTTCTGAACAATTTAATATACGCACAGAGATATACGTATATGTTTGTAAATGTAAAAATGTATTTTTGCATGTGATTCTTGCTTTTATACATCCTAGGACTCGTATCTATATCATCTATGACAAAGAATTGTTGCCCTATATCTTCCATTAAATTTATTAAATGGAAGCTGTAAAGAATGGAAAAAGAAGATACAGACACAAGCAAAGAAGGAAAGGAGAATAGAAAACGAGAAGGCATGGTGGTTCAGTGACTATAACCCATAGTCCTTCCTCGTTTATGTAGTTCCTGATTATATGAGTAACCCCAAATTATTTATGATTTGCAATAAGTATTTTTATTTATTTGTTCTAAGTTGCAGAAATTTTCTTGTTCACTGCTAGCATTTCATTGATGTTCACTTGAGTTTAAGTGAAGATACACAAGAAATTCATACTTTCTTAGATAGTTAGATTGTGATAAATGTTATTGAACTGGTTTTTCAGTTAAACTAAGTGAAGACTGCCCCAACTTGTTGTGTTGATATCGCTCATTGGAATGATAAAAATTATGGCCATTAACTGATCTGAAGCAAAATAATCATTTACTTTCAGATGTTTAATACTCTTGTGAAACCGATTGTGATGCATATTATTTTAAAAAATTATGATAAGCCAGTAGAAAATTTTACAGTCATCATCGTGAAGCTGTTCTAAGGAAGCTATATAGTTTGCTTTGGCACTGGAATTGCTGCCATATGTAGTATCTGATGTTTCTAGGTCATCTGATTTCCCACAACAAAGGCTCATATACCTTAGCAGCCTTTTTGAGATAATTGACGACCAGCAACAAGTTGATTCTTTACCTATTAGTAAGAAGTTGATCGAACTACAGTTTGATCCTCTTAACAGAAGCTTATGCCATTGGAAATTCCAAGACTGTATGTACTATAGATAAAACTAGAACAACAATTATATGGGAGACAATGGTTAGTGAATTGATAAAGATACTTATTGGAAGAAGCCTCTATCATCTTATATATTCATCACTTGGTTGAACTACCTATTTAGGCTTCATTTGATGGAGATTCTTTGATGATGCTTAAGATTTTAAAAACTAGAAGTTACTTGCAGGCTCTTTGTTAACTTGGGTGCTTCTGCTTTTTTAGCCAATTTTGTGAAGCAGCTTGTGCTTTTTAGGTGGCTTTGATAAGCAACCCTCAAAGTATTTCATCTTATCAAAAAAGCTGTAATTTTAAAATGCTTGAGCCCGCCAAAACTGGTTCTTTGTCTTATGGTAATTCTTATTTAGGAATACTTTTCGATTTTCTTAATGGTTTGAAATATTTGGTATCATCTTGAAAGGTAAAAAGTTGGTTTACCAGCTCTAGAGGGAGTTTTGAGAAGATTTTGGATGATTAATAACCCCGTTCACAAATAATTAGAAAAATGAGCCAGGCCTTTTAAGTGATGGGCTAAGAAGAAAATTCACAGTCAAGACGACGCATTTGCTTTATTTAAATTTATAATCATGACATGCTGGTCTTTACTATATTTTCTTTAGCATAGCTATTGTTATTAAATGAATGAAAATCTCAAACATTGTTAAATTGTACAAAATTTCAAACATTTCTAGATTGTTCTGCTACATTAACTTCTGAGTTTGTTTGAACTTTGAAGGATTTATGGAAATCTCCCATTATACAGTAACTTCTGATTCTGCATATCACATATGACTAGATATTCTGAATTTTTTTGTTTTGTTTATTTATTTATTTATATATATATTATTTCTTCTGACAATGGCTCATCAAAGCGTGAGATACTTGTTAACTTCCACAATAAATGACTTTTGAGCTTGATTATAGTTTGCAGATAGCACTAGTATTTACTTGTTTGTTTTTATGTTTCCATTTTCACTAAGAACATTTTCTGAGAAAATCCTTAACATTTCACCATTTGGTTGAACCCTTGAAAATGATTCCGAACAGATTTTCAGATTGGCTCATACCTAAAATCATTATCTGCCACTGCAGCCAAAATAACCGGTATGAAAAACAAAGACAAATATTTTCATCTTGTGCTTGCTCAGTGTAGGTGATGTTCGCCACAACTGATCTAACTGTCCAAAACTTGTCGCCACTGCATCGCAACGGCCAAAAATCTCACCCTCGCACACCTAAACACTCATTGGCGACACACTCTACATATTCACAACCCAAATTCCCCTAAAGATCGCTGCACACCACCATATGCTGGTAGCTAAAACACCAACACACTGTTGCTAATCGACTGCCAACTGTACACCCCACGGCCTAGAAGACCTACATCTATGACACAGAACACCCAAACTTGTTACACTCCTGCACACCTAAACACACCACCGCAACACTTCTAGACATACTCATGACAACCCAAATCCCTCTAAAATCACCCTGAAACACCACTCGTCCTGACACCTATAGCCCAAATCCCCTAAAAATCACCACAAACCCCCACAGCCAAGTGGCCTAAACACCATACAACCATTGCAAACCGACTGCCAACCGGACTCCCTACAGCGTGGAAGACCCACATCTATGACCCATAACATTCATGTCCATCACATGTACCCTCCAAATGACCAAAACATTGCCACACTGATAACTAAAACCCATCATTAATGCCCTTCACCCAAATGCCCTTGACCACTAAAATCTGCAAAAATAGTCACCCTGAAAACTTGACCAGACCACCATGTCACTCAACCACTGAAAACCCACTTGCAGGCACTCTACTTGCCTTCATGATCTTCAGATCCAACCATGCACTCTGAAATGACGACATAGTGGGAAGCACTTTTATTGAATTAGCCTTTGGGTCATTTGAAAATTCTGCATTGCCCACAATCTTCTTTTATAGGATGACGATGCCGTTAGGGAGGGAGTCTTGGTGGAGAGGGGAGGTTGGAAATGTAGGGAAGCGAACAAATGGTTAAAGCAGAGAAGGGCATTGTCAATGGAGGAGTGATGTGGTGAAGGGATGAAGAATGGAGAAATTTCTAGAGAGGGAGAGATAGGAGGCTTGAGGTGAGGAAAAAAAAAATTGATTGTTTGTGACAGAATTTAAGATCTCAAATACCATTTAAGATGAATGGAAGTTCCAACTAATAAAAACTCCTAATGAAAACCTAAAATATCCATATATGTTCTGATTGTCAATTCAAACTAGCTCTTGTTGCATTTTGCTTGAAAAGTTTATTGGGTCGAGTTGGGGAGAGGGGCAGGCTTTCGACATTTTATGCTTCTTAAAAATGTAATACTTTGTATTGTGTGTTGGTTAGTTTTCCTTTCACCCAATGATTTTTTTGTTGACCAGCATTTTTCTTTAGATCAAACACCAGAAGTATGTAAAACATTTTAAGCCAAAACAGAAACTGCCAACTAAAGTTTACGCAAACATATACCTCTTGAGCAATTCACTAGCTGGGGAAACTATTCTCTAGATTAAAGTTGACGCTTTCCTATGGATTTCCCAATATATGCTGTTAAGGTAATGCATGCAAAATAGTGTGGATATCAATATATTTCATATCTTATTATCAATTTTATGTCTTTGTTTTCATGAAGATGGCATATGAGTTGCATGCTATGTTAACTGGTGCTGTTAGCGGACAACTTGGGAGAAGGTTATGCCAGCATATGGAGGAGAGTCTGAATCCTTCCTTAACAATGTTGTTACTCCCATATACAGGGTTATAAGAGAGGTACTTCTTCTTGATTGCACCCTGTCAGTGTATGTTCCTGTCTAAAAACTAACTTTCTTGTTAACAATTGAAGGAAGCTAAGAAAAGCAAAAGTGGGACAGCTGACCATTCTACATGGAGAAACTATGATGATCTGAATGAGTATTTCTGGTTAGAATGATTTTGTGTTTGCCAAGTTAGGCTTCAAGGAATTAAAGCAAAGCTATTTATATCTGCTATTTCTGCAGGACTCCTGCTTGTTTCGAAATAGGTTGGCCCATGCGTCTAGACCACAATTTCTTTTGTGTACAGTCTTCAAAAAAATCTAACGCAAAAAATGCTCCAGTAGCACAAAATACTGTAGAACAAAGGAGGAAGAGAGAAGAGAAGAAAGATGAAGAACTGGGGGTAAATTATATTTATTACTTTAATTGGCTTAGAAAGCATGTTATTACTAGCATAGACATAAGTATACAAGTGGCCCTTTGTCTCGCATGATGTAACAATATACTTTAGGGCACTTTCTTACTCCCTAGTAGAATACAATATGAAATGAGTGACATATAGTTTATGCAGTGAAAATATCAGAGTAGTCTCCAGTTTAAAAAAAAAAAAATTGATTGCAAAGTTAATGTTGTGGCAGGTTAAGAGATCATGAAACCTGATATTGAATAAGCTGGCCACTCTCTCTCACATGAAGTGATAATTGATTTTCCTTCTCAATCAATACTAGGATCTATTATATCATGAATGGTTCTTGCTTTGCTGTGATAGATTGTGGCATCAAAATTGTCAATATTATAGCATATTCATAAATGAATACATTTACTTGGGGAACCAAAAGTTAAATGAATTTGCATCTTCAATAAAATATGTCAGAACCATCTTGCTTTAAATTTATTACGATTTTATGCATAAGGTTCCATATATTTATCCCATATGATTAGCATGAAAAGGCAGGATAACTTTCACTGCCTCTTCGACAACTGAGCCTGTTCTTGCTTTTTGTATCCACTGGGATCAGTCCTTACAGGTCTGCTTTTTTCTCTTTTTTATTTTTTTACCCCCACCAGGGTTAGTGGGAAAAAGAGGATTAGTTTTGGATATTTCTTCCAATTGCATGACTCACTGCTCAATTTGTTACCCTATTCCTAAAGACTCTCACTTGTTCTTTTCCCACAGGCTACTACGGAGGAAGTTCGTGAACCAAAATGGCTAGGGAAGACAAATTTTGTAGAGATCCGTTCATTTTGGCAGATTTTTAGGAGCTTTGATAGAATGTGGAGTTTTTTTATTCTATCCCTTCAGGTGTGCCTAGAGCCTGGTTGAATGCTTTTGGACCACATGCATCTTGCGATGTTTTTGCCATATTGCTTGATAATTTAAGTTTTTCCTAGGCAATGATAATTATGGCCTGCCATGATTTGGGATCTCCACTTCAATTGTTCAACGTAGTAATATTCGAGGACGTAATGAGCATCTTCATCACTTCTGCAATTCTAAAACTCATACAAGGTATGGTGCTATCTTTCCTATTATTTAGTATAAGGAAAATACCACCACTTTACTGTGCAGATACAGAAGATATGATGAAAAAATATTTACTAGGTTCTACCTGTGTTTCCTCTGCTCTTTTTTTCCCCAATTTCTTCTAAAAACAACAATAATCTTTATCAAAAGAATGTGAGCCACCATATGATTGGTTTCTGTGCAAACACTGCCACAAACAGGTTTTTCAATGGTGCTTGTTATGCAATAGAAATTTTTGGTCAGAAGCACCTTTAATTTTGTTGCATTCTATATCAAACCCTTTTTTTTTCTTGGACATCAATGCACCTTATTAAATTTGCTAACCAACTGTCAAAATTTCCCAATTTCCAAGAAGGTCCTTGGTTGTTTTTCTTACATTGAGTTCTGATACCAAATCACAACATGCAGTGCCTAAAGCCATGCAACATTTTTTTCTTTTTTCGATTGGATAGTTTAGCATTTATAAAGGTTGTACTATTATTCTGAACATTTTCTTGTATAACTCCTTTCATGAACATTTTCTTATTCAGTTTCTGTAAAGGAAGTGTTAAATGTTGAAGATAGTGAACTGTCATTAGTGCCATTATCTTCTAGCCCTCTTTCACTTAATCCTTTCAATGCTTTAGCTAGAGTTCTAGATCCCCATACATGGCATTCGCTAAGGACAACTTGCTTACCCCTTGCCTTTCTTTGAAATGCTTCATTTTCTTCCTTAAAGATTTGTATCTCCTCCTTACCTTCCCTTTGTAGTTCCCTTTCCCTGTGCTGCAGTAGCTTTTTATCAATGCAAAATCTTTGAAACTTATAAAAGAGAAGCTAGACAAATTTCGTAGAGATCCGTTCATGAGTGGTTGAAACTTATTAACTACTTTGAGGTTGAAGGTTTTTTTTTTTTTTTTCAAACTACCATGAGTGGTTTTATTTTTTTAATTTTTTTCAAACTTCATGCACCAGTTGATTTTCATCCAAAAGTGGTCTTTCAAGCTTTATACCACAGCCAATTTGCAGAAAACAACTCTCTTTCTATGGGCAAGATATCTTATACATTTCCCACTTTATGTCAGTTTTCCAGATTAAGTCATCCCTAGTATCACAACAAAGTCATTTTAAAGGATCGAAGGTTTTAGCTGGAAATTTATGGGTTTTCATGTCAGATCGAGTTCAGAGAATAGTATCCTAGAGTAATGGCTAATTAAATATTCAGATTATATTTTAATTGGAAATGTGCAGTACTAGAGATGTCCGTATTGTTTCAATGTTTTCGGTGTTTTTCTACAAAGATTTTGTTTAATATTCCTAGCAAAGAAAACAGTTGCATTATTCCCTTTATTCTTTCTTCCCCTTTTTTTAAGGAGTTTGTGGTTCTAAACTTAGGGTCTTCCTAATCTCTTTTCATGATGCTTTAGCAATTTTTCTCTCTAGTTTCTCTTTCTTGTGTAATTTTTGGCTGTGATATTATTCTATTGCATGCCTGCTTGATCACCTGTCATAAGTTGGTATCTTAGGACCATTATGACACAGTTGCTTTCTGGAGTAATCTGGATATCTTTATTCGGTTTGGTAGGCTTTTGTTTTTTATTCTCCATCTCATATGTTGAAACGGAACCATCATTTCAGTGCCAACAAATTTGTACTACAACATAGTAGTACCTTGGCAAAAATCATATTGTCACACAATTACCTGTGTCACAGTTGGTTAATTTTTGGTCTTTCTAAATTGGACAATTTTGTAATGAGCTACACATTTTTGTCCAAAACAGTCCAAGCTATCAGACAAGATAAGTAATTCTCTTTGTTATTTCATTAGATTTTATATTGCTTCAGTGTTTAAGTAGCATAGTTCCCTGTCTGCCTCCCTCCCTCCCTATATTATACCCTGGAATAGTGAAAAACTTATAAATGTTCCTGTCTTAATCAGTAGATTGTTAAGATTCACTAGGATGGGTGTAATACTAAATGACAATTGTGCCTTTTTTCTTGAGGTTTTAGGCTGGAGGTGTGACAGTGGTAATATCTGCATAGCCTTAGAAACTAGGTGATGATTTTGATTTTTGTTTGAGCATTAAGAGTTAAAACTTGCCATTAGTTTGATAGATTGTTTTGGTATATAAGTAAAGGTTGTAGCAGTATAAAATTTTTGTAAAGGTTTTTGGACTAATTCAACAGTTTGTCATTAGATACTAAGCTGAGCTTAGTGCAAAATGACAGTTGCACCCTTTCACTCAGCATTGTCAGGCTGGGGGTGTGACACCCTCTCTCTCTCACTTCTGTCACACAAACACACACGAAGAAAAAAATGGAATCTAAAAGGTATTTTTGTTTGCAGCAATTCTTGACATTGCCTTTACATGGAAAGCTAGAGGTACAATGGAATTCTCTCAAAAGATGAAACATGTGATGAAGATGGCCATTGCACTGATATGGACTGTCATTCTTCCTGTGTGCTATGCTAAATCTAGAAGAAAATATACTTGTTATTCCTCAAAATATGGGAGCTGGGTTGGAGAATGGTGTTTTTCTTCCTATATGGTTGCTGTTGCAATTTACCTGATGACAAATGCAGTTGACTTGGTGCTATTTTTTGTTCCTGCTGTTAGCAAGTATATTGAGATCTCAAATTGCCAGATATGGACAGTTCTGTCATGGTGGACACAGGTCAGTTCATTATAGAGCTTAGAAGCTCTTTTGCAAGAACATTCTGATCAATCTTTAATAAATATATTAAAAAAAGTAATAATAAATTTGTCTTTTGATATTGAACCCGGGGTTTCATTAGATGCGCATAAATTGTACAGGTAGCCCACAACCCCCCCCAAAAAAAAAGCTTGTGACATCAAAGACTATGGTGATTTTTTTTTTTTTTTTAAAGTTAAGAAACATATGAAAAATATGATTTTCAAGTTGAATGCATAGTTAATGATACACAAACTATTGAAGATGTCATCGTGGAGGGGGAATACTATGCAAGTGGTCAAACTAAAAACAGTTCTGTTCTATTGTTAATGACAACATTGTATAATATCATTAGATGCAAGGTTTATATTTATTGAGTTAATACCCTAAAAGATAGAGAGAGAAAAAAAGAAAAGAAGTAGAAGAAGATGTATGAAGTACAACTGGGTTTTAAGCCTTTTAGAAAACAAGTTAAAACTATTTTAAGAAACCTGTAGAAAAAGACATTAGTAGACCAAGAAGACTGACTATATTGACAGGAGAAATGCTACACTTTCCAAATTTTGCTCCCCAAATGGTGTGTCAACATCTCATAGATTTGTGACACATCATTTAGGGAGCAAATTTTGAGAATAGTTTTGGGAAGTGTAGCATTCCTCTATTGACAGTATTGGAAAAACAAAATCACCTTTGACTTATAAAGGCTTTATTTTATTAATGGCCAAAAATCTGTATATAAACATCATAAGTAATACATGGATAAGTGAAATGCCATTAGAAGTTGTTCAGACGCAGAATATGTTTTCATTGGTTATTGAATTCCAGCTTTTGGAATATGAGTTGTTAGCAAAACATGTAAGATCGTATAATATTTAAATGCAGCAGAAAATTGGATCTACGGCTGTTTCAATAATACTCCTTATGATTAGAAACTCGAGAACTCATGGTTGATGGGTTACTATGCGAGCAACTTTCAATACTTTCCACATTACAAGAATGCTAGCTTTCGATGATGGTGCTTAGAGCCCAAATAAATCTTATGTTAGATGAGAAATAGTGATCTGTAATATCTTATTTTCTAGTAATTATTTTCATTTGTATTATAGTTCCACAATTCTAGTTGTAGTTAGACTCTTTCTCTAAGTAGATTGAGTGAATTTTTAACTCTTAAATTTAATTGAACTCTTATCTTAACAGCTTATCTAATAAACTAAATGGGCCAACTATGTGCCCATTAGGGTTGGGTCAAGCACAACTCAAAATCCAACCGAATAATATGAAATAAATATCAATGTGACTAGATTGTGGTAATTGATAGTGTGCTAGAAAACAGTTTGACAAGTTGATGCACCTCGCTTTTTATTTCTGTATTTTGATTGCAGTGAAGCCCTTTTTTGGTATTTAATATCGAAAAGCAAAAATAGAAATAAGAGATTGTTTCTTCTCAGTAAAAAGGTTATGGTTCAAGTTGTCATAGGCATCTCTTTTACTGTATATTTTTATTTTATGCATCATTATGTATTGCAAACAATTTGTCTTTAGTAAATTGCAATTATTACCTTTCTAGCATATAATGTTTTGGGACACTTTACTAATTCAAAATAAAATAAAATAAAATAACATCCATAATGTGTTCTTTTTATCTGCAGTATAGATACATTACTAAATTCTATCGTACTATAGTTGTTTTTTTTTCTTTCTCCATCATGGTTGTATGGTGCATGTGAGTTATCTCATGTTTTCATCATATTGAATTTTGGTTTTGGACTTATGCTTTCATTGTATTGACTTTTGGTTTGGACAAAAATTTGTTTTCATCATGTAGCCAAGAATATATGTGGGACGTGGGATGCAAGAAGGCCAAGTTTCGGTCTTGATGTATATACTATACTACTCACCATTCTACATTTGTGTTGACAGTGTACTTCTGTTAATTCTTTCCTAATGTTATCCTTTTCATACTATATAGGTACACATTGTTTTGGATACTAGTACTGTTAAGCAAATTTTTGTTCAGCTACTTTTTTGAGGTAAGTTGAATGTAACTGTGTTTATATCATCAAATGACATTATAATACTGTGATTTCTAATGGGTCTTGTGAAATAGTTAAACTTGTTTGGATATATATATATATACATAAGTTGGGAAAGCACAATGTTACTGCTAATTATTTAGATATAGTGTGTCAACTAGTAATATGCTATATTTCTCACTTCAACCATGTTTAGAAATGTGCATATGAGATTCAAACTATTGGTGCAGATAAAACCACTCATGGCACCAACAAAACAAATAATGGGAATTGGTGTGAAAAATTATGAATGGCATGAGCTCTTCCCAAAAGGTAACTGTTATTCCTTTCTATATTATGTACTTAGAGAGTTAAATTTGAATACTATTGATGTCAGTCTCTAATAATAATTTGTTCTCTTGTTCAGTCAAAAGTAATGCTGGTGCAATTGTTGCTGTATGGGCTCCTATTATAGTTGTGAGTTTTGATTACAATATCTGTAACAGTCCTTTTGATGGACGCTATTTAGAAGTTTGACCTGGACACAAGTTGATTATCTATGTTTGAAGTATAAAATTCAACCAACAAAGCAAAAAAAAAAAAATCTAAATCCTTCTTAAAGTACGATATCTTTAAGTTCTGGTGGTATCATACTTTTTATTTGCATGATCTTTTTAATGCTTGACATTCATTTATTACATACTTCTTCTTTTTTCTTTTTTTTTTGTTTTTGTTTTTTTTTTTTTTCCCAGGTGTATTTTATGGACACACAGATATGGTACTCTGTTTTCTGTACGATCTTTGGTGGACTATACGGTATTTTGCATCACCTTGGTGAGGTAAGCGGTATTTTTCCTAACAAATTAATGTGACAGTTGTCTCAGCCTTAGTTTTTTCTTACAGATTCGGACTTCGGGAATGCTGAGAAGTAGATTTCACTCCTTGCCTAATGCATTTAATTTCTGCCTAATCCCACCTTTGTCAAGGAATGATCAGAAGAAAAGAAAAGGTTTCTTTCAAAACAGATTTCAGAAGGTAGTGCAATGTTGTTATAATATCTCTTGAAGTATCTCTTTGTTTTCTCACTCTGACCATGAAATTGATTGCCTCAGGTGTTGGAAAATGACAAAAAAGGTGTTTCCAGGTTTGCTCTAGTATGGAATCAAATTATCAAACAGTTTCGATTAGAGGATCTGATAAGCAACAGGTGATTTTATTTGTTTTTATTGTCACATGACATCTAAGAAAAGACCTTAAACATATAGGTTTTCATGACCAGGGAGTTGGATTTGATGACAATTCCTATGTCACCAGAATTATTTTCTGGCATGGTTGGTTGGCCTGTTTTCCTCCTAGCTAATAAGGTATATTACTTGTAATTGGAATTCTTTATTTATTTATTATTATTATTTTTTTCTGTTATTGTTTTTCACTTTGTAAATGAGTTTTCCTATTTATACTAGCTTTCAACAGCTTTGAGCATTGCAAAAGATTTTGAGGGGAAGGATGAGGTTCTTTTCAGAAAGATTAGAAAGGATAAGTGCATGTACTATGCTGCAAAGGAGTGCTATGAGTCATTGAAGTATACCCTTCAAATTCTTGTTGTCGGCAGTCTGGAGAAAAGGTAGAGAAGACAAAAGTTTTTGGTCAAAGCTATAAATCTTTGTGTGGACAGAGAATCTTCTAAGATTCTGCTAGTATATGCATTGTTTTCTTTTACTTTTTCTGTTTTCCTTTCTTGGTACAAGTTTAGTTAGAATCATCAATGTTATTCTGCTAGGTTCTAACTTTCGAACCTTTTACATGTTGTATGCAATGGTATATTCTGCATTGCTTTTCAGGATCATATCTGCTATAGTAAATGAAATTGAAGAAAGCATTGACAGATCAAGTCTTCTTCAGGACTTCAAGATGGAAGAGCTCCCAGCTCTTGTAGCAAAATGTATCGATTTAGTTGAATTTCTGGTAATTGTCGAATTGATTGCAAAGCCATAGTAATCATGCAGAGAATGTACTTTTTCAAGCCTGTACTTGATTCTGTAGTGACCTTTAATATGAAATGTTTTAAGGTTGAGGGAAATGAAATCCATCGTGATAAAGTTGTGAAAGCTCTCCAAGATATATTTGAGGTTGTAACCAACGATATGATGATTAATGGTTCCAGGTTTGGTGTGCTTTAGTCTCTAGTCCCTTTCTCAAGATTAATTTTTTCCCTTCTTGGCCTGACTTTTCAAGGATCAACTCAAATGCTTCACTTGACTATTTTTCGTTTTAAATGTGGACAGTATATTGGATTTGCTCTATTCATCCCAAAAGACAGACACAGATTTTGCTGTTTTTTCTAGAGATATTGAACCGCAATTATTCGAGTCATCTGCTAGCATCTGTTTCCCTCTACCAGATAGTGATCCACTGAATGAACAGGTGAAGTTCATTGCTTCTTTCAACAGCATTTGCCTTTTATTCTTCTTTTTATCTGTTGGGGTTTGTTCATCATACCTGAGCTTGAATCATTGATTGGGCTTGCAACATAGAAAGTATGCATGCTTCAAAAATAGATGCCATACACATACATATATGGTATGGATATGTGGGTATATAAGAAATTTCATTCTTTTTTTCACTGATATGGCTCAGAAATGTCGTGATACAGCAGGATATGGCATGGATAATTTTGGTGCAATAGTTGAATTCTAAAGAAGAAGAAAAAGGGCTCAAGTGTAAAATGCAAAATCTAATGCCTTAGAAATTTGGAAACTTTTGGTATATCTAAACTTCTATGAATATCAAGAAATTTGGAAACTTTCAGTATGTCTAAACTTCTATGAATATCATCAAATATGGATCGTAGATCATGTGTTCTTTCGTTATTTATAACTTCTAAATAAGTTTCATCATTATAACTTTTGATGTTTGTTATTTGTCTTTTAACCTGACAACTAGCTTATTATATATTTAAACAAATTTTATATATTAATTAATTCATATATTTCTGTCATATTGTATCCTAGATTTTTTTTATAAGTAATGTTGTATATATAAAAAAAAGTGCAATGCACTTCTAGGTACAAGAGGAATTATACATAGGTAGCCCAACTTAAAACCCAAAGAGACCCAACCCAAAAACCCCAACCCCACAGCCAACCGGAAAAACCAAAAAAATACCCAAAGACTAAAGCCCACACTAGCCCAACACCAGCCCTAAAAACCCCAAGCCCCTAATGCACCTCTGGAGGAAATGAAAATGCATTCTTGGTCCCAACACCACCCCGCCAATGCTGGCTCCTCTCCGGAGAAAGTCTCCCTCGAGCCTCATAATTGATGGAGCATTCTAAATTCTTAAGTTCCCTCTTTCCTTTTACCTTTTGGGGTATAAGTCTCCCACTCCTCTTCAATATTCAAAAATATTGTATCCTAGATTTTTAATGCTACGTTGTGTTCATATTGTATTGTATCCATATAGGTTTTTTAACATGCACAGACATGCCTGGACAAACACTCTGCCTGGATTAGCATATACACATAAATATCCCTAATTAGAAATATGCACCTGTACATGCATGTGGAAAAAAGAGAAATAATAACCAAGTGTTCAATGGCAGATCAAGCGTTTTCATTTGTTGCTTACTGTCAAAGACACAGCAATGGACATACCTGCAAACTTAGAGGCACGGAGGCGCATCTCATTCTTTGCTACTTCTCTCTTTATGGATATGCCCAGTGCTCCTGAAGTACAAAATATGCTGTCATTCAGGTCAAATTTGTTTATCTTAAGTTTTGTTTCTTGGTGAATTTCTGCTGCTAAAATATTTGTAGTCATGATTTGTCCTGTTCTTCATGGGTCTTAGGTTCACATTTCTTTCTGTTTTTTTTTTTTTTTGTCCTCTTTAGATGCTTCGTGCAACTTTTGATAATTTGACTATTTATAATTGGTTGTTGTTGGTTCTCTGAGAGGAATTGAGGATTCTACTGTTGTGGTCTAATATGAAATTGAAATTTACAGATTGAAGATGATAAAAAGGCTAAGTAGGCAAAGTCTAGATTTTAGAATCAGTGAACAACAAAAAGATACTATGTAGACTCTGAAAGAGAATAGATTATTAGCACTTGCACCTCATAGCTTTTGAAGGAGCAATGGTAGGGAGAAGAAATCATTATACTTTTCTTTCAAGGATATTAGAGAGAGCTGTTTAATTAAAACATAATAATAGCTCTTGTAAATAATTAGACAGTTATATGGCATTTATACCTCATTAATACATTGGAGTTCTGCATTTGGAAAAGGACCCATACAAGTTATCTAATAGCATTTATCCAGAGGTGCAGTTCTCTAGTATGTAAATGATATTGATATCTTACCATGAATCCTATTCCCCATATGTCTGTGGCAGTAATACAAACATCTAGATGGTGATCTTTATAGTAGTTCTTGTTGGTACAGTGTCATAACTCCACACTACATGGAAGATATTAATTATTCAATGGAGGAGCTTTATTCCAGCCAGCAAGAGGTTTCCATCATCTTTTACATTGAAAAGATATTTCCAGGTTATTATAAGATTGGATATTCTTGATATATTTTAGGCCTTTCCATTGGGATTCAAGTCGTAGCTCATGACCATTAATTTTTCTTTCCCTTAGATGAGTGTAAAAACTTTTTAGAACGCATGGGTTATGAAGACTTGGATAAAGTAAAAGAGCAGGGGAAGGAGAAAGAGCTAAGAGATTGGGCTTCATTCAGAGGCCAAACATTAAGTAGAACAGGTGAATGAAAAAGATTTAACAATGTTCTTAAAGTTGCATATTGATACAAATACAGCAGATTATCAGATTGTCCTCATTATATTCTTTATGTTATCTTATGTGGTATTTGCAGTTAGGGGAATGATGTACTATAGAGAAGCGTTAAAATTACAAGCATTTCTTGACGTGGCTGAAGAGAAAGGTTGGTGATCTTGAATATTGGTCATAGTGTTCAGCTGTCTATGTTTGAAATGCCATCTTCATTTTATTATATCCTTAATACAGTGAGAAGTCATTCGATGCCCCATTAGCTTGCTTGAGATTATTTTTGAAGAAGGATTTCACTAAATGTTTTGCCTCATGTTGATTCTTCTCATCCAGATATCCTTGATGGTTATGATAATTCTGAAAAAGGAAACCCTAGGTTATCAGCTCAACTAGATGCACTAGCAGATATGAAATTCACGTACGTTATTTCTTGTCAATCATTTGGATCACAAAAAGCTTCTGGAAATCCCCATGCAAATGACATAATTGACTTGATGAAAAGGTAATCCTTTACCAGGGGAAAAAATTAAGGCAAAAGTACTGAATCTGTATGTGTAATTTATAAATTTAGAAGCCATATGACTCAGAATAATCCATTTATTGCTTGAAGGTACCCATCTCTCCGTGTTGCTTATGTTGAGGAGAAAGAAGAGATTGTTGAAGACAAGCCTCAAAGGTTTATTCTTCTTTGTTGGTTAAAGCTGTCAATGGTTATGAGCAGGTAGTTGATTATTCAGATAATATTGCAACATTCAAAGTTATAGGACTAATCTTGAGATATTTGGCTGTAGGAAATTGGGTTCAATTATTTAACATAGCCTAGTAAATATATATTTCCCAAAGCTAGTCTATACTCTGGTATTTGTAGCAATAATAATATTGATAGAAATAGCCGAACGATTAAACAAGTTCAATGAATCACTTAATAAAGTTGCTAAACAATTGGGCTCTAACAGCAATAGATGGAGAAGTTATTTGTACGAATGCAGGTTTGTCTAATTTAATAGCATTTAATGTTTTCATATTCGTAATCACATTGCTTTAGGAAATTAGGTCTCATATAAATAAACTTGATTATGAACTGAAAGTCAATATAATACAACCAAGCAACAATGTGTACAAAGTATGACAACTGTAGAATATTGTGATAAATATTCTGATGGACATTAAAATCCTAAAAGGAGAATTTTTAGTGACCTAGCCTAAAATAAGACAAATTGTAGTTACGTCACCATTTGCATTCTAGTGTAGGACCGTTCACTCCTACCACCCTCTTGATAATTTATATATTATAAGCAGCACAAACTACAAAGCTCGCAAGTTCTTGCTCCAATTAACTAGGTTAAACTGTATTTATTGTTCCCAAGATATAGGGTAGGTTTGATGAGTTCTTGTTATAATTATCTAGGCTAAACTGTACCTTTTTCCCCAAAAAAGAGGGTGGGTTCTAATTTAGTTCTTATATTTTAAGAACACTCTATTCTGCCCCTAAAAGTTTTTAATTTTATACAATATGGTCCTTCTGATATCAGATTGATGATGCTGTTATGAAAAATGATGGTCTGGCAAACATTCAGATGACCCAAATCTTTCATTTCTGTGGCACCATTGTCATCAATTTGAATAGAATAACTACATGGCTTAAATTTAGAATTTCAATGGTGAAATTTGAACCTCTTGAAACCTAGGGGATATAGAACCTACTCTATATTTTAAGGCCAAGACTACATAGTTCAGCCATTTAACAAATATAACAAAACTGCTGCATTAATAAGTCCCCAGTACATCAGAACTTCAAAATCAACTTGAAGTGGTAGTTTTCATTAAAATTGAAGAATGTTTCATTTGGAATAACTTTCAATGAACTTAAGGTCAATTGCATACGGGAAGAACTTCCCAAATACATATACAGTAAACAATAGGGCACACATATTTGCTAATATAATGTGCTAAATTCAGGTTTGAATGAAGTGAAGCCCCTTTACAGTTAAATAAAGGTCATGGCAGATTATAACACACATCGGCTACCCACCAAACATCACCCCCCCAACCCACTCCACATAGACATTCTGTGATTCGTCAACCAGCTTTCCCACCTCTCTCCTCAGCTTATTAGCCAACAGATACACCAAAATTTTGTAAATATTGACTCTACATTCACAGGTAGAACAGCCTTGATGTGCAAAGCACTCGTGTTCTTAAGGACTAGCATAATGAAAGAGGTATTCAGCTCTTCTCAAAGGTCCCTGCATCCTTGAACTTTGAAAAAAAATAAAATAAATTAAAGTCATGCTTTACCACTGGCCAGCATTTTCTTATCTAATACTATATATCAAATGATTCTCAGTGTCATTAACTGGCAATTATCGATTCTGAATGACGGAAGAAAATGTGTTACCAGACTTCGGCAATTATTGATCAACAATGTATTAATTTAGGGGCACCCCTGTGGAATAACTTGCATAGCAGATTGCAATTGCATTCCTATCGATGAACCAAACATTAGAGTTGTTTACTTCAAATTAAATGCATAAGTGCATCCTAGTACTTCATCTATTATTAGAATTCCTTACCAAATCTAATTACCTATGTACATCAGCATTCAGTTGTTGAATATGTTTTTATCTTTAATAGGTAATATATCGCATAAAGCTTCCTGGTCCACCAGATATTGGAGAAGGGAAGCCTGAAAATCAAAACCATGCCATAATCTTCACTCGTGGTGAAGCTCTCCAAGCGATTGATATGAACCAAGTAGGCTTTTTCTCAAGTAACTAAATGATTAGTCATGTCCATGTTTGTTCTTATGGTGTCCGTTTTTTCAGGACAATTATTTGGAAGAAGCACTCAAAATCAGAAATCTTCTGCAAGAATTTCATCAGCACGAAGGACAGAGGCCCCCTACAATACTTGGTTTGAGGGAACACATATTCACAGGAAGGTTAGATTCTCCAGTCTCATATGATACACTTTCTACATCACGTGGCTAAGTAGTCAATACCATATAATGGAAATCTGATTGGGGTCCACTGAGTCAGATAAGTTACACCAAGAGGTGTACAGAACATTAAGTTTTGGGGGTTGAGGTGATATATGAACATGAATAGTCTGTTGAATGAATATACTATTCTTACATATGTTACAAAACAAATTGGGGAAATTTCAGAGAACCCCCCTGAACTTCCACCATTTTTGAAATATCCTCCTTTAACTTTAAAAACTTTCAATTTACCCTTTTGAACTTTCAATTGCTCTTACTCTCAATTTGGACCCCTCCGTACATTTTAGGTTTAAAAATTTTAAAAAGACCAAAATACTCATGATTTTTATTTTTTAAAAAAATAAAAAAACGTTTTGGAAGTTGGGATTTTAAGCGGTGAATTTTAAACAGTGACTTTTGTATAAAATTTCAATTTCTAGAACATTTTTTTAATTTTTTTTAAAAATGAAAATCATGGGTATTTTGGTCTTTTTTTAATTTTTTAAACCCTAAAATGTACGGAGGGGTCTAAATTGAGAGCAATTGAAAGTTCAAGGGGGTAAATTGAAATTTTTTAAAGTTAGTGGGGGTATTTCAAAAAGAGTGAAAGTTCAAGGGGGTTCTCTAAAGTTTCCCCAAACAAATTCTATGACACCCATTAATCTCGTGATAAGTTCACTAATATA
The DNA here is from genome assembly GCA_013348765.1 of Carpinus viminea. Classification (NCBI taxonomy): domain Eukaryota; kingdom Viridiplantae; phylum Streptophyta; class Magnoliopsida; order Fagales; family Betulaceae; genus Carpinus; species Carpinus viminea. The sequence continues at coordinate 31,589,804 of CP054672.1, read as the reverse complement.
TTTCAATGTCAGAATATAATTTTTGCTATGGTTTTAAGCTTCTCCAACCATTTGATGGACTCCGTGAATTTTTTATGTATATAAAATATTTACAAAAAGTGCTCAAGAATAATTCTATGATCTTGAGCAATATAATATCAAGAGAAGGTTTTTCTCCTTCAAATTTTGGGGCCATTTTGACTTTTTATTATGTGTTCCATGCATAAACTTTACTGGGGATACTAAATCCTTATTCATACTTTTCTTCTTCTTACTTTTCTCCTGTGCCTTCTTTTTTTCTGTTTTATTTCATTTTTTCCCTTTTCTTTTCTCACTTTCTGCAGAGCATTACATGATACAGCAAACTTTGTTTCTGAAAAACCACGTCTGAGTACTAGGCATTCAAAAACACCATGCTATATGATCACTTCTGATGCAGGACTTACAGATGCTGACACTAGCATGTAAATGAATGCCTAAATTGCCGTCATTAAGCTTCCAAATGAGTGGATTTATGGACCTGGAAACCTAGACTGTTTACCTACTTTGACTAATCTGATTTGAATGAGTTATAAAAAGGGCTGGAAAGAAAAATATGGATGCCTTTGAAAATGTTTGTTTTTTTTTTGCAGATGTTTTTCATGATGTTTTTCATACTCTGATATTGTGAACCGTTTATGGATAAGCTTCTAATTGCATAATAAACTTCTTGCTCACGTTTGGTTGTGATTCTGGACATTTGTGCCCAGAGGAAAGCGTATCACCAACATGCATTTGTGCTATTTCAAATAATATACATGAAAATCATTTTATCTCTGAAAATTTGTATCAGCAATTTTAGAACTTATATGCTGATACTTATATTTTCTCCTCCACTGCAGTGTTTCCTCTCTAGCATGGTTCATGTCATATCAGGAGACCAGCTTTGTCACCATTGGTCAACGGCTTCTTGCCAGTCCTCTCAGGTAAGGGGATGCATTGTTTCTGTGCGCTCATTCTTAAAAGATAAGGGAACTACTGAAAGTCTTTGTCCATGTCAACGTGCAAGCACGTGTTCATGTGTATGTCTGTTTGTTAAGTAGAATAATTGTCTGGTAAGTCAACTAAACTTAGTCCCAACACTTTAAGGTTCACAAATTTGCAATCTATGATACATTCGTTTTCAATATTTTTATGTTATCTCAAATCCTTTTGTTGTATTTTATAACTCTACTACTCTTTACCTATGTGCTCCTGCTTAGTTCTCATTCCTAAGATTTTGATCTAATATCAGGGTACGATTCCACTATGGACATCCAGATGTATTTGACAGGGTATTTCACATCACAAGAGGTGGCATAAGCAAAGCATCCAAAACAATTAACTTAAGCGAAGATGTTTTTGCTGGTAAGAACTACTGTGATTTAGATTCTTACCCTATAGCCATTGTTAATTCACAACTACATAAATCTGATCTTGTGTAGGATTTAATTCTACCTTACGGCGGGGATGTGTTACATACCATGAGTACTTGCAAGTTGGCAAAGGTCGTGATGTAGGCCTAAATCAGATCTCAAAGTTTGAAGCCAAGGTAGCTAATGGAAACAGTGAGCAAACTCTAAGTCGTGATATATACCGCCTTGGACGTCAGTTTGATTTCTTCCGGATGCTATCTTGTTATTTCACAACCATTGGGTTTTACTTCAGTAGCCTGGTAAACCTTCCAATCCTCCAACAACAGTCCTTTCTTTCTTTAAGCATAAGTAAACTGATAATCTATCTATTAAATTTGTTATAGAACACAACTTCACTTACAAAAATGACGTATCTATTAACTCAATCTTGAATATGAGATGAGATATAATCTCTGAATTAAAAAAGAAAATAGACCTGACAGGCACATGAAATAGATGGAAAAAAATAAAATAAAATAAAATAGAAATAAAAATAAAAATTGAAAGCTATTAATTATTTAATGAGAGTTCCCTTATATTAATAACTAATTGAATTGCCAATGTCCTTGTTGAAGTGCTTTGTTTTTCTGTCATACATGCAGCTGTCTTGCAATATTGGGAAATGATCCCTTGTAATATTTAAGTTATGGATTCTGCTGAAGTTAATGTTTAAGGATTTTTAAAAATAAAAATTTCTTGTCAAGCTGGAACAACAGTTTTTTTCTTTCACTGGTGATATGTAATATTTTTGTGGTTAACTTGAAATTTGCTTTACAAATCCACAGATATCAGTGATTGCAATTTATGTGTTCCTCTACGGACAGCTATACCTTGTTCTTAGTGGTTTGGAGAAAGCACTTCTTCTTGAGGCTAAAGTACGGAACATACAATCCTTGGAAACAGCTCTTGCCTCCCAGTCATTTATACAGCTTGGTCTCCTAACAGGCTTACCAATGGTGATGGAGATTGGACTTGAGAAAGGGTTTCTTACAGCCCTTAAAGATTTTGTCCTCATGCAATTGCAGCTGGCTGCTGTTTTTTTCACTTTTTCCCTCGGAACAAAAACTCATCACTATGGCCGAACAATTCTGCATGGGGGTGCTAAGTACAGACCCACTGGGCGTAAGATCGTTGTGTTTCATGCTAGCTTCACGGAAAACTACAGATTGTATTCAAGAAGCCACTTTGTTAAAGGATTTGAATTATTGCTCTTGTTGATTGTCTATGATTTGTTCAGGAGGTCTTACCAAAGCAACATGGCTTATGTGTTAATCACTTATTCCATTTGGTTCATGTCAATCACTTGGCTGTTTGCACCGTTTCTTTTTAATCCCTCTGGGTTCAGTTGGGGGAAGATAGTAGATGACTGGAAAGATTGGAATAAGTGGATCAGGCAGCAGGGTGGTATAGGAGTTCAACAGGATAAAAGTTGGCAATCTTGGTGGGATGATGAGCAAGCTCATCTTCGTCAGTCAGGGATGGGTTCTAGGTTAATTGAAATACTTCTTTCTCTTAGGTTTTTCATTTATCAGTATGGCCTCGTCTATCACCTTGACATCTCCCAACAGAGCAAAAATTTTCTGGTTTATCTGCTTTCATGGGTTGTGATTCTTGGAGTTGTCCTATTAGCCAAGGTAATTCATACCATTACCCTCAACTAGAGGTTTTGCATAATATGCATTTGTTTACTTGAATTGCAGCTCATAGTCTCAAAATTTACTTTGGTTGATGTTACTCAAGTTGTTTGGTTAGTAGAAATTACCTCATGAAGAAAATATGATTAGTTAACGGGTTCAAAATCTACAGTTATATTGTTTAGTTACACTAACTTCTGAGTCAACTGCTGGCACTCGGATAAACTTTTTGTCTTTGCATGCAATTTTCATTTAAAATTTAAATGACTCAATTGACATCTATTAGCATACATGTATTCATAGATGTGAATATGAACAAAGATTTATTCAGTCAACACCACCCAATAAGTTTTCTGAAGTTAGTCCCTCCTAGATCTGTCTTTGGTACATGATGATAGTGCCTAGTTAGGGCGTGAATGTAATGACAGCATCATTTGCAGACCTAGTTTCAAAACTTATCTTGCTAACTGTCTAAACCCAACATATACTAACTGTATCCTTGTACTGATGACCTCCAAAGTACTGAAAGGAAATAATACTAAAAATTAAATGAAAAATCATTAGAAAATGGAATAAAGTTACTTGGATATTGGCCGAGGGATGAGATAACTACCTCTGAGTATACAGAACAAAGAGTTCCTTAGCACACTTTCTTGTAAGTTGATTTTGCTTGGCAACACCTGGTTGACTATAAAAGTTTTGCAATACAATATTTTAGGCTCTTTTTTGCTTATACTAGATGCTACAGAAATCCATTGATTTGCTCGAGTAAATAACAGAATTGGAACATATTATGCAGGTAGTCAACCTGGGAAGGCAACTGTTCAGTGCTAAATATCACCTGTGGTTTAGACTATTCAAAGCATTCCTCTTCCTTTGTGTCCTAACCATTATAAGTACTCTTTCCAGTATCTGTGATCTATCTTTTATGGACTTAATTGTGTGTTGTCTGGCATTTTTGCCTACCGGATGGGGCTTGATACTGGTAAGCTTAGCTGAAGATTTTTTTTTTTTTTTTTTGGAAATCTATTCCTGGTTCCTTTTGAACTAATACTTTTGTTTCTTCAGATTGCACAAACTGTGAGGCTGAAAATAGAGAATACAGGACTGTGGTACTTCATCCGTGTACTCGCTCAAGCTTATGATTATGGAATGGGTGTTGTTCTTTTTGCACCCATAGCTATTTTGGCGTGGCTCCCAATTATATCTGCCTTCCAGACTCGTTTCCTTTTCAACGAGGCGTTCAATAGACACTTGCAAATCAAACCAATTCTTGCAGGGAAAAAGAAGCACAAATAATTTTTTCCAAAGCCAATGATGTGTTTATGGTATATGTGTACCAATAGTTAGTTTTTATTGTATATAGGTAAAGTCAAGTTAATATTGATAAATTCTTATATTTTTAGAAGAATTACATAATATTGTAATGATTCATACATATTGGCTATTGCCTAATTTAAATTATACAGATACAAGTTCAAATGTCAAAAAGCTTATTTTATTTCTTGTGGATAATTTAAGGTGACACTCTTGTTGTCTATAAGGTTCAAATGAAGATGTTTCACAATGAGCCACAAAGACGTGCATTCGATGTCCATTTGAACATCACTGCTAAGAAATCTGTGAAACCCTAGCCAGCGTTCGAATGCGCCATTAAGCTATTTGAATGTTGCAATCTAAGACACTGTTGTTCTCAACACTTTCATCTAAACACTAGGACTTATATTCACAATTTTCAGTGAGGAGAGAGCCTATTGAATTTTTTGCTAAAAAAGAACTTAGATCTCTTAGAGTTTTTGATTAAACCACAACAAAATTCTCAAAAAGCCTTTCGCCACCGAAGTTCCAACAAAATTCTCAAAAAGCCTTCCACCACCGAAGTTCTAGGATTGCAAGAACATGTTCGACAGAAGAATTTCCCAAAGGTTCTAGAACTCCTACCATAGAAGCAAAGAATCATTTTCTTGGTACAATTGAGGTGTCTGTTACAAGGGTTTTGTAAGTGTACCCTGCTTGTAATTGAATATCTTCTATAGTGGATAAGTTTCCTAGGTTTAGCTATTACAGAGTGATTTTACTTTTTTTGGAGTTCTTCAAAGGGTTTTCACTTTGTTTTTAAATTATTGTGTTAATTGATTTTTTGCTTTTATTATATTTGATGATTGTTTGTGTTGTGGCCGGTTGCCATGTTTTTATTTTAATTGGGGTAACTATTGGAAAAACCTATTCACGCCCCTCTAGGTGTTGTTTGGGGGTCGATTGAGAAATTTCAATTGGTATGAAAGCGAGGTTCACTCGTTTTGGATTAACATCCTAACTGTGATCTCTAACCCCTTAATCATCAATGTCTCAATGTCAATCACAATCTCTTAGTATCCCTCCGTACTTTAACGTCATCAATTATGCTTATTGGAAGGTTCGTATGAAAGCATTCTTAAAATCCTTTGCTTGTAGAATTCTATTGAAAAAGGCATGAAACGGCCAACAACTGTTGTTGAAACGTTGTCCAAGGATGAGCTTTCTGGGTGTAATTTGAACAACAAGAGACTAAATGTGTCTAGGCCCAAGTTTAAGTTTGTACACTCTCCTAGAAGACAATATTTTCAAAAGGTTGTCTCTACCCGTTATTATTATAACAAAGTTGGTCACATTCGACCAACTGCTCTATGATAAAACTTCATTTTCTAGGAATGGTCATGAGGGATTGGTTAAGATGATGGTGGTGGTCTTAACTATGTTGACTATTACAAAAAAAAAAAAAACTATGTTGGATAAGCTTGAAAAATGTAGTACCCCGAACTTTAATTATGATTAAGAGGCTTTAATTATAACCTAAGAATACTAGAGTTGATTGTTAGTTGGTGAAGTGTAAGAGCATTCCCATCAGCTTTTGTTTGATTTTTCTTAAATTTAGGAACCAAGCTACCATTTACTTCCATGTTTAAATACTTAAATTTAGAGTTTTTAAACATTAAGAGAATAATTGTAAAAGTGATAAAAATTTAGGATTAAGTAAAGTTTCTTCCTCTTCTTTAATGGTTTGTTTATTTATTTAGGGGTAATTTACCTTTTGTCTCAAAAAAACATTTCATTTAATCAATCAAAATGGGTTAAATTTAATGATTCTTAACGTCATGTACAAGTCATGCACATTTTAATTTTTTTCTTCCACTTTTGCCCTCACTTCAAACCGAGAAAATAATGCTTATACCCTCCTAAACCATAATTCAACACATGAAAATAATTTTGAAGTGAGGGCAAAAGTGGAAGAAAAAAATTAAAATGGTGCGTGACTTGTACATGACCGTTAACCGTCAAATTTAACCCATTTGATTGACGAAATGAGGTTTTTTGCCATAAGATAGTAGTTTGATGATGTCAAGGGTCATAACTGGCATAAAATAGTAGTTTGATGGTGTCAAGGGTCATAATTGATAGTTCATGCGAGAAAAATACCAAGGTGAAACTACCCATTTATTTACATATTTTGCCAAAAATTTCAACCAGACAATTTTCTTTCTTCCAAACACATGTCTACTTCACTTCCCAGTCGGTAAAAGCAAAAGCAGAAGAGCAGCTCCAGGACACCCAACTTCCAAGTTTTCCGTTGTCCTTTCATTTTTACCCACCGGAGCCTATCTCCTCTCCCCTTTCCCATCTTGTGCTTACCGGGCTGAGAACGGAGACAAACCGCCTTTTTTCTTCCGGTCCTTCCGGTAGTCGTGAGGGGAACGTCGCGGCCGTTGGTATTCAGCTGGGTGATCCGCGATTTTGGTGAAAGAAAGGGGCGTGTTTGGTTGCAGGCTCAAATCCATACAGGTGGGCTTCTTTATCCCTATCCTAGTACGAGCTTATACTTATTCTAGTGTAGGGATTTTGTTATACTATTTTGGTGTCAAGGAATCGTAGAATGTTTGGTTGTGATCATTGTTTTGTTCATGTCCTCGTCCACTACTGTTTCTAACATTTAGTTATTTTTTGTGGCAAAATTTTGTTTGCATTGAATGGTATGACCCTCCGATGCTGCAACGGCAGTTAACAATAGTTGCAAGATTCAAAAACTTGTCTTGAAGGTAAGCTTCAAGAATCCGGGTTGGTAAAAATGGGCGAAATGGTTCATCTTTAACATTATATGGTCCTGCGGTGGTGTCTTTTAACATTAACCCACCAACAGCAAGAAGAACAACCAAAGGCAAACGAACATAGACACCCCAAACTTTGTTTGCTAGAGAGACAATGATTCGACGTTCTATTATATCCTACTTTAAAAAAAAGGCTCACCAAGCACTCTTTCACTCTCTCTCAAGCGATTCTTGTTCTTCTTCTTCTTCTATGATCCCTTCTGCTCCAGTGTCGCCCCAAGATTCTCTTACCCTCAACAGGGTCAACCACAAGGACTGGTTGGCCCCAAATGAGGTTTTGAAAATTATCAATGCCCTCAAAGACCCCAACTCAGTGATGACACTCCTGGACTGCTACGCAAAGCGTAAGGACTATAAACCCAATGAAGCTCTTTACACTTTGGTCATCAACAAGTTTGCTCAGGCACACATGTTTGATGCCATTGAAAATGTCATGCAAAGAATCAAAGCCCAAAAGCACTGTTGCCGGTTGTCCGACGAGTTCTTCTACAATGTCATCAAGATTTATGGCAATGTGGCCGGTCGAATAAGCAAAGCGACTGACACCCTTTTTGATATGCCAAAGCATAATTGTTGGCCTACAGTGAAAACCTTTAACTTTGTGCTGAACTTGCTTGTTTCAGCAAAAATGTTTGATGTTGTCCATGAGGTATACATGGGTGCTCTTAAGTTGGGTATTGAGGTTGATGCTTGTTGTCTTAATATACTCATCAAGGGGTTGTGTGAATGTGGTAAATTGGAGGCTGCGTTTCAGGTCCTTGATGAATTTCCTAAGCAAAGGTGTAAACCAAACGTGAGGACGTTCTCAACGCTAATGCATTCTTTGTGTGAGTGTGGGAAGGTAGAGGAAGCATTTGAGTTATTTGAGAGCATGGAAAAGGAAGGGATTTGTCCGGACACGATCACATTCAATATTTTAATTTCAGGGCTCAGGAAAGAAGGGAGAGTTGAAGAGGGGAAGGAACTACTGGAGAGAATGAAGCATAAAGGGTGTTATCCGAATTCAGGATCTTATCAGGAGGTTTTGTACGGTTTACTTGATAGCAAGAAGTTTGTTGAGGCAAAGGAGTTTACAGGTGGGATGATCTTGGAGGGTTTAAGTCCAAGTTTTGTGTCTTACAAGTTATTGGTTCGTGGGCTATGCAAGAAAAATCTCTTGGGTGATGTGGATTGGGTTCTAGAGCAGATGGTGCGTCAAGGTTTTGTCCCAAAGAGGGGGATGTGGAAGCGGATTCTCCGAAGCATGTTTCCAGGAAAAAGCAGATGTAGCAGCAACATTTCTTATGAAGAGATTGTAGAGAATTAGCTAACTTGAAAAAGATGAGCGGTATTGTGGCCAAAGCAAGAGGAGCTTACTAGGATTTTGCACACAGCATGTGGTCATTTTAGGTGGTATGGACGTGTCTTGTGTTTGCTATGAGCTGGTAGTATGAATTGTTGTGTAAAAGCAAAGCAGTTCATCCAGAAAAGACTCCAATAAACCATAATAAACATAGAATACATGCTGCTTTTGGAAGTCTCTTGTAGAATCCCTCAGACAAGGTTAAGTACTTTCTTAGACACCTTGGAAAGAAAAACAGAAATGCTTCCAAGTGCAGCTTCTATTTTTCTCTCAGCTTTGAAATGCTCACACTTTTGTTTCTCACCTGGTGGGCTTAATTAATATACAAGGAAAACAATTTCAGTTTGATTGTCTGTAATGCCGGTTTCTATTCAAAGAAGAAAGAACGAACCAATGGAGACTTTTGCTGTTTTGCAACTTCAATTTTACAAATGTCAAAAAAAAAAAAAAAACTTCAATTTTACAACCTTTTTTCATTTCCTTTCTTTTATTTTCCATATTGTTGGGCTGGTCATATAGCTTCGAAGACCAGGATGAGGCGCTATGAACCTGTTGGACTAATTATGTAGGCTTCAGAAGTCAGAACTGCCAGCAGAGAATTTGGAGTTTGAAGACCTTGCCACCAATGCCTGCTACAATGTCATCCTCGGACTTATAATTGCAATGTGCTACCATGTGTATATATATATATATGTGTGTGTGTGTGTGTGTGTGTATGTATGTATGTTTTCTCTCTCTCACTGATTCTATCAATATGGACCAACTGCACTTCCTTCTTGTTCTTTCTTTTCTTGGGAGGGAGGGAGGGAGGGAAGGCAGACATTTTTTTCAAACAAAAAATAAAAGCGCCCTCTAAAGATGTATCTAGTTTTGATAATAAATGATTGTGTTTGTGTATATTATTAGAGACATAAGTATATTATTTGAAGAAATAACCAGATCATTTTCTGTAGTGCAGCTATTTCTTACTGTAGGAAGAAATAACCAGATCATTTTCTTAATGTCTCCTGTGCTAATACTTGAGATGGACGAGTTGTGGAAGAACCAAATGTGAGGTGAAGAACAGTTGGTTCAGGTTCCAGTAAACAGTTGACTGCTGCTCAGATTTTAGACACAGTTCGATCTCTATCTGGATGGTTCAGGTTCCAGACTTTAAAACAAGCTGTCTAATTATATCAAGAGTGGAGTTCTACTACCTCAGTGGGAAAACATACCTAGAGGGGGTGGATAAGGATTGTAAGACAAATTTTACCAATTAAATTAAAAGAGGCCAACACCAAACAAATTCAATAAACAAAAATCCAAAATATAAGAGGAGCAATTAAAAAGATAATACTTTACGAAGCTAAAAACTTTTGAATAAATTTTCAAATCTTAAAATGGAAGACAATTACAAGCGCACTCAGCCACCAACAAATTCTACTATAGAAGAAAAACATGTTTAAGTACTAACAAAACCTTTGTAGACTCAAATCCTATGGCCTTCTTCTATTGTGACTTTCTACAGATGAACTTGTTCAATCTTTGAAACTCTAGCTTTGATGAACTTATCAGCCAAAGCCCAACACTTGCAAGAAGATATTAAAGGATTTCATGGTGGTTTGGTAATAAGGAGAGACGCAGGAAAGTTTGAGCTCAAAAAATGTATAGGCTCTCTCTCTTCAAGGTTAAAGTAGGGGTGAAATTTGGGTTATACTTATTTTAAATAGAATTAAAATTCCGGCAAACTAACTAGGGCGAGCGAGAGTCAAGCAAAGTTTCTGTTATCGCTTGAAGGGACAAGTGATGTCTCAAGTTCTCAATAAAACATTTCTATTCAGGCATGGGTCGAGCAAACTTTTGGGTAAATGCATGAAGCTTTCTCACTCAAGTACGTGTTGAGCAAGCCCTCATAAATTACAAGTCTTTAAGGTTTAAGGTTCAACCTCTATTGAGTACAAATAAATCCTTAGGGCCATGCTACTAGGTGTAAGCTTGAACTTTACCTAACTCGCAAGTGTCACTAGTTTTTCAAAGGGCTTTGCTTGGACATTGGGAGGTTATGTAAACCCATAGTATAAGAAGATGCTTCTATCATATTATTTAGGAAAAAATATAAAATGGCCTTCCAAACTACTGGCCATTGTACTCAAGCTGGCTCCCTAATGTTCAAAATCTAATAAACTAGCCGTACAAAGTTTCAAAAAATGTCAAATTGGCCACTCCTTTAGTCATCACCGTAAATTAGGATGGAAAATGCAATACGACATCGTTTTGGAAAGGTTAAGTTGCTAAAATGTCCTTTAAGAAAAAAAAAAATCAATTTTAAAAAGACCCTCCAAATGACGTCATATTGCTTGAAAAAAAAAAAAAAAAAATCCTTACACTAACCAAAACAGTACCATTTTGGTAAGTTTTAGAGTAATGATAGGCGCAGTGCATCTATCCGGCCAAAATCTGAGTTGCTGACGTGGCAGCATGCCACGTCAGCCCACTTATTAAAAAAATTTTTAAAAAAAAATTAAAAACGGGGCTTTTAGGTTTAGGGTTCCTTCTTCTCTTATTGTTTTCCCTCTCCTCTCTTCTCAGTAGACGCCTCTCCTCTCCCCTCCCCTTCGTCGCTTCTCTCTCCCTCTCCCTCCGTTGCGCTTCTCTCTCCCTCTCCCCTCCGTCGCGCTTCTCTCTCCTCTCCCCTCCGTTGCGCTTCTCTCCCTCTCCTCCGTCGCGTCTCTCTCTCTCTCTCACTCCAGTGAGAGATCTCCAACGACCCACCCGGGACGAAAAGAACGATAGTTAGTGACCTGTTCTCCGGCGACCCAAACGGTAATTCGTGTTTTTCAGTCTCGGTTTTTTTTTTTTTTTTTTTCATTTTATTTGGGTATGTGGTTGAGAGGGTATTATTGTGGGGTTTGTGATGTTTCGGTGTTTGGTTTTCTCAGGGAGTAATTGCAGTGCGGATCTCACCATGGCCGAAACCTCGTTCAAGCTCGAACATCCATTGGGTTCGTTTTCTTTTCCTTTTTTCCTCTGTTTTTTCTCTGTTTTTATTCAGCAAATGAATCCATCTCAAGTAATCGTTATTCTAGAAGCAAACATTAACATTTAAATGATGTATGATTGCAGCAAATCTAGCCATTCTAGCCTTGATTTGTTTAATTTTCTAGAAATTATGATGAAAGAAAAGAATAGATTGTAAATTATTTTCTTAGTTGGTACTAGGCTTTGTTGAGTCAAGCTGGTGAAATCTTCCAGAAATTTCAAACAATGAAATATTCAAGTAATGCTGTACTTTTTGGTGAATTTTGCAATTGCATGCTAATGATCATGTCATATTGCCTCCCTGAATTTGTTGACGGGACAAACTATGACTATTTTCGATGTCTTTTTGAACTGTGAATTGCTCAAGATATCGTCATAGTAACTCCTTATAAAAACAGAGAAAAGAAAACGAACCCAATGAATTTTCTTCATAACATGGATTATTAACCCTTTAACCCTTTTCCAATTTACATGGCTTGTATACTCCCAGTTTGCCTTTGTAGTGACTAGTAACCCAATAAAATGAGTGGTAAACAAGCAAAGGGTGGAAAAGAAGTCTCTTCTACAAATTTATAAGTTTATTGATTTAGACTTAGACTTGGGCATAGTTGTTAGGCAAAAAATTATGACCTTTAATTTCTCTTAAAGTCATTGTATTTCTTTCTCATTAGTATATTTTACTAATTATTTGTTGAATGTTGTCTGGTGAATGTTATTATTCATATCTCAACTATGTGAATTTATTATTTAATTTTTTTGGTATAGATGGAAATGAATTTGTTGAGGAACCTAGGACAGGTATGACATTTAACTCCCTAGAAGAACTTATCTTATATTATAAGAAGTATGCCAAGAAAGAGGGTTTTGGGGTGGTTATAAAAGCGGATGCTAAAAATGATTGTGGCGCCATAATTCACATCACCCTTGCATGTGGTTGTCAAGGCAAACCAAGAATCAAGTTAAGTAATACCTTCTCTAAGCCAAATACAAGTACCAAAACTGAGTGTAAGGCTAGGTTAAATGCAAACTTTGTTGAATCAAAGTGGTGTGTGACTAGTGTATGCATTGACCATAATCATGGTTTAAGCCTAAGCGAAGCTAGATACCTAGATTCTACCACTAAAAGAAAGCTGGAGGTAAATGATAGAGCTGGGATTTCATTGAGTAGTTCAAGCATGGACAAAGGGAACAAAGGGAGACCAGCAACAAAAAAGAAGACAAAATCAGGTTGCATATTTTTGTTTCCCTTGTCTTTATTGATGCCTATTAAAAACATGTATATATTTCTTAATTTTTTTTCATGTTTTTTGCAACAAGGAACATTGACTGCAATTGAAGTCCTCCAAAGGAATGCAAGAAAGCAGATAGCGAGAATTGAAGGCAGAATTATGGCCTAGTTATTTTGAAGGATTTTGTTATTGTGGCCAAGTTATTTTGAAGGATTTTGTTGTTGTGGCCAAGTTATGTTGAAGGACTTTGTTGTTGTGGCCAATTTATTTGTAAGGACTTTGTTGTTGTGGCCAAGTTATGTTGAAGGACTTTGTTGTTGTGGCCAATTTATTTGTAAGGACTTTGTTATTGTGGCCAAGTTATGTTGAATGACTTTGTTGTTGTGGCCAGTTTATTTTTAAGGACTTTGTTGTTGTATGAAGGCTTTTGTTGTTATATTGCTATTTTACTTTGAAGGCTTTTGTTGTTGTGGAATCCCAACTATTTTACTTTGAATGACTTTGCATATTTTGAAACATGGAAAGAAATTTTTGGATAGAATTTTTTAATTATATATATTTTTATAATTTTTATTTAATTTTATCAATTACCATCCAAATATAATCTCGACTCTTTTTTCTCATTAATATTCACACTAAAAAAAAACTCAAAAATGAATTGAGTTCAAAACCCAAAAATAGCATTCCCAAACAAGGCATATTTTTGGATCTTAGGGGCACTCGATCTCTCCCATATATGACTTTATAGGTCGCAGTTCCCTCACACCACAACCTCCAAGAAAAAGACACACAAACATAAGCACTTAATTTCTTGGTTTTTTTTGGGTCTGATCAATGGAGTTTTCTATATTGTCTGGCAAACCCACTTCACATGCTTTGCCTTTTGGTCGATCACTAAGCGGTGATCAGTTGGGCATGGAGGCTTTTGGCACTTGCAACCTGTTACATGGCTTTGCTGCAACCATGAAGCCGACGAGTGAAAACCCACAAGGATTAGACGGAGAAAAGAGCAAAATTTCAAAGGACAAGAAAACAGATGAGATTACTTCCTAATTTTCTTGTGTGATTTTTTGGCTACTCTAGAAAAATGATCAATTAAATCACACCCTCAATCTGAAGAGATTTATGGAGTGCCAAATGAAATATTTTTACTGTCCAAACTGGAAGTTTTTGTGCCAAATACTTCCCAATTCATGAACTTCCATCCAATTCATGAACTTCCATGTACGTTGTTCTCATCTCTTAACAACTTGAGATACAAAGTCTCTGGGAGGGAGGGAGGATATTTCTGGTGGGGAAGAGGGTTGCCATGAAACTTAAAAAAAGAAGAATTTCAAAATTTTTGGTAGGACTCCCTGCTTTTGTTGGAGTATTGCATATAATGAGTTGAAATTGACTTTCACTACACTTCTCAAGTCAAATGCCCCGAGATTCTCTCTATTAAGCGGCAGAAATTTGGTACAACACAACCCAAAAATTCACAAATTGTGATTCTATCATCATCCTCCAAGGGTACAACACAACCCAAAAAATTCACAAATTCTACAAACAAGGAACAAAAGATCACATTGACATAAGCTTTTTCAAAGCCTTCAAAATAAAATAACAAGTGAAATACAAGTTCAAAATAAAATAGCAAAGTGGTTGAGAGGTATGCTACATTTTCACATTTCACTCTAAGATCTAGGTATGCCAAAGCAAAGTGCTTGGGAGGTATGCCACAACATCAAAACCCACATTTCACTCTTCGATCTAGGTATGCCACGTTTCTGTAAAATTATGACCAAGTTTTAAAAAATATAAACCAAATTATTCTTATCTTAAAAAGAAAAAAAATACGATTACACTATTTTGAGTTCCATATACATCAAAACCATGCTGAATATCAGTTCTCGTAGGCAATGTAGCTTCATTTGTGTTTGATGCGTTCAATGCGTTCCCTTGCATTCCTTTGGAGGTCTTCAATTAAAAATAATATTGCATTACAAAAATAATAATAATAAATATGAACATGTTTTTAATAAGCATAAATAAACACAAGGAAATGATAATAACTGATTTTGTCTTCTTTTTGTTTGGGATTTGTGTCACTAGATTGATTTGTTTTTGTGACTTCTTCAACACCGCCTTTTCTCGGAGACATTTTCCTTTTGATGATGGTTTTCCTTTACCTCGAACTGCAAGGATTACGCACCTTAACATTTTCCACGTCATCCACGGATTCAATACACATGCGGAAGATGCACCAACAAGTGCTTGGGAGGGTGGACTAGATTCGTAGCTTGAACCTTTGAATTTATTCATTAACATATGAACATATTTTTTGCTTCCGTATAGTTGTCCACGTTTGTTACGGCAAGCGCCAATTTATGCATATCTTTGCATAACTCATCATACTTTTGGGCAATAGAGTTGCCACTCAAAGAATCATAGCTACTTTTCATGAAAGTATACCTTCGCTTCAAGTCATTCCTCCAACGATCAAGAAAATACTTTTGGGGCAATGATATGACATTACATGCGCTAAGTACACAAAAGATATGCCTGCACAAAATCCCTTTTGTTTCAAACAAGCCACAACTGCATTTTAAGTCACAATCATCTTCATTGTAGTAGACACAAAATTTAACATGTTTCATGTAAGCATCATTAACTACTACTTGTTCATTCACATGATAATGATGAATTGCACCTTCACTACTCAAAAGATACGGAGTGCAATACATCCTCCCCTTAAGCTCCTCTTGGACTTCTTTGAATTTTTCATTTGTGTAACATTCTTGAAATTTTTTCTCAAATTGAAATACAGTTACACATTGAATCGAAGTATTGAAAGAATTAAAATCTGCAATCTTCTCATTCTCTACCTTCTTCATAAAGCACTATCATATTGGTCAACAAATTGCTTCAATGTGGTTGTAGGGTGCACATATCCATCAAAAAGCGTTCATACTTTCACTCCGTTGTGTTGTAGTCATTCCATTAAAACACCCCTTTCAAATATCTGGTACCCAAAAGTCCTCTCATTGTATAATCCACGCAACCAATCATTATCCTCAAGATTATAAGCCGCAAGTAGAGTCTTCCAACTTTCCTCAAACTCACCACATGTTTGAGAATCATACACGCATTTTCGTAAGTTACTCTTAATGCCATCAAACTGTGAATGTGAGCCAAACTTTTCTGGAAGTTTTTTTAAAATATGCCATAAACACAATCTATGTCTAGTTCCTGGAAAAACCCTTGCAATGGCATTTTTCATAGCCCTATCTTGGTCTGTTATTATTGCACTTGGAGCTCGGTCATTCATGCATTTCAACCATGTTTGAAATAACCATACAAAAGTTTCAGTATCCTCACCTGATAGTAATCCTGCTCCAAATAGAATTGATTGACCATGATGATTCACTCCCACGAAAGGAGCAAATGGCATTCCATATTTATTAGTTAAGTATGTCGTGTCAAATGTAACGACATCCCCAAAATCTTCATAGCATGCCCTACTTCGCATCGCCCAAAAACATTTCTCAACCTAGATTCACCATCTAAATCCATTTGAAAGTAAAACCATCATTCACTTGTCGATCCTAGTGAAATAGTCAAGAAGTGATTCAGACCTCCTTCGCCAAGTTGAAGATGTCTTGCTTTATCAATATAATTAGACAATCTCTTTCTAGAAATGGAAGGTTCTCATACCCCCCCGCTTCAACAGCTAAAGAGTCAAAATTTTTACTCAATGGAATCCTCTATCATTTACCTCAAGCTTTCTTTTCGTGATAGAATCCAAATTCCTATAACATTTAAAGTATCTAGCTTTTCTTGGGCTTAAACCATGATTATGGTCAATGCATACACTAGTCACAAACCATTTTGACTCAAGACTTTGCATTCAACTTGGCCTTACACTCAGTTTTGGTACTTGTACTTGGCTTAGAAAATGTATTACTTATCTTGGTTCTTGGTTTGCCTTGACGACAACATGCAAGGGTAATGTGAATTACACGCCCACTATCATTCTTAGTAGCCTTTTTTATAACCACCCCAAAACCTTCTTTTTTAGCATACTTCTTATAATATAAGATAAGTTCTTCTATGGAGTTAAACGTCATACCTCTCATAGGTTCCTCAACAAATTCATCTCCATCTAAGAGCTTGTACTCGCACGTATTGTCCTTATTGTCAGACTCTACATCATGCACGATTTCATTTCCATCTATACCAAAAAAAAAAAAAATTAACAAAGTCAAAAAAATAATAATAATAAGAATCTATAAAATGATTTGAAGAAAAATTAAATGCCTAACAAACCATTTTGGGGGCCAGCTTGGAGGTGAATCTTCATCAATTGAAAGGAGTCCGGAATAGTCTACTTCAGACTCATTCCCCGAGTCCATCTAGTTATTAAAAGAAAAATTCAAATTAGCTAAACAAATTAATGCATATGCCAGTAACATTCAAACATCAAAATAACAACAGGAATGTCCAAGTTTCCAAGCCAAACACAAAAAAATAAAAAAAAAAATAAAACTTCTTAGATACTAAACCAAAATTCCAAGCTACATAACAGAAAAATTAACCAAAATAAGACCCCAAAATTTCAGAATAAAACCCCATGTCATAGGCTTGCCTTTTTAGATTTACTTATACTCTTCAAGACTTCAACAACTCTTCACTCATATGTTATGTGATGTCCCTCTCAAAAAGGACTCCAAACCAGATGTGAATGCATGTGTAATATTCTGAAATATATATATTGATGAATTTGAACCGATTAATTATATTTATTAATGTTGTTTAATGGTAAAACTTGCAGAAGCAAAAGCGAGTGAGTTTCATGCCAATCAATGAAGGAGATATTCAAATAGTGGATGAAATGAAGAAGAATATATTTATATATATATATATATATACAGTGGATGCACACACACACAGTACTACTCGAGACTTTGTAGTCGCTAGCTTTTTACATTCTCTACAGTTTGAGGTTCTACCGCATTATTTCAAACTCCAAATCATGGGAAATACGGATCCAAATACTATATATTAATATTACCTAGTTTATTTTTTCCCTCAAATTTACTCACACCTAATTAGTTGATTTTCTTCAGGATTGCACATAGCCCCTATAGACAATGGGAGCCGGAGGCCGAATGTCTGCTACCAAGAAGCCTGAAGAGCATAAAACACCCATCCAGCGAGCACCACACACAAAGGGTGTTGCGTTTTAACCAAAATAAAACCCCAAAATTAACTTAAGAATGCTACCCATAAACCCTAAATACAGCTTAAGCTTACCCATCAACAATCATCAACAATAATCAACATTCAAATCATATTCTGATCTAAATAAAAAAAACCCAGACTGAAAAACATGTATTACCGTTTGGGTCGCCGGAGAACAGGATGCCTTGGGTCACCGGAGAACAGGACACCAAATAGCGTTCTTTTCGTCCCGGGTGGGTCGCCGGAGATCTCTCGTTGGAGTGAGAGAGAGAGCGACGAGGAGGGAGAGGAGATCCCATGACGAAGATTTTCCGGTGAGAGAGGGCGAGAGGGAAAAGAATAGTAAAGGGAAAAGAATAGTAACCCTAAAAGCAAGGCCCCACGATCCCTGTTTCTGAAAAAAAAAAAAAAAAAAAAAAAAAAGGGTAATAAGTGGGCTGACGTGGCATGCTGCCACGTCAGCAACTCCGGATTTTGGCCGGATAGATGCACTGCGCCTATCATTACTCTAAGTTTTAAACCCTAGTCCCTAAACACGCAGCAGCTTTGCTAGTGGGTTTTCTTCTCCATTTTCCTCACTTCCCTTCTCCATGTAGCGGTGTATAATTTCAGCTTCCCTACGCCTTTCCTAGTCCTTGGCTCACCTCTATGCAATCCCGGCCCTCCCTAGTGAAAAAAATGGAGAAGAAGCTAGCTGTTGCGTGTTTAGGGACTAGGGCTTTTTAAAGGGCGCTGCTGCACAAGTGGCTGCAAAAACGTGGTCTGCAGGCATCATCTACAAGGCACATAATGTGCACCTTCTTTTTGGGTATCATGTGGACCATAGATTTGGGAAAACTTGTTCCACACCTTTGATACTAACACTGGTGACTTTTGACATCTACCCTACCCACTGTCAAACGATTCAGCTCCTCACAAAACGAAGCCAGCCTCACACCTTCACGAAGAAAAAAGGTTGCTGTTCGTTTCTTCTTCTATACCACAGCTCTAGAGATACCCAAATAAGGAAAATAAAAAAAAAATGATGAAGTAACAACTTAAACTCAATTAAGATTTAACTTTTTTCTTAAGTGATATTTAAAAAAAAAAAAAAAGGTTTGTGAGGAGAGAGAGCCTTAAATTAGAAAATAGAGAAATTTGAATTTAAACGTTGGGTTTAAATTGTTGCTGAATCACACCTCTAAGAAAAAAGGTTGCCGTTCGTTACTTCCTCTACACCATAGCTACAGAGAAACCCAAATTCGGCATCAGATGAAGGTTTTACCATGTTAAAGTATTGATTAAGTGATTGAATTTACCTTTCTATCTGCTTAAGCTTTGTGAATAACTAGTAATTTAACATAGTATCAAAGTCAAAAGTTCTGAGATCAAACCTTGATTCTGTCAAATCACCCAATTTAAATTAAATATTTCATGTATTAAGTTTCATCTATTAAAAGGAGTTTAAGCTCACACATGATGATGAGTGTTATTGATTAAGTGATTAAAAAGTTTGTGTCTTCGATAGGTAATTCAATCGACTGAGATTATGTCTAATAAAACGGAAGTCACCTCGTCACCCTTTTGTGGGAAAATGTTAAAAAAAATAAAATAAAAAGAGTGATTAAAGTTTGTGATTTAACACCCCAAAAACACAGCCACAAGGCTTTCGAAGGGAATCTAATGGGATATTGCTACAAAAATCTGACTGGATTTATAAATTCAGGGGGAGAAGTTTTTCAGAAATTTGCCAGTGCATAAAAAATAAATACAAACTTTATGCTCTTTTATATTTATACAGAATTTGAGTGGCAATATATACCTTACCAAGAGAAATTGAAACAATTGTTTCAAAAGAACATATATTTCAATTGCGCCTTACTGACTATGACTTGAAAAGAGGATGTGAAAATTATACCGTTTAAAGAATATTTGAACCACATTTTTCAAATATTCAAAAGTAACCTTTCATTATATATATATATATATATATATATATATATATTGTTTACACATTATTTTCCTACATAATTTATGCATCTTCTAATGAAATTTAATTCTTACAGGAAACTCCAGTAAACCAACGAATGCCTCCATCTACAATGCTTCAGGGGACTGAAAATGAAGATGAACAAACATTGACTCAAAGTTCTTCCATGTCTTTTTCCTTACCTATTGAAGATATAGAATCTGATGATGATAACATTTCTATCAAGTTGCTTTGCAAAAGAAAACAAGATTCTCAACAAAAGACTTTGATCAATAAAAAAGTGTCAAAACATTGATTAAGATATAGTTCAAGTTTTTCTTTTTAATGTGTTCTTTAGATTTTCATCATATACATCTTCCCATAGAACATGTGGGAAGATTTTGCACTCTTCCATCTGTTGATTGTGACTCAATTAAACGTAATCTTAAGCAGTGAATATTATCTCCTCTAAAACGGTCTCTAAACATGCAAAATGTCTTAACCAATATATTTGATCCATCTAGCATTTGGACTAAGACATCAACAATAGAGAAATCAATGTTATTGTTAGAGTGATTCAAGGTATTAATTCTATTTAGAACTTCATTATCGGTATCGTAAAAATATAGCTATGCAAAAATGGGGCTTAATCCATCAGCTGCAAGTTGTGTTCCAATTCTTTGTTGGTTTTGACTGTTAAGTCGAAAAATATAAAGACCTTTTCTATCATTAATTCTATGATTTACTTTTCCACTCATGGATGTCATAGCGAACATGGCATTATAACTCCTTATTTGTGTCCTACATTTTTTTGAACACTGGCCTCCAACTAGGTTTAGCAATTCTTCAAGAACAATAGGTGGTTTCTTAAGCAAAGATAACTTCATTTGGCCATCTATACAACATAAAGAAAATTTAGGATTAGGAGATCTCTTTGACTTTTCTGTTCTCTCTTCATACCAAACTCTTGCATGACAATTATGACATTCATAAGAAGGTGATCCAAAATTCTAAGGTTCAGTAAATTTTCCTGTATGAAATAGGGAAGAAAAAGACACAAATATATGTTCAAATTTATTTATTTATTTATACTAATCCAATAAATTAAATAGATAATTTACTTAGAATATCTTCATTGTCTATATTATAACTTGATCCACATTCTATGAAACTTTTACTAGTCGAATTTATTGGTTGAATGCTATCGCAACTCCTAATTTGGATAGAGTCACTTCCAATATCACTAATGCGATGCCGTTTCATTTTATTATCCACAATCATTTGTCTTGTTTGTTGTGCCAATCTTGAATTCTCCATTTTTGTTTCTAATTGTAAAATTGTGAAACAGATATGAATAATTGAATCATATTAAATAGCAATTATGAATTAAAAATATTGTGCACAACATTTGATAATTAATTATAAAAAGTAATGACATTAAATAAATTTAAGTAGAATAATAGAATTAATATCATATTTGAACTAAAAAGTATAAAACATTTATTCAAGAAATTGCATACATAATATTGTAATATAAACAAATAACAAATAGCAAGTCGTACAAATAGCTAGTCGTAGCTAAAATATATTACTTAAAAAGGACACTAACAGATGAAATGAAACAAACATTTTAACTAAAAAATTGAAACTTGACAGCATAAACAAAAGACAATTATAACCTATAAAGAATCATAAACACAATGAATTTAAGAAATAAAGCATCAACAAATGAGACTTACTGAGTAGTGAAAAATTTTATATTTGTTAAACTGCTTAGACGCCGACTCCCAATCATAATTCAAAATAAAGAAAAAATTCATGTAAAAGTATAAGAGATGTTTATGTTTATTAAACTCATTGAGAAAAGCTCAATGTAGTAATACTTAAATAGCATGGTGAGATTAACGCAATTAGTTTGCAGGGAATTTCAAGCCAAAGCAGACAAAACTCCTTTTTTTTTTATGAATAAGACAACAAATGTTTTTTTTTTAAATATTAATAAATTAAATAACTTCAAACTTTTTTTAAAAAAGTCTTGAAAAATAAGATTTTTTTCAAAAAATGAAAAAAAAAATTAATAATTAAAAATATCGTTTAAAAAAAAAAAGATTCTTTCTCCAATGCAGGCTTCTTAGTGGAGTACAAAAGATTTAAAAAATAATATTTTCAACAGATGAAGGCTTCTCGTGAAATGCAGAATGTGGAATAAGCATGACTTAGAACAGAAAATGAGAAACAAAATAATATTTTCTCTAGTTTTTCGAAACCACAGGGCTGTCACGGCATTGTCATTTAGCTCCTCCAATGCAGAGAGAAAAAAAAAAAATATATATATATATATATATCATTCAGAAACATGGGAATGATAAACACTCATAAACTAATTGTCTTCTTATAACCAAAAAATGGGAAAAATAAATAATAGTCCCATGATTGGATCGATCACATCCTCGAATTTCTAAAATCATACCATTTTGAAAATCTCACCATCAAAAAATCTAATTACTTAAAATTAAACACACATTTAATACAGTGAGAGATAAACTTAAAATTTGAATTTTGAAATTCAACCTCAAATCTATGCCATCCACTAAAAAAAATAGAGTTGTTTTATTTTGTATTAGATTACTTCAATATTGAATTTTCAAAACTCGATGACAATTTTAGAAAAATTGCTGGAGATCTTGATCCGTGCAAGCTTCACGTTTTTTTTAAGAAAAACAAAATTCAGTCATTTATATATATTTTTTAATATTTTAAAAAAACATAAACAATTTTTAATTATAAAAAAAATTCTCTCTCTCCGAATCCTGCCTCCTACTCTGTCTCTCTCACACAGATAAAATAAGCTTGGTTGAGAGTTGTGGGCATTCACACTATAAATCAGCATAATAAGAAAGAGATATAGTTGCAGAGATTGAGGAAGTGAGATTTGCATTCATTGAGAAAGCGAGATGGAGTCCGAGAAAGAAAAAAAGAAAAAAGAAAGAGAAATAGAAAGCGCTATCACTGGTAATCGAACTCAAAATCTTTGTATAATATATTTTGTTTTAAGAATTTGTCTTGTGATTCCATTTACAGTCTAAGAAACTAAATCACGGTTTTTTTTTTTTTTTGGGTCCATCGAGAGCTTTAAGATCGTCGTTTGTTTTAAGAATTTAACTTTTAAATTGAACTGCGATCAAGAATTTTATAGTTCAATTCCTGTCACAAAATACAATATATTGAAACATATAACTAACACAAAATTCAAGAAATAAACTGAATTTAGGAAATAAAACTGAAACGAAGGAGATCAATGACTTACTTGCTGTTACGTATGATAGAACAACACTGATTCAGATTTCTCGATCTCTGCTGTGTTAGTAAACTATTACTTCTATATTTAATTTCTTATTTCTTATTGATAGGTTAGTGGTCCACTTCTCTATTAGTGCGCTCAATCTCTGCAAATCTTAGCTCAAATCTCTCGGCCTATGGACTCTATGAACGTGCTACTCTCAATCTCTGCTAATCTCTCCAATGAACTCTGTTCTCTGTTAGTGCTTTCTATTAATGCGTGTTAGTGAATTATTAGTGTTATGTATTTTATTTCTTATTGCTATGTTAGTGCTCCATTAGTTCAGATCTTTCCTATGAACTCTACAAATCTCTCCTATGCACTTTAGAGCCTTTTAAAACGCCCACTTTGTTCTTCACCATTTTGTTCTGCCACTTTTGAAATGCACCGACTTGAAACGCATCATTTAATTCAAAAAGCACAGTGCTATCAAAACATACAGCTTAACTAAAAGTAGACAGGTGTCAATACCACAGGCAGTTTCGCTCAAAACTCTTGCTTATCAGAAATTTTCCATTTTCTTCGCCAGGAAAACATCTATAGTGCATTTTATCTTCTTGAGTTTTAATATTGCAATTTTTCCCGTCTGTTATTTGCTTTTTATACGAGATGGAAATCTATGGAACGGTGGCTCTCTTCACTGTATATTAGTTCTTCTCTTATTGCCCTCTCTTATTGTCTGCCCTGGTGCGTTGTTGTTGACTTAAATTATGGGTTTATGCATTTTTTATCCAGCATCTATAAGTTACGTATGCCTGATTTTTAAACTGTGACCCTTAGGATGCTGTTTCACCACTTTCTGAATCAGCTAAATAGAGAGATGTTGATGCATCTAACATAATCTCAAATATATTGATAGGACCAAGTCTTCTGTATCAATAACTAGAATAGTTAATTCTGTAAATATAGTTGGATGGTTCCCTCCTTTTTTTTTTTTCATATCATTAGCAACGACATGGTTGCTAATGACATACCACACCAAGTTTTCGCTAATGATATTTTAAATAGCAGCGACTACCATGTCGTCGCTAATGATATGTCAGTAGCAACGACTCAGTGGTTGCCACTAATGTTATGTCATTAGCGGTGACTTGGTGGTCATTTCAAACTATTTTTGGCATCAATGAAAAAATTTATTAGCGGCAGGAAATTTCGCCGCTGTTGAGTGATCATTAGCAGCGACCCCTAAAAGTCGCCGCTATTTATCATTAGCGTCGGATTACTTGCAATCACAAATAGCAACGACAATGTGTCGCCGCTAATGAGCCAGTTGCTTGTAGTGACTTAATATACAGAGAAAACAATTTCAGTTTGAATTGTCTATAATGACAGTTTCTATTCAAATAAGGAAAGAACCGATGGAGACTTTATATATATATTACAAGGAACAACCAAACCAAACTACATAGGAGAGGGTCTTTCTTGCTTACAATAGGAAGAAAAGGGATAGCGGAATGAGCTATAGGAATGTGGCTAGAAAATGATCTAGCTGCGGCCAAATGTGCCACAGAATGAGCACAAAAGTTTATACTTCCATATATTGACTTTTCTAGCCTTTCATGAAGAGCAGTCTAGAATAGCATCAAGGATATCGAAGATAATAAGGGAGATCCTCCCATCTTGGAAAAGTCAAGAATGCTGGAAAACCAGAATAACTACATTAGAGTCCCCTTTGATAATTAAACTATCAAGCTGAAGAGAATTCAACACAAAAAAATAATAATAATAATAATAATAATAAAATTTGTAGCGCGAGCAGCCAAAGCTTCACCAATATTGGAAAGACAAGGATGAGTCTGGATGACTAATATGTGAAACGGATGATAAGGCCACGTCCTTTTTCATTTCCATTATTTCTTTCTTTCTTTTTTGCCCTTTTTGAATTTTTTTTATTTCCTTCTTTTACTGGTCGTATAGCTTAGTATTCAAAGATGAGCCTGTTGGACTTAATTATGTAGGCTTCAGAACTGCCTGCGGAGAATTTGGTGTTTGAAAACCATGCCCCCAGTGCTTGCTACAATGTCATATATATATATAGAGAGAGAGAGAGAGAGATAAACAGCTGATTCATTTCTCACTAGGAAAAAAAAAAAAACTCATTTCCCAAGCAACTCAAAACAAATTAAAAAGAAAAAGGTGAAAACTCACTAGTCTGAAAGCAGAAATGTGACCTTTTATCCTCACCAAAACCTTGTTATATAATAGTGCCATTCAAAAGGTGTGTTCTCAATATCAACAATGTACTATAAAACTATATATTGTTCATTTCTTTTCTTTTTTGTACACAAGATCCACCAAACCTAGAGCATCAAGATGTGAACTAGAGAGCAAGCATAAAATTCAAAATTCACGGATCCTTCTCTCACATGCCCCACAATAAGATCACTACGAGGCTATCTTTTTGACTGTCCACCCATCATTCTATCTTTTCTCTCCTTCCAAATCCACTCCAGCAAGCTTGGGTTCTAAGGACTCTTCCACTTCATCACCATGACTGTTAGGGTTGCCCTTCTTGTCATATTTCCTATCCAACTCTTGAAGACTTTCATTTTCTTTTGGGCCTTCGGTGTTTATTCCATCTTCAGTTGTCTTAACCACAAGTTCCTCGGAATTTAACGAATCGTTTCCGCCGCCAGAGGATATGGCCTTGGGAGTAACTGGAATCTGTTCAATTCTAATCCTTTCAGCCCCAGGGGAACAACTGGATTCATCGGCGGCTTTGGAAGTAACTGGAATCCCTTCAATTGTAATCCCTTCAGCCCCAGGGGAACAATTGGATTCATCATCAGAAGAGTCGGACTCTGCTAGACTACTTTCTCTCTCTGTCCCTACCGATGTCTCACCTCGAGATGTTTTTGATCCTTTCCGGGAAAGTGCATGCTTTATGCCACGAGCAGATTTCCCAGCCTGTTTTAGAAAACTCTTTGCCATATCTTTCATATTTCCTTTGCTTGGGCTATCTGGACCATTGCCGTCAAGACTTGCACTCTCTTCTTTGGAATTCTTATCAGAGGCAGGTACACGATGGTCATCGTCCACAACAAACGTCACGCCAATCTCCTTCTCATTGACTGCCCTAATATTAATATGTGGGGACGGAACAGCCTCCACGAAGTTGTCGGTGTGATCCTCCTTTTTGGGACTCCTGTGAAATACTGAACCTATCTTCTTTAGGCCTCTCCGAACTGATTTCATTGAACGATTATCATCAGGATTTTCGTCAGTGCTGCTGGTGTCATTTTTAGAGGATCCAGATGCTGCTTCAGTAAGGATGCTCATGGAACCATTAGGCTCCCCGTGAATTTCGGTATCAATGCGCCGAGTCTTTCCTTTCCTAGGCTCCCATATTTGTGAAATTTCACTTCCTGGGTGATGAATCCATATCCCAGTATCTTTTTGCCCTTCAATATCAATGGGCTCAAAACTATCTGCCACTCTTTGAGACTTTTTTGATAATACAGATGACAAAGAACCTTTGGTAGAAGTCTCACTCGTAAAGGAATTTCTTTTATCTTCCGCGTTCAATGTTTCTTGGTCCCATGGATGATCATCCCCCTGTAGATATTATGTCTCAGATTATTATCAGACTCTTTAAAACAGACCCCCTTTTCCTAATTATTCTTCGGTGGAATAAAATAAAACGAGAGAAAATGAAAACAGTACCTTTTGATTGTCTTCAAGGACACAAATTGCAAGATGCAACCTCCCCATTTTAATATTCTGAAGAGGCAACCAAATGTCATGTCTCTGGCCATCCCTAAGATCATTAAGGTTCAAACAACAGTCTCTGTAAATAGGAAGAGGGTTAGTATGTCCAATAAGGAATACATCATTTGCAGAACAAGTTGTCGGGTATCAAGGAGAACAATATATAGAAAAAATGGACCATTTAGTAGGAACTTACAATAATAGATCAGAGCCATTAGAACCACACAAAAATAGATCAGAACGTGATGGTTGGTCACCAATTTGATGATTCAACTGTGCACCATCCAGATCCAGATCATAAAACATTTTTGCTTTTTTTTTTTTTATAAGTCAGTGTATTATATATCAAAAAAAAGCGTCAAGCACCTCTAAGTACACAAGGACAACGCAAAGCGCCTCAAGCATACAAAGGAAACCCAAACCATCAATACCTCTAGGTACACAAATAGTATACAAAGGAGCCCAAAACCAAATCCCGAAACAACCCCAAACAAGCAAAGGACCCAAAACAACCCAAAATAACCCTACTGTACAGCCCTAGCGCTCCTCCGAAAAAATCCAAGTGCACCTCCGGAGGGAACGAAAATGCATTTTTCGATCCCGACCAACCCCGCCACCTCTTACCCTTCACCGGAAACATTTTTGCTTATTGTCATAAGTAATAGATGTAATGTTATATGCTTGTCATATATTGGCAAGTAACTCATGCTCTCCAGCGGCCTTGAACCCAAGGCCTCATGTACTGCCTCATACTTACTATGAGGGCTTTAAGTGCCATTTGACCGAAAGGCCTTTGGTGCTTATATGTATGTAATTATTATGAGCGCGTTCTTAGAAAATACATGTTTGACAGTAAAATATAGAAGTGAACATGAGCATATAACGGTTGAAGAGCATCAGGGGCCTCAAATACATGTAGGAAGACATGCACTCAAGCTCACACAACACAGACAGAAGTGTAGATACTTGAACGAACAAAAGATTATATATATATATATATAGACAGAGAGAGAGAGAGAGAGAGAGAACCTTTGGTGATTTGCCTAAAAACTAAAACAGACTCTCACGCATTCTACTCATATATATAGCCCAAAAGCTCAGAAGTATACCCAAGTATGTCGTCGACAAAACGGTCCTTGTCACGAACTTCGAAAGATAGCAAATTGGGTGACTCCCATGTAATAATGGGAATCTTAAATTCCTCCTGCCATTTTGGAGCCAGAGTTTTCTTCTGCGTCTTAGTCCTGAATCTGTAAGAGCCCAATTGACCTTTTACATATGGATCAGCCAATCCTGAAAAATTGCTTCATTTATTAGACGCATAATGCCTATGTTGCGGAGCTAATAAGAGAAGTATAGTTATGAACCAACAGTTAATCCTAGCGAAAATGGAACTAACCATTTAGGTCCGATGGCTTCATGTCAGATGCTTCAACAACAACTACTTTAGCAAATGCAACAGGCTCCTTCTCATCCACAGAGAACCAACTCTCTGACATTCAAATCAATGCATGATTAAAAATTTAGAAACACTGAGCATATATATATATACATGCAGAGAAGGATATGTCATCACCAAAAAAAAAAAATTGATAAGTAAAATACAATTTATTCAAAGGCACAACTCAAGTACAAAAAAAATTATACAAGAGAAACATCTAACTAATAGAAGAAAAAAGGTCAAGAAAAGCATGAAAGTTAGAGATAGTTAAGTCAAAGACAGTTGTCCAGTGATAAAAAGTCTTGAAGAAAAAATCATTTAGTTCCACCATCGTCCATTCATGCTCTTCAAAACTCTAATCATTTATTTTCCTCCAAAGGCAATACATAATGCAAGATGGAATCATCTTCCACATAACAGCATCCTGAAACCAATGAAAATGCCCTTTCCAACAAGCGAAAATGACTACCACACAACTAGGCATAACCCACGCCAACCTTACAAGGTTGAAGATAGTATTCCATGAGGCACTAGTCATCTCACAATATAGTAAAAGCTGGTCCATTGACTCCCCACTATTTTTACACATACAACACCAATCAACTACAATAACATGTCGCATCTTGAGATTATCCATTGTTAAAATCTTTCCTAAGGTAGTCGACCAAGCAAAGTATGCCACTCTCAATGAAGCCTTATTACGCCAAATACTCGAACACAAGGGAAATGAATGCTATCATAGGGAACAAGGAGATTTTAGTAAGATTTAACATCAAGCATTTTTCTTGGAAGGAACCAAACAAAAAGCTTGTCTTTGCCACCTCATCTCAATCTGAAGGAGTACAACAAATTGAATAATGGGGTAAAGCAACCCACCTCCCAGTTGTGAGCCACTTTGAGAAAGATAATATTCCATTGATGAGTCATTCAAAAACTCTAAATGATCTACCACATAAGCATCCATACAACAAGCCAAACTGAACCAAGTCAAGAAAAGCTACATGGGGGCATGATCCCCCACGCCATATGTCATGCCTGAATCTAATTCTAGAGTCATCGTGAACCTCAAATTTAGTATGACTAGAAAACTCCCCCACAGCCTCTCCTAATATTCTTCCAAAGCCTCACCCCATACCCACCCCCCACCCAACCCACATGCCGCAATATTTAGAATCCACAACCTTCCTCCATAAGGCCTCTCTCTCATGAACAAAACGCCAAAGCCACTTCCCTAAGAGAGTTCGGTTCAACGAAAGTAAATTACAGACCCCTAACCCTTTTATTGGGAGCGGAGAACAGCACCTTAGATCTACTAATCAAACGAAATTTGAACTCTTCAACAATACCATCCCACATAAAGTCCTGCTGCAACTTCTCAATGCAGCTGGAAACACCAACTGGAAGGGGAAAAGGAGACATGAAGTAAGTAGGCAGATTTGATAAAGTACTTTTGATGTAAGGTCACCCTCTTGCCTTTTGACAAATACAACCTCTTCCATCCAGCCAAACAACACTCTAAGGTGCTACTCCCCCTCATTTAACCCCCTAACATTTCAGGATAACAGTTTAGGCTTCATGGGACACTAGAGGTATCCCTTTCCTTGACCCTACTTTTGCTAGAACCTTCACCCGTAGAATCATAATTAGTGAACAAGCCAATCTTTTTTATTCTCTTTCCCCAATTTTGGCTGATTTGGAGATGGAAACCCCCCGTTAAGATTCACTTCAATGGCTATTAACTACGCCATGAATTCCTCCTCGAAACCATCACAAGATAATCCTACACAATGACGAATAGCCTCTACCTTCTGGAGGACCTAACTTGAGGTTGTTGACCTCGAACATTCAGGACTAACAAACACACCAGGGGGACAGCAATTCAGGGGCAGGGCTCACACAAAGCACGAGCATGGATTACTTCTTTATACACCACCCAGCAGGTGCCCAGCCACAGATCCAGACTCTTCATCACCCAAGAAATTTGCATCCTCCCTCCCTAGACCAACCCACTTTCCTTAACCTTATTCAAAGAGCTCAAGTCCATATCCATATTTTTTTTTGATAAGTCAAAATATATATAAAAAGCGCAGAGGGGCGCAACCCTAAATACGTAGGAAGTATACAAGGAAAAGCCTAAGAGGGAGAGGAGACGTGAGAAAGGAAATCCTGGAAGCTGATAACAAGCAGATCAAGCCAGCCTGCAGCCCAAGCGTAAAGAGTAAAAAGAAAGCAATGAAGAATTCCCTCAAAAGAGCGCGTCGTGTCTTCAAAGCATCTGGCATTCCGTTCCCTCCGAATACACCACATCAGGCACAAAGGAATCATCTTCCAAACCACAGCACTCCTCATGCGACCCCCCGTCCACCAACAAACAAGTAACTCTCTAACCGAGCCAGGTATAACCCAGCACAACCCAAATCGGCTAAAAATGACATTCCACAATGCATTCGCCACTTCACAATGAAGAAGGAGATGATCCACTGACTCCCCATTTGACTCGTATAACCAACATCTATTAACCACAATCATGCCTCTCCGACGGATATTGTCAATAGTGGGGATCTTACTCCTAGCAGCCATCCAAGCAAAAAACGCCTCTCTAGGCGGGGCCTTGGTCCTCCAAATGTCTTTCCAAGGAAAGGGAATGGACCCAGGCGGAGAAAGAACCTGATAGAAAGTGCTCACCTCAAAAGAGCCTTTGCTTGAAGGAATCCACCACAACTTGTCCTCCACATGCCCTTGAAACTTAAACGAATACAAGCGGCTATAAAATGACACCAGAACCTCCACCTCCCAGTCATGAATCAACCGAGTGAATACAATGTTCCACTGGACGACATCGTTGGAACGCTCCACATTATCCACAATAGACGCCTCCTTTAGTCTAACAATGCTAAACAAGCCAGGAAAAGAGTCTTTGAGAGAGTTCTCTCCACACCAAATATCCTCCCAAAAACTGATCTTGGAGCCATATCCAAGGCCAAATCTGAAGTGCCTCCTAAAATTTCGCCACCCCATACAAATGAACTTCCAAAGCCCCACCCCATGAGCCTCAGTAATATCACACACATTAAACTACCCATATTAATATCCATATTAAACTACCCCTTTGAGTTTCTCTGGTACAGACAGGGAGGCAAATTCATCCCCAACAAAAAATTTTCCCCCCAATTTAACACCATGGCCAATTCAGAAGAATTGGAGCTTACCTTATCAGCGGAGCTATCCTCACAAGCTGACTCACTGCCAACACCAGATAAGTCTCCAAGACCTGGAAAATCTGAGACAGAAACCATGCCCAAGGGCCCAGAGCTACATTCTAACTTCACTATAAGACCATCGGCAAATTCTGAGATTGGGGATGGGACAGAAGATTGCAACAATGTATCCACCAATGAAGAGAAGACGCTGTCAGATACAAGCTTGCCACCATTGACCTCGAACGAAGGTAGAATGCCGTCAACACAAAGAATAGCAACATCATCCTCTGAGAATCCCTCCCCTTATCACTCAACTGCTCACTGGTTGGTTCAGAACCCATCAGCAACATCCTCGGAGGCCGATCAGTACCGTTGAGGCTCGGGCCTGTGCCAGCACAGCCAACACTAGAGCCCAAGCCTGCCCTCATAGTAAACACTAGCCCCGGCCCAAGATTTTTCCCTCCACTTAAGGATGAATTTGAACTTGGGTCATGTCGATCGAAAAACCCAGGCTATCAAAGGGCCTTGCCTAAGATTCCCACTTCTTTTTTTCCAAATTAAGATACAATACAAATGGTGTTAGTTTAAAAAATGTCAAATGCAATATTAATTTATATCTACTCATCACAAAGCAATGCAGCATTCTTCCAAAATTATGTGCTAAGTCCAGTGAAATTAAATTTCAGAGGTAAACTACCTGGCTGTGGTGAAGCAAATTTCTCCATGTCAATAACCAGCATATTGGGCTGCAATGATTGCCAACATTTAGATCTATAGTAATTCCTCACCAAAAAAAGAAAAGAAAAGGAAGTCCTAACATAAGATGAAACTGTAACAACTGAATTCTGTGAAGTTAATGTTGATCTTCAGAAATGTCTCACAGGGGAAACCAAAAATTTATAAAACGATGTTGTGCCAGTAGGAAAACAATAAAGAATAACTGGAAAAATAATTGAGCATAAGAGCCAAAAAAAAAAAAATTAACCTCAACAAGTGTCTGCTCAAAAGCAATGGATAGAAGCTTATCCTGATTAAAAAAAATATATATATTGCATAAGATTAGATACAGAATGAGCAAACAAGAATATGAAAGTGAGACAGAGAAAGAAAAAATTGAAGTCAAGCATTTAGTGGGTTAAATTTAATAGACTTACTAGCCATCCTGCAATCCCTGGAACTTCTGTAACATCAAGACCATGAGTAAAGATAGGCTTGACAGTCATCTGAAAATATGGAGGCTCAGCAAAGCAAACCCGTAAACGGCTGATGAAAGGCCATGTGCGAAGGAACTTCACCCCAATCAAGACCTACAAAAGTAACAAGAGCATAGCTAAGTGCAATAAATAAGAATGGAAGATCATTTCATCTGGTTGGCATGGGCAAAGATCAACAATTCCATATATTCATTAAATTACAGACAGATAAAAAGAAGAAAGAAAATAAAATTGATGTCTGCTTTTGAATCCCTAGGATAATTCTAAACAGTTTACAATTTTCACATAGTCAATCACTATCAGTGAACAACACCCAAAACACACGCTTCAGATGTTGTTTTTGATAAGTAAAGATAGAGGGGGGAGTAGACTTGCTTCAGATGTTGTATAATGCATATAAATAATTTTGGCATGTATCGATGTCCAAACACTCGACACTAGAAGTGAAGTTCCATAAAGTAAAAATTGATGATAAAGTAGTGCAACTCAATTTTCAGCAAGCACTCCAGAGCTAAATCACTCTTTGATTAAAGTAAAATAACTACTCAGCAATGTCCTACATTATTTAGCAAATGCCACATCCCCCTAACCAGATATCAAATGGTATGAGGAAAGCTGATAATCTATTCATCTACTTACTGGACATTGTTACAAAAGATACAATGGAATAGAAGAAACTAAATCATAAAAACTACTTATAATATCATGAAGAATTCAATACCATAACCACCCACTACCAACTAAAGTACTCAAACGATCACAGGACAGATAGCCAAGCCGACGACGTAATAGATTATCCAAAGAAGAAGAGGAAGGCACCCAAGCACACAAGCTTAGGCAGAGTTCCAACAAAAACACAAGGTATACATGCCAAAAATCCAACAGATACAACAAATGCAACTGAAAAAGAATCCCATCAATGGTTGTACACATAGAACTCTATCAGCAACACGTATTATATCATATAAGCAAAATATCATCCAAACAGTTACAGTAACCAATCAAAACCCAGAAGTTACAACAATTTTATCTTTGATATTAGATCTCATGGAAGCACAAAATAAAAAGGAGTACTTTGCATCTTGTGCTAGTAATTTGTAGTCCTTATTTGCAAGTCACTGAATAATATAAATGATTCCTCTTTTATGGAAGAGTGAAAAGAACAATTTGAATAAAAATGTAATCTTTTGATCTATAATTTTTTTAATTTATTAAATGTTGTTAAAGTATGCGTCTTAGAGCCTATTTGAGATTGTGTTAAATGAACTTAAAAAGTACTTTTAGTGCATAAAAAGCTATGAAAAGCAAAAAAAATTAGTCCGTTTGGCAAAAAACTCAAAAAGTAATTCTTTTGACTGTTTTACTTCAAAAAAAAGACTAAAAAACATTTTTGGGAAAAGCTTGAAATTGAAACTTTTGTTAAAAGCTCTTTTGGAATATAAAAGCTCTATTTCCCAACACAATCCTAAACATGCCATTATCGCCTATTGTATTCTATGTTACACTTGGGCCTCATTTGGTTCGTGGAATGAGTATTTCATTAGAAAAGGAAATAGTTATTATTAGGAATAGAGGAGAACGTAATGAAATAGTTATTCCTATTCTTTAGTTTAGTAACAACATACATGTTCTAACTGGAATTGAATCAAAAGTACTTAAATTCTCACATTATTTATTTCTTCTTCTTTTTTCAACTCAAATAAAATTTTAAAAAAAAACTAGAAAATAAAGCGGGTGGTCGGCCACCCACAAAAGTGGCATTGGTGGTGTGACCACCCCTGACACAAATCTCGGGTGGCCTTAGCCACCCCGAAATGCCACAGGGGTGGTCACACCACCCCCGAACACCTCGGGGGACCACCACCACGGTGCTCCGTGGGTGGTGCGACCACCCCTGGCCTCTTCTGTGGGTGGCCAACCACCCCATTGGGTGGCACTTTACTTTTCAAGTTTTTTTTTTTAAAGTTTGAAATAAAATGAAAAATAATGTGTTTATATATATATATATATATATATAGAAAATACAATATATTCTTTAAGAAATAGATATTCCTCTCATTTTTTAGAGGAATAGGTATTGCTCTTCGTAAAGAATCGTTATTCCCATGGGAATAACCATTCCTAGGAATAGGCCTCTACCAAACAAAAGAATGCATATTCCATAGGAATAGTCATTCCATTCTAGAGATCTATTCCGCAAATCAAATGGGGCCTTATACTATGTAGATATTTGTTTTGCATTGGTAGTATTTAAGTTTTCCTTCTATTTTTGTCGATTATAAGCTAAAACTTTCGCTTTTGACTTTGATGCTCCAAGACGAAATTCCAGGCTTTGCCCAACTTGAGTTCATAATGTAAATCCAATATCATTATACATGCCTACTGATATTCATGCATACAAACATGTACTATAGGTACACTAGACAAATGCATATTTATGCATGCAAAATAAATATATGCTTTGCATAAATTAGAAATAACATGTTGTCCACTACCTAAAGTCATTCAATTTCAGTAGCTATAAGAATCAAGGTATATGTAAATCTTACAATTACATTCTGTAGTGCTTCAATGAGAGAAATCTAAGTCCATACCTTCCCTTCAACATGCATGCCCGTTATATGCAACTTTGTCGCCATTCCAAATCCCAACCTTTTCCTTAGCTTCACGGCAAGTATTGCACTCATATCATCAGCTGTGACAAAATTCATCCCTAATTCCAAAACCTGCAATTATTACACCGCAGAATCTCATTTTGGCTGAAACCTGTAATTGCAGCCATGAAGATCACATACATAGACAGGGGTCCAACATGATAGAGTAATTACACACCAAGTGGTCATCATCACAAGACTGGCGGAGAACCCTCATTTCTGTGAACATAGGTGGGTTTCTTCCCATGTACAGGTGTTGAACCTCTGCCTTATTCTGTAAATGCATTAAACACCGTTATCCCATCAATAACTGACAACATACAAGCATGATCACCAGAGAAGCAAGTTACAAATGGTTTCCTACAAATACAGCAAATTGCAAAGAAGCACCTATTTAAGAGATTTATTAATTTACAGTGATATCTACAAATATTTTTTAATTTACAGTAATATATACAATTCTCTGAAAATTACTCAAACAAAGTTAAATGCTAAAAACAACCAATATGCCTCTAAACCCAAAGTTAGTCCACATTACCCATTCAATCGGAAATTAATAGATTCACAGCATTATTGAAAGGTAGATTAGTTCATGCCTCGTGAAATGAAGGTCACCCGTTCAAATTTGTAATGACTTAAGGAAAGTACTAACTACAACTGTGCTATTACCCTAAAATGACTAGTCAATTTAGAGATTCCCTAAAATAACTTATAAAACCTAATTCTACCTAATAAGCAATGTGGGATTTAGCACCCATAAATGTCTTTATAAACTGCCCACTCTATATATGCCACTCATCTTTCCAATATGGTACAAGGGTATTATAATCTCCACCCGTTAAACCACTGACATCCTCGTTAAGGGCACATCATGCAGTGTTTCAATATCACATGGCGTTACTAAGTGGCTTTGATATTATTTATAATGACTCAAGAAAGCGCTAATTATATCTGTGCTAATTATATATGCGCTATCACCCCAAAATAGCTAATCAATTTGAAACTTCTCTAGAATTATTTATAAAGCTCAGTTTCCCTACTAAGTAAGTAATGTACGAATTAGCATTCATAAGCATCTTTATATAAAACCTACTCTATATAGGCTATTCATCTTCCTAATATGGGACCAGAGTAATACAAAACCTCATATTCCCCCCTAGGGTCAAAAAACTTGCTTATGAAAAAAAAATTGAGTTGTCCCAAGACATGCACTTGCTTATACAATCATACATGACATGGATGCATGTTAAAACCGTGAGTTACTGCAACTTCAAGAAAATTTAAATTGAATTTTTAAGAAACTCAGAATATTTAGGCACCAAAAGAAAATATAGCAATAAGGACCACTTGAGCAAAGGTCACACCAAGCCACCAGATCCATTCATGGTGACTATATTATGTCTAAAAAAAGCACTTGGAACCAACCCAATGAAACATACAAAGCATAGTATGGGATATATAATATTGGAAGACGATACATACGACAGTCCATGGTTTGTACTTCTCCAAGAACCAAGGTATGATGGGCAGGAGAATCTTCTGTGAAGTAATTTCCTCCATACATATGGGCCATATACTTTCAACTGCATGATTCAACCACCGCACCGTTTCAGAATCAGAAAGCACCTGAAGTGAAAAAAGAAAGTAATAAAGCATTAAAAATTGAAAGTTTTGTTCTACGCAACACACAGGGGAAGAGGGCTGAGAGGGAGGGTATTTCCCACCCCGGTTAACTCCCTAACACAGTCATAACAAGAACATCCAACTATCCAAGAAACACAATAACATATTGTTTACTCATTGCTGAGACTTCAATTTGAAATTTTCATTCCGAGAAATTTAATCAAGGTGGTGGGTCTTATTCTTTGTTTCAAATTTAATTTTAAATTTAAATTTTTTATTCTTATTGATTTTGGGAACCAGAACAACATAATTCTTAAGGCTAAAAGGTTTCACGCTCTATTATTACATTAATCATAGTTAAGACTAAATGATAACACCCTTTAAAGAAATAATCACAATTAGAAACGAGAAAAGAAGGGATAGAAATAAAATTACCCTTCTCTGATTAGCTTGTTTCCTTTCTTCGAACTGTAATTTCCTCTGCAATCTTGTAACATACCGATCATGAACCTTTCAAAAGACAAGCAAAAAAGCATGTTCAATAACAAATTCCACACCCCTTCAAGCAGCTACCAAATAATAAGCAACCCAAAATCAAAAAACCAGATCCATCACAGAAAAGCAACTTACTCTCCTCACTGAAAACAAACACAACAAAGAAAGATATCTACTTTTCCTTTTGTAACAGTTCCAACTTCCTTTCTTTACTCTACTTTGATTCTCAAATCTAAAGAAAGTCAAAGGCCATATCAAAAAGAGTAACGAAGCGAGTTCTATACAAAACCGATCCGATAATGCAATTACCAAAAAGAGATAGATGAAAGACACGAAGTAGGCGACCGGGTTGCACCAATTGAAGCAAGAAAGCAACCAAAGGCATAGCAGCACAATCCCCACGTGATGAATTATCGACACCTCCGTTATATCCATCTCCTCTTCCTTCAATCCCGCCTCAAAAACCGCTTCCTCCACAAACGCCTTTGCTCCAACTCAATCCCTCCAAAGAGCTCTCTCTACCACCCACGGATCATAGATCCCACAACCCCAGATCATTGAAACGTGGGATTCAAGAAACCAAAGGCCGGATTTCACACTTTGACTAACGGTTCAAATACCAAAAAAAAAAACTGAAAACAAACCAATGACAGAGAACAACAAGAGAGGGAACAGATGCTGTCGATACGTGCAACCGAACCGTTTTGAAGTTCGCACGTTTTACTAGTGTCACGTGTCAGTTGTGTGTCTCAGCCGTGTCGGCTTCGCGGAGAAGGCTTTGTGGGGTCGTGATTCAGTGGACACGTATACACGGAATGAGGGCGGTGAGCCTGCCGGCAGTGGAGCAGTCAGTGTTCTTCAGGCTTCCCCACCAATCATGGGGTGGTTGCGTGGGAGCGGATAGAATAAGAGAGTAGGAGAGGTGGGGTCCAGTGCAATTAACGTGGATAAAATATTAATTACGTGATAAGGGAATCGAAAAATGGGGCTTGATTAGTTGGTGAGGTGGCGCTTTGTTTAACGGATGGGACCGATGGAGGAATACCGACGGGAATGTGGGTCGGCCGGCGTTGTTTTCACACTTGCTTGCATAGGATGGTTTTTATTTCACACTCGGTTTCTTCGGAAGCAATTTGCAAAGAAGATGAGACGACAGGAAATAAAGGATGGATAAGGACCGTTAAGTGAGCAATACCTCGTGAGCAAGTTTTGACTTGGCTTGTATAAACTCAATTATTAAATGAGATATTTTATGAATACAAATATTAACTTAAATATTAAATGAAGCAAGTTTAACTCTATTCAATTAGACTCGTGAGTAGTTCATATAAAGCTCAAATTGTTAATTATCCACGTAATTGCTTATGTTAAAAATTGATGATTTTTTTTTTCTAATAGCATTATTTTATGGAATTTGCTAGAGGTTCTTCTCGTAGTGTTTTTCTGTCGTTTTTCTAGTCTTACGTAAAATATGATTTAAGAAAAAATAAAATTGTAATACCATTTTTTTGCCAACTGATTAATTTTAATGAGTTAATAGTTAGGTTATAATACTTTAAAACTTGTTTTTGAATTCAAAACTAAAACTTTTTTTTTTTTTTGACATCCACACAAGGGTGGAAGATTAACCCTTTAGGGATGATATCATCCAAAATATATTTAATCATCCTAAATTTGGTGCTAATACCTTAATTTTGGTTCTAATGCCTCAAATGTAGTGTTCTCCTTATGTTCTCCCAGTCTTACGTAGAATATGATTTAAGAAAAAATAAAATTATAGTACCATTTTTTTGCCAACTGATTAATTTTAATGAGTTAATAGTTAGGTTCTAATGCTTTAAAACTTGTTTTTTAATTCAAAACTAAAACCTAAGGGTGGAAGATTAACCCTTTAGAGATGGTATCATCCAAAATAGATTTAATTATCCTAAATTTGGTGCTAATGCCTAAATTTTGGTGCTAATACCTCAAATTTGATGCTAATACTTCAAATTTGATGTTAATGCCTAAAAAAAACTAGTGGTGGATGTCACTATAATTTTATTTTTTCTTAAATCATGTTTTACATAAGACTTGGAGAACGCTAGGAGAACACTACAGGGAGAACCCCTAGCATTTTCCTTATTATATTATGAAATGAATTATGTATATCTTCTATCTTCGAAATCAAGTGTCCTACTGTATTAACTCAAACTCTATATTTGGCTAGTCAGGCTAAGCAAACACTCATATACAAGCTTGCTTCTTGAACTGTTTAAGAGTACTTGAAGTTTAAATTTATAATATAAAAAATTAAATTAAATATAAGAGCCAGCTCGTAAGCTGGTTCGGCTTGGCTCAACTTATTATAAGCTCAAGCTCAAGCTGAATTTCTTGGCTTGTTCTTAAACTTAGCTCTAGCTCAAGTAAAATTTAAACGAGCCAAATCCAAACAAGAAAAGCTTGCTCAAACTCAGCTCGTTTACATCTAAGATGAATTAGAGAGTCATATACATGCATTGTTACAATCATGTAAAGCCCAAGCCCAACTACTAGTAGTTGGAATAGAATTCAATTGATTTTCAAGATGATTTTTTTTTTCTTTCTAAAATGGCTTAGAATTTATTAAAAATATTGTATTAAAAATCAATAGCATTCAAATTATTGCATTATACAATTAAAAATTGATATTAATACTATGTTGTTCCCATATCTTCTCCAACATTCGACTTTTGAAAGTCTCATAATGGAAAAATAATAATAATTAAGAGAAATGTTATGCCTCATTCTCATAACCATCTTTTTTTCTTTTAAATGGATTCAGATTAATCATTCAATTTGCTACAAGTGAGTCCTACATATTTAATAGTAGAATTAAAAAATATATAGTGAGAGAGTTAGGAGAATGAAACCTAAACTTTCTCATATATTAATACAAGATCAGAAGATGGAAAGTCTCATTCTAAAATTCTCCTCTTCTCCAATTTCATGATTTTTTTTTTTTTTTTTTTTTTTGGGGATAAAATTTCATGATTTTTCAACTCATGGTTCAAGTCCTTAAAATCATTCCATGAAGGATTAGTGATAAAAAAAAAAAAAAAAAAAAACCCTCACTCAACCACTTGCATTAATTTCTATTTGATTATTTCATGAATTATTGGGTATTCCCAATGGAGAACCCAATTTTTTATGCAAAATAATTCCTCAAAACTCACTTTATTTATTTTAACTAATAAATTTTTAAATGCCTTAGGATTAGTTATATTTTTATCTATATCATTTAAATATATTTTTTTATAAGGATTGTATTTTTCCTAAATATCCTATTTTTCAACTTTTGGGAAAAAAAAAAAAAAAAAAAACGTGCAGAGATAAATAGTTGGAGAAAATTTTGGGAAAAAAAGATGTGGAAGAGAAATAATAGGAGAAAATTTTGTGAAAGGATAAAACAGGTGAGAGAAACAATAAAAAAAAAATGAAATGACTCATTTAAAAGTGTCGCTACATGTGGTATTTTTATTTTTTTTTGCTAATCTAATAAAATATCTAATTTATCCTTTTTTTTTTTTTTTTCAATACAAAGAATATTTTACAAATTTAAAAAACCATTTTAAATAAAAATATCATTTAATTCCTCCACTAAGAATGCAAACCGTAAATTTATTGAGCTTGCCCTGACCCATCCTTGTTTTCTTTCTTTTTTTGTTTTTTATTTTTTCGGGGGTGGGGGCGGTCTCTGTCCCATCCTTGTCTCCTTGGTTTTTCGGCTTCTTCTGCAGCAGAATCCATTTATCCTCTCTTTCAAATGTGCTCTATTTTGTTGTTTATGGACTATTATTTGAACTGTAGCTTGAGGTGTACATGTTTGTCCCAGGTGCTATTTTAACAAGTGACTTCAACCAAGATGCTCCCCAAATGTAAAGCCACACATTTGTATAGCTCTTTGACAACTCATCCACCTCCTTATCTCTCTTCTTATCATTCAATGAACCTCTGAAATTTGCAGATGACACAATGGGGATGGGTGTTAGATCTGGAGACACCAGTTTAACTGTTGAGGAATAATCTTATGTTGCATGTAGAAAATACTTTAGGCGTGTTTATAAGAAGTGAACAATCCTATCTTATTGAACCAGTTTTATGAGATAAATTAAGTCTGAAAAACCCTATGCAGACTCCAAAAACTTGTTTATCACAATTTATGCAGAATTGAAACAATGAAGCAATAAACAATTCAACAAAATATGTAAAGCAATAAGCAATAAAGAACATCTGATTTTGGTTAAGAGAAACCATTTGAGAAACACTCTAAAATGTAAAACTCTCTAAAGGCAAACCTGAAAGAAATCAACTAAATCAAGAAAAGATAAAGGATTACAAGATGTTCATACTCACAAAACCTTTGCTATGACACGATCTTGTATAAGACAAGCGACCCACTTTTCTACCACAGTAGCCCTTTCCAGAGCATGGCACAATCCTTCTACGTGATTTCCTTTCACTCCGGTTGACTTCACTTCAACAATCGACGAATAATGATGAACATAGAACTAAACACTCCAAGATAGAGAACTTAAATGCTCAATATCAAAGACTCTCTTGGACACAAAGGAATTCTAGATACCGAATTCGTTCCTAATCTGAGATCTGTAGAGATCTATATATAACTGATAAAAGACTCTAGTCTATTTAAAACTCAATTTACATTGAAAATAAGACCTAGAATATAACACCTAAAAGACTCATAGTCTAATTAGAACTCAAATACATTGTAAATTAGACCTAGAAGCTACAGGCTGACGTGCAGAATATTGAATCCATTTTGTTTTCCGAACATTTAGCCAATAATTAAAACTAACAAACTCCCCTTTGGCAATTTGGAACAAAATCCAACAAAAATCCATAACTCGACACGTCTCCCCAACAAACTCCCCTTTTGTCACAAATTGACAAAGGGTTTCAAATTTCTGAAACACTCAACAAAACATCACGGCATATGTGGAGCAGAAAAAATAAATAAAATACATGATCATAGATAAAGAATTGCATGATATAACACAAGATCATGAAGAACAGAAACTACCTCTCAAAATAAGACTCAACAATCAACAAGAACCTTTTTTTTTTAAAAAAAAAAAAAAAATTCTACCCCTCAAAAGTCAAGAAAACACACAAGATGCATGCATCAAAACTCATGTTTTCAAGCAATGAATATTCCAAATTATCTCAAAGAAAATTTAAAATATATATGAGACATATAGAAAACAAGAACACTTTTTGTTTAACCCAAGCAATGCCAAAAAATTCAATTCAACCCATGCTTGTGTCGTGTGTGTTAGCCAATCATTGAATAGTAAAAACAATTTATAAGTTGAGGAGAAGGTATCACTGCAATAAAGGTTTTGACAAGCAAATCAAATCAAAAGTCAAACCTTATCATACTAGGGCCTAACCACTCTCATCCAATGCATTCCTCTTTTGAAACAAAGCAAGCTTGACACTGAATTTAATTCCTTTGGAATATAATATTTTAATTTCTTGTTTCACAATTTTTCTTCATGAGAAGGTGTCTTTAAACATTTTGTGCTTTGAGAAATGCAGAATTTATAAGCCCTAGGTTCAACTAGCGTATGGTCAAATTGATAAATACAACTAGTCAAAACCCTCATATAGTTACCTCACACAACTCAAATTTTAAGAATATACTCAATTTATGCTTAAGTGTGCACAATAGTTTAAAGCATGAGCAAAACGTACAAATTAAGCTTAGGCTTTAGGTAACCACAAAAAAATTGTCCATTGAAATAATATGACAACTCATGCATATTGAAAACATTTTAAGACATAAGGAATTAAATCCATCAAAGAAGCATGAGCACATAATGGACACTCAAGGTGCATCAAACAAAAGAAGGAAGAAATAAACAAATTAGAATATTTTTGTCTTTTTGAAAATTTTCAAAAATAAAATGCACAGACAAAATAAAAATAAAGAAAATAAAATAACAAACAAAACAAAAAAAATAGAAAAACAAACATGCTCTAGGATATTCAAAATAAATCAAGACAATCAATCCTAGGCATGCGGGTGACTCGCCTAATCCAAGGTGAGATCACCACCACTCCCCCTCAAGGGGTGAGTGGTATTTTCCTTCTTAACCCAAACTTTCTTCATTTTGGGAACAGAAGTGTGACTCTTAGCCAAATCATTTAATTGGGTGATAACACCCTTCACCATGTTGAATAATTCATCATGACTATTTCTAGAATGAAAATAGTCTCTTTTTGACTCATGATTATTCAACTGAAAACATTTCGGGCGAATATGCCCAATCTTACCACAATGATGACACGTAGGAATGAACCTTTGAGAAGGTAATTTTCTAGAAGGATGCATGACTCTAGGCTTAGGGTAAAATGCATGATGCTCAAGATGAATTTTCTTACCTTTCTTACCTTGGAGAGTCAAAGTAGCTACTTGATTTTCTTTCTTAGGAGCTTTGAATTTCCTACAATTTGGTCTAATGTGACCAATAATCCCACAATGGTGGCATGTAGGAACAAACTTACCTTGAGTTTGTTTAACTGAAGGAGTCTTGGAGAAATTAGCCTTGGCTTCTTTAACATTCACAAACTCAACATTCAAAGATTGATTAGAAGTATGTGAAGTAGATGCACTAGTATTATGAACAAGCACATAAATCTCAGATTTTAAAGAATCAATCAAGATATGTGATTTAGACAAATCATTAGCCAAAGATTCTTTCTCGATTTCAAAGAGTCAATTAAGACACGTGATTCAGACAATTCATTAGCTAATGACTCTTTATCATGCGACTTTAAGCTTATTGGAAACTTTGTTGTAGCCTTTTAACACTACTTCAACATCATTACACATCTGTTGAACATCAATCTCATCATTAGAATTAATGAAACTAACGAGATGTAGCATTATAATCACAACTTAACTCAGTTCATTACAATTAAAGTTCTTAGTATGCATCATATTTTCAAGGGAATTGTTAGAGATTTTTCCAATCGAAGTTTCGACTCTTTTAATTTATTCTCTAACAAATCAACTTTAGAACCTAAAACAAGATTTTCAGATTTTAAAGAAACAATTAAGGCATGTGATTCGACAATTTAGTAACTAAAGATTTGTTCACATGTTCTAAATCTTGAGAATCCTTCCAACAATCGTATTGACGTCTCACAATATGAAATTTTTCCAACAAATTGTTGTAGGAGTTTATAAGATCATATTCCCTTGAGAAGTATTCATAGCAAATAGGAGTCAAAAGATCTCACTCAAGAATTTAATCCTTACAGAGTGAACCCGCTCGATACCAATTGAAAACCCTATGCACTCAAAAACTTGTTTATCACA
Organism: Carpinus viminea; assembly: GCA_013348765.1. Lineage (NCBI taxonomy): Eukaryota > Viridiplantae > Streptophyta > Magnoliopsida > Fagales > Betulaceae > Carpinus > Carpinus viminea. The sequence goes on along the minus strand of CP054672.1, from coordinate 31,544,815 downwards.
ATTTATGGAATTGAAACAATGAAGCAATAAACAATTCAACAAAATATGTAAAGCAATAAGCAATAAAGAACATACAGATTTTGGTTACGAAGAGGAAACCATTTAGAGAAACACTCTAAAATGTAAAACTCTCCGGGGTAGCCAAACCCAGGAAATCAACTAAATCAAGAAAAGATAAAGGATTACAAGATGTTCATACTCACAAAACCTTTGCTATGACGATCTTGTATAAGACAAGCGACCACTCGTCTTCTACCACGTAGCCCTTTCCGAGACAATTTGGCACAATCCTTTCTGATTTCCTTTCACCTAACTCAGTTGACTTCACTTCAACAATCGACGAATAATGATGAACATAGAACTAAACACTCCAAGATAGAGAACTTAAACGCTCAATATCAAAGACTCTCTTGGCACACAAAGGAATTCTAGATACCGAATTCGTTCCTAATCTGATCTGTAGAGATCTATATATAACTGATAAAAAGACTCCTAGTCTATTTAAAACTCAATTTACTTTGAAAATAAGACCTAGAATATAACACCTAAAAGACTCATAGTCTAATTAGAACTCAAATACATTGTAAATTAGACCTAGAAGCTACAGTCGTGCAGATGATAAGTGGGCTTTGAATCCATTTTGTTTTCCGAACATTTAGCCAATAATTAAAACTAACAAAGTCCATAAATTTTTTTACTAACGCTCCCAACCTATTAAGGTCAAGTTTGTTAACTAAACCTCTCAAAAGTGCAAGGTATTACAAAATTTACTAGAGAAACTAACTAAATGTGGCAATAAAAGCATGATAAAAATGTTATTGTTGGGTAATGGATCAGCTACAAAGACCCAATGGGCCTCCAAAACTCAATTCACAACATCGAAGCCCATCGATAAAGGATTCAGGCCTGAAGCTAAGCCAGCTCATCAAGGATAAATCTGGAAAAGACCATTACACAAAGAACGTGGTCTGTCTTGTAGTGATAAACCGAGCCATGTGTAGACGTGCTCGAAAATAAAGCGAGAGCCCATGTTTTGCCCAAACATGGCTGAGCCACTAATACACTCCATGATCTCGTGATCATGGAGTAACCCATAATCCCATGATCCACTTCTCCGACGTTTCACATAGTAGATCCTTTAGAACGTGGGGCCGAGAGTTCCAGGTTGATAACTGCTACTTGAGGCCTATAAAAGAGAAGCCATAGCCAGGTATTTGGTTAATCACTCTCAAGCTAATCTTGCTCACTTGCTACCTTTCTCTCAAATCACCAATTAACTTAGGCATCAGAGCTATTTCCCGTCAACACACCCCAACAGCACACCAATTAACTTAGGCATCACTTGCTACCTTTCTCCTATCTTACTTTCTTCTATTTTAGGCTAGCATCTCTCAGAAAACAATCATCAACAGTTATCAAACTTAAAACTTCATTGAATGCAGAATCGTTTGGTCAAAATCTCTAAATATCATGATGATGATAATAAAAATTTGGGTCGAGTCCACATACTTCCCTCAAACTACCATTCAATTGACAGTGTCCTCTAAACTTTCAGTTGTGGCAATATCCTTCCAAGGTTAACAAAAAGATAAAAAGGTTCATATATATTTCTCAATAAGACATAAATACCCCTATAAATTAAAAAAAAAAATTAAATAACTCTCATGGTCTGTGTAGTGCATTACACCTACACATCAACCCGAAGCTTCAAACTTCACTTGATCAAGATAAATTATCAAGATTGACGTGTCTTCACAAATAGAATGCTCAATTCGATTCATTACCAATTGCGAACAACTGTAGATTGAAAACTAAAAAGTTTATGAATTAAGACATTAATATTGTGTGATAACCTCATTACTCACACCATAAAATCATATTCAATGTAATTTAAGAACCTTTCACATGCACAATACACATAGTCATAAGAAGCATGTAAAAGTTCATATGTTATATGCTGAAATAAATTGATCTTTGGGATTTGGGTATAATCCCAAACAACCACGTGCACAATTTATTTAATTTATCATTGTGCATTATATCACTCTTTGCTTTTTATTTTTTTGCCTTTTTCAATCTTATTGTGTCTCTATCTGCTAGCCTTGATCTCTTGGCCTCCAGGGTTTGGGTTGTCGGATGAATGTGCAGCGGCACCTATTATTGACACACTCTCCTTTCAGTGCACCCTCGGCTTCGCAACAAATCATGCACCTAATTGGGACAAGCCCACGCCCCTTACATCTTCCTTTGAATGTTGTGCTTGTTTTAGTATATCTCTCTCCAGTCTCCACCTTCTGCAATAGGAGAAAGTTTTGAAGTCAATGAGGTAGAGAAAATTTAAAAAAGAGAGACAATATTCTCATGGCTATTGGAGTGACATTGTGAGCTATAAAATCATGTTAATTTTATAAATATAATCTCTAGAACATTGATACATATAGCATTATTACTTGTATAACGTTTTTAGGGAAATTTTCTTGATCTTACTATGGTTTGAGGAAAATTTGCCAAGAAATCATTAAAGGTTTAGAACTACTCAAAATTTGATGTTGTAGGTGAAATATCAAAGAGCCGAAATTAAGAATGATGAGAACAGGTGAAATAGGAATACCAAGATTTTTTTAAATTACAAGTGAGATTCAATACATGAAATATTTAATCAAAATGGGAGTTGAATTACAGAGATGGTTTTTAAACTCAAGACCTTTATTCTAATATTGTGTTAAATCACAAATTGTATTCTAAAAGTTTAAGCTGATAAAAAAAAATGAATTGATAGTTTAATTTGTATTATAATACTCACATAACATATGGAATAATTAATTAAATTAGGTAATTAACCCATAAAGTCAAAGTTTGAACATAGGATCACTGCTCTTATACCATGATAAATCACAATTTATCCCAAAATTTTATAATTATAATAAATAATTGATTTAATCATTTAGTCATATTCTAACAATAAAAATTATATAACATGCCCAATAATGATACAAACTACTTTTGGCTTAACATATTCGAACTTAGAGGTTATCTTGAATGCTAAATATGGGCATAATAAAGAAAATTAAAATTTCTTACTCCCATATACAAGAAAGGAGGAGATTAATAGGATAACAAAGAAAAAATGAATATTCTAGTTTTAGCCATACTTTTTTTCTCATGTGCGAAATACAAAAGGGAAAAGAAGGTATTTATAGAAAAACTCACTTCATTTCAGGCTTAGATTATGCTAATACAACATCAAGCCATGAAACGGGCCATCAACCGTTGGATATTTCAAAGGGTTATTTAATTTGAGTCAAGAATTATTATTATTATTATTATTATAGAACAAATGTCTTATTAATTAACCTTTTGTACTACTACATTGACAAAAATATGTATTTATAGCAAAAGTTACTTCCAATCTTAGACTACGCTAATATTGCATCAAGTGGTGAAAGGGCCATCAACCTTGGGATATTCAAAGGTTTATTAGATTTGAGCAAAAATAAAATAAAAATTAAGAACAGGTGCCATATTAACCCTTTGTGCTACGGAACACGATCCTGTCCATTTCAAATGAAATGGACAATATCCATTTAGTGTAAAATGATGGGTAATATTGTCTTAACGTTAAAGTTGAAGAACTAATTTTACAATATTACCCATCATTTTACACTAAATGGATATTGTCCATTTCATTTGAAATGGACAGGATCCTATTCCTTGTGCTACCACATCCAAAATAGGAGGTATTTATTGCAAAAGTCACTTCATTGCAAGCTTGGATAATGCTAATATTGCATCAAGCTATGAATGGGCCATCAACCACTGGATTCAAAGGGTTATTAGATTTGAGCCAAGAAAACATAATTAAGAACAAGTGCCTTATTAACCATTTGTGCTACTACATCCACAAACTAATTAAGTATTTATAGCAAAAGTCACTTTGTTGCAATATTGGATTATGCTAATACTGTTGTGAATGAGCCATCAACAATCCAAAAAATGCGATAACTCCATCGAATCATTTTATAGTTGATGATTATCCTTATGCACCTCGTGAAAATCTATCCCAACTTGTACATACATACATTTCAGTATATCCACTTGTTGTGAGTTTTAATATTACTCGCAAGTGCATGAGTCGTTTGCAATATAACTTTTGCAAGTGCGAAATAGAATCCATAGGAATTGTGTTTTTGAAGAACAAATTATATCTAAATTAATTTAATCCTAACCTAGTTCCAAGATAGATTTGATTTTTGTAAATAAACAAACATAAACTAAATAAGATAAAACAAAAAAAAAAAAAACAATCAACTAAGATAGTACTAAAGTTTTGGAATCCACACTCACTAAATAAGAGCAACACATTCCATGTTTGTTAATATTACCTGAAGTTCTCACAAATAAAATCCTATGTATGTCTTACTATACTTCACAAACTAATTAAATCATCTAATATATCCATCAATTATACAAATCACAAAAGATATTTGAATTAAATCAAATCATTAATTGTATCCGTAAGACAAATCACAAAAGATATCCAATTTTATTTTGATAAATTAAGACCCAAGCAAACAATTAAATGAAGCTCTTCCAAATCATCACATGTATCCATAAATCACAATAAATATCCAAGAGTAATCTCAATAATTGAATTAAAGTAAAACAATTGAAACCTTAAAACCCATAAAATCGGATGATATTAACTTAAATGAAAGTATTTTTGTTTTTCATCAGTGAGGCTTCATTCTCAACCTTAGTTGATAATTTAGCTCAACGTGATTATGAAAAATAAAACATAAACCTAAAGAAAACTAAACTAAAAGGGAGAAAATTTGTAGAATTTCGGACTTGATCTCTAGTCTTTCTTTCTTGAGGCTAGCAATCTATTTATAAGGGTTTCTAGGGCTTAAAACCCTAAAAACGACACTAATGCTAGCCTGTCAGATGAGTACACTCGATTGCACTCGTGCATGCGTTCTTTCTTTTGCGGTGTAGCGCTTGCATGCTAATGACTTGCTGGTGGACATGGGTGCACTCCATCGCAACCCAGCTAGGATCAAACGCAGTATGGTGTGCTCGATCTTACTTTCTCATATGGCTATTTTCAACTTTCTTCCAAACTTTGCATTTTTTACCTTTAAGCTGTAGTTTTCCTTTAACAACCTACGAAACACTAAAAACACAGAACTAACACAAAGGTAAATGATTAATAGATGTTAATTAAAGGGCTCAAATATGCAATATTTGGCACTCATCACCACTTAAACACTCAGGCCCGAGCTTCAAGATAATCTTTCCCATTAAATCTAAATTATGAAAAATATTCCTTATCTCTTTGTTCCTCGACAAAAGGATTTGGATTCCATTTTGAGGTGAGTGTTCTCACAATGCTACATGCAATTACCCAACGTATCAATATTTTTGACTGCAAAAGGATCTCATTACACTTCGCATCTAAGTCATGAACTCCTAAGGATTTAAAGTAATTGTTATAAGTCATTGTGCACGTATATCATTCTTTATGACAATGTTTATAAGCAAATGATGACTTGCGTGATCTGTTTGGTGCATGAGATTACCTTGTTCCTACATTAACATATCAACCCGAAGTCTACCTGCTTTTCCTAATCAAGATAGATCGTTGATGTTGACTTATTATAGTCTAGATGGAGTTTTCAGTTCCATTTACAACTATGAGTAACAATTTTTATATGCCCCCCTTCAACTTTTAAAATTTCTCTTTACCTTTGTATAAAAAAAATTAAAAAAAAAAAAAAAAAATCCACGCCCCTATTAGCCATGAATGATGCCCCTTGCCCCCTAGCCCTCATGCTTGAGACTGACCTTGACCCCTAAGCCATGAATTTGATAGTTCATTATTATTATTATTATTATTATTATTTTCTAAACCATTAGCCATAGAAAGAGGTTGAAGCTCTTTTCAGAGGTTGAAGATGACCAATTTGATACGCACTGTTTCATTAAGAAACAAGATTAAATAATAATAATAATAATAATAATAATAATAAAAGGGAACATCTTGAAAAAAGGCGTGCAGCCGAAAAAAAAAATTCTAAAAATTCTAAACAGGGGCGTGTAGCAGCAAGCCACTATGCCACCAAGAAAATAATAAAAAAACAAAAATAGAGGGGTACAAGCTGTAGGCAGTGCTTGAGTGGTATGACAGCATTCCAAATTCCCAACAAAGAAAAAGAATAAACAAAAGGAAAGTGGGATAGAAATAATAAAAAAACAAAAACAAACAAGAAAAACCTTTTGTGAAGCTACAGTTTTGTTCTTCTACTGCACTTTCCGGCATTTTCTACTTTCTCCTGCATTTTCTTCTTGATTTCTCCGATCTCCTTCATTTTCTTCTTGAAGACCTGGACTTGGCAATTTTGTGTTTTTTCTTTCACTTTCTAGTATTCAACTTCAACGAGGTATAAAATTAAATTTTTAGTTTTAAATTTAAATTGTTCATGTAAATTAATTGTTTTCAATATGTTGTTTCTCCCTTTCTAAGCCATGTTTTGTTTTATCTTTCTAATCCAAAATGACCGAAGTCCGATTGTCCAAAGATCAATTGTCCAATTTCAACGAAAAATTGAGCTATTGAATTTGAGGTATGTAATTAAAATTTTAGATTTAAATTTAAATTATTCTTGTAAATTAATTGTTTCTCCTGCATTATTTATGAATTTATATAGGCTGATAAGTTTATGTTTCATATTTTAATTATATAAATATATAATTGTAGTTATGAAGAAAAACAACTATCTTATTAAGCTCCAATCAAATTCTAAATAACCTTGTGCTGAAGTAAACTTAGCAAACTTGCCTAAAGACCCTTGTTCAAGAAAAAAAAAATTTACGATTATCATCCCAGTGATAAGGACCAAATAAGAAAAGCATATCTATAAATAAGAGCTTGCCAACCCTTTGAGCATGATTTTCTCAAAAAAGAAATTGGAAAAATAATATATCGTTTTAATCCAGCATAGTTCAAAGAATGTAAATGGTTGGAGTACAACATTTTAAAAGATGTTGTATATTGTTTATATTGTTATCTTTTCAAATCAAACATTGGAAATCAAGCAAGAATAGACGTGTTTGTTATTGAAGGGTTTAGTAATTGGAAAAATAAAGAAAAAAAATAAAAAGTCATATGGGGGCTCATGGTAGTGCACATAATGAAGTTCGGCGAAAATGTGTAGCTTTGTTAAATCAGAAACAAAGCATCATAACATTTTTTGACAAGTAATCAAATAAGTAAAAAAATAGAATATAAGATTCGTTTGAATGCATCAGTTGATTGTATTCGCTTTTTACAACAATAAAGATTCGCATTTCATGGCCATGATAAATCTAAAGAATCGAGTAATCAAAGAAATTTTCGTGAATTGTTGTGGTTTTTTGCGAAACATAATGAAGAAATTGACAAAATAGTCTTAGAAAATGCCCATGAAAATCATCAAATGATTGCAGCAGACATTTAAAAAGAAATAGCACATGCTGCGGCAAGTAAAACTATAAATGCTATTTTTAAAGATCTTAGAGACTTGCTATTTGCTATCATAGTTAAGAAACATCTTCTTTGGAAGATGGTGTGGAATATTCTTCTCGTTCGTGCTTCTTTGGCCAGATTCGTTAGCTCAATAGATTTGGATCCTTGGTGTTGCCCTTTCTGCAAAGGCCCTCAAGAATCTCTTTCTCACATTATGCTTGAGTGTTCTTTTGCTAAGATTTTATGGAGGAGCTCTCCTTGGCCCCTTATTACTGATGCTTTTTGTGAGCAATCTTTTGTAGATTGGATTGTTGCTATTTTGAGGCCTCACTTGAAGCTTGCAATTCCCATTCAGGAAGTACGCAAGTTCCAACTTCATGCAGCCATCACTTTGGATCATATATGATTTTCCAAGAACCAACTTGTTCATCAAGCTCTTACTCCTTCCCCTTCGTGCTCCCTCATTCAAATTGCTTCTACAATGGCGGATCATTGTAAAGCTTGGTCTGATTCCAATTTGTCCACCATTTGGTCTCCTCCTCTGCCAGGTACCATCAAGGCAAATTTTGATGTGGCTTTGTCTTCAGATTTTGCAGTGGCTGTTACGGTGGTAAGTGATTTTAATGGTAACATCATTGGAGCTGCTACTAAGAAAATTCTTACTAAGGATGTTGCCTTAGGTGAAGCTCAAGCGGCCCTCTTGGCGGTTCATACTGCTACTTTTTGCAGTGTATACTCTCTTATCCTGGAAAGGGATGCTCTTAATGTTGTCCTTGCTATTCAACAATCCCAGCTGTTTGAGGGTTGGAATTTTTTTAATGTTGTATAAGATATTTCACTGTATTTGCATTCTTTCTACAGCTGGAAGGCTGTGAAAGTTTCTAAGAGTGCTAACTTTAGAGCACATTGTTTGGCGAAATGGGCCGCTTCCCACCTAGTGTTTGGAAGCATTCCCATATGATCATCCATTCTCTCATCCATTCGGACCAGGAGTGGAAAAGATCCTCCCTTGTAACCTTTTCCCCCTTTCATTTAGAAAAAAAGAAAAGAAAAAAAAAATAGTTGATGAATCTCGTGATATATCCGTTAAAGAACAATTGGCAATTATTTTGCATTATGTAGATAAGTAGGGTAATGTGATTGAACGTTTTTTAGGTATTACACATGTTAGTAATACTACAGTTGCAAAATTGAAGAAGACAATTGACTCGGTGCTTAACAAACATAATTTAAGTATTAACAGATTGTGAGGACAATGATACAATGTAGCTAGCAATATGTAAGGTGAGTTGAATAGACTTAAAACACTTATTATGAATGACAATTTGGTTGCCTACTATGTTTATTGCTTTGCACATTAACTTCAACTCACTTTAATTGCTGTTGCCAAAAATCACATTCAAATTGCAACTTTTTTTAGTTTGTTCAATAGTATTTTTAATATTGTTAGAGCATCATGCAAACGCCATGACATACTTCGTGAAAAACGAGCTGCTGAAGTAGTGGAAGCACTAGAAAATATTGAAATGTCTACTAGTCGTGGTTTGAATCAAGAAATGGATCTAAAGAGACCTGGTGAAAAGCATTGGAGTTCTCACTATGGTGCAATTATTAGTCTTATTACCATGTTCTCTTCTATCATCGATACGGTTAAAGACATTGTTGAAGATGGTTTAAATTCTGAACAGAGAGCAGGCGCAAATATATTAATCCAATCACTTCAGACTTTTGATTCTGCTTTCAGTTTACATTTGATGAAAAATGTTTTGAGGATTACAAATGAGTTATTTCAAGCACTACAACGAAAAGATCAAGATATTTTGAATGCAATAAAGTTAGTTGAAATTTCAAAGTTGTGTTTACAGGCTATGAGAGAAGATGTGTGGAATTCATTACTTAAAGAAGCTTCTAAGTTTTGTGCCAAAAACAATATTGTTGTCTCCAATATGGATGAACTTTAACAACCTCGATTATGGCAAAAAACTCAAGGTGTAAAAAATTTACATCATTACCGCATGGAGCTTTATTATACTATTATAGATATGAAACTCTAAGAACTTAACAGACATTTTAATGAGGCAAGTTTCGAATTATTATTCTGTGTTGCATGCTTGAGTCCAGATGACTTGTTTGCTTCTTTTAATAAGGAGATATTACTTCGTCTTGCTCAATTCTATCCGAATGATTTTTCAGCAGTTTAACTTATCACTTTAGACAACTAACTTAAAACATATATCTTAGATATGAGTTTTAGTGATGAATTTACTACACTCAAAAGGATCGGATAACTTACTGAGAAATTGGTAAAGATGAAAAATGATGTTGTATATCCGTTGGTTTACTCATTAGTGACATTGTCATTGATTCTGCCAATTACGACAATAACCATTGAGAGAGCATTTTCAGTAATGAATATTGTTAAAAATCGTTTACGTAACTGAATAGGAGATGAGTGGATGAATGACTGTTTGATTATATACATTGAGAATGACATATTCAAGACTATCAGTAATGAAGACATCATGCAGTGATTCCAAGATATGAAGACTCGTCGAGGACAATTGAAGTAGCGCTAATCATGACAAAACAAATTGTAAGTTATATTTATATATTTTATAATATAATTGAAAATTTTGTTGAATTATTCACTTATTTTGTTAGTTGTATTTTTTGTTCAACTTTTTTTTTTATTATTATCAAATTTTTTATGCCCTCTAGTGGTGAATATCTTGGCTCCGCCACTGGTTGCAAGGACATTTGACTATGATCTTCTGAGTGATAATTCCTTTACTCACACCATAAATCAAGTAAAATGCATCTTAGGGATCTCACATGCATATAATCGGACAATATACAATCACACATATATACCATGTAAGAATATAAAGGTATATACACATTGTTCAATAATAATAATCGGAGAATAAACAACATTTATTCAATTATAATCAAAACATCATCCAACTAAGACATCAATTCCAACATTAGTGTCACGAGTCACAACAGACATATTTCAAAAATGGAAGATGCAGAGAGCTTTACTCTTTGTAGAAGGGAAATCAATGTAAAAAATATATATATATATAATAGTTGGAAGGGAAAGATGTGTGCGCTTAAGAAGCCAAGCATCTGACAAGCCATTAAGCATGGTGGACACATGGAGATGTTTGAGTGAAGAGAAGGAGGAATGCGTGATAGTTGGAAGGTGTAAGCCTCAACAAGTGCAATGGAAAAACACATATGAAGAAGTGTGTGTGCGTCAGCTATGTTACAATAGTAGATTCTAGAAAACAAGTTGGATATTTTGTTGTAATTATTTGGGCTTTTGTAATGGGTAGTTGTAAATTGTAGAAGGTTGAGTTTATTATAAAGCAGACCATTAGCTGTGTAGCTTTTATCGAAGAATAACCCTAAGTCTGTCAATGGAGGCCAGGTATCTCGAATAGCCTACAAATTCAATACATCATTTCATTCTATTTATTGTTAGGTTTAGACAACTAGATAAGAAAGATGTTTTGTGTTAGAGAATATATTTCCTATATTGAAATGAAATATATTAAAATGATATTGTAGTTATGTACCTTTTATTTTGAATGATATCTCTTCATTGATATAACAACTAAATTGGGGCAAAAATGTTCTCTCAGGACAATGCCAAAAATATAATTTGGAATCTCCACAACCCAAACACTATCTATGACACACACAACAGCCTCTCGGGCTATTGCAAGACAATATTTTTGAATATCACAATCCCCATCAATTTTAGATCTGTAGCAAATTTTAATGAATCACATCTCTAGCCGATGCTCGGTCATTGATTTTCGAGTTTTTTTTTTTTTTATCTCCACTACAGGTGCATTTCAAACCAATCCCCTTTACTACATCTATTATAATGACAATTATTCTACTTGTATGAAAACTCATCCGCATCTATCAATAATTTACTCCCAAAAAAGAACTAGAACAAAACAAAAGACAAACCGGAAACCCAATATTGTTACTCTTAAGAATTCATATAAACAAAACCTTAAAAAATGACTAAACATTCATCCTCATAGATTGTTACTGAAATCAAATCTAGAGAGAAGACATAGAAACCCAAAAACGAAACACAAAGAAACAGAAAAAATACATTGAGAAAATAAACAAGAAACAAAACCCACAGAACAAAAAACATCAGCGGACAGCATGGTGGGAGCTGGTTGGTGGGGAGGCGCATGTAATGCTGGGTTTGACGTAGGAAAGTAGATTTATCTTCAAAAGATTTTGAGTTGAGAACCTTGACAGATCTGACAAGAGACATAATTGAGATAGTGGAAAACCAATGTTGACTGTGGTGAGGGATTTGATTTGTGGGATAAGGCCTCAAAAGAGGTGGATAGTGCTTCCGATGAAGCAAAGTAGAGCCTCTAAATAGGCGGATAGAGAGACCTCTGATGAGTGCCAAATATTGTACATTTGAGCCCCTTAGCTTGTATTTGTTAAGCCCTTAGTTTTGTTATTTTTTGATTTTTTTGGTTAGTTTCAGTGTTTTAGTGTTTTGCATGTTGCTCAGGTACATCTGGGGCTAATTACATTAATTCTAAGACTTAAGGCAGTTCGGGGAGCATTGAAAGCAAATTTGAGTCGGGCGATGATTCGCACTCAATGAGTCCCACCAAAACGGTCATATCTAAAGTTGTAGAACTCCGATTGGAGTGATCTTGGTGTCATTAGAAAGCTAACTCGAAGATCTACAAATTCATATTTCACAAGATTTGGCCAATTCTGAAGCATCTGCGCTTGAGCGCACATATAATGCGATCGAGCACACTTGCGCCCATCAACACTGGAAATGCATGCTCAAGTGCAATTGAGCACACCTAGGGTGTAATCGAGCGCATTCGGCTAATCTAGCAATGCTAAAACCCAAAAATTAGCTTATAAATATTATATTTTTCATTGTAAACGTCTAGGGAGGCACCGTAGAGAGCAGAAACACGACTTTTGTCGTGCTTAGGCCTTTGTGAACGCTTTTTGATTATAAGTTTTGTTTCTTCATGAATTCAATTGATTTTAGTATGTCTTTTGTGATCATGAGAGGCTAAAATTTCAACTAAGGTTGAAGATGAAGCCTCGTCGTTAATTCACATTTACATTTTCGTTGTTTATACTACAATTCAATATTTAATAAATTAGTTGTTCAAAGTCTTTTCAATTGCTTGATTCATTTTATGTGATTAAGTACCCTTTTTGATTTTGTGCATAGTTTTATATTCGATGTGTCTTGTTTGGGGGTACATCGAGTGATTGGATTTAGACTAATATTCATCATGATCTACGGATATGATGGATGATTTGATCTCAATTAAATACTCATTGTCAGGGGCGGATCCAAGGGGGTCGAGAGGGGACATCTGAACCCTCTCGACTCCTAAAATTTATCCTTATCCCTTTGTAAAAAGATTTCTTATGCCCCTCAACCATGCTGGTGTCCCCTATCAGCTATAAGTATGCCCCTTCGGCCATGATTATACCCTAGTTATCAGAGGTAAATAACTGATGCAGTGTTGGGAGGTCAAAATTTTCAGTTGGTTTTCAGTTGCATGAAATTTTAGGTTTAGATTAAATGAATTGAGGAAGAAGATGGAGGAAGGAGATGATGATAAATTGACAATTATGTCATTTAATTAAACACACCGTTTTAATAAGTGAGCCTTGGACTAGTTGTGGGCAAATTGACAATCATGTTCTTGCTATTAAAGGCTGGATAGTTGACAAAATAGATTAAAGAAAAAAAGGTTTGAAAATATTTAATGGCCTAAATGGGAGACCATCGTGCAAGTGCGCCACAAATATCAAAAACAAAAAAACAATAAAAAAAATTAAAGAATTAAGAATGTACATAGTAATGGAGGACCTATAGTTGTGCAACAAATTAAAATAGTAAAAAATGATTTTGAAAAAAAAAAAAAAACAAACGTGCTTGGCCTTCAGGTGCTATTTGTTGAATTGTTTGACTGTTTCTGGCCTCTAAGTCTAATCCAATTTCCAAAAGGTAAGGCAAAGCTTGTGCTTGTTTGAGTTGTTTATAAGTTTCTAATTGCCTCAATTTTCTTTAGGTATGTAATTATGTAATTAATTTTTTAGATTTAGATTTAATTTGTTATTTTAATTAATTTTTTTAATATTTTTATTTTTATTTAGGCCTATTCTTGATATTGGATAATAACTTCAATGAAAATTTGAGGTATGTAAATATGTAATTAAATTTTTAAATTTAGATATAAATTGTTCTTTTAAATTAATTGTCTTAATATTTATATTGCTATTAATTTAGCATATTCTTTATAATTTTTTTATATTTAATTATTTATGAATTTATATAGTTTTGTTTCATTTTTTAATTGTATAAATATATAATTGTACTTATCTAAGATTATGGAACAAAAAACCATTTTATTAAACTCCAATCAAATTCTAAACAACTTTGTATTGAAGTAGATTTAACAAATTTGCCCAAAGATATTTGCTTAAGAAAAAAAATGTACGATTATATTTTTATATTTAATTATTTTTTTAATATTTTTAATTAAATTTGTTTTTTTATTTATAAAAAATTCCCCCCCATGAGAGAAAATCCTAGATCCACCACTGCTCGTTGTGATCCTTTAAACGGATGGATTCATTGAATGATTTTAAGTACGTGATCACGACTGTTGAACTTTGTTAAAATGCTTCCGATTATTGATTGTATGAGTAAACGCAAGAGTATAGTGTGAATTTGGCGAGGTGGATTCGGAAACTTTAGCAATTTAGTTTCATTGTTGTTTAAATTATCATTTAATTTAGTTTATTTTGTCATTGCACGACCAACTTCGAAATTGCGGAACTAGGTTAAGATATGATTTATTTAAATACGAAATTGATTTTTTTTATAAAAACATAATTCCCTATGGATTGACCTCGCACTTGTACGTGCACTTTACTACATTTGCCTCGTACACTTACAAGTACTTTTATTTTTGGTACATCAACCTCCAAAGAGGCAAGAAAGGGGAGGGGGAGGGCATCTCAGATCTCACTCCTCTCTTTGGCAGCTAGAGGGAACATACCCTAATCTGCTAGAGCCATTACATACCTTTATAAGAGTGATTGTAATCAGATTTGATGATATATAAACTAATAATAAAATAAAGAGAGATAAATAAAAATATAGTAAACACAGAGATTTTAGGTGATTTGGCCTATGATCTACATTTATACGTTAAAGCCCTACATTTATACGTTAAAGCCCTACATTTTTCTTGATGTGTGATTTGGGTACATGACTTTATTTATAGTTTTTTTTTTTTTTTTTGACATGTCCACAGAGGAAAATGGGGATTGAGATGACCTGCTTCGTGATGTGGTCTAATGAATTAATTCTTGGAGACTTATTTATAGAGTTTTAAGGTGATTTCAAATACAAAACAAATCCCTTGAATTCAAGGTAATTAATTATAAATCAAATACACATTAACATTAAAGAAGCACATAATTAAATGAAAAAAAATAAATAATGAAAATAAAATAAAATGGAGACAAATAATTTTACATAATTCTGATGGATGATCTATGTCCATTTTATAGGAGAATTGAGATAAATTAAGTATAATGATCACATTTGATTATCATAAAACCTAATTACAATAATTCTTATAAAAGATACGTAACGTACAATATCATTTTAATATATTTCCTTTCAACATAAATATATATATATATATATATATATATATATATTCTCTAACATTTTGAAACCACATCTCCGAGCAAATTAACCTCCCAAATTTCAAGTCTAGGATCCTCATTCCTAAAACATGGATGACACACAAGTCTCACTAATGGCACGTGTAAGGCTGTTATTGGTCCAAGCTGGATTACATCCAGATTCGAGGTTCCAACCCTTGGCACGTGTAAGAGTTATGATATGAACATTTACTGCTCAATAGCTACTTGTCAACCAAAACAGAGAGTCGGAGTCCCATTGACCCAAATACCAAAAAGATCCAAAATCTTCAACCCAACTCAACTGTCTAAATCCGACGAAAATGAGCGAAGAAGGGAAAAACAGAGGAGTCCCCGCCGAACACCACCATGTTCAGCATCAGCAGTATGATGGTCAGTACGGTACCTTCCAAGGCGTGGCTAACTATCCTCCGCCACCGCCCGTTATGGGCTTGCCTCAGCCTGCCCCGCCGCCCGGCGCCACCGAGCCCTCCGCTCCTCCGCCCCCTCAGTACTATGCTCAAGGTTATCAAACCGTTCCGGGTACTTTCTTTTCTTTTTTTTCTTTTTTTTGTTCTAGGGGGGTTAATGAAGTCTTGGGCTTTGGTTGTGGTGAATTGGAATGGTTGCTATCTTGGGTTTGATCCATGATTTTCCGGTGAACTTACGTACTTATATGGATTTAGAGTTCAAAGTGTAGTTAGATCGTGAAATCTATCGTGAGCATTTTTACCGTGTATTTTGATTTTTCTTCATTTGGGTTGTTGAGATCATTAGATTTTTTTTTAATAATAATTAATTGAAATTATGAAAAAAGAAAAATGAAGGCAATCAAAGACAGCCGTTTAGTGGTAAAAGGCATTGAAGAAAAAAGCTTTTAATTCATTTATTTATCTCCATATACACCACATTAGGCAGGACAAAAGCCAACTTTTACGCTACTGCACCATGAAGACTACCAAACTGCCCTCTTCCACAGGCGAGGTGTACCACTCGTCATCATTGATCGATATTTGACAGGCTGACCGCATGATGTAGCTCAGCTACTTCTTCTTTTTCTGTTTCTTTTGAACTCTTAATTTTAGATCTTATACTTTTATGCTTCTCTTGTATACTCCGTCAGTATTAGGGCGTGGGGTGTGTTAATAACAATTTCTATCTCTTAATAAAAAAATATGGATGCCCTATAAAATTATAGAAAAGGCGGTGTCCAATTGTTAACAAATGCCAAAAATGCAATCAGGGGAATTAATAAAAAAGTAAGTTCTTTGCATATGTGTGATATTGGTAGAAGTATGCTTGCTGGTGGTTTCCAAACATATTTTTAAAGGTAGATTTGAGTCTTTTTGTTAGGGAAAGTGGGGATTAAAAAAATTTTGGGGAGTTAGGGGATCTTTTATATGCATGAGTTGTTGTTGTATATGGGCTGCTAGTAACTTATATTTTACTTGTGTCTATCACTAAGCATACATTTCAAGCTGATATCATATGTGACCATCCAGATAAATGTGCGAAAAGGCAATGGCTTCATATGCTGCCTCCAACCTGGGTTAATGGGGCTCCAGTCACCTAAATGGATTTGGTTGTAAGTCAAAAGTGGAGCTAAAGTACAGCAATAATGTGAATCAATTACTAACCTTTGGAGATTAGTAAATTAAAACCAATATGGAGTGCATAAGTTTTGTGGTTTTTAAACGTAGCTGCGCAACTGTGCAGGAGCACAACAACCAAGCATATAAGTAATAGGAAAAACTAAATATATAAATAATAGGAAATAAAAAGAATTTTTATGCTGTTAAATTCATGACACTAGCTACCAAAACCAGTTAGTGAGAGGAATTGCAGACTAGTCATAGATGGAGTCAACTCCAAATGATACTTGTCTTCTGGATTCTTTAATGATTCCATTGGGATTCTATTGACTGGAAAATTTGTAAGTACTCTGGTTGATATATTTTGTGAGAGATCATGATATTTCAGATTCCAGTCTTATTATCTGATGTATACCACTTTTAATAACAGCTAGCCATAAAAAACATTAATTTGTTAGTATAGTTTGAGCGAACCTTCACCATCATGCTTCATAAGTCTTCATTTGTACTAATTGGCGTTTGAATCTTTTTTCATTATATAATTGGATACTTCAATTTTGTTCAAGGTTACGCTGTTGCTGAGGGAAGACCAGTGCGAGAGCGTCGCCTTCCTTGCTGTGGTATAGGTGTTGGCTGGTTCCTGTAAGTTTTCACCATTGTTTCTTTATGCTTGGATTTTACTGATTTATAGGTTCAAGTATTAAGTCAACATATAGATTCAACAAAAATTTACTATTTGAGTTATGTATTTTTATCCTTGAATGAAGTCTCCATTGCCAGTTTGCAGGTTCAGGTGTCATTTTTTTCACATATAATTGATTTGAAATGGGAATTTTGATTAAGACCTGGCAAAAGTTAATTAAGAAATTTTAACATTCATAATATTAGACTACATTCTTAGAATACATCAACTTCAGAAATTCAAGATTAATTCATAATATATATTCAGCAATTTGATTTTGTTAATGTGGGGATGTAACCTTATCTGGTCAACATTTCAAGGCACAATTGTAATGTGCACATTCTAATTTCCTGGCATGCAGCAGCATGTAGGAGTTGATATGTTCAGAGACTAAAACAAGAAAGAAATTAAATTGGGGTTCAAATCAGAATTTTATTGTATTGTTTGGGATCTCCTCTCTTCCTTGGTTTTAAATCTACTCTAATTTGGTGTAATCCACTTCCTAAGTTATGTCACAAATATAATTGGCTTGTTGGGCATAAGTGTTGTTTATTGATTTTTGTATGCATGTCAACTTATGTTTGTTTGAATCACTTTAAATGTGCCCTTTTGTATATGGACATATTATCTAACTAGTTATTTCACTATTTGTTATTCTTTAATGTTTCTTTCAAGGCACCTTCTGCTACTTTGTTCAATTCTTGTATTTGCTGTCAATAAGTACTCAATATTAGTTTTACATAAATTAGTAAATTGAGGCAACCGCCCTAGCTCATTTACTCCAGCATTGGTTTGCTGTATGTTATTTGTCTATTGTTCATTCTTTCTGATCAAGAAACTTGAGTGTATCCACGATATTGGAATTAATGGTTTAACTGATGTAATTAAACCACATATGTATAAGGTACTTGTTTGAGAATGATAGGGTGGGAGTCTTGGAGTTTGATGCCTTTCCTGGTGGATTTGAAATTTCTCTTTGGCCTTTTGATTGTTTTGGTCTTTGATAGAGCAATTAAGGGCTTGTTTGGTAAATTTTTCAAACAATGTTTTTGGTTTTGGGTTTTGAAAAAGTGAAAATTGAGCAGTGTTTTCGATGGGGGCCCACGTTTGAATAAGTGTCCTCTTTGGGGTTCACAAAAGAAATTTTATTTGGTAAACTGAAAATGTTAAAAACTAAGTGTTTCCAAAACATAAAAGAAACAAAAGTAAAAATCCTGCCTCCCCCACCCCCCAACCCACCAAAAAAAAAAAAAAAAAAAAAATGAAAACACCTATTGGAGGCTGACCTCCATAAGTGGCAGCTGCCATGCTCCTCTCGAGGGGGGAGGTGGGTCTCCCTCTCCCTCTTCTGTGACGAGCACACAGGCGATGGACAACCCACCCCATGCCTCTGCAAGAGGTGTGGACCCTTGTGTGGAGGTGGAAGACCCATCCCTATGACTCTGCAAGAGGTATGGAGGAGGTGCGTCTCCCCTTTACAGGAGTAGACGACTAACCCCACGCCCCTCAAGGGGTGGGTCACACCTTCCCTTTTTTGGGGGTGGTTTCGCACCTTTGTGAGAGGCACAGAGGGGTGGATCCTTATGTTGCTGGACACTAGAGATAGGATGGGGGACCTATCCCTGTTGAAGGGCAGGTTCGGCGTCCATATTTTTATTTTTTTTATGTGTAACGAGGCCATCCTCCACATCTTAAAAAGTGAGCACATGTTTTCAAGATGATTCCAAGATTAGATTCTAGCACGACTTGTGGTGTAGGGATCAAGCACTTGAGGAAACTTTCCTAGTTTTGTATAGTATTGCTTGCGTAAAAAATGATTATGTGGACAATACTTAGTTATCTAGTGGTTTTCATAAGTGGAATATAAGCTTTATCAGAACAGTCCATGATTGGGAAATGATGCCAATACTTCATTTTTTAATATGTTGTATTTTTTTAGATTGAGACAAGGAGGTGAAGACAAACTACCTCGTGTGTCTTCCAAGAAATGGATGTTTAGTGTTAGATCTTTCTATAATGTCCTTGTACCTCATGAGATTGCCCTATCCCTTGGAAGAGTATTTGGGGCATAATGTCCCATTAAGACGACGTTTTTTGCTTGGAGAGTTGCCCTAGGAAAGATCCTTACCATGGATAATCTAAGGAAACGGTATATCATTGTGGTTGATTGGTGTTGCATGTGGAAAATGAGTGGGGAAAGTAGGTCATCTTCCTCTCCATTATGAGATAGTCAGTGCTTTGTGAAGTGCTATATTCAGTCGTCTTGGGTTAGTTTGGCTTATGTCTAGAAGTTCAATAGACCTTCTTGCTTGTTGGAAAGGGTTGGGAGGTAATTCTCAATGCGCACCTATTTGGAAGATGGTTTCGTCTTGCCTTTTATGGTAATTCTAGAGGGAAAGAAATGGTAGAAGTACTGAAGACTGCAAGAGGATGGTAGTGAAACTAAAGTCTTTTCTTTTTCAAAACTCTTTACCATTGGACAATTGCTTTAGATCTTTAATTTGCTTAGTTTTTTCATGAATTTCTTGACTTGTTTTCTATTGCTAACTATGTGTTTTTCTTTTATACTCCATGTATACTTGGGTTGTGCCTTTTGTGTTTTTAATAATATTTTGATTACTTAATATATATATAATTTTTTTTTTTTTTAAAAAAAAGGCTATCAGGTTCAGTGGCCTAATCTAGTTTAAAGTAGGTGGCTGCTCTGTTTCCTGGGCATTTATGTCTAAATTTCCTGAATCGCTTACTCTCAGTCAGCCTGTGAATGAGTTGTATACTTACCTTCAATGAAAGTGGTTTGGGTTTTGGATTTTGTTGAAGTTTAGAGGGAGAAGAGGAGGCTGCTTGTATTCTTCAGCTTATTATTTAACATAATACAAACAACCTATCAATATAGGATTAGGGAAATATCACAATGACCAAACTACCCTCAAACCCTAATGACGTACTAATCCTAATAACTCTTCTAACAGCTGGCATTATTTTTTTTCTTTTCTGCAACTTGAGGTTGGTTACTGGAACTAGCTTTCAGTTTTGTTTATCTAATGTTATTTCTATGATGCGGCCTATTAAGGGTGTTGTCTTGGATATTTATCATATCTTAGTTCTCTCTATCCATATTATAATTTTAGCAAAATATTATGAGCTGTTAATTCAGAGAAAAATTTGCTCTTTTGAAGGTTTATTATTGGTTTCTTCCTTGCTGCCATCCCCTGGTATGTTGGGGCACTTATTCTACTTTGTGGCAGAATTGATTATCGAGAGAAACCAGGATATATCGGTTGCACAGTTGCTGTGAGTAGCACCTCTCTCTCTCTCTCTCTCTCTCTGCACGCGTGTGTAATAAAAATCAATTGTTAGATATTTATTTTTTTAAGTTTTATAAATATCCTTAAATTTATTTGTGCCCATGCATGTGCACAATGGCTAGTATACATATTTTGAAGCCATATTTAAATGCAGATTCAGTTTGAATGCTAGTCAAAATGGTATCATAGGAGATTTTCCTTTATGTTTTGTCTTTTTGGTTAAAATGCTACCATATCAATTCAAAAAATTCTGTTATTAGAATTTTTACCTAAAATGCGACTTTGATCTGGTTATAGTCAGATCTTGGGAATGATATTCGAATTTGAGCCGTGGAATCTTCAAGCTGAAAGTCAATCTTTACTGGGTCTGATTAGGTCAGACCTGGATTTTCTTCTAATTCATTAACAGCCCTTGTGGCATATTGGGTCTGATCAGGCCAGGCTATGATTCTTTCCTAATTGATGAATCGACCCTACTAGAAGGTCCTACCTTTGCAATTCCAATATATTGATTAAGATCAGACCAATGGCCTCTGTGGAACTCTGTAACCAATACACCCTATTATCAAATCCAAACCCCTGTTTTATTTAGAACACCCTCTATCCCATTTCATCTTCACTTCTTTTTGTCTACCCTTAAAATAATTGGATTTTGCACATGTGATTTCAATTTATCCCCCTCGTAACTTCAGGTGAGATTTTATGTTGTGTAATGATTTACAGGGATCAAGCTGAGAAATCTTTACAAGTAGAGTGTTTTGTGCAATATACCCTTCTTGAGTCAGAAATGCAAGGATGAAACTTTTACTTTTGGCTTGTCTCACACTTTCTATGATACTGCTCTATGTGCAGGCTATTCTTGCAACCCTTGCTATTGTTCTTGGCGCGACAAAGGGAGCTGATGAGTGGTGATCATTCAGTGAAGGGCTGTATAGGTAGCAAAATGGATGCATGTGCTTGTCTCGAATCCTGAAATTTTATTTTGAGTATGGATATGTTCGAGGATTTATCATGAAACTTGTGAAAGTTAAAAAAAATAAATAAAAAAATAAAAAAAAAAATGAAGAAGAAGAGTATGGAGCCCTCAATGGTGTACATTATGAGCCCAGAGGTGTCTGAACTATGTTGTGGGCACAGGCATCATGGAAACAAAACAGGAAAATTTAATGCTATGTATTTGTAGTGCTTTGACCATGATCAACTGCACTTAAATCTTTACAATAAATTATTGATGTTAATCGTATGTTGAAGGATGGATATATTTGCGGCAAAAGTAATGCTATTTAGTGAGTTGGTATATAACTATCATATAAGACTATTTTTTACTGTCATATCATCAAATTGTATGAAAGTTGTACTATAATATACTGATACCAAGTGGTCGGAAGCGCAATATGTAAGTGGTCGGAAGCGCAATATGTAATAAAAACAGTTAAAGAAAATAATGCATATGATGAAAATAATATAAAAGAAGCAGTAGAACCAGCCAAGAAGGCGGTAATAGTTATATGAAAGCAGTAAAAGAACAAGATAATTGAAAGATAAGACTGAAGTTTTATATATATGAAAACTTACAATCAAACATAAGCTTTGAAGCTTTGGAATGGAAGACAAAGTATAGAGATCAAAATGGTTACAGAATACAAGAGCAGATTTTCGAGGTGAAGGCTTAGATGGTTGTAAGCTTCTACCTCAGAAGGGGAAGGAGAGTTACATTTATAGACGAAGGCATTCCTTCGTTTACAACAAGAAAACAAGATTTCATTATTACAAAAGTAAAAATCTAAGTAAAAGATACATCACTTTCTTGTATTCAGGGAATCTTTCTTTCATAGGGTAGGAACCCTTTCCAGCAAATATTCAAGTCACAAGGACAAAGGGGTCATCATGAATCTTTGAAAAGTCAAAAATTCATAATAATTCATCATTTCATCTTCAGAAATATTTGACTCTTTCAAATGCTCCGACCACTTGGTATTAGTATATTATAGTACAACTTCTTAGAGTTTCATGACTAATTATTCAACGGAACAATTGGCCATGAAACTTCAAGAGATAACTGATATGCAACTATTGAGGTAGGTTCCATTGAGATCTTAAGTGAAAAGATGCAACCAAGTTGGATGATTACGGTTATGTTTAATGTTTATCACATGTTAGAGTGCACAGAACGGAGTTCTTCCCACAGAGGAAATACTCTTTCAACAAGCTAATATTATTATTCTTTGAGTAACGTTATACACGCACATTTTGTTACTCCCACTATCAGACCCTTAGGTGGCTCTCACTCTCATCATTCATTTATCAGGAAATAATTAAAGAAAAAAAAAAGGGTTAAAATGCTCCCTCCCATTAGCATCTTGATACATTTTCTTTTCCTTTTCATTTGTTCATACTTTTCTATTAAGCCCAGTGGGAAGAGAAAGGAAAGATTTGAACAAATAACGTAAGCTTACTAAAGCGTGATTTTCAATTGATTGAGTTATCTTTTGAAATTGTTTTTTTGGTTCATATCAAAAGCATTTGATACAATGTTGTGTTTACCAGTTGTCAAAGGACTACATATTTAAGATTTTAGGAGTACGAATAAGTATGTGTTAGTGAAAGATTCCTAACAATTTTATGTCAAATTAAATTTTAGGCTGTCTGGCCACCTATTCGGACATGTGAGTTTTATGTGAACTATCTCACATGTGCGATCTAAAGTGCTAGTAATTTGAACAAAAAATTGGTGGGAATCCTTCTCCATTGATCATCTGGATGGACAACTCTTCATTTGATCTCTTCTTAGCCTAGAATTTTCATGCATCATGGTCCATGGAGGCAAAAACCATAGCTTCTCGTCAATGGACTATAGTTCAAATAATGTTCAACCCCTTAATATAGGGTGGTGGAGAAGAGTTCCGAGACTCTCATATCTTACAGAATTAGTGTGTTAAATTATTAAGCAACAAATAGAAATAGAAATAGATTTTTTAAAAAAATATATAATTAAATGGAGCTTCTCTGTGGTCAACGGGTGTTCTTGACACTAAAATTATAAATCTTAAACAACACATATTAATAATCTTTTGGTACTCAAATAATAATAATAATAATAATATTTTGGTAAATAAATAAATAAATTATATGTAATAATGTCAATAAAAAAAAAAGTTATATGCAATAATGGTTTAAAGAGTAGAGTACAAAGGCACAACTAAAAGATACAAATCAATGGTACACAGGGTACAAGACAAATATCAAAACCTCATGAATCAAAAAGACTATATATCACTCCTTAATTTATTGCTATAAACTATTATTGTATTTTTATTTATGCCTCAAAACTAGAAAAATTAGGCGTGATCTATAGCCTTCAAGAATAGCGTAAAAGAGTTTTTAATGCAACAAGGGCAGCAATGTAGGCTTACTCTTCCTATATCTACTACAACTTCATAATAAGCATTTTGAGCCATGAATATTATTAAAATTAGGCTTTAAAATAAAATTGAAAATGAGTTTCTAGCGAGTTTTTTGATGTTGTATATTGAAATAAAAATTGTTACGAAATTTAGTAAGATTCAATCATAAATGAATGTCAAGTTTCATTTTGGATAGGAGTTTGAGCTGAATAAATATTAATATTTTTTAGGGGTATACCTTTTGCCCCCATAAACTACAGCGTCTTGATACTTTCCTCCTATAAACTACCAACTATGACACTTAACCCTATCAAACTACAATTTTATGACACTTTTTCCCATTTCGTCAGTCAAAGGGTTTAAAACTAACGGTCAACGGAGAGAGAATTTGTTTTTCCATTTTCACCCTCACTTCAAATCACTAAAATGACACTTATACCCTCTTAAAGTGGGGGCAAAAATGGAAAAAAAAAACAAACAAACAAACAAATTCTTTCTCCGTTGACTGTCCCTTTAATTAATAGAAGGGGGGAAAATGTCATAAAATAGTAGTTTGATGGGATAAAGTATCATAGTTGGTAGTTCATGAGGGAAAATTGTTAAGATGCTGTAGTCCATAGAGGCAAAAGGTAATTACCCCTATTTTTTATATATTAATTTAATCTTCCATCTTTAATAAATTTCTCATTCATACTTGGCTCATTCCGATATATTTTTTCGGCTTTGTCTCTGCATGGGCCTTCTGCTTTGGTGGGTATTTTTCCTTTCTTCAAATGCTTGCCAACTTTTTCTCTCTAATTCACCCTTTTGTCCTTCCTTCTAAATGCTGAAGCTTTCCTTTATATATTTGCATGCAAGTGCCCGGTCCATGGGCTCTTATTCCCCCCTTGGGCTTTAATTCGGCCTACTTCATCAATGTTCTTCTACATAACTTGAAGCCCCATGGACCGTGGCCACCCTCAATCCGACCTAATGGGTCCCCCAAACTTTTTTTTTTTTTTTAAATTAATTATATGAACTTTGTTATTGGTGTTGACGTGACTGAAATTTAGATGGAGGTACCATATCCGTCTTTAGGCAAACCAAATGTATTTTTTGTGATAAAAAATAAACCTTAAAGGGGTAAAAAATAAAAAAGTTAAACTATATGGGGAATAAAGTATTTAAACCCCACCCCCCCCCCCCCCAAAAAAAAATCTAAACTCCAAAATCAGCTAATTCTAAATTATTTAATTCCTTTATACCAACATAGAACCATCTTAGGTCTAAGTGTTTTTTCCTTAATTTTTCTAAAATTAGCACTTTATTCCTAGAATATCATACATGTCCCCCCTCTTGTGCGGACATGTCAAAAAAAAAAAACAAAGATCCCTTTGCTTCAATGGGTTAAAAGGGGGGAAGTTACATTTTTTTTCTTCATTTATTTATTTATTTATTTCAGTTTTATGAAATCTTATTTAGACCGCCTTTGATTGCAAACGTCTAAACAAAGGGTTGGAATAGTTTCTGATTAGGTGAGCACTTGGCCGACATGAGATAGTTCTTATGCCTAAGTCAGTTGAGAATCGACCACTTTTAACCTGGAATGAGACCTCCTTTTATAGGAGGGATTGTACAGCATTGGCATAATATCAAGAATCTTGGGATTGAGGCATTATCCTAAAAAATGCCAAAGTTGGGTAAAAGTTGGACTAAAAAGTTGGACCTTTAACTTTAACCTTATCATTATCCCTACAACAAATTTTGGGGGGTTCTTATGTATGGAATATCCGAGATTCTCTCGAACGGATCCCGAATTTCCAAAGGAGAAGGAGATGATCCATCAATTTCATATCGTATGGCTCGAGTAATGAGCATGTTTATGGGCTCATTCAAGCCCATCCACTGGATGGGCTTGAATGTAAAAGGTTGAAATCAAAAAATAAAGAACATCATTTAAAAAACATTAAAATATATGGAAATGGATTGCCTTTACTGAAAAGCAGTTAAGAGACAACACATTCTTTAAGCGACGCCCCCAAACGGCCCCTAGGGTTTAATATAAGACCCACTCTAAACTCCAAAGCCCTTCCTTTCCCTACACACTGCTACAGGCTCTTCGGGTTGTTCAGAGGCGTTTACTCTCTCCACAGAAATGGTTACTTTCAGGGTCAGTACTCAGTAGCATTCTTATCACATATTCATATTCTCATGATTTTTTCTGCCTTGTTTATTCACCGTTTTGTTGCTGAGAAAGCTGTGGAAAATAGGAGAACAGAGATTGTGGGTCTTATGAGTTCTTTTTATCTGGTTCTCACTGTTGACAGTTTCAACTCGGATGAATAAGTATTTGTATGGTTCATAGCTATACGTGAGTTTTTTTAGAATTGTACTGAAAAACTTGGGATCTGAGCCTGGGAATTCTTTTCTTTGCTTTTCCTGCATTTTCCCAGCTACCAACCGTTAAATCTTTCGGTTTGGTTCTGATTGGATCGTTAGTAACCTTTGTGCCTTGTCACATGATTGTAGTAGGCTCCGTTGAGTGGGTGAATTATGTTATATTTGGTCTTTGTATGGAATATTCAAAAATTGTTTCTGTTTTCTTTTTGTTGCCAAACTAATTTAACGTTGTCATTGTTCACGCGTTTGGTCCTGTTTATGATGATGGTGGGGTTTTGAATTGACAAGGGTTTGCTGCTTGTTTACAGTTTCATCAATACCAGGTAGTGGGGAGAGCATTGCCTTCTGAAACAGATGAGCATCCAAAAATTTATCGGATGAAACTTTGGGCAACAAATGAGGTTCGCTCCAAGTCAAAGTTTTGGTGTGTAATCTAATCTCTATGTATTGAACTTGCAATTGATTCTGATCCATTATGCTAGTGATGTGTAGGAACTTAAATTAAAGTGAAATGTTTTGGCTTGTGATCTGTTTGGCTCTTGATTCAACGTGGGAAGACAATTATGTTTTATGTTTCTGAATGCTACATGGTTTTAACTTTTTTGGGATGCGAGGAAACAAAAACTTGTGCTCAACTTAAATATAAGCAATTAAAAGAAAATGGAACATAAAAGACTATGATTTTTAAGTGTTTCTTTTTTCTTTTTCTTTCATTGAGAGCCTTAAGGACATGATACATAAGATTTGATTTTTTTTAATGATGTGCTGTTGCTCTCAACATTCTTGGAAGCGGAAGGTTGGTTTATTTGCTGATGCTTATTGTATTTCATCATTGGAGGTAAATCTTTTTATCTAATAGGAACTTTGACTAAGGGATTTTTATGTTTTTTTTTTGAAGGTATTTCTTGAGGAAACTCAAGAAAGTTAAAAAGAGCAATGGGCAGATATTAGCTATTAATGAGGTATGGACCATATATGCTTGATTGTTTGATTTTTCTTCTTGATATGCCTTGCTTTGTTAAGTTACATTTCCTTTGCTGAGGAAAAATTCTGGGAGGAAGGGGCTGCTTCTGTTGGAATTCTAATTAATACTATTCCCTTTTCCTTGCTGGAATACACCATAAATATTTTGTGGGCAGCTTCTTTTTCACTTATTGTTCTACTTACTATATCTATGCCAGAAAAGGGGCACTGGAGAGTGTGCAATATATTTGGACCAAAATATGAGAGGAGAGATGAAGAGTGAGATTGCAGCTTATATTTTCTCTTTTGCTTGTATAAATTCAAACATACATCTTAAAATCCACAATGAATATGTTGACAAATTTTTGAGTTTGTGGGTAGCTTCCGTTTTACCTATAATTCTGTTATAGTCTATCGTTGTCATAAAAGGGGCAGGGGAGATTGTGCAATATATTTGTAGCAAAATGTGAGAGGAGATGGTTGCAATTATTTTCCACAGTTCAAATCATGATGAATGCCAAGCACTATTGGTTCAATATTATTTTATTTTATGGTGCCAAACTGTGTTTTGCTATCAATAAGAGTATTTAGTCAATCTAAGTAAACAAAAAAATACTTGTCATTTATTTTTCTAACTTTGGAGGTATATTTTTTTTGGTGTTTTGAATTTTTTGGCATTTTGCGTAGCTTTAGGTGTAATCTTTTATGGCATCTTATGTGCAGTTTCCTGTTCTAAAGATTTTAAAGGACACAGTGTAGAGCCTCAAGTTTTGACTTGAGTTTGTACTGTCATTTGAACATTGGTTTTGATGTCTATATTTTAACACATAGGCGATTTGAAGGTGTACCTAAGGTTGTGCTGGGCCATCTTAAACATGCGTGATACATTTAGAAATGATTAGAAGGTTGTACTAGCGTTATTAACCTTGAAGCTCTACACTCTCCATCGGCTAAACTTGAACTTGAAACCATTTTCACTTAAATTACTGGTAGAAAGAGAAACTTTCCGCCAGTTTCACACAATATCATCCTCATGGGTTGAAAAACTGCTGATTTTAGCTTCTTGAAGTCTATTATTTTGCCCTTAAATTTGTCTCAATCGATTTAATTGGGATTAAGACATAGTTGAGTTGGGTTGAACTCTAGATCAGTTTTCAGTTGCACTAACTATGGTGGTCTAAAGAATTTGGGAATGGTATTTGCAGCTCCTCTGGCAGGCTGCGAATGCGATTTATACATTCCTTCCCTTATCTTCTTTATATCTCTAGTTGTCTTATTGGTTTTAATGATCTCTGTGAGATGATTTTTCTTTCCCCATTTATGCTGCAGATCTTTGAAAAGAATCCTACGAAGATCAAGAATTTTGGTATCTGGCTGCGCTATCAAAGCCGAACTGGGTATCACAACATGTACAAGGAGTATCGAGACACCACACTAAATGGTGCTGTGGAGCAAATGTACACTGAGATGGCTTCTCGTCACAGAGTGAGGTTCCCCTGCATTCAGATCATCAAAACAGCCACCATACCAGCTAAGCTTTGCAAGAGGGAGAGCACCAAGCAATTCCATAACTCCAAAATCAAGTTCCCTCTGGTGTTCAAGAAAATTCGGCCACCCACAAGGAAGCTCAAGACCACATATAAGGCGTCAAGGCCAAACCTATTTATGTAAACTCGTATGATGGTTACTTTCCCAGGTTTCTTGCTAGGATTTGCATGTTTTTGATGAGCTTTAGATGTGAGACTTCGGCTGATGCTTCGAACTTTAATTTCTGTTTTAGTAGTGGAATGCTTGTTAACGAGTTCACTTGTACGGGTTTTCTTTTAGCTCTCTCATTTTCGGAGATAATTAAGAGTACCTCCTAGTAAACTCGTGTCGTTTTTGCTATAATGCATTATATTTGCTGGAAGTTTCTTAGCTTTTAGATGTGCACTTATGGTGTGGATACTAAAGAGTAGAGCATGTTTGGAATTATATTTGATAAATAGAGTTTTAAAGTCAAAAAAATCATTTTTTTTGGTAAAAACTTTTTTTTGAAGCTTTTGCTGAAAGTGCGTTTTGGTTGTTTTTATGCATTTTTGACCCATAAAAGCATTTTCAATTTTTTTTTATTAAACATATGCTTTTTTCTTTAAACAGATTTTTTGTGTTAAACACAATTTTAAATAGGCCTCTGAATTGTATTGAGAAGTAAACTCAATAGAGCTTTGATCTATAGAAAATGTTTGAAAGAACTCTTAAAGGAAAGCCTCATTTTCAAGATTCCCGCACAATTTGGAATTTTTAATTTTTTTTTTCTATTCTTTTTGGCTTGAATAAGCTTTTTAAGTAGTAAAAATATTTTTTAAGTTTTTTAGTGGTAGAATGAAAATCCTCAATCTTATTAATATTAACTACTTTGAATCTCACTGGCATTCTAATGGAATTGATTGTTGTACAAGACAATCCATTTTTCTCTGAATAATGGAAACTTTTCTCATTCCTATTAATATTAGCTGCTTTGAATCTCAACGACACTAATGGGTTTGAGCAAGGCTATCCATTTATAAACTGATTTTGGGCATATGTTGCATATGTACACTGTCATTCATGAGAAGTTGAATGCCTAGAGATAGATTTTTCTTTTGGACAAAACAATTTTTCTTAGTTGAGAGAGAAAAGTTAAATGCCTAAGGGAGAGAGAAAGAGAGACGCCAGAGATGATTTTAGACGTAAACAGTTAACGGTGGGTGTCTATTACCGCTACTTAAAAAAACATGTGCCCTTCACGTGTTTATAGGACACATTGCATTATTATTAGAGTGGGATTGAGGGTCTCCAAGAGGTAGTTCAAACGATTAGGATTATGCCTAATGAAGCGAAAGTTATTAATTCGAATTCCCCTTCCTCTCTTGTACAGACATGTCAAAAAAAGAGTGGGATTGAGGAAGTTTTGTCCAACCTAGAAAATTTATGTCCATTTCCATCAAATGCTTCAAAATAAAATTTGTGCTATGATGTACTTTCAAATGTGAAAGTTCATTGTATCACTTTTAAGGCTTTTTTTTTTTTATTCTCTTCTCTCCCCACTGCAACCCTTTTTTTTTTCTTTGGAAAATAATATTTAAAGGAAGAGAGAGTGAAATCGATAATCTGTTGGAGTTTGTATTGAAAAGATAGTAGCTAAAATAGCCAAAAAAAAAAAAGGGTGTGTTTTGGGTAGCTAAAATAGCTAGTATAGTTGGAGATGCGCATCTTTAGTATAAATGTGATTTTGAAAAAAAAAATATATATTTTTAAGGTTAAGAGCGTGTTAAAACGGGTTATTACCATTAATCTACCCCTTCATAGCTAGGGCAAAATATGGAGATTTTTTTTTTCTTTCTTTAAAAAAAAAATGGCATGTGATGGAGATTTTGTATGACTTAACAAGAGTTTCTAACAGTTGAGAATTTTTTTTTTTTTTGGTAACAAAATAGTAGTTTAATGCGTTGAGTGAGATTGGTGTGAATTTATGGGGCAACTTGTAAATAAGTGTAATTAACCCTTAAAGCTGTGTTAAAATTAAGAGCAAAATTAGGTCAGCTAGCAAGAGGACTTGAGTGCTAGAAATTAGGATTTAAGGTTGTAATAAACCGGCAACTAATCTACTTAATAATTTCATCCCTAAATTCAACATTTAGTTCACAAACACACACAAACCACAAATGTTCAAAATCCAGAAAATCAAGCAAATAAATCTTGCAATAAAACTAGCCCTGAAACAATTTTCACTACAAACCCAAAATTTAGCTTGAATTCATCCATATATATAGCACAAACATACATGCATATACTATATGTTATTACACATTCCTTCATATTGATTAAAAGTTCAAACCATTCAATTTAAAAGCTCTTGGAGATGACACATTACAGAAAAAAGAGTTTTTTCTTCTTCCACTAAATATCATTATTGACGGCCTCATTTTTCTGAGTAGATGCTAAGAACACTCATATTGGCTTAGCCATTTCTTACTTTTATATAAAATAGGTAAGTAAAACACTAAAAAAACCCTCAGCATTTTATTATCTCTTCAAAAACATCATCCTTACAAATTTGGTAAATCATATGTAGCATATCGATCGAATAACTTGACCTGTTCTTAGCTTCTGTGTGAAGATATTAATAATACAATGAAAAAGCACCTGCGCTTTATAACTAGTTTTGATAATGCTATAATAGTACATGAGCACCAGACTGAGGAGTAATAAAACTTGGTTTACAGATTAAGAGTTGCTTATTCTGATACAAGCTATAGTTTGTGCAGTACAATGTGAGCACCAAATTGAGGTTGAAGAGTTATAATTGTGAAAGGAGCATGAGTATAGGATGAGGAAAGTTCAAATGAGAAGTGCTGCAATATCAATGACAAAGCCATTTTGGCTTCCATCATAGCAAAGTTCTGCCCAATGCATAACCGAGGACCCCCTCCAAATGGGAAAAATGATAGTTGGCCCTTTGTTGCCTTTGAAACACCTTCTGAAAACCTCTCTGGGTCAAACTCATTTGCATTGTCTCCCCAAAGTTCACAATCACGTTGGATAAGGATTATTGGTAAACCAATCATTGCTCCAGCTGGTATTATCAAATTTCCTAGCTTTGTGTCCTTGTCAACAGCTCGATTCAGCACAGTTACTGGCGGGTAGAACCTTAGAACCTCATGCAGAATCATGGTTACCTGCGCCATGGAAACCTTTCTCTCATCAACATGTTTAATTAACAATGAAGTGTACTTATAGATAGAAACCCAAGACTTATTACTCCACCTATGAACCTAACTGTAGGAATCTCTTAGAATGTAAATGAAATGATTAAATTCATCCATTTCTATTAGTTTAAGCTTTTGAGAAACGTATGATTTAATATGGTATCAGAGCAAAGGTTCTACTCATAGTGATAGTGTTATGTTTTTGTGGTGTTTGCCTGAAAACTATATAAGAGATATCCAAGAAAATAGCCTAAATCACTATTTTGAAGGTGGAGAAACTGATTGAATCAACTTGATAGATAAAGAAAATATATATTAAAACATCCATCTTAATTAGGTAAACATAAGGAAATATACTTACAACTTTAAGGTGATGTAACCCATCAAAATCTGGTTTATTCTTGCCAAAAACTTGCAAAACCTCTCCTCTTGCACGCACTTGCCAATTTGGATACTTGCTCAACAAAACCATTGTCCAAACGAGCAAAACTGAGGTTGTCTCTTGCCCCGCAAAGTAAAATAGCTTACATTCCTCAATTACATCTGTAAGACTCATTGCCGCATTCTTTTCATTTCCAGATTCTCGAAGTTCTCTAGAATTGGATTCCAAAAGTATACCTAATAAATCATCATTTGCAGCATTTCCTGCCTTCCTTTCCCTCTCTCGATTGTTAATGATTTCCGTAAGCAAAGTTCGTACTTCTCTATCAATTTCCTTCATTCTCTTGTTCAATATGGTTGGTAGAAACCTACACATAAAAATCTTAGTGAAGGAATGAAAAAGGGCAATAAGAATGTGATTCCTTATTACTTTTGTAACACTTCGGTCCTGTATTAAGAAGATGAGTAGGTCATATAGAATTAGTGGTTTATAAAAACACTCATAAGTGCCATGTCTCAAATTGAGTAATCATTTTGGAGTGATAATGCAGATGTGGCTAACGCTTTCTCTAGGTCATTACAAATTGTATCAGAGCCACTTACTAATACCATGTGGTACTATCCACACCATATGATGTGGCCCTAACAAAGACTTCATGGGTTTTAAGGGAGGAAATTGTAAAACTCTAGTTTCATATTGGAAAGATGAGAAGTCCATATAGAGTGTGTAGTTTATAAATCCCAGCAAATATGGCTAGCGCTTTCCTTGGTCGCTACAACTTTGCTGATCAGTTGTTTAGGAAAATAAATTATAATATGAAAAAATGGTTTTCAAATAAACTATAAGATCTACTCTTCACCTAAAGTCGTGAGAAAAGAGAACTGAAATATGCGGATGGAGCAGAAGTTAAAATTTGATGAAAGTTTGCTGCATAGCCTGCATTTCTTGTCCCAACTCCTTTTTCTGCAGACTTACACAATTTCTTAACTTAACCATAATCTAATATAAACTTGACCTGATTTCTTGATGAAGTTAAAAATAAAAAAAATTAAACATTAATTACCTCCATCCTGGAATGTAGACAGATTGTACAGCTTTCACAACAAATTCAGCTTGTTCTTTTTGGAGTTGGAATATTCTTTTTCCTTCAGTGTAGCTACTTCCAAATGCTGTTCTAGAAATCGCATCACCTGATAGATTTTCAATATAAGGCCATATATCTAACTCACAAGACCCCTCTTCACCGATCAGCCTCTCCCATTGGCTAATCATGTCATTGCAACTCTGATAAAATGCATTTGTCATACCCTGCAGCAATCACATGGTAAAAGATTTTAAAAGATCAGAAAGGAACAGAGCTTTTAGCATTAAAGTGTTTCATTGATGTGAACAATTCAAAAAAGCTAAATGCTTTATAATGGCTTCCTGATACTAGTTGAAATGGAAATTTAACTCTTGAGTGCTATTAATTCGAGGGAGTTTAAACTTACAGGAGTTTGATGGAATTTCCAATAATTGACATTCTTGATGTTTGAATGTTGTTAGAATTTGATTTGAACCCTATACGTTTTGTCATCTGTTTCTGAACTAGAAGATGATCAAAATACTATTGTGTAGTCATTTTGTATCCTTCAAGAGATTAAGGATTACAGTTGGGAATTATTTATTAAAATGGTCTTATTTATTGGCCATTGACCAGCCATTGACCCCTGCTTATACTAAACTCTGCTTCTGTCTCTGTAGACATGAGACAGACTACACCCCGTCCACCTCTGCCAGGGTAGAGAACCACCCCCACATAGAAGACAATGGCTCCACCCGACACAAAAGTGTGGCACTAGGGTAAAAATTATTTTTGAAAAAATATTTTACGCCAAAACAAATAGCGACAACATTTTCAACTAACTTGATAACAAGAATCAAGTTTTAGACACAAGTAATGATTGTGAATGGATTTAAACAAAAACAGAAAGTAAAAGAAATAACCTTCAACTTTTCAATCCGGAATGCAGGGTTGATAATCTTTCTGTGCTTAACCCATTTCTCACCCTCGTACGTCACGACTCCCAATGACAGCAACTTGGAAAGTGGGTTTGTACGTGGCTTCCGAAACTCACTGATATTTGTGAAAACATCTTTTATTTGTTCCGGATCCGTAATATACACTCTCGGCGTTGGGCCAAACCATATAAAAAAATTCTTACCTGCATACATGAATAGAAGAAGATCCAATATCTTTATGAAACATGGGAAATAAGAGAAATGCTACGCTCGATGTGGTTCAAGAGTGATCCATTTATGATTTAATTGTAATTTTCATGTCTCATATAAATTTGAGAGTGTAGACTTGAAAGTGTGTGTATGTGAAGTTTGCTGGGAGATAATAAAAGTTGGGGGTAACTACTTTTTCCATAATCAACTACGATACATTTTCACTTTGTTCCATAAATTATCAACCGTGACACCTGATCTCATGAATTACCATTTTGTGCTTAAAACTCCCATTTTATAAGTCAAAAGCCTATTTCGTCAGTCAAAAGCGTTAACTCAAGTGGTTAAAGTGATAATGTGTTATAGTTTATGAGGATAAAGTAACAATGCATTTCAGTTTATGGAGGCAAAGTGATAATGAATTGTAATTCATGAGAGCAAAGTGACAGGTAGACCGTTTGAGTTAACGCATTTGACTGATGAAATGAAAGTTTTGAGCACAAAATGGTAATTCATGGGGTTGAGTGTTACAGTTAGTAGTTTATGTGAAGAAAACATCAAAACATTGTAACTAATGAGAGAAAAGGTAACTATCCCTAAAAGTTGCAATGATATAATCTAATCCTACCTAAGAACCGTTGCATACTCCCACTTGGGCGGAGGAATTAGAAAATAATTTTGGGGGATCCAATTTTTTTTAAAATTTAAAAAGAAATTTTTAGAGGTAAAAATTAATTTTGGGAGATCAATTTTATAAAAATATCTAAAGTTTAGATGAAATTCTTAAAATTTTGTGATATTTTTTAAATTTTGTAGGGACCCGAAACCCCTCAAGGCTAGGGCCCTAGGGGTGGTTCCGTGGCTTTCACTTTCATACTCTCAAATACCTTCCTTGACGTGACTAAAAATTATCTTTAAATTTAAATAGATTGTTATTAAATTTGAAAAGATTGACATTTAATTTAGATTTCATTAGGAGGACAAAACTACGCCGAAAGTAAGACACGTGGACATAGTAAAATGCAAAATTAAGACTACAAGCTGGAAAAAGGGGTTTGCTAGGGGTTCTTCCCATAGTGTTCTCCTGGCGTTCTCCTAATCTTACGTAGAACATAATTTAAGAAAAATAAAAAATTGTAATCTGCTTTTTTTCATGATTAATTTTTATTAGTTAATATTTAAGTTCTAATGCTTTAAAACTTGTTTTTGGATTCAAAACTAAAACCTAAAGGTGAAAGGTTAACCCTTTAGGGATGGTATCACCCAAAATGAATTTGATCATCCTAAATTTGATGTTAATGTCTCAATTTTGGTCTTCTCATAAATTTGGTCTTGTCACGCCAAATTTGATCTTTAATCTTTAAAAGAACGATGGTAAGTACTCTGATTTTATTTTTTCTTAATCGTGTTTCGTGTAGGCGCAGAATCCTAGCGTTTCCTGGAAAAATGCTATACTTCCCAAATATTTAATTATAGAAGATAAAAATTAGAAAGTGACGTCACACGTCAAGATTGAGATTAGCAAAAGGCATACCGTAATTCTTGAAAGCGTGATGGATGATGGGGACGGCACGAGGCGAAATATCATCGGAGAAATTGATGGGTTTAGACTTTGCTTGCTTGGACATGATGGAGCCGTCCTTCAAGTCTCCGAAGAAGAGCCGGTAGGAGTTGCCCGAAAAGCCTTGCTCTCTCAGCCGCCTCTCCAGGGATTTGGGCCTCAGCCACACCCAGTTCAAAATCCTCCACCCCAACGTTAGGATTGCAAGGAGAAGGGTGCTGCTGAAGATCACAACTACTGATGATACTTCCATTTTTTATTTTTTATTTTTATTTGCAGAAGGGGAGGGGATAGGGGGAGAGGCAGAAGAAGAGTTCCAAGTGATTAATTTTGTAGGAAAGGAGACGAGGGGATTAATTTTGTGCTTATCGATGACTTGTTTCATTGATTAAGGAATAGGACAGAACTAAGGGTGTGTTTGGGAATGGACTCAACTAGAGGAAGTTAATTAGTATTGTAACAGATTTAATTGATGGGAAAAAAAAATTAAAATATTTTGTATAAAAAAATAAAATTTTTTGTTTTGTAATAATTTTTTTATTTGAAAAATAATTAAAAATAATTGATGTGATATAAAAAAGTAAAAATATTAGAATTTATTTTGAGAAATTTTTTTTGAAACTTTACAAAGCTCAGTCCAATCGCTTGACAAACATAACCTAATTTTTCCCATCTCCTTTCCTTGCGAATATGATTTAAAAAAAAAAAATGAAAATGGAAATTAAAAATATAAATAGACATATAGTTATGTGCTTAGATACATGCAGACGCACGCGCTTACGCAAGCTAGGATGAATTCGTTGTCAACAATGTGGTGGGCACGTGTCAATCACTCAACGAGGCGCATGCAGATCGACAATTACAATTTACATAATTGGGAAGACCTATCCGCTAATTAAATACCGATTGCTCACATCACATATATTGCGTGGTGGACCCTTTGGTTTGCCGTATGAGTTTCTCTTGTAGTTGTAGCTGAGTTTAATTGGAAGAATTTATTTTAATTTAGGGGTTAATTATCTTTTCAATACTTAATTGTTTTTTTTTATTTTTAAGTATATATTTTGAGTTTATGTTTGCCTATTATTTCAATCTTATTCTAATTTTTTCAATTCAACTCAACCTTTTTTTTTTTAACCTAACCACCCCCAGGTATGGTGCTTGAGGGTGGCTAGTGGACGAATCACCTCCAAGCGATTTTTCGGGTGGCTCAATTGCGGCTAGGGTGACAGAGAGCCACCCCATTGGTTTCGAGGAGTGGCTCTAGGGGATGGATCAGCCACCCCAAGCGACCCCCTACTGGTGGTTTTCGGACTGCCACTATATTCAAATTTTAGTTTTTTTTTTTAATTTATATAATTTTTATTTACTTCTCTTTAGTTTTTTTTTTAATCAAATATATTCAATTTTATTTACTTTCTCAAACATCTTTTCTAATTTTGTTTCAAGTTTTCTAAACTATCCTAACATAATTTTTTTTCCAAGATATTCATAATTTTGAATTCAGTAAATAATAGTAGAAAATAATACAAAATAATTGAACACCCAAATGAGCCCGATTTTCACTTTTTAATTTTCTTTTCATTTAGGTTTTGAATTGTTTCAGATATGGTACGTAAAAAGATTAAGTCAACCTAAATTAACGAACTGTCATGTATCGTCACATAAAAATGCTACATGTCTTAAAAAATAAAAATAATTTTAATAATAAAAACAATTAAAAATCATGGGGTGGCTGCCGTGGGAGGGGATTGGAGGGGGAGAAGTGATGGAGAAGAATAGGAAAGGAGAGGTGTATTATTTTATGGATGACTCTTTTTCTATTCAAAGGAGGAAAAGGCCAGAGGAGAATTTTCTTTTTCACGGATGACTTTTGTTTCATTGATTAAGGTGGGAGACAAGGAGGTAGGCCATGGCCACCCCTCAACTCATAAGGAAGGATTTGGCTTCAATACAGCACTGAAGCCAGCACTGAAGCCAGATCCACATAAGGAAATACAAATTGAAGGTAAAAATAATAATTTTTATTTATTTATTTTTAATATGGCCCCTAGTAACACAATTTATTGGCCCTTGTCCACTAGTAAACTCTACCTCCATCCCTGGAATTAGTGTCATCTTCGGTCCATTTGAATTGAATAATATTCATTGGGTAGTGTTAAAATTGTATTTTTTTTTTAATTTGGGTTCATTTGTTTGGCTTTGTATCAATTTAGTTATAGTGGATATTTTGTCCATTTAACTAATACACTTTATGAGATGTGATCCTACCCGATTAAACTATCTTTTAGAGATAATACATCTCTATTATAATTAAATGAATATTTTCTAGTTCAAATAAAATATAATGGACCATATTCCCGTTCCTAGGGAAGATAAAGGATATTAAGAATTAAGAAAACACTGATTGGCGTTTTGTGATTGTACGTAATCACTACCTTGTAGTTTTCAACTAGTCCATAAGGACAAAAAAAAAACTAATGAAATTGTATGAAATGATTGAAAAGCCATGTTACTATGCTATTTGTCCCAAAAGAAAAGGAAAAAAACACCGATTTAAAAGCATTGTTTTATATATATATATATATATATATATATATATATATATATATGTATGTATATTAAGGTAAGTGAGTTTCCTCAATCCGAAAGGGCATGGGGTTTTATAGAAAGTAATTTGTCCTCTAAAGTCTAAACACGTGTAAGTGATCCAACAGGGAGAGTGAAGTTTATGAGAGATGGAATTAAATATAAACGTGACACATGCAGACGCACGTGCTTACGTAATCCAGGTTGAATTTGGCTATGACCATATATATATATAGAAAAATGCTAGAATGCAATAAACTACCCATATTTGACCCATAAACTACCCATATATATATATATATATATATATATGAGAGCTGTTACGCGTGCGGAAGGTTTTCCCGAATTGAGGTTCCCGACTGACGTGGCATTGGTAAAACAAACTGCAGTTTAATAAGTTACTATTATTATTATTTTTTTAAAAAAGAAATAGACCTATCCCCTTCTGCCCCCAAAAGAAAAATTTTTCTCCCCAACACCACATCTCTGCTATCTCTCCCCCACCCCCACGCGGCCACGCCTTTGGCTTCCGGCGAGGCCCACGCCGATCCACTGCACGAGATTGGAGTCGCCGTCCACCATCCGACGCTTCTCTCCCCACGCTCTAGTCTCTCTCAATGACACCCGCTAAACGACACGGTTCGCATCCTAAATTCCTCCTTCATCTTAAAGATTACAAGATAATCTTGTTATTGGGAAAAACCAGCTTCGTATGGAGCCACCTTTCAGGAAAGTTTTCCGGATCTCTAGCATTTCTCATATAGGAGACGACCGACTCCGTGAAATACTGTTTCCTCCCATGCGTGGTGGACCCTTTACTGACCGAATTTTTCTTCTGAGTTAGGTGGGTTTGGGTTTATGATTTTAAAATAATAATATTAAGATATACGATGTAAAAAATATTTTTTTAAAAATGCAGTTAAACATTTGGTAAAATTACAGTTTATTTTTTTAAAATTGTGAGTTTTAAAAAAAAAACACATCATTACTAATGATTTGAAAAATCTGATATAAAAATTTAATTACGTACCTCAATTTTTCATTGAAGTTAGAAAGTGAAAGGAAAAATTAGCAAGTCTTTAAAAAGAAAAAAGCCTCAAAGTTTTGTAATTTTTATAAAATGTAAGGAGATTTGATAATTGATCTTTAACCTCTTTGAATTTAATTGACACATTGCTCTAGGAAACAAAACATGTGACTTAAAAAGCTAGAAATAACAATTGATTTTTTGGTTTTCTTTCTGTGCTATGCAAGTTGCACATCGTATTTTTTTTTTCTTCTCTTGCACGCATGTTAGCATGTACCTGTATTCTTCCATACTTGAAGAAAATTACTAGGAATAGTTGAACATGTGAACAAGCTAGACTTTATAATTTTATAAAGAATTTTTGGTTTCTTTCTTGTGCTTTGCAAGTTGTACGTTATACCTTTTTTATTTTATTTTATTTTTCTCTTGCATGCATGTACCATACATTTTTCCATAATTTAAGAAAAACATTGGGAACTGCATTGTCATCAACCTTTGGAATACTTTATAAATTTGTTTGCTAATGCTTGTTTAGGAACATTAATACCTAACTCAACACATAAAATAATATTTTCAAAAAAAAAAAAACACATAAAATAATAATAATAAAAAAGACCAAAATGAGGCTCCCCCAAGTCCCAACCATTCATTTATATTAAATATATAACGTCAAATGAATGGATATAAATTATAATTATGTCGTCCAACATTTATTTCACCTTCTTCTTCAGTTGATCAACAATGGAAACATGGGTTGCGCTTTCCATTGTCGCCGTGGTGGTGGTGGTGCTAAAATCAGCATGGAAAGTGTTGAGATGGGTGTGGGTGAGGCCAAAGACGCTGGAGAGGTGCTTGAGAGAGCAGGGTCTCACCGGCAACTCCTACAAGCTTTTCTTTGGAGATTTGAAGGAGATCTCTAAGCAGGGCCGGCTAGACTACTAGGCGAGCTAGGCGCTCGCCTAGGGCCCCCGGCATATTAAGGCCCCAAAAAAAAAATTTTAATAGGGGTCAAAAAAAAAATTTAAAAATTTAAGGCCCAATTTTTTTTTAATAAGGCCTAAAAAAAAGACTGTCATCAAAATTTAAGGCCTCTAATTATAAAAAAATATGTAATTTAAAAGGCCTCAATTTCATAAGGCCTCTAATTATAAAAAAAATATGTAATTTAAAAGGCCTCAATTTCATAAGGCCCAATTTAATAAGGCAAGAACCCAATTAAAAAAAAAAAAATTAATATCTCACTCACATGCAGGCTGCCTCTCTCTCTCCTTCACTCTCTCTTCTCATCTCACACACACAAAAATTTCTCAAACCCAGCCACTGGGTTTTGGCCATTGCCCACGACTTAGTCTGGGGCCTCTGGGCTGTCTGGCCATGGATGCATGTTCACAAAGAGGTGATTGGGCTCTTCTGCAGACTTCTAGAGCTATCTATTTCAAGCTAAAATGGAGCATTGTGAAGTTTCACTCATCCGAACAGACTAGTAGCTTTGACGAAGCAGGCAATGGAGGATTTTACTTCAGGCAGGGAGAGGGGGGAACCAGCTTTGGGTCAGTCTCCTTAGTCTTCTGGCAGGTGGAAGGCTCCAGAGGTGGGTTGGCTAAAAGCCAACTGGGACGTGGCAGTTGACCAACCAGGAGGAAGGTCTTGGCCGTCTGGCTTGGGAGTGGTGATTCAAGACTCAAACGGATCTATGCGGGTGGCTAGATGCGTTACGAAACAGGTCTGTCTCCATCCGGCCGTGGCGGAAGCTATGGCTTTGCTGGAGGCGTTCCAGCTATGCCGTGACCTGGGTATTCGACAAATAACATTTGAAGGAGATGTGAAAGGAATTGTTGATGCAGTCTTCTCAAATGAGGTTGATCGAGGGTGGATGGGTCATATGATAGCTGATCTCAAGCAGGATTTTGGAGGTTTCCAGAATAGTTTGATTTCTTATGTGAAGAGAGATAACAATCGAGCAACTCATCTCCTAGCAAGAGGTGCTGCAAAATTTGCTTTGAATAACACGTGGCTTCTAACTAGCTACTTGCTTGTATTGTTGACACTTTATTGTTAGAGCAATTAGCTCGGCACATTGATCTTTGTAACATTGTCATTTTCTTTCAAAAAACATCTGGGAGAGCCTTTTCAAAGAATCAAAGCTTCTTATTTTGCTTATTTTCCTTATTTGGCCTGTATTTTCCTCTTGTGCTAATTAAGCATTTGACTTGCTTGGATCTGGCTTAAATACTATAAAGATGAGTTATTGTAGTTGATGTTCTTTGGCTTTTGTGGGTTTTGTTTGGATTAGGTGTATAAAAGAGGGTAGGATTCATAAAAAAATTGATTTTTTTTTTTTGCAATGTTTATTTCTGTATTTATGATTTTTCTAATTGAAATGATTGTATAATTTGACTTAGTAATGAAAGAACATATTTGATTTTTTTTTTTTTTAAAAAAAAATTGTTACTTTTAAAAAAAACATTACTTAAAAAAAATTTTTTTAGGCCCCATTTTAATGTTTTGCCTAAGGCCCCAAAATGCATCGAGCCGGCCCTGTCTCTAAGATGACCATTCAAGCCATGTCTACCCCAATCAACTTCACCAATGACATCGCACCACGTGTCATCCCCTTCATCCATCAAAATGTCCACAATTATGGTATCTACTATTACTATTCCTATTCCTATTCCTAGCTACTTGGGTTAACTATTCCTTTGTGAAGTCTTTCCTTGTCAATAGGATGATGTGGATCGAGGCTAATGAGAACTAGAAGGATGTGGGTTTATTTTATTTCTCTTGTGAATTGCTTGGAATTTTTTTTTTTTGGTTTCACTGTGAAGTGTTTGGTTGACAAGAATATTGGTGCAATTGGCACTTTGAAGTCATTGGGTTGATGTTGATTTTTGCGTCCCTCTAAAATCTTGTTCTCTCAGTCTCAATTTCTGTTGGTTTTCTTCGCTTGGTCTCATTTGATTTGGCATTTGAAGCTTTTTTTTTTTTTTTCTCTCTCTCTCTCCAACTCTGCTAATTGGGTTGCTCTGTCACATTTTGCATAGAAGCAATAGGGCATCTAGAGACATATATATCCAAACATGTTACATGTAGAACAGCTAGGTTGTTGTCAAAGCTACCTCCACATCCATCTCCTATTAACTATCATGATTAATTTCCAATGTATGGACAAATTTCAGTCCATCATTCAACTGGTAAAGCTCGCTAATAAGCGAGATCCAACATAGAATATTTAATTAAGATGTAGGGAATTGTAAAGTTAGGGTTCGAATTCATTATCTTTGATTCTAATATCATGTTAAGGTAGAACATAAGGAAGATGTTTAGTATTACTATAAATCATCACTTATTCCAAAAGTTTAAGCCGATAGCTAGGAAATAATGAATTATAACGTCTATGCTAAACATAGAATAAAAACGTGCAGGTAAGAATTCATTTATGTGGTTTGGCCCGACACCCAGGGTGAACATTATGAACCCTGAACAATTGAAAGATATCTTCACCAAGATCTCTGACTTTCGGAAGATAGAAGGAACTCCACTTACCAAATTGCTCGCAACCGGAGTTGCACAATATGAGGCTGAAAAATGGGCTAAACACAGAAAAATTATCAATCCAGCTTTCCATCTAGAGAAGCTCAAGGTTAGTTTATTCTTCCCATTTAGATTCAATTACAATGGCATTTGAATTAAACTTTTTGTTTGAATCTTGGCTGAAAACAAGATTACAAAACACTTCTCAAAACACTTAAAGTTTGATAGATTTACTTTGTTATCTGTTGATCTTCTTTGCTGTAGAATATGTTACCAGCATTTCGTCAAAGTTGCAGTGAGATGATTAGCAAATGGGAAAGTATGGTCTGTGAAGAGGGGTCAATTGAGTTAGATGTATGGCCTTATCTGCAAAGTTTGTCAAGTGATATGATTTCTTGAATAGCCTTTGGGAGTAGTTATGAAGAAGGAAGAAATATTTTCCAACTTCAAAGAGAGCTAGAGGAGCTGGTAATGCAAAG
Organism: Carpinus viminea; assembly: GCA_013348765.1. Classification (NCBI taxonomy): domain Eukaryota; kingdom Viridiplantae; phylum Streptophyta; class Magnoliopsida; order Fagales; family Betulaceae; genus Carpinus; species Carpinus viminea. The sequence continues at coordinate 31,500,721 of CP054672.1, read as the reverse complement.
TCAGCGATCTATTTACATTCCGGGATGGAGGTAAACTAAAACATTTCAATGTCTTTTAATACTTAAATAATAAAGTTTTTCTTATTGAATTAGATTCGTTTACAACTAATATAAAACATGAACACCTAACTAGGACCAGCAAAAGAAAGCACAAACTACCTAACACCAAACAAAACCATAAAACTCGAAACCTACATACAAAACGCTCGCCGCTAAAATACATGAGCCTTGCCTTTCTTGCGCCTAGAGCATGCGCCAGTATTTTAAGTTCAAAATCTTCCTTCTACCTTTGGACTAGAGTAGGTTAAGAATGTTATTGGGCAAAGGTCAGTTTAGAAGAGTTAGACTATTATTCCATTATTTTGTATAACAAGTAAAAAGCTTGAAAGATTATTGGAAAAGCCAATTATATATATATATATATATATATATATATATATTCACTTAACTAACTGAAAAAATAATTAATAGGAAAAATCATATTAGCCCTTGAGTTTTTATTTAGTTTGAATTTAGTTCTTGAGTTTTCAATTTCAATAATAAAGTATTTAGGTTTTGTCTACGTTTTAAATTGGACCATTTATAACTTTACCGACAAAGTTTAAGTTTTTTACTACCACACGTGTCTCATTTGACACACCTAGCTGCATGTTAGCACCCAATATCAATGTTAGTGCCCGTGTCAACGTTAGAGTTACCAATTTTCCCTCTAACACTACAAATCCAAAAGATTAGGATGATTCAAAGTTAACCGATTTTGTTTTTGGAGTTGGATCTTTTGTTTTTTGTTTTTCTATGGATGAGTTGGCGTTGAATGATATAGCATTGATATTAGATGCTAATATGGATGTTGACGTATCAATTGAAAAGTACATGACATGACAACCTTAATTCTAACAAAAAAAAATAAAAGACGGACCTATTTAAAATTTAGCAAAACCTAATAACCATATTATTGAAATTAGAAACTCAATGACTAAATTCAAACCAAAGTTTTTGGTTGATAAAAATACCAACATCCAAAAACTGAAGTTAAATGCATATTATTTCACTTAATTCACTCTATTCTTGTCCTCACATTTTCATGAATGGTTTTGCAAGTAGGTTTCTGCCAACTAAGATGAACAAGAGGATGAAAGAAATTGACAAGGAAGTACAAGCTTCCCTTAAAGGGATTATCAATAAAAGAGAGAGGGCAATCAAGCAAGGAGAAGGAAAAAATGATGACTTATTAGGCATACTCATGGAATCCAACTTGAAAGAGATTGAAGAACATGGGAACAACAAGAATATGGGTATGAATCTTAAAGATGTAATCGAGGAGTGTAAGCTTTTTTATTTTGCTGGGCAAGAGACTAGCTCAGTTTTGCTAGTTTGGACAATGGTTATGTTGACTAGGCATCCAAGTTGGCAACAAAGTGCAAGAGAAGAGGTTTTGCAAGTCTTTGGTCAAAACAAACCAGATTTTGATGGGTTGAATCGCCTAAAAGTAGTAAGTATTTTTTTTTTCTTAGTCTACTAAATAGTATTTCTTAGAATGAATTATTTAAGTACTTTATGGATGGTTCGAGAAAATTGCTTGCTTATTATAGTTCTTTGAATCCACCATTTTAGCAAGAGAATTTGTAAAGATTGCATCACCACAATCAATGTCGCAGGTGACCATGATTTTGTATGAAGTTCTAAGACTATATCCACCAGGATCTTTCATTACTCGAAATGTTCACGAGGAAACAAAGCTTGAAAAGTTGTCTTTACCGGCCGGAGTTGAGATCGTCTTGCCGGTAATTCTTGTTCACCATGATCATGAACTTTGGGGTGATGATGCACATGAGTTCAAACCAGAGAGGTTTTCTGAGGGAGTTTCCAAGGCAACAAAGGGCCAAGTTTCTTTCTTCCCCTTCGGATGGGGTCCTCGGATATGCGTGGGACAAAACTTTGCTATGATGGAAGCTAAACTTACTCTCTCAATGATCCTACAACACTTCTGCTTGGAGGTTTCCCCATCTTATGCTCATGCTCCTTCCTTGGTTATAACTCTTCAACCACAATATGGAGCTCACATCATTCTACGAAATCTCTAGAATAGCGGATATCACTTGTTGGATATGGATTCATGACAATTATCTAATAGCTAGTAATTTAGGCAGGTAATGTGAGAGATGATCCACCTGTCCTTTGATGTAGGAGAATAATAATAAAGTATATTTATTATTTATGTTAGTTTTCCTTTTTCAATAAGCATTGGGTTTTTCCTTTCTATATGGATTCTTTTCATATGGAGTGCCTTTCTTACATTAGTTGCCTAGATTGATAGCAATTCAAACTTATAATTCTTGTGGATCTCAATCCGAGGTTGTTGTCAAACATATTTGGAATTGTTAGAATATATTAAAAATTATAATATTTTCCGTATATTTCATATTAGGTTGATATCAAATATTCTCTATTTAAGGACTTTATTGTAATCAAATCAAGGGAACTTGATTACCATACTTGTATTTATTCACTACCTTATAAATATGGACCTTTGTATTATATAGAAAGACAAGTTAATCAGCACAATTTTGTCCTTAGGTGATGCAGCGCGACTTAGTGAGCTGTGTAGTGAAGAATTACAAATAACGCAGCGGATATGTAATTCCAGATCTTGAGTCTATCAAAGATCCGAGAACTCTTCTTGAAAATCTAGATACTCTCTAGCATTTTTAAGGAAAAAGGAAAAAAACTCAACTCTGAGTAATTTTCATTCAACAAAATCAATAAACAATTACAATTGTCTTTTCTGGAGGTTATAAGCATGTATATATAGCCTTAAGACTCCTAAAACAATTAAAACACGAATTAAAGACTCTCTAAACCTAATAAACACTTAATAATGATAATAAAACATAGAAAAATAACATAGATGCTTTGTTACCAACATATGCAATGCGACTTAGTGGGCTGCAGTGAAGAACTACAAATAACGCAGCGGATATGTAATTCCAGATCTTGAGTCTATCAAAGATTTGAGACCTTTTCTTGAAAATCTAGATACTCTCTAGCATTTTTAAGGAAAAATGGAAGAAACTCAACTCCGAGTAATTTTCATTCAACAAAATCAATAAACAATAACAACTATCTTTTCTGGAGGCTACACTACAGAAAACCAAAATTTTACTAACGGACAATTACTAACGTGTTAGGACCATTGGCACGTTAGTAATTGTTCCTAACGTGCCATTTCTAACGTTTTTCACACGTTAATAATGTACCCGTTAGAATTGGAAATTTGCTAACGTGTCAAATTGTCACACGTTACCATTTACTAATGTGTTACTATTCACACGTTAGCAAATTTTATTAACGTGTCAAAGTGACACGTTAGCAATTGCAAATTTATATAAAAAAAAAATTACTAACGTGTAGGTTTTTCCCATGTTACCCTTGGAGTAATGTGGGAAAATTACCACATTACCACAGGGTGGCGTGGTAAAATTACCACATCACCCAGGGTAATGTGGTAATTTTACCACATGTTAGTAATTTTTTATTTTTTATTTATTTTACAACTACTAACGTGGCCTTTTTCCATGTCACCCAAAGGGTAACGTGGTAAAAATGCCACACGTTAGTATTTTCATTATTATTATTTTTTTAATTTTATATAATAAATTTTCTAGCTAATTACTCCATATTTGAGAGTCGCCATACCCGATAATCAATATTTGTAATATAATCCATCCATCGAGCAGTGAAATAAAGAGGAGCCAATTAGGCCTTTTTTAAAGGGTAAAATGGACTTTTCATTCCATTTTGCCCTTTGCAAAAGGCCTAACTGGCTCTTCTCCATTTCCTGTCCATTCCATCCACCCTTACAAATCAATTTGTTTCCGGTAACTAATAATAATAAACAACTAAAAATCAACGAGTAATAGTCATCATTCCATCCATCCATGCAAATCAATTTGTTCCCGATAACTAATAATAATAAACAGCTAACAATCAGCGAGTAACAGTCATCATTCCATCCATCCATGCAAATCAATTTGTTCTCGATAACTAATAATAATAAACAACTAACAATCAACGAGTAATAATCATCTAATAAATACAATTGTTTCTATACACAAACATTGTTATCCAAATATAAACATTCCAAAAAATACATTATCTCAATATCATGGCAAAGACGTGCATGATCCAAAAAAATCACCTCCTCGGTCAAATCGAAGTGATGGAACAGTAGAGACCTCCGACTTCTCCGCATTAACTGTAAATAATAACAAAAAACATTAACAACTTAATGAAAAGCATGACAGAATATCAAACGCATAATTAGCGTATTATCAACTGCATATAAATAGTCTATGAAATAAAACATGTTTTTACAACCTAAACATGAGGAACAAGTTACTACTATTGAGAATTCATTGCCATTGTCAAGATTAATTATTCTGTACTATAACAAAAATGCATTTTTCCTTTTAAGCATAACTTTTACTTATCTTCTGAATTGACAAAATCCAAGAATTCTAAAACTTATAAGGTGTCTAGGAATACCACTTAGCTCTATTCTTGTTAAAAGATTACAATTGGAGCCCTGGGAAATACTGTGAAAATGATATACACTTCATCTTCTGTTTTTGGTTGATTAGTAATCGAAATGTCAATGAAAAGAGTAAGAGGTGCAACCAGGTCCACAAGAAGTATATATGAGAAACATCTAATTATAAATAGAAAAGTGCATCAATAAGTGAACAAAACCTTGTCTCTATGTGGGTGCGTGCTCGTGTGTGTGTGAGCAGTGGCGGATCCAGGAATTCATTTTACCAGGGGCGTCAATAAAATAATAAAATATAATGATAAAATATTTTTTTATATTATATTTTTATTATAATATGATAAATACAATCAAAAAATAAATTATACTACAATATATGTATCATAAAAAGCATATTTATCTGACTTTAAAAATATATTCTAATGATATTATAATATTAGCATATTTCAATAGCTATTAACCTAAAATTAATTTATAAAAAGAACAAACCAGAAATTGTCAATAATCTTCAAAAACTCATTGATGCTCGAAAAAATTCCAAAATATATAAAATATACCTTACAAAAAAAAAATAACAATATTATTTTTATTAGAATAAGATAAACAAAGAAATATAGATAAACACACATTTAATTATCCAAAATTCATGGCATATCTTATATCTATTTTTATAATCTCAAATAAGGGCACACATTCGTAACCAAATTTTAGAACAAAATATTAAAACCACAAACCATTTTTAATTTGTTTAATTATTAAAAGTGAAAGGCTGTCGCTTTTCATTCGGTTAGGGTCTGAGTTCTCTTTGTTGGCTTTGTTCGAGTCTTTGAAGAAGCGGAAGCTGTCGGCGGTGTACTCAAGACCGGCCATGAGTTCCCAAGAGTTGATGACCTCAGCTGGGTCCGGGTGGAGGAAGGGGGCCTGGGTTCGGACCAGAGACTTAGATTTGGAAAAGAAGGAGCCGAGGGTGAACCGAGAAGGTGGGGTTGGAGGAGTTGTCGGTGAGGGGCGTGGATGGTGGGTCGAGAGTGAGGAGGCCATAGGTATTGGAAGTAAGCGAGACGATGTGGTGACTTAGCGCGGAGCTACCGAGTTGGGTGAACTCGTAGTCGTGGTTGAGCAGATTGGAAGACACACAGCCCATGTCTTTGTTCTTGGTGTTTGAGCTTCTTCAATGGTCTACCGAGTCTAAAACCAAAGAGTGAGGGAGAGGAGCAAGGATAAAAGGTTCAGATACAAATGTAGACTTTTTGGTAATGGAATTAATTTTTTTCAGGCGCCATACTTAGCCCGTGTGTCTCCGCTCCTGTGTGTGAGTGTGAGAGAGAAAGAGAGAGAGAGAGAGAGATACAAAAAAAAAAAAAATCAAAGTTGTGTATATTGTTCATAATTTAATAAGAAAGAATGGCTTTCGTATTTATAAACATACATTTGCTGAATATATATTCCAGAATACCCAAAAGAATGGACATGTATTTATATAACAAGAGCTTTCTTTTTGCCAAATGACCACAATCATAACATCCACACGATAAGAAAGACTAATCTAGTGCATTGCCCATCAGATTATTATATACATTTACAAGACCACATAATAAGAAGTGCACACATAAACATCAGCATTAACTGGTAAACAGCACACCTACAAAAGTCACAATAATTTCCATTGCTTCAATAACTTATAAATATACGAACTCACCAAGACTGAACAAAACAAGATAAATTAATCGTCCCAAACCAACCAAGAACAGTCAAATTCTACTGACAATCCGCACAAATTAATTACAGACTGGCAAAATTTAAATGGTACACATATACGTACGTACCACAATATATGTCAACCCATGGTCGTCTTCGATAGATGCAACTTTTGTCCAGCTAGGGTCAAACGTTGGGCTTCATTATGATTGTCATCTACGCATATTAATATGTATTATGTGTTACATATTTATATGTGGGTTAAGAAATACACACAATATTGCAAAAAATATACCAAATTATTATTCATTAGGGTGATATTTATTTAATGTAAATGATCCTCTTATTAAATGATAATAAAATTACTTGGTTGTTACCTTGTGTACCATCTGCAGATGATCTGACGATGTGATGTGCAAGGGACCCTAAGTCGTGCACAACCCTCTTAGTGGTCACCTCCGGCTCCAAGCTGACAACTGTAGACCCCTCAAGCGAGTGGAAACGGGCCTCGTATGCCGCCATCTGTGTAGCAAACCACTCGGTGATCGCAACACTCATCACATCCATCTGTTGGGCAAAGCGCCCTTCCATCTCCTCCTTCTGCTGGGCCAAGCACTCTTCTATCTCCTGCTTGTGCTGCTCTTCTTTACTTCAAGTGCTTTCTCAATCATTTTAGAGATCACTGTTGATGGAGGAGCAATTTGGAATCTCGCTTGAGACGGTGTGTAATAAGAATGGATGTAGCCCCACACGGGCAGAATATTCTTACTCACACCACGCACACGATCGGCATACTCCGGCTTATTGCCGTGAGCCTGGGCGTATGCCTCATCAGGTGTCCACCATAGCATTCCCGACGGCCTTTCTACTGACTCAGCTGGGTCAGACTCCGCTAGCCATTGCATCGTTGCCTGTACATTGCATACACATGGTTATTTTTATTTCTAAGTATTAAACATAAATATAAAAAATTTATGCAAATGTGTGTCAAGGTAAGGGGTTATTAGAAGCATACCACTCTCTCCTCCACCAATGTATTTGAGTAACGCCCGCCTTTTTTAGTATGGGTCGCAATGTAATTCTGTGCTCGCGTAAGGGTTTTGCCTGTTTTAATGGCCTGCAAATATCGACAACAATAAACATATTTCCGTAAATTTATTGTATTTCAGTTATATGTGTATGGGGTTTGAGAAACAAACCTTCTCATGTGATACTTAGGCGTAGCTCTTTGCGCCGGCGCAATGTGGTGTGTTGTACAATCCTCGGATTTGCTTAATGTGCTTGGCATGTTCCTGCGCACATAATTTACGTTATTCATATGTAAAAATAAATTAATAACTACAATTACTAATTATACTGCATAACTACAAGTAAAATTATGACCTACCTGGTTTTTCTTACCACACCACTTCTTCAATAAGATGTCCACGTTCGCTGGGTCGTACTTCTGGAGGATTGCTCCCACTCTCGCCTTTACTGTGTCAAGAGTGTCATCAGCTCGAATTTTGAGTGGGAGTTTCAATTCATGTCTACAATACTTTAGCTTCTCACTGATGTCTCGAAACAAGTCCTTTTTTTATTTCAGTTATATTCGAGCTGGGCAGGATGTGAAAGTACTTCTACATTAGTTAACAATTAAAAAATTAATAACCTCATCTCTATAATTTAAATTAGCTTCAGATATAATTTTAACATAATAAATTATATATACATATATATATATATACTATATTTATAATAAACATATAACATCTACATTAAATTTACCATCACTGCATCATAAAAGAGCTCTTTCCTCTCCACTAATACCTGCCTCCAGTCATCCGATATTCGGACAAACGAACTACTCCTGACCATTTTGCCCGTCATATGCCTCTATTTACCCCCGCTTCTACCTACAAGTTGTGCCATACCCGTGAACTCCATTATTACCCGTTTTTCCATCTGGAATATTATATAACTTACGGGAGTCACTGACATCTAGCACTTCAATTTTATCATTTGCATCTGCATACATTTGGTAATATTAACATAAAGTGACTATTAATAATGAATTAAAATAAATAGTATTTAAGTTAGATATAAACATGCATAAATATATACGTCGAAACATACCTATCGTCTAAACCTCGTTCTCCTTCAGCACTGGCAAAGCAGGATCCTCGGGATGTGGTATATCCTCTGACTCGGGTGGTGGTATCTCATGTGAATCAAAAACTTTTTTGGGATGCGAGGAAACAAAAACTTGTGCTCAACTGAAATATAAGCAATTAAAAGAAAATGGTACATAAAAGACTTTATGATTTTGTTACTGGGAGTCTAAAGAGAACCATCAATTTGTTGAATCTTAACTCCTACCATAGGCCTTCGCTTAAGTATTTCTTTTTCTTTTTCTTTCATTGAGAACCTTAAGGACATGATACATAATATTTGATTTTTTTTTAATAATGATGTTCTGTTGCTCTCAACATTCTTGGAAGCGGAAGGTTGGTTTATTTGCTGATGCTTATTGTATTTTATCATGCATGTCACTGCTTTTTGTAGGTAAATCTTTTTATCTAATAGGAACTTTGACTAAGGGATTTTTATGGTTTTTTTTTTTTTTGGAAGGTATTTCTTGAGGAAACTCAAGAAAGTTAAAAAGAGCAATGGGCAGATACTAGCTATTAATGAGGTATGGACCATATATGCTTGATTGTTTGATTTTTATTCTTTATATGTCTTGCTTTGTTAAGTTACATTACCCTTGCTGAGGAAAACTTCTGGGAGGATGGGGCAGCTTCTGTTGGAATTCTAACTAATACTATCCCCTTTTCCTTGCTGGAATACACCATAATTATTTTGTGGGCAGCTTCTTTTTCACTTATTGTTCTGCTATACTATATCTATGCCAGAAAAGGGGCACTGGAGAGTGTGCAATATATTTGGACCAAAATATGAGAGAAGAGATGGAGAGTGACATTGCAGCTTATATTTTCTCTTTTGCTTGTAGAAATTCAAACATACATCTTAAAATCCACAACGAATATGTTGACAAATTTATGAGTTTGTGGGTAGCTTCCGTTTTACTTATAATTCTGTTATAGTCTATCGTTGTCATAAAAGGGGCAGGGGAGATTGTGCAATATATTTGGAGCAAACTGTGAGAGGGGATGATTGTAATCATTTTCCACAGTTCAAATCACATGATGAATGCCAAGCACTATAGGTTCAATATTATTTTATTTTCTGGTGCCAAACGGTGTTTTGCTATCAATTAAAGAGTATTTAGTCAATCTAAGTAAAAAAAAAAATACTTGTCATTTATTTCTCTAACTTTGGAGGTATATATATATTTTTTGGTGTTTTGAATTTTTTGGCTTTTGTGTAGCTTCGGGTGTAATCTTTTATGGCATCTCGTGCAGTTTCCTGTTCTAAAGCTTTTAAAGGACACAGTGTAGAGCCTCAAGTTTTGACTTGAGTTTGTACTGTCATTTGAACATTGGTTTTGATGTCTATATTTTAACACACAGGCGATTTGAAGGTGTACCTAAGGTTGTGCTGGGCCATCTAAAACATGCGTGATAAATTTAGAAATGATTAGAAGGTTGTACTAGCGTGATTAACCTTGAAGCTCTACTCTCTCCATAGGCTAAACTTGAACTTGAAACCATTTTCACTTAAATTACAGGTAGAAAGAGAAACATTCCGCCAGTTTCACGCAATATCATCCTCATGGGTTGAAAAACTGCTGATTTTAGCTTCTTGAAGTCTATTATTTTGCCCCTAAATTTGTCTAGATCGATTTAATTGGGATTAAGACATAGTTGAGTTGGGTTGAACTCTAGATCAGTTTTCAGTTGCACTAACTATGGCAGTCTAAAGAATTTGGGAATGGTATTTGCAGCTCTTCTGGCAGGCTGCGAATGCGATTTATACATTCCTTCCCCTATCTTCTTTATATCTCTAGTTGTCTTATTGGTTTTAATGATCTCTGTGAGATGATTTTTCTTTCCCCATTTATGCTGCAGATCTTTGAAAAGAATCCTACGAAGATCAAGAATTTTGGTATCGGCTGCGCTATCAAAGCCGAACTGGGTATCACAACATGTACAAGGAGTATCGAGACACCACGCTAAATGATGCTGTGGAGCAAATGTACACTGAGATGGCTTCTCGTCACAGAGTGAGGTTCCCCTGCATCCAGATCATCAAAACAGCCACCATACCAGCTAAGCTTTGCAAGAGGGAGAGCACCAAGCAATTCCATAACTCCAAAATCAAGTTCCCTCTGGTGTTCAACAAAATTCGGCCACCCACAAGGAAGCTCAAGACCACATATAAGGCGTCAAGGCCAAACCTATTTATGTAAACTCGTATGATGGTTACTTTCCCTGATTTCTTGCTAGGATTTGCATGTTTTTGATGAGCTTTAGATGTGAGACATCGGCTGATGCTTTGAACTTTAATTTCTGTTGTGGTAGTGGAATGCTTGTTAACGAGTTCACCTGTACGGGTTTTCTTTTAGCCCTCTCATTTGCGGAGACAAGTAAGAGTACCTCCTAGTAAACTCCTGTTGTTTTTGCTATAATGCATTATAGTTACCGGAAGTTTCTTAGCTTTTAGATGTGCACTTATGGTGTGGATACTTAGAGTAGAGCATGTTTGAATTATGTTTGATAAATAGAATTTTTAAAGTCAAAATAAAATTTTTGGTAAAAATTTTATTTTTAAGCTTTTGTCTAAAGTGCGTTTTTGTTATTTTTATGCATTTTGGACCCTTAAAAGCATTTTCAATTTTTTTTTTTTATCAAACATATACTATTTTCTTCAAGTGGATTTTTTTAGTGTTAAATGCAATTTTAATCTCTGAAACGCACGCTTAAACAAACCCTTAAAGCCCGATTGGAATTGCATTGAGAAGTAGACTCAATAGAGCTTTGATCTATAGAAAACATTTGAAAGAACTCTTAAAGGAAAGCCTCATTTTCAAGATTCCCACACAATTTGAGATTTTTAATTTGTTTTAACCAAACTAACACCCCCCACCCCCTCCACCCCACCCCCCCCCCCCCATTTTTTTTTTTTTGGTGGGGGGGGGGTAGAAAAAACTTTTTAAGTAGTAAAAATACTTTTTAAGTTTTTTAATGGTAGAGTGAAAATTCTTAATTCTATTAATATTAGTTGCTTTGAATCTCGCTGGGGTTGACTGTTGTGCAAGACTATCCTTTTTTTTCTTTTTTGTTTTTTCTGAATAATGGGAAGTTTTCTCATTCCTATTAATATTAGCTACTTTGAACTTCACTGATTCTCTAATGGGATGGAAAGTCTTCTCGTTCCGATTAATATTAGCTGCTTTGAATTTTACCTATACTTTAATTGGGTTGGGCAAGACTATCCCTGAATAATGGAAAGTTTAAACGAAATAAATAATTCAAACTAACCTCAGAAAATAATGGTCAAAATTAAAACTCATGAAACGATGTGATATAAACTGAAATCAAACAAATAAACTGATTTTAGGCATATGATGCATATGTACGCCGTCATTCATGAGAAGTTGAACGCCTAGTGATGGATTTTTCTGTTGGACAAAACACTTTTTTTCTTTGTTGAGAGAGAAAAGTTAAATGCCTGAGGGAGAGACGGAGATGACCTTAGACGTAAACAGTTAACAGTGGGTGTCTATTAGTGCTACTTAAAAAAACATGTGCCCTTCACGGGTTTATGGGACATATTGCATTTTATTAGAGTAGAATTGAGGGTCCTCAAGAGATAGTTCAATCGGTTATAATCACACCTAATGAAGCAAAAGTCATCAATTTGAATCTCCCTTCCCCCTCTTGTGCAGTCATGTCAAAAAAAGAGTGGGATTGAGGAAATTTTGTCCAACCTAGAAAATTTATGTCTATCTCTATCAAATGCTTCAAAATAAAATTTGTACTATAATGACCTTTTATATGCGAAAGTTCATTGTACCACTTTGAAGGCTTTTTTCTATTCTCTTATCTCTCTCTTTTCTTTTTTATTTTTCTTTCCCTTTGGAAAATAATATTTAAAGGAAGTAGAGAGTGAAATCGATAATCTATTAGAGTTTGTACTAAAAAGATAGTAACTTAAATAGGGGGAAAAAAAGTGTGTTTTGGGTAGTTAAAATAGTTAGTATAGTTGGAGATTCGCATATAAATGTGATTTTGAAAAAAATATATATATTTTTAAGGTTAGAGCGTGTTAAAACGGGTTATTACCATTAATCTGCCCCTTCATAGCTAAGGTAAAATTGGGAGTTTTTTTTTTTTAACAAAATAGGAGTTTAATGCGACTGAATGAGATAGATGTGAGTTCACGGGGCAATTTGTAAATGAGTGTCAATTTGTGAGGAGAAAGGTAATTAACCCTTAAAGTTGTGTTAAAATTAAGAGCAAAATTAGGTAAGCTATAAGAAGCAAGGGGACTTGAGTGCTGGAAATTAGGGTTAAAGGTTGTAATAAGACCGGCAACTAATCTACTCGACATTTGGTTCACAACCCCATACAAACCACAAATGTTCAAAATCCAGAAAATCAAACAAATAAATCTTGCAATAAAACTAGCCCTTAAACAATTTTCACTACAAACACAAATTTAGCTTGAATTCATCACAAATATACATGCATATGCTATATGTTATTACACATTCCTTCATATTGACTAAAAGTTCAAACCATTCAATTTAAAAGCTCTTGGAGACGACACATTATATAAAAAAAAGTTTTTTCTTCTTCCACTAAATATCGTTATTGACAGCAACATTTTTTTGAGTAGATACTAAGAACATTCATATTGGCTTAGCCATTTAAGAGTTTTTTCTTCTTCCACTAAATATCATTATTGACGGCCACATTTTTTTGAGTAGATGATAAGAACATTCATATTGGCTTAGCCATTTAAGAGTTTTTTCTTCTTCTACTAAATATCATTTTTGACGGCCACATTTTTTTGAGTAGATGTTAAGAACATTCATATTGGCTTAGCCATTTCTTACTTTTATCTAAAATAGATAAGTAAAACACTAAAAATCCCCAGCATTATATTATCTCTATGAAAACATCATCCTTGCAAATTTGGTAAATCATATGTAGCATATCGATCGAATAACTTGACCTGTTCTTAGCTTGTGTGTGAAGATACTAATAACACAATGAAAAAGCGCCTGCGCTTTATAACTAGTTTTGATAATGCTATAATAGTACATGAGCACCAAACTGAGTAATAAAACTTGGTTTACAGATTAAGAGTTGCTTATTCTGATACAAGCTAGAGTTTGTGGAGTACAATGTGAGCACCAAATTGAGGTTGAAGAGTTATAATTGTGAAAGGAGCGTGAGTATAGGATGAGGAAATTTCAAATGAGAAGTGCTGCAATATCAATGACAAAGCCATTTTGGCTTCCATCATAGCAAAGTTCTGTCCAATGCATAACCGAGGACCCCCTCCAAATGGGAAAAATGATAGTTGGCCCTTTGTTGCCTTTGAAACACCTTCTGAAAACCTCTCTGGGTCAAACTCATTTGCATTGTCTCCCCAAAGTTCACAATCACGTTGGATAAGGATTATTGGTAAACCAATCATTGCTCCAGCTGGTATTATCAAATTTCCTAGCTTTGTGTCCTTGTCAACGGCTCGATTCAGCACAGTTACTGGCGGGTAGAACCTCAGAACCTCATGCAGAATCATAGTTACCTGTGCCATGGAAACCTTTCTCTCATCAACATGTTTAATTAACATTGAAGAGTACTTATAGATAAAAACCCAAGACTTATTACTCCATCTATGAACCTAACTGTAGGAGCATCTCTTAGAATGTAAATTAAATGATTAAATTCATCAATTTTTATTAGCTTAAGCTTTTGAGAAACATGTGATTTAATATAGTATCAGAGCAAATGTTCTGCTCATTTAATAGGAAAGTGATAGTGTTATGTTTTTGTGGTGTTTGCCTGAAAACTATATAAGAGATATCCAAGTCTTATGATTACATGTTAAATCACTATTTTGAAGGTGGAGAAACTGATTGAACCAACTAGATAAAGAAAATATATATTGAAACATCCATCTTAATTAGGTAAACAAAAGGAAATATACTTACAACTTTAAGGTGATGTAACCCATCAAAGTCTGGTTTGTTCTTGCCAAAAACTTGCAAAACCTCTTCTCTTGCACGCACTTGCCAATTTGGATACTTGCTCAACAAAACCATTGTCCAAACAAGCAAAACTGAGGTTGTCTCTTGCCCCGCAAAGTAAAATAGCTTACATTCCTCAATTACATCTGTAAGACTCATTGCAGCATTCTTTTCGTTTCCAGATTCTCGAAGTTCTCTCGAATTGGATTCCAAAAGTATACCTAATAAATCATCATTCGAGGCATTTCCTGCCTTCCTTTCCCTCTCTCGATTGTTAATGATTTCCGTAAGCAAAGTTCGTACTTCTCTGTTAATTTCCTTCATTCTCTTGTTCATTTTGGTTGGTAGAAACCTACACATAAAAATCTTAATAATTGTTAAGGCATGAAAAAGGGAAATAAGAATGTGATTCCTTATTACTTTTGTAACACTTCGGTCCTGTATTAAGAAGATGAGTAACTCATATAGAATGAGTGGTTTATAAAGATACTAATGGGTGCTATGTCCTAAATTGAGTAATCATTTCAGAATGATAATGCAGATGTGGCTAACGCTTTCCCTAAGTCGTTACAAATGGTATCAGAGCCACTTACTAATGCAATGTAGTACCATCTGCACCGCATGACGTGACCCTAACGAAGACTTCATGGGTTTAAGGGAGGAATTTGTAAAACTTTGGTCCCATATTGGGAAGATAAGCAGTCCACATAGAGTGTGTAATTTATAAATCCTAGCAAATGTGGCTAGCGCTTTCCTTGGTCGCTACAACTTTGTTGATAAGTTGTTTAGGAAAATAAATTATAATATGAAAAAATGGTTTTCAAATAAACTATAAGATCTATTCTTCACCTAAAGTCGTGAGAAAAATGAACTGAAATAGGTGGATGGAGCAGAAGTTAAAATTTGTTGAAAGTTTGCTGCATTTCTTGTCCC
Source organism: Carpinus viminea (assembly GCA_013348765.1). Lineage (NCBI taxonomy): Eukaryota > Viridiplantae > Streptophyta > Magnoliopsida > Fagales > Betulaceae > Carpinus > Carpinus viminea. Next base: position 31,485,401 of record CP054672.1, on the reverse strand, counting down.
AACTCCTTTTTTCTGCAGACTTAACACAATTTCTTAACTTAACCATAATTCAATATAAACTTGACCTGATTTCTTGATGAAGTTAAAAAATAAAATAATTAAATTAAATTAAACATTAATTACCTCCATCCTGGAATGTAGACAGATTGTACAGCTTTCACAAAAAATTCAGTTTGTTCTTTTTGGAGTTGGAATATTCTTTTTCCTTCAGTGTAGCTACTTCCAAATGCTGTTCTAGAAATCGCATCACCTGACAGATTTTCAATATAAGGCCATATATCTAACTCACAACACCCCTCTTCACCGATCAGCCTCTCCCATTGGCTAATCATATCATTGCAACTCTGATAAAATGCATTTGTCATACCCTGCAGCAATCACAAGGTAAAAGATTTAAAAGATCAGAAAGGAAACAAAGCTCTTAGCACTAAAGTGTTTCCATTGATATAAACAATTCAAAAAAGCTAAATGCTTTATAATGGCTTCCTGAAACTAGTTGAAATGGAAATTTAACTCTTGAGTGCTATTAATTTGAGGGAGTTTAAACTTACAGGAGTTAGATGGAATTTCCATTAATTGACATTCTTGATGTTTGAATGTTGTTAGAATTTGATTTGAACCCTATACTTATTGTCATCTGTTTCTGAACTAGAAGATGATCAAAACACTATTTTGTAGTCATTTTGTATCCTTCAAGAGATTAAGGATTACAGTTAGGAATTATTTATTAAAATGGTCTTATTTATTAGCAATTGGCCCTTGCTCATACTAAACTCTGTCTGTCCCTATACACATGAGATAGACTACACCCCGTCCACCTCTGCCAGGGTAGAGAATCACCCCCACATAGGAGACAATGGCTCCACCCGACGCAAAAGTGTGTGGCACTAGGGTAAAAATTATTTTTGAAAAAATATTTTATGTCAAAACAAATAGGGACAACATTTTCAACATAACATGATAACAAGAATCCAGTTTTAGATACAAGTAATGACTGTGAATGGATTTAAAAAAAAAAAAAACAGAAAGTAAAAGAAATAACCTTCAACTTTTCAATCCGGAATGCAGGGTTGATAATCTTTCTGTGTTTAACCCATTTCTCACCCTCGTACGACACGACTCCCAAAAACAGCAACTTAGAAAGTGGGTTTATACGTGGCTTCCGAAACTCACCGATATTTGCGAGAACATCTTTTATTTGTTCCGGATCCGTGATATACACTCTCGGCTTTGGGCCAATCCATATAAAAAAATTCTTACCTGCATACATTTCAAGGTCAGAAGAAGATCCAATATCTTATGAAACACGGGAAATAAAGAGAAATGCTACGCTCAATGTGGTTCAACAGTGATCCATTTATGATTTAATAGTAATTTTCATGTCTCATATAAATTTGAGAGTGTAGACTTGAAAGTGTACGTGAAGTTTATTGGGAGATAATAAAAGTTGGGGGTAATTACTTTTTCCATAATCAACTACAACACATTTTTACTTTGTTCTATGAGTTATCAACTATGACACCTGATCTCATAAACTACCATTTTGTACTTAAAACTCTCATTCTATAAGTCAAAGGCCCATTTCGTTAGTCAAAAACGTTAACTCAGACGATTAAAACGACAATGCGTAGTATTTCATGGGACAAAGTAACAATGTATTTCAATTTATGAGAGCAAAGTGATAATGAATTGTAATTTATAGGGACAAAGTGATGGGTAGATCGGCTAAGTTAACGCCTTTAATTGACGAAATGGAAGGTGTTGGACACAAAATGATAGTTCATAGTGTTAGGTGTCATAGTTAATAGTTCATAGAGAAAAACATTACAGCATTATAGTTGATGAGGGAAAAAGTAACTATCCCTCAAAGTTGCAATGATATAATCTAATCGCTGCATTGTGCATACTCCCACTTGGGGGAGGAATTAGAAAATAATTTTGGGGGGTCCAATTTTTTTTATTATTTTTTTAAAAATTTTAGAGGTAAAAATTAATTTTGGGAGGTCAATTTTATAAAAATATCTAAAGTTTAAATGAAATTCTTAAAATTTTGTGATTTTTTTAAATTTTGTCGGGACCCGAAACCCCTCAAGGCTAGGGCCCTAGGGGTGGTTCCGTGGCTTTAACTTTCATACTCTCAAATACCTTCCTCGACGTGGCACTCAAAATTATCTTTAAATTTGAATAGATTATTATTAAATTTGAAAAGATTGACATTTAGATTTCATTAGGAGGACAAAACTACGCCGAGAGTAAGACACGTGGACATAATAAAATGCAAAATTAAGATTATAAGCTGGAAAAATGCTATACTTATCAAATATTTAATTATAAAAATTAAAAATTAGAAAGTGACGTCACACGTCAAGATTGAGATTAGCAAAAGACATACCATAATTCTTGAAAGTGTGATGCATGATGGGGAGACTCGAGGCGAAATATCCTCGGAGAAATTGATGGGTTTAGACTTTGCTTGCTTGGACATGATGGAGCCGTCCTTCAAGTCTCCGAAGAAGAGCCGGTAGGAGTTGCCGGAAAAGCCTTGCTCTCTCAGCCGCCTCTCCAGGTATTTGGGCCTCAGCCACACCCAGTCCAGAATCCTCCACCCCAACGTTAGGATTGCAAGGAGAAGTGTGCTGCTGAAGATCACAACTACTGATGATACTTCCATTTTTTTTTTTTATTTGCAGAAGGGGAGGGGGAGAGGCAGAAGAAGAAGAGTTCCAAGTGATGTATGGGAAAAGAGTAGGAAATGAGACGAGGGGATTAATTTTGTGCTTATCGATGACTTGTTTCATTGATTAAGGGGTACAGAAATAATTAAGGAAAGGCTGATTGTCGTTTCGTGATTGTAAATCACTATCCTGTCGTTTTCAATTGGCCAGGTCAATTGCTTAGATACATGCAGACGCACGTGCTTACGCAATCTAGGACGAATTGGTTGTCAACAATGTGGTGGGCACGTGTCAATCACTCAATGACGCGATGCAGATCGACAATTACAATCTAATCTAATCTAATATCTAATCTAATATATATATATATAATAGGAAAATGTTAAACATGAAGGTTTAATATTATGATACTTAGCATCTTATTTATTTGATAAATGTATATTTTTAAGTTTTAAATAAAGAGGATTTAATAGCTTGATATTTATTTGATAAATATTTATTTTTAATTAAACTATAAATTTAAAACAAAACAAACAATTAAAAAAAGTAAACAGTTTCTACAAAATAAAAATTACTAAAACAGTTTCTACCCCCATTCAATAGTGTACAGACACTCTCTCAAATAATTTCTATTCCATTATACCCTTTGGCCTTTATGCCTCCAAACGGTACCTGCTTGATCCTGCAACAGCGGAAGCCATGGCAGCGTGGAAGATGGTGGAATTCTGCATCAATATGGACTTTGGAAATGTCTGGTTGGAAGGTGATTGTTTGGAGGTGGTCAACGCTTTGAATTCGGCTGAATCGGTTTGGGGACGGTATGGATCGCTGATTAATGATGCAAAGATGCTTCTGGATCAACTTCAACGGTGGAAAGTAGTCCATGTGCCTAGAACCTGTAATAGGGTTGCCCTTAAATTGGCTAAGTCAGCACTTACGTGTAGTGATGAGGTCCTATGGAAAGGGGACATCCCATCGTGTGTTTATGGAGATATTACCGCTGAAGCGGGTCTACCTTTTTAAATGAAATATTGAATTCTTTCTTCAAAACAAAAAAAAATAAATGTTTTAAAAAATAAATATTACTTTGCTATCCTTCAAAATCCTAACGTTGCTTTTGGTTCTTCTCCGCGGGGGAGAAGGATCCTCTCCATTTCATTTGAAATGGAGAGTATCAAGTTAATTGCTTTTTGAGGGTATTTTTGCCCAAGAAAAAACAGAAAAACCTCAAAACGACAAAAGCTTCTCTAAAAACAACTAACTTGATACTCTCCATTTCAAATGAAATGGAGAGGATCCAAGTCCCTCCGCGGGGGCACTGCCTTAACAGCAATAGGATCTGAAATACTATACTTGCGTTAACTTTCAGATTTTTCTGCAAGGTACTAAAATAAGTATGATTTCTAAGCCATTTCAACAGTAATTTGCTTACCATCTCTTTGTCATTTTACTCCAAATTTTAAATATTCCTTTTAAAAATGTAGATTAAATTGTGTTAATTATGGTTATATATCATATATTTTCCTACAAAGCCTTACGAAATTTCATTTACTCTGTTGTTAAGAATTACTTTCAATTTTTGTGCTATGTTCGTTTGCTTAATTGGTTCTTCTCTGAATGCAAAGATGCCCTTTTGTATTAATGAGAATTTCCTAAACTTTTGTTCTCATTTTTAATACAAACATTCTGTTTTCATTTTTTTTTTTTTAAATTATGCCTTACAAAATTCCATTTACTCTGTTGTTAAGAATTATTTATATTCTTCCACCATGTATCTTTGCATGGTTCTTAGAATATTCATACTGTCCAAACACATAAAACTATGAATGCAAAGATGCCCTTTTATATTAATGAGAATTTTTCAAACTTTTGTTCTCATTTTTAATAAAACATTCTGTTTTCTTTTTCTTTTTCAAAGACATCTAAAAATTGTTCCCTCTCCAAATTTGTTTCTTTACCCATAAATCAAAAGATTTTATGATTCTGAACCAAAATCATACTTTAAAATCTGGTTTTAGTGTGAAAATTTGATGAAAAATGAGAAAAACCCGTTTTAGACCCGTATGGGGTGAGACCCGATCCAGATCTAATTTTCAGACCCGGCTGAAGGTAGGGGATGAAGTTCCCAACCCAAATGCAGGCCCACTCCCACTCGCATGCTTGGCGTGTGTACAACACGCGCCATAAAAGGAAAAAAATTTAGTTCGAATTGTGTTAATTATGTTTATATATAATATTTTTTCCTTTGTAAATGCTTTTGATATTAATTTAATTCATAACCAATTCCAATTTAAGAAATCATTAAGTGATATTAATGATTATTTAATAATTATATCATAATTATTTGCTTATTATATATAGTTTCCCAATTTTTTTATTTTTTTTATAATACTCATTTGGAATTTTTCTGCAGTTTCTACATGACCTTTTCTTTCTTCATTATCTCAAAATGTTTATTACTTATACTTTAAAATTTGGCTTTCAAACTCGAGTGTAGAAAAAACATAAACAACTTATAAAAAATGAAATTAAAAAATAACTCCACTACTTAGTCATATTCGTAATTTTAAGTGAACATGGAAAAGGTTATAATAGTTCCCTTCAACGACAATTTGCATGCTTGAACTTTTCCTATATATATTTAATAGTCTTTCACATTGCCTTATTTATGTTTGCTGCTATGACTATTTGATAGCTGTTCAAAATAATGTCTTAATTTAAAATTTTCAAACATATTTCCTTAAACTCATAAATGGAAAATTCTTATTAAGCTCATTATTGCGTGAATGTTATATTAGAATATAACATAGGTCTAGAATAATACGTTATATTATAATATAAATGAAGCAATATGTTCTTTTCTTTTTTAGGAAAAATCAATCTGATTTCATTAATCGTGGTCAAGAGCATTGGTCGTACCAAAAATAGTACTCGTCAATTACACGAGTCGATCGTAATAGAGTGGATGTGCAAGTGCGAGTGTCGAACCCACAGAGAATCGTGTTTGTCAAAAACCAATTTAAAATGCTTAAACTAATATATCTTAACCTAGTCCCAATATCGAACACGTAACGTGCAGAAAATAAACTAAACTAAAATACAATAAAATAAAGAAATAAAAATAACTAAAGTCCCTAATCTACCTTACAATAAATTAATTCACATATAAACATGCTTAGCTCACATTTATTAAACATTTATGCTACTGGGCATACTATGAGTGTTAACACATTGTTCATATTTTCGTCTATCGATGAAGCTCATATGCGTATCCTATTGTTGTCACAAATCTTGTCAAACTACTCGAGACAAACACTGTTACAAGAGGTCACAACGGATAATGGTCTGAAGACGAATATCCGATGTATCTCCGGTTGCAACTAGTGTTGACGTTTGGCAATTTGTAAACAACAATCAACACATTTTTGTCACTAAAATGCATTAAAACGAATAAACATAAATCTTAAAAGACAGAATAATATAAACTAAACATAAATATATATAAACAAATTAAAGTGAAAGGAATAAGAGACTAAATAAAAGTAAAATAAAACATAAATTAAATAAACGACAATTTAGGAGGGCTTTACAGTGAAAAACATAGGGTTTTGGGCTCTAGAGATGCCTCCCAAACGTAAAAAACAAAAGAATACACGAGATTCTATTTATAGGCTGGCAGGACACTAGCGTGCGTTTGAACGCACTACCTACGTTCGAACGCACTAGTTATTTGTGGTCGAACGCAGGACACACGTTCGATCGCAAATAATTCTGTGGCGACTAGGGTCGATCGGCGTCGTCGATTAGAGCAGATCCCTACGTTCAAAGCGCAGATAACTACTAGGGCGGCTGAGTCTGCGCGACGGTGGTAGCTGCTGCAGTACTGGGTGCTCTTGTGCAGCGTGAGTGCGTTCGAATGCACCAAGTGCAGTCGAATGCACTTTGGCAGGATCTTCACTTTAAGTCCACTTTCTTGTCCTTGCTAGCCATGATTTAATGTAATGTCTTGCACAACACAAAATACTAAAAACACTAAAAATAATTAGATATTAACAATGCTAAAGGCCTAGCAAATATAAATTAAGGGGTTCAAATAAGCACTTTTAGACACCGATCAAATACCCCGAAACTTACATTTTGCTAGTCCCTTAGTAAAACAAAATGAAAAACATAATAAAAACATAAGTCCGCTTTCGTGGGAGAAATAATTGCATTTAGCGTATGCAACAAGCCTTTTAAACCCCTAGGAATTCCCTAGTAGACGAGTGAAGTCTCGTGAGAGTTTTTCAGGAATGATACCCACAAACATTTGTGCAAACATTTTATTCTCTATTATGCAAAAATATATCAATCATGGTTTAAATTCAAAAGCAAGCTTAATCAAACACTATCTTCACAAATTTGAATTAACAATCAAGATACAAACATGGCATTATGAGATACAAAAATCAATTCTAGTGAAAGTGAGATTAGCACAAAAATATGGGATTTCAAAACTAATCTTTAGTCTTGTATGCTTCGACACTCAAAATTCATTGGACAACACATCAAAAACAATAACCAAGGTTCATCAAAAACATTTTTTATTTTTATTTTTTTATTTGCATAACTTCATTAAGCTTTCTAATTGACTCATGTATCAAGCGTTAAGTCAATGACTCCCAAACCAAATGGTTTTAGGGCATTAGGCGTAAAAACACCCCTAAGGACCTACCAACTCGAGTAAAAAAGGCTACGAAGCTTTGCTAACCACATCTAACTTCTCACTTTTTTATGCGAATACTTATTGCTTAATGAGGCAAGAGATCTGATTACTCGGTGGAAAGCTCAAAATGATCATCATTTTCTTTTTTAAATGAACCATGGTTATCTTTCCAAACGGTTTTCCAACTGCATTCAAGCTTACAAAACTAACAAGACCAAAATCAAATTTTTATCCCACAAATTAACAAAATTGAAAATCCCTTAATCAATGTGATCATATGTTCGTCAAATTAAACACACGAATGAAAATAAACCATAACTGAAATAAAAATGCATAATAAAAAATCAAATGTGCACACAAGATAAAAAATACCCCCAAACTCAAAATCTGCACTGTCCACAGTGTGCTGATATAGAAAAATAAAAAAAAACATAGTGCAAGGGGTATAAAAATAAACCAAGACATCACAAAGACGTCACGGGGTTGGTGGAGGTGCATGAGGTCTTGCTGCTAGAGGCAGTCTATCCATGATGGCTCGGAACATCTCCTGGACCTCGAGTCTATCCTGACGAGCGTCCCTCTGAAAATCTGTAAACTAAGATCGTACGTCCCTCTGAAAATCTGTGAACTGAGATCTTAAGTCCTTAATCTGGGACCGTATGTCCACGAGGGTGTCCTGGAAGTGTAATAGATCTGAGCGTCTGAGCGTGATACACTCCTCATCCTTGTACTCCTCCTCGTACTCCTTAGGCTACTCCTCTTGCTTTGCCTCTCTCTGTTGCTCAAATGTCATCTCGTGCTCAGCTACCATCTCTGGAATGTCCATAGGCTCTGCCTCCGGTGCGGGCTCTGGCTGTGGCTGTAGCTGTGGTGTTGGCTCTGGGCATGTGAGATAGACTCTGACGCCACTAGATGGGGCCAAAGTATGGGCTCTCAGTGATCGGCCCATCCGCTGGTGTGCCTCTGATCCCCTTCTATCACAAAATGTGCGTGATGAGAAAGGGGAAAGGCAATCCCCACATCTTCGTGTGCTCCGCCCCCTGATGGTGCACTCCTTCACAGAATTTCTAGATTTGACGCCAAATAATCTTAGGAATGGAACACCAGAATCCTCTGTCGAATGAGTAGAGGGCACTGAGGAATAGGTTCCGCCTCTGAGTCTTGTGTCCCAATGGACACACATTTCGATATAGCACCATGTCAATAAAGAGAAGATTTCGAGGAATCTTCATCTTGCTAGCTGCATTCCGACGGTCATCGGCATACTGCCCCTCACACATATCAGAAACAATGTCCTCGAGTGTGAGCATGGAGGGGCACCCAAGCCAGGGGATGTCCGACTCAGGTGGCTCATGATTGCACTCAACACAGCCACTACATCTTTGATGGTCACCTCCACCTCTCTTCCGTCAATGGAAGAGAAAAGTATGTCCGGCTGGTCACTGTCAATCCTCAGATGAGTGTAAAACTCTCTGACCAGCCGCTCGTATGCAATGGAGGCGACGGGTTTGAAAAGCCTCTTCAAACCCCGACGCTTCAATTCCTCAACGGCCCAACGTGTGGCTTCATTGTTGGAGAACACCTCTTTGATAGCAAAAGTGTTCTCCAAGAAGAGCTTCCGGCTCTCTATAGATGGCCTAGCTGCAATAGCATGGGACCCCGAAGACCGGGATGACGAACATCGCCCTCTAGGCATGATTGAGGTTCGTTGGGGCAATCTATCGAGCACCTGGTGTGCGCCTCAAAAATAAAGGGTTGGAGAACCCCACTTAAAATCACACCAACCCCCCTGCAAATCAAAGAAATTCAACACAGAATCAAGGGGCACAATCCAAGAGTGGATTTGTGCCCTTTGATTGAACAAAAAATCAAAAAATTTGGGGGTTTTTTTGGAGAAGTTGGGTTTCGGGTTTTGCGGGAAAACATGGGAAATAAGGGGATTTTGGTGGCCGGCGGTGGGTATGGGTGGTGGAGAACGGTCGGCGGTGGTGTTTTGGTGGTGGGGAAGGTGGCTGTCGAAGGTGGGTGTGGGTGGTTTTTTGGATTTAGGGAGGAGAGGGATGGAGGTGGCTGTACGGCTCTTAGGAAAATGGGGGAAGGGAAGGAAAAAAATGACCTAAAAACTGTTCACACTAGCCTAAAACCGAGTACGTTCGAACGTCTATAGGTACGTTCGACCGTACTCGTGCAAGTGCATGGGTGTGTGGGTGATGCATGCGTTCGAACTTACGTAAGTAAGTTCGAACACATATGTGCAGTGAAGTGTGTATGTGAGGGGTGCTGCGGTTGAATTCACCAAAGCAAGGTCGAACGCAGCGCCTAGTACACGTTCGAACGTACAGGCATACGTTCGAACGTAGAAAGCAAACCAAAAATACATTTTTTTTTAGAGACTAAATACAAAATAAAATAAAATAACAAACACAAAACACAAAACGCACCTATTTACAAACACCAAGCAAAATATTTACAGAACACGCCTACTCCACCCCTAAACTTAAAATGTCACAATGTCCACAATGTGACTGAAAATACAAAACCTAAGGGGCGGTTGAATTTAGGTATAGCATAAAAATGCTTCCCCAAATTTGACCGGTAGACATAAATAAAATAACTATACAGGAAAATAAAATAGCAAAAAGAAAATAAAAACCTTCCCCGCTCATAAGGATGTCCAATCAATCCCTTCCATCCTTTCTTTATTAAAAGAAGATACCCCTCTGGAAGGATGTTAAGCCATCTTATGTAGTTGTCCTTGTTTCGAGGGATCCACTTAGGAACATGGTTCCTGGATTTGTGAATTAGTGTGTGCGATTCCTCAAAGATTTCTACATAAGATGGCTCTTCGAGACATTGGAAAGATGGAACTCGATGTGAATGATATGTCTTGAGAGGGATTGTGATGAAGGAGCGAGCTTCAATACTCATTTCCTTGTCATTGGACCAATTTGAAATTGGCAGGGGCTCAATCTACTCCTCCTTTCTTCTTCTCCATTTTCAGTTTGCATCTCAGGAGCGGGATCCAACAAGGCCTTAGCTTGCTCATGTACTATGTCAAGGTCCAAATCAAACTCAAATTGAGCAAAGCTCTCTTCCAAAGGATCCTCCAGACTTGGCTCTCTAAACCTCACAGCTTGCTTGAGGAAGGTGTCAAGATCCATATCATTTTCAATTTGATCAAAACACTCTCCTGATGGATCCTTAAGACTAGGCTCACTAAAAGTATCAACATGATCAAGCAGCCTATCCAAGTCTAGGTCATCTCTATCTGGAGCAAAGTGTTCCATCTCAGAAGCCTCTAAACTTAAATCATGCAACACACCATCTTGCATCCCTAGCCTATCAAGGTCAAGGTCACAGTCATCTGGGGTGAAGCATTCTATCTTAAGGTCCTCTAAGCTACACTCACTTGCAATTTCATCTCCAATTTCCTCATCAACAAGTATGGTGGTGGTTTGGGCATTGTCAAGTGCAGACTTGTTAACTTCAGTCATGTAATGATTAATGAAAGGGCAATCATCAAATTGGTGAGAAGGATGATAACAATATTCACATGACTGATGAGGTGTGTGAGTGTGAGAACATTGGGTATGGGCATGTCTAACTGCCATGAGTTGGTTCGCCCTCTCCTCGAAGTCATCGATATGAGTAGTAGGAAAATGTTGCACAAATGACTCTTGGGGAGAATGAGCCATCTCATGACTTTGAAACTCCTCTTCCTCCATTAGGTTGAATTCAGAAACTAAATTACCAAACTGTCCTTTCAACCTTACAACTCCTTCAATGTTTGCCATATGGGCATCCATGATTTCTTGACAAAGTTGGTTGATTGTTTGCCTGAACGCATAGAGTGTGTCTTCTAATGATGGTTCATGCATTACAGGAATGGTGGGTTGGTTGACTAGTTCCTTGAATTCCTTAAGAGTGTCTTCCAAAGAAGATTTCTCAAGAGGATAGTCATATGATAAATGGGAAGAAAAATGGTTGTCAAACTACGGATATTCAGGGAAGTGAAGTTCGTCAACCTGGGGAGCAAAATTTTCCGTAGCATGATCATGCCACGAAAAATCAGAATGGTTGCTCCAGTCCGGGTTATAAAAATTTGAATTTGATTCAAACCCATGACTAGAGAAACTGGTATTCAACTGCTCATTTGAAAAATTAGAAAATTGTCCCCAATGTGGACAATCACCTAAACTATGGTAAGGGCTAGAGCAATGTGAACACGGTTCATGTGGGTGCAAAGTGGTAGGGGAAACATTAAAATAATCGAACGGAAGACTCATGCTTCACCCAAACAATTCAATATATCCCACATGAAACAATATACAAAAATAAAATAAACAAAAACTAATAAAAATAAACTTATAACCAATAAAACAACAAACTAATTAAACAATTAAAAACAAACTAACTAACAAAAACTAAAAACAGCAAGTGAATAAATAAACATAGGCAGAATAAATAAATAAATAAAGATTAAAAATAAAACAAGAAAAAGCAGAAAATAGAAAACATACTCGCGAGTCTCTCTGCAGCAATGAGGTGCGCTTGAGGCGAACGATGATCAATCGCAGCCACGTAAATATGTAGCAGAGTCTGCAAGTGCGTTCGAATGCAAAGGATGTGCGTTCAAACGTAGTAACCGCTTCTTGTTTGAAGGTGTACGCCGCGCAGCAGAGGCGTGTCGTGAGCGCAGATCTGCGACTATCTTTGGAAGTGCGCTCGATCAAGAAGCTGCATTCGACCGCACTGTGCAAGGCCGAAATTCCAGGGACTCGACAGAATAAAAAACAGTAAGCAAAAACGCTAATATAATTTTTTTGAATTTTATCTATACAAAAGCACAAAATAAATAAAATAAATGCATAAATTAAAATAACTAGTAGAAAGATAAAATTAATCTAAGCACAAAAATTAATTTTAACAAAACACTGAAATCCCTGGCAACGGCACCAAAATTTGATCGTACCAAAAATAGTACTCGCTAATTACACGAGTCGATCGCAATGGAGTGGATGTGCAAGTGCGAGTGTCGAACCCACAGAGAATCATGTTTGTCAAAAACTAATTTAAAATGCTTATACTAATAATATCTTAACCTAGTCCCAATATCGAACAGGTAATGTGCAGAAAATAAACTAAACTAAAATGCAATAAAATAAAGAAATAAAAATAACCAAAGTCCCTAATCCACCTCACGATAAATTAATTCACATATAAACATGCTTAGCTCACATTTATTAAACATTTATGCTATTGGGCATACTATGAGTGTTAATACATTGTTCATATTTTCGTCTATCGATGAAGCTCATATGCGTATCCTATTGTTGTCACAAATCTTGTCAAACTACCCGAGGCAAACACTGTTACAAGAGATCACAACGAATAATGGTTCGAAGACGAATATCCGATGTATCTCCGGTTGCAACGAGTGTTGACATTTGGCGATTTGTAAACAACAATCAACACACTTTTGTCACTAAAATGCATTGAAACGAATAAACATAAATCTTAAAAGACAGAATAATACGAACTAAACATAAATATATATAAACAAATTAAAGTAAAGGGAATAAGAGACTAAATAAAAGTAAAATAAAACATAAATTAAATAAATGACAATTTAAGAGGGTTTTACAGTAGAAAACAAAGGGTTTTGGGCCCTAGAGGCGCCTCCCAAACGTAAAAAACAAAAGAATACACGAGGTCCTATTTATAGGCTGGCGGGACACTGGAGTGCGTTCGAACGCACTAGTTATTTGTGGTCGAACGCAGGGCACACGTTCGATCGCAAATAACTGCTGTGGTGGCTAGGGCTGACTGGGCGTGCGTTCAACCATAGATCCCTTGCGTTCGAACACAGATAACTGCTAGGGCCATTTGAATGCGTCTGCATCGTGGTTCTTGCGTGCGATCGTGGGTCTTCTTGGCGTGCGTTAGCGCACCAAGTGCGATGATCTTCACTTTAAGTCCAGTTTCTTGCCCTTGCTAGCCATGATTTAATGCAATGTCCTGCACAACACAAAATACTAAAAATACTAAAAATAATTAGATATTAATAATGCTAAAGGCCTAGCGAATATAAATTAAGGGGTCCAAATAAGCACTTTTAGGCACCGATCAAGCATAAAAGGTCTTACAATCATAGAACATATAGTTTTGCAAAATTATAGCCAAAGCTAAAAGATTACAAGTCATAAAAATCGAAAACATAAAGATGTTACAATGAAATCAATCTATGACGTCAAACATTCGCTATCTTAGCCCAATCTTCAGTTTATAGAATAGATCTACTAACGTAAACTCCTTCCGGTGGCATAAGAAGCCATTTCTCAAGCATGAGCAAAAAACCTACACCCAAAAACATTCCCCTCTCGAATCGAAAGCCAGAAGCATTATTCACATCCTTAGTCTAACGACCAAGACCATAAAATAAAAACAAAAAACAAAAACAAAAACCTACAAGCAGTAGCGAAGGAGCACGATATCGTAGACATCCATTCAGAAGACACGCTTTAGCTGAAGAAGATGATTAGATCTAAAATTGAAGAGACTAGATCTGGATCTACAAACTAGATCTAAAACAACCCTCCAGAAACGAAGACCGGTGGAACTTACAGAGAAGACACCACACTATTATTGTGAAAAAGGAGGAGGGAAGATCTAGATCTTCCCTCCTCTTTAAGTTCTTTTTGCTCCTCTTTAAGTTCTTCTTGGTGGGGGTTAGGGTTTTTTGGGAGAGAAAGGGGATCCGTTCCTATACTCCGATGAAAAGGAAAGTTATTAAAAGAGTTTTTTGGAGTTTGTAAGCAATATGTCCAATTGAGTCATGGAAAAGTACAAATGATTCTGTTTGCATAATTTGCATAACTTGTAACATTAATTTTTTAATATTATCGGTGTGCATAAATACTATTATTTATATCTAAAGTGCTATTTGTTATTGGATTTTTGTTTTTGTTTTTAAATTGCAATACTTAGTACACATTCATAATTTAAAAGACATGCATTTATACTTTTTGATTGAAATATGACATTAATTCCATTCTTCTTCATAAATGTTTATTTGGTCCCATTACTTTGAATTGTATCATTAATTTCTAAATGTTGTATGTATTATTTTACCAATATAATTTCTCTCTGTCCCCAAGGGGTACCTTAATCGACTGTGGACCACACCTAATAAAGTGTAGGTCACAATTTCGAATCCCCCCTCCCTCTTCCCTTGTGTGGACATGTCAAAATATATATATATATATATAATTTCTCTCTACTTTAAATATTTAAGGGTTAAATACTCTATTAGTCTCTAGGGTTTGGAAACTTTATTTTTTCTTTCTTAGGTTTTGAAAAGTAACCAAATTAGTCCTTATAGTTTTGAAAAGTGACAAAGTTTGTCCATCAGTTGACCGTTAGTTGACTTAACGGATTGACACGTGGACCAATTAGAAGTTGACACATGGCTACATAATTAAAATTTTTTTTTAAAAAAAAAAGAGAAAAAAAACCTGGGGTGGCTAAAACCACCCCCAAACCACCAATGGGGGTGGTTTCGGCCACCCCCTTAGGCCCATGGGGGTGGTCAAGCCACCCCTTGGTGCCCAAGGGGTGTGTGATGCCGTTTCTGAACTCACCTCTTCCCTTTTGCCTGATGACGCCTGGCCTGAGCTCCTCGCCTTCATGTTCCAGTGTGTCACTTTGGATAATCTCAACCTTCAAGAATTTGTTCTGCTAATTTTTGCGCAATTGGCTCATTATATTGGAGAAACCCTCGCACCACACCTGACCACGCTCCATGGCGTGTTCTTGAATTGCTTAGGCTCGCCGTGGAGTTCAGAGGTCAGGATTGCGGCGCTAGGCGCGGACATCGATTTCGTGCAGTGCTTGTCGAGCTTTTCAGATAGGGACAGGTTCCAGGACTTGTTGCCGTTGATGATGCGGACTTTGACTGAGGCCTTGAATTGCAATCAGGAGGCGATGGCTTAGGAGGCCTTGGAGCTTCTGGTCGAGTTAGCCGGGACGGAGCCGAGATTCTTTCATAGGCAACTGGTGGACATGGTCAGTTCGATGTTGCAGATTGTGGAGGATAGTTTGGAGGAGAGCACGAGGCATTTGGTGATTGAGTTTGTGATAACGTTGGTAGAGGCGATGGAGTGTGCCTTGGGGATGATGAGAAAGTTGCCGCAGTTTATACGAAGGCTATTCTTAGTACACCGTGGAGTGGGGGTGGTTTCGGCCACCCCATTGGGCACTAAGGGGTGGCCTAGCCAGCCACCCCCATGGGCCCAAGGGGTGAAACCTCACTCATTGGGTGGTTTAGCACCCTTGGCTCCATAAGAACCCCTTTGCATGAGGGTGCGCCGTAGCCACCCCAAGTTTTTTTGTTTTTAAATTTTTTTTTTTTTAAAATAAAAAATTTAAGGGTTAAATACTCTATTAATCCTTAGGGTTTGGAAACATTATTTTTTTCTCCATAGAGTTTGAAAAGTAACCAATTTAATCCTTGTGGTTTTGAAAAATGATAAAGTTAGTTCATCCGTCAGTTGATCGTTAGTTAACTTAACGGATTTACACGTGGATCAATTAGAAGTTGACATGTGATCACATAATTAAAATTTTTATTTTTTTAAAAAAATTCATTTTTTTTTTTTTTAAATGGGGGTGGTTTCAGTCACCCCCTTGGGCCCATGGGGGTGCCTAAGGTGGGTGCAACACTGTTTCTGAACTCGCCTCTGCCTTTTTGCCCAATGATGCCTGGCCTAAGCTTTTCCCCTTCATGTTCTAGTGCGTCACTTCGGATAATCTCAACCTTCAGGAATTTGGTCTACTAATTTTCGCGCAATTAGTAGGTTAGGATTGCGGCGCTAGGCGCGTACATCAATTTAATGCAGTGCTTGTTGAGCTCTTCAAACTGGGACAAGTTCTAGGACTTGTTGCCGTTGATGATGCGGACTTTGAGTGAGGCCTTGAATTGCAATTAGGAGGCGACGGCTCAAGAGGCCTTGGAGCTTCTAATCGAGTTAGCCGGGATGAAGCTGAGATTGTTGCATAGGTAGTTGGTGGACGTGGTCGGTTTGATGTTGCAGATTGTGGAGGATAGTTTGGAGGAGAGCATAAGGCATTTGGCAATTGAGTTTGTGATAACGTCAGCAGAGGCAAGGGAGCATGCCCTAGGGATGATGAGAAAGTTGCCGCAGTTTATATGGAGACTGTTCTTAGTACACTGGGGAGTGGGGGTGGTTTCGGCCACCCGCTTAGGCACCAAGGGGTGGCTGAGCCAGCCACCCCCATGGGCCCAAGGTGGCGAAACCACCCCAGAACTGTAAGGCTCCTTCGGCTTACACCGTTAATATAAAAACACCTCCACATTTTATATTCAACTTAATGAAGGCAAAAGGCTTCTTATTTAACCAGAGAGACTCCTTCGGCTCCCACCGTTAACATAGGAAAACCTTCTTGCTTCATATTTAATTAATTTTTTATTCTCAATGTTCAATAGTATGCAATAACATATCTCATAAAATCATTCTTTTGTTCTCATAACCATCACATTTCCTTTCTCAACTCATTTCAATATATAAAAATAATTGAAAACATATATTCATGTTATTTATAAAATATTCAGGCTTATATAATAATCACATTTCAAAAGCTTTATAAAATAGTATCAATCTCAATAAGCAGTTGTACTCACTAAAATAATACCATGTTCAGTAAGTAATTATACTTACTTGTCACTGTAGACCGTTATGTTGGATTCCCGTTCTAATCCTTGATTCTAAAATTCACTGCATTTAGTGTGCTCGCGCGCGATCCTATATTAGTCTAAAATTATAATTAAAAAGCTAAAATAACGACCTCTTAATTTCTTCCTATGCTCTATCCAAAATTGAGCAGTATAACGACATCTATTTAAAATATTATAATGTCACTTGGGCATTATAATGACTATGTAGCGTTACCACATATTTTTATATGAGCATTACTACGGCATTAATATAATATTTATCTAAAATGTCTAATATTACTTGGGCATTACAACGGCACTATTGTAAAATACCTAATAAAATTTAGGCGGAACAATGACGCATTTGTAATATTTAAAATAATAATTTAATATAATATCCGTCCCGAAATATTCAATCACACTTTTCCGCACAATTTAGGCATTATAACGACGTAATTTAAATTCTAATAAATAAAATTGATATAATTTAAATTCTAACAACTAGAATTGACATAATTAAGGATAAAAGAATTATACCTTGCACTCCCACTTAAAGCAACTCCAAAGCTTATTTACTAAAAAACTATACTACTCACTATTCTTTCTTTTTCTCTCTTTTTCTTTCTTCTCTTCCTCCTTCTTTTTCTTCTTCTTTTTTTTTTCCTCACTGTGCGAGAGACTATGCGAGAGGGAGAGGGAGCTGCTATTTGTGTTTAAGACAACACTGCTGCATCTCCTATTTATAGGTGTGGCCTTGGGGACTAGGCTGGTATTTGTATGAAAGATCTCCAGCTATGGTATTATCCCTGCACTCCACCTATACATGTTGCTGCCCGTGAATTACACATACACCACCTGCTGCAACATGAAGTGAGCGGCAGCTCACATATTCCTAATCTCAAGCATTCTAGAACTCTCACCTTCACACCACTTGCACTAAAATAATAATATACTTGAGTGAGATATATATACATCTATCTAATGAGCATTGAATGCTCCACGTACATCCCAATCTATATATATTATTTATATATTATAAATATATATATATATTTATATCTTATTATATATTAAACCAATCAACAATTATAAAATATTTTTCACAATATCCACATTACTACTAACTTTTGGGCATTTAATTATAGGTAAATCTTAAATACCAAATAACTCACACTGGAAATTAGAGCTAGTTCTAACTACCTATTTCTCAGTTCAGACTGAGAATATTAAACTAGACATCAAAAATATTTTCTTAATATATTTGATTTAACTTAAGAGCACAATTTAAACAAAAGCATTTTAAGTCATCCTAATAAATTTCTCGGGTGTTACACTGTTAGTGTTATTTTTTTTTAAAAAAACATATGCCCTTCACGTGTTTACGGGGACACATTGCATTTTATTAGAGTGGGATTGAGGGCTCATAAGAGGTAGTTTAATTGGTTAGAATCACACATAATGAAGCAGATGTCATTAATTCGAATCTTCATTCTCCCTTTTGTGCCAACATGTCAAAAAAAGAGTGGGATTGAAGAAGTTTTGTCCAACCTAGAAAATTTATGTCTATCTCCATCAAATGCTTCAAAATACAATTTGTACTATAATGAACTTTCATATGTGATGAAAGTTCATTGTACTACTTTGAAGGCTTTTTTTATTCTCTTCTCTCCTTCTCATTTCTTTTATTTTTTTCTTCTTGCCCTTTGGAAAATAATATTTAAAGGAAGTAGAGAGTGAAATAGATAATCTGTTAGAGTTTGTACTGAAAAGATGGTAACGAAAAAAAAAAAAAAAGGTGTGTTTTAGGTAGCTAAAATAGCTAGTATAGTTGGAGATGTACATCTTTAATATAAATGTGATTTTGAACAAATATATATATTTTTAAGGTTATAGCGTGTTAAAACAAGTTATTACCATTAAGTTGCCCCTTCATAGCTAGGGTAAAATAGGGAGATTTTTTAAAAAAAAGAAAAAAAAGAAAAAAAAGAAATGGCATGTGATGGAGATTTTGTATGACTTAACAAGAGTTTCTACAATTGATTTTTTTTTTTTTTTTTTTTGGTAACAAAATAGTAGTTTAATGCGGTTAAGCAAGATAGGTGTGAGTTCACGGGGCAACTTGTAAATGAGTGGTAGTTCGTGAGGGGAAATGTCTATTAACCCTTAAAGTTGTGTTAAAATTAAGAGCAAAATTAGGTTAGCTATAAGAAGCAAGAGGACATGAGTGTTGGAAATTAGGGTTTAAGGTTTATAATAAAACCCACAACTAATCTACTTAATAATTTCATCCCTATATTCAACATTTAGTTCACAAACACACACAAGCCACAAATGTTCAAAATCCAAAAAATCAAGCAAATAAATCTTGCAATAAAACTAGCCCTTAAAACAATTTTCACTACAAACCCAAATTTAGCTTGAACTCATCCATATGTACACAGCACAAACATACATGCATATGCTATATGTTATTACACATTCCTTCATATTTGATTAAAAGTTCAAGGGGAAATTACATTTTTCCCCCCCTGAAGTATCCACCAATTTTCACTTTTGTCTCAAAAGTTTAAAATGTGATACTTTATCCCCTCCAAACTTTCAAATTGTGGCAATTTAACCCATTTAACCTATTTATTTCCAAAATGTCCCCATCACATTTTTTTTAAAAATAAAAAATCCAAAAATAAAAATAAAAAGTTGGCCTCTGGGGTGGTTCGCCACCCCACAACTGAATGCAGGCGGCCAAACCACCCCCTGTGGCCTAGGGGGTGATTCGGCCGCCCCTTGGGCCAAAACACCAAAAAAAAAAAAAAAAATCCGTTTGGCCACTGAGGGTGGTTCGGCCACCCCAGCATATTTTTTGGATTTTTTTCTTTTTTTTTTTGGATTTTTTTTTTTTTTAAAAATAAAAAATGTGATGAGAGCATTTTGAGAATAAATAGACTAAATGGGTTAAGTTGCCACAATTTAAAAGTTTAAGGGGGTAAAGTATCACATTTTAAACTTTGGAGGCAAAAGTGAAAATGGGTGGATATTTCAGGGGGTAAAATGTAATTTCCCAAAGTTCAAACCATTCAATTTAAAAGCTCTTGGAGACGACACATTACATAAAAATCTTCCACTAAATATCATTACTGATGTCCTCATTTTTTTGAGTAGATGCTAAGAGCACTCATATTGGCTTAGCCATTTCTTACTTTTATATAAAATAGGTAAGTAAAACACTAAAAAACCCTCAGCATTATATTATCTCTTCAAAAACATCATCCTTACAAATTTGGTAAATCATATGTAGCATTTCCATCGAATAACTTGACCTGTTCTTAGCTTCTGTGTGAATATATTAATAATACAATGAAAAAGCACCTGCCCTTTATAACTAGTTTTGATAATGCTATGATAGTACATGAGCACCAAACTGAGGAGTAATAAAACTTGGTTTACAGATTAAGAGTTGCTTATTTTAATACAAGCTAGAGTTTGTGCAGTACAATGTGAGCACCAAATTGAGGTTGAAGCGTTATAATTGTGAAAGGAGCATGAGCATAGGATGAGGAAATTTCAAATGAGAAGTGCTGCAATATCAATGACAAAGCCATTTTGGCTTCCATCATAGCAAAGTTCTGCCCAATGCATAACCGAGGACCCCCTCCAAATGGGAAAAATGACAGTTGGCCCTTTGTTGCCTTTGAAACACCTTCTGAAAACCTATCTGGGTCAAACTCATTTGCATTTTCTCCCCAGAGTTCACAATCACGTTGGATAAGGATTATTGGTAATCCAATCATTGCTCCAGCTGGAATTATCAAATTTCCTAGCTTTGTGTCCTTGTCAACGGCTCGATTCATCACAGTTACTGGCGGGTAGAACCTCAGAACCTCATGCAGAATCATGGTTACCTGTGCCATGGAAACCTTTCTCTCATCAACATGTTTAATTAACATTGAAGAGTACTTATAGATAGAAACCCAAGATTTATTACTCCATCTATGAACCTAACTTAACTGTAGGAATCTCTTAGAATATAAATTAAATGATTAAATTCATCCATTTTTACTATCTTAAGCTTTTGAGAAACGTGTCATTTAATATGGTATCAGAGCAAAGATTCTACACATTTAATGAGAAAGAATTTGAGCCTACAATAGTGATAGTGTTATGTTCCTGAAAACTATATAAGAGATATCCAAGTCTTATGATTACATGTTAAATCACTATTTTGAAGGTGGAGAAACTGATTGAATCAACTTGATAGACAAAGAAAATATATATTGAAACACCCATCTTAATTAGGCAAACATAAGGAAATATACTTACAACTTTAAGGTGATGTAACCCATCAAAGTCTGGTTTGTTCTTGCCAAAAACTTGTAAAACCTCCTCTCTTGCACGCACTTGCCAATTTGGATACTTGCTCAACAAAACCATTGTCCAAACGAGCAAAACTGAGGTTGTCTCTTGCCCCGCAAAGTAAAATAGCTTACATTCCTCAATTACATCTGTAAGACTCATTGCCGCATTCTTTTCATTTCCAGATTCTAGAAGTTCTCTAGAATTGGATTCCAAAAGTATACCTAATAAATCATCATTTGCGGCATTTCCTGCCTTCCTTTCCCTCTCTCGATTGTTAATGATTTTCGTAAGCAAAGTTCGTACTTCTCTGTCAATTTCCTTCATTCTCTTGTTCATTTTTGTTGGTAGAAACCTACGCATAAAAATCTTAGTAAAGGCATGAAAAAGGGCAATAAGAATGTGATTCCTTATTACTTTTGTAACACTTCGGTCCCGTATTAAGAAGATGAGTAGCTCATATAGAATAAGTTGTTTATAAAGATACTCATGGGTGTTATGTCTCAAATTGAGTAATCATTTTGGAGTGATAATGCAAATATAACTAACGCTTTACCTAGGTCATTACAAATTGTATCAGAGCCACTTACTAATGCCATGTGGTACTATCCGCACCACATGACGTGGCCCTAAAGAAGACTTCATGGGTTTAAGGGAGGAAGTTGTAAAACTTTGGTCCCATATTGAAAAAATGAGCAGTCCACATAGTGTGTATAGTTTATAAATCCCAGCAAATATGGCTTGTGCTTTCCTTGGTTGCTACAACTTTGCTGATCAGTTGTTTAGGAAAATAAATTATAATACGAAAAAATGGTTTTCAAATAAACTATAAGATCTATTCTTCACCTAAAGTCGTGAGAAAAGTGAACTGAAATAGGTGGATGGAGCAGAAGTTAAAATTTGATGCATTTCTTGTCCCAACTCCTTTTTCTGCAGACTTACACAATTTCTTAACTTAACCATAATTCAATATAAACTTGAAAAAAAAATTAAAAAAAAATTAAATATTAATTACCTCCATCCTGGAATGTAGACAGATTGTACAGCTTTCACAACAAATTCAGCTTGTTCTTTTTGGAGTTGGAATATTCTTTTTCCTTCGGTGTAGCTACTTCCAAATGCTGTTCTAGAAATCGCATCACCTGATAGATTTTCAATATAAGGCCATATATCTAACTCACAAGACCCCTCTTCACCGATCAGCCTCTCCCATTGGCTAATCATATCATTGCAACTCTGATAAAATGCATTTGTCATACCCTGCAGCAATCACATGGTAAAAGATTTTAAAAGATCAGAAAGGAACAGAGCTTTTAGCATTAAAGTGTTTCCATTGATGCGAACAATTCAAAAGCTAAATGCTTTATAATGGCTTCCTGAAACTAGTTGAAATGGAAATTTAACTCCTAAGTGCTATAAATTCAATCATAATCTTAACTTCTTTGACTGATGGTAGGGAGTCTTTGATAACGAAATGGTAGTTCATGGGAGGTGTAATATAAAATTGCTAGTTAATGGGGACAAATAGTAATCATGTAGTAGTTCGTAGGTGAAAAGAATAATTACCCCAAAAAATAATTTATAAGGTAACTTGTTTTTTTTTTTTTGGGCATATCGACCCTTTGCAACACAATTTATAAGCATATTGACCCATGCTTATACTAAACTCTCCCTTTGTCCCTGTAGACATGAGACAGACTACACCCTGTCCACCTCTACCAGGGTAGAGAACCACCCCCACATAGGAGGCAATGGCTCCACCCGACGCAAAAGTTTGTGGCACTAGGGTAAAAATTATTTTTGAAAAAATATTTTACGCCAAAACAAATAGCGACAACATTTTCAACTAACTTGATATCAAGAATCCAGTTTTAGACACAAGTAATGATTGTGAATGGATTTAAACAAAAACAGAAAGTAAAAGAAATAACCTTCAACTTTTCAATCCGGAATGCAGGGTTGATAATCTTTCTGTGCTTAACCCATTTCTCACCCTCGTACGCTACGACTCCCAATGACAGCAACTTGGAAAGTGGGTTTATACGTAGCTTCCGAAACTCACCGATATTTGTGAGAACATCTTTTATTTGTTCCGGATCCATAATATACACTCTCGGCTTTGGGCCAATCCATATAAAAAAATTCTTACCTGCATACGTTTTAAGGTCAAAAGAAGATCCAATATCTTTATGAAACATGGGAAATTAGAGAAATGCTACGCTCGATGTGGTTCAACAGTGATCCATTTATGATTTAATAGTAATTTTCATGTCTCATATAAATTTGAGAGTTTAGACTTGAAAGTGCGTATACGTGAAGTTTACTGGGAGATAATAAAAGTTGGGGGTAATTACTTTTTCCATAATCATCTACATACATTTTCACTTTGTTCCATAAATTATCAACCGTGACACCGATCTCATGAATTACCATTTTGTGCTTAAAACTCCCATTTATAAGTCAAAGCCTATTTCGTTAGTCAAAAGCGTTAACTCAAGTGGTTAAAGTGATAATGTGTTATAGTTTATGAGGATAAAGTAACAATGCATTTCAGTTTATGGAGCAAAGTGATAATGAATTGTAATTCATGAGGGCAAAGTGGGTAGACCGTTTGAGTTAACGCATTTGATGATGAAATGAAAGTGTTGAGCACAAAATGGTAATTCATGGGGTTGAGTGTTACAGTTAGTAGTTTATGTGAAGAAAACATCAAAACATTGTAACTAATGAGAGAAAAGGTAACTATCCTCAAAGTTGCAATGATATAATCTAATTGTTGCATTGTGCATACTCCCACTTGGGAGGAATTAGAAAATAATTTTGGGGGATCCAAATTTTTAAAATTTAAAAGAAATTTTTAGAGGTAAAATTAATTTTGGGAGATCAATTTTATAAAATATCTAAAGTTTAGATGAAATTCTTAAAATTTTGTGATATTTTTTAAATTTTGTCAGGACCCCCAAGGCTAGGGTAGTTCCGTGGCTTTTAACTTTCATACTCTCAAATACCTTCCTCGACGTGGCACTAAATTATCTTTAAATTTGTTATTAAGATTGACATTTAGATTTCATTAGGAGGACAAAACTACGCCGAGAGTAAGACACGTGGACAATAATAAAATGCAAAATTAAGACTATAAGCTGGAAAAATGCTATACTTCCCAAATATTTAATTATAAAAATTAAAAATTAAAAAGTGACGTCACACGTCAAGATTGAGATTAGCAAAAGACATACCATAATTCTTGAAAGTGTGATGCATGAAACACGAGGCGAAATATCATCGGAGAAATTGATGGGTTTAGACTTTTGCTTGCTTGGACAAATGGAGCTGTCCTTCAAGTCTCCGAAGAAGAGCCGGTAGGAGTTGCCGGAAAAGCCTTGCTCTCTCAGCCGCCTCTCCAGGTATTTGGGCCTCAGCCACACCCAGTTCAGAATCCTCCACCCCAACGTTAGGATTGCAAGGAGAAGAGTGCTGCTGAAGATCACAACTACTGATGATACTTCCATTTTTTATTTTTTATTTTTATTTGCAGAAGGGGAGGGGATAGGGGGAGAGGCAGAAGAAGAGTTCCAAGTGATTAATTTTGTAGGAAAGGAGACGAGGGGATTAATTTTGTGCTTATCGATGACTTGTTTCATTGATTAAGGATTAGGACAGAAATAATTAAGGAAAGGCTGATTGTCGTTTCGTGATTTTAAATCAGTACCCTGTCGTTTTCAACAGGCCACTAAGGGTATGTTTGGGAATAGATTAAATTCAAGGAAATTGATTAGTATTGTAACAGATTTGATTGATGTGAGAAAAAAAAGTAAAAATATTTTGTATTAAAAAATAAAATTTTTTATTTTGTAATAATTTTTTTATTTGAAAAATAATAAAAAATAATTGATGTGATATAAAAAAATAAGAATATTAAAAAAAAAATTTGAGAAATTTTTTTTGAAACTTTACAAAGTTCAGTCTCTTGACAAACATAACCTAATTTTTCCCATCTCCTTTCCTCGTGAATATGATTTAAAAAAGAAAAAAAAATGAAAATGGAAATTAGAAATATAAATAGACATAGTCATGTGCTTAGATGCATGCAGACGCACGCGCTTACGCAAGCTAGGATGAATTCGTTGTCAACAATATGGTGGGCACGTGTCAATCACTCAACGAGGCGCATGCAGATGGACAATTGCAACTTACATAATTGGGGAGACCTATCCTCTAATTAAATACGGATTGCTCACATCACATATATTGCGTGGTGGACCCTTTGGTTTGCCGTATGAGTTTCTCTTGTAGTTGTAGCTGAGTTTAATTAGAAGAATTTATTTTAAGAAGAAATTATATTTTATCACTTGAATTATTTATTTATTTTTATTTTTATCTCAAAAGTTTTAAGTGTGATACTTAATTTTCCAAAATTTTTAAATTGTGACAATTTATCCCCTTTGACTTATTTATTCTCAAAATACCCCCATCACTTTTTTTTTTCTAAAAAAAAATCCAAAAAAAAAAAAAAAAAAGGCCAAACAGGGTGGTCGGCCACCTTGTTTGGCTAGGGGTGGTTCAGCCACCCCCAAGCCGACCATCTGGGGGCGGCCAAACCACCCCTAGTGGCCTAGAGGGTGGTTCGGCTGCCCCCAGGCCAGCCAAAACTAGGGTGGCCAAACCACCCCAGGCCAAACGGGGTGGCTGGCCACCCCCAACATATATTTATATATTTTTTGGTCTTTTCTTCTTTTTTTTTAGATTAAAAAAAAAGGTGATGGGGCATTTTGGGAATAAAAAGGTCAAAGGGATTAAATTGCCACAATTGAAAGTTTGAGGGAGTTGAGTGTCACATTTAAAACTTTGGAGGTAAAAGTGAAAATGAGTGGATAGTTCAGGAGGATAAAGTGTAATTTCCTCTTATTTTAATTTAGGGGTCAATTATCTTTTCAATACTTAATTGTTTTTTTTATTATTTTTAACCATATATTTTGAGTTTATGTTTACCTATTATTTCAATCCTATTCTAATTTTTTTCAATTCAACTCAACCTTTTTGTTTTGGGGAAACTTCACAAAATCCCCATGAACTTTCACTCGTTTTGAAATACCATCCCTAAACTTAAAAAACTCTCAATTTACCCCCTGAACTTTCAATTGTTCTCAATTTGGACCCCTCCGTACAAATTAGAATTTAAAATTTTATAAAAAGACCAAAATACCCCTGATTTTTATCTTTTAAAAAAAAAAATCTCTGGAAGTTGGAATTTTATACAAAAGTCACCGTTTCAAATTAACCATTTCAAATTCCAACTTTCAAATTTTTTTTTTAAATTTTTTAAAAAATGAAAATCATGGATATTTTGGTCTTTTTATAAAATTTTAAACTCTAATTTGTATGGAAGGGGTCCAAATTAAGAATAATTGAAAGTTCAGGGAGGTAAATTGAGAGTTTTTGAAGTTTAGGAATGATATTTTAAAATGAGTGGAAGTTCAGAAGAGTTTTGTGAAGTTTTTTTTTTTTTTTTTTTTTAACCTAGCCACCCTTGGATATGGTGCTTGGGGGTGGCTAGTGGACGAACCACCCCCAAGCAATTTCTGGGTGGCTCAACAGCGTCTAGGGTGAAAGAGAGCCACCCGATTGGTTTTGAGGACTGGCTCTAGGGAATGGATCAGCCACCCCAAGGGGGTGGCAAAGACACCATCAACCACCCACTATGGGTGGTTTTCGGACTGCCACTATATTCAAATTTTAGTTTTTTTTTTTAATTTATATAATTTTTATTTACCTCTCTTTAGTTTTTTTTTTTAATCAAATATATTCAATTTTATTTACTTTCTCAAACATCTTTTCTAATTTTGTTTCAAGTTTTCTAAACTATCCTAACATATATATTTTTTTTTCAAGATATTCATAATTTTGAATTCAATAAATAATAGTAGAAAATAATACAAAATAATTGAACACCCAAACGAGCCCAATTTTCACTTTTTAATTTTCTTTTCATTTAGGTTTCAAATTGTTTCAAATATGGTATGTGAAAAGATCAAGTCAACCTAAATTAACAGACTGCCATGTATCGTCACATAAAAATGCTACATGTCCTTAAAAAATAGAAATAATTTTTAAAATAAAAACAATTAAAAATCATGGGGTGGCCCGACCACCCCATTTTAATCATTGGGAGTGGTTGAGCCAACCTAGGACCAGTCTAAAGATGGTTATTTCAAGAGTTTAGGGTTGAGAGGACGTACAGATTTGAGGGGAGGGGATCGGAGGGGGAGTAGTGATGGAGAAGAGTAGGAAAGGAGAGGTGTATTATTTTATGGATGACTTTTTTTCTATTCAAAGGAGGAAAAGGCCAGAAGGGAATTTTCTTTTTCACGGATGACTTTTGTTTCATTGATTAAGGTGGGAGACAAGGAGGTAGGCCACCCCCAACTCATTAGGAAATACAAATTGAAGGTAAAAATAATAATTTCTATTTATTTATTTTTACTATGGCCCCTAGTAACGGATCAAGATCCCAGTAATTTTTCTAAAATTGTTAGGCAGTTTTTTTGAAAATCTTAACCATTAAAGTAATTTAATGGCCCAAAATAAAACACCCATTTTTTTTAGTAGATAGCATATATTTTGAGATTGAATTTCAAAATTCAAAATTTTAAGTTTATCTCTCCTATATTAAATGAGTGTTTAATTTTGAGCCATTAGATCTTTTTAATGATTGAGATTTTTAAAAAAATTGGCTAATAATTTTGGAAAAATTGCCCTAGTAACACAATTTATTGGCCCTTGGCCTTGGATCAGAATCTCCTCAAATTCTTTAAAAATTTGAGACCCTCAAATTTTGAATCTTGACCGTTCATCTTGATTTTAATAACAAAAAACAAAAAGCTTTTTAGTTTTCACATTTAAAGTCAAAATACATTCTTATTTTTTAATTATTGAAAACTGAAAAGCCTTTTATTTTTAGTCATTAAAATCAAGATGAACGGTCAAGATTCAAAATTTGAGAGCCATAAGTTTTTAAAGAATTTGAAGGGGTCCTGATCCCTTGGCCCTTAATAAACTCTACCTCCATCCTTGAAATTAGTGTCATCTTCTGTCTATTTGAATTTAATAATATTCATTGGGTAGTGTTAGAATTGTATAAAGGTAATTAAGTGATCGTTTCCTCAATCCCAAAGGCAATGGGGTTTTATAGAAAGTAATTTGTCCTCTAAAGTCTAAACACATGTAAGTGATCCAACAGGGAGAGAGTGAAGTTTACGAGAGATGGAATTAAATATAAACGTGACACGTGCTTACATACATGCAGACGCACGTGCTTACGCAATCCAGGTTGAATTTGGCTATGACCATACATATATGAGCCGACCGACTCAGTGAAATACTGTTTCCTCACATGCCTGGTGGACCCTTTAATTTGCCGACCGAATTTTTCTTCTGAGTCAGGTGGGTTTGGGTTTATGATTTTAAAATAATAATATTAAGATATACGATGTAAAAAATATTTTTTTAAAAACCTAATTAGTTTGATAAAATTACAGTTTATTTATTAAAATTATGCGTCATTATTTATAATTTGAAAAAAATAATTTTTTATTTTTCTAAATCGCAAATTTTAAAAAATACAGTTCCAAACAATTCATTTTTTACTATTTGGTTTAAAATTGCACTTTTTGCTTATGAGATTGCAATGCCAAGCGTATCCTGAGTTAAAAAAACTTTCTTCAGCCTTATCTATAAAAACGTTATGTGTCCATTTGCACATGAAATGCATATGGACTTTTAATAGCAAGAATAAAGTCGAAAGAAATTTTAAGAGAAACTTTACTTTAGACCTTTGAAGTTTCACGTGATTTGACAAACCCTCCTCGAATTTTAAAATCTTTCAATTTGGATTCCTAATCTTTCAATTGTAATCAATTTGAACCATTCCGTTACATTTTAAATGTTAAAAGTGAAGGGTAATTTTGATGGAGAGGTTCAAATTGATTGCAATTGAAAGTTCAATGGTCCAAATTAAAAGATTTTAAAATTCGAGAGGGGTTTATCAAATCATGTGGAAGTTCAGGGATTTAAAGTGAAGTTTCGCCTAAAAACAATTTTCAAGAATAGCAATATAAATATCAAGGGAAAAATACATTTTACTCCCTGAACTATCCACTTATTTGTAATTTTACGTCAAATGTTTAAAAAATAACACTTTACCCTCAACAAAGTATTTGATATTGGCAAAAAAGACCAATGTTTATATTTTATCCCTCTTGAAGTAATTTATGTTTTACACTTTAGTCTACCCCCTAATTTCACACTTTACCCCCGAAACCTAGATACTCTGCGGGGTTAAAGTGTAAACATAAAATTATTTTAGGGGGTAAAATGTAAACATTAATTGGTGGCTTATGTTAAGTTTGAAACTTTTTTTTTGGGGGGGGGTCTTATGTCACTTTTTAAACATTGGGGTAAAATTGCATATCTATGAATACTTAAGAGGGTAAAATATAGTTTTCCCAAATATCAAAACAATTTAAATATAAATATAAAAATTTAATTACATACCTCAATTTATCGTTGAAGTTGGAAAGTAAAAAGAAAAATCAACAATTTAAATCTAGATATAAAAATTTAATTACATATCTCAATTTTTCATTGAAGTTAGAAAGTGAAAGGAAAAATAAAAAAGTCTTAAAGAAGAAAAATGCCTCAAAATTTTGTAATTTTTGTAAGATGTAAGAAAATTTGACAATTGATCTTTAGCCTCTTTGAATTTAATTGACACATTACTCTAGGATACAAAATATGTGGCTTAGAAAGTTAGAAATAACAATTAATTTATTGGTCTCTTTTTTGTGCTTTGCAAATTGCACGCTATATTTTTTTTTTCTTCTCTCGCATGCATGTTAGCATGTACCATGTCTTCTTCCATACTTTAAGAAAATTACTGGGAAAAGTTGAACGTGTGAGCAAAGCTAGACTTTATAATTTTATAAAAAAAATTTGTGCTTCACAAGTTGCACGTTATACCTTATTTTATTTTTCTCTTACATGCGTGTATCATACCTTCTTCCATAGTTTAAAAAAAAAAAAATATTGGGAACTGCATCATGATCAACCTTTGGAATTATTTATAAATTTGTTTGCTAATGCTTATTTAGCAAAGAAGAACATTAATACCTAACTCAACACATAAAAACTCAAAATTATTGTTAGCTTGAATACCTTTTTTTTTATTTTTTTATTTTTGACATGTCCACACACAAGAGGGAGGGGAGGATTCAAACTAGTGACATCTAATTTTATAGACCTTTTTCTTCTTCTTTTTTTTTTTTTTCTTTTTTGTGAGGAAGTATTTAAACTCTTTCAAGAAAAAGGTATTCAAGCTAACATCTTATTCAAGGCTAGCTGTTACTCTCCTAATTGTATTATATACTATCAGTAGCAAAGTTTGGATTTTATTTGAAGGGATGGGCCAAGAATAGAATTAAAAAATAAATAAAATAAAATATATTTTAATGCATTATGAAGTGTTTAACAAATCGAAAAAAAGTCTGGTTTAATTTAAAATTAATTATGAATATAAGTCAACACAATTATACTAAGTAATCCCAAGGAATAACTCAATATCTTGTGTAATACTCCTTATGAAGCAAAAATCACTAGTTTGAATACTATTTTCTCCTTTCCTTGTGTGAACATGTAAAAAAAAAAAAAAACCAATTATACTAAGTAAATATACAATGCAGCAATCCTCCATGATATCGTGGGATTGTGCAATTACAAAATATTCCATATATACTTAATCAATCCTTCTTTTCTTTTTTACTAATTGAAAGGGGGGCTGAACCAATTCTTTCCTTGTGAATGCATATCCTCATATCTGTTATAGAACACATTCAATCTTCCTTCTTTGGCTGCCAAAACAATGACAAGACATTTAATTTTTTTTTTTTTGATTGCCAAAACAATGATAATGTATCCTCAATTTAAAAAAAATAACAAAATTACCCTTATTAAAATAAAAACAAAATTACTAAAATTTAATTTTGTTTCCAACTTTTTAAGGATATTTTTGTCTTGTTAAAAATTTTATAAGAATAATTTTGTCATTTTGCTAGTATTGTCATAATGAATAATTTAAGAGGTAAATTATTATTGAAGTGTTAGTTTAAGAGAATTAAATGAATTTTATCCTAAAAAAAAAAAAAAAAAAAAAAAAAAGACTAAAATGAGGCTTAGCCAAGTTCCAACTGTTCATAGTCAATATCCAACTATTCATAGTCAATATGAAATGGTTAAAAGTTCCCAACTATTCATAGTCAATATTCAACTATTCATAGTCAACATGAAATGATTAAAAGTAGGATATAAATTATAATTATGTTGTCCAAGACTTCACCTTCTTCTTATTTCATGTGGCGACAGACAGCTTAATTAAGATAAGCTAGGGATCCTGCCAGCCACCAGAGGCCGTACAGGTCTTCAGACATTAATGGCTCGTGAATACCACTAACTTGGCTATCACCCTGACCTATCTATCTATCACCTTCTTCTTCTTCTTCTTTTGCAGGGCGCGCGGTACGTGCTTGCTAGCTTCTAATCAATCTTGATCAACAATGGAAACATGGGTTGCGCTTTCCATTGTCGCCGTGGTGGTGGTGCTAACATCAGCATGGAAAGTGTTGAGTTGGGTGTGGGTGAGGCCTAAAACGCTGGAGAGGTGCCTGAGAGAGCAGGGTCTCACCGGCAACTCCTACAGGCTTTTGTTTGGAGATTTGAAGGAGACCTCTAAGATGACCAGTCAAGCCTGGTCTACCCCAATCAACTTCACCAATGACATTGCACCACGTGTCGTCCCCTTCTTCCATCAAAATGTCCACAATTATGGTATCTACTATTCCTATTTCTAGCTACTTGGGTTAACTATTCCTTTGCTGAAATGAAAATGGATTTTTTTTTTTTTTGGTTTCTCTGTGAAGTGTTTGGTTGACAAGAAAGTTGGTGCAATTGGCACTTTGAAGTCATTGGGCTGATGTTGATTTTTGCGTCCCTCTAAAATCTTGTTCTCTCAGTCTTGTTTTCTTGTTCTCAATTTCTGTTGGTTTTCTTCTCTTGGTCTCATTTGATTTTGCATTTGAAGCTTTTTCTTGTTTCTGTCTCCAACTATGCTAATTGGGTTGTTCTGTCACATTTTGCATGGAAACAATAGGGCATCTAGAGACATATATATATCCAAATATGTTACGTGTAGAACAGCTAGGTTGTTATCAAAGGTACCTCCACATCCATCTCCTATTAACTATCATGATTAATTTCCAATGTATGGACCAATTTCAGTCCATTATTCAACTAGTACGGCTCGCAAATAAGCGAGGTCCAACGTAGAATATTTTTATAATTAAGATGTAGTGAATTGTAAAGTTAGGGTTTGAATTCATTATCATTAGCTCTAATACCATGTTAAATTATCAAGTAATGTTAAACGTCCCCCCATTGTGGTCTTCCAAAATTGATGTAGCTTCTAAAAATTATAATTGGATTAAAGTTCGATGACAAATTTAAAAGCCACATCAATTTTGATAGGACATAAGGAAGACGTTTAGCATTACTCTAAATCATTACTTATTCTAAAAGTTTAAATTGATAAGAAATTATGAATTTAATTATTTAATTTACATTATAACATAATATGATAAAGAAGAATGTTGAATAGAGTGGAGAAAGATTTAGAGAATTTAATGTAAAGTGCTTTTGGAAGGAGCTAGCTAAACTTGAAAATATATATATATATATATATATATATATATGTATGTATGTATGTATGTATGTATGCATGAGTTTTCTAGCCAAATTTTAACTAAATAATAGCTAATTCACAAGAAATGCTCTAATATGAGCTAGTTCATGAATAATGTGTCCACCACATGCACATAATTTCTACCAATTTTTAAAAGTGATAGGTGTCATTTCTTATTAATGCCATTAAAAAAATACGTGATTCTCACGTGCTAAGAGACACGTGTTATTTTTTTAAAGGCTGGTCGTGAGACTTCCTATACCCAATTTGTAAGAAATTTCTGTCAATTATAAAATGCGTAAAAAAGTGATATATGTGCACGTCATCAACCATTATTTGAATAGAGCATTAAATCTTCTTCTTCTCAAACTTATTACATCTATGCTAAACAGAGAACAAAAACATATATGCAGGTAAGAATTCATTTATGTGGGTTGGCCCAACACCGAGGGTGAACATTATGAACCCTGAACAATTGAAAGATGTCTTCTCCAACATCTCTGACTTTCGGAAGATAGAAGGAACTCCATTTGCCAAATTTCTAGCAACCGGAATTTTACAATATGACACTGAAAAATGGGCTAAACACAGAAAAATTATCAATCCAGCTTTCCATCTAGAGAAGCTCAAGGTTAGTTTATTCTTCCCATTTAGATTCAATTACAATGGCATTTGAATTAAACTTATTGTTTGAAAATGTTGTATGTTGAGTCATAAATATTTTTTCTATGTTTCCTAGAAGTAGTTCAACCGGCTGTAGATCACACTCAATGAAGTGGAGGTCATTAGTTCAAATTCCTATTCTCCATTCCCTTCTGTAGACATATCGAAAAAAAAAAAAAAAAAAATCCTTCTCCCTCTTCAAAGAAGCATTTAACACCCCGATCCCACAAAAGTACATTCATCATATTTTTCTCATAAAAATTCCACAAGTATTTGTATTTAAAAATACCCACAGGTTAACCAGCTGGGCATCTATATTGTTTAATATGTTATACGAATCATCAAATAGCCGTTCAACATCATTAAGTTATAAAAGTATATAACCTAGTGCTCCAAAATCGTTAATAAACTATAAATACATATTATACATCATAATCAAATCATCTTAAGATTTTTCAAATCGCTATGCTCCAAATTCTCAATTTCCCTCGTGGTAGCTAATAGTAAGCCTCCGCTATCTCTGAAAAAGTGTAAATATAATAGAATGAGCAACCTCTGTAAGTAGAAATAATTAATCAAGGGAGTGATGTCGACCCATTTACCGGTTGAAACTATGCACATAACTTAATATAACAATTCTCAAAACACTTAAGTTTGATATATTTCCTTTGTTATTTGTTGATCTTCTTTGTTGTAGAATATGTTACCAGCATTTCGTCAAAGTTGCAGTGACATGATTAGCAAATGGGAAAGTATGGTCTCTGAAGAGGGGTCAATTGAGTTAGATGTATGGCCTTATCTGCAAAATTTGTCAAGTGATATAATTTCTCGAACAGCCTTCGGGAGTAGTTATGAAGAAGGAAGAAATATTTTCGAACTTCAAAGAGAGCTAGCGGAGCTGGTAATTCAAACTACACGATCTATTTACATTCCGGGATGGAGGTAAAGTACTAAAACATTTCAATGTCTTTTAATACTTAAATAATAAAGTTTTTTCTTATTGAATTAGATTCGTTTATCGAATGAATCAACTGAAAAGCAACTTGAATACCACTAATATACACCATGAAAGCCTAACTAGGACGAGCAAAAGAAAGACAAACTATAGGACGAGCAAAAGAAGGACACAAACTACCCAACAACAAACAAAACCTAACCAAGACAACCCATAAGAGGCAGCCATATATAAAACTTGAGACCTACGTACAAAACGCTTGCCGCTAAAATACAAGAGCCTTGCCTTTCTTGCGCCTAGAGCATGTGCTAATATTCTAAGTTCAAAAGCTTCATTCTACCTCTGGACTAGAGTAGGTAAGAATGTTATTGGGCAAAGCTCATTTTAGAAGAGTTACACTATTATTCCATTATTTTTTATAATAAGTAAAAAGCTTGAAAGATTACTGGAAAAGTCAATTATATATATTCTCACTTAACTAACTGAAAAATAATTAATGGGAAAAATCATATTAGCCCTTGAGTTTTTATTTAATTTGAATTTAGTTCTTGGGTTTTCAATTTCAATAATAAAGTATTTAGGTTTTGTCCAGGTTTTAAATTGATCCCTTTATCACTTTACTGTCGAAGTTAGCGTTTTTTACCTGCCACATGTGTCTCATTTGACACCCAAGGCTGCATGTCAGCACCCAGTATCATTGTTAGCATCCATGTCAATGCCAAAGTTACCAGTTTTTCCTCTAATGCTACAAATCCAAAAGATCAGGATGATTCAAAGTTAACTGATTTTGTTTCAAGAGTTGGATCTTTTGTTTTTCTATGGATGAGTTGGCGCTTAATGATATAGCATTGATATTAAATGCTAATATGGATATTAACGTGTCAATTGAAACACACATCACATGACACCCTTAATTCTAACCAAAAAGTAAAAGATGGACCTATTTAAAATTTGGGCAAAACCTAATAAAACCATATTATTGAAATTAGAAACTCAATGACTAAATTCAAACCAAAGTTTTTGGTTGACAAAAATACCAACATCCAAAAACCGAAGTTAAATGCATATTTTTTCACGTAATTCACTCTATTCTTGTCCTCACATTAATTTCATGAATTGTTTTGCAAGTAGGTTTCTGCCAACTAAGATGAACAAGAGGATGAAAGAAATTGACAAGGAAATACAAGCTTCCCTTAAAGGGATCATCAACAAAAAAGAGAGGGCAATAAAGCAAGGAGAAGGCAAAAATGATGACTTCTTAGGCATACTCGTGGAATCCAACTTCAAAGAGATTGAAGAAAATGGGAACAACAAGAATATGGGTATGAATCTTAAGGATGTAATCGAGGAGTGTAAACTTTTTTATATTGCGGGGCAAGAGACGAGCTCGGTTTTGTTGGTTTGGACAATGGTTATGCTGACTAGGCATCCAAGTTGGCAACAATGTGCAAGAGAAGAGGTTTTGGAAGTCTTTGGTCAAAACAAACCAGATTTTGATGGGTTGAATCGCCTAAAAGTAGTAAGTATTTTTTTTTCCTTAGTCTACTAAATAGTATTTCTCAAAATGAATTATTTTAATACTTTATGGATGGTTCGATAAAATTGCTTGCTTTTTATGGTTCTTTGAATCTACCATTTTAGCAAGAGAATTTGCAAAGATTGCATCACCACAATCAATGTTGCAGGTGACCATGATTTTGTATGAAGTTCTAAGACTATATCCACCAGCATCTTTCCTTATTCGAAATGTTCACGAGGAAACGAAGCTTGGAAAGTTGTCTTTACCAGCTGGAGTTCAGATCACCTTGCCGATAATTCTTGTCCACCATGATCATGAACTTTGGGGTGATGATGTACATGAGTTCAAACCAGAGAGGTTTTCTGAAGGAGTTTCCAAGGCAACAAAGGGCCAAGCTTCTTTCTTCCCCTTTGGATGGGGTCCTCGGATATGCATCGGACAAAACTTTGCTATGATGGAAGCTAAATTTACTCTCTCAATGATCCTACAACACTTCTGCTTGGAGGTTTCCCCATCTTATGCTCATTCTCCTTTCCTTGTTATGACTCTTCAACCACAATATGGAGCTCACATCATTCTACGAAATCTCTAGAATAGCGGATATCACTTGTTGGATATGGATTCATGAAAATTATCTACCTGAATAGCTAGTAATTTAGGTAAGTAATGTGAGAGACGATCCACCTATCCTTTGATGCAAAAGAATAATAATAAAGTATATTTATTATTTATGCTTTAGTTTTCCTTTTTCAATAAGGATTAAGTTTTTCCTTTCCTATATGGGTTCTTTTCATATGGAGAGCCTTTCTTACATTACTTGCCTAGATTGATAGCAATTCAAACATATAATTCTTGTGGATTTCAATCCCAGGTTGTTGTCAAACATATTTGGTATTGTTAGAATATATTAAAAATTATAATATTTTCCCTATATTTCATATTAGGTTGATATCAAATAATATTCTCTTTTTAAGGACTTATTGTAATCAAACCAAGAGGACTTGATTACTATATTTGTAATTATTCACTACCTTATAATTAAATATGGATCTCCAAGAGGTAACTCAATCAGCTGGGATCATGCCTCATGAAACAGAGGTCACTAATTCGAATCTCTCCTCCTCCTTCTTGTGTGCACATGTCAAAAAAAAAATAAATAAATAAATATGGACCTTTGTATTATATAGAAAGACAAGTTAATAAGCACAATGTAGTCCTTAGGGCTATTCAAAGTGGTGAATGTAGATGTTTAACACTGAACCACCCATAAATTCCTTGTGTTAGTTTCTCTATATTACTCTCGCTATTATTTTTGTAATTTAGTTTTTCCTACAAACTTCAACACATTATCAAAGCCTGATCATATTATAACCAACAAAACTTTTTGACAAATGTTTTTTTTTTTTTTTTAACATGTTCACACAAAAGGGGAGGGTGATTCGAACTAATAACTTTTGCTTTATTATGTAAGGTCTCAGCCGATTGAGCTATCTTTTGGGGAAATGTTAATAATACCTTGCAATATACCGAGGCTTTTGGCTAAGATCAAGTGTCCTACCTTTCTTACCAAGCTCATTATCTAATTTCATAGACTTTTTTTTTTTTTTTTTTGAAGTATTTAAACTCTTTCAAGAAAAAAGGTATTCAAGCTAAAGTTCAATTACAGGATGCAGAGATGACATCTTATTCAAGGCTAGTTGTTACTCTCCTAATTGTATCATATACTATCAGTGGCAAAGTTAGGATTTTATTTGAAGGATGGGCCAAGAATAGAATTAAAAAATAAAATAAAATAAAATAGATTTTAATGCATTATGGAGTGTTTAACAAATCGAAAAAACGTAGAAAAAAATTTTCTTTGGCGGGCATGTCATAATATCCTTCCAACCCGAGAAAATTTGATGAAATGTAAGGTATTGCAGAATCCAGAATGTCCTATTTGTGGTTTTATGGTGGAAACGAACTTACACATCCTTTGGCAATGTCCGGCTGCCTCGGATGTGTGGAGTATGGGTCCTGTAAAATTCCAAAAGTGCAACACTGCTGGGTCCAGTTTTATCGAGATTGCAGAGAAATTTTTCCTTACTTGTTCTGCAGAGGAGTTGAGGTTGTTCACTGGGCTTGCAAGGAGATTGTGGCTGCGAAGGAATGATTTGATACATGGTGGCTCATTTGTTCCTCCAGAAATTATCTTTTCTCAGGCAACTAGAGCAATGGAGGATTTCCAAGAGGCTCAAGAAGGCGTTCCTACTATTGTGCCCAGTTCTAGTCTTGGGGTGCTGTCTAGATGGGAAGCCCCGAGTCCGGGATGGGTAAAACTTAATTGGGATGCTGCTCTAAATAATCAGGAGGGAAAACATGGTGGAGGTGTGGTGATTCGGGACTGGGCCGGAAATGTGTTAGCAGCGAAATGTTTCTCTCGTAACGGGATTGTATCACCTTACGCTGCTGAGTCTCTTGCGGCCTTGATGGCGATCGACGTGTGCTGGGAAAAGGGGTATACTCATGTGCACATGGAAGGAGATTCCAAAAACCTTGTCAACGCTGTCAATTGTGATGAAGTTGACTGAGGACTGAGGACCTATGGGGCATGTTATCGATGATATAAAGGTTGGGCTAAGGAATTTTCAACAGTGGAAAGTGAGTTTTACCAAAAGAGAAGGCAACCAAGCTGCACACTTATTAGCTAAGTTTGCTGTTAAAAATGGGGTGGACATTGTATGGAGTGAATCTCCAGATTGTATCCGCGAGACCGTTTTGTTAGAGCAATTTGCTCTAGCACAGTAATTTTAATAAGAGTTTATCTTTCAAAAACAAATCGAAAAAAAAAAAGTTTGGTTTGATTTAAAATTAATTATGAAAATAAATCAATGCAATTGTATTAAGTAATCCTAAGGGGTAGCTCAATTAGGTATGTACCATCGATCATGCTTTATGAAGCAGAGATCATTAATTCGAATACTCTCTCTCTCTCTTCCCTTGTGTGGACATCTCCAAAGGAAAAGAAAAAGGAAAAAAAAAAAAAAAACAATTATTCTAAGTAAATATACAACGCAGCAATCCTCCATTATATCGTGGGATTGTGCAATTACAAAATATTCCATATATACTGAAACAATCCTTCTTTTCTTTTTCTTTTTTTATTAATTGAAAGGGGGATTGAATCAATCCTTTCCTTGTGAATGCATATCCTCGTATCTATTATAAAAGACATTCAATCTTCTTTCTTTGGTTGTTAAAACAATGATAATGTATCCTTAATTTTTTTTTAAAATAACAAAATTATCCTTACTAAAATAAAAATACTAAAATTTAATTTTGTTTCCAACTTTTAAAGGGTATTTTTGTCTTATTAAAAATTTTATAAGGATAATTTTGTCATTTTGCAAGTATTGGGGTACATTACTATTGTTTTGGTAATTTGGAGAATAACTTGTTGTAATTAATAATTTGAGAAATAAATTGTCATTGAAATTATAATTTGAAAGAAAATACAGACTTTACCTCTAAAAAAAAAAAAAAAGACCAATTACTCTTTTTTTTTTTGAGAGCCCTTATGGTCCGGTTGAGGTGCAAACCCCCCATTTTACAGCACTCAATCCCAACATGACACCTCATCAATTCAACAATAGTGCAAAAAATGAAAATGAGCTCATCCACATCAAATCAAAATGAGAAATACCCAAACTAAAAAAGACTCGTGCAACCAACCCTTTGCTTGAGGAGACCCATGACCACGAGGCTTGAGATCCACCGCTGGTTGGCCAGAGACTCACGGCCACAACGCCTGAGACCCACGCAACCAACCACCTCTTGGTCGGAGACCCACAGCCACGACGCCTGAGATCCACCGCTGGTTGGCCAGAGACCCACGGCCACAACGCCTGAGACCCACACAACCAACCACCTCTTGGTCGGAGACCCACAGCCACGACGCCTAAGATCCATCGCCGGTTAGCCAAAGACCCACGCCCACAATGCCTGAGACCCGCGCTTGGGTCTCGCTAGACCCATGCCTGGTTGGCGAGACCCACGGCATGGGTCTTGCGAGACCCACTTCAAACCCGCCTCAAAAATCCGTTTTTAATGCTCAAAAATCTTTTCTAATGTCTCAAACTTCGTTTCTAATGCCTCAAAACTCGCTTCTAATGCCTCAAAACTCGTTTCTAATGCCTCAAAACTCGTTTTTGGATTCAAATCTAAAACCTAGAGGGGAAAGGTTAATCCTTTAGGGATTTTATCACCCCTAAAGGCCGAAAAAAAATGTTTTCGAGGCACCGAAAAATCGCCTAAGAAGATGACTCACGAGAGAAGGAAGAAGAAGAAAAGAAAAAAGAGAAGGAAATAAAGGTCGTCTTGTTGCTGCTTGAAGAAGAAAAGAAAAAAGAGAAGGAAGAAGAAGGTGCTACTTGTGGCGTGGAGAGAAAAGAAAAGAAGAAAAAAAAAATTGAAAGAAATTTAGTGTATTTGGGCTTATGTTATTTTGGTGCAATTTTTTAATTTTTGCTGAGATGTTGCTTTGAGATTGGAGACAATAAAATAAGGGGTTTACAGAGCATCCTGACCAAAGTTAAATTCTTTTTTTTTACATGTCCACATAAAAAGGGATAGAAAAATTCGAACTAATGACATAGCTTGTCATAATTAATAATTTGATAAATAAGTTATCATTGAGATGATAATTTAAAAGGAAATACGAACTTTAACCTCTAAAAAAAAAAGAAAAGAATGACCAACTATTCATAGTCAATATATAACGTCAAATGAAATGAATGGCTTAAAAGTTGGATATAAATTATAATTCCTTTAAAAAAAAAAAAAGGATATAAATTATAATTATGTTGTCCAACATTTACTTTACTTTACCTTCTTCCTATTTCATGTGGCGACAGACAACTTAATTAAAGATAAGGTAGGGATCCTGCCAGCCACCAGAGGCCGTACAGGTCTTCAGACATTAATGGCTCATGAATACCACTAACTTGGGTATCACCCCTGACCTATCTAACACCTTCTTCTTCTTCTTTTCCAGGCGGTACGTGCTTGCTTCTAATCAATCTTGATCGACAATGGAAACATGGGTTGCGCTTTCCATTGTCGCCGTGGTGGTGGTGCTAAAATCAGCTTGGAGAGTGTTGAGTTGGGTGTGGGTGAGGCCTAAGACGCTGGAGAGGCGCCTGAGAGAGCAGGGTCTCACCGGCAACTCCTACAGGCTTTTCTTTGGAGATTTGAAGGAGAGCTCTAAGATGACCAGTCAAGCCATGTCTACCCCAATCAACTTCACCAATGACATTGCACCACGTGTCGTCCCCTTCATCCATCACAATGTCAACAATTATGGTATCTACTACTATTCCTTTTACTTGCCAAATAAATAATATATATAATATATACTTTGACACAAATTCTTGGAATTTGTTGAAATGAAAATGTTTTTTTTTTTGGTTTCTATGTGAAGTGTTTGGTTGACAAGAGTTGGTGCAATTGGCACTTTGAAGTCATTGGGGTGATGTTGATTTTTCGTCCCACTAAAATCTCGTTCTCTCAGTCTCAATTTCCGATGGTTTTCTTCTCTTGGCCTCATTTGATTTGGCATTTAAAGCTTGTTCTTGATTCTCTCTCCAACTTTGCTGATTGGGTTGTTCTGTCACATTTTGCATATATAGAAGCAATAGGGCATCTAGAGACATATCCAAACATATTGTATTATTGTTACATGTAGAACATGTAGGTTGTTGTCAAAGGTACCTCAGCTCCACATCCATCTCCTATTAACTATCATGATTAATTTCCAATGTATGGACAAATTTCAGTCAATGTAGAATATTTTTATAATTAAGGTGTAGTGAATTATAAAGTTGGGGTTCAAATTCATTATCTTTGGCTTTAATACCATGTTAAATTACTAAGTAATGCTAAACGTCCTATTATGTCCTTTCAAAATTTATGTAGCTTCTAAAAATTATAATTGGATTAAAGTTCAATGACAAATTTAAAAGCCACATCAATCCTGATGAGACATAAGGGAGAAATTTAGCATTACTCTAAATCATCACTTATACTAAAAGTTTAAGCCGATAGGAAATGATGAATTTAATTATTAAAAAAAAAAAAAGAGCCCCTTACATCCAGATGGGCTGTAAATACCATCTTTTACAGCACCCAATTAGAAGTTGCCACATCAGACAAGTACATAACCTGCAATATACTTGGAAACACCAGATCCTTACAAAATTTCATTGTCTCTTTCTCTGATCTTGCCGTTCAAAGCCACAACTCAACGGAAATGACTGGAGGTCCGGACCAGCCAAACACCGGAATCCATGGAGCTTCGCCGGCCTATGCCCAAAACCCGGCCACTTCCCATGTTCGCCGGAGAAGAAGAAAACCAAGCCGGAATCGCTGGGTCACGGCCTGACCCACGGAATAACGCCGGAATCCATGGAACCTCGCTAGCCTCTGCCCAAAATCCGGCCACTTCCCATATTCGCCGGAGAAGAAGAAAACCAAGCCGGAATCGCTGGGTCACGGCCTGACCCACGGAATAACCCGGAATCCATGAAGCCTCGCCGGCCTCCGCCCAAAGCCGGGCCACTTCCCATATTCGCCGGAGAAGAAGAAAACCAAGCCGGAATCGCTGGGTCATGGCCTGACCCAAGGAATAACGCCGGAATCCATGGAGCCTCGTGGCCTCCGCCCAAAACCTGGCCTGACCCATGGAATAACGCTGGAATCCACTTCCAATTCGGCCTTCGTGGTGGGTGGCGAAAATTGGAGGCGCTACTTGGTGGTGGCCGGTTGTGGTGGTGGGGTGGGAGGTGGCAGGTGGCAGGAATTTGGGTGAGGGGGCGAGAGCACGTGGGAGAGAGAGGAGAAAATAAAAACAATCAGGTGTTTTCATTTTAGAAGAATTTTATGCTCCTGGCTAATGTGTCCGATTTTGATTTGTTGCTGTAAAATGTGTTTTTTATAGATTGTCTGCATTCAAGGTTTTCTAAAAAAAAACAAAAAGAAAGAGTTTTCCAGCCAAATTTTAACTAACTAATAGCTAGAAATGCTATAATATGAGCTAGGTCATGAATAATGTGTCCACCACATGCACGGAACTTCTACCAATATTTATAAGTAATAGGTGTCATTTCTTATTAATGCTATTAAAAAAATACATGATTATCACGTACTAAGAGACACATGTTGTCTTTTTAGAGGCTGGTTGTAAGAGTTCCTACACCCAATTTGTAGAATATTTATGTTTGTTACAAGATGCACGTCATCAACCATTATTTGAATAGAGCATTAAATCTTCTTCTTCTCAAACTTATTACAACAAAAACATATATGCAGGTAAGAATTCATTGATGTGGTTTGGCCCAACACCCAGGGTGAACATTATGAACCCTAAACAATTGAAAGATGTCTTCTCCAACATCTCTCACTTTCGGAAGATAGAAGCAACTCCACTTACCAAATTGCTAGCAACCGGACTTGCACAATATGAGGCTGAAAAATGGGCTAAACACAGAAAAATTATCAATCCAGCTTTCCATCTAGAGAAGCTCAAGGTTAGATTATTCTTCCCATTTAGATTCAATTACAATGGCATTTGAATTAAACTTATTGTTTGAATCTTGGCTCTGAAAATGTTGTTTGTTGTGTCATAAATGTTTTTCTTTTCTCTCTTCAAAGAAAACATGTTAAGATTTTTCAAATCGCTAAGCTCCAAAATTCTCAATTTCCCTCGTGGTAGCTAATATTAAGCCTTTGCTATCTCTAAAAAAGTGTAAATATCATTAAGTAGAAATAATTAATCAAGGGAGTGATGTTGATGTAGCGCGACTTAGTGGGTTGCAGCGAAGAGCAACAATAAAGCAGCGGATAGTTAATTCTAGATCTTGAGTCTATCAATGATTTAAGAATTCTTCTTGAAAAGCTAGATACTCTTTAGGTTTTGATAGAAA
This sequence comes from Carpinus viminea, assembly GCA_013348765.1. NCBI lineage: Eukaryota > Viridiplantae > Streptophyta > Magnoliopsida > Fagales > Betulaceae > Carpinus > Carpinus viminea. The sequence continues at coordinate 31,441,058 of CP054672.1, read as the reverse complement.
AGAAGAATAAAATTCAACTATGAGTAATTCTCAATAATAAAAATCAATAATAAACAATAATTATCTTTTCTGGAGGTTATAAACATGTATTTATAGCCTCAAAACCCTAAACCTGATAAAATACGAATTATAGACTTTATAAACCTAATAAACGCTTAATAAAGATAAAATACGAAATATAGACTCCCTAAACCTAATAAACACTTAATAAAGTTGGTTTAACAAAACAGATAAAAACAAAGCTGAGATGCTTGTCTGAACGGGACTTATGGCCGTCCAGACGGCCACGACTAGTAAACATAAACATAAAAGCTACGGGTCCGGATGAGATAAGTAACTGTCCGGACGGTCTTTCATTATTGGATGTTGATTTGCATCATTCTCCCTTGATTGGAGAGAATTCAACCTCAAATTTGGCCGGTTCTTTTCATGATCCTTCTGATGCCCAATCAATTCATTCCATTCATTCTTCCTCAAGATCAAGACAAGATAACACACCACAATAAATTCGATGCTCTTCATCATTGGCATACCTCGATGCTTGTCATTAAAGCCTCGCACATCACTTGGCAAATATTTGACTTTGCCATACCTTTCTCGTTCCTTTTCCCTTCCATGTGTCATGAAAATACTCAAGAATGGGTCAGCCATTATTTCCCTTGTGAACATATAATTTCCCTCACCCGCATAAAATTCACCAAGATCATTATTAGGAGAATTTAAAATATCTTTAACACCAAGGAAATCAACATACTCAACCTCTTTTTCATTATAATTAGGCACCTCACCTGAAAGACCTTCATCAACCTCTTAATAATCAGCGGTGTCATCCGTGGGCTCTTCTTCTTCCCCTTGGTCATCTTCTTTGGGGTAGAGACCGCCAAACATGGGAAATAACCCATCTTCTTCGTGTTCTCCCTCTTCCCATCGATCATCTTCTTTGGGGTAGAGGCTGTCAAACATAGGACGCAACCCATATTCTTCATACTTTTCCTCTAGGTCGGATGTCAAAGGTTCTTCAATTGGATCTTCCTCATTGACATCATCATAGGTTGGTGGAGAATCCCAATCTACAAACCCTTGTGAAGGATTTTCATCTTCAACACCTCCATGTTCGAATTCTTCATCAATGAATTTGGATTCCTAAAACTTTCCATCCACAGATTCTTTTTCCTCCTCCACAGAATATGGATTCAGTTTATGGATTTGTGGTTGACAAGTAGGAGTCCAATTGGTATGTTATGGACTCTTCACCTCACTTCATGTTTCCCTAAATACCTTTTTTTTGTAGGAATTTTCTATTTTCTCTGTCACAATTGTAGGCCCTTGTCTCAAATTTTGTGATTGTCGTCCCTTGGTATACTTATAGGGCAAGAAAGCGAATCGCATATTTTTCAATAGTTTTTCCCAACTATTGATCTTCAATTTGCCTTGCTACACCTGATTTTGCTTCAGTTGCCACCACGCAGCAACTCTTCCTTGGAATATGTGTACCACCAAAGAGATTCGTCGTTCATCAAGCACCCCGTTGAACTTAAAAACCTCTTCAACAGCCAACACTCAATCCAGAAATTCTTCGGGTTATGGATCCCCTCGAAATTTTGGAATCTTGAGTTCGAATCTACTCACCCACAGATTCTCATGAGCTTGCGCAAGGTGCTAACGTCTGTGTGTTCGGCGCTCAATAAACGGGTTTTTAGATCCACTCCCTTTATGACCATACAAGTTGAATATTTAGGTGATGAGGTCTTCAATTTGATCCCTCATAGCCCTAAATTGATCCTCCTTGTGTTGCCAACATTCAGTGATAGAATTGCCTTCCGCCTTCGCAAATCACGGTATTGGTTGGCGACGACAACCATTCGGCCCACCACTCATGTGCCGCAAGCGAATTGCCGGTTGCTCCTTACGTATTGTCTTCGTGTGCACGTACACCTTGTTCATGTCTGTTAGATGGTTACTCCTCCCCATTCATGAAAAATAACTTGAGCTCTGATACCAATTGATGCAGCGCAACTTAGTGGACTGCAGCGAAGAACAACAATAAAGCAGTGGATAGGTAATTCTAGATCTTGAGTCTATCAATGATTTAAGAATTCTTCTTGAAAAGCTAAATACTCTCTAGGTTTTGAAGGAAAAGAAGAATAAAACTTAGCTCTGACTAATTCTCATTAATAAAAATCAATAATAAACAACAATTGTCTTTTCTGGAGGCTATAAGCATGTATTTATAGTCCAAAAATCCTAAACCTAATAAAATACGAATTATATACTCCCTAAACTTAATAAATTCTTAATAAAGATAAAATACGAAATATGGACTCCCTAAACCTAATAAACACTTAATAAAGTCGATTTAACAAAACAGATAAAAACAAAGTTGAGATGCCCGTCTGGACAGGACTTACAGCTGTCTGGACGGCCACAACTCATAAACATAAACATCAAAGCTACAGGTCCGGATGGGATAAGTAACCATCCTTACAGTCTTTCGTTGTTGGATGCCGATCTACATCAGATATCAACCCATTTACCGGTTGAAACTATGCACATAACTTAATAAAACAATTCTCATTATTTTCCAAAACAAGATATGAAATATTACAAAACACTTAAGTTTGATATATTTCCTTTGTTATTTGTTGATCTTCTTTGCTGTAGAATATGTTACCAGCATTTCATCAAAGTTGCAGTGACATGATTAACAAATGGGAAAGTATGGTCTCTGAAGAGGGTCAATTGAGTTAGATGTATGGCCTTATCTACAAAATTTGTCAAGTGATATGATTTCTAAAACGACCTTCGGGAGTAGTTATGAAGAAGGAAGAACATTAACTTCTCAGAGAGAGCTAGCGGAGCTGGTATTTCAAAGTTGGCGATCTATTTACATTCCGGGATGGAGGTAAACTAAAACATTTCAATGTCTTTTAATACTTAAATAATAAATTTTTTCTTATTGAATTAAATTCGTTTATCAAATGATTCAAATGAAAAGCAACTTTTTATTTTTTATTTTTATGTAACAAGAACTTCATTCCAAAGAGCAGCAAACCAAACAAAAACAGCATCCTCACTAGGAGGGAAGAGAGGGGGGTGGATCTTTTCCACTACAAATGGGGAAGGAGGGGGGAAGATAAAGAGGGAATGCAGTTAGAAGAAGCTCTAACTGCAGCCCTATAAGCCACGTAATGGGCGTAGAAGTTTGCACTTCTGTTAACTTTTCTAGCCTTCCAAGTGGAAGAGGCTGGAATAAGAGAAAAGATATTACAAATAATATGATCTAATTGCCAATCCAAAACAATAGAAGGGTTTTGTAAAGCATAAATAACAGTAGAGGAGTCTCCTTCAATAACAAAATTTCCAAAATGCAAGGAGGTAGCCAAAGTACAAGCTAGAAGAGCAGCTTGAGCTTCACTATAAGCAGGGCTGCAAGGAGGCCTAACTTGAGACAAAATCTTAATGATTTTCCTAGTAGAGTTTCTGCAGACAGCTGCTTGAGTGGAGAACTCATCTCTTGTAGCTGTGTCAAAATTCACCTTGAAGGATTCAGGAGAGGAGGGAGACCATAACTCTTGGATTGGAGAGGATTTGGAGGTCCAAGCTGCCAAGTGATCCAAGAAGACCTGGTTAGTGTTTGCAGCCAGCTTTGAGACATCAGGAATAATCCCCTTGTGGACAGCTTGGTTTCTGGAGAACCACATTAAATCACAAAAAACAACAGCATATATCTGAAAGAAATGAGAATCTGCTAAAGGAATACCAAATGAGTTGTGAGGAGTTAGAATGTTTTGGTCTAATCTGAAAGGTTGAGAGAGGACCATTTAATAGAGTCTAGAGGCCAGGGGGAGGATCTCCAGGAAATCCTTGCAAAAAAGCAGCTGAAAAAAAGATGAGAAAGAGTTTTCAACCTTGCGAAAAGGACAGACAAGGGAAGAAGGAGGAATGGGAATAACTTTGTTGAGCCTCATTCTAGAAGGGACAACGTCCCAAGCAATTTTCCAAAGAAAGAGTTTCAATCTGTCATTGAGATTTTAGATTCCATAGGAGTTTCCACTGAGAAGAGGAAAAAGGAGAAATGGCAGAAGAAACTCTCTGGCTAGTAATGAGGTTGTAGGTAGACTTAGTAGAGAAAGAGCCATTTGAAGAGGGGGTCCAAATGTGCTTTTCCAAAGAGAGAGAAGCAAAGCTGATTTTCAGAATTTCCCTAACACTAGTAGAGTCAGAAAGAGAGTGAAGCAAGGAAAGATTCTAGGAAAAGGAGGAGGAAAATGGATCATAACAAAAAAGATCTAAAACTAAGAGATTTGGAAGAGGAAATCTCAGCAAAAGGGATGGGGAAGGAGTGAAAGCAGGGATGGTAGGGATCCAAGAGAAGCTCCAAATAGGTAGAAAGGAGAGGCTATGGATTATGTTGCAGGCTCCTTTAGAGATAATGTGTTTAGATTTTAGGATACTTTTCCATAACTATGAAGAGGAAGAGGAGAAACGAAAATAACAATTTTTGAGATACTTACCTTGCAGTTGAGCTGTCCATAGAGAATCTAAGCTAAGTTGACATCTCTCATCTTTCTAAGGAAATCAGAGCTAAACCCTAAATCAAAAGCAACTTGAATTTTTATACTAGAAGAAAAGGATTTTATATATATATATATAAAGCGTAAGGCGCGTATACAACTAATATACAACATGAACACCTAACTAGGACAAGCAAAAGAAAGACACAAACAACCTAACACCAAACAAAACCTAACCAAGACAACCTATAAGAGGCAGCCATAAAACTCGAAACCTACGTACAAAACGCTTGCTGTTAAAATACATGAGCCTTGCCTTTCTAGCGCCTAGATCATGCGCCAGTATTCTAAGTTCAAAAGCTTCCTTCAATGCTTCTGCCTCTGGACTAGAGTAAGTAAGAACGTTATTGGGCAAAGGTCATTTTAGAAGAGTTAGACTATTAGTCCATTATTTTTTATAACAACTAAAAAGCTTGAAAGATTACTGGAAAAGTCAATTATATATATATATATATATATTTATATATTCACTAACTAAATGAAAAAATAATTAATGGGAAAAATCATATTAGCCCTTGAGTTTTTATTTAATTTGAATTTAGTTCTTAGGTTTCCAATTTCAATAATAAAGTATTTAGGATTTGTCCAGGTTTTAAATTGGTCCCTTTATCACTTTACCGTCAAAGTTTACGATTTTTACCTGCCACACGTATCTCATTTCACACACTAGGCTGCTGCATGTTAGCATCCAATATCTATGTTAGCGTCCATGTCAACGTCAGAGTTATCAATTGTCCCTCTAACGCTACAAATCCAAAAGATTAGGATGATTCAAAGTTAACTGATTTTTGTTTCTAGAGTTGGATCTTTTGTTTTTTGTTTTTCTATGGATGAGTTGGTGCTGAATGATATAGAATTGATATTAGATGCTAATATGGATGTTGACGTGTCAATTGAAACACATGTGACATGACAACCTTAATTCTAACAAAAAAGTAAAAGACAAACCTATTTAAAATTTAGGGGTAATTTTACTTAACCTCCATAATGTTCCGCACCTTTTGCAAATACCTCCCAATGTTTAAAAGCTCTCACTTTGGTGTACTCAACTTTTATTTGCTTCCACTTCCCCCTTTTCGTTAGGATTTTTTGTGAAATCCTAACGGACCCCTTCGCACATGCCACGCATGTGAGAAAAATAAAACAAAAAGCCAGTTTTATCCCTCACTCAAAAACTACACCGTTTTGGGCTCCAAAACGACAACACCCACCTAACTCAAAACGATGTCGTTTTGGTCATTAATTTTTTTCTTAAGGAAAATATTTATATAAAAAAGGTCCGGCCACCCCATTTTAGAGCCACCTCTACGGCTGGTTTGGGGTGGTCAAACCACCCCTATGGCCAAGGGGGTGGTCCAGCCACCCCCAAAAGGCCCAACAAAAAAAAAAAAGTTTTTGGCTTTTGGGACCACCCCCAAGGGCCTAGGCAGCCACCCCAAAAGCCAAAAACCTTTTTTAACCTTTGGGGTGGTGGATTACTCTTTGCCAAAGGGTGGTTTGACCACCCAAACCCGTGATGAACTCCACCATCCTTGGCCAAAATGGGGTGGTCCATCCCTACGATTTTCTTCTTCTTCTTTTGCCAAAGGGGTGGTTTGACCACCCCCAAACCGGCCGTGGGGGTGGCTCCAGCCATCCCTTGGCCAAAAATGGGGTGGTCCAGCCACCCCTGATTTTCTTCTTCTTCTTCTTTTGCCAAAGGGGTGGTTTGACCACCCCCAAACCGGCCCCTGATTTTCTTCTTCCAGCCACCCCTGATTTTCTTCTTCTTCTTCTTTTGCCAAAGGGGTGGTTTGACCACCCCCAAACCGGCCGTGGGGGTGGCTCCAGCTATCCCTTGGCCAAAAATGGGGTGGTCCAGCCACCCCTGATTTTCTTCTTCTTCTTCTTCTTCTTCTTTTTAATATTTTTCATTAAAAAAAAACAAAAATTTAATGGCAAAAACGACATTGTTTTGGGCGGGGTGTGTGTTGCAGTTTTGGAGCTCAAAACAGTGTAATTGTGAAGTGAGGGTATAATGGGTATAAAACTAATAAAAGGGCACATCTGAAGGGTTCTATTAAAATTTCACAAAAAATCCTAACGGAAGGGGGAAAGTGGAAGCAAATAAAAGTTTGGTACACCAAAGTGAGAGCTTTTAAACATTTGGAGGTATTTGCAAAAGACGCGAAACATTAGGGAGGTTAAGTGAAATTACCCCTAAAATTTAGCAAAACCTAATAACCATATTATTGAAATTAGAAACTCAATGACTAAATTCTGACCAAAGTTTTTGGTTGACAAAAATACCAACATCCAAAAACTGAAGTTAAATGCATATTGTTTCATGTAATTCACTCTATTCTTGTCCTCACATTTTCATGAATGGTTTTGCAAGTAGGTTTCTGCCAACTAAGATGAATAAGAGGATGAAAGAGATTGACAAGGAAGTACAAACTTCCCTTAAAGGGATTATCAACAAAAGAGAGAGGGCAATAAAGCAAGGTGAAGGCAAAAATGATGACTTATTAGGCATACTAATGGAATCCAACTTGAAAGAAATTGAAGAAAATGGGAACAACAAGAATATGGGTATGAATCTTAAAGATGTAATTGAGGAATGTAAACTTTTTTATTTTGCGGGGCAAGAGACGAGCTCGGTTTTGTTGGTTTGGACAATGGTTATGCTGAGTAGGCATCTGAGTTGGCAACAACGTGCAAGAGAAGAGATTTTGCAAGTCTTTGGTCAAAACAAACCAGATTTTGATGGGTTGAATCGCCTAAAAGTAGTAAGTATTTTTTTTTCTTAGTCTACTAAATAGTATTTCTCAGAATGAATTATTTAAATACTTTATGGATGGTTCGAGAAAATTGCTTGCTTTTTATAGTTCTTTAAATCCACCATTTTAGCAAGAGAATTTGTAAAGATTGCATCACCACGATCAATGTCGCAGGTGACCATGATTTTGTATGAAGTTCTAAGACTATATCCACCAGTATCTTTCCTTACTCGAAATGTTCACGAGGAAACGAAGCTTGGAAAGTTATCTTTACCGGCCAGAGTTGAGATCGTCTTGCCGATAATTCTTGTCCACCATGATCATGAACTTTGGGGTGATGATGCACATGAGTTCAAACCAGAGAGGTTTTCGAGGGAGTTTCAAGGCAACAAAGGGCCAAGTTTCTTTCTTCCCCTTCGGATGGGGTCCTCGGATATGCGTGGGACAAAACTTTGCTATGATGGAAGTTAAACTTACTCTCTCAATGATCCTACAACAATTCTGCTTGGAGGTTTCCCCATCTTATGCTCATACTCCTTCCTCGGTTCTAACTCTTCTTCAACCACAATATGGGGCTCACATCATTCTACGAAATCTCTAGAATAGCAAATATCACTTCTTCGATATGGATTAATGGCAATTATCTACCTGAATAGCTAGTAATTTATGCAGGTAATGTGAGAGACAATCCATCTGCCCATTGATGCAGGAGAATAATAATAATAATAATAATAATAATAATAATAACGTATATTTATTATTTATGCTTTAGTTTTCATTTTTCAATAAGGATTATGTTTTTTCTTTCATATATGGATTCTTTTCATATGGAGAGCCTTTCTTACATTACTTGCCTAGATTAATAGCAATTCAATCATATAGTTCTTATGGATCTAAATCCCATGTTGTTGTCAAACATATTTGGAATTGTTAGAATATATTAAAAATTATAATATTTTTCGTATATTTCATATTAGGTGGATATCAAATATTCTCTATTTAAGGACTTATTGTAATCAAATTAAGAGGACTTGATTACCATACTTGTATCTATTCACTACCTTATAAGTATGGACCTTTGTATTATACAGAAAGACAGGTTAATGAGCACAATGTAGTTCTTGGGGCTATTCAAAGTAGTGAACATATGTGTCTAACACCCAACTACCCATAAATTCCTTGTGTTAGTATCTCGATCTATATTACTTCCGCTATTATTTTCATAATTTAGTTCCCCCCCCCCCCCCAAACTTCAACACATTATCAGTCTCATCATATTATGACTAACAAAACTTTTTCGCAATTTTTTTTTTTTTTTTGACATGTTCGTACAAGAAGGGGAAAGGAATTTGAACTAGTCACCTATATTTCATTAGGCGTGGTCTCAGTCAATTGAGCTATCTCTTAAGGCAAATGATAATAATACCTTGTAATATGCTGAGGCTTTTGGCTAAGATCAAGTGTCCTGTCTTTCCCACCAAGCTTCATTATCTAATTTCATATTTTTTTTTTTTTTTTTTTTTCCTGGTGTCGAAGTATTTAAACTCTTTCAAGAAAAAGGTGTTCAAGCTAAAGTTCAATCACAGGATGCAGAGATGACATCTTATTCAAGGCTAGCCGTTACTCTTCTAATTGTATCATATGCTATCAGTGGCAAAGTAGGGATTTTATTTGAAGGGATGGGGCAAAAACAGAATTAACAAATAAATAAAATAAAATAAATTTTAATGCATTATGGAGTGTTTAACAAATTAAAAAAAAAAAAAGGTTTGGTTTGATTTAAAATTAATTATGAAAATAAATCAATGCAATTATACTAAGTAATCCCAAGGAGTAGCTCAATTGACTGTGTACTACACCTCATAAAGTGAATATCACTAATTCAAATCTCCTTCTTCTTTCCTTGCGTTGACGTGTCAAAAAAAAATTATATTAAGTAAATATACAATGCAACAATCCTCCATGACAATGATTGTGGGATTGTGCAATTACAAAATATTTCATATATACTAAATCAATCCACCTTTTCTTTTCTGCTTCGGCTTCGGCCAGCTTCTTCTTCAAGTCCTCTGCTCCATCATCGGAAGCCGAGACCTTCTGGAAGTAGCAGTAGAGGATTGTTGATCTGAGGAAGCCCTGCAATTAAAAAAACACAGCATTAGATGAGAAATGAACACGAAAAGGGAAGAAGACGGAATGTAGAATACTTACCAAAAACTGCATGGTCAACATCTCCTCTGCCATGCCTTGGGCAAACACATCAAGCTTCATTTGAAGCTTCTTGTGGTCGACCAAATCCACCATGGCCTTGAAGGGGTTGCCCTTTAAAGATCGAACGTTTTATAACAGATATGAGGATATGCATTCCCAGGGAAGGATTGATTCAGTCCCCCTTTCAATTAGAAAAAAAATAATAAAAATACTAAAATTTAATTTTGTTTTCAAAATTTTAAGGGTATTTTTGTTTTATTGAAAATTCTATAAGAATAATTTTATCATTTGTTAGCATTAGGGGTACATTATCATTGTTTTGATAGTTTGGAGAGTAATTTGTTATAATTGATAATTTGAGGAATAAATTATCATTAAGACGACAACTTGAAAGAGTTGAGTGAACTTTACCCTTAAAAAAAGAATGACCAAAATGAAGCTCTGCCAAGTTCTTAAGAGGTAACTCAATCGGCTGTGATCACGTCTAATAAAGTGGAGGTCACTAGTTCGAATCATCATCCCCTCTTGTGTGGACATATCAAAATAATAATAATAATAATAATAATAATAATAATCAATATATAACGTCAAATGAAATGAATGGCTTAAAAGTTGGATATAAATTATAATTATGTTATCCAACATTTACTTTATCTTCTTCTTATTTCATGTGGCGACTGCAGACAGCTTAATTAAAGATAACGTAGGGATCCTGCCAGCCACCAGAGGCCGTACAGGTCTTCAGACATTAACGGCTCATGAATACCACTAACTTGGGTATCACCCCTGACCTATCTAACACCTTCTTCTTCTTCTTTTCCAGGCGGTACGTGCTTGCTTCTAATCAATCTTGATCGACAATGGAAACATGGGTTGCGCTTTCCATTGTCGCCGTGGTGGTGGTGCTAAAATCAGTATGGAGAGTGTTGAGTTGGGTGTGGGTGAGGCCTAAGACGCTGGAGAGGCGCCTGAGAGAGCAGGGTCTCACCGGCAACTCCTACAGGCTTTTCTTTGGAGATTTGAAGGAGAGCTCTAAGATGACCAGTCAAGCCAATCAACTTCACCAATGACATTGCACCACGTGTCGTCCCCTTCTTCCATCACAATGTCAACAATTATGGTATCTACTACTATTCCTTTTACTTGCCAAATAAATAATATATATAATATATACTTTGACACAAATTCGTGGAATTTGTTGAAATGAAAATGTTTTTTTTTTTTTTTTTTGGTTTCTCTGTGGAGTGTTTGGTTGACAAGAAAGTTAGTGCAATTGGCACTTTGAAGTCATTGGGCTGATGTTGATTTTTGCGTTCCTCTAAAATCTTGTTCTCTCAGTCTCAATTTCTGTTGGTCTCATTTGATTTGGCATTTGAAGCTTTTTCTTGTTTCTCTCTCCAACTATGCTAATTGGGTTGTTCTGTCACATTTTGCATAGAAGCAATAGGGCATCTGCAGACATATCCAAACATGTTACATGTAGAACAGCTAGGTTGTTGTCAAAGGTACCTCCACATCCATCTCCTATTAACTATCATGATTAATTTCCAATGTATGGACAAATTTCAGTCCATTATTCAACTAGTAAGGCTCACTAATAAGCGAGGTCCAATGTAGAGTATCTTTATAATTAATTAAGATGTAGTGAATTGTAAAGTAGGGGTTCGAATTCATTATCTTTGGCTCTAATACCATGTTAAATTATCAAGTACTGCTAAACGTCCCCATTGTGTCCTTCCAAAATTGATGTAGCCTCAAAAAATTATAATTCTATTAAAGTTCAATGACAAATTTAAAAGCCACATCAATTTTGATGAGACATAAAGAGAGACATTTAACATTATTCTAAATCATCACTTATACTAAAAGTTTAAGCTGATATGAAATGATGAATTTAATTATTTAATTTACATTATAACATAATATGATAAAGAAGAGTGTTTTAATAGAGTAGAGAAAGATTTAGAGAATTTGATGTAAAGTGCTTTTGGAAGGAGCTAACTAAACTAGAAAAAAAAAAAAAAAAAAAAAAAAAAGAGAGTTTTCTAGCCAAATTTGAACCAAATAATAGCTAGTTCACTAGAAATGCTATAATATGAGCTAGGTCATGAATAATGTGTCCACCATGTGCATGGAACTTCTACCAATTTTTAAAGTAATAGGTGTCACATTACAAAAAAAATCAGGTTTAATGACATTTGATTAGTGACATTTTTTATAAAATGTCACTAAACCTCCACCCTAATATGTTGATTTCTAGCTAACAACCAAGTAATTGATCAAATGCCATTAAAAAGTGCCACTATTCCAATGCCATTAAACTTTATTTTTTTTGTAGTGTCATTTCTTATTAATGCTATTAAAAAGATACATGATTCTCACTACTAAGAGACACATATTATCTTTTTAGAGACTGGTTGTAAGAGTTCCTACACCAAATTTGTACAAAATTTATGTCTGTAACAAAATGCATGTCATCAACCATTATTTGAATAGAGCATTAAATCTTCTTCTTCTCAAACTTATTACATCTATGCTAAACAGAGAACAAAAACATATATGCAGGTAAGAATTCATTTATGTGGTTTGGCCCGACTCCCAGGGTGAACATTATGAACCCTGAACAATTGAAAGATGTCCTCTCCAAGATCTCTGACTTTCAGAAGATAGAAGGAACTCCACTTACCAAATTGTTAGTAAGCGGACTTGCACAATATGAGGCTGAAAAATGGGCTAAACACAGAAAAATTATCAATCCAGCTTTCCATCTAGAGAAGCTCAAGGTTAGTTTATTGCAATCCATTTAGATTCAATTACAATGGCATTTGAATTAAACTTATTGTTTCAATCTTGGCTGAAAACCTACAAGATATGAAATATTACAAAACACTTCTCAAAATACTTGAGTTTGATATATTTCCTTTGTTATTTGTTGATCTTCTTTGCTGTAGAATATGTTACCAACATTTCGTCAAAGTTGCAATGACATGATTAGCAAATGGGAAAGTATGGTCTGTGAAGAGGGGTCAATTGAGTTAGATGTATGGCCTCATTTGCAAAATTTGTCAAGTGATATGATTTCTCGAACAGCCTTCGGGAGTAGTTATGAAGAAGGAAGAAATATTTTCGAACTTCAAAGAGAGCTAGCGGAGCTGGTAATGCAAAGTGGGCGATCTATTTACATTCCGGGATGGAGGTAAACTAAAACATTTCAATGTCTTTTAATACTTAAATAATAAAGTTTTTCTTATTGAATTAGATTTGTTTATCAAATTACCTCGCATTTTCATGAATGGTTTTGCAAGTAGGTTTCTGCCAACTAAGATGAACAAGAGGATGAAAGAAATTGACAAGGAAGTACAAGCTCCCTTAAAGGGATTATCAATAAAAGAGAGACGGCAATCAAGCAAGGAGAAGGCAAAAATGATGACTTATTAGGCATACTCATGGAATCCAACTTGAAAGAGATCGAAGAACATGGGAACAACAAGAATATGGGTATGAATCTTAAAGATGTAATCGAGGAGTGTAAACTTTTTTATTTTGCGGGGCAAGAGACGAGCTCGGTTTTGCTGGTTTGGACGATGGTTATGTTGACTAGGCATCCGAGTTGGCAACAACGTGCAAGAGAAGAGGTTTTGCAAGACTTTGGTCAAAACAAACCAGATTTTGATGGGTTGAATCGCCTAAAAGTAGTAAGTTTTTCTTTTGTCATAGTTGTTAGTTTGAAGTATTGGCTAAGTTTCGATCAAAATGAAAAGAAAAGAGCGCGTTCGGACGGGATTCATTGCCGATTGAGACGGGATGCAATCAAGTACTTCAATACTAAAACCCGAGAGCTCCGTCGAGCCCGTTCAGATCCCGTTCGCACCCGACGCCTTTCAACGCTACGTAAGATTGAAGAATGCGACGTAAAGCGATGGAAACCTAGAAATTTCCACATCGAGAATAGTGACCGTCCGAACGCCCATATGACCGTCCGAACGGACACCGCTTCACAAAGCCCATTTTCCATGTATATTCATAGTGACCCCGAACGCCCATCATGACCGTCCGAACGGACCATCGCTCACAAAGCCCATCATCCATGTATATTCAAGTGACCGTCAACGGCCAATCTTCCCGTCCGGACGCTACCTACCGTAATAGCTTTTATTTGGATTCTAATCGTGTCCTAGGTTTAGGTTTTGTGGGGCTATTATAAATACACCTCTATAGAATGTTAGAGGTACGGATTTTCACCCCCAGAGTTCGTGAGAGGCTGTAATTAAAGAGAGATTTATTGTGAGCCTTGTTGTTCCTCTTAGAGGATCTTTGTTAGTTTGTTTGTGAGCGAATTGAGAAGTCAATCGGAAGGGTCCGTAAAGGAGAATCACGTTGAAGAAGATTGTGAGCAAGGAGACGAAGTTGAGGTTTGTCGATCTTACAGAGCCAAGGTCTTGCAAAGGGTTGTAAGTGTTCCTAGTGTCGTAATCTCTCGGATAATTTTCGATAGTGATTTCGGTTTGGCTGCCTTAGAGGTTTTACAATTAGATCGGTTTCTAATTGGTTTCTCTTCGCCACCAAAATCCTTTGTGTTTGATTGTTCATATTTTGGTGATTGCTTGCTTAGATTTAAATATCCGTTAATTCCGCATAAACCGTGATATTTTATCTGCTTAGCGTTTTTCAATTGGTATCGAGCCAGTTCACTTTGTTTGGATTAAATTCGAGTGTGATCCTTGTTTGTTTTCTAACATGTCTCAAACCCTTAATTTGTGCCTAATTTTGATGGAACTAATTATGGCTATTGAAGTCCCATGAGATTTTCTTAAAGTCAATAGACGCTTGGTCCGTTATTGAATTTGGATTTCAAGCTCCATAAACCGACAACCTAATGGTCTATCTGAAAACAAATCTGTGGCTAATGACAAAGCTATGAATGCATTGTTCTTAGCAATTTCACAAACCGAGCACTCTAGAATTTCAAATTGTGATAGTGCTAAAGATGCTTGGGAGATTCTAGAAACTACTTATGAAGGAACAAATCTTGTTAAAGCTACAAAACTTCAAATGTTAGTTTCTAAGTTTGAAAGAATTGAAATGTTAGAAGATGAGACTTTGATGACTTCTTTGGTAAACTTAGTGAAATTAGAAACTCCATGATAAATCTAGGAAAGAAAGTTTCGACAAGATTGTGAGAAAGGTTATGAGATCACTCCCATAGATTCAAATGAAGGTAACAGCCCATTGAGTCATGCACGATTTGGAGACCTTGAGGATAGAAGAGTTAGTTGGTGCCTTACAAACTTATGAGTTTTCTTTGTCTAAACCTAGGAATTATAAGGATCTTGCCCTTAGAACTCTTAGAAAGAACTCGATGAGTCATCCGATGAGGAACCAGATGATGAGAAAATAGCATTGGCAGCTAGACAGACCATAAGTATAGGCATAGATTTCCCAAGAGACTTGAAAAGCTAGAAGAGAGTTACAAGGATAGAAATGAAAGAGACCCACGTGGTCCAAAATGTTATGAGTGCTCGTTATGGTCATTTGCAAGGATTGTGCTAACCTCATGAGTAATAAACCAAAGGATAAAAAGGCTTTCAATATTACCATGAGTGACAATCGATGAGGAGGTTCCTCATGATTCCCTAATTATGTAGCTTTTGGGATTTCCTATGATTCGATGATTCTAATCAATCGATGATAAGTCCGCTCGATAATGAATCAAATAGGGTTAGTGACCTTCAAAACTCCTTTAACAATTTGCAGGAAAATTTTTCTACAATTAGAAATTCTAACCTAAAACTTGTTAAGGATGTCAAGAATCTTGAACTTGAAAGGGATAATTTGTTGAAAGAATTGAGTGATTCACATGCTGTTTGCAATTCTCTCAAATCTGAAAATCATGTGTTAATTGCTAAGAATAAATCCTCCAAAATGATCGATTGAAACTAGAAATCACTTGAGTACTTTCTCTAGTGAAAAGCTTAATCAAATGTTGCATGCTCGTAAGCGCCTAGTGAGATCCGGTTTAGGATTTGATAAAACTGCATCTTGTTCTTCTAACCATGCCTCGCTTCAAAGATTGTGTTTGTTAAACCATTGAAGTAGAAAATCTTCAGTGAAGAAAAGCCAGCAGCTGTTCGACTCAAAGAAGGTAAGAAAGGTAAGAAAACTCTCTTGTATCTCATGCATCTTACCCTAGGCCTAGAGTTGCTCAAAGATTTGTCCCTACATGCCATCATTGTGGAAAAGTGGGTCACATTCGACCTCACTGTTTTAATTTGAAAACTCATGCGTAAGAATAAAAATTTCAGTATCTAGGATAGATTGTGAGGGTTTGGTCACAATGATGAAAGGAGTGCTATCTAGGTTAGACTTGTTTGAAAAATTCATAAACCTAGACCTAAGATCACTCAAGTGTGGGTTAGGAAGGATGATACCATTCACCCATTGAGGGGAGTGGTAATGAACTCACCTTATTTTAGGTGAGCCAACAACATGCCTAGGATTGTTTTTCCTGCTTATCCTTGAGATTCCTAGAGCATGTTATATCTTTTTTGTTTTTGTTTAATTTTTTTGTTGTGCATTTTTTTGTTGTTAAAATTTTTTCAAAAAGACAAAATATGTTTAGTTAGTTGTTTCTCTTTCTTCTTTGTCTTATGCACCTAGATTGTCCATTAAATTCTCATGTTGCCTTTGTGGATTTAATTCTCATGCGCCTTGGAATGTTCTTAGTATGCATGAGATGAACTTTTGTTAAATGGACTTGTTATTGTGGTTACCTAAAGCCAGTTTACTCTGCACGCTTTTGCCTATGCTTAATTTTTGTGCACATTTAAGCTTATTTTTTTGGGTAACCATATGAGGTTTTTGACTAGTATTTGTTTCAAATTGACCATTTGCTAGTTGAACCTAGGGCTTAAAAATTTCCTGCTTTCTCGGTTGTGATAAGCACTACATGTTTAAGGACACTTTCTCATAGAGAAAAGAAACAAAATAGTGAAACAAATGAATCAAAAGATCACATTCCAAAAGGAATTTATTTCACTGTGTCAAACTTGTGCAAATTGTTTTACAATGAGAAATGTATAGGATGAGAGTTCTAGTATGATAAGGTTTGACTTTTGATCTGAGATACTTGTCAAAACCTCATGGTGGTGAAACTCCAAGTTTTTGATGGCTCACACACACACACAAGCATGGGTTGATGAAACATTTTATTCGCTTGAGTTAAACAAATTTCAATGTCTGGTTGTCACTTCAAATCTCATGTATATTTTGTATATTTGGAGCATGCTTGGGTTATTCATTGCTGAATTTTCATGAGATTTTTATGGGTGTATCATGTGTGTTCATTTGACTTTTGAGGGGAGAAACATGGTTTGATTTCCAGTTTCTTGTTGATTTTTGAGTCACATATTGAGGGGGAGTTTCTATTGTTCATGATTATGCATTATCTCTTTGCATTTTTATTCATGAGTTGAGTTTATTTTTTTTTGTTCCACATGTGCCTTGATGCGTTTGTTAAGTGTTTCAGGAAACATGTTACCTTTTGTCAATTTGTGACAAAAAGGGGGAGTTTATTGGGGGAAATGATTTTGTTCCCGAAATTGCCAAAGGGGGAGTTTGTTAGTTTGAAGTATTGGCTAAGTTTCGTGATCAAAATGAAAAGAAAAGAGCCAAGCGCTCGACGGGATTCATTGCCGCTCGGACGGGATGCAATCAAGTACTTCAATACTAAAACCAGTCGTCAGATCCTGCTCGCGTCTGCTCGGACGCTTCAACGCTACCGCGCCAAGATTGAAGAATGCGAAACGGACACGCTCTAAAGCCCATTTTCCATGTATATAGTGACCGTCCGCCCATATGACCGTCCGAACGGACCACGCTCACAAAGCCCATTTTCCATGTATATTCAAGTGACCGTCGAACGCCAATCTTCCCGTCCGACGCTACCTACCGTAATGCTTTTATTTGGATTCTAACCGTGTCCTAGGTTTAGGTTTTGTGGGGCTATTATAAATACACCTCTATAGAATGTTAGAGATTGATTTTCACCCCAGAGAGTTAGAGAGGTGTAATTAAAGGGAGATTTATTATGAGCCTTGTTGTTCCTCTTAGAGGATCTTTGTTAGTTTGTTTGTGAGTAAATTGAGAAGTCAATCGGAAGGGTCCGGTAAAGGAGAATCACGTTGAAGAAGATTGTGAGCAAGGAGACGAGTTGGAGGCTTGTCGATCTTACTGAGCCGAGGTCTTGCAAAGGTTGTAAGTGTTCCTAGTGTCCGTAATCTCTGGATAATTTTCGATAGTGATTTCGGGTTTGGGCCGGAGAGGTTTACAATTAGATCGGTTTCTAATTGGTTTCCTCTTCGTCACCAAAATCCTTTGTGTTTGATTGTTCATATTTTGGTGATTGCTTGCTTAGATTTAAATATCCGTTAATTCCGCATAAACTGTGATATTTTATCTGTTTAGCGTTTTTCAATAGTCTACTAAAATAGTAATTCTTAGAATGAATTATTTAAAGGCTTTATGGATGATTCAAGAAAATTTGCAAAGATTGCATCACCACAATCGATGTTGCAGGTGACCATGATTTTGAATGAAGTTCTAAGACTATATCCACCAGCAATTTTCCTTGGTTGAAATGTTCACAAGGAAATGAAGCTCGGAAAGTTGTCTTTACCGGCCGGAGTTTAGATCGCCTTGCCGATAATTCTTGTCCACCATGATCATGAACTTTGGGGTGATGATGCATAGGAGTTCAAACTAGAGAGGTTTTCTGAGGGAGTTTCCAAGGCAACGAATGGCCAAGTTTCTTTCCTCCCTTTCGGATGGGGTCCTCGGATATGCATTGGGCAAAGCTTTGCTATGATGGAAGCTAAACTTACTCTCTCAATGATCCTACAACACTTCTGCTTGGAGGTTTCCCTATCTTATGCTCATGCTCCTTCCTTTAATATGACTCTTCAACCACAATATGGAGCTCACATCATTCTACGAAATCTCTAGAATAGCAAATATCACTTGTTGGATATGGATTCATGGCAATTATCTACTTGAATAGCTAGTAATTTAGGCACGTAATGTGAGAGACGATCCATTTGCCCTTCCAAACAGGTGGTCGGACAATGTAAAATTCATTTGGGCAGGTAAGTCTCGAATGGAGAGCCTTTCTTACATTATGTCAAACATATTTGGAATTGTTAGAATATATTAAAAATTATAATATTTTCCGTATATTTGATATTAGACTGATATCAAATATTCTCTATTTAACAGCTTATTGTAATCAAATTAAGAGAACTTGATTATCATACTTGTATTTATTCACTATCTTATAAATATGAACCTTTGTATTATGAAAAAACAAGTTAATGAGCACAATGTAGTCCTTAGAACTATTCAGAGTGGTGAACGTAAATGTCTAACACCGAACCACCCATAAATTCCTTGTGTTAGTTTCTCTATATTACTTCCGCTATTATTTTGGTAATTTAGTTTTCCCCACAAACTTCAACGCATCATTAGAGCCTCATCATATTATGACCAACAAAACTTTTTGACAAATGTTAATAATGCCTTGTAATATACCGAGGCTTTTGGCTAAGATCAAGTGTCTTACCTTTCTTACCAAGCTTCATTATCTAATTTCACCGACTTTTTTTTTTTTTTTGTCGAAGTATTTAAACTCCAAGAAAAAGGTATTCAAGCTAAAGTTCAATCACAGGATGTAGAGATGACATCTTATTCAAGGCTAGCTGTTACTCTCCTAATTGTATCATAGTCTATCAGTGACAAAGTTAGGATTTTATTTGAAGGGATGGGCCAATAATAGAATTAAAAAATAAATAAAATAAAATATATTTTAATGCATTATGGAGTGTTTAAGAAATCGAAGAAAAAAAAAATTTTGGTTTGATTTAAAAATTAATTATGAAAATAAATCAACACAATTATATTAAGTAGTCCTAAGGGATAACTCAATCGGTTGTATATCACCCTTTATGAAGCAGGGGTCACTAGTTCGAATACTTTCTTCCCTTTTCCTTGAGTAGACATGTAAAAAATAAAATAAAATTATACTAAGTAAATATACAATGCAGCAATCCTCCATCATATCGGGGGATTGTGCAATTACAAAATATTCCATATATACTGAATCAATCATTCTTTTCTTTTTTTCTAATTATGTTTTATGGAGTGAAGATCACTAATTCAAATTTTTCTCTTATCTTTTCTTTATGTGGACATGTTTAAAAAATAAATAAAAATGGAAATTAGAAACATAAATAGACATATAGTCACGTGCTTAGATAGTTAGATACATGCAAACGCACGCGCTTACGCAAGTTAGGATGAATTCGTTGTCAACAATGTGGTGGGCACGTGTCAATCACTCAACGAGGCGCGTGCAGATCGACAATTACAATTTACATAATTGGGGAGACCTATCCGCTAATTAAATACCGATTGCTCACATCACAATATTGCATGGTGGACCCTTTGGTTTGCTGTATGAGTTTCTCTTGTAGTTGTAGATGAGTTTAATTGGAAGAATTTATTTTAATTTAGGGGTTAATTATCTTTTCAATGCTTAATTGTTTTTTATTATTTTTGAGTTTATGTTTGCCTATTATTTCAGTCATATTCTAATTTTTTCAATTCAACTCGACCTTTTTTTTTTTTTTTAACCAAACTCATAAACATTTAATTTAAAAAATGAAATAAAAAAGTATAAAGATTGAAAAATATAAAAAAAGATAACCCGAAGGCGGCTGAGCCACCCCTAGGTATAGTGCTTAGGGGTGGCTAGTGGATGAACCATCTCCAAGCGATTTTCGGGTGGCTCAACAGCAGCTGGGGTGACAGAGAGCCACCCCATTGGTTTCGAGGGGTGGCTCTATGGATGGATTAGCCACCCCCTACGGGTGGTTTTTGGACTGCCACTATATTCAATTTTTAGTTTTTTTAAAAAAAAATTATATAATTTTTATTTACTTCTTTTTTTATATCAAATATATTCAATTTAAATTACTTTCTCAAACATCTTTTCTAATTTTGTTTCAAGTTTTCTAAACTATCCTAACATAATTTTTTTTTTTTCAAGATATTCATAATTTTGAATTCGGTAAATAATAGTAGAAAATAATACAAAATAATTGAATACCCAAACGAGTCCACTTTTCACTTTTTAATTTTCTTTTCATTTAGGTTTCATATCGTTTCACATATGGTATGTAAAAAGACCAAGTCAACCCAAACTAACCAACTGCCATGTATCATCACATAAAAATTAAAAATTAAAATAATATTAAAAATTAAAAACAATTAAACAATTAAACCCTTAAAAAAAAAAAAAAATCATGGGGTGACCTGACCATCCCATTTTAATCATTGGGAGTAGTTGAGCCAACCTAGGGCCACTCTAAAGGTGGTTATTTCAAGAGTTTAGGGTTGAGCCTCAATGTACACAGTGGACGTACGTACAGATTTGAGGGGAGGGGATCGAAGGAGGAGAAGTGATGGAGAAGAGTAGGAAAGAAGAGGTGTATTATTTTATGGATGACTTTTTTTCTATTCGAAGGAGGAAAAGGCCAGAGGGGAATTTTCTTTTTCATGGATGACTTTTGTTTCATTGATTAAGGTGGGAAACAAGGAGGTAGGCCATGGCCACCCGTCAATTCATAAGGAAATACAAATTGAAGGTAAAAATAATATATATATTTTTTTTAATATGGCCCCTATTAACAAAATTTATTGGTCTTTGGCCCCTAATAAATTATTATCTTCAGTCCATTTGAATTGAATAATATTCATTGCATAGTGCTAGGGAGCTAAACAAATGAATTCAAAAAAAGTTACAAACTGACGTGACGGATCGTAAGTGACAGATAAGAGAAATATAATTGCATTCTTTTAATTTAAAAACCATTGACAGTTGACACATTAGTTTAAAACTTTTTGTGAGTTCATTTGTTTGACTTTCTAGTACCTATTTAGTTTTATAGTTAAATGATATTTTTGTCTTTTCAAAAAGTGAAAAGACAATAATATCTCTTTATTATAATTAAATAAATATTATCCAATTCAAATAAAGTAGAGAGGATCTGTCCCATCCCTGTGAAAGACAAAGGATACTAAGAATTACGGAAATGCTGATCGGCGTTTTGTGATTGTAATCACTACCTTGTAGTTTTCAACTAGTCCATATGGACCAAAATTATAAAAATAAAAAATTAATGAAATTGTACGAAATGATTGATAATCCATGTTACTATGCTATATTGTCCCAAAAGAAAGAAAAAAAAAATTAAAAGCATTGTTTTATTAATTCTCATATATATATATATATATATATATATATATATATATATAAAGGTAATTAAGTGATCGTTTCCTCAATCCCAAAGGCCATGGGGTTTTATAGAAAGTAATTTGTCCTCTAAACACATGTAAATGATCCAACAGGGGGAGAGTGAAGTTTATGAGAGGTGGAATTAAATAGAAACGTGACACATGCAGACGCACGTGCTACATTCATGCAGACGCATGTGCTTATGCAATCCATGTTGAATTTGGCTATGAGTGTATCGGAATAGGATCCTCCCCATTTCAAATGAAATGGAGAATATCCATTTAGTGTAAAATGAGGATAATATTATAAATTTAGTCTTTTAACTTTAATGTTAAGACAATACTACCTCTCATTTTACACTAAATGGATACTCTCCATTTGAGTTGAAATAGAGAGGATCCTGTTCCGAGTCCTATGACCATAGGAGAGACGACCGACTCCGTGAAATACTGTTTCCTCACGTGGCTGGTGGACCCATTGCTTACTGAATTTTTCTTCCGAGTGAGGTGGGTTTGGGTTTATGATTTTAAAATAATAATATTAAGATATACGTTGTAAAAAATATTTTTAAAAAAAAACACAGTTAAAAGTTTAGTCAAATTATAGTGTATTTTTTAAAATTGTACATTTTTTTAAAAAAATATATCATTACTTACAATTTAAAAAAGCTGATTTTTTTTTTTAATCACAATTTTTAAAAAACACAATTTCAAACAATTCATTTTCTACTATTTGGTATAAAATTTTCACTTTTTGCTTATGAGATCGCAATGCCTAGCGTATATTGAGTTAATAGAACTTTTTTCAACCTAATCTATAAAAATATTATGTATCCATTTGCATGTGAAATGCATATGCACTTTTGGAAAATGCTAGGTATTTTCTAATGTTCTCCCAACTGTGATATGACTTTTAAAATCACCATTGAATTTGAAATTATCATTATTGACTTTGAACATGTTTTAGATTGCGTTTAAGAAATAGAACTTTTAAGTCAGAAAGAGCTTTTGGGCAAAAGTTTCATTTTTAAACTTTTGCCAAAAGTTTTTTTTGGCCATTTTTAAGCTTTTGAGACCCTTAAAAGAGCTTTTAATTTTTTTTATCAAACAACTACTTTTTTCTTTAAAAGGGCTTTTTGAGTGTTAAAAGTACTTTTAGGCCTCTCAACCACGATCCCAAACAAACCATTAATCTATTAGTGATTTTAAAAGCTATATCACAGTTGGAATAACACTAAAAGAACAACTAACATTTTCCTGCACTTTTAATAGGAAGAATAAAGTTGAAAGAAATTATAGGGGAAACTTCACTTTAAACCCCTAAAGTTTCACACGATTTAACAAACCCCCCTCGAATTTTAAAGTCTTTCAATTTGGATTCCTGAGCTTTCAATTTCAATCAATTTGAACCCCTCCATTAAATTTTAAATGTTAAAAGTGAAGGGTAATTTTGACAGAGGGGTTCAAATTGATTGCAATTAAAAGTTTAGGAGTCCAAATTGAAATATTTTAAAATTTGAGAAGGGTTTGTCAAATCACGTAGAAGTTTAGGGGTTTAAAGTGAAGTTTCGCCTACAAACAATTATCAAGAATGGCAATATAAATATTAAGGGAAAAATACATTTTAACCCTCCTAACTATCCTCTCACTTGTAATTTTACGTCAAATATTTAAAAAGTAACACTTTACCCCCATAAAGTATTTGATATTGGAAAAAAAGACCAATGTTTACACTTTACTCCCTAAAGTAATTTATGTTTTACACTTTAGTTTACCCCCTAATTTTACACTTTACCCCCAAAACCTAGATACTTTGTGGGGGTAAAGTGTAAATATAAATTACTTCAGGGGGTAAAGTGTAAACATTTGGGGCTTTGTATTAAGGTTTGAAACTTTAGGGGGTCGGTCTTATGTCACTTTTTAAATATTGGGGTAAAATTGCATATCTATGGATACTTTAGGGGGTAAAATATATTTTTCCCAAATATCAAAACAATTAATTTTAAAAAACAATTTAAATATAAATATAAAAATTTAATTACGTACCTCAATTTTTCATTGAAGTTAGAAAGTAAAAAGAAAAATCAACAATTAAATCTAGATATAAAAATTTAATTATGTACCTCAATTTTTCATTGAAGTTAGAAAGTGAAAGGAAAAAATCAACAAGTCTTTAAGAAGAAAAAAGCCTCAAAATTTTGTAATTTTTGTAAGATGTAAGGAGATTTGACAATTGATCTTTAGCCTCTATGAATTTAATTGACACATTGCTCTAGGAAACAAAATGTGTGACTTAGAAAGTTAGAAATAACAATTGATTTTTTTGTCTCATTTTTGTGCTTTGCAAGTTGTACACTTAATTTTTTTTTCTTCTCTTGCACGCATGTTAGCATGTACCATGTCTTCTTCCATACTTTGAGAAATTACTGGGAAGATTTGAACATGTGAACAAGCTAGACTTTATAATTTTATAAAGATATTTTTGTCTCTTTCTTGTGCTTTGCACGTTGCATGTTATACCTTATTTTATTTTATTGTATTTTTCTCTTGCACGCATGTACCATACTTTAAGAAAATTACTGGGAAGAGTTGAACATGTGAACAAGCTATAGACTTTACAATTTTATAAAGATTTTTTAGTATCTTTCTTGTGCTTTGCAAGTTGCATGTTATACATTTTTTATTTTATTGTATTTTTCTTTTGCATGCGTGTAACATACCTTTTTCCATACTTTAAAAAAATTACTTGGAAGAGTTGAACATGTGAACAAGCTAGTCTTTATAATTTTATAAAGATTTTTGGTCTCTTTCTTGTGCTTTGCAAGTTGCATGTTATAATATATATATATATATATATATATATATATATATATTAATTTTTCTCTTGCACGCATGTGTCATACCTTCTTCCATAGTTTAAGAAAAATATTGGGAACTGCATCATCATCAAGATTTTGTTATTTTGCAACTACAAGTTTGCAAGTTTCAAGTTAAAATGGTTAGAGTCGATTCAACTACATAATCGTCAACCTTTGGTTGAGGGTGGCATTTTTCACCAAGGGTACGGAGAATTTTCAGGAGTTGAGGGGGGCTAAAACCCATATATTTTTAAAAGCATTTTTCCAACAATAAAGCACAAAAAAAACCTTCCAAAAAAATAAAAACTAGTGACATCCACTTCATGAAGTGTGGTTAACAGCCAATTGAGTTATCATTTGAGGATCATACCACCTTTGAAATTATTTATAATTAAATTTGTTTGCTAATACTTATTTAGTGAAGAAGAACATTAATACCTAACTCAACACATAAAAACCCAAAATTATTTTTACTTAATATAACATAAAATAAAAAAGATGACCAAAATGAGGCTCCCCTAGGTCCCAACTATTCATATATATTAAATATATAATGTCAACTGAATGGATATAAATTATAATTAAGTTGTCCAACATTTATTTCACCTTCTTAAGTTGATCAACAATGGAAACATGGGTGGCGCTTTCCACTGTTGCCGTGGTGGTGGTGCTAAAATTAGCATGGGGAGTGTTGAGATGGGTGTGGGTGAGGCCTAAGACGCTGGAGAGGTGCCTGAGAGAGCAGGGTCTCACCGGCAACTCCTACAGGCTTTTCTTTGGAGATTTGAAGGAGATCTCTAAGATGACCATTCAAGCCATGTCTACACCAATCAACTTCACCAATGACATCGCACCACGTGTTGTCCCCTTCTTCCATCAAAATGTCAACAATTATGGTATCTACTATTCCTATTCCTATTCCTAGCTACTTGGGTTAACTATTCCTTTGTGAAGTGTTTCCTTGTCAATAGGATTATGTGGATCGAGGCTCATGAGAACTAGAAGGATGTGGGTTTATTTTATTTCTCTCGTGAATTGCTTGGAATTTTTTTTTTTTTTTTTTTTGGGTTTCTCTGTGAAGTGTTTGGTTGATAAGAAAATTTGTGCAATTGGCACTTTGTAGTCATTGGGTTGATGTTGATTTTTGCGTCCCTCTAAAATCTTGTTCTCTAAGTCTCAATTTCTGTTGGTTTTCTTCTCTTGGTCTCATTTGATTTGGCATTTGAAGCTTTTTCTTTTTTCCTCTCTCCAACTATGCTAATTGGGTTGCTCTGTCATATTTTGCATAGAAGCAATAGGGCATCTAGAGACATATATATCCAAACATGTTACATGTAGAACAGCTAGGTTGTTGTCAAAGCTACCTCCACATCCCTCTCCTATTAACTATCATGGTTAATTTTCAATGTATGGACAAACTTCAGTCCATTATTCAACTAGTAAAGCTCGCTAATAAGCGAGATCCAACGTAGAATATTTAATTAAGATGTAGTGAATTGTAAAGTTAGGGTTCGAATTCATTATCTTTGGTTCTAATATTATGTTAAGATGTCCTCAAGAGGTAGTTCAATCGGCTGAGACGACTATGTTTAATGAAGCGAAAGTCAATAGTTCGAGTCTTCCTTCCCCCTCTTGTATGGACATGTCAAAAAAAAAAAGCCATGTTAAGATGGAACATAAGGAAGACGTTTAGTATTACTCTAAATCATCACTTATTCCAAAAGTTTAAACTGATAACTAGAAAATAATGAATTATAATGTCTATACTAAATAGAGAACAAAAACATGCAGGTAAGAATTCATTTATGTGGTTTGGCCCGACACCCAAGGTGAACATTATGAACCCTGAACAATTGAAAGGTATCTTCTCCAAGATGTCTGACTTTCGGAAGATAAAAGGAACTCCACTTACCAAATTGCTAGCAACCGGACTTGCACAATATGAAGCTGAAAAATGGGCTAAACGCAGAAAAATTATCAATCCAGCTTTCCATCTAGAGAAGCTCAAGGTTAGTTTATTGCAATCCATTTAGATTCAATTACAATGGCATTGGAATTAAACTTATTGCTTTAATCTTGGCTGAAAACCTACAAGATATGAAATATTACAAAACACTTCTCAAAACACTTGAGTTTGATATATTTCCTTTGTTATTTGTTGATCTTCTTTGCTGTAGAATATGTTACCAGCATTTCATCAAAGTTGCAGTGACATGATTAGCAAATGGGAAAGTATGGTCTGTGAAGAGGGGTCAGTTGAGTTAGATGTATGGCCTTATCTGCAAAATTTGTCAAGTGATATGATTTCTCGAACAGCCTTCGGGAGTAGTTATGAAGAAGGAAGAAATATTTTCCAACTTCAAAGAGAGCTAGCGGAGCTGGTAATTCAAAGTTGGCGATCTATTTACATTCCGGGATGGAGGTAAACTAAAAAATTTCAATGCCTTTTAATACTTAAATAATAAAGTTTTTCTTATTGAATTACATTCGTTTATCAAATGAAAAGCAACTTGAATTTTTATGCTAGAAGTAAAGAATTTTTATTTTTATTTTTACTTTTTTTTAAGAAAAAAAGCGTAAGGCACATATACAACTAATATACAACATGAACACCTAACTAGGACTAGCAAAAGAAAGACACAAACTACCCAACACCAAACAAAACCTAACCAAGACAACCCAACAGAGGCAGCCATAAAACTTGAAACCTATGTACAAAATGCTCGCCGCTAAAATACACAAGCTTTGCCTTTTTTGTGCCTAGAGGATGCGCTAGTACTCTAAGTTTAAAAGCTCCCTTCTGCCTCAGAACTAGAGTAGGTAAGAATGTTATTGGACAAAGGTCATTTTAGAAGAGTTAGACTATTATTCCATTATTTTTTATAACTAGTAAAAAGCTTGAAAGATTATTTGAAAAGTCAATTATCCTTTCCCCCCATAAACTATCATGCGATTATCATTTCCCTCCATGAATTACCAACTTTACATTACACCTCCCATGAATTACCATTTTGTTACCAAAACCCTAATTTCGTTAGTCAAGGCCGTTAAGTCGAACGGTCAACTGTACTGTTCTACATTGTTTATATATGTATATAGTATTGTTCACAACACAATTCACAAGTACTATTCACCGACTTAAAAACTTTGACTAACGGAAGGTGGGTTTTGGTAATGAAATGGTAGTTCACGGGGGGTGTAATATAAAGTTGGTAGTTCATGGAGGAAAATAGTAATAACGTGGTAGTTCATAGGGGGAAAGGATAATTTTCCCTCAATTATATATTCACATAACTAACTGAAAAAATAATTAATGGGAAAAATCATATTAGCCTTTGAGTTTTTATTTAATTTGAATTTAGTTCTTGGGTTTTCAATTTCAATAATAAAGTATTTAGGTTTTGTCTAGGTTTTAAATTGGTCTCTTTATCACTTTACCGTCAAAGTTAACATTTTTTACCTGCTACATGTGTTTCATTTGACACCCCAGGCTGCATGTTTGCACCCAATATCAATGTTAGCATCCATGTCAATGTCAAAGTTACCAGTTTTCCCTTTAATGTTACAAATCCAAAATATTAGGATGATTCAAAGTTAAACGATTTTGTTTCTGGAGTTGGATCTTTTGTTTTTTGTTTTTCTATGGATGAGTTGGCTCTTAATGATATAACATTGATATTAAATGCTAATATGGATATTGACGTGTCAATTGAAACACACGTGACATGACACCCTTAATTCTAACAAAAAAGTAAAAGATAGACCTATTTAAAATTTAGCAAAACCTAATAACCATATTATTGAAATTAGAAACTCAATGACTAAATTCAAACCAAAGTTTTTGGTTGATAAAAATACCAACATCCAAAAACTGAAGTTAAATGCATATTATTTCACTTAATTCACTCTATTCTTGTCCTCACATTTTCATGAATGGTTTTGAGTAGGTTTCTGCCAACTAAGATGAACAAGAGGATGAAAGAAATTGACAAGGAAGTACAAGCTTCCCTTAAAGGGATTATCAATAAAAGAGAGAGGGCAATAAAGCAAGGTGAGGGCAAAAATGATGACTTATTAGGCATATTCATGGAATCCAACTTGAAAGAAATTGAAGAAAAAGGGAACAACAAGAATATGGGTATGAATCTTAAGGATGTAATCGAGGAGTGTAAACTTTTTATTTTCTTTGGGCAAGAGGCAGCTTTCGATTTTGTTGGTTTGGACGATGGTTATGTTGACTAGGCATCCGAGTTGGCAACAACGTGCAAGAGAAGAGGTTTTGCAAGTCTTTGGTCAAAACAAACCAGATTTTGAGGGGTTGAATCGCCTAAAAGTAGTAAGTGTTTCTTTTTTCTTAGTCTACTAAATATTATTTCTTAGAATGAATTATTTAAAGAGGTGTGATATAAGCACAACTTAAACTCAGCTTTGGCTCAACTTTTAAACCAAATTTCTCTTTCTCTCTCTAGTTTAAGACTCTTTCCTTCACATGTAAATTTTTTTAAAAAAAAAAAAAAAAAAACTCAAGTAGAAAGTTGGGTTTAAGTTATGCCTTTATCATTTTTCTTATTTAAATACTTTATGGATGGTTCGAGAAAATTACTTGCTTTTTATAGTTCTTTGAATCCACCATTTTAGCAAGAGAATTTGCAAAGATTGCATCACCACGATCAATGTCGCAAGTGACCATGATTTTGTACGAAGTTCTAAGACTATATCCACCAGTATCTTTCCTTACTCGAAATGTTCACGAGGAAACAAAGCTTGGAAAGTTGTCTTTACCGGCCGGAGTTGAGATCACCTTGCCGACACTTCTTGTCCACCATGATCATGAACTTTGGGGTGATAATGCACATGAGTTCAAACCAGAGAGGTTTTCTGAAGGAGTTTCCAAGGCAACAAAGGGCCAAGTTTCTTTCTTCCCCTTCGGATGGGGTCCTCGGATATGCATCGGACAAAACTTTGCTATGATGGAAGCTAAACTTACTCTCTCAATGATCCTACAACACTTCTGCTTGGAGGTTTCACCTTCTTATGCTCATTCTCCTTCCCTTGTTATAACTCTTCAACCACAATATGGAGCTCACATCATTCTACAAAATCTCTAGAATAGCGGATATCATTTGCTGAATATGGATTCATGGAAATTATCTACCTGAATAGCTAGTAATTTAAGCAGGTAATGCAGGAGATGATCCACTTGTCCTTTGATGTAGGAGAATAATAATAATAATAATAATAATAATAATAATAATAAAGTATATTTATTATTTATGCTTTAGTTTTCCTTTGTCAATAAGAATTGAGTTTTTTCTTTCCTATATGGATTCTTTTCATATGGAGAGCCTTTCTTACGTTACTTGCCTAGTTGACAGCAATTCAAACATATAATTCCTGTGGATCTCAATCCCATGTTGTTGCCAAACATATTTGGAATTGTTAGAATATATTAAAAATTATAATATTTTCCATATATTTCATATTAGGTTGATATCAAATATTCAAGGACTTATTGAAATCAAATCAAGAGGACTTGATTACTATATTTGTATTTATTCACTACCTTATAAATATGGACCTTTGTATTATATAGAAAGACAAGTTAATGAGCACAATGTTGTCCTTAAGGCTATTCAAAGTGGTGAACGTAGGTGTCTAACACCGAACCACCCATAACTTCCTTGTGTTAGTTTCTCTATATTACTTCCGCTATTATTTTTGTAATTTAGTTTTCCCTACAAACTTAAACACATCGTCAGAGCCTCATCTTTTTATAACCAACAAAACTTTTTGACAAATGTTATTTATTTATTTTATTTTTTTGACATGTCCGCACAAGAGGGGGAGGGAGATACAAACTAGTAACTTCCGTTTCATTAGACATGATCCCAGCCAATTGAGTTATCTCTTAAGACAAATGTTAATAATACCTTGTAATATACCGAGGCTTTGGCTAAGATCAAGTGTCCTGCCTTTCTCACCAAGCTTTATTATCTAATTTCATAGACATTTTCTTCTTTTTTTTGTCGAAGTATTTAAACTCTTTCAAGAAAAAGGTATTCAAGCTAAAGTTCAATCACAGGATGCAGAGATGACATCTTATTCAAGGCTAGCTGTTACTCTTCTAATTGTATCATATACTATTAGTAGTGGCAAAGTTAGGATTTTATTTGAATGGATGGGCCAAGAATAGAATTAAAAAATAAATAAAATAAAATATATTTTTATGCATTATGGAGTGTTTAACAAATCGAAGAAAAAAAAAAGTTTGGTTTGATTTAAAAATTAATTATGAAAATAAATCAACGGTTATGTCTCTTTCTTTATGAAGTAGAGATTACTAGTTCGAATACTCTTTCTTCCTTTTCTTATGTGGACATGCTAAAATTATTATTATTATTATTATACTAAGTAAATATACAATGCAGCAATCCTCCATGATATCGCGGGATTTTGCAATTACAAAATATTCCATATATACTGAATCAATCCTTTTTTTTTATTTAATTGAAACGGGGATTGAATCAATCCTTTCCTTGTGAATGCATATCCTCATATCTGTTATAGAAGACATTCAATCTTCTATTTTTGGCTGTCAAAACAATAACAATATTCCCCAAATTTTAAAGAAAATGACAAAATTATCCTTACGAAAATAAAAATAAAAATACTAAAATTTAATTTGTTTTCAACTTTTTAAGGATATTTTTGTCATATTGAAAATTCTATAAGAATAATTTTGTCCTTTTGCTAGCATTGGGGGTATATTAATTATCATTGTTTTAGTAATTTGGAAAATAATTTGTCGTAATTGATAGTTTGAAGGGTAAATTGTGATTGAGTTGAGAGATAGAGAGAATTAAGTAAACTTTATCTTAAAAAAATAAATAAATAATAATCTGAGGCTCCGTCAAGTCCCAACTTTTCATGGTCAAATGACTCAAATGAAATGAATGGGTTAAAAGTAGGATATAAGGCTATGTTTGGCAATAGACTGGACTGGAGGAAGTGGACTAATACTGTAGCAAATTTGATTTATATAGAATAGTGAAATTTTTTGTTTTGTAGTAATTTTTTTATTTGAAAAATAATAAACTGTAATTGATATGATATAAAAATGTAAGAATATTGAAATTAATTTTAAGAAATTTTTTTTGGGATTTTACAAATTCCAGTCTGATCTTTCCCAAAACATACCCTAAATTATAATCATGCCTTTTTCTTATTTCATGTGGCGACGAACAGCTTAATTAAGATAAGGTAGGGATCCTGCCAGCCACCAGAGGCCGTACAGGTCTTAAGACGTACATTAATGGCTCATGAATACCACTAACTTGGCTATCACCCTGGCCTATCTATCTATCACCTTCTACTTCTTCTTCTTCTTCTTTTCCAGGCGGTACGTGCTTGCTTCTAATCAATCTTGATCAACAATGGAAACATGGGTTGCGCTTTCCATTGTTGCCGTGGTGGTGGTGCTAAAATCAGCATGGAGAGTGTTGAGTTGGGTGTGGGTGAGGCCTAAGACGCTGGAGAGGTGCCTGAGAGAGCAGGGTCTCACCGGCAACTCCTACAGGCTTTTCTTTGGAGATTTGAAGGAGATCTCTAAGATGACCAGTCAAGCCATGTCTACCCCAATCAACTTCACCAATGACATTGCACCACGTGTCGTCCCCTTCATCCATCAAAATGTCAACAATTATGGTATCTAGTATTCCTATTCCTAGCTATTTGGGTTAACTATTCCTTTGCTGAAATGAAAATGGTTTTTTTTTTTTTTTTGTTAAGTGTTTCCTTGTCAAAAGGATGATGTGGATCAAGGTTCATGAGAACTAGAAGGATGTGGTTTTATTTTATTTCTCTTGTGAATTGCTTGGATTTTTTTATTTTTGGTTTCTCTGTGAAGTGTTTGGGTGAAAAGAAAGTTGGTGCAATTGGCACTTTGAAGTCATAGGGCTGATGTTGATTATTGCGTCCCTCTAAAATCTTGTTCTCTCTGCCTCAATTTCTGTTGGTTTTCTTCTCTTGGTCTCATTTGATTTTGCATTTGAAGCTTTTTCTTGTTTCTGTCTCCAACTATGCTAATTGGGCTGTTCTGTCACATTTTGCATGGAAACAATAGGGCATCTAGAGACATATATATCCAAACATTTTACATGTAGAACTGCAGCTAGGTTGTTGTCAAAGGTACCTCCACATCCATCTTCTATTAACTATCATGATTAATTTCCAATGTATGGACAAATTTCAGTCCATTATTCAACTAGTAAGGCTTGCGTAGAATATTTTTATAACTAATATGCAGTGAATTGTGAAGTTAGGGTTAGCTCTAATACCATGTTAAATTTTCAAGTAATACTAAATGTCCCCCTATTGTGTTCTTCCAAAATTGATGTAGCTTCTAAAAATTATAATTGGATTAAAGTACAATGAAAAATTTAAAAGCCACATCAATTTTGATGGGACATAAGGGAAACATTTAGCATTACTCTAAATCATCACTTATTCCAAAAGTTTACGCTAATAGGAAATGATGAATTTAATTATTTAATTAATTTACATTATAACGTAATATGATAAGGAGAATGTTTTAATATAGTAGAAAAAAATTTAGAGAATTTGATGTAAAAGTGCTTTTGGAAGGAGCTACTCAAACTAGAAGAAAAAAAAAAAGAAAAAAAAAGGAGGAGTTTTCTAGCCAAATTTTAACTAAATAATAGTTAGTTCACTATAAATGCTCTAACATGAGCTATGTCATGAATAATGTGTCTTCCACGTGCACGAAACTTCTACCAATTTTTAAAAGTGATAGGTATCATTGCTTAATTCTTATTAATGCTATTAAAAAAAACATGTGATTCTCATGTGGTAAAAAACACGTTATCTTTTTAGAAGCCGGTTGTGAGAGTCCCTACACCCAATTTGTAGGAAATTTCTGTCCATTACAAAATGCAGGTCATCAACCATTATTTAAATAGAGCATTAAATCTTCTTCTTCTCAAACATGCTGAATAGAGAACAAAAACATATATGCAGGTAAGAATTCATTTATGTGGTTTGGCCCAACACCCAGGGTGAACATTATGAACCCTGAACAATTGAAAGATGTCTTCTCCAACATCTCTCACTTTCGGAAGATAGAAGCAACTCCACTTACCAAATTGCTAGCAACCGGACTTGCACAATATGAGGCTGAAAAATGGGCTAAACACAGAAAAATTATCAATCCAGCTTTCCATCTAGAGAAGCTCAAGGTTAGTTTATTCTTCCCATTTAGATTCAATTACAATGATATTTGAATTAAACTTTTTGTTTGAATCTTGGCTGAAAACAAGATTACAAAACACTTCTCAAAACACTTTAAGTGTGATAGATTTACTTTGTTATTTGTTGATCTTCTTTGCTGTAGAAGATGTTACCAGCATTTCGTCAAAGTTGCAGTGACATGATTAGCAAATGGGAAAGTATGGTCTGTGAAGAGGGGTCAATTGAGTTAGATGTATGGCCTTATCTGCAAAATTTGTCAAGTGATATGATTTCTCGGACAGCCTTCGGGAGTAGTTATGAAGAAGGAAGAAATATTTTCCAACTTCAAAGAGAGCTAGCGGAACTGGTAATGCAAGGCGTGCGATCTATTTACATTCCAGGATGGAGGTAAACTAAAACATTTCAATGTCTTTTAA
The DNA here is from genome assembly GCA_013348765.1 of Carpinus viminea. Classification (NCBI taxonomy): domain Eukaryota; kingdom Viridiplantae; phylum Streptophyta; class Magnoliopsida; order Fagales; family Betulaceae; genus Carpinus; species Carpinus viminea. The sequence continues at coordinate 31,406,628 of CP054672.1, read as the reverse complement.
TACTTAAATAATAAAGTTTTTCTTATCAAATTAGATTCGTTTATCAAATGAATCAAATGAAAAGCAACTTGAATTTTTATGCTAGAAGTAAAGTTATTATTATTATTTTTTTTTTAAAAAAAAAAAAAGGCGTAAGGTGCATATACAACTAATATACAACATGAACACCTAACTAGGAGGAGCAAAAGAAAGACGCAAACTACCCAACACCAAACAAAACCTAACCAAGACAACCCAACAGAGGCAGCCGTAAAACTTGAAACCTATGTACAAAATGCTCGCCGCTAAAATACATGAGCCTTGCCTTTTTTGCGTCTAGAGGATGCGCCAGTACTCTTAAGTTCAAAAGCTCCCTTTTGCCTATGAACTAGAGTAGGTAAGAACGTTATTGGGCAAAGGTCATTTTAGAAGAGTTAATCTATTATTTCATTATTTTTTATAACTAGTAAAAAGCTTGAAAGATTATTGGAAAAGTCAATTATATATTCACTGAACTAACTGAAAAAATAATTAATGGGAAAAATCATATTAGCCCTTGAGTTTTTATTTAATTTGAATTTAGTTATTGGGTTTTCAATTTCAATAATAAAGTATTTAGGTTTTGTCCAAGTTTTAAATTGGTCCTTTTATCACTTTATCGTCAAAGTTAACGTTTTTTACCTGCCACACATGTCTCATTTGACACCTCAGGCTGCATGTTAGCACCCAATATCAATGTTAGCGTCCATGTCAATGTCAAAGTTACCAGTTTTCCCTCTAATGCTACAAATCCAAAATATTAGGATGATTCAAAGTTAACCGATTTTGTTTCTGGAGTTGGATCTTTTGTTTTTTGTTTTTCTATGGATGAGTTGGCGCTTAATGATATAACATTGATATTAAATGCTAATATGGATATTGACGTGTCAGTTGAAACACATGTGACATGACACCCTTAATTCTAACAAAAAAGTAAAAGATGGACCTATTTAAAATTTAGCAAAACCTAATAACCATATTATTGAAATTAGAAACTCAATGACTAAATTCAAACCAAAGTTTTTGGTTTATAAAAATACCAACATCCAAAAACTGAAGTTAAATGCATAATATTTCACTTAATTCACTCTATTCTTGTCCTCACATTTTCATGAATGGTTTTGCAAGTAGGTTTCTGCCAACTAAGATGAACAAGAGGATGAAAGAAATTGACAAGGAAGTACAAGCTTCCCTTAAAGGGATTATCAATAAAAGAGAGAGGGCAATCAAGCAAGGAGAAGGCAAAAATGATGACTTATTAGGCATACTCATGGAATCCAACTTGAAAGAGATTGAAGAACATGGGAACAACAAGAATATGGGTATGAATCTTAAAGATGTAATCGAGGAGTGTAAACTTTTTTATTTTGCGGGGCAAGAGACAAGCTCGGTTTTGCTGGTTTGGACGATGGTTATGCTAACTAGGCATCCAAGTTGGCAACAACGTGCTAGAGAAGAGGTTTTGCAAGTCTTTGGTCAAAACAAGCCAGATTTTGATGGGTTGAATCGCCTAAAAGTAGTAAGTTTTTCTTTTGTCTTAGTCTATTAAATAGTATTTCTCGGAATGAATTATTTAAAGGCTTTACGGATGGTTCAAGAAAATTTGCAATGATTGCATCACCACAATCGATGTCGCAGGTGACCATGATTTTGAATGAAGTTCTAAGACTATATCCACCAGGAATTTTGCTTAGTCGAAATGTTCACGAGGAAACAAAGCTCGGAAAGTTGTCTTTACCGGCCGGAGTTCAGATCGCCTTGCCGATAATTCTTGTCCACCATGATCATGAACTTTGGGGTGATGATGCACAGGAGTTCAAACCAGAGAGGTTTTCTGAGGGAGTTTCCAAGGCAACAAAGGGCCAAGTTTCTTTCTTACCCTTCGGATGGGGTCCTCGGATATGCATTGGACAAAGCTTTGCTATGATGGAAGCTAAACTTACTCTCTCGATGATCCTACAACACTTCTGCTTGGAGGTTTCCCCATCCTATGCTCATGCTCCTTCCTTTAATATAACTCTTCAACCACAATATGGAGCTCACATCATTCTACGAAATTTCTAGAATAGTGGATATCACTTGTTGGATATGGATTCATGGCAATTATCTACTTGAATAGCTAGTAATTTAGGCATGTAATGTGAGAGATGATCCACCTGCCCTTCCAAACAGGTGGTCGGACAATGCAAAATTGATTTGGGTAGGTAAGTCTCTAATGGAGAGCCTTTATTAGATTACGTCAAACATATTTGGAATTGTTAGAATATATTAAAAATTATAATATTTTCCGTATATTTCATATTAGGTTGATATCAAATATTCTCTATTTAAGAGCTTATTGTAATCAAAACAATAGGATTGATTATCATACTGGTATTTGTTCACTTTCTAATAAATATGGATCTTTGTATCATAGAAAAACAAGTTAAATGAACACAATGTAATCCTTAAGGCTATTTAGAGTGATGAACGTAAATGTCTAACACCAAACCACCCATAAATTCCTTGTATTAGTTTCTCTATATTGCTTATGCTATTATTTTCGTAATTTAGTTTTCCCCACAAACTTCAACACATCATTAGAGCATCATCATATTATGACCAACAAAACTTTTTGACAAATGCTAATAATACCTCGTAATATCCTGAGGCTTTTGGCTAAGATCAACTGTCATATCTTTCGTACCAAGCTTCATTATCTAATTTCTTAGTCATTTTCTTTTTATGTCGAAGTATTTAAACTCTTTCAAGAAAAAGGTATTGAAGCTAATGTTCAATCACAGGATGCAGAGATGACATCTTATTCAAGGCTAGCTGTTACTCTCCTAATTGTATCATATGCTATCAGCGGCTAAGAATAGAATTAAAAAATAAAATAAAATAATAATTTTAAAATTGTGAGATTTAACATTTTTTTTTAAAAAAAAAGCACCTCTTTATTTACAATTTGAAAAAGGCAAAATTTTTATATTTTTAAATTGCACTTTTTAAAAATACAATCCTAAATAATCTATGTTTTACAAATGATTTTATTCGCCCATGATAAGTTCCACTTCCATCATTCTAATTGTTTTTTAACGAGAAATTGGAATTTATAAATTACTTTCGAAAAAAAGAAATATCATAAATCAATAAATTCTTCATATTTAGAACATACCACCATTAATTTATACGTAAATCCACATAAATCTTTGAATCTAATGGTGGACAATTTTTTTTTAAATATCTACTTTTGAAATAAAATCTCAAGAGATTTTGAAATCGCAAATTCAACCGAACCCATATAAAACTCAGCCTCTCACATAGTAATTTTGGTGTACTAGCACATCCATGCTTCTTTCAGGCCAAAAATCAAACACCTTGAATGCATATAGACCACAGCAATAATCAAATGGCAAGTAGGAAAAAATAAAAATAAAAAAGGAAAGAATTTAGGGCAGTTTCCCTCGAATTTAAAAACATGATGGGTGAAACATGTAAAAACCTACGAGGCTGCCCCAAAATTAGGTTCACATATTGGCCGGGTGAAATAGAGGCCTCGCACGAATCATTTCTGTTCTTACGCGAGAACCCATTGGAACGGCCTACAACACACAGAAAATCCAATATAAATCAAAATAAATGTACAAACACCTTTCTTCTTGCTGCAATGAGACTTGCAAGGAATTTACGAAAGAAAGGAATTGGAATTTTTCTATATGCCCGCAACGGAACACGAACGCCATCGGGGGCTGCCCGGTTCTCTCAAGGCACTCTGTGTTAGGGTTCCTCTTCTTTCAACTTTTATAGCGAGATGTGTTGCTGCGAATTCTCTATCTTGCCCTTCTCATTTTACTTTAATGCCAGCCGAGCCCTTCACATTTTATACTATTATATATATATATATATATATATATATATATATATATATAACAACGAGCACATAAAAAACTTGGGTTTTTTTTTTTTTTCAAATTCCCATGATTTCGGATTTTCTCTTGAGTGGAAAAAGAGTTTTGTGATTGATGAGGAGAATAGGAAAAAAATCTGGTGTGATAAACTAAGGTGTCAATTTCTTATTAAACGGTACAAAAGACTTAATTTGTTGTAAAAGCCTATTGAAATTATTATCTTTAAGCCTTAGTTTTTCCCAAATTTTAAATAAAATTCTCTACTAATTTAGAGTCAAATTTAATGATAATTCATTTATCACGTGCTATATTGAATCGATCATGCACAGTGTCAACACCATATCAACAATAGGACTACGTATCAATTAAATTGGTGAAAATAAGAGTATTTTACTCATCAAATCGAAAAAGTCGATTAAATCAATTAATACCTAAAATAAATAGATTTTTGACTATTTCAATCAAGTCATTTAACTCGGTGAAGCCGGTTAAAATGTCATTTGGTTAGTCCTAAGATTTTTATATTCAAGCCTATTTTTATGGGCTAGAATGGTTTTTTTTTTTTTTTTTTTTAATTACTAAAACCTATTGAGGGCCAAAGTCAATTGAGTTAGTTTGGTTACCCGACAAAATAAAAATTCTATCAAAAAAAAAAAAAAAAGGGAAAGGCGTCTAAATAAGTGGGAAGAAAGAAAAAGAAAGGCTTGACACTTGAAAGCCAAACACCAAAGCCCCTACTAGAAGGGAGGATCGCCGACTTGCCAGTGTAATTGACTTTTTCTAAATTTGTATAATCTTGTAATGTACTTTGATTGTTAAAGCAACAGAGAAGGGTGCAAGTCAATGCCAAGAATAATTGAAGGTCTAATTTTCAAGACGTAATTTGATCCATCTCCCTTCCATCTCTACAACATGAATTGCCCAATTCCACGAAGGCGAATCCTAGCCTATCTAGACACCATTTGAGCTCATTCATTGTAGGTGCCCTTTGTTTTAAGGGGTGGATGACATGCCATTGATTGACGTTGCAAAGTTTGTTGACCTGGCATTGATCTGGCACACAAAAAATGTAATCAACAGTTCTCAAGTCAAATACACAAAAAAATAAAATAAAATAAAATGTTACACAATCTTACAACAATGTTACACAATTTAAACTGATATCATCCGAACATAATTCCAACTTAATCAAGATTATCATCAGCTGATTCATCCATTGAAATTCCTCTTCACATGGCTGATGAGGAAGGCCAAGGAGAGTGGTTGACCACTCTAATCTTTCTTATGAGTGTAGAAGGATAGGCCACTGGTGTGAATACCCATTCGGACAGATTTGGTAGGCTATGTTTGATTGTTTTCCTTGGATTTTATCTCAATCTCTAGGCCAAGACACTTCCTAGTTCTAATGTTTTTCTTCCATAGCTGAGACATTTTAAACTTTTGTCTCGACCTGAAGAGTGTCTATGCTTTTCAGCCTAGCCAAAGGGCAATAACAGTTCCTTATAAACCACATTAACAAGATTTCCTTCAGATGGCACACATGAAGAATTCAAAGTAATGTACCTTCATGTGTAATCTTCATCATTCTCATTGCTCCAATAATCCAAAGCCATTGGGTGGCCATACCTGATGATCAAAAGTGGGGGAGGGGGGAGACTTTTGAGTGTTGAGTGGATAAAATACTAAGCCAGTAAATAAGGAAAAAAGAAAAGTTACTACAGTAGTTACCATATGACAAGTGGATTGTAGTAGATACCTCACGATGGTCTAAAACCACATTCGTTCAAGTTATTAAATCTTAATACCGATTCAAAATCTTGTAAAATGTCAAATCATTGGACCCCTAGACCAAATAAATGAGAACATCTTTAACCACTTTATTATTTAAGTGAACAATGTAGTGCACGCCTCTCATTTTAAATATCAACACAAATTTATTCGATACCTTGATGTTTCTTAGGAGAAGTAATAGTGAACTCAGAACAAGGGTCAAAATAATTGCTAAAGCCCAAAGACAGCATATATATCAAATGACCTAAGACTTGAAACATTTCCGTGAGGCCACCAATACCAACAAAGTAAATAAAACCACACATTCACCAAAAAATTTCTATCGAAGACAGTACTTTCAAAACTGAAAGTACAATTGGAAGCAATGCTTATCACAAATATTACCAGGCTGAGGGGGAACAGATTACAACATCACCAAATTCTGAAAATAAGCAGCGTGAAAGACACTTACCCTGAAAAACACTTTTCCTTGAATAAGACCATAAGGAACAGGCCCAAAATGGCGTGAATCACTTGAGGCATACATGTTATCACCCTGAATCCAAACGTGCCCCTTTGGGACCTATTTGTTCAACCCATATAAATAAAGCAACCGATTAATCATCTTAAATGATTCCAAAAAAAAAAAAGAAAAAAAAAAAAAAAGAAGAAGAAAAGGAGGAGAATATGATCCAGCCATAGGACAAGGTTTAGATTGAATTTCAGTTTTGGCAACTTAAGAGCTTTTCATGTGTTGGGCAATCATGCAATATCTAATCAAAGCAAGATCTATATTGTGGCGTCCCACATTGTCTGGGTATGAGAAATGGGATGTACTTATATAAAGCATGCTCTCTCTAAATGATATATGACATTTTGGGGTAAATCCAATAATAAAACTGTGCAGGCTTGGCACAAAGCGAACAATATTATATCATTTTAGGGCAAGGTATACATGATATCAAAGCCGAATCCCAGCTTGAGATGGGGGGAACGTGCACCAGCCCATGAGAGTTGCCAGTGAGGATGTTAGGTCCCAAGAGGAAGTGATTGTGGCGTCTCACATTGCTTGGGTGTGAGAAAAAATGATGTGTTCATATAGAGCATGCTCACTTTAAATGGTACGAGGCCTTTTAGGGTAAACTTTAAACCCAATAATAAAACCGTGTGGGTTTGACCCAAAGCGAACAATATCATATCATTTTAGGACGGTGTTACATATATACTTTTGAAAATTATAATATAAGTGTCTACAAGGATAAAACTGTTTTTAAATGCAGTCATTAGCTTATGAGCTATGGTCATTTTTTTGTGTAGGGGCAGATATGAAACTTTATAAAATCCCAAAGCATACTTATATTTTTGGTCTTAATTTATTAATTAAGTTTTAACTTCTAGATTATTTTTAATAGTACTACAGCCTTTTATTGGGTTTTACTAAGAATATGCTTACAAGTTAAACCGCAAGTCATAGTTTTAGTAGATTAAGAGTCACAACCAGTTTGCGTATAAAAAAAAAAAGAGTCAACCAGTTTCTATAAATATGCTTCATTGTATTTAAGGAATTCAAACATCAATTAATGGAATATTGAGTGTTTTGATTCAATCAGTCACATTGGCCTTAGTGTTAGGGGCGGGAATTGGCCCCCTTGGGTGATTGCTGATAGTTTCCAATGACCGAATGACAAGTGTCAGCGGTTCGAAATGACCCCCTGAACCAACCAACAATGTTAGGGCTCTCTAACTATAGTGACACCAATGGTGCAGCCAGCTTATCGGTATGAGTTGTGCCATGCAACCCACCACCAGAATTTAGTGCCAGGGAGTGAGATCTAACCTCACATCCCACCACCATACAAGGCAGGAGTTAGTCAGGCTGGGGGAGAGTCAGTCACCAACACCTATCACTCGATAGCCAACCCACCAATTAACTGGTAGGCAAGCCCCTTTCAAGCAATGTTGGAAATTGACCATCTTCAACTGAGTTGGTCGAGTTGGAAGGGTGGGTGTTTTACCCAGCATTACTTAAAAGCATACAATAATTTGTACCTTTCAACCATATTAAATTTTACCTTATCACTTACTGATGTTCAGGGCACAAAAGTCAAAGCCCCAATGTTAATACTGCTTTCTAATCCCAAGGATTGGTACCATTCCTTGTTTCTTTCTAAATAGAATTTATAGGTGGAAGAATGAGTCCACAACTCAACAAGTAAACACTTGAAAAATCCTAACGATTTGTAAATATGCTTTCTGCCAAATTAATGATTTTTGAAATGTGTCAAAAAAAATTTATAATTGATGCATGCATTGTTAATACTTCCTTCCGTATTTTAAAGCCATGATTAATGATGGGAACTGCATAAGAGCATCACATTGGCAAAGGTTTTGTGGGGAAATCATGAAGTAGAGGAGGCACCTTGGGAGCCGGAAGACAAGATGTGCAAGAGATACTCATCCCTGTTTAGTGAAGAAAACTAAACTGTAATGTACAGCTGCATAAATCAGTTTGGAATCAAAGTTTTAGTTGTGATTGGACTGTATCGGAGCAATCGGCCCTGCAGACCCTAGGAGTAAATTTACCATCAGAGCAGCAAAAATGAATTTGGTGGATTCTAGGATTTACACCAGAGCAATAAGTTAAGATTGATAGAATTTTGTGGATAGCCTGATAAAGGGATTCCGATACAAGAACCCAATTTTAGTCATAATCCTTTGTGCACCGTATAATTGTTATTTAAGTCTGTATAGAAATACGTTAAAAGTTTAACCAAATCATTATTCAACAATCTTATCCCTTAACAATTGGTCCCACAGCAGGCACAATGTCACAAGTTCAACTCACGGAGAAAGCAGCCTATAGGCTGGATCAAAATGTCTTGATAGCATGTATGGATATTTTTTTTTTTTTGGATAAGTAATAGTATGTATGGATATAGTGTTAAGTCATTGAGTATTGATAAGTGAGTGGCTCCGCCAAAAGATAAATGGCTACCATCGTATTAGTATTGATAGAGTGAGCCACCTGAACATCAAATTCAAAAGCATAGTGAAATGTTATGATCTTAAGGGTAAAAGTTTAACTATATTAGTATCCAGCAATGGTTAGGCCTTAACATTCTAAGGTTACGTTTGATACACGGAATGGCCATTCCAATAGGAAAAAAGGGATAGCTTTTATTGGAAATAGAAGAAGATGGAATGGAATGAACTTAGTTCCAAGTGTTAGTATGTGTATACTTTAGCACCAAGCTATTTTATTCTACCTTCTGCCATTCTTATTAAAGGCATTTCATTTTTCCTAATGTGATAGCCATTCCGCGATCCAAACGAACCCTAAGTGTCCATCCACTTCTGCGTATTCATAAAAGCTGCAAATATGGCTGTTGGGCATTCAGGACTGTCTAAATGAAGCTTATTAGCCCAAAAACCAGCATGCAAAGGGTCAAGGGGTGGCAGTCCAATTCAAGAACACAAATCCTAGCACCCAAAATGGAGCATAGTAGAATAGTTAGAGGATCATACCACAGCAGATTGACACCTGTCAGTGTGCAGGGGATCCACAAAGAAGGTGACCCTATCACCCTCCATGCCTACAACCCGCTTGGTGAGCGTCTTTCTCGGGTCCACAGGAGAGCGAACCAGCACGACATCTCCGGAGCCGACCTTCCCAAGCCTAGGCGACAGGTATTCGGTTAACAGCACGTCACCGGTAAGATTCAAGGTCGGGAGCATACTAGGACCGTACACCTGCAGCCACATGATAAGTGCCCTGTTCTTCAAAACATTATAAAAAAAAAAAAAAAAAAAAAAGAAAGATTGAAAGAAGGATAGGGTAACAGACGAGAGTTGGGGAGCAGAGGTAGTTGTTGGTGACGTGAAGCAAGCAGAGGAATTTGGCTACAATGGCGGTGCGATCCAACGCCTCCTTCGCTACGCTTCTCCATTGTCTCATGTAGTTCACCAATCTCATCTCTCTCTCTCTCTCGTCAAAAAGCTTGAGGGTTTGCGCTTGGGAGTCTGGGACCCAAATTGAAAAAAATCGTGTGGTAAAGAATGGGCTCGATAAATTTACCATAGAACCCACGTGTTAAATCCAACGGTGAATCTTAATACATATATATGAGTGAAAATGGACGACAAATGAAACAAAAAAAAAAAAAAAAGGCATTTCTCTACTAAGTTATGAACAATAATTCCTTAAGAAAGTCCCTTTCTTCACCATTCTTAAAAAAACTACTTAAACATTGATAAACGTGTGTTACTTACATAACATTTATTACGATCATAATTTAATAATATTGCATCAAAAAGTATAAATGATGTCATGTCTGCTAAAAAAAAAAAATCATTTTCAATTTATTTCAACTGAAAATGAGTCAATCCACATGTTTATGTTTGTTCTTGTGCATCGACACGCGTGCAATTCTACATGCACTCTGAAGTGGACGGATCTAATAATGATTTTCATTATTACGAAACTTGGAAATGCAAAAAAAATAAAAATAAATAAACTGCTGCTCAACATCATAATTGGTTGCCTCCCAAGTATTTATTGTACGATTAACAAGTATTGTTATTTTATTGGCCATTTTCCAATAGAGCTGTAATTTTGAATAAACAATGTAACGAGCTGAAGTGAATGCTCGATTGATGCCTATAAAGAATATACAACCAGTCACAGGCAACTTGTTTATGGTGAAGCAGCTGGGACTGATGTGCAGAAAATGGTGGTCCAACTGGCAGGGGGTTGAAGTCAAAAACTTTCTCCTCGTGCTCCAGGAACCATCATCAACAATGGATATTCTATCAAGCAGTAGCTTGTTTGTCAAAAAATATCCTACTAATCAATCCGCTCAAGATTGTACATCACCATCTCCTCGAGAGCTACTCTAAAGGCACTTTGAGGAAGACACTGGAGATTTTGGATTGCAAGATGAGCCTTCTCTTCAGCTAATTCTTGTGCTCTCTCAATGCCCCCACTACTTTTAATCAATCCAATGGCTTCATCAAGGGAACCAGGCTCACTAAATTCAGATTCAATTATTTCTCTCAGTTTTGGCTCTTTCTCCAGAGCAAAAATTACAGGTGCAGTCAGGTTCCCTTTAACAAGGTCACTGCCTGCTGGCTTCCCCAGCTGCTCTGCTGACTGCGTGAAATCCAATATGTCATCTATGACTTGGAATGACAGACCAAGATTCTTACCATATTCATACATTTTCTGGCTAATACTGCTGTCAACCCCACTAAAAATACCAGCTCCTTTGGTACTAGCAGCTATTAAGGAGGCTGTTTTGTAGTAGCTCTTGAGCAAATATTCTTCAAGTTCGGTGTCACAATCGAACAAGCTAGATGCCTGCTTTATTTCACCACTTGCAAAATCCTTAATAACCTGCAATTGCAGTAGTACAAGGACAAATAAACTAAAGGTTGCAAGTTTCTAACCTCTATGCCCTCCTAATTGTGAATTGAAATGGCATTTAGAGAACACCACTTAAGGTGGATTGCAAAGGCTTCTGATATATGACAATTGATGGAATTTACCTGGCTGATGAGCTTAATGACTTCCAGGTTTTCAAGATTTGCAAGATACCATGATGACTGTGCAAACATGAAGTCCCCAGCCAGTATCGCCACTCTTGTACCATACAGTTGATGAACAGTTTCCTTCCCTGCAAATAAGCATCTTCAAATTGACAGGGGAAAATGTAAAGGAACAAGGAGGAGTTATGACAAAGAGAAGGAGCAAATTTGTCACAAATTGAAGTGTGGCAGCCCAGATGGGGTGCAGCACCCTGGCTGTTCACCACATTTATCCTTGAAACGGTGTGATCATGCTACTCCACATGTGGTGGTTTAACTTGTTTAGTTTTTTAACTTGCATTTATGGAAAGATTGGGCAGTCTTTATTTCTTTGCTCCTCAACATAAGCTGCCTGCTCATCTGGATTATAATAGATAGATATTCCTTGGGCAGTCTTTATTTCTTTGCCCCTCAACATAATCATGCCATTTTGTCTTGAGAAAAGCTTAATTTTGAGTTTTGTAGCACATTGAAATGCATCTTCTTTGTCAAATGTAGTAGGATCATTGTAAAATATTATGAATTCATCCCATTCAATTTTCCATTATCATCGTGATGATTGTCTCAATTTTCAGTCGTGGCTCTCACCCAAAGAACTGAACATGTTGCAAAACAACCAATAACTGCAACCACAAAGAGGAGTGTATGTAGATTCAAGTTGAAAGAATTTTGAAGATGTAATTTTCAAGGAATAAGAGACTGAGTAGAGATATGACAGCATATGAGCTTAAGTGCTGGGGAATACCCCATTCTGCACAGATGCTTTTACAGCACTAAGACATTTCTTCAAGAAGACAAAAGGCTTTGGGGAGGAGGGAACTGCAAGTTTATATAGCAATGTTAAAACTTTTCATGCAGTAGATTTCATGGAAATGTTCAGCTGGATCTCAACAGGTGGGTCACCATTAACCCAGAGAGAGGTAGAGAGAGAGAGAGAGAGAGGATATAGATGGAGAAGACCTTAGGAATCTGAAGAAGAAAAAAAATTCACATCAAGTATTTTTTGGCCGGTTGAGTAGCAAGTGTATCTGTGCAAGAGTTATCTATGAAGGTTGATACATATGTTGTCACATGAAACATTTTGTGTCTCTCTTTTGTAGTATCATTAAAAAGCAAACACAATGCAGAACTAGAAACAGGAAGCTATATGAGAATTACCAAATATCTATGGGATTTTTTGGTAAGATCAGCTACACCCTTTTTCCCCTTTCAGGACTCGGTCTAACTATATCCATTTGACCACCTATAGAACCCTTCTTCCTTTCCACATGGGAAGAGATATTACGAAAGATAGTTTTCTAATCACAATAATCACTAGTAACATTTATTCTTATAAGGATATCTTTCAGTGAAGTACAGCGAAGAGCTTCGCATAATTACGAAACATTTGTTCTTCAGATTCCTCAATTAGGAGTATAATGCCAAAACGTACATTATAATACGTGTTGGAATAGCTAAACTAGCCCAGCTCTTATTGGACAGGTGCTCGATTCACAAAAATGTGGTGTCGATATGATTTAAGAAGTGACTTTCATGTAAAGAGTCAAAGTTTACCTCGCCGTATGTCACTGTCATCTAGTACATCATCATGAATTAAGCTTGCAGTATGGATCATCTCAATTATCTCTGCCAAACGCCTATGCTCCACCGTAAGTTCCCTAGAGTAAAGCAGTATTAAATGAAACTTGTGTTTGTTCAAAATGACATAGAACAGAGTGTTTTGAGTGCATTGGATAATACTCACTTTAAACCAACAAGTTCTGCTGTTGCTCTTGACACTAGGAACACCAAAGCTGGTCTCATCCTCTTCCCACCAGCACCAAATATCTGCTCTGCTGCAGACATCAGAACTGGGTTTTCTGCACCAACAATCTACCATAGAATTTTTCATCAGATACAATACTAAGAATAGATATTCAAATGATTGCAGACATGGGTAGCTCCACATAAGTGAGAATTGGAAAAATATAGGATGAAGAACATCAAAGCAAGGTTTAAATTCATACGCTTGTTTGAGGACATAGGAAGCAAGATTTTTGAACTAAGATGTAGGGTATCTCCGCCAAGATACTAATTTTAGGAGAGAATCAAACAGTCCTATGACAGTATTAAAACCTTCAACTCTCAAGGTGTTACAATCCAATAAAGTATAAATAACGATGCATATTTGTCATGGTAGAGAGGCAGCACCATAGAGATAGCCATCGTAAGATGAGTTAAAAGGTTTTAGAAAGCCCATATGATGGAACTTGTGCTATTTGAATTTTCCTTTGTGCTATATCGTGTAATTCTTTGCTTTTATATCTTCTCTGATAAGCATAAATGGCTGCTTAACCGGAAATAATATCATGTTCATAATTTGATCAACCAACCACCAACAAAAATTAGAGTCATGACAGCATTCCTAGGAAAAGTATACGGTATAACCACACTCTAAACCATAAAATACCTAAAATTAGAAGGCCATCCAACTCAAGAAATTTCAGGAGTACTCACTGACTGAAGATTTTGGTTGAGAATCAGGAGGTCCTCCGCGACCACTTCAAACAAATTTGTCAGTGAAACAGGAGTTCTCGACTCTTTCTTGAACCCCAACACTGGTGGAGGACCTTGAGCTACCCCTGTATCTTTGCAACATAAACGAAAGCTATCATTCATAGTATTAGCACATATAAGACAATAACACAAGCAGCAATACTGTGTCCAAACCAAATCCAAACTATGGTTTAACACAAAATTTAGTACCATTAAGCAGAGTCTCGGGGGTCTTCGTGGAAGACACTCTACACTGAGCGTTGCCCCGCCGTCTACCAAGCAGTTTCCTAGCCCCATAGCCTCTACAACTTCTCTTCCAACTGGACTGCGCATAATTCCTCACTGAAGACCGGTTAAAGGAAGCACTGGAAGAGCAGCCAGAAGCAAACAAATCAAGCACAGTCCTGGCGGAATCAAGGTTGTGGCATGTCATTGACATCATTCTGAGCCAGACCCAGACAGGAAAACCACAAAATCTCTTTCAAATCAAAAACCCAGATGCAAAATATGCTCAAACTTCCAGCAGCAAGAGGCTCGCCATTATAAGGCCGAAACTTTGAAAGAGACTGAATGAGATTCCAAATGGGTCTTCGGCTCACAAAGCTTCTCTCTTCAGAGAGGGAACACAAGTGGGATTTATATTGAGTGGATCCAGGAAACCCACATGGCGACTGGCGTACTTCAATTGTGAGCCTCGACAAAAAGACCAAATTTTAGTTACGTTTATGTTGGGAGCAAGTAAGAGTGAGAGGCAACGAGCGGCCTTATCTGTGGGTCAGCTTCATGTAAGAGCAGTTGGTGGTCAAATTGGAGCCAAGCAATCATACTTCTTTTTTAAGTATTTGTATTTGGGGATGATCTTGGGAATCAGGTTTTGCCATGTCATGTGTGATCTTTTTTAATTCAACAGCATCTCTTCACTGGTATATGCTTTAAATCTCAGATTTTGTGTATATTTAATTAGTACAAAATAAAAATTAGGGAAAATTATACTTATTTTTTTCCAACAATCACAAATTTACCGCATTATGAGAAAAATTTTAATTTAATAATCTCCATTTCATAAGATATGATTCATAGCTAATTGAATTACCTATTAGAACCATTGCCTGTGTCTCTTCAAATGATCGGATATGTCAATTTTTATTTTTAAACTATTAAAATAATGTAAATGTATCAGAAAACTTTATTTACTGATATTCTGATTTTGTATCTCCTACTTTCAAAGATAATAAATTGTTTCGTTGACCAAAGAGCCTTTGGTACAATTCCCCATGATATTTTAAATTTCTGGTCGGCTCAAATAGTTGTCATTTTTTTGCGGGATGACTCAGATGAACATGCATGGGATGAGTCACTGAGTCAGATGACCATGTATGTTACAAAAACCCTAATTTAAGGCCTTGTTTAGGAAGCAAGATTTTTCAACTCAAACTCAATTATTTTCTAAATTCATGTCTAGCAATTTTTTAAACTCACCTCAACTCAACTAAAAAATTTTCAACTTAACTCAAAAATTTTAAACCCAATTAATAAAAATTATAAATAAAGATTTAAGATATATATATACATATGGGTGGCCGAAACACCCCGGACGGTGGCCAAACCACTCCTAAGAATTTCAAGGTGACCGATCCACCCCTCCCCCAAGGGTCTAAGCTAATGGTCACCTCCACCCCTATATTATTTGGGGATAGCGAAACACCTCCAAATAGATGTTAGGCCACCCTCAAGTAGCCCTTGGGGGTGGCTCAACCGCCCCGAAATAGTTTTTGGGTGGCTCTAAAATCGTTGTTGGGGGTGGCTTGGTCACCCCCATCAGTTTCGAGGGTGGCAGAACCACCTCCGATGGTGACTTAGCCACCTTTAGACACCTAGGGGTGGATAAATGGTGGTCCGGCCACCCTTATTTAAAATTGTCACTAACTTTTTAAAAAATATATATATTTTTTAATTATATATTTTTATAATTTTTATTTAATTTTATCAATTACCATCCAAACATAATCTCAACTCTTTTTTCCCCTAGATATTCACACTAAAAAAAGAGTTAAAAATGAATTGAGTTCAACACCAAAAAATCACATTTCCAAACAAGGCTGTGTTTCAGCCTCGAATCTCATTCTGTTTTGTTCTATCTTTCTTGACCACTCCCCTTTTCTTTATATTCAAGTGTTTTAAGGGTGTATTTTATGCACTTTCTTTCATGTGTATTTATATTATTGGGTGTTTCATTTATAGTTCATGCCTACAAGCTACGAGTCACAAAGTTAGATCCTTAGATATGAGAAAAAAGTAACAATAAAATGATATACATACTCTTACTCACCAAGATTGATGGCGAGAGACCGATAGATTACGACGACGACGACAATGATAAGTGGCAGCAAAAGGGAGTTGCAAGGAGAGGGAAAGCAAAGCATGGCTTGGGGAGGAATTTTTATGTTTTTGTTTTTAGGGTTGTTGTTCGAACGAGTAAGCAAAGGAAAGTTCTAGCATAAAATCCTTTCTCTAGAAACAATGTTGTTTTGATATAAAATTTTATATAGGCGGAGGAGGTAAATAATATTTATTTGCGCTTACAATGAGTCTAATATCTGCTCGCATGTGTGTCTCATGAAGCGAAAGTCACTAGTTCGAATCCCTTCTCCTCTCTTGTGTAGACATATCAAAAAAAATAAAAAAATCTGCTTGCATGTGAAAAATTAGCGGGTTGGACATTTACTTACAACCCATGCAAGTGGGTGGATAGCGGAGGCAGTAGATTAAAATCCACCCGCTGCACGTTCATAATAATAATAATAATGGTAAATAAATAATAGAGGAAAAAAATGTGGTAGAATTTGGGTGACAACCAATTACCATGAATTTATCTTAACCGTACATTGATGGAGTCAGTGTGGTTTTTCTTTTTCTGAGCAGAGGGATCCTCCTCTAGGGGGTGGGTCATGAACTATTTTTTCTGATGTGGTAATTAAAGGAATTTACCGATTAATAGATTTTTTAATAGCTATAAAAAATAGTTCATGATCATCAAAAGCATATTATGTCTCCAGAACCTGGATTACTGTAGGGTCAGGAATTCCCTAAGGCCCAAGAGAAGCCCAACAACTTAATTCGAGCCCAATGAAAGCCCTGCAGCTACGGAGGCCCAGGAGGGGCCCAAGATGACCTATAAGTTCCCCTCTCTTTCACATTCAGGTAATAGATTTCTGTTATATATATATAAAAAAAGGTAATAGATTTCTATTGTTCCTCTACACTCGAGGGTTTCTTATGAATCTTATCTAAGAAGGGGTTCTTTCATGTATTATTTCTCCATTTTCTCTCCCTATTGGGCAGAGCACTGGCAGAGGATTGGCAGCCTGCCGACGACCCATTTCCCTTTTTTGCAGGTCCAAGGGTTGAAAGAATTTGTTCCAATTCAATTTATAAAAATAATATGTCTTTTGACTATATGAGATGCACATGTTTTTTTTAATAGTATAAACAGTTTAAATAAATTTTAAAAAAAATTTATGTGCATCTCACGTGTTAATAAAAAAAAATAGACACATATTATTTTTATAGATCGAGAAAAATTCCTCTAACCCAATTTAGAAAAAAAAAATCTATCCCAATTCATACATGCGGAAGTTGGATCGTTTTGGAACCAACCAAGTATAAAGTGACAAGTTAGTAAAGCTTCAATGAAGAAGAAAACCTATTTGATGACAAAATCAAAAATCAACAAGGCAAGCAGTTTAAGTTAATTGATCATTCATGTTTGCAAGTCCAAGCTATTACATATCTCTG
The DNA here is from genome assembly GCA_013348765.1 of Carpinus viminea. Classification (NCBI taxonomy): domain Eukaryota; kingdom Viridiplantae; phylum Streptophyta; class Magnoliopsida; order Fagales; family Betulaceae; genus Carpinus; species Carpinus viminea. Next base: position 31,389,037 of record CP054672.1, on the reverse strand, counting down.
GAAAAGCTTGTCCCACATCAACTCTTTTTTCTTTTTTTTTTTGTATGGTTTCTTAGTAATACATATACGGGAAATGCTAGACTTTTAGGTTCTGTTTACTTCGACGTAAAATGATTTTCAGAAAATGATTTTTGCATTTTACGGCATTTACTTCGACATAAAATAATGGTCAAATCGAAAATGATTTCCATTTGACTAAAAAGTCTTTACATTTTTTAGAAAATGGTTTCCCCTTTTCAATTTCGTAAACCATTTTCCCTACTTCACCCAAAAAAAAAAAAACTAGACTCTCCTGATTAGAAAAAAAAATGTCGACCTCCTTCACGCACACAGTGTTGTAGTGTCACGGCAACCGAGCTCTAGTCCCCTGATAAGGAATTGGAAGTCCACCACGCTGTCCAAGTCTTGAGCCTTCTCTTCCAATCCAATCGTCTTGTTCTCTTCTTGCTCATCGTTCTTGTCGTCTTCGTCTTCGGAGAGATAGAGGCTCAAGCTGTCGACACTAAAAGTAATCCTCGTGCGCACGATCTTGGGGATGTTGATCCCGTTGTTGACCACACGATTCGAAAAGCCCTACTTTGGGGCCGAAACCGCCAAGAAACACGAGGGTGCCATTGAGGGGGGTCTTGTGGGTGGAGCTGAAGGGGGAGCCATCGTCGTGGTTGTCTCCAGAGAAGAAATCTTCATCCAAGGTGTTGATGCGGGTAAGATGGAGGAAGGGACGGTGGCGATGGCCGTGCCTGTGGCGGAGGGATGCGGCGGGGGAGGCATCGCGGTGGCGGTGGGCTTGAGTGCTGGTGAGGTTGAGGCGGGAGAGTAGGGCCTTGAGGGATGGATCGCGGTCAATGAAGGAGGTGACGTGGCGCGTGCCATCCTTTACGGTGGTTCGGAAGGAGAGGAGGAGGGAGAGGAAGAGAAATGTGGGGAGATTGGAGGTGAAAGACGATGTCGTCTTGAGAAGAGCTAGGACGTACTGCGCAAATTTTGCAACCTGGGGTGATCAATCATGGTGGTGTGATTATTAATTAAATTTAATATTTTTTTTTTACCAAAAATAAGTAATGATTTAAATAAAATAAAATAAAATTATGGTTGTTTGCTAAGCACAAAAAATCCAAGGGAATTGGAAGGTGTGCAGCTGTGCACCACATTGGTGTGAATGACGTAATTTTTTATTTTTATATTTTATAGGTTAATATAATTAAATGAAAATATTCAAAAAAAATTGATTTTTCATGCTAGTAGTAAATACCGTAAAATGTTTTTGGCAGAAAACATTTTTAGGGAAAATGACTTTTATAAAAATATTTTCCGACGAAAACCATTTTATGTCGAAGTCTTGATGCTCCCATAATTGCCATGTAACTTAAAATCATTAATAAATTAAAAGTTAATAATAATCTTAAATTTAACGAAGATTTTAAAAATTACATAACAATTGGGAGCACATTAGGAGAACAATAGAAGAATACCTAAAATTTCGACACACACATCATTTGTTATATAGAATCTAAATCAAAACATTCACAGTTTTTGCTAATTCTCTGCTTCATTAATATATATATATATTTCATATCCACGTGGCTACTACATACTCTTAGAAAACTACGAGCTAATTTCATGAAAACTTCATCTTCCACAGAACACACAACAGCTTTCTTACTCCGACCAACTATGCATAAATGCAGTTCACATAACCTGCAATTCGACAAAAGATATATAAAACGCTTCAGTATTAATTAATCATCATGGGAAAAATGTTTATCAATTAATTAAATCGGTTTACGAAGATTTCTGGGCCGGTCTTACTTGGATCAGTGACGGCAACGAGAGCAGAGCCCCTGAAATCACAGTTCCAGTGGTTTCTTCCCTTGGATTGATAGTAGAGATTCATGGCTACAGAGGCATGGTTTATCAGGTTGTCGGGGGAGTAACAGGGACAACCTCTCTGTAGAATCCGGCAATCCACCTGAGAGCACGCGAAATTTATGTTTGCCAAAAGAGTTGCCTGGTCAGACGATGGCTTCGCCACACACCAAGTTTTCTGCACTTCCAATATAAATTTCAAAAAAGAATTAAAAAAATCAATAAAATTTGAATTTTTTTGTGAGAAAAAAGGTAAAAAAAAAATTTATTTTTTTCATATTAATTACCTGTCCATTTGACGAAGTCAAAGTTCCCTCTGCAAAACAGAATTGTCAAGTTTCCATTTGGATGCATAATAAAAATAAAAAATAAAAAATTGTACACATTCTTTGAATAGAAGTAAAAATTACTAATCAATTTTGAATAATTTTTAAATTTAATAATAATTTTTACCGTTGTATAAGAATACGTACGTGCTCTTGAAAGGACATATACCATTTCCCAACAAAGAAAAAGAAGATAAAAGGTTGGTGGCTTTTGGTATTGTCGTAGGTTAAGTAAAGTTGTCCATTTCAAAAAAAAAAAGATAAAAAAAAAGGTGTGTGTCTTTTCTTTCACGTGAGGGATTTACTATTCATTTTGCAGTTATATATGATCATCCAAATGGGTGAATTGAATATTAAAAACTAAAAACATTTACTGTAGCAGATAAATACCCATGTACTCAAGTAATTATTTTCAATAAAATTAAATAAATAATAATTTAGTGTGTTTTTTAATTAATCCTCCTCCTCCCCATTTATCTTCTCTTGATTTCATACACTAAACAAAATTAAAACATCTTAAGCAAATCAAAGAAATTTTTTTTTTCTTAATATATGTATATATAATGATACTAGAATGCAAAAATGAACAAAAATAGTGTTAAAACTCAACAGTAGCTCAAGAAATTTTGTTACCTTCCAACAAGAAAATAACAAATCAATGTAAACCACTAAATATAATTTTTTTTTATCACCAAAATTCCTGATCTCCTTCACGAGCATGAAAAGCCATAGCCATTTTATCCACCAAAAAACACAAAACATGGACAAAATGCCGGATTTCCCATGAAATGAATCATCGACAAAACATGAAAGATGAAGGAAGAAAGTGTAATGGATGGGAAAACCTAGGAGAAGTGGGAATATATATACCTGAAATGAAGGAGAGGAGGAGGAGGAGGAGAGAGAGAACCGCCAGTTTAAGCGTCATCATGGTATCAGAATGAATGGTGTACTAGCTAGGAGGATGCTGCTCTGCTCCTGCTGCTGCAATTAAGAGTACTTTACTGTGATGAATTGAAAGCAGAATGATGAGGAGAGAGGATAGAGCTAGAGGAACTGAGAGTGGTGAGTTGACAGATGGGAAAAAGTGTTACTTATTTATAAAGTGATTGTGTGAGTGAAAAGGCAAAGCTATAACGGCTATAAAATTAATTATATCGTCATCATCATCTCAATCTCATGGGCAACTGGGTTTAGCCGTTAAAAAAAAAAAAAAAAAACTGGGTTTAGCCGTTACACAGAGGAATCTCTTGGAGAAAGGAGAGCGGGCACGTGATGTGACTCCCTACCCTTTATGATCATGATACGACTTTTGGTATTTCTTTCTTGAAACTGTCGGCGGACATCATCGCCTGTTTGCCATCGAAAGTAAAAATGGATCATCGGGATCTCTGGCAACCCAAAACAAATTGCCCATCAAAAATTCAGTTTATGTGTTTAGTCGAATCATCTCTTAGGCTGTGTTTGGAAACAGTAAAATAGCTTGGAATAGTAATTGATTTGATTGATATAAGGAAAAAAAATAAGAATATTTTATATAGAAAATGAAATTTTTTGTTTTGTAGTGATTTATTTATTTAAAAAGTGATAAAAATTATTGATGTGATATAAAAAAAGGAATGTTGGAGTTGATTTTGAGGAATTTTTTTGGAACTCTCAAAATCTAGGCCATTTTACTGTTGGCAAACACAGCCTTAAGGCCGTGGGTGCTTTCAACCATCCCATGACTTAGTTGGTAACCGACCACCTCATATTTTTAATTAATTAATTTTTATTTTTAAAAATTTAAATAATATTTTATTATTAATGAGACACGTGACATGTTATAAACTCTTTTTTGACATTGAATTGCTAGGATTAGAGAAATTTTTTATGGGTAATTTTTCCCCATTCTTAGTTTTCTTTGAAACAAATTTGATTGATGTGAGGAAAAAATAAAAACATTTTGTATGAAAAAGTGAAAAAAAAAAAAATTATTTTGTAGTGATTTTTTTTATTTGAATAATGATAAAAAGTGATTAATATAATATAAAAAGTAAAAATGTCAGGCTTTAATTTTGAGAAAAATAGCATTAAGCTTTTTTTTTTCTTTTTTTTTTTTGTCCTTTGGCAAACCGGCACCAAGGGGCAAGCCAGATTGATGCTTTGGCTACTTTCCTTTTGATTTTGTCAAGGGTGGCTCGGTTAACCTATATTTAACCTATTCCATTGGGTTGCTACAGTGATTTCCAATGCATTGAGAATCACTGTAACAACTCAATGTATTATTAAATTAGAAAAAAAATCTCTCCTCTCTACTTCACGTGTCCTCATGATTTATTCTTCTTCGTTGAAGTATTTTCTCCTTCACGCATCTCTCTCTCTCTCTCTCTCGCACCCCACCAAACAACAAAATCACAACCACAAACCGTAAAAAATGTTGAATAACGAACGAATTTGTTGTGCCACTGTTGTTGGAGACCCAAAGAAAAAAAAAAAAAACTGACGAATTTATTGAAAATCAGAGACCCAAAAAATGTTGAAAATCGAAGACCCTAAGAAAAAAAATGGGAGAATTTGTTGAGCCACCGTTGTCAATTCAGAAACTGAGACTTAACACTCAGAAACTGAGGATTGTTGAGCCACTATTGTCGATTCCTCGTATTTTGAATTTAGATTTTCGATTTCATCACCGAATTTGGAGCATTTGTTTCTCGTTTTTGATCACGCATCTCTCTCTCTCTCTCTCTCTCTCTCTCTCGCACCTCACCAAACAACAAAATCACAACCACAAACCGTAAAAAATGTTGAATAACGAATGAATTTGTTGTGCCACTGTTGTTGGAGACCCAAAGAAAAAAAAAACTGACGAATTTATTGAAAATCAAAGACCCAAAAAATGTTGAAAATCGGAGACCCGAAGAAAAAAAATGGAAGAATTTGTTGAGCCACCGTCATCAATTCAGAAACTTAGACCTAACACTCAGAAACTGAGGATTGTTGAGCCACCATTGTCGATTCCTCGTATTTTGAATTTAGATTTTCGATTTCATCACCAAATTTGGAGCATTTGTTCTCGTTTTCGATCTGTTCGGCGATTCCGTGTTTGCCTAGTTTTGTGGTTTTGTTCTTTTGCTGGCTGATAGAAGAAAAGAGTTTCAAGAAAAAAGAAAAAAGAAAAGAACAGAGTTTCAAGAACGAAGAAGATGGAGACATGAGAGAAGAATAAATGGTTTTGCTCCTTTGTTCCTTTGCTGGCTGATAGAAGTTAGAAGAATACGGAGACAAGAGAGAGAAGAGAAGATTTTCAAGAAAGAAAGAAAGAAAAAAAAAACCTATAAATGAAAAAGTAAAAAATATTATTATAATGATATAAGAGCATCCACATCAAGCTCTCTCTATATCTAACATTTTTTTAAAATTTTAACAAAATCTATAAAAAGTTATCCACATCAAATTCTCTATCAAATGTTAAATATAATATTTGTCAAACCTCCTCTTCAAATTTAAAGAGACCAAAAGCAAATGTTAAAATATTATCATATTATTTAATTGCATTCTAGCACCACTTTTCATTTTTCTTCCTCTCTTTTTCTATTTATTTCCCTCCAAACTTTCATCCCCACATTTTTTACTTTTTTTCTCCTTCCATTTTTTTTTTTCACTCATCTTTTTTCAAATATACAACTGCAATAATTGACGTCCAATTTTGCATAGCTTGATGGTTAAGGGAATCTATTGTGGTGTGTACTTGTATAGGGAATCAAAAAAATAGTTTAGATCCTTAAATTTATGGAAAATGGTTGGGAAGTTACTGTTAATACTCTTACATGTGAATTTCACTTATTCAATTATGGATTTACCTATCAACTGTATGAATATGAGATAGTAAATGACTTTTATCCTTTCTAAAAAAAATAAAAAAATATTAAGAGTATTTTGAAGAGAAATAAAATATTGTCAATTAGATAGTAGTTTGAGAAATAAAATTGTCAATAAATAAAGTGGAGTCGGTTAGTGTTAAAAGAGGGATAAAATTGTCTCAACATTAAAATCAGGACAAATTTTCTCCTTATATTTATACTAATGGGCTCCTCTCCATCTTAAATCCGTAGTTTGAAAGGTATGTAGCAGTATAATAATTTGGTACTAAACATTGACGAATAATTTGGCCAAACAAAATATAGATGGAAATAGAATAAGACAGCTACTGAATTGCCAAGCACCAAGGAGAACATGAATTCACTTTTTATATATGTTGGACCATGGATCAACCTCACGTGAGCCCAACAGTTGCTAGCCTAGGTTGAAGCCCAAGAGCATCTTAGGCCCAAGGCCTCCGAGACCAGCCTCAAACCTGAGGCATCTCCGAGACCAAGGCCCCGAATCTGAGACCTTCTCTGAAGATTAAGGACTCGAATTCGAGACCTTCTCTTAAGACTAAGGACTCGAATTCGAGACCTCCGAGACCCGCTTGTCCTAAGGCTCTCAAATTCGAGGCCCTTTGCATCCGAGACTCAGGAACTTAGGGATCGGAAATTTGAACTCATTGAAGTATGCGATGCGATCTTATCCATCCAATTCAAATGTCTAGCACCTATAAATACGGGATCAAATATTCTATCAACAAGAATTCAAAATTCAAATGCCAACAATCAAATCCTATCTTGATCTCCGAAGATCAAGGGACGGATAACTACTCAAATCCCTTGATAACAGACTGCCTCGCAGCAAATCAGGGAAGAGTCAGTAATTGGTTAAGGAACTGCCATTCCATGCCTATATAATGCAAGTCATATTACACATTCTGGTAACGAAAATTCTTGCCCTCTTTACGCATTGTTGCTTTATCTTCCTCTCCATACAACAAACGCTGACTTAGGCATCGGAGTGGCCCCGCCGGCTCACCCCCGGTCTCTCTTCGACCCTATCATCTTCTTCCTTGTGCAGGCATTCACTTTCATAGTAGTCCACCCAGAAGGTCAACAAGCGTGCTACGTCACCAATCGGAAACTATGCATAAACAATATATATATATATATATATATATAAATGAGCCCTTCATCTAAAAATCAATTCAGATTTTTTTCTCAGCAAGTACAATACTATGAAACTATCCTCGATTCATACCTGATCTAAAAATTGGACTTGCGAAACATGAATTCAATTTGGTCCTCATATTAGGAATCTTGCATTGATGCCTTGTGTAGCCCTTCGAAGTATAAAGCTACTCATATTAGAGATCTTATTAGGGCCACTGATGTCTTTCATTAAAAGCCTATGATTTAGTTTTTATACGACAAATAGGGAGAAAAGAAAATTTACATTCTAAGATACTTGATTGTAACTGGTATATATACTTGACCTCATCGTCAAGGCCACATCATGCAAGGAAAAGTGTTAACAACATTTACGTTATCACCTCAAAAGGACCAGTCAATTTGAAGTTTCTCTATAATTTATTATAAAGCTCAGTTTCATCTCGTAACTAGCCAATATGTGACTTAATACTAATGATTATCTTTATAAACTACTTATTAGTAATAGGTAGCTAGTTACTGGTTCTGGTTTTCTAAATTCAATGATCGAGTATTCTAATTCGAATTAGCGGTTTTAGCCAATAATCGATAATTGGAACGGATGGACACCCTTAATGAGAAGATGTTAATAGACATTAAATAAGCTTGGTAACATATATTGGGGGTGATTCGGTTTGATGAAGAACTCCAAAATAAGGGTGCTCAACAGTCAAAATAATTAAGCTTCATTGCTTTCCCATTTAATTTCGCCATTTCTTAATTTGTCCTCTATGATATCCTTATCCTGACAATATCCAAAAGAATTTTCATTCAAGAATTTTCGTTTTTTCTTTGTTTACAACGAGATTTGTTTTTTGGGTAAGAAAAACAGATGCAAGTTAATCAAAATAAATAAATAAATAAAATATAAATACCCTTATGCTACAACCGGATGATATTTGCAACCAATGCGATTGTAATAAGAATCCAATAAACAATTGGAAAATTGTTTCCCAGAAATTCCAATTCACAATGCTCGGAGCAGTAGCAGTCTCCACTCCATTATGGCTTTCAGCGCCAGCTCCTTCTATAACCTGCAATTCCATTCCCAGAATTTGCTATCTGAGAAGAACTCCGAGTCCAACAGTGTCATTGTGCCAAACCCAGAATTTTTCTCTCTTTTCCACATACCCTCTCCATTTTTCTACCGACAGAGACGGTGTAACACAGACCCAGTTCTCTCCAAATGCTTCTTCTTCATCTTCAGGTAAATTCACAGATCCAGTTGCATAAGCTGTTTCATATTGTCATTTGTTTATTTTCACTGAAGAAACAGATATTTCTTTTTCTTGAAATTTAGTTGCTATGCGGAAGAAATAGCTGATTATGGATTATATTGTCTCTTTTCTTCCTCATTTTTCCAAATGGGTTTTACCCTATTTGCATGTGAAAGAACTAATAATGCTGGAAATGTAATCTTATAATAAGCAACCCACATTTTTTGTGCAAGTAAAATACAGAAAGGGATGCCGAAATCTTCTGCTTTTGGGTGGCACTATCCAATATTTTGCCATTTAGTGATTTGAAATAGACATTAAATGGAATTTATGGAAATGTGAGGCAGTTCCGAGTAGTTGAGGGTAGAAGTTAGGTAACTGCTCGTTGAGTACTGTGCCTAATTTAGTTGAGAATTAGACCAATGAATCTGAGGATTATTTTTGTAGAAGTTGTCTTGAGGAAATAGATTACAAAGGCTTTCAATTAGTCCGGATAATTTGTTTCATCCATGAACTTTGCTTGATCATGGATAGCTTAATATGCGGTTAGAAAGTGATTCTCTACCGTTAAGATCATATTTGATTAAATCTTAATATGTTGGAAACCCTATACTATTTCCATGCGTTATGACGATTTGAGAAAATTAGAAGAAAAAAAAGAAAGTGTAAGGGCTTACTTAAGAGTGTTTTGTTTTCTGTGAATTCTGATCGCCAAGGCTATATGCTAATAAGCTATCCATGAACTTTGCTTGATCATGGATAGGTTAATATGAGGTTAGAAAGTGATTCTCTACCGTTAAGATCATATTTGATGAAATCTTAATATGTTGGAAACCCTATACTATTTCCATGGGTTATGACAATTTGAGAAAATTAGAAGAAAAAAAAAACGTTGAGTACTGTGCCCAATTTAGTTGAGAATTAGACCAATGAATCTGAGGATTATTTTTGATAGAAGTTGTCTTGAGGAAATAGATTACAAAGGCTTTCAATTAGTCCAGATAATTTGTTTCATCCATGAACTTTGCTTGGTCATGGATAGCTTAATATGCAGTTAGAAAGTGATTCTCTACCATTAAGATCATATTTGAAGAAATCTTAACATGTTGGAAACCCTATACTATTTCCATGGGTTATGACGATTTGAGAAAATTAGAAGGAAAAAAAAAAAGTGTCATGGTTTACTTAAGAGTGTTTTGTTTTCTGTGAATTCTGATCGCCAAGGCTATATAAGCTATACATGATCAAGCAAAGTTCATCCATGAACTTTGCTTGATCATGGATAGCTTAATATATGTGGTTAGAAAGTGATTCTCTACCGTTAAGATCATATTTGATGAAATCTTAATATGTTGGAAACCCAATAATATCTCCATGGGTTGTGACGATTTGAGAAAATTAGAAGCAAAAAAAAAAAAAAAAGTGTCATGGCTAACTTAAAGAGTGTTTTGTTTTCTATGAATTCTGATTGCCATGGCTATATCAGATACAATTGGTTGTCGTCAGGAAGATGTTTGATGTTCAGTCTAACGTTACATTTGAGGGAGAAAATGATGATCTGGGTTGATGTGGAGAAACTTGATACCAAGTCAGTGTTAACATGTGAAACCTAAGTAATGAAGAATTGCCTTTCTAAGAAGGCCAATGCAAGGGTTGAGTGAAAAGCTAACAGAAATGATGAAGATTCAAGGGGAGATATTGGTAACAATTTTTCATGTTGCATTTTGATGAAATAAAAGAACTGTAACTGGTCTCAGACTCTCAATGAAGAAGGTTCCATAAGCATTGTCAATCTTTAGGACTATGCACTAGTTTCATTCCTTGATAACTCAGTTTCCATTAAGGAAGACTTGGAATCTACGTAGATGTCTTAGTTGACTAGTTCATTGGTATGGGCATGCTAATTTGTGTTTGAATTTTTCCATTTGTTGCGAAATTTCACTTGTTTGTCTTCTGTGGAATCTTGCTTGTGGTGCAATCCACCACAAGTACTTGCAAAGGTTTTGGTCTAAGGAGGATTGCCAAGGTTTACCCAAGACTTAGTTCATAACCGCACTACTTGTCGTATTTGGTTTGATATATGGGTGTTTAGTTCAATCGGAAGCAACTTCATTACTGAAGTCAATGGTATTAATCTGGCAAGAAAAGTTAATGATCTAGTCTTTATGGTTTCAATTTGAGACACCCATATCTTTCTTCTTGAATGGGATACCAATAGCTTTTGTTAACAGTAAGACTGAAAAGTAGGTGGAATTGTAGGCATGTTTGACAAACGAATGTCTACTATTACTTGGATTGTCATCATGAAATTCCTCTCGATTGACCAATTAAATACCATGCTCATTTAAGCTAATTGAGTGGCAGTACCAAGATCAACTGTCACGAGAAGCAATAATATACTAAGTTTGGACATAGGAGTTTTACTTTGCCATGTCTTTCGAAACCATATTTTTTGGCTGTATCTTCTATATTTCATTGTATATTCTGAGACTTTTTTTTTTTAATTACATTAATTTAATGCTATTATACAGTTGTTTCTGTGACTAACTCTGGGTCCTCGCGTAAGCTACCAAGAACTGTGGTTGATCATATTTAAGCTAATGCGTGCACTTTAAGGTTTAAGCGTTAATTACTTTTATTTAAACACGAAATTTGCATGCCATGGTTCTCATTATGCCAGTTTGATTAAAGAAAACTTAGAGAATGTTTCCACTAAAAGTAAAAGATAATCCATATTTGGCCTCAAAATTGGCATGAATTTGGAAGTTGGGTATATTCTTGTATTAGAAAATTTTGATGAAAGCCTTCCAGCCAGCAGAAAAAGGACCTTGATTTCTTTGAAAATGTCATGTTTGATAGATTTTAGATGGCATATTTTTACAGGTTTCTATTTTAGAGGACGGATCTTCCATATTTCAATTATTTACTTTTTGTCTTATAGCATCTGATCACTTTTTAAGCTTGAGAATCTTTGGTTGCATGAAAACACTTGAATACAATTTTAAGATGGAAGGATGAAAGAACTCAGTTTATATAGGATTGGATTCAGATCGTTTTGCTTACTATATTAGTGAAGTATAGGCAGATGTTATTTAAATGAAAAGATTGGAAGCTTCAGAGAGAACAGAAGTATATGCTATCACATTCTTATTTTTTTTTTCTTCTCAACTTTGAAATTGTATTCTAACAAAATTATGACATCTTTTACTCTTTAAATTCTTGGCTGCAGTTGGAACTGCAGAATACACCGAGGAACCAACAACAAATGTGAAGTTTCAAGGATCTCTCAGTTTGCCAGGTTGCTCGGGTTCATTGTCTTTGCTTGGAACTGGTCAGTTTCCTTAGTATCATACAGCATTCCTTTAAAGGAAAAATAAAGCTCATTCGTAGAACCTATGAAACAAATATTAGATGTTAGAATATTGGCTATTATTGTCACTGTTTATAAATACTTGCAATGGCTTATAAGAGAAATAACAGAACAACAAAATATTGAAGAAGTTGGAGCTCTTCCTGTTCTTGTATACTTGTGCATGGGAGCAGGATTATAGATATTTTATTTGAGGCAATTTTCGTTTGCTCTCCAAATGCAGGATATGACTGAGTTGTTCGAACCTGTTTTGGGAGATGGCCTATTGGTATTGACCGCATATAATATATATCTCATATGAGGCATCTTTTTATTCTTTCCATTGTAATTCATAACACTTGCTGAAAGAATGAAGGGACAATTACTTTGGAAAATGCCACTCGTCAGAACTTATGACACCACTGCATGAGCTGCAGTGTTGGTTGCTTTATAATTACATTGAGAAAATCAATGGTAATTGGGGATTAAAAATATGATAACACTTTTTTATCCATCATTCAACTTTGATTTCATGAAGTGTGGTAGTGCTAACCCTAAGGTTTAGCATGATTGGTTGGGGCTCATTCCTTATAAAATGGAGGTCACTAGTTCGAAGTTCCCCTTCCCCTTTCTTCCCTAGTGGTCATACTCACTCATCAGAAAAAGTGTGGCAATGCTATACATAGCCGTTACATTTTATTCTTTCAATAGCTTTGAGCAATCAAAAGACTACTAAACAAGGAACTTGCTCTCTTCATAGCCATTAAGTGTTATAGTTCACCTTGAATACCTATTGTGCAGGCGTAAGAAGTCTTTAGATTTTAGTAACTTTTTCTTGAAATGTTTGTTTTAACTCAAGTAACGCTACCATTGTCTAGAGGGATTCGAAGATAATAATAGCCTTTTGTCTGAATTAGCATTAATTTTGATGGTCTTGCTGTGGAATAATTTCAGGATATAGGGAGAAAGTTTTTGCGATCATTGGTGTTAAGGTCTATGCTGCGGGACTGTATGTAAATCTGTCTATTTTAAATCAATTGAACGCTTGGAAAGGGAAATCAACAGCTGAGATTCAGGAGAGTCCTTCCTTGTTCAACTCAATTTTTAATTGTAAGGACAAAAAAAAAAAAAAAAATTGTCCATGCTTTCTTGCTCTATGAGAAAGAGAGAGAGAAGTTGCTAAATTAACTTTTGAAAGTTGATGGTGTCATTTTTCTTAATCACAGCTCCTTTTGAGAAATCATTACAGATTGTTCTGGTCAGAGATGTTGATGGTAAAACTTTTTGGGATGCCTTAGATGATGCCATCTCCCCACGAATCAAAGCACCCGCTGCCATTGATGAATCTGCTCTGTCCACATTCCGTAGCATCTTCCAAGGGCGATCCCTTAAGAAAGGAACTTTCATATTTTTGAGTTGGCTAGATCCATCGAAAATGCTTGTAAGTCTGACTTATATATGCAACATTTTCTTCCAGCGCACCACAACCCCCAGAAGTTTGGCGCCTGCAAAATTCTCTACACATTCATTCACATGGTTTTATAGTGTTTTTGTAAGCGTGATATGAATCATTGTTATACTCTTTTCCCTTCTAGTATACTTTCTTTTATATGAACTGATCCATCTAGATTTATTGTGATTTTCAGGTTTGTGTCTCATCAAATGGGCTTCCATCTAGTGTTGATGCTGAGATTGAGTCAGGGAATGTGACTCGCGCTCTTTTTGATGTATTTTTTGGAAATGCACCCGTTTCTCCCTCCTTGAAAGATTCAGTTTCCAAGGGGTTGGCAACAATCCTCAAGTAGATTCCATGAGCTCGAATGTTTCTTAAATTACTTGTTTTTCAGATATACTGTATGTAATTGATTGATTACTTGAGCTCCTGTCAATCTAATCAGCATATGTTACCTGGCTGGGAAATGGTTGTGGAATTTTAAAGAAAAGGTACGGTACATTGCTGAACCATCAGAATAACGCTCACTAGATTTGGGTAATGGTTTCCTGATAAAGTTTAATCTTTATACTTCTTGCATATTCTTATTAAACTAATGACTAAGTGATTAAATTTACCTTTTCCTATTAGCTTAAGCTTTTGGGATAGTTGGTAATTTAACAATTTCCTCGTACTTTTGCAAGTAGCTGTGCAGCAGTTGTTTCCCTGGTTGACAAAGCTACTAGTTTTTGTTTTTAGACTCTTTTTTCCCCTGTTTTGCCTAGTGCCAGGTAATTACGGATTGCTCATGAGAAAAGCCAGTTTGCTGTCTGAATCTCTTAATCCAATCTCTGAAATGCAGTATCACTATGTCAATGTATGGTCGTTTTGTTGGTCTAGTGGCTTCACTAGGTACTGGGGCACAAGGTGGTGGGGTGGTGCAAGGTAGGCCATTAGTTTGGGTTTGGAAATAGGTTGAGGTCTCCCCTCGCTTTGCAGAAGCAAGAAGACTCTCATTGTGAGTCCATCTCTCTCCTTTTTTTAATGGAACTAGAGAAACAACAAAAGCAATGGAAAGAAAACAAAAACAACTGAGACAACTAAAACAGTTAAGGCTGGGGGATCCTTTCCATTGTCAATGAGGATAGATAGCCCAAGTTGATGGGAGATGAATGCTAACAAAGTGCATTCTGGAGGTAGCCCATTTGACCACATGGTAGACTTTTCTTACTTTCCAATTGGAGGAAGTAGGAACGGTGAGGAGGGTATCTGAAATGATGGTGGAAATGTTCTAGTTAGAAATGAGAACGGGTTGAGGATCAGAATGATTGAAGAAGAGTCTCATTTTGAGATGAAAGATTTAAGCCTTAGGGAGACTATTAGTTGAGTAGCCAGCAGGGCTGCAAGGGCTTCTCCTGTGTCCCCGAACTAGAACAAACCTGAATGATTTGTCTATAAGAGTAAAAACAAATGGCTGCTTGCATGGAGAAGCCTTTCTTGTTTTTGGTTGGCACGCATGGGTATTATTTAGCCAATTTTCATAACCGACTTTGCCTATTATAAAAGGCACGTGTTTGGTTCTTTTGAAAGGTGCAATATCAGAGAGCAATTAGCCCCCCACGCCCCCCGTTCGGGGATCTTATATGTGATTATACGTGATAATGAGATATAGGTGTATTGAGTGGTTTTCTATTCACTATTTTGTTTTTTTTAAAGATAACTGGGGTATTTGGGGCTTTACCCTGACTAAATTTCTAGAACATTGTGCAAAGCGCTCTTCCATACAGATTAGGTAAAGCTCGAGCTTTTGCTCACAGGCATGATCCAACGAATTATTTGTATTGAAAGGGAGTTGAATCTTAGACCTGATACTTCATGAGACACCAGAATCAAGTGACTTAACACTTGAACCAACCCATTAGGGTTAATTATATTTCATCTTTGATAGTGATTTTCTTTGCAATTGATTCCGTTGGTATACATCTGTCACATTAAGGAAAGCACCTATATCAATAACAATGCAGTAGAATTGGGCAATCAGGACATATGTGTTAAACTAATAGCTTTGCTAGTAGAAATTGTCATTAAGAGAAGATTAGCAATCTGTTACAACTGTGTCTGATTTTATCTTCTCAAGCATCTTGACAACCTCAGCCATTGTAGGCCTCATGGAGGGCTCTGGTTCAAGACACATCAAGGCAATGTTGAATACGTTGTTAATCTCATCCTCTGGACAATTTTCTAAGCTACTGTCGAGTACATGCTCCTCCCTCTTATGTTCAACAACTGCCTTCACCTGCTCAAACATTAACAGAACAATTTCAAAGAAAGTGAATCTCCATATCAATCCTTTAGAGAGGTGCAACATTCAAGCACTTTGCAACAAACAAATGCTTCAGACATTTTCAATTTAATTAAGCGGATCAAACCACTTAACCCTAGCTCTCTAATTTTGTATTAAGTTCGTGTCGGGTTTACGGGTTATGTCAAAAATTATCAGCCCTGCTATCAACTAAAACTTTCAGGATAAGTGACGATTTGATATAATATTAGAGCCCGAAATTCTAAGTTCCAACCCTGAATCCACAATTTAGCTCCCATTAGAATTAAATATTTCACATGCTTAAGCAAATCCGATCAGCGGGAATTTAACAGAAACTTACCCATGACACAAGCTTAGTTCCCTCCTCCATGAATGCTTCATCAGTTGGTTTTTTCCCTGTCAAAAGCTCCAGCAAGACAACCCCAAAACTGTAAACATCCCCTTTTGCTGTCGCTCTTCCAGTATCAAAATATTCTGCAGAACGTAACTGATCAGAAATTAGTATTACTAGGCACAAGATCCAAGATCAGGGGAGACTAACTATATAATTGCTGATGAGTGGTTGATACCAGGAGGTAAATATCCAAAAGTTCCAGCAACAAATGTAGAAACATGAGTCTTGTCTGGTTCCATCAATGTTGCCAGGCCAAAGTCAGACACTCGAGCCTCCATGTTCTGATCCAACAATATATTGCTTGACTTGATATCTCTGTGAATAATGTGAGGGATGCAATCATGATGAAGGTATGATATTCCTCTTGCAGCACCTACTGCTATTTTGTATCTGGTTGCCCAATCCAAACCCTTCTTGTTCATATCTCTTCCTGCACCATATATGTTTCCATGTCAATTAATGAACATCAGAAAGAAAGAAAGACATTAATTCAGAAAAATATAACCAGAAAAAAGAAAAGAAAAGAAATGCTTGGGTTTGAAGCTAGCAAGCATACCATGCAGAAAGCTGTCTAGGCTTCCATTAGGCATGAGCTCATAAATGAGAAGATTATAGTGAGAAGCAGTGTAATATCCATGAAGAGTTACTATATTGCGGTGCTTTATGTCTCCCATCGCTTCCAACTCTCTCTCAAAACCTCGATCTCTTTCAGCAGTTCCCCTACTCAGTCTTTTGACAGCAAATGCTGTGGATTCATTCACAGCTAATCTGTAAACTGTGCCATATCCTCCACACCCAATGATGTCCTTGTTGCTCAGTTTCAGTGTCTTCTTCAACAACACTTCAGATTTCAGAGACTGCATCATTGGAGACCTAAACATCACCATCTTCCCACCTGCATATGCCATGGAGGCAAGATCCGAACTCAGAATCTCCGATATCGTGTTAATTCTGTATATAGATATATGTCACAATATGTATCTATATATATACCTGAGAGGCCATCTTCATAAACCATGTGCCTTCTTTTCCATCGCCTATAGAGGAGGACTGAAATGATGATCTTTGATATAACAAAAGCAACGCAGCATATTGTTATGTAGAGAGCTATGACCACAGCATTTCCCATTTGCAAATTAAGAGAGCTTCAAGGCCGGATGAAGTATTGCAGCATAGACTTGGAAAATTTCTCAAAATTTGATATGGAAAATACCCAAATAAAATGTTAATTGGAATCAAAATATAGATAATCAACTTGAGAGGGGTGATGAAGGGAAAGTTTTGAAGAAGAAAGAGGATTAATAATTAGGAGTTAAGTTTATGAAGAAGGAAGCAGCTATTTGAGACAGATGGGGGGCTCTGTAGCTTTATTATCACGTGAGGAAGGGACAGCTTTGTTTTTGTCCGTGTACCTTTCTTGACATTTTCATTTATGTCACTCTCCTCAGCTGTTCATGTACGTATCCGGGGGGCATGCCGACGCCAAGAGATGAAACGTGCTGCATTTTGGTTTAATTGGTAGTGTTTTTCTGGATTTTCAACTTCTTCTTCTTCTTCTTCTTCTTCTTCTTTTCTTTTCTTTTCTTTTATTTTTTATTTTTTTTTTATTTTTTATTTTTTTTTTTATTTTTTATTCTGAATTGCTAAGCAATTTGTTGAGACAGGTGAGTATGAATCAGGATCTTGATACCCAGTAATTTTTTTTTTTTATTATCTAAATTATTAGGGATTTGAGTAAAAAATGAGAGAGCTACTATAAGAACGCGTCCCAACAAGTGAATGGATTGTGTGAACGGATAGGGTCTAATAAGGGTTTATATTAGAGACTTGTTTACATTTATTGTCTGAATTGAGAGAACTCGCATGGAATCTTGATATGGGACTTTTTGGCAATTTTTTGTTTGTTTGAATTATTAGTAATCTAAATAAAAAATGTGAGAAAGTTCGTATAAGGCTTACATGTTCTAACAAGTGAGTGAACTGACCAAAACTTATTGAGACAAATAAATTTTATAAAAATTTTCTAATATTTATTGTTTGAATTGCTATCAATTACCGGGGTTTGTAGTATACTTTATTGGGTGAATGTATAATATAATGTAATGTAATGTAGGTGATATTCACATGTAGACAATAAGTACAATGGAAGGTACTTTTATGGATATCAATGTCATGTGGCCGCAAAAGTTGAATGGCCGGGACACGGTGGGCATGAGGGTGGTGGAAATGGGGCAATATTCAAAGAACACATCCCACCAAAAGGTGATGCAATCATGTGAGATTCTACACTATAACCATTTATTCTTTACCACCTGTCCTTCCCCTTTGTGTCAAAGTTGAGAATTGATCACGAACCCATCACAACATCCTCTTTTAGCCTTTAGGGATAAGAACACAACATCCTCTTCATCTTCATCTGTTTGGGCAAGTAAACTTTTATAAAAACTTAATTCGAGTAGTAAATTGTTAGGGTTTGGGCCTGGTAGGTTCGGACTTGGATCTTTTTTTTTTTTTTTTCTCAAGGATGCATGTTATTTTTATAAGACTGAATTAGAGAAATTTCTTTCAATTTGGTTTGGAAGAAAACTCTATCAATCTAAGTCTGTATCCCTTACTTTCAGGACTTTTGATATCCTACCTTGCCAACACTTTCCACTCCACCACCGGATCATCACCCATCCCACCCACAACACTCACCTCACTCACTAATTTTGTGGAAGGCTCGGGTAGGTCCCATAAGTTCACGAATCTTGTGAATCACTTGGCTACCGTTTATTAACCATTAAGTGTAACCGCTTCTTGTTTACCTCTTTGTTATGAAGTTCTCTTTCCAACCATGTATTTCTTGTCCTCGGCTTGAGTAGAAGCTTGCAACTACATTCACACAAACAGTTGTCATATTATTCAAAACTTTCGAAATTTAGAATGAAAGAAGATTGCCCACAGAAAAAAGGAGGACAATGTGATATTTATACTCTAAGATAGTGAAATATTTTTACTAGGGAAATTAAAGAAATGCAATTCACAGCCTCACATGTGAAATTGGTTGGATTAAATCGTTGACCAGTCAACACTTGGTATGGGAAATGGGGGAGTGGTTAAACGCACAGTTTTGGCTTCAACACTCCAGATCTGTCAAGACATCAAAAAGATTTTAGATGGGTGGCCGATATTCCATTGAAAGAGCGTTCTCCATTGTGTGAAAGGCAAGGCAGTAAAGTTTGAAGGGGTATTAATCAGAAAAGAAGTGGGGAAATTTTAGAAAACCTCTCACCAACTTCCGCTCGTTTTTATACTACCATTCAAAAGTTTAAAAACTTCAAACTTTTAATTTCTATTAATTACTTTATTATGTTATGATTTTCTGTTATTTTTTGTCAAAATACCCTTGTTTTTGTTTAATTAAAAACAAAAATTGAAAAGATGTTGCAAAAATATTGCAAATATGTTCTTTTTTATTAAAAAAAAAAAGAGAGAGAAAAGTACACATCTTCTAAACTACTACTCAATTGTCAATATCCTCCTAAAGCTAACAAAAAGATAAGATTAACCATAAAAAAGTTTCAATGAGACAAAAATATCCTTATAAAAAAAAAACACATGTAATAATCTCTTAATATATTGTACATGATAATCTTTCAAAAGCTGAAAGTTTGCGTATTATAGTATTGTTTTAGACGTTTCAGATTTTTTTTTTTTTAATTATATGTTCACACAAGAATAAGAAAAAAGAAGAAAAAATATTCGACCTAATGATTTTTGCTTCATAAGACATATTTTCTTTTTAAAAGCCGAACTTTAAGAAACTTTCTAAAAACTTGCATATGTTTTGATTTACCAGCCAAGTTTAATCTCTATTATTGCCAGAACAATCATGAAAGTTAAAACACACCAACACTGTGCAACTGGGAAGGTAATGTATTGAAAAGTCAAGCACAGAAGCGCGATGGATACATTGACAAATTTACATATAAATTATCCCAAAAGGGTGGATGCATAATTAAGCTCCACAACCACCACCACAAACTCCACCGCAGCATCATATTTACGCAAAAGATATTGTGTCCTACTGTCCATTGTTTGGTTGGCGAGAAAATAATATTTCAAAGTTTTTTATTGTTTCTTCGAAATTCCATGGACTGAGCCAAGTAATTGCTAACCAACATCTCAAAATCGTAACTAATTGGAACAAAATAACTTACAATTTTCTAGGGCATTCAACACATGCAAATTTTGACTTGACAAAATTCAATTACGTCAGTCCTATTGGAAAATCCTTCCCTGATGAGCAACAGTAGACTAGGGAAAAAACGAAATAGGCAAATACCCAGGAAAAGGGGAAAAAACTACTTGAAAACTGCATATATACATCTACAAAGAGGTGAATGCAGATTTGTACGGGTATTTTCTCTTTCGGTTTTATCTCTTTTTGTGTGTGTGTCTGCAAACAAGGCATAAGATGAACACCAAGATGACACCTCTGACGTGTTAAGAAATGCCCTTTTTATTACTAGCACCAAGAATGAGATATATGTACTTACATGTACATGATAAAAAAACAAGTAGAAGTAGATAAAACCTAGAGAAACCTCGTCTTTCCGGGAAGAGATCCTAACTATCCCACAGTCCAGGCCACTTAAGATAGTCCATACTGAACTGCTCCTGCATTCCTGTGAGCAGCTACAGCAATAGCTGCAGCACCAGCTGCACCAAATTGTGACTGTGCCTGCAGCAGTTTTGCGTCGATGGTAATTCGATCATTCAACTGATCTCCCTTGGTTTGCGGTTGGATATATGGATTAGTGTTCACATCCATTGCCATGCCCGAGGCTGGTTTGGCTGTAACATTGCATTGTTGGGGTTTGGCTTGTGACAAATCTCTCTCTTCCTCAAACCCAGATTTCTCTTGATTTGCCGTTTGAGTCTTGAGAAACCACTGTTGAGTTACAGCCTGAGGAGTATGAACTGCATTTCTATCATACATCCTTGAACCATATTCATCTTTCATACTTCTCAAATCCTCATAAGGCAGTACTGGTCCCACAACTCTACCAGGCTTTGCTGTTCATAGGAAAAAAACATCACAATCACACTATAGAATCTGGGCAGATTTCAGAACTCCCTCAAACATAGCATTATTGTCAGCTTGGTGAAGAAAGGAAGCAGAGAAACAAACAGAGAGAATGCCACACCTGTTGGAACCCTTGGTGGAGGCCGTGAAACTTTAGATGGAATTCCAGAACTCGCATCCATCGACCTAAAATTCGTTGAAGCCTGCTCTGCAATTTGCCGGTTCTGATATGAAGTCAAATTTTTCTGTGCGCTAGGAGGAATTGTATTTGAGTGAACAGTGGACCTGCAAAAAAATGTTAGGTAAACCACACTTATCAGGATATCCTATAGCAAAAGCGAAGCTTCCAAAATCACAATATTCCCTGTAGCAGTAAAATCATTCCACATTTAACCCTTCCATTACTAAGTTAACAATTAGACTTGTTTGTAGTTCCACTCTTCCAATAGGCATAATTTGCCCTGATGTGAGGGAGCCCAGGGAGCATGGGTGTGTGTGCACACGAGCACACACAGAAAGGTCATCTATGATGGCCTGTTGAGGGTTCCACTCACATACTTTCCATGTACGGGGGGAGAGCCTAGGCAACACAAACACTCACTGAAGCTGGATAGATTTGAACTTGTGCCTTTACCGTGGAAGAGAGACATGCTTCCTCTCTAAAGGATAAACCGGTGAACTTTTACCACCATTTTCCTCGAGATATGCAAACTGCTTTCTGAACTGACAAATACCACTGCAATGAAGTAATATGCAACAAATCATCATAAAGTATAAAAAATAATACATTTAGAAGGAGAAAAAAACACATGCGACAGTTCTCAGTGAAAAGAATTTATAAAACCTAGGATATAGGAAATTTGAGCCTTCAGTTCCATTCACGTAGTCTTTGAGCAGCTGAGGATAGTATTCTAGTATCTCTCGGTATATTAGTTCTCTGATGTCCTCCTTTGTCACCCTTCTTCTCTCAAACTCGAACTCCAACTTCGAGATTGACTGAGCAGAAGGTTCTCTCTCAACTTTGGCAAGTCCCTTAAAGTAGGGATCAGCCAATGCCTAAGAGGATAAAAAGAAAGAAAAGGACTACACTATTATATCAGGAAAGAAAAGAAATAACTTTAAAAAAAAAAAAAAATCATTAAGAGGCTCCATAGATATGCTGGCTAGATGAATCTCAGACAGTACACTCAAACAAGAAGAAAAAAATTGAACACAGACCTCTTCAGCAGTTGGCCGATCCTTCGGATCAAATGCTAACAGCCTCTGCAATAAGCAGACTGCAAGAGGATCTGCATTTGGAAATTTCTGTTGAAAGGGCACAGAAGGTTTTTTCCTCATTTCTATCAAATATTTTCGCGACTTCTCATTTCGAACCTGGATATGCTCAACACAAATCTAACATCAAAAGTATCAAAAAGCAATACTATAACTTGCACAACAACAGAGATAAAGAGACAGAGAGATGTATCTTACCGCTGAAATGGTTTCTGGTGAAGGTGTCCCAAGAAGATCAGTGATCAAATCTAATTGATGAATAATACTTTTACCAGGAAATAAGGGCTTCCCTGTCAGTATCTCAGCGAAGATGCAGCCAATACTCCATATATCAATTGCAGGTGTATACTGTAAAAAGATATAAGAACAAGTCAGACTAACAATTTATTTTGACCAACTAAGAAAGTTGACACTGCAATTAAACTGTTTCAGAGAAACTGGCATAACCTGACACAATTACCTGAATGACAGATATGTAAACTTCCAAGACAGGTCAACAGTCCTCCCTGAACAAGAATTATTATAATCTAGGCATTACTGCTTACTATAAGCACTTAGGAGACATTCTAAATATGTGATTTTCAATGTTTATACCCATCTTTTCTGGATAGAGGATAAACTACGAAGAGATGCTAAAAGGGATGGGATAAATTTTTTTTTGATAGGTAAAAGGGATGGGACAAATAAAGAACAAATATTTATATCATACCCATTCAAACCCTTGTCTAAAATCTTTCTGCTCATAGGTGCTCGATAAGCATGTATAAAGCCCTAAGTAACTTTCAAATACAAGATTGGAGTCAAGTTGCAATTCAACCAGCAATCAATTGGACTTCAATGAGTCCAGGACATTATAACATCCAATATGAGTTTCCACTTCAAACTTCATGCCACATCACCAAAATTAGGTTCAAGTTTTCCTCTGTTTTCAATGATACTAAACAAAACTGACATTTAAATCTCTAATATGACTAGTTTGAGATAATATGGTGAATGATGTAAGAAAAGTGCTTCTGGATACAGACCCATCAAACTACATAAAAACTATTCTAATTAGCCTAAAAACGCTTTACTAAAAAATGAAAGCTGGTCAAGATCTCTGCAAAATGAATTTACCAGAAACAATCATACAAGATGATGAATTAGAGAGATGCAGAAACAAATGAAAATTATGTCAAGATTATAGAAAACAGCATGGACAAGGGGTATACCATCTACTATCCATCTGCTAACATGGGGGTAGTAAAGCAAACAAGGAAACTGCACATAAGGATTAGCTGTGCATGGAAGACAAGCCATATACCTTTGAGAAGAATGATCCACACAATTCCGGAGCTCTATACCATCTTGTAGCAACATAATCCTGCAAAGTAAATTGAAAGAAACAGCATAAAAGATGACGCTTCATGCTTCATTCACTACTGAGAATATATATATATATATATATATATATATATAAAAGGAGTACAGGAAAACAATGTACCGTCCAAAATATTGATGTTGGCATATCACTAAATGCAACTCTTGCTAGGCCAAAGTCACAAACTTTAAGTTTGCAATTTGCATTTGCCAATATATTTTTCGGCTTAAGATCTCGGTGATAAACATTTGCTGCAACCAATCAACTTAAAACATGTCAATGGCCACAACAGATTCCAGATCCCCCTCCCCCCCATTTTGAAAAGAAGGTTCATTGAATAAAATAAAGGTGAGATTCTGCTGCTATCAAAAGCATAAAATTATTGCCACAAACATTAAAAATAAATCTAATGGCAAAAGCAACAACCACAGAAGGAAGCACAGAGCAAGAGCGCACACACATGCCAAGGAAATTACCAGTATGCATATATTTCAATGCACGTAGCATCTGATAAAGAAAAAACTGATGGTGTTCATGTGTCAAGTCATCATTAGCTTTAATCACTTGGTGAAGATCAGACTCCATTAGCTCAAAAACAACATAAATGTCTTTGAACTCTCTCTTTGATGGTGGCAACATGATGCGCTTAATTTCAACAATATCAGGATGCCGTAAGAGCCTGAGCAACTTGATTTCACGCAGGATCCGTAGAGAATCAGAGATGTGCTCAAAAACATCATGTATTTTTTTTATTGCTACTTTTTCGCCAGTGTGTGTGTCAATTGCTGCACAAACAACTCCATAGCTTCCCTTCCCTACAACTTCAAGAATTCTATACCGATTTGCATCACCATAGTCAGTAAAAAAATCAATCTCCTTCAGGTCCTGAAAAATGAAAAAACTAAGTCAAATTTGTGTGGATTTGGATCTTAAGTCAGATGATTTACTCCAGACAACAAATAACTATCAAGAATTAACGCTATATACAATGTAAACAGGGAATTAACCCCTTCTTACTAACCATACCAAACTAAGAGTATAAGGCTAACAGTGCTCAAAATTCATACATGCACTACAGGTCCCCTAAACTAACCATACCCACAAGAACATAGCCCGAGATCAACAAAATCCAAACATTGTTCTAAACAATAATTTTCAAGTATTTCAGTGTTTCATGATCCTTGTCGCAAATCCAAGTTTCCAACCGCAGCAGTCAATCACAAAGCCAACATGGGCAACTTTCAACGATCCATAAAATTTTAAATCACAAAACTCAAAGCATTAAAAATTTCAAAAAACAATACAAAATATATGAGCTCCCAACAAAAAAAAATAATATGGGAATAGAATCTGGCACTAGAGAGAAAGAAAGCATCACAATTTGCGGTAATGAAGTATCAACCAGTAATATAAGGGACCAGATCCGTTGCTTGGAATTGAATTACAGAACCGTACATATAAAAAGAATAAGAAACCCCATAAAGAAATCCACATAAGACAGAATCAATAGCTTGCTTTTAGGTCCTAGCAAAAGCACAATTGTTTATCCAAATCAACTGAATAATTGTTTATCCAAACCCATCAAAATCAAAAACTTACGGCCGACCCACCTCAATCTAACACCCACATGTTCATTTAAAGATCATACTGTTCTTATAAGTTTGACCATATATATTTTTTAAAATAAATTAATTAATTAAAAAACAACAAAAGAAAATAAAAAGAATCAACACCCTGTAAAGCTATATTTGGCACAGGTTATGTTTCACAATATCCAGTAGTTTAATTTTCTATTTTTATTTCTCTCTTTTGCTTAGGTCTGCTCAATGTACATCCTACGTTGTCTACATCGACTTCGATCACAATTATAAGCTTACCGAACCCACCCCCCCAATATATATATTTTCAGTCTTTCACATCTCCCCCCACGCACTTTCTCAGCAACCAAACAGATCACAATCAACCAAATAGCGAGAGAAAGAGAGAAAGAAAGAGAGGGAGAGGGAGATAGAGAGACCTTCTTTGGCTGATTTTGCAGCATATTCTTTGTTCTTGCTTTTTCTTTTGTATCAAATTGGAAAATTTCAAGAATTGAGAGCAAAACTTAACCGCATTTGCCCCGGCAAGACCAACTCGGGATCACGAGCCCACAGTCCCTCCTCAGATTTCTCCCGAAACGCTTCTTTACGCTTCTTTACACACATACACCACATCCAATTCTCAATCCCCTGCCACTGAAATCCCAGATCGCACCAGAAACCTCCTCAATAACCAATAAACTAGTTCGAACTCGACCGAGAATCGTCGAATTTGAGTTGAGAGCCACGAATTTGGGACAATTTGGGGATTTCAAGTGCCGCAAAAACCCTAGTTTAAATAAACAAACTGGAGTAGAAGTTGACACACAGCGAAAATGAAAGGAAGATGTGGTTTATATACGTGGGAGAAATATTTAGTGGCGTGGCGTTCTTCCTTATCCATACTTATTTTCAAGTGCATTTTATACCAAAAGGATCTCTCAATTTCAAAATCTCTCATTTCTTTCTGTTAGTACATTTTGAAGGGTTAATGCATTATCCTTATTAAAATTTTTGGACAATATTATCATTTAAAATATACTAAATAAAAAAATTAAAAATTTTGAAATGGAGAAGGTCCTAATATATTTTTATACACAGTGTCTCGCTTGGTTTGGATGCTGCACTGCCTTCTCTAATATTTTTTATAATGCTTCATATTTTAATTTAATTTTTAATTTTTTTCTTTTAAAAAAAATACTTTATTCAGTATTTACTCATGTGATTTAACTTTTTTATTTTTGAACTTTTATAGTCTACTTTTTATCACAGGAGGTTTGTCTAATTTGCTTAAAGATGGAGATAGTTCTTTCGTCCAAAATTTAACGAAATGTCACGTCAGCACCAATCATGATTTGACATATGTCTAAATAATTAATTAAAAATACAAATTCTTTGAATAATATTAAAAAATTATATTTAATTAATTTTTTTTTAAAAAAAAATGAGGTTGGCCATTTTTGGGTAACTAGCCACCCCTTTGGCCATGTGGGTAGCAAACCACCCAAAAAAAAAAAGGCTGAAAGCCCTTGGGGGTGGCCAACCTCCCCCAACTGGCCAAAGGGGATGGCTACAAATTTTAATAAAATATAATCTTTAATTTTTCATTTTAATATGTATATTTAAATTAATTAATTATGTGGACACGTATTAAATTGTAATCAGTGTTGACATGGCATTTCATCAATTTTTGGATGAAATTTTGACAGAAAGGCAATCTTTGTCTTTAGGCAAACCAGAGAGACCTCCTATGATAAAAAGTAAACTCTATGAGTCAAAAAATAAAGAAGTTAAACCATAAGGGTGAATAAGATATTTAAGCCAAATCTCAATAGTACATTTTATACTTTTATCTTACCTCATTTTACTAGACTGATATGATAATTAAAAAGCTGAAAAGTAAAATTGAATGAGACATGTATAGTATTTAGCATTTCTCTTTTGTAAATTTTCTTATTGATCTTAAAATTTTCTATCTATTAATTTTTAATTTTAATTTTTTTTAAATATCACGTGTTGAGTTTGGATCATCTTATTCTCATCCTTCAAGACAATTTAAACTCAACACCCAACATTTTAGGTTGTCAATATTTTACGCAACCCGTAAACTCGACATGAACAAAACACAAAATTAGCGGATAAGATTGAGGGTATGGTCCGTTTAATTAAATTGATAATATTATGGTTGACTTATATATCCTTATTCTTATTCTCTAACATGATCCGAACTTAATACACATGTACTGTATTTGGTTTTGGTAAAGGCAAAAGTTTTTGGTTGTATTTTAACTTGGTAAGTATCCCTTAGTTGTTTATAGGGGTGGACCTACTCGTTGCGGGGAAATGAATGTCCCCCAAAAATTTAAAATTCTGCTTAAAAATTAAAATATATATAATTTCCGGGTATTTGATTTCCCACGGCATCGTATGCGGCAAATACCTCTTTAGTTAGGTTTTTTTTTTTTTTTGACATAATATATGGGGTTAAGAATTATTCTCATATATAGGAAACAATTTAAATATAGCCAATTAGCCATGGCATAAATTTCTTGAGGGAGAAACTATATGTATCTATTTACTATTTATATAAATATACGTTCATCCATCACACTAAAAATTCTAAATCCGCCCCTAGTTGTTTAAAAAGAAACAATTTCTTTTTAATTTTTGAAGTCGTAATCCACTCATCAATTAGTTTGTAATTTACTAAAATGTAGAAATTGGGTTAAGAGTGTTTCTTATCACTACCCATTTCAGTATAATCCAATTGAATAGCAATTTATTTGTCTAATTGGCTAGATTAATGTGATTTCAAAAGATTATGATTGCATAAATGATTTTAATTTTTATTTATCGTTTTCAGATTGCCTAAGATGAAAATAGTTTCAATAATATATAATTCCATCAAAATTCAAACACACACATATATATATATATATGTATATATGTATAACTTATAAAACGGCCTTGTGGGTGAACTTAAAGGTGATAATTCAACCCAGAATCTTGATTGTTCTAAAGGTTTTTTAGTTCTAAGAGTGTGCTTGAAAATACGGTTTTACTGGTCAAATGTGTAATTTTAAATTAAATTACAAAAAATATCTCGTTAAAAAATGCGTTTTAAAAATACTATGATTTAAAAACGTATAAAAAATATTATATTCTCAAATCACAGATAAAAACGTGGGCAATGAGTTCAACCATTTTTGGTTGAATAGGAGAAAACATTCAACATCCTCATGTTGAATAGGGTAGTACATTTGAAAGGCCAAAGGAAATGATTAGTTACATCAATGGTGGTGGTTTAATGGCCCAAGAAAATCTTCAAAGTGGTTAAGTATGTATTAGGGCATAGGTTAGAATCTTCACATGGAGAATCTCTACATATGCCCGATTAGTATTAACCACCTTAATTCTCATTAATGCTCTGGTAGGATTAGGTCTAATCATAGCTCAATCGAACTTAAGGGAGCGCATGCAATTCTTACTATCTAAGCCCCCTTCTATACAGCTTCCAGGGAAATGACTAGTTCATTAACTAGACGTTTTCAATACATTCTAATTTTACATTGGTTTTTATGCAGATAATTTGA
Organism: Carpinus viminea; assembly: GCA_013348765.1. NCBI lineage: Eukaryota > Viridiplantae > Streptophyta > Magnoliopsida > Fagales > Betulaceae > Carpinus > Carpinus viminea. Next base: position 31,360,197 of record CP054672.1, on the reverse strand, counting down.
AAATATCAGCATGTACATTTGTTGAGAAGTTCTGAAAAATAGAAAAATCTCTCTTTTTTGATTTATAGAAACTAATTTTTACAATAACAAAAGAGAGAAATTTTAAAAGGAGTTGAAGTATACATACACAACATGTTGATTATGTTTACTTAGGATTCGTTTAGGTTTATGCTTTAAAAAAGTGTGATTTTAAAATATGCGATTCGAAAACGTAATTTAACATTTGACGAAATTGTGGTTTGGCCTTTAAAATCGTAGTTTAACTTTTAAAATTTTGCATTTTCAAAAAATCACATCATTACCTACGATTTGAAAACGTAAAAAAATCTACGTTTTTAAATCACAATTTTTTAAAAACACAATTCCAAATCATCTATTTTATGTGATTTGATATAAAATCACACTTTTTATCTATGAAATCGCAATGCCAAATGCATTGTTAGTGAATTGCTTTAAAGACCTTAAAGATTTTTGCGTAGTATAGATAGATGTGTTTTCTAAAACAAACATAAGAAACATCTTAAAATTATTTGTGAAAAATTCCAAAAAAAAGGAATAATCCTTTCTCCAAAAAATATTGAAGTAGAAAAAGAATCTATAGAATTTTTAGGATTAGTTTTAAATCAAACAGGTTTAAAACTAGAAGAACATATAATCTTTAAGGTAAGAGAATTTCCTGAAAAAAAAAAAAAAAGAAGACAAAAAACAATTAGAAAGTTTTTTAGGAATTACCAAATTCTATAGTTAGCAACATTAATTTGATTTAGTTCAATTAATCTTTTGCTGCAATTTTAATGCCAACTCATAGTTGCAGCATCACATGAATTTTACAGATATATAAAAGAGAAAGGTAAAAATGTTGGGACATATCTAAGCAAGAAACGGTACAAAAACATTATATGTAACTATATACTTATGGTCCATGTCCCATTTAAGAACATATCCATATGGATACATCTACCATGAAATCCCTAATACTACTCATCAACATAAAACTATGCAATGTATGCTTTCATTTGTTTCATTCATTTTCATTTCTTTCTTTCTTTCTTTCTCCTTTTACTTTAGGAAATTGTTTCCAAAAACTAGGAAAATTAGTTGACCCCCTGAAGTTTTAAGGGTTTTTCAATTTGAACCCCAAAGTTTCAAAATTGGCAATTTACCCCTCTGAAGTTTCAAAAAGTGGCAAAGTGAACCCTCCCCCCCCCCCGGTTAACTTTTCCGTCAAATTAGACGGAAATTTTTTTAAAAAGCCTGAGTGCATTTATGTCATTTCATTGTTTTCCATCTAATTTGACAGAAAAGTTAACGGGGGGGTTCACTTTGCCACTTTTTGAAACTTCAAGGGGGTAAACTGCCAATTTAAAAATTTTGAAGTTTAAATTGAAAAACTCCTGAATCTTCAGGGGGTAAAGTGAATTTTGCCCCAAAAACTATCTAAGACAACCTTCACTTATCGTTAGGGACTAGTCCCTTTAGCCCTAAAAAAATATAAGTGGGATCCTCTCCATTTTAAGTGAACTAGATAATATTTAGTTAGTTATATATGAGGGATATTTTTTTTCACTTTTTGAGAGGACAAAAATACCATAGCACTATAACTAATTGAATATTCTCCAGCTCATTTGAACTGAAAAGGATCATAATTTAGAGAATGATCCTCTTGTTGTTGAGAGAATGCTCGATCAACAACCTAGGGAACTAGTCCCAATTTATTAATCTCTTAATTTCATTTCATCTTTTGCATACAGTCTCATGAGAGCATGCTTGCCAAAGGACTAGACAGACCCAAAAACTGAAAAAATTCATTTCAAAATCAACTAAAAAATACTACAAAGCAATTTTTTTCCCCCACATCAATCAAATCTGCTACAGTTCCAGTCCACTTCCCTTTTCAAGTCATTTGCCAAACACACCCTTAACTCTAATCATGGTTTTCTTGTTTTCATAACCATGCAAAATTTAATGTTGTTTCTTTAGCACAGTTCATAACGGATTCTCCTCCAATTACTCAAAATTGGAAATTCTCATATTACGAAATCGTGGCCCTTTATTTTAAATCCAATGGTTTATAAAATGCCAGCTGCTTTTATATAACCGATGAATTAAATTTTGATTTTAAGTTGACTTTTGTTTTATCGAGGTTGTAGAGACGCTTATTCTTCATAAAATCAAAAGAAAAAAAATTTAGCTCAAAACTTTTTTACAATATAGAGAGTAAGAAGCTGATGAAAAATACTCCATTCTCAATGGTAACGTATCACATTTTTAATATATGACATTTTCAAAGCGATTCAATACCTAAAAATGAACAAAATTACATATATATATTTTTGGAAAATGCTAGGGATTCTCTCTCTAGTGTTCTTTTAGCGTTTTCTCAATCTTACGTAAAATATGATTTAAGAAAAAAATAAAACTGTAGTGGCCTTCACCACCGGTTTTTTTAGGCATTAGACTAAATTTAGGATGATTAAATCTATTTTGGGTGATATTATCTCTAAAAGGTTAACCTTCCACCCTTATGTTTTAATTTTGAATCCAAAAACAAGTTTTAAAGCATTATAACCAAAATATTAACTCATAAAAATTAATCTGTTGGCAAAAAAATGTACTACAATTTTATTTTTTCTTAAATTATGCTTTACGTAAGACTGAGAGAACGCTAAAAAAATACTAAAAGAAAAACTCCTAGCAAACCCCTCTTGTCCATTGCGTGCCATTTGCCATTTGCCATTTGCCATCGTCTTAATCTATGATCGACCACTTTAGGTAATCTTTTTGAGGGTATATATCAACTAATCCAAATATATATATATATCACCAACTTGTTTGTTAATAATTTTATAACTGACAGAAAAGTAGCCGACGGAATAGACCAGCAAGCTTCATGGATCATTATGCCCTTCATCATGGCATGTCAACCACAAAAACATGCATGCAACTTTTCGTTTTTAACCAAAAGTGCTCTTAATAAAAAAAAAAAAAATAAATAAAAAAAATGGTGACACACCCACCGTAGCAGCCAACGAGTCTTCACCAATTATACGGCAATGTCATCAGGGACGGAATTAGAAACTAATATAGGTAAATAGTCGGTTAAAAGTATGAATGAGAACTATAGTAAAATAAGTGGTTAGATCATGAATGAGAAATATATTGTTAGAATATTTGAAAAATATATAATATTTTTCATATATTCTATAATTATGTTGATATTAAATATTTTTTATTTATGAGTTGATTGTAATCAAATATATATATCTCAATGGGATTTGATTACTGTACTTGTATTTATACATTATCCTATAAATATGAACATATATATATGGGGTTTGTTAGGGGTTCTTCTTATAGTGTTTTCTTGTCATTCTTTCAGTCTTATATAGAAAATGATTTAAGAAAAAACTAAAATTGTAGTACCTTTTTTGCTAACAGATTAATTTTTATGAGTTAATAGTTAGGTTTTAATACTTTAAAACTTGTTTTTAGATTCAAAATTAAAATCTAAGGGTGGAAAGTTAACCCTTTAAGGATGATATCATCAAAAATAGATTTGATCATCATAAATTTAATGCTAATGCCTCAATTTTGGTGCTAATGTCTCACAAATTTGGTGTTAATACCTAAAAAACCGATGGTGGAGGCCACTATCATTTTATTAAAACTTGTTTTTGGATTCAAAACTAAAATCTAAGGGTGGAAGGTTAACCCTTTAAGGATGATATCATAAAAAATGGATTTGATCATCATAAATTTGATGCTAATGCCTAAAAAACCGGTGATGGAGGCCACTACAATTTTATTTTTTCTTAAATCATGTTTTACGTAAGATTAGAAGAACGCCAGGAGAACATACGGGAGAACCCCTAACATTTTCCTATATATATATTATTGTAATTAAATATTGGGATTGTAATCAAATCAATGAGATTTGATTACTGTACTTGTATTTATATATTATCTTATAAATATGGACCTTTGTATTGTAGACAAACTAAGTTAATGAACACAATTAGAAGTATTTCAAGTGGTGGACGTAAGTTTCTAACACTGAACCACCTGTAGGTTTTTTGTGTTCATTCTCTCTTATGTCCGCTCATATTTCCACATCATCACTATTTGGATGGACTCAAATCCTTTCATATATGCAGATATGGATGGGAGATTTCATGTATTTCGACATATCCACATGCAAGTGAGATTTACTTCAACATGCATGTGTCGTGTGGATTACAAAATTAGTATCCATATACGAGGAGGGTAGAACGAAAATTTCAAGAGAACGAAAATAATTATAGATATATAAAAATTTTAGAGGGTCCATGTCATAAAAATACATAAAATTTAAAAGAAAACTTCAAATGTTAAAAATTTTGGGGGCTACTCTAGGGTGGTCCAAGCATTTTAAAAATTCCTTTGTTTGTTTAAAAATTTCACCCAAATCAGAGTCTTAATTATAAAAGAATAATTTACAAGTTTCAATAGATCTAATGGTGCATTGAAGATTGCAAATTCACAAATATATTTTGTTTTAAAAGATGTTGAGAAATGTAAGGTATTTGGCATTGCGATTAAGACGGTGTCAATTCATAGATATTGTCTTGTAATAATCTAAGAGCTTATTGTGTGTGTCATAGATAATGTTTGGATCATGAAGATTTCAAATTGTATTTTTGGCATTGTATGAAGCATTTTGCCACATTTGATTCTTATATCAATAAGAGAAATGTAACAAATTAAATCATTCTCTCAATCATCTTTCTATCATCTTTTTATAGCGAATGAGTAAATTTATCATTGAATTTTTTTAGGACTCACATGAGTTCACAAATCAATAATAGATCTATTAGATTTGTAAAAATAGATAGTTAAGAGATGGTTAAAAGAATGATGTGTAACATATCTCAATCAATAAAGAAAAAGATAACTAGTTAAAATAATAATAATAAAAAGAAATCAAAGGGTATTTTGGTTTTATTAAAAAAATTTCAAAAGACATTTTTGTCTTTTTGCAAGACAAAAGAAGTGCATCTCTAATTTTTAGTAGTTTGAGAATAGAAGGAGGAAAGACATTGATGCAATCTTTAATTGTTAGAGATACTGGAAATTGAGTGTTAGTTTGAATAGTATGTGTATTTTTTTTCTTCTAAAAGTTACTATTCTCGAATTTTGGGACAAAAAATTACTAATTAAAATTTTTATATTAAAGTTTTTTTAACATCTCATTTTTAATTAATAATGCCGCTAATCTAGTTAGTCTTTCTTGTGACATTGTTAGTTTTAAGGAGGATTTTATCAATTTTAATTTTTAAAAACTTGTTTATGCAGTAGCAACTACAACGTACATGTATTATAAATAAAATTTTGTAAGTGATCATAAATGCATTTGAAAAATAATATAGCTCTGTAAAATGTAAATATATGCCAAATAATTCCCTTTTCATTTTTAGCTCTCAAAAATTGATGGGGAATCTATTATTTATGTAAATAGATACTATGAGAAAGGCATCAGAATCCCATTCAAAGTGATCTTATCACATTGACATTCTTATCAATGAATTATATGTTTTTCAAGAAATACAGGTTCTATTTTTATTTGGGAAAAATATAAAAAAGACCTCAAACTATCAGTTGTTTACAATTTAACTCCATGATGTTCAAAAAGTAATAAAATAACCCCCCAAACTACCAAAATGAAACAAAAAGACCACTTATTTTTTTATATTCCTATAATACCCCTATTCTTTTAACAAATAAAATATTAAACTAATTGTAAAAAAAAATCCAACAAAAAAAAAAAAAAGGGCGAATATTTATTTATTCCATTTCTTTTTTTGTATTTACTAGCCCATTGTTTTTTGTATTTTTTTTAAAATTGTTTAGTTTTTTCTACAATTATTTTATTTGTTAAAAGAATATGGATATTATAGGAAGATAAAAAAATTAGTGGCATTTCTATTACATTTTGATAGTTTGGGGGTTACTTTATTACTTTTTAAACATTAAGGGGCTAAATTGTAAATGACAGGTAGTTTGGGAGATTTTTTTATATTTTTTCCTTTTTATTTTAATTACAATCTTTTAGATGAAATCATAATTGTAATATCCCAACATTTAATCTCTATATTAAGTTTCTCTATATTGTAATGGATTATCAAATAAAATAATCCAAAAAAATTCAAAAAATAAATATAGGGAGATTTTTTTTTTTTAAATTACTAAATTTAGTGACGCGCCACTATAGTGTCACGTCACCAAAGATAGTGACGTGCAAAACATGACAGGTTCCCTTTTGGAGGAATTCCACACGATCGAATGGGTTGCCAAACGTTGGATGTAGGGTGACTAGGGTCCCAAACGTTTGATAAGTGTTTGGAAGTTTTTTTATTTTTTATTTTTAATTAATGGACACCTCAGCCCTATTGAACGTCCATGAGAGGTTTATATTTTTATAAATTCAAACAAAAAACCAACATCATAATTTCAGACCAAGCAACAGGGGATCAGGCACCATGTTTTTTCTCATGAGTTCTTGCCCAGGCCTCTTGCTCTTCAAGACTACAACAATTATAAAACAGGTGGTCAACACATTCCCTACAGCTAGCTTCTATAACCCCATGGCCAACTTTTCTCTCGTTAATCCATTCCTCACTAAAAAAAAAAAAAACTCCCAATTAGTACTGACCCGTGAGTGATGACATTTAAGTCCAAAAAACGTTACTATTAATTTAGTGACGTTTGAATAGTGACTCTTGGTAAAAGACTCTAAACATAGGGTATGAATTCAAAAATAGAATCGTTTTACTGTACGTTGACTAGGGAAAAAAAAAACTCTATTTGATAACTCTTAATTTGGGCCAAACGTCACATTCAAAAGGTGACATTTGAATAGTGTGCGTCACCTTCCAAAATGTGACATGCAAAACGTCCAAGCATTAGTTACCTTATAGCAAGTTAAAGAATACAAACTTGTTTAGTATTTTCTTCCTAAGTATCATTGCTTGAATAAAGCAATTTTACAAATATGGGACGTTATTGCATTGCAGACAATCAAGAGGAGGTCTGAAAGAATTGGACATGTTTGAGTCCCATGATGTATCATCAGCTAGCTTTTGTAACCAAATGATATCTCCCTTCTAATGAAGGATGTTTTGCACACATGGGGTCCTTCTTGGGACTTTTCTCAAGGAGAGGTTTTAGCTGCTTTATTTGCTGTAAAATCAGTCCAAGCACTCAACACCTCTGCCTTAAGGGAGATTCATTATTAGCTATTCTAAACTTACAAATGGCCTCATTATATCATACTCTTGGTCTCTTCAGTTCCTTTGAATTAGATTGTTACCGATTAAGATTGTTAAGAGCACAAATCAATGTGCTCACGATGTCGCTCACTGCGTCGTTACCATTAGTTTAACTAGTAGCTTTTTCACTTATTTGTATCCATTGATGAATCTCCCCCTTATAGACAGTTATAGTGGCAATGCTCCACCTTGGCAGTGTTGTGAGCTATGTTTTTGGATTGTCATGTTTCTGGTATCTTTTTGTTATGATTTTTTTTTTTTAAATAGAAATAATAATGTTTTGAATTTGATTTTCATTTTAAGAGAAGCCTTAAAAGAATGGAATTTTTTTTTAAAAAAGGATAAATATACCTTGGCCCCTGAACTAGCAGCCATTTTCTATTTAACCTTATGAACTGATGTGTGATTTTAGATATATCAAACTACTATTTTGTTGTAATTATTGAGATGCAGTTGATAAGCTTGTGCCTCTTTTTGTCGTCCCACCCTCTTTAACTCTGAATATCAATCATTTGGCCGTCTTGCAGTCCTTTTGACTTGTCTCCCCCAGGTCACAATCAAGTTGGCCGCTAAACGTATAACAACCGCAATAATTACGTCGTACGACGCATACGTCTCCATCCATTTCTGCGTTGTTTCTAAGAAGCATTTCATCGAACACTTGTTGCATGCATTGCCGTTCAAACTGCAGCAACAACACACTGAGGTGTGAAATAATTGCCTTGGCAAACTTGCATTGATCCATGCCACAACTTGAATTTGTTGTCACTAATGTCTCTGTCTCTCGCCTACAACCGTACGTGCAAGCATGCACATGACAATGATATGCAGATGCATGCAGATACCCACGCAGAAGAAGATAAGCACACACAACTTTCTAATTAGGCAAAGTGGTAGAAAAGAGCGGAATAAAACAAACTATCATACAAAACATCAAAATTTATTATGTGGTTGTGCGTTACGAACCTGAATATCAAGTCTGATTCTTACCATTCTTGTGCTGATTTTCTCTATCAAGATATTCCAATTCAGCTGCCGATTCTCTTGCATTAGTCTCCTTGAGTTGGAAAGGATTTGTCATCTAGTTCGAATCATCTTTGCTTTGATTTTTCGGATGTGTAATCAATCACTTCCATCGCATAATTCTCAATACCAAAACAACTTGATACCAGAAGAAAAACAGCTTGCAACCCATAACAACATGACTCTTATTACTAGAATCTGAAGTTTCTTGCACCAACTTGAGATAAATTAATCTTCTCAAAGTCTTGATTTACTGTCAAAAATTCACTCTTAGTAAATTTTTTTTTTCCAAAAATGATCAATTCTTTCTTGACTACAAAAAATCAAATTTTCCTCCAACATGCCAAAAATAATTCTGATGGCCACGCTTTGCTGATGCCCTTCCATTATTTCCTTCCAGTTAGCTAGGCAAGTATTGTTCTTGTTTGGTGGATTGCAATTTCACATGAAGTGGATAGTCTAGGTGAAGGAGCTCTCAAGAGTCTCTTACTTGCATCATCATCAGGACTTCAAGGGTATGAAGCTCCCAAGTAGACACTGGAATTTACACTCTATCACTAGCGTCAATATATACATGCATCTGCTGATGGTTCTCTCGGATAGGCTCTAACAGTCATTATCCATGATTCATGTTAGGACGGTCAGTGACGAGTTCACTAAGGACCTGTTTGAGATTGCGTTTGAGGGGCTTAAAAATGTTTTTAGTACTCATAAAATTCATTTGAAGAAAAAAGTATTCGTTCCATAAAAAAATTAAAAAAGCTTTTAAGGGTCCAATAAACCTAAAAATGACCAAAAAAAAAAAAAACTTTTGGCAAAAGGTTACAAATAAAGTTTTTGCTCAAGAACTCTTTTTGACTTCCCAAACAGGCTTTAACTTCAAAATAAATCCTAACTTCTTACAGCAAAATACTTGGGTGTTAAAAAATATATAACCCTTATCTTGATCACCGAATAGGCTAATATTTAAAACCTAATATAAATGCTTGCAATATCTCTTAGCCCAAGAGGAGAAAAAAAGAGAGGAGGGAAGGACGGCGATGTCGTTCTTCCCTCCTCCCACCCTTCCTTGTCCCTCTCCTTTTTCTTACCCCTAGTAGCACTACTTGGTGTCTTCTTTGTAGTCTATTCTTGTCTCTGTTTTTGGCGATTTTGTTTTAGATACTCTTCTTTGACAGGCATATTATCTCACGTGCTCCATCACCGTCCTGATCGACTTCTCCGCTTTCCATTGAGTTGCGTCGATCAACCAACGGTTGCATGCCGACGCATGAATCTCACATGCCAATGCATGTCTTCCGATCCTAAGGATGTCTACGATGTCGTGTTCCTCCGCTGCTACTTCTGTTAGGTTTTTTTCTATTGTTTTTAGTGTGTTTTGTATTATTTTTTGTTTGTTTTGTCTTGGCTTTTTGGTTGAGGACGGTTGTTTTTCTCCTAACCTTTGGGCCAACGAGGGTTAGATTGGTGTAGAGGATTATCTCTCATGGCTGAAAAATAAGATTGGGGGAAATATATGGTACCTATGTCCAGGGACGGAGCCAGAAAATTTTATGGGAGGGGGCCAGCCAAAAAAATATTTCGGTTCTTTAGAATTTTTTTATTAAAAAAAATTTATTTTTGTTGTTTTTTAAACTAAAGACTACCTATGGACCAAAAAAGTGAGCATTTGAAAGTATGAGCCAAAAATAAAAATAAAAACTTAATGGGTATAGCCCAAAAAATTAAGAATATGGCCAAAAAATTTTATTGGATATGGTTATAAAATTTAAAAATAGGGCTAAAAAATTTTTGGGAGGAGGGCCAAATGACTAAAATTAGAACCAAACTTTACAATTTTTTTTTTTTTTATATTTTGGGGGGAACCATGGCCGACCCCGGTTCCTCCCTCCCTCCGTCATTGCCTATGTCTTAGATCTAGTTTGCTTTTGAAGGCTGGCCAGCAGATATGTTTTATAATTGAAGTTATGTATGGGTTAACAAAGGCTAATGTCATAGGTACAGACTTTGATTGTAAGAATTATTTGATTATATATATGACTTTATAATAACATAGCAGTTTACTATATTATGTTAATTAGAGCTAATTTATGCTATGTAATGATAGAGTTCTAGATCTTCTACAAATAAAATTTGAAAGATTCCCCTCAAACAAAAAATATCTGAAACCCAACGAGCATACTATTCGTATTTGTAAAGCTCGACAATATCGATTACAAAATATTGGCCGACTCTTTATCCCAGCTTTATGCCTTTGAACTTCTTCATTGTCTGACTCTTTATCATTATCGAACAGTTGCTCCAGTTCCTTTGTCTCACGTTGTATTACATACTTGGTCCTCATGAAGATTGTTTGTTCCATTAATAGAGAGACTCTTTTGAACATTCTACGACTATTGTTTCCATTAACACAAATTTCAAAAAGAAGCAGCAATAAAGAGAGAAATATATATACTTTTCTCAGAATTTTACTATTATGCTTTTGAAAAATGTGTCTTTTCTTGCTTTATTGTTTTGATCGTGAGATATAGTTGTACCGCCAAGAGAATCTCTAGCTAACATGGCACCATTTCATCAACATTTTGAAAGAGTCATACAATAAATAAGATGGTCAAATATTACAGGTGTGAAGTCAAGTCTTGCTTTCTTTCTCTTTAATTAACTTTCTCATTTTAACTCTTGCCTCCCTATGATCAATTTTTTCCTTTTGACTTTCCCTGTTTAGGACCATGTGTTCCACCTCACTCATCTTGATCACTTTGGTTTAAGTGCTATAAAAAAATTTGTGCCTTGGTTTTTCCCATGGTTTAAATTTAACTTTACTCATTATCTTTCTTATAAAAAAAATTAAAAAAAAAAAAAACCGTTGAAAAAATTATAACACGTACGACGGCTTGGTGCCCACAAGTTTATGACCTTGGTAGGGAAAGAAATTAACCCCAGATGTGACCATGATTTAGGGCGTTTTTGATAAATAGTTTAAAGTAGTTAATTATAAAAGAATAAAGTAAAATGTTGCTTTAATTTCTAGCTTTACAAAAGTAATGTTAAAGGCATTGTCAAATGTAGCATGCATGATGCATTTTACCATCAGTCCATAGGGGGATAAAAAGGATTTCTAGAAAAATGGGGACCAACAATAGCATTTCCTTTGTCACTATCAAACTTGTAACAATATCTAGCTTAAAGATTTTTACTCTTCCATAGCAGAATATTTACAGTCTATATATATATATATATATATATATATAAAATTTTAATTATCTCATAAACAAAATATCATCCTTAGTCTCATTTCATTATTAGGATTTAGAATTGGTGTATCTAATATGATATACATGATACCATATTATTTAAATTTTTTAAGAGACATGCCAACAACGACATCATTTACGTACATGACCGATTGATGCACCAACATCTTTAAATCATGACCATAACATAGAGATGATAATATTCCCAAAAGGGGTTTTGCTTTAACACTAAATGAGTCATATACATGCATCAAGATAAATGTCATTTTCTTAGATCAATATGTATTCATGTATCTAGCTAGCAAATGCTACCTCATTTCAAATCATTGCTTTAAAAAAAAAGAAATGGTATACAATAATTGCATTAATTCCTAAATATGTTGAATTGACCAAGATATAAAATAATTGCATTCCCAGTTGAATTTGGAAAAGATTATGATGATGAATCTGACCAACGAAAAACAAAAGGGAAAGAAAAGATAATAACAATCATGGTGTTCACATTGACATAGCTAGCATTTTATTGGTAAATCATGTGTAATTCTATAGTCCCAGCTGACAAACTTTGTATGGAGAAATATAATGAGAGAGAGAAAGAGAATTATGGACTACTTCTTAGCTTCGGTTTCCACCTTTCCTGAGGAATGGAATTGCTGATAGGATTGGTTCCTGAGTGTACTTCATGCAACACTTTCCTTTGGACATGATCATCACCTACAACGAATGACTAAAATGAAACAAGAAAAGTATAAGAAAGAAACCCTAATATTATCACAAAGAAAAAAAAAGAAAAAAACCATAGAATCTGAAGAGCTTTAGGTATATATGCTCACTATGTCCTCAACATCTATATCTATTGCCAATTTCCTCACTTTGTTGACTTCAGCATCTGAAAATGATGCATAGCACATAATCAGTGGAAAATGAGAGAGAGAGAGAGAAAGAGAGAGAGAGAGAGAGAGATTACCTTCAAGTTTTCTCATTGCAAAGCTTAAATGGGGGAGAGACAGTAGGAGGATGAGTAGAAAAGATACAGTATGATTCATAGCTTTGTTTCATTAGGAAAGAAATTAAAACATTCAGATATGAGCAAGGGATATGGAGTATGGTGTTGGTGGGCATTTAAAAGAGAGAGAGAGAATTAGTAGAGAGCAATAGAAAAGGATCCAAGTGACACAACAAAACCAGAGTGTCTGGTTTATATGACATAATAAGGGTTTGAGTTTGAGATGTGGTATTAAATACAACTGGCCGGTCGTGTGCTTCACCTCAGCTGCATCATTACCGATGCCAAAATGGGAAAAATCTTCTGTTGTCGTTCTATGAGATGGAGAGGTTAACTGCTGTTATTGTAATTAAGATGCTTTTGAGAAGCCAAATACAGGAGCACACAGATATGAGCACGCACGAGCAAATGAATAATCTCTAGCTTTTGTGCTTGGAATGGGGTCATTTTGCGGCCATCTGCCACTTAAATTCTTTTCGGCCTACATAATGGGGCCGCAGGCCGGCTGAATGCTTGGGCAAATTAGGCAATTGCCTAATTAAGGCTCCCAATTAAATAAGCCCCAACTAGTAACAGTATAATTAAGTTTCCTGTATAAAAAACAAAATTAAGGTCCTAATTATGAAAAAAAGTTAGTGAATGCTCCTTAATTAAGGCCTCAATTATGATAAAAATATTTACAAAGAATTGAATCCCAAAATGTTGAGACTTTAGGGGAAAATAAAGAAAAAAAAAAATAGAAAGTCACATTAATGACAGCCTTAAGCAGTAAGTAGACTCATAATTTTACCTTAACCAACATGTCTAATTCATTAAAATAAGTAAATTTTGTTTCCCGCAAATTACATTCTACATAAAAGAACTATATGTAGCTTAACACAAAATATTTCAACTGTTGGAATTAAATGTCTCGTAGCATAGATGAATTTTGCATGTCGTTTGAAAAAATTAAGGGAAAAAAGCAAGAGGAATGATTTAAAATTAAAACTATTTAATTAAATACTTAAATATAAAAAGGCCTTGTCGCCTTGGGCCTCAAAATTTATTGAGCCGGCCCTGAATGAGCCTAACTCCTATAAAGGCCAACATTCTCTCTCTCTCTCTCGTTCATTTCGTTCTTATTCAGTCACCAACTTTAACATCGAAGGTGATGCTGCTGAACCCCAATGACGCGTCGCACTAAACCTTCTTCAATCTTGTAGGGTTCTTGCGTTGGGGACCGCCAGTGTAGCATCTCTATTAATAGTTGGTGACATCTATGGGAACGATAGCCAGTTGTTCGGTTTATTGTCCACGACGACAACAGCTACAAAATGGTGGCCGCACAATCCAAGAAAACTCAGGACGCTCAATTCGGGATATATGGTAGCCAGCAAAACTGTAATACCCCGAACATTAATTAGGGTTCAATAAAAGAAATCAGATCTTTAGGGCGACCTCATTTGGACGCTAAAAGTTTCAAAGTGGACGCTGTTGATCAACAACATCGACTGTTGGACACTCAATTGTTGATCATTAGCTTCGACTTGGAAGTGGACACTATTGATGACTTTTTAGAGTGGATGCTAATTATGCACTATTAGTGTCCACGTTGGTCCCAAAAATATAAAAAAATAAAGCAACTTTCAGCGACGTCCAAACGAAAGTGGATGCTAATGGTCCCAAAAAATAACAATTAAATAAACCATCGGCGCCCAAATGTAAGTGGACGCTGATGGTTGCACTATTAGGGGTCTGACATTCTTAAAAAAAAAAAAAACATTATTACGGTCAATTCAACCCTAATAATGTTTTTTTTTAAAAGCAATTTTAAAATACGAAGCCATATTCACAAGATACATAAATGATCTTAATAAAAAGTGACCCATAGAAGGACAGCTCATCTACTTGTTGCGTTGTTGTTAATAGACCTGTATATATAAGAAAGAATATCAGTGAGATTACGCATGAGTTCAATTTCATGTCCCCAAATTTATATCCAATAAAACAATGTCTATAGAAACGAGAATCATAAACTTCAAGCCATGCAAGACCTACATGTGTTTATCATGATATACACCATATAATGCAGAGCATTTAACAAAATTCATCCTAATTTCTTCAATAGATGGACCAAGTACTTTTGCCACATTAGACAACAAGGGTTTCTATTTGCAGTGAATCTATCATATATGAATAACTTCAATCCCACAATGGATGGGGGAGATGAGGACAAGTAAAATCTCTTGCCTAATATGATTGCCCAGATGAAAAACACCCACATAAAAATATTGAGGTGCACCAAGCTAATTGACTATGAATTAAAATGGAGTTGATACAAAGTAAGTTGCACCCATAATATTTTTCGACTGCTGGTTTAACTAGCTCCGCATAGAGAAAAATGCTTGATACAAAGTTGCTAGCCATGATTGTCTGGTAAGATCCACCCATTAATCAAGACATTAATAGCAATTCAATCTTAAGACAGGGTTCCGCATTAGATTAAGATTACATAATGCAGGGAACTCCAGAACTTCACATCATTAGTTTGGAATGCAAAAGTGGAAAAAACAAGAGAACTAAAAAAGCAAAAAAAACAGTAGTAAAGGTGCCATATCATGTTTTATAAAATGTCCAACTTCCTAGGCCGTGGGTTCCATAAAAAAGCACCTAAAATCTAAACTATGCTGTTCAAACCAGGAATCGATAAGAAGAAAAGATACTGCAGCCTCACTGAGAAAACAAATGTATTAAAGTGGAAACAATGGAGTCAAGAATAAAAGAGCACAACACAATATGATCCCGGTAACAATTCCAGATAAGCCAGTTTTTGCTCCACTTTCATGATTCACAGCAGACCTAGAAAAAGGAACCTGCGTGGAACATTGAAAAGAGATGAATGAAGTTTTTTGTAAGTAGGTATATAAAGTAAAAACTTTGGTGATTAAAAAAATTATAAAGAATGAATGGATCATTTCTGTCCAGCACTCATAGTCAATATGAACTCAATGAAAACGTTTTGAAAGATACTAGAAACCAAATGAATATAAATACAGATATTGAGAATCCCAATTCCCGCACAGCTACAGAAGGAAGTCTTATAGGTTCAATAGCAAAATGGAACATGTTGTTGACATTATTCTTGTAATACGAGCATCTCTTTAGATTTTAGCAGCCAAAAGTTCATTTCCATAAACCAATGAAATTATTCCAACACATGAAACATGGCAAGGAACATGCTTAAAAACAGGAATTGATCATGAAGATTAAGTGAAAGGCAAGCTTCCGAAACTAGAGATTTGACTACTAGTTGTTCCAAATAATACAGTCAAAAAGTCAGCCAAAACTTCATTTCCGTAAACCAATGAAATTATTCAAACACATGAAACATGGCAAGGAACATGCTTAAAAACAGGAATTAATACAGGGCAAAGAAAATATTGATCTTGTTGATGCATTAAAATTTGGACTTGGCCTAATAAAGCAGAAGTCACAAGTTCAAATCTCACTTTTCCCTATTGTGCGGACATGTCAAAAAAAAAAAAAAAATTCAAGCACACTGAGAGTTGGAAAACAAAACGGTGGAAAAGTAATAAACCAACCACTATTTGCTAAAAACAACAAACAAACAAATCAACTTATATGAACAACACATTGTCTAAACTAAATGGGATTAGTGTTTGTGTTGGCTTTTTAATTTCGCTAGAAATGAAGAAAGAAGACAAACAAAGTAAGAAGTGAAAGAGCTAAACCTGCAGAAAATGGCAGCAAACGTAAGGAATCAAAAGAAAAGAAAAGAAAGCCATTTGCTTTTTTATTCTGCAGCAAACGTGAGGAATCAAAAGAAAAGAAAAGAAAGCCATGTACTTTTTATTCTACAGCAAACCTGTTAGCATCTACATTAGTATTGGATGCTAATGACCTATCATCCGCGTCCACATTTGGGTGGACACTGATGATCTTCTAATTTCGATTTTTTTTTTAGTCGACTAATAGTGGACACTATTGATCTCTATTGTTTTTTTTTAATTTATTTATTTATTTATTTATATATTTTTAATTTTTCTACACGCCTATTAGTGTACGTCCTCATAGCAGACGCTATTGATCTCTATTGTTTTTTATTTTTTTATTTTTTTATTTTTATTTTAACTACCAAGTCCAACTTAATGGACTCCCTAGATTCACGCATTCCATCATGGGCACTCCACCTTTTATTCTTTTCCAAATTTTGAGCAACAACTACTATTAATTTATTATGCACGCTGAACCTAGCTATGACAACATCATATATATTGTAATATTTTATGTTTCCTTTGTACTGTATCAATGTGATACTCTTTTATTTTGTCTGAATCTTTATTGTAAACTATTCTGTAAAACGACTGCACGAGTCTTTCTATAAATATAAAATCATCTCCACTATTTTGGTAAGTGAACCAAACAGAGGTTCCCTCTCCAAATATTTCAATTACTAAAAGCAGCAAATATAAAATTCAGAGGATGATGATTCATCTCCTTGTATGGGAAGTTGCCATGAAGCTTCCTAATTAACATTCTTTTCCACACTACTTTATTGATGATGGATCGCGGATGCTACTTTATTGATTGCCATCCACCTTTTAACGCGTTTTATCTTCTGATGAAGATGCAAACTAGCATCGATTTTTCTCCTTTTAACTCCAGAGCTAAACTGGTTCCTGATTCTACAAGTAAGGCAACTATCTCTACTACGTCGTAGTCTTGGATACAAAGATGATGACTTCTTCCATAGCTTTCCAAGGAGTCTCTTCCTCTTTTTCTTTCACTCGTCGGTGGACATATGATGTGTTCTTGAGTTTTAGAGGCGAAGATACTCGCGACAATTTTACTGCCCATCTATACCATGCTTTGCGTATGAAGGGAATCAACACCTTCATAGATGATGATGAGCTTAAAAGGGGAGAAAAGATTTCTCCGGCACTTCTCAAAGCCATTGAAGTGTCAAGAATTTCAATTGTTGTATTCTCTCAAAACTATGCATCATCCAAATGGTGCTTGGACAAGCTAGTAAAGATTGTTGAAACAGAAGGGCAAATGGTTCTACCAGTGTTTTACAAGGTGGACCCATCAGATGTACGCCATCAAAAGAACCGTTATGAAGATGCATTGGCTAAACATGCAGAAAGGTTCAATAATGATTTGAAAGTGTAGAGCTGGAAGGCAGCCTTAAGACAAGTGGCCAATTTGTCCGGTGGCATTCAAAGAATTACATGTATTTCTATCACTCTTGTGCTTTCATTGTAGAGGGTTTTATTTTATTATTTTATTTCTTTTATCATACGAAAAGTTCAACTCATTAAATGTTTATAATCTTTTGTATTTGATAGGAATGAAGCTAAATTTATTGAAGAACTCGTTCATGAGGTCTCAAGAATCGTGAATCACACATACTTCCACATTGCCAACCATCCAGTTGGAATAGACTCTCGTGTACAGGAGATCAATTCACTTTTAAGTATTGATCAGATGGATGAAATACGCATGGTAGGAATCTTAGGAGCCGGTGGAATTGGTAAGACAACTATTGCCAAAGCTATTTACAACTCGATGGCTTATCGGTTTGAAGGTAGCTGTTTTCTTGAAAATGTTAGAAAAACTTGTTTGGTCCAATTACAAAATAAACTTCTTTCAAAAGTATTAGGACATAATGTGGAGGTTGATAGTGTTGATGAAGGAATTACTGTGATAAAGAAAAGGCTTTGCTCTAAAATGGTTCTTCTTATTCTTGATGATGTGGATAATCATTTGGGCCAATTAGATAAATTGGCTGGAAAAGATTGGTTTGGTTTAGGAAGTAGGATCATCGTAACTACAAGAGACAAGAAAGTATTGACTAATCATGGAGTAATTGATGATCTAATGTATAATGTGAAGGAATTGGACCGCAAGGAAGCTCTTGAGCTCTTTCGTTGGAATGCTTTCAAAGAAGACAAACCTACTGATGATTTTCTCTGCTGTTGTAGAAGGAGAACTAATTCCGGGTCCGCGTTTTCCATATAAAGTTAGGGCTAACGTCATCACTCGCGGAGTAGAAATCTGTTGTGTCTCTTCAATTTTTTTGAAATCGGCCTCAGATTGTGTATGGATGCAGTTCCGTGTTCCACACCATTCTTTTAAGTTTCGAAGTGTCGATCATGTGCGAGTTGAATTTGAAGTTAAGCATCTGCGCTTGAAAAGTTGCGGATTCCATTTGGTACGTTTGTGTAACGAGAGTGAGATTGATTTAATAGACGGAACTCAACAGAAAAAGAGGCCCCGCGATGATGGTGGTGATGGAAACTTGAAATCCAATTGGCACCCTCAACAAAAGAGGCATTCTTCAACCTTGGGGATTAGATTTTCAAATGCAGAGGATGCGCCACCTGGTGAATCGTAAGTACATCAAAAGACCCTTCTTTTTCTCCATCGCTGTTTTCTCTGTTTTCCTCTGCTTCGCTTTCTCCAATTGTGCACAAATTTGAAGGTTACTTCTCCAAAGGACCCCAGCTCTAGCATTTGCTTAATGATTTGCTCATGCACTTAATTATTGATTTTTGAATTTTTGGTGCAATTGACAAACGGGGTTCGATATGGGAATGTGTGGTGTGGGACAGATTCTGTAGATTTGAGTATGACCAAGTTTGTGTAGAGCAAAAAACCTTTCTTCTATATGGTTTTGGATTGCTTAATGATCAGTGGATATTTCTCCAACCCCTAATTTTATTTTCAAGTGAATGACCAGTTTATGAAGAACATATATTTTTGAAATAATCCTCCACTTCAAAAAAATTTAGGTTACAAGCTCTCACTTTTCCTCTTTAGCCAAAAGGACAGCTCCTCTCATACAATAAAACACACTTAATCTCTAATTAATGTTTATGATTTATATGTAGAAAAAAAAATTGTTGTAATCCTAAAAGAGAATTAAAGTTTAAGAATAAGCATTGTTGAGAAATTCTTTTTTGGGTTTGCTAACAATGGCTAAACCTCATCAATTTCCTCTGTTTCTTGCAGGTGAAGCCACATTAGAGTTGCTGCTGAGGCCCTAAAGTTGGTCATGTTGTCATTCTTTGCTTACATGCTTTAGCTTATGACTTTTTTTATTTTTTATAAATTTAATTAGTCTATTTCACAACTTCAAAATTTCTGTGATATTTGGAGTAGTATCGTTCAAAATCTGAGGCACATTAATGGAGTTCCAGGTGAGTGCTAGGTTTGCTAACAAAGGCCACTTTTTTTGATGTATTCTATGTGTTCAGAATTGTTTGTGTCAATTATAATCAATTATGGTTTAGATCATGCAGATGTTGGTAGTACAGACTGTTTGGTAGTTGAAGATTTTTCTTTTTTCTTTTTCCTCCTAAGCTGAACTTAATATAATATATTTGGCACATGCCCAATTTATTACTTTATGGTGGAAAAAAAAATCAACTCCTGATTATTACTTTTTAGGTTTGTTGATTAATGGTTACTGATTACTCACTGTTGATGGTGGAGAGGAAGAGGAGATGTTGAATATCACACGTACGGATGTTAGATGACAATTTTGCCATGGCTTTGTGTCATGAATTGAGGAGAAGAGAGAATATAGTGTTATACTGGTTATGTAATAAGACCAGCTCTAGCATTTGCTTCTTGATTTGTTTACTTAATTATGGATCAAATTTTCCTGGTTTGGAAACGGATGATGCTATTTTTTGGATTTTTGATGCAATTGAAAAATGTGTGTGACATACTCGGTAGATTTGATTGGGACCAAGTTTGTGCAGGGCAGCCAAATATATATATGGGACAGAGCCACTAGTGTTTCAATTGGGTATACCATTGACCTCTACCAGTGTAGACTTCAATTCTGTAATCAAGGAGTGATTTTATTTATTTATTTATTTATATTTTTGTTACAACGTGAATTTGGGTTCAATGAAAGGGGAGGGAGAGATCCAAAGCCGGTCTTGAATTTAATATTGCTTTATTTGCTTCTTTTTTTCTTGCTTTACATTTTTATTTGATGAAATGAAGCAACAACTACAGAGGCAGAGAGAGGTGTTCTAACATAGGAGCTTGATCGAAGTTCACGGTAACATTTTGCTAAGATTCGATCTTTTTTTGTTATGAAGTAATATAAAATCGTGGATATAAATTACAACACATAATAGGGCTCAAAATAGGCCACTGATGAAGAATAAGCATCGTTAAGAAATCCTTTTGGGTTTTGCTAACAGAGATGTATAATGGCTAAACCTCATCAATTTCCTTTGTTCCTTGTAGGTGAAGCCAACGTGTTCTCGTGTTGATGATGCATAGACTTTTCTCAACTCAAGAGCCAAGAGCTAAACTGGTTCTGCTACCCAGTCGCCATCTCTAATTGGTAGTAGTCTCTAACACAAAGGATGACTTCTTCCTTGACCTTCCGAGGAGCCTCATCATCTACTTTATCCACCCGTCAATGGACTCACGATGTGTTCTTGTACTTTAGAGGAGCAGATACTCGCAGAAATTTTATTGCCAATCTATACGACACTTTGGATCGAAGGGGAATCAAGACCTACATAGATGATGAATAGCTTGACCCATAGTTGACCCATTTCTCTTCTACCTTGTGGTATTGTTTAAAAACCTAGGCCATTTCAGCTCACAATTGGCTTTCATTTTGGCTCATAGTTGATCTAATTTTATTGAAGGCACATCTCATATCAGCGCCTCCACCAATGAACGAAGAAAATCAAACTCAAGGTTTCAGCATCTTTCACCTTGAGTTTGAGGGGAATGTTAGAATATATTGTGCGAGATTTGATACTGTGAGAATATAATTTGTATTGATTGTAATTAATAAAATAAAATCAAAAACATTCAATACTGATTTTATTTTATCAATCATATCTTTATATATTCTCTCCACATCCCTATAAATAGGGATCATCTATATTGCAAATAATTCATTCAATAAGAGTTTAATGTAGCCTGTTTTATCTGTGGATGTACGTCATAGACCGAACCACATTAAAATCATTTTGTCTATTTTATTTTATTTCTGCATTTACTCACATTTATTTATGAATTTCTTCATGGTGGGCTTTGATTCTAATCATATATATATATAAAAGCCGAGTTTTTACTCGGAGAGAGCCTAGAATTGCGACAAGTGTCCTCAATCGGTTATACTAGAAAGTACCTAGAATTATGACACGTTGCGTTTTAAATGTTAACCTTTTAATAAGATAATTAAAACGTAGGGGTTTTATTTATAATGCATTGAATTGTCTAAATAAAGAAAACAAAAGGTTTTCAAATTCTCTCTTTCTCTCTCTTTATCTAATTTTCTTTTCATCTTCTCTTGCTTTATGCTTTTATCTTAATGTGAGACAATTAAAACGTATAGGTTTTATTTGTAATATATTTAATAGTTTTAATAAAGAAAACAAAAGGTTCACAAATTCTTTTTCTAGAATTGGTGTTTTAGATTTTAGCATTTTAGTGAGACAATTATAACATAAGGGTTTTATTTGTAATATATTTAATTGTCTTAATGAAGAAAACAAAAGGTTCACAAATTCTCTCTTTATTTTTCTTTTTATCTTCTCT
Organism: Carpinus viminea; assembly: GCA_013348765.1. Taxonomy (NCBI): domain Eukaryota; kingdom Viridiplantae; phylum Streptophyta; class Magnoliopsida; order Fagales; family Betulaceae; genus Carpinus; species Carpinus viminea. The sequence goes on along the minus strand of CP054672.1, from coordinate 31,338,028 downwards.
TGCTTTCCCTTTATATTATTTGAAATGCATTTAATTGATATCTTAATGAAGAAAACAAAAGGTCTCTCTATTTTTCTTTTTATCTTCTCTTGCTTTCCCTTTATATTATTTGAAATGCATTTAATTGATATCTTAATGAAGAAAACAAAAGGTCTCTCTATTTTTCTTTTTATCTTTTCTTACTTTCTCTTTATATTTCAATGTGAGACAATTAATTCAGCATGCATTTAATTGATATCTTAATGAGGAAAACAAAAGGTTCTCAAATTCTTTATCTGATTATTTTCTTTTTTCCTCTCTTCCTTTCTATTTATATCTCAATGTTTCTTTGTAAATACACTCAATTCAGGAAAAGACAGAGAAATGTAGAGAGAATTTCCAATCGTTGTTTCTCAATGAAAAATTATACTACGGTTCTTTTCTTCTTGCTATAATATTTATTTTACATTATATTAGTATTGTCATTTTATATGTTTTTGTATCTTTATTTTCGGTGCTTATGTTTTTGATTTTGTTTTTGTCCCTTATATTTTTTTTCCTTTTCTTTTTATTTTCTCTTCTTTTACTTTCTATTTTATATCAATCAATTCCGGAAAAAGACAAGAGAAAGAGTTTCTATTCGTTGTTTCTCAATGAAAAATTATACTATAATTATTTTCTTTCTTTCTCTTTTTTCCTCTAATAGTTATTTTCAATTTTCCGATCAATGTTTCTCAATTAAAAATTATACTATAGTTTTTATTTTTATTTTTGTTTTTGTTTTGTTTTGCTAGAATAGTTATTTTCATATTTTCGTTATTATTATTATTTTTTTACTTTATTTTCAATGCTTACGCTCTTTCATTTTTTCTTTTACCCTTATTTTTTTTTTCTAATTTATATATTATTTTTATTCAAATAATTACTTTTCTTTTTTGTAGATTTTACATTGAATTCAAAAAATAATAGTGAAAGAGTTTCTTTTCGTAGAAACTCAAATTGTCCAATATATTTCACACTCAATTTTCCAATATACTACGGTTCTTTTCTTTTTTTTTTCTTGCTAGAATATTTATTTTACATTATATTAGTATTGTCATTTTATATGTTTTTGTATCTTTATTTTCGGTGCTTATGTTTTTCATTTTGTTTTGTCCTCATATTTTTTTTCTTTTGTTTTTAATTTTCTTCTTTTACTTTCTATTTTATATCAATTAATTCCAGAAAAGACAATAGAAAGAGTTTCTATTTGTTGTTTCTCAATGAAAAATTATACTATAATTATTTTCTTTCTTTCTTTCTTTTTTTCTTCCTATAAGTTATTTTCAATTTTCGATCAATGTTTCTCAATGAAAAATTATACTATAGTTTTTGTTTTTGTTTTGTTTTGCTAGAATAGTTATTTTCATATTTTCATTATTATTATTATTTTTTGACTTTATTTCCAATGCTTACACTCTTCCATTTTTTTTTTACCCTTATTTTTTTTCTAATTTATATATTATTTTTTATTCAAATAATTACTTTTCTTTTTTGTTGATTTTACATTGAATTCAAAAAATAATAGTGAGAGAGTTTCTTTTTGTTGAAACTCAAATTTTCCAATATATTTCACACTCAATTTTTCAATTGTATAATTTTTTTTTTATTTGCTTTCCTATATGTCTTAAAATTAGTTTCTTTTACTTTTATATATGTGAAGGATGGTTGGAAAAAAAAACATTTATTTTCCATTATATTAGTATTGTCATTTTATGTGTTTTTTTTTTATCTTTATTTTCGTGCTTATATTCTTCTACTTTTGTTTTTGTCCCATATATTTTATTTTTTCTTCTTTTACTTTTTATTTATATCAATCAATTCCAAAAAGGACAAGAGAGAGAGATTCTATTCGTTGTTTCAATAAAAAATTATCTGTAGCTATTTTCTTTTATATTATTTTCCTATACAGCTTTTCAATTTTCCAATCTTTATTTATCATTGAAAAATTATACTACATTTTTGTTTTGTTGGAATAGTTATTTTCAATTATATTAATATTTTCATTTTTTATCTTTATTTGTGCTTTTGTTCTTTCATTTTTTTTTTTACCCTTTTTCTTTCTTTCTAATTTATATATTATTTTTTATTCAAATGATTACTTTTCTTTTGTAAATTTTATATTGAATTCAAGAAATAATAGTGAGAGTTTTTTTCATGGAAACTCAATTTTTCCAATATATTTCACATTCAATTTTCCAATCGTAGATTTTTTGCCTTTCTTTTCCTATATGTCTTAAAATTAGTTTCATTTTCTTATATTTGTGGATTTCATTGAACTGAGAAAAATATCTAAAAAGATAGTTCTTTTATTATATTAGTATTTTTAAAATTAACTTACCAACATTCTTTTATTTACAAAATTAGTAAATATAATTGTAATCGATATCAACATGCTCATATATTTTAGAATATTTCTTTATTTTTGTCGGTAATGGTAAAATTTCTCAAAGAATTTGTTTATGAGGAGAAAGTTCAACTCTTAAGAGACAAAAGTTTACCACAATGGATTGTGTAGTGGAAGAGAAGTGGTATCATTGTTGGAATATAATGATTAATCAATCATTTTCTATAATTGATTAATCTAGCTTTTATTTTGAATTTTTTCCTTTATATTTCAAACTACATATATGGAAACAAATATTTAACATGTTTCAATTTATAAGAAATAAAATTTATGAATTTTTAAATTTATTGGATATGTGGGTCTATGCTATTAAGTAAAACTAGGGTTTAAAATGATCTTATGAACATTTGTCTTTTTTTTTTTTTTTTTTTTTTGTAGCTAATTTGTTAATTAAGAGAAGAAAATAAAATTTGTTGTTTATAATCTTTTAAAGATTTTTTGACTTAACTATATATAATAATAATGATAACCCGGCGCATAGCGCGGGCTCTAAGCTAGTAGATATAATTGGAGGAGCATGAGAAAATTTATGGGAAGTGACCCATTTAGCTATTTAGTGGGCTTTGATTCTAATAGATATAATTGGAGGAGCATGAGAAAATGTATGGGAAGCGACCCATTTAGCTATTTAGTGTGCTCTCTCATTTGCACCGAGTATCTATTTGGAGTTAAAAGTATTTTAGTTATGCTTTTGGTGATTGTGCAGTGAGCAAGGGAGTAATTCTTCCATATCAAGCCAGGGAGTAATCATATTTTTTATTGGATCAGTGATTGGCCTACTCCAATTGCATGATCAATTTGAGATTCACCCTTCAAACATGTGGGTCTGCAAAGCTGCCTCAGTCATCTCTTGCCTGTCATATACAGGCAGCCATGATAAAGATAATGGGACTCTTTGGGCAGGATACTCTCAAATCATTGGCAGTTTCCGTGTTCTTTCAGGGTATGGAGGCTGAGAGGGTCAAATGCTCTTCCTCATCATATTGCCTAACAAAAATAACTAAAGTGAGAAATAAATTGTTATATATATATATATATATATATATATATATATATATATATATCGTAAAGGCAAATTATAAGTTATATTTATATGTTTTAAACAATAATGACATTTTTGAATTATTTATTCATTTCTTTAGTTATATTCTTTAATATTTATAATAACTTTTGTTTAGCTTTATTTCTTAGTCTTGAAACCAACATTCTAACTCACTAAAATTTACAAAAAAATCCTGTTGAAAGATGTTTTGCCTAGGTAATCATGGGTGTTTTGTTAGAGTTCCAAATGATAATCTTTCTTGTTCGTACATCTTGAATACTTTAGACATCGAAAGGTTAAGGGACCATCAGTTCAAAATGAAGGATAAGTTGTATGCAGTCTTTAATGGGAAACAACTCTTAATTTGTGTTCAAGAACATGTTGAACGGTAGTCATGGGATTAGGATAAGCCAATATTTTTCTTCCGAGACCAAAAGTGTTTTCTTGTGAAGTAGTATTATTTAAATTTGTCCATTCTCTATTTTAATGATCATGAAAAAAAGAAAAATATATGTGTGTGCGCTAAATATATATATCTATATATATATATATATATATATATATATGTGTGTTAAATATATTCATCCTTTTCCTCGAGCAATTGAGGTGTTTTTTTTTTTTTTCATGAAAAAAAGAAAGTATAAATCCAATTTATAAACTCAATTGCTCAAGTAGCCACAATTGGTTTCTCCTACCATTTTACTTAGAAAAAAAAAAAAAAAACCCACCTCAATTGCTCGAGGAAAAGGATGAATATATTTAGCATATATATATATATTGTTTAATATCTGGGTTGTGCGTAGGGCTGAAAAGTCAAGCGGTTATTAATCGCCCACTAACTGCTAATTGGAAGGGTATTTTGGAAATTTTATACTTTCTAACTGTACACGGGGATACCACCATACGTACGTTTTTGTTTTTAGTGAGAACGTACACAGGAGGACCACCTAGGTGTTGGGAGATTAAAGCGAATATGGAGTTTATACAAGAGCACATTAATATACATAGTTGAACACAACTCTAGTCCAAAAACCTAAGCTAATGGGCTAAGGTCCACTTAGGTATATTAAGTACTCTTTTCTTTTATATTTTCTCAATGTGAAACACAACACTCACAAGTGCACTAACAACAATCTTTCCCTCACTTATGAGTCTCTTCACATTGACCAAACTCTCATTCGCTTGTGAGTCTTTCTACATTCCAAGAGTGTCTCACGTCAAGAGCTATGGGGATGCGGACACAACTCTAAACCTGACGTGTGCAGACATCCGTCTTAGGAAAGTAACAATGGCTCTGATACCATTTGTTGGGAGATTAAAGCGATTATGGAGTTTATACCAAGTATACATTAATATACATAATTGAACACAACTCTAGCCCAAAAGTCTATGCTAATAGGTTAAGGTCCACTTAGGTATATTAAGCACTCTTTTCTTTTATATTTTCTCAATGTAGGACACAACACTCACAAGTGCATTCACAACAAGGCATATCCTACAAATAGTACATGGACATACACTAGGGACTACCCGAACGTACACTGCTTTTAGAAAACCCATTGGATAATACCTAGACGTACGATGCAACATTTGGACTGCTAGGTGAATAGTATCGGATGTATGCCCCAGTACCGTACGCATTATACCTTTTTTTCCTATAAATACCCCTTACCCTCTCACCTTTTCACACTCATGTCCTCCCCCAGGCTCTTTAAAACCCCTTACGTAAGTGTTTTGTGAGAGTTCTTAGAGAAGAATGAGAGATTTTTTGGGAGTTTTGTTTTAAGGAGGTAATCTTTTAAGCTTAATTTGTTCCTTAGTCATTATGATGTTTAGGTAATCTCTAACCTTCTAACAAATGATATCAAACATCGTACCCCAAATATCTTTTCAATGTCTTACCTTAGATACTGTAGTCAACGTGGATTGATGCGGTATAATTTTTTTTTTATTTTCTAGTTATTTTTTATTTAAATAATAATGAAAGTGAAAAAAAAATGTAAGAATGTTTTGATATTGATATATATATATATATATATATATATATTTTTAAGTAACGTAAACCATAGAAAAAGGGCAAAATGTGTCAATTGCATTGAATACCTCTCATTGTGTATTATATAGAAACTGTCCAACTAATTATAAGGCTGAATGGCAACAAGAGACTAAATAAGGAAACTATAATCGTCCTACTAATTACAAGATATCTACACCTATAATACAAAATCATACCATAACTAGAGAGACTAATTATGGCTAAATATATATGTTATATCTGACTAACATCTCCCTCAAATTGATGATGGGCGATCAAGAAGCATCAATTTGCCCACATGGAACTGATGGCGTTGTCGTGTCATGACCTTCATAAACATATCAGCTATCTAAAGATCAGTGGAAACATGAGGAAGAGAAATAATACGAGTGTCCAAGGCTTCCCGAATAGAATGACAGTCCACCTCAATATGCTTCGTACGCTCATGGTAAACAGGAGTAGTAGATATTTGAATGGCGCTAGTGTTATCAGCATGAAGAGAAGTAGGATTAAATTGAGAAAAACCAAGCTCAGCCAAAAGCTCACAAAGCCGGACAATCTCAAAACAAGCAGCAAACATTGCACGGTATTCGAATTCAAACCCTTCTCATTTTAAAAATTAACTATTAGATTTGTGGATTTATGTAGACCTTACATAAATCGATGGTAAACCTTACAAATTTAATGATTGATCTATTATATTTGTCAAAAAATATTAACAAATGGACTGAAATTTTTTCCAAACCGGTTTGGAGGAAATATCCTCCAACTTATTCAAAATAAAGTGCAATGTTCATATACATTTATACTAAATTAGACTAACATTTTAAATGTTTGTAGATACTTTATACTATTTTGAATAGGTTGAGAGGAAATTTCTGTAAAAAAACAAAAGCAGAAATCTATTAACTGCATTTCTCTTACCTAAATTAGATAAAACTGAATTTTGATGAGTCATTTTCCTGTATATTCCATCGTCTTCTTCAGCTCCATTGGCCACAGAACTGCTCTCTCTCTCTCTCTCTCTCTCAGAGTAACAAATTCACAAGCCAATTAAAACTGCTCTCTTTCTCTCAAGAACAAATTCTGCTTTCTCTCTGGTCACTGAAGGTATGCATAAATTTTGGGGTTTCTGCCGGTTTTTAATTCCACCCCAAATATTGGGGTTTTATTTCTTTCTTTTTTTATTTTTATTTTTTTTTATTTTCTTATTTTTTTTAATCTTTGCGGATTTGAGTTTCAGACGCTGCAACTAATTATCGATGGCGGGAACTTAGTTGCTGCATCTGATTCTAATGTAATGGTTGTGGTTTTGTTTCGATTGATTGGTGTGATTATGTTTTCATTGGATGATTTTGTCGTGTATGTGTTAATCGATAGCCGAAGATGTTAGGAGAGTCGGTGCAGAGGATTAGGCCTGAAGTGTTGTCATGGGCAAGATGTTACAGTGCGGAGGATTAGGCCTCAAGTGTTGTCAGTCCCCCCGAAAGAATCGCCAAAATGTCCTTCCTCGATGAATTTCAAGCCAGTAAGCCCCCGCTCTCTAATATTCGCATTGCACGATTGTACCAAAACCCTAATGCGAGATATCGATGATGACATTTGCTATAGTTTTGGGGATTCATATGGAAAACACACGCACATAGTTTGTATTAATCTACTATTAACATATTTTGTTTCCATGTTGAATGATATGGGTCTCAATCCGGTGCCGATTTACGCAGATTTGGACTCTCTGCCCAGCATTCTGCAAAAGAAATATGCCTTGTTGCGTGATCTAGATAAGAGTTTACAAGGTTGATAGCTTATGATTATATTCACCTTATTAACTGAATTTTAGAGTTTGCTTGTATTTTCTGAATTTTAATACTATTTTTCTTATGTATATGAACAGATATCCAGAGACAAAATGAACACCGCTGTGAACGAGAAATAGAGGAAATCAGGAGAGGAGTTAGGTCTGGATATGTTACACCCAATACTTCATTTGTCAGATTCTCAGATGATGCGCTTGATGAGCAAAAGCACAGCGTCAGGATTGCAGACGAAAAGGTGGCCTTGGCTGTTCAGGCATATGATTTGGTACGTTTTGGGTTTTATCTTTACTAACCAATCAGGGATTCTGGTGGTTATGCCATTCTGGGCTTTTTTGTTGTGGAATCTATTGCTTCAAAGTCTTCTGTTTGTGTATTTGTGATTTCTCTTTCCGAGGAAATAAAATTACTTATTAAAAAAAAAAAAAAAAACTTTATCCTAGGAAATATGTTATTAGGCTAAATCATGGTTATGAAGAGGCTCCAATTTTTATATTCTACGTAATGACATTGTGCATTTGTGTGCGCACGTGGGTGCCATAAAGATGAAACTATGTATGGTCTAATGCATATTTGCATTGAAATTGTATCTTTGTGATAATATTATATTTGTGTTACTTATGAGTGCTTGTTGGATCTCATAGAGCTTAGATGTAATGTCTGCCTTTCTTGCACTATATTTTCTATGACCATGTTTTGAGCAAATAATATATTCTGATAACATATTGCTTCAGATCAATTGGAACTATTGGAACTGATTGTGGCTTGTAAGAATTTTCTCAACTCTTCCTGGTTTGGAAACAGACGATGCTATTTTTTGAATTTTTGGTGCAATTGACAAACGGGGTTCGATATGGGAATGTGTGGTGTGGGACAGATTCTGTAGATTTGAGTATGACCAAGTTTGTGTAGATCAAAAAACCTTTCTTCTATATGGTTTTGGGTTTCTTAGCGATCAGTGCATATTTCCCCAACCCCTAAGTTTATTTTCAAGTGAATGACCAGTAGTATAGTATATGAAGAACATATATTTTTGAAATAATCCTCCACTTCAAAAAAATTTAGGTTACAAGCTCTCACTTTTCCTCTTTAGCCAAAAGGACAGCTCCTCTCATACAATAAAACACACTTAATCTCTAATTAAAGTTTATGATTTATATGCAGAAAAAAAAATTGTTGTAATCCTAAAAGAGAATTAAAGTTTAAGAATAAGCATTGTTGAGAAATTCTTTTTTGAGTTTGCTAACAATGGCTAAACCTCATCAATGTCCTCTGTTTCTTGCAGGTGAAGCCACATTAGAGTTGCTGCTGAGGCCCTGAAGTTGGTCATGTTGTCATTCTTTGCTTACATGCTTTAGCTTATGACTTTTTTTATTTTTTATAAATTTAATTAGTCTATTTCACAACTCCAAAATTTCTGTGATATTTGGAGTAGTATCGTTCAAAATCTGAGGCACATTAATGGAGTTCTAGGTGAGTGCTGGGTTTGCTAACAAAGGCCACTTTTTTTGATGTATTCTATGTGTTCAGAATTGTTTGTGTTAATTATAATCAATTATGGTTTAGATCATGCAGATGTTGGTAGTACAGACTATTTGGTAGTTGAAGATTTTTCTTTTTTCTTTTTCCTCCTAAGCTGAACTTAATATAATATATTTGGCACATGCCCAATTTATTACTTTATGGTGGAAAAAAATATCAACTCCTGATTATTACTTTTTAGGTTTGTTGATTAATGGTTACTGATTACTCACTATTGATGGTGGAGAGGAAGAGGAGATGTTGAATATCACACGTACGGATGTTAGATGACAATTTTGCCATGGCTTTGTGTCATGAATTGAGGAGAAGAGAGAATATAGTGTTATACTGGTTATGTAATAAGACCAGCTCTAGCATTTGCTTCTTGATTTGTTTACTTCATTATGGATCAAATTTTCCTGGTTTGGAAACGGATGATTCTATTTTTTGGATTTTTGATGCAATTGAAAAATGTGTGTGACATACTTACTAGATTTGATTGGGACCAAGTTTGTGCAGGGCAGCCAAATATATGGGACAGAGCCACTAGTGTTTCAATTGGGTATACCATTGACCTCTATCAGTGTAGAATTCAATTCTGTAATCAATGAGTGATTTTATTTATTTATTTTTGTTACAAAGTAAAATTTGGGTTCAATGAAAAGGGAGGGAGAGATCCAAAGCCGGTCTTGAATTGAATATTGCTTTATTTGCTTCTTTTTTGTCTTTCTTTACATTTTTATTTATTGAAATGAAGCAACAACTATAGAGGCAGAGTGAGGTGTTCTAACATAAGAGCTTGATCGAAGTTCATGGTAAAATTGTGCTAAGATTCCATCTTTTTTTGTTATGAAGTAATATAAAATCGTGGATGTAAATTACAACACATAAAATAGGCACTGCTGAAGAATAAGCATTGTTGAGAAATCCTTTTTGGTTTTGCTAACAGAGATGTACAATAGTTAAACCTCATCAATTTCCTCTGTTCCTTGTAGGCGAAGCCAACGCGTTCTCTTGTGTTGATGATGCGTAGACTTTTCTCAACTCAAGAGCCAAGAGCTAAACTGGTTCTGCTACCCAATCGTCATCTCTAATTGGTAGTAATCTCTGACACAAAGAGGATGACTTCTTCCTTGACCTTCCGAGGAGCCTCGTCATCTACTTTATTCACCCGTCAATGGACTCACGATGTGTTCTTGAGCTTTAGAGGAGCGGATACTCGCAGAAATTTTATTGCAATCTATACGACACTTTGGATCGAAGGGGAATCAAGACCTACATAGATGATGAGCAGCTTGAAAGAGGAAATTATATTTCTCCATCACTTTTCAAGGCTATCGAAGAGTCAAGGATTTTGATCATCATATTCTCTCAAAACTACGCATCATCCGCATGGTGCATGGACAAGTTACTAAAGATACTTGAGTGTAAGTAAACGAAAGGACAAATCATTCTACCAATGTTTTACAAGGTTGATCGATCGGATGTATGGTTTCAAACAAGTAGTTTTGGAGATGCATTTGCTAAACATGATAAAAGATAGGATGATCAAAGAAACGAGGAGAGGTGGAAGACTGCACTAACACAAGTGGCCAGTTTGTCCAGGTGGCATTTAAATAATAATAGGTATTTTTTTATCAGTTTTGTGTATTCACAGTAGATTTGTTTGTTTGTTTGTTAGATTTTTTTTTTTTTTTTTGAATGAGATCTCGGACTAGAGATTAGGAAGGAAAAGAGAAATTCAAGAAAGAAACTATGAGAAATTCTGGATCAGGTAGGAAGTTTAACTTCAACCACCTTTCTTTCTGCAACTTCTTTTTTGGTCGTTTTTTGTTCTATCTCTGTTATTTTTGTTCAATCTCATTTTTTATGTTTTGTGCTTTTTTGTGTTCTAATCTTGGATAATTATGTAAAATCTAGTCAATTAAAAACACCTTGTTTAGGTTAAAAAATAATCTGCCCAAATTGGTGAGGAATTTTTATCACCTAATATTATTTAATATTATGATACCCATGCTGGATTTCATGAAAATCATACTTAAATTAAAAATATGCAGATCTGCTTATTGAAGCAGATATGGTATAAACATTTTTATGTGAAATGCAAAAGATATTCTTAATTAGTTTTATAATAAAGTTTACTTAACCCCTTCAAACTATCACTCCAATGATAATTTATCTCCCAAATTATTAATTGCGATAATTTACTCTTCAAACTATCAAAACAATGACAATGTATCCCAATTTTAACAAAATAACAAAATTACCCTTATTAAAATAAAAACAAAAATACTAAAAAAATAAATTTATTTTTTTCAAATTTTTAGGAGAATTTTTATATTATTAAAAATTTTATAAGGGTAATTTTGTCATTTTGCTAGCATTTAGGTTTATATTGTCATTGTTTTGATAGTTTGTGGGATAAATTATTGTAATTGATAGTTTTGGGGGTAAATTTTCGTTGGAGTGGTAGTTTGAATGAGTTAAATAGACTTTACCCTTAGTTTTAAGTATGGAAAACCAAATTTGAAGATTTTGGAACCAAAAATGCTAAAAAGTTTAACAATACATATGAAAACTGAAAAAGATGAGTCAAATGAGGGGAGGACTTGTGGTCTATCCATAGGCGAATTGGGAAGGAAATCATAGTCTTTTACAAGGAATAGAGTCTCATTTACAAGAGCTACATCTGTCTAGTTCTCCAAGTTCATTTGGAATAGAGTCTATCCATCATTAAACTTTAACCACCCTTCTTTCTGCAATTTCTTGCAAGTTTTTCCTTCTATCTCTATTACTATGTGTTGAGGAGAAAATATGCCTACTTATTTATATTTATTTACCATTTTGTCACTGCCCATTCATATGGTGACACGTGTCACCATTAATCTATAAGAGAAGAAAGGTCCCCTTTCTCCTTAACTGAATCTCTCGGTCTCCCTCTCCAGGAGACCCTAATTTTCTCCCACATCTCCCTCTCTTAAGGAGACTCACTTTTCTCCTTATTATCTCTCATTATCTTTTATATACCTCTCACTTTATAAACATGATTGAGTATTTGGGGGCGTTTATTATAGCTGTATATTTTTAGACGCTAACTTGAGCATCAAGCTCAAACTGAGACCCACGACCGACGGATTTACATAGGCGACACAGGGTGGGCCCATGGTAAAAAAAATTTTAAAAAATTTCTTAAGTATTATTGCTGGAAAATTTTATTATTGCCCCTATAAAAAGAAAAAAGAAAAAAGAAAAAAAATCATAATCAATTTTGTCTTAAAAAAGGAAAGAAAAAAAAAGCAGAATCAAGATTAGAAGGTTAGGTATATGTCACTATATAGTCAAATAGTCATATAATATAAAGAAACTGAAAAAAAAAAAAAAAAAAAAGAAAAAGAAAAAAGAAAAGAGGCAAAGGCAGCTCCACGCTCCCGCCTCCTCTCTCCTGATTAGTTATTAGGAATTTGATTTGCTTGTTGTCGGCTCCGCACCTACAAGAGAGAGTGGAAAAGAAAAAAAAAATGAAAGAAAAGAGAAACAGAGAAAGAGCCAAAGAGGGATTACTAGTTACTAGATTAGTTTGTATTTTTAGACTTTTTAGGGAATTTGGGAGTTGTGGGCACATGGGCAGCAAAAGGGGTGTTGCCTTGTTGGAGACTTGGAGTGAGTGACGTGTGGAATGGGTGATTTTTTATTTTTTATTTTCATAAAATTTGTCCAAGTTTGGTAAGGCTAAGTGGTTTTTTTTTTTTTTTAAAATTCTTGTCATTGACAATAAGTGTTAATTTTTGGTTTGTTGCACCCTTCAGTTCATTGTGCAGCATCCTGTTAAGTTTTTATTGTTTGATGTTATATTAATTTGTATACTTTAAGCTTTTTAATTGAGATATATCTCTCATTTTTATCATTTTATTTATCTTCTTCTAAAACAATATTGTTATTATTATTATTTTATTTTATTTTTGTGTAAAGGTGTGTTTTATATACTTTGGGATTTTGTCAAGCATCACCGAATTTCAGAAGATTATTGTCAATCTCAACTATGTTCTTTTTATTAGTTCATTTTAGGCTAATATCTATCGGAATATACTAATAATTTTATTATAATATCATTAGAGTATGTTTCATTAGCCATGAATTGTTTAGTGTGAGAAGTATTCGATTTACATTTGATACTTAATGATTTTGTTTCTCTAAGATGGCGTAAAATGCAATTTTAGGCACTTTATATTTTGTATTTTTCTTTACTTTTGTACTAGTGATTATATGGTAACTGATATATCAATTTAACATAAATTTATGAAGTCAGATAAATATGCTTTTTGTAATACATATATTGTGGTATAATTTTTTTTAATTGTATTTACCATATTATAATAAAAATATAATATATAACAAGAACAAAAAAATTATCTTATCATTATATTTTATTATTTTATTGGCGTCTCTTGTAGAATGAATTCATGGATCCACCACTACCCCTGACCGTGCTTTTATTTTGTAGAAACACCATAAAAGTACAAGAATTTCATTCTCAGCTCAACTGTGAAGAAGAACTGCTGAAAAACAATTTTGTGAACCAAAAATTACATCAACAGTTTGACGTCGTCTGTGGGAACGATAGTTTTTCATCTCTTAAAAATTTTGATTATTGAGCAAAGCGTTCTCGCCTGGTGTCCTCCCAGCTCCGGTAACAAAAATTTTCTATTACGGCTTTAACAGTAGCTCATTCAAAAAATCTTCAAAGTTACAACCTCCGTTCACCTTTTCTGTCCATACTCATATCAGACAAATGGAAGAAAAAGGAAAAAGGTGAAGTCAAGCGGAGTTCAGCGAGGGGTGGACTCGTATGAAAATCCGAAAAAGAAACAAATTCAGGTTCAATGAAGATATAACGTGTCCTTCAGTGCGGCTGGTCTTCAGCTTTTTGATCCTCCAACATACAATGGTCGTCCGAGGACTCCAATGGCACGTATAGCCTAGCGCGGACGCATGGTCCACCAAAACTGTAATACCCCATACATTAATCAGGGTTCACTAAAAGAAATCAGATCTTTAGGGCGAACTCATTTAAAAACTAAAAGTTTCAAAGTGGACGCTGTTGATCAACAATGTTGACTGTTGGACGCTCAACTGTTGATCATTAGAGTCGACTCGGAAGTGGACACTATTGATGACTTTTTAGAGTGGATGTTGATGGTTGCACTATTAGGGGTCTGACATTCTAAAATAAAATAAAATATTATTAGAGTCAATTCGACCCTAATAATGTTTTCTTTTTTTTTTTTTTTAAAACAGCAATTTTAAAATATGAAGCCATATTCACAAGATATATAAATGATCTTAATAAAAAGTGACCCATATAAGGCAGCTCTTCTACTTGTTGTGTTGTTGCTGATAGATCTACATATATAAGAAAGAATATCAGTGAGATTACGCATGAATTCAATTTCATGTCCCCAAATTTATATGCAATAAAAAAATGTATACAGAAACGAGAATCATAAACTTCAAGCCAAGCAAAACTTTCGTGTGTTTATCATGATACACACCATATAATGCAGAGCATTTAACAAAGTTCATCCTAATATCTTCAACAGATGGACCAAGTACTTTTGCCACATTAAACAAGAAGGATTTTTATTTGCGGTGAATCTATCATGTATAACTTCAATCTCACAATGGATGGGAGAGATGATGACAAGTAAAATCTCTTGCCTAATATGAGTGCCTAGATGAAAAACACCCATATAGAAATTAGAAATATTGAGGTGCACCAAGCTAATTGATTATGAATTAAAATGGAGTTGATACAAAGTAAGATGCACCTATATTTTTCAAGTGCTGGTTTAACTAGCTCTGCATAGAGAAAAATGCTTGATACAAAGTAGCTAGCCATGATTGTCTGGTAAGATGCACCCATTAATCAAGACACTAATAGCAATTCAATCTTAAGACAGGGTTCCACATTAGATCATGATTACGTAATGCATGGAACCCCATAACTTCACATCATTAGTTTGGAATGCAAAAGTGGATAAAACAAGAGAAATAAAAAGGCAAAAAAAAATTAGTAAAGGTGCCATACCGTGTTTTATAAAATGTCCAACTTCCTAGGCTGTGGGTTCCATAAAAAAGCACCTAAAATCTAAACTATGCTGTTCAAACTAGGAATCGATAAAAAAAAAAAGATACTGCAGCCTCACTGAGAAAACAAATGTATTAAAGTGGAAACATTCCGGCCTATGGAATGTATTCAAACAATGGAGTCAAGAACAAGCCAGTTTCTGCTCCACTTTCATGATTCACAGCAGACCTAGAAAGAGGAACCTGCGTGGAACATTGAAAAGAGATTAATCAAGTTTTTGTAAGTAGGTATATAAAGTAAAAACTTTGGTGATAAACAAAATTATAAAGAATGAATGGATCATTTCTGTCCAACACTCATAGTCAATATGAACTCAATGAAAACGTTTTGAGAATCCAAATGAATATAACTACAGTTATTGAGAATCCCAATTCCCGCACAGCTACAGAAGGAAGTCTTATAGGTTCAATAGCAAAATGGAACATGTTGTTGACATTATTCTTGTAATATGAGCACCTCTTTAGATTTTAGCAGCCAAAAGTTCATTTACATAAACCAATGAAATTATTCCAACACATGAAACATGGCAAGGAACATGCTTAAAAACAGGAATTGATCATGAAGATTAAATGAAAGGCAAGCTTCCGAAACTTGAGATTTAACTCCTAGTTGTTCCAAATAATACA
Organism: Carpinus viminea; assembly: GCA_013348765.1. NCBI lineage: Eukaryota > Viridiplantae > Streptophyta > Magnoliopsida > Fagales > Betulaceae > Carpinus > Carpinus viminea. The sequence continues at coordinate 31,322,420 of CP054672.1, read as the reverse complement.
GTCAAAAAAAGTCAGCCAAAACTTCATTTCCATAAACCAATGAAATTATTCAGACACATGAAACATGGCAAGGAAAATGCTTAAAAACAGGAATTAATACAGGGCAAAGAAAATATTGATCTTGTTGATGCATTAAACGTCAAGCACACCAAGAGCTGGAAACAAAATGGTGGAAAAGTAATAAATCAACCGCTATTTGCTAAAAACAACAAACAAATAAATCAACTTAAATGAACAACACATTGTCTAAACTAAATGGGATTAGTGTTTGTGTTGGCTTTTTAATTTCGCTAGAAATGAAGAAAGAAGAAAGAAGACAAAGTAAGAAGTGATAGAGCTAAACCTGCAGAAAATGATAGCAACCAGAGAATGGAATCAAAAGAAAAGAAAAGAAAGCCATATACTTTTTTATTCTACAGCAAACCTACTCCTTGAAACAGTAAAAACAAAAAAACAAAATTCAAGCCAAGCCAAAACAAGAGACAAATCACCTTCTCTCATCTACCATGTGGGAACGAAAGGAGACAAACTTCGTAATACCCAACTATCATTGCAATTAATCATTACCTCAAATATGCATATTTGGCAATTCTGTTTTTACTATTTCGCTATGAACACCACAACAGTATCCACACCGAACGCAATAATCAGAAAGGCAAGGCTGCATCTGCTGCTGCTAGTGTACTGGGCCCCCAAAATAAAATCCCATGTCAAGAAACACACAAACTCAAATCAAGAAATTATCCAAAAATCACTCACAAAGCGTTGACCCAATAATCCTCAAATCCCATATACGAACTAATTCAATAATTCAAACCTTCAATTCTTTCAAGTTTGATCAATAATTTGATCCTATCATGATCAATCGAACTATTCACTAGGATCGATCGGATATTCGATTGAACCTTCAATATCAATTGTGTCAATATTGATCGATCATTTGATACTATGACGATCAATCAAACTAATTCACTAGGATCGATTGGATGTTTGATTGAACCTTTAATTTGTTTGAAGTTTAATCGATCATTTGATCCTATCACGATTGATCGAAAGAATGCACTAGGATCAATCGGATATGTGATCGAACATTTAATTTCAGTTGTTTCAATAATTTGATCATATCACAATCAATCGAACTAATTCACTAAGATCAATCGGATGTTCGATCAAATATTTAATTTCAATTGTTTCAATTATCTGATCCTATTACGATCAATCAAACTAATTCACTATGATTAATCGGATGTTCGATCAAACATTCAATTTCAATTGTTTCAATCATTTGATCCTATCATGATCAATCGAGAACTAATTCACCAGGATCGATCATATATTCGATCAAACATTCAATTTTAATTATTTCAATCATTTGATCATATTACGATTAATCAAACTAATTCACCATGATCAATTGGATATTTGATCAAACCTTCAATTTCAATTGTGTCAAGTTTGATTGATCGTTTGATCCTATCACGATCAATCGAACCAATTCCCTAGGATCAATCGGATATTCGATTAAACCTTCAATTTTTTCATGTTTGATTAATCATTTAATCATATCATGATCAATCAAACCAATTTAATAGTGATCGATCCTTTGATTTTATTACAATTGATCTGACAAATGCACTGCGATTGATTTTCTATTTTCATTTATTTATTTATTTTGCGAAAGACCATTAGCGTCCACTAGTGGATGCCATTGACCTATCATCAGCGTCCAAATTTGGGTGGACGATAATACTCTTCTATTTTATTTTATTATTTTTTTTTGTACAAGACTATTAGCGTCCACATTAGTAGACGCTAATGACCTATCACAAGTGTCCAAATTTGGGTGGACACTAATGCTCTTCTATTTTCTTTTCTTTTCTTCTTCTTTTTTTTTTTTTTTTTTTTGTGTGTGTGTGTGTGTGTGTTTTGTACAAGACTATTAGTGTCTACATTAGTGGATGCTAATGACCTATCATCAGCGTCCACATTTGGGTGGACACTAATGATCTTCTAGTTTCGAATTTTTTTATTTTTATTTTTATTTTTTGTACAAGACGATTAGTGTCGACTAACAGTGGACACTATTGATCTCTACTTTCTTTTTCTTTTTTTTTTACATGCCTATTAGCGTCCACTATGAGTGGACGCTATTGATCTCTATTGCTTTTTATTTTATTTTTTTATTTTTTATATTTTTCTACAAGACTAGAGTCTAAATGGATGCTATTGATCTTGTAGTTTTATTTGTTTTTTATTTTTCTATAAGACTATTAGCGTCCACTTTGAGTAGACGCCATTGAGCTTCTAGCTAGTTTCAATTTTTAAAATTTTTTATTTTATTATTGTTATATAGGACGTGAGTGGACACTGATAATTCAAGTCCAACTTAAAGGACTCCCTAGATTCACGCATTCCATTATGTGCACTCCACCTTTTCTTCTTTTCCAAATTTTGAGCAACAACTATTTTCCAAATAATGCTATTCACAAGGTCTTGTGTCGATGAAAGCAGTAGATAACAAATTGTTACTGAAGTGTTATTTGATTTTATGAAAAATCTATAATTAGGTGCTTCGGCTTATGGTGTATGTATGGATGGATGGGGAAGTATAAAAAAAATTTGGTGATAATAAGTTTCAATTGGACTTGTTAATGAACAATGGAATTGAATTGGTAAGAAAAAAGATTAATGGAGAAAAGAATTAAGAGGTAGCACAAACTTTGGCTTCATGTCCTGTAGCGAAAGAGTTTTGGCCATATACCAACTAAATTAAGTTTAGTCTTTAGATCTCTTAGATTTGGGGAGACAATCGAAAACACAAAGCTTCTGAGAACTAGTTCATATGATTTGGGGAGAGCAGTAAAACTAGAGTTCAATCAGTTAATGGGTTGGTTTGAAAGATTTGTGATTTTTGTTTTGAGAATTAATAATTTTTTTAATTATTTTTTGCACTCCATGTGGCACAATAAACATAGATATCACCTGTAATACACGGCCACATCATAAGATATTCTAATTTGGCTAAAATATGTGGCACAAGAGGCATGTGTCATGATTTTAAGTGAGGCAATCTGAATCTCCATAAAAACAATTGACAGAACCTGAATGAAAGAGCCAAATGAAAATTTTGATTAACTAAAAGTACTACCTATAATAATAATGCTTTTTGAAACTGAAACGTCTGTTTAGTTATAATCCTAACCACATATACCAAAATGGCATTTAATCTTTTAAGTTTATTTGGTTACAGAGTGTGGGATACTCAATGGAATCATCAATCCAATCAGAATCACCATTTAAATAAAATAAAATAAAATAAAAAATAAAAAAATCTAAGTAATCAGAATCGTCAAATTCAGATAAATAAGGTGATAAGCTATTAGAAATACCACACTTTCTCAAATAGCTCAATGAATAGGATACCCTTTCTCTAGAGCTACTTTTAATTTTTAAAAATTAAGTAGCTCCTAATGCAATAAGCTCAATGCATAGGATACCCTTTAGAGAAGTTCCCATGAAGCTTCCTAAACTTGTTTTCCATTCCACGCCCACATTCTTTTCCAACGCGTTTTCTAAGCAAACATAAAAGTCAGAGGATGATGATTCATCTCCTTATATGGGAAGGTGCCAGGAAGCTTCCCAATTAACGTTCTTTTCCACACTACTTTATTGATGATGGATGCTACTATATTTATTGATTGCCATCCATCTTTTAACGCGTTTTATGTTCTGACGAAGATGCAAAGTAGCATCAACTTTTCTCCTTTTAACTCCAGAGCTAAAATAGTTCCTGGTTCTACAAGTAAGGCAACTGTCTCTACTAGGTCATAGTCTTGCATACAAAGAGGATGACTTCTTCCATAGCTTTCCAAGGAGTCTCTCCCTCTTCTTCTTCCACTCACGGAGTCTCTTCCTCTTTTTCTTCCACTTGTCGGTGGACATATGATGTGTTCTTGAGTTTTAGAGGCGAAGATACTCGCGACAATTTTATTGCCCATTTATACGATGCTTTGCGTATGAAGGGAATCAACACCTTCATAGATGATGATGAGCTTAAAAGGGGAGAAAAGATTTCTCCGGCACTTCTCAAAGCCATTGAAGTGTCAAGAATTTCAATTGTTGTATTCTCTCAAAATTATGCATCATCCAAATGGTGCTTGGACGAGCTAGTAAAGATTGTTGAAACAAAAGGGCAAACAGTTCTACCAGTGTTTTACAAGGTGGACCCATTAGATGTACGCCATCAAAAGAACCGTTATAAAGATGCATTGGCTAAACATGGAAAAAGGTTCAGTAATGATATGAAAGTGCAAAACTGGAAGGCAACCTTAACAAAAGTGGCCAATTTGTCCGGGTGGCATTCAAAGAATTACATGTATTTCTTATCACTCTTGTGCATTCATTGTAGAGGGGTTTTTTTATATATTTATTTTTTTATCGTACGAAAAGTTCAACTCATTAAATGTTTATAATCTTTTGTATTTGATAGGAATGAAGCTAAATTTATTGATGAACTCGTTCGTGAGGTCTCAAAAATCGTGAATCGCACATACTTCCACGTTGCCAACCATCCAGTTGGAATGGACACTCGTGTACAGAAGATAAATTCACTTTTAAGTATTGATCGGATGGATGAAATACGCATGGTAGGAATCTTAGGAGCCGGTGGAATTGGTAAGACAACTATTGCCAAAGCTATATACAACTCGATGGCTTATCATTTTGAAGGTAGTTGTTTTCTTGAAAATGTTAGAAAAACTTGTTTGGTCAAATTACAAAATACACTTCTTTCAAAAATATTAGGACATAATGTGGAGGTTGATAGTGTTTATGAAGGAATTACTGTGATAAAGAAAAGGCTTTGCTCTAAAAGGGTACTTCTTGTTCTTGATGATGTGGATAATCATTTGGGCCAATTAGATAAATTGGCTAGGAAAGATTGGTTTGGTTTAGGAAGTAGGATCATCGTAACTACAAGAGACAAGAAAGTATTGACTAATCATGGAGTGATTGATGATCTAATGTATAATGTGAAGGAATTGGACCTCAAGGAAGCTCTTGAGCTCTTTCGTTGGAATGCTTTCAAAGAAGACAAACCTACTGGTAATTTTCTTAAGCTAATGGAACACGCAATAAGTTATGTTGGGGGCCTTCCACTAGCTTTAGAAGTGCTAGGTTCAGATTTGTATCGTAAAGATATACATCAATGGAAAAGTGCATTGGACAAGTATAAAAGAATTCCTCATGAAAGAATTCAAGAAAGACTTCAAATAAGTTACGATGGATTGCATGAAAATGAGAAGAATATTTTTCTTGACATTGCATGTTTTTTCAAAGGATATCAAGCAAATTATGTCCTTAAAATACTAGAGAGTTGTGATTTCTTCGCAGTTGATGGTATCAAAGTGCTTATAGAGAAGTCTCTCATAACCATTATTGGCGAATTTTTGGAAATGCACGACTTATTACAGGACATGGGTAGAGAAGTTGTTAGAAAAGAATCACCTGAAGACCCGGGCAAACGCAGTAGATTATGGTTTCACAAAGATGTTCGTTATGTCCTTGAGAAAAATGCGGTAAGAAGTTACATTAAGAGATTCTTTTAATTTTATATTTGTTTCTTTTTCACTAGTACACATCCAAGAAAAAAATTTGTTCTTTTTTTCTTTGAAAAAAATAATGTAGAATTATAGACAAATACACATATATGTGTATATATAATATATAAACATATTTATATACATGTATAAAATCATCATACAAAGTTCTCCTTTATTCTATTTCAAAGGTAGCCATAGTTGTTTAGTATTTTTTTTTTTTTTTTATAATAGGTAAGAGTAATTGGAATACTATAAAAATAAAATAAAAAGAAGACAAATTTGACCTTTCGAACATGGTGATCACTCTCACTTTGGAACATTTTAGTAGTAAAATTAAAATTAGCTATTTTGAGAATCTCAAAATGAAAAGCAACATTAAAAGAGGATAGATGGCATCTAAGTTTTTTTCCTTTTTACAAAGTATTACATATATATGTGTAACAAAACAAAAGTTATAATTCTAGCGAGTGTTTAAATATGGAGAATTTATGCTTTGATTTTCCTTGCACACTACTGATTCATTGTCTTACTAGGGAACAAAAAAAATTCAAGGCATATTTGTAGATTTGCCTAAAGGAAACATGATGCACGTGAATTTCAAGGCCTTCAAGAGGATGAAAAGGCTTAGACTGCTTATAGTTAATCCTAATGTGCGCTTTTCTGGACGGCTTAATTTTCTCTCTAATGAGTTAAGATTGCTTACTTGGTGTGAATGCCCTATTGAATCTTTGTCATCCATTTCTCATTTAGAGAACCTTGCTGCTTTAGAAATGCCTAAGAGTCAACTCAAGAGATTGGAGGGAATTGAGGTACAATTATTGTTTTTAGAAAAATTATTTCATGACCTCTAGTGCTTTCACTTCTTCTTCTTCTTCTTTTTTTTTTTTTTTTTTTCTTTTTAATATTGAGACCCTAGTTACCAATTCGATGAATTTTAGGTTTGTGCTTCCAAAATTTGTTAATCAAGACAACAATTAGTTTTTTTTTTTTTTATTGGGTAAAATAGATAACATAAACGGTTTTTAAATATATTTATGCCTCTAACATAATTTAAAACCAAAAAAAAACAAAAATGGCTGGTTTGTCCGGGTTACAGCACCCTCAGCCATGGTCGCGTGCCATGGCCAGGACTAGGTGCTTTCTCCCAACCACTGCCAGCCACACCTTTTGTTTTTGGTATGAGAGGTTAAGTGTATTTTCATATAATTTTTGTTATCTATTTGATGAAAACACTTACAAAGTTCTTGATTTACAAATAAAAAATTCATCAAACTAGAAATCAGGTTTTCAATGTCAAAAAGTGTGAAAGCATTACGGGTTCTTGACATAATTTCCCTTGATTTTAAATTTTCTTCCTTTAAATTTTGTTGTAAATTTCCTTCAAACTAATTTATTATTTTTTTTCTTTCTACAGAATTTTCAAAGCATGACAATTATGAACTTCACTGGTTGTGAATTCCTAGAAATATTTCCCGATGTTTCAAGAATTCCAAATTTAGTGGATTTGAGGCTTGATGGTTGTAAAAATTTAGTTGAAATTCACAATTCTGTTGGGTTTCTTGATAAGCTAGTTTGTTTGAGTCTTGATAAATGCTATTCCCTTGTCAATTTTCCAAAAAGCCTCAAGTTGAGATCTCTAAAAAGGTTTTGCGTTTCATCATGCTCAAGGCTTAATTACTTTCCTGAAATTGAGTGTCAGATGGAGAGTTTAAAACGCCTTATCTTTGAAGACACCAATATAAAAGAACTGCCTTCATCTATTGTGTACCTCATTGGGCTTAGAGACTTACAACTAGAGAATAATAGAAACCTTATGTATCTTCCAAGTAACATTTATCAGTTGCAACATTTACGTAATGTTAGGCTCGATGGTTGTTCAAACCTTGTTAAGTTTCCAGATAAGATGGGGGATATCAGACAATCTATGCCCTCTAATGTATCTATGAAGGAATCAGAAATTTTTTTAGGTCCGGACTTACTCCTGTTGCCACCTCCCACGAATTCAAGTGTTTCGAATGATGATTGTTCATCGATAGTATTTCCAGCACTAGAATATCTGTTCCTACCCAATTGTGGCCTATTAGAACAAAATTTCTTTAGTATATTTAATTGCTCCTCCACATTGAAAACCTTAAATCTATCGGGGAGTGTTATTGATACCATTCCTCCATGCATCGAAACATTTGTTTGCTTGCGGGGACTTCATTTGGATAATTGCAAGCAACTTCAAAAAATTCTAAGACTTCCACGAAATATAAAATTAGTGTCTGCAGTGGGGTGCATGTCATTGGAAACATTTTTGGGAGAACCACAAACATCTGAATTAGTTAGTACATGGTTGTATCCAGAGGTTGTATGGTATGAAACAACTTGTTCGGCACGAGGCCCTGTGGGCAGTGGTGCTCCTTCTAAAACCGATCAGAATGTGCAAACTGTGGCAATTGCTCAGCCATTGGAGGTAACTTCTTTCCTTGATGGATTAAGATATTCTCTCTCATATACAAGTCTGTGTGGCTTGATTTGTTGGTTGTATCACTGAAAATTTGTCATATCTGTGTAACAGGGACCTCTTAAGGAGCGTTACTTCGAATGTTTCATTTCGGGAAATAAGATTCCAGATTGGTTCAACTATCATAAAAATGCTTCAAATAGTAATTCATGTGAAATAGATATCGATGAGGCTGCAGATATGTTTGGGGAGTTCAAAATAATTGCTTTCTCTGCTTTTGTTGAATCTGTTGTTGGAATAGAGGATGATGAAGAAGATTATGTTATTCCAGAAATTAGTGCTTACGTCATCACTACTAGCGGTGTAAAAATCTGTTCTGTCTCTTCAACTTCTTGGAAATGGACCTCAGATTATGTATGGATGCAGTTCCATGTTCCACACCATTCTTTTAAGTTTCGAAGTGTTGATAATGTGCAAGTTAAATTTGAAGTTACAGAGCAACTGCGCTTGAAAAGTTGCGGATTCCATTTGGTACGTTTGTGTAACGAGAGTGAGATTGATTTAATAGACGGAACTCAACAGAAAAAGAGGCCCCGTGATGATGATCATGGTGATGGAAACTTGGAATCCAATTGGCACCCTCAACAAAAGAGGCATTCTTCAACCTTGGGGATTAGATTTTCAAATGCAGAGGATGCGCCACCTGGTGAATCGTAAGTACATCAAAAGACCCCTTCTTTTTCTCCATCGCTGTTTTCTCTGTTTTCCTCTGCTTCGCTTTCTCCAATTGTGCACAAATTTGAAGGTTACTTCTCCAAAGGACCCTAGCTCTAGCATTTGCTCATTGATTTGCCCATGCACTTAATAATTAATTATGGATCAACTCTTCCTGGTTTGGAAACAGACGATGCTATTTTTTGAATTTTTGGTGCAATTGGCAAACGGGGTTCGATATGGGAATGTGTGGTGTGGGACAGATTCTGTAGATTTGAGTATGACAAAGTTTGTGTAGATCAAAAAACCTTTCTTCTATATGGTTTTGGATTTCTTAGTGATAAGTGGATATTTCTCCATCCCCTAATTTTATTTTCAGGTGAATGATGAGCAGTTTATGAAGAACATATATTTTTGAAATAATCCTCCACTTCAAAAAATTTTATGTTACAAGCTCTCACTTTTCCTCTTTAGCCAAAAGGGCGGCTCCTCTCATACAATAAAACACACTTAATCTCTAATTAAAGTTAATGATTTATATGTAGAAAAAGAAATTGTTGTAATCCTAAAAGAGAATTAAAGTTTAAGAATAAGCATTGTTGAGAAATTCTTTATTGGCTAAACCTCATCAATTTCCTCTGTTCCTTGCAGGTGAAGCCACATTAGAGTTGCTACCGAGGCCCTGAAGTTGGTCATGTTGTCATTCTTTGCTTACATGCTTTAGCTTATGACTTTTTTTTATTTTTTATAAATTTAATTAGTCTATTTCACAACTCCAAAATTTCTGTGATATTTGGAGTAGTATCGTTCAAAATCTGAGGCACATTAATGGAGTTCCAGGTGAGTGATAGGTGTTTTGATATGTTTTCAAGTCCGAAAAGGGAACTCAAGAAAGGCCACTTTTCTTGATGTATTCTATGTGCTCAGAATTGTTCGTGTATCAATTATAATTAATTATGGTTTAGATCATGCAGATGTTGGTAGTACATATTGTTTGGTAGTTGAAGATTTTTCTTTTTTCCTTTTTTCTTTTTCCTCCTAAGCTGAACTTAATATAATATATTTGGCACAGGCCCAATTTATTACTTTATGGTGAAAAAAAAATCAACTCCTGATTATTACTTTTTAGGTTTGTTGATTAATGGTTACTGATTACTCACTGTTGATGGTGGAGAGGAAGAGAAGAGATGTTGAATATCACAGGGATGTTAGATGACAATTTTGCCATAGCTTTGTGTCATGAATTGAGGAGAAGAGAGAATATAGTGTTATACTGGTTATGTAATAAGACCAGCTCTAGCATTTGCTTCTTGATTTGTTTACTTAATTATGGATCAAATCTTCCTGGTTTGGAAACGGATGAAGCTATTTTTTGGATTTTTGATGCAATTGAAAAATGTGCGTGACATACTCAGTAGATTTGATTGGGACCAAGTTTGTGCAGGGCAGCCAAATATATGGGACAGAGCCACTAGTGTTTCAATTGGGTATACCATTGACCTCTACTAGTGTAGACTTCAATTCTGTAATCAAGGAGTGATTTTATTTATTTATTTTTGTTACAAAGTGAATTTGGGTTCAATGAAAAGGGAGGGAGAGATCCAAAGCGGGTCTTGAATTTAATATTGCTTTATTTGCTTCTTTTTGTCTTTCTTTACATTTTTATTTGTTGAAATGAAGCAACAACTACAGAGGCAGAGAGACTGAGAGAGGTATTGGTCGTACCAAAAATAGTACTCGCCAATTGCACGAGTCGATTGTAATATAGCGGGCGTACAAGTGCGAGGTCAAACCCACAGAGAATCGGTGTTGCTAAAAATCAACTTTTAAATGCCTAAACTAAAAATACCTTAACCTAGTCCCAACATCAAACAGGTAACGTGCAGAAAATAAACTAAGCTAAAAAATGCAATAAAATAAAGAAATAAAAATAACTAAGTCCCAAATCAACCTCACAATAAATTCAGTAATATATAAACATGCTAATTCAAACATCCATCATTCAATTAGGCTAAAATGCATGTCCTATTCTCACAATAGTGCACACACCCGTCGTACGGCCTAGCTCTACGCATGTTCTTTTGCCCTTTACGAAATCTAGTCTAATCATTTGATGTATTAACCCATAAACGGTCACAGCAGATGTTGAGCCGAGATCGAATCATTCGATGTGTCGTTGACGACAACGGATATTAGACTCGGTTGAACCATCCGATGTAACTCGGATAAATCACAACAAATATTGGACGGAAAGCGATCCATAAACAACAACCAATCACAATCTTGTCACGAGATTGTGATTAAACCGAACAAACGTTAAATTAAAAGACAGAAAATATAAACTAAACATGAAAATATATAAACAAATCTATAGTGAGGGAAATAAGAGATAAAAGAGAAACAAATGAAAACATTAAAATTAAATTGACGTTTAGGAGAGTTTACAATGAAGAACAGTGAGGTTTTGAGCCACTGAGGGCGCCTCAACCCGTCTCCCAAGCTTGAAAATAAAACCCTATACAAAATGTTCTATTTATATGAAAAACTTAGGGTTGCTACCAGGTTAGGTGCGCTCGATCGCATAGTTTGCGCTCGAGCGCACGTAACAGCTGGAATTCCACACGGCGCAGGCATGAAGCGATGGCGGCTAGGGCAACGCGTGATACGTGGATTGCGCTCGATTGCTGATGATGCGCTCGATCGCATATGTGTTCGAGCACGGGCAAGCGCTGCTGCATTTGCGCTCGATCGCAGATGTAGTGCGATCGAGCGCACCAAGAGGGTCTTTACTCATTTAAGCTCAATTCTTCCCTTTAAGCCACGTCTTCACAACAAGGACCTACAGCACAACCAAACACTAAAATAAACTAAAACATTAGATATTAACAAAACTAAGGGCCTAACGAATATAAATGAAAGGGTCCAAATAGGCATTTTTAGGCACTCATCAAAGTATTCTAACATAAGAGCTTGATTGAAGTTCACGGTAACATTTTGATAAGATTCCATCTTTTTTTATGAAGTAATATAAAATCGTGGATGTAAATTACAACACATAAAATAGGTCACTGCTGAAGAACAAGCATTGTTGAGAAATCCTTTTTGGTTTTGCTAACAGAGATGTACAGTGGCTAAACCTCATCAATTTTCTCTGTTCCTTGTAGGTGAAGCCAACGCGTTCTCTTGTGTAGATTGTTAGTGTATATGTGGGGCTTGTCCCACACTGATAAGATTGGAAGCTAAGCCTCCTTTCTCCCTCCTATATAATAGATTACATTGTATTGAGTAGCATACTTAGAATGGATACAAGAGCCTCCTTATATAGGAGAGAGAGAGGAGCCTTAGCTTCCAATCTTATCAATGTAAGACAAGCTCCACATATACACTAACATACATTGATACACTAACATAGATGATGCATAGACTTTTCTCAACTCAAAGAGCCAAGAGCTAAACTAGCTCTGCTACCCAATCGTCATCTCTAATTGGTAGTAGCCTTTGACACAAAGAGGATGACTTCTTCCTTGACCTTTCGAGGAGCCTCGTCATCTACTTTATCCACCCGTTAATGGACTCGCGATGTGTTCTTGAGGTTTAGAGGAGCAGATACATGCAGAAATTTTATTGCCAATCTATACGACACTTTAGATCGTAGGGGAATCAAGACCTACATAGATAATGAGCAGCTTGAGAGAGGAAATTATATTTCTCCATCACTTTTCAAGGCTATCAAAGAGTCGAGGATTTTGATCATCATATTCTCTCAAAACTATGTATCATCCACAAGGTGCTTGGATAAGTTACTGAAAATCATTGAGTGTAAGGAAACGAAAAGACAAATCATTCTACCACTGTTTTACAAGATAGATTGATTGGATGTACAGCTTCAAACAAGTAGTTTTTGAGATGCATTTGCTAAACATGACAAAAGGTAGGATGATCAAAGAAAGGTGGAGAGGTGGAAGACAGCACTAACACAAGTGGCCAGTTTGTCCAAGTGGCATTGAAATAATAATAGGTATTTTTTATCAGTTTTGTGTATTCACAGTAGATCTTTTTTTTTTTAATGAGATCTCGGACTAGAGAGTGGGAAGGAAAAGAGAAATTTAGGAAAGAAACTAAGAGATATTCTAGATCAGGTAGGAAGTTTAACTTCAACCACCTTTCTTTCTGCAACTTCTTTTTTGGTTGTTTTTTGTTCTATCTCTGTTATATGTTTTGTGCTTTTTTGTGTCCTAATCTTGGATAATTATGTAAAATCTAGTCAATTAAAAGCACCTTGTTTAGGTTTTAAAAAAAAAAATTAAATCTGCCTAAATTGGTGAGGAATTTTTATCACCTAAAATTATTTAATATTATGATATCCCACTGGATTTCATGAAAATCATACTTAAATTAAAGATCTGCTGATTGAAGTGTGTACTATGGTACAAACATTTTTGTGTAAAATGCAAAAGATATTCTTGATTAGTTTTAGGGTAAAGTCTATTTAACCCCCTCAAACTATTACCCCAATGACAATTTACCCCCAAACTATTAATTGTGACAATTTACCTTCTAAACTACCAAAACAATGACAATGTACCCCAATTTTAACAAAATAAGGAAATTACCCTTACTAAAATAAAAACAAAAATACTAAAAAATTTTAAAAAAAGAATTTCAAATTTTTAAGAGAATTTTTGTATTATTGAAAATTCTATAGGGGTAATTTTGTCATTTTGATAGCATTTGGGGATACATTATCATTGTTTTGATAGTTTGTGGGATAAAATATCATAATTGATAGTTTTGGGGTGTAAATTTTCATAGGGATGATAGTTCGAAGGAGTTAAATAGACTTTACCCTTAATTTTAAGTATGGAAAACCAAATTTGATGATACTGGAACAAAAAATGTTAAAAAGTTTAACAATACATATGAAGACTGAAAAAGATAAGTCAAATGAGGGGAGGACTTATGGTCAATCCATAGGCGAATTGGGAAGGAAATCATAGTCTTTTACAAGGAATAGAGTCTCATGTACAAGAGCCACATCTGTCCAATTTGCCCTTATGGAACAGGTATTTCTTACTAGTCTTGTGCATTCATTTGTAAATTTGTTTTTTTTTTTATTCCAATTACAATACATCCTTATCGACTGGACATACGGCATACATACATATATACACATATTTATGGGTATGTGAGGCGAAAGAGAAGTTTAGGAGATAAACTAGAGAAATCCTGAATCTTGGAGGAAGCTCTCTTTGTCCTCCACCTTCATCCACCATTAAACTTCAATCACCCTTCTTTCCGCAATTTCTTGCAGGATTTTCCTTCTATCTCTGTTACTCTGTATGTTTTGTGTTTTTTTGGATAATTATGTAAATCCCATCAATTAAAAACACCTTGTTTAGTATAAAAAATATTTGGGGAAATTATCCTTTTCCCAATGAACTACCACGCAATGACCATTTCTCCTCATCAGCTACCAATTTTACATTACGACCCCCTCAAACTATCATTTTGTTGTCAAAAACCCCATCCGTCAATCAAGGTCGTTAAGCCGGACGGTCAACTTTGTGAACAGTGTCATGAACAGTACAATTGATTGTCCAACTTAGCGGCCTTGACTGACCGAATGGGGTTTTGGTAACAAAATGGTAATTTGAGGAGGATCGTAATGTAAAGTTGGTAACTGATGGGGAGAAATGGTAATTGCGTGATAGTTCATGTTGGGAAATCATAATTTTCCCAAAATATTTTAAGCAGCCTAAATTAGTGAGGAAATTGTACTACCTAAAATTATATAGTATTATGATTTCTGCATTGGATTTCATGAAAATCATACTTAAGTTAGAAATATGTTGATTGAAGCGATTAATACGGCACACATTTTGTGTGAAATGCAAAAGATATTCAATTCCTAATTCATTTAAAAAAAAAAGATATTCTTGATTAGTTTTAACGAGGGAAAACCAAATTTGAGGATACTTGAACCTGATAAAAAGTGACCCATAGAAGGGCAGCTCATCTACTTGTTGTGTTGTTGCTAATAGATCTGTATATATAACAAAGAATATCAGTGAGATTATGCATGAGTTCAATTTCATGTCCTCAAATTTATATCCAATAAAACAATGTCTACAGAAACAAGAATCATAAACTTCTAGCCATGCAAGACCTACATGTGTTTATCATGATATACACCATATAATGCAGAGCATTTAACAAAATTCATACTATTATCTTCAACAGATGGACCAAGTACTTTTGCCACATTAGACAACAAGACTTTCTATTTGCAGTGAATCTATCATGTGTAACTTCAACATTTGTGAGTGTTGGAACTCATACATTTTGAAGGCTTGTGATAAGCCAATCTTGACCATGTTGGAGATGATAAGAAAAAAGCTGATGAGGAGATACCAAGCGAAGAGGGAAGGGATAGAGAAGTTGAGTGGGAGGTTATGTCCTAGGATTGTCAAGATGGAAGCAATTGGGTTAGTTGCAGTGAATTTCATTGCACTTGCGTGAGGGCATGTTTGAGGTGAATTGTCCAGATAATAGGCAATTTGTGGTGGACCTTCGTAGACGGAGGTGTGGTTGTAGGCAGTGGGAGATCACTGGACTCCCATGTCCCCATGCAGTGGCAGCTATACGTTATGATTGTGGGGACCCTGAGGATTATGTGGATGAATGCTTCACTATAGAGGTGTATAAGAAGGCATATGCCCCAATTATATACCCAATGCCTAGTGAAGAGTAGTGGATCAAGACAAGGCATGACAAATTGGAGCCTCCAAGAGGAAGAATTGCACCTGGCAGGCCAAAGAAGCAAAGGAGAAGGGCTGCCGATGAGAGTAGAGACCCGAAGAACCCGGATCGGATGAGAAAATTTGGTGCAAGGATGAAATGTGGAAAGTGTCATGTTCTTGGACACAACAAAAGGGCATGTCCACTTAACATAAGTGAAGCTTCAAATGTAAGCTTTTTCATAAATGAAAGTTGACTTGTTGAAATGTTTTATATGGCAATTTCACATTATACTCAAACTTATTATTTTTTATGTTGTGTGTGCAGGCAAGAAGTGTTGGTTCCAGGAGACCGAAGCTGACCAAGGGCAAAGGCAAACAAAGCAGTGTGGATAAGGTTATTGTATGTGTGCTATATAGGGTTTAGTGCTTACACAAGGCAGTCCACTGTTTGACTGAATAATTTTTGTGCCTTTGTTTTTTTTTTTTGTTTGTGTGTGCAGTCGCATAGCTCTAGTTCAACTACACCTCGGGTAAACAAAGGCAAACAATCAGCTTCTGTTTTTAAGGTAATTAATTGTAAACTGTTTTGCTATGTTTTGGTTATTTGTTTTCCTGACTTGTCACCATTGTTGATTTGTTTTTAACATGTATAGAAGAAGTCATCTACCAGCACTAAGGTATCTACCAGCAAGGCATCTACCGGCAAAGAAATCCACATCCCACATCTTCTTGATGAGAGAGAGCACACACCACCTCCTGGATTTGCTGATGAACGCAGACAATTATCGCCTACCGGAGCTGCTGATGAAGGAAGAGTATCACCACCCCCTGGATTTGCTTCAGGCATTGTATTACCTCCAGCATGGGGTGTGTCACTTAGAGCCTTAACCGATGATCTCATACTTCCCCCGGGGTTGTCCATAGAAGGGCCTGCAACAAGGACTCGCCGTTCAGATCGGATAGCTGGTATTTGTCGCACCGCTCCAATAAAAAACACTGGCCCAATACACATTGACTTAACTGAAGACCCTGATAGTGGAAGTGAAAGTATTGCAAGAAGAGGGCCTAGGACTAGAGGTGGTGCAGCCATTGTTGGGACAACAAGAAAAGGTCCTAAGACTAGAGGTGGTGGGGCAGCAGCTAGAGGTGGTGGGGCAGCAGCAAGAGGTGGGACAGCAGCTAGAGGTGGTGGGGCAGCAACTAGAGGTGGTGGGGCAGCAGCTAGAGGTGGGACAACAGCTAGAGGTGGTGGGGCTGCAGCAAGAGGTGGGACAGCAGCTAGAGGTGGTGGAAATGCAGCTGTGCAGGGCAGAGGTGGTGGAAATGTTTCATCATCAAACCAAGTCAAAGGAAAACGAATTGTCACATGCATAGAAAAAGGAATAGAAATTATGGAATCAAAAATGAAAAGAAAAGAACGAGATTGGAAGCCATAAAACTTTGTTGTTTCAAACTTTTTTACTTGACAATGTTGGTTTTGGTATGCACATTCGTTTATATGTTTGTGCTATGTAATTATAAGTGGTATGTTGTTTAGATATGGGGGGTATCATACCAATACCAGCTTTTAATGTTGTTAGGTGATTACAATGTTGGTTTTGGTATGCACATTTGTTTATATGTTTGTGCTATGTAATTATAAGTGGTATGTTGTTTAGATATGGGGATGTAAACAGGTGGTGAAATGAATAACCCGATATTATGGTATTTTGCCATTTTGATTATTTTTGTGTTGTGTTGGCATTATGAAGGCCAAACCATATGAAATGCATAGAAATGAAAAATATTAGGTATTATGTTTTGGAAGGTGATTTGGTATGAAGATCAATACCATAGTTGTGTGTGAAGATTTGATATTTTGGTATTATGGTATTTTGGATATTTGTATGTTGTGTTGGTAGGAAGGCCAATTATGGTGTTGGTATTTTGGATATTGGCTTCTTAGTTATGTTGTGTTGTGTTCCCAAACCCTATTGCATGTACCTTTATCTTTATTTTTAGTTCAATTATTGCATGCTTCATTACCACCTGATTAGCAACACAAAGACCACCTAAGAATGGTTTAGGTAAATGACCTAAACCCATATATGGTTGAAAAAAAAAAGGTCCAAACATTTACATTTCTTTTTCTTTTTTTTTTTTTTTTAATACATAACAAATTCCATACGGGACTAATAATACATAACAACTACTACACGGGACTAATAATACATGACAACTCCTATACGGGACTAATAATACATAACAAATCCCACACAGGACTAATAATATATAACAAATCCCATATGGGAGTGACACCAAACCAACCCACAAAAGCCAATGGCATATCAAATCCAGACGGGACTAATGTCTAAACCGTAAACAAATCCCACATGGGAATGAAACCATAACTACACAAAAAAGTAGAACATGATCCACCGCCTCCACCATGAGGAACAACCTCATGACAGCATTCCATGGCCAAAGTTGCAGCCAACTTTTCCATTGTGAGAGCCTCCAAAGAGGCACATACACAATGCAAACATCAGTACGATCCACGAACACACAATGATAGTATGATAATTCTTCTTCGCATGCATCTTTATATCCCCAATCTCGATTTGTTTCGATAATTTGATATCTCATTCACAAGTTGGTCCATCTACTTGAGCTGCACCATTTTTCCCTCATCTTCGCTCTCACCTTTCCAACCTCAACTTCAACCAATGTTTGACATCGTTTAGCCTCCAATTGTTCATGCCTTTGATGCAAACGATGTACCACCCTCACCAAATGAGCACATTTTAGGATCAACCCATTGAAAGAAACCGCAGTTTTGATTAATCAAAACACATTACAACTCACAATTACTGAATTAATTGAAAAGATAAACTAAACAAAATTATGAAGTTATGCCCTAGGATTGCTACATAAAATATGAAGAACTTGCCTTCCAATTTTCACAATTGACGAACCTCCTTCCAAAGTTTTTCTCAGTGTTTGTGGTTTTCACAACAGTGGGACGTTCACAAAAACAAACATCTTTGCCTTGCACTTGAAGTAATCGCTATTGCTAATCATAATAAAAGCTTGTACCTTCATGATGGAAACTTGCACTTTCATTCGAGGTATCCATTCTACATGATATAGTAATACGTAATTAGTTTGCTTGCACATTTAAAAATTGTTTATCACATTTCAAAGCTTGCACCAAACTACCATCTCGAAATGACCAAAGGCCCTAATTCATGCATGCATCAGACCAAGGTTTTCTGAAACCTAACACACTCTATTGGTTTTTTTTTTATATATCCATTAAAAAAAAAAGTGGACATGCTGACGAGCTTCGTCTGATCCTATCATCCTTTAATTATTTACATAAACAGAAAATAAAGTGGACATAACAATTACTTATAACAGTTCAATAGAAAGTCGAAATTCAGTACACTACTAAATTCATCCATTAATCATTGCAGCATGAAAAATTCATGTTAATTGAAGACTAAACCATAATATTCCCATAAACAACAAGAAACCCTAACAAATATTCCCACAAAAACCAAATTTTATAGACACGAGCTGAAATTTGGGCATACCTCTTGTGTGTTTGAAAGAGGGGAAATGCCGAAATCGTCTGGGTGTTGAAGAGGGGAAATGCGGTTCAAACCTTGTAGACTCCAAAGCTGTCGCTCAAGTGGGAGCACGAACGAGAGTTCCAGGTTCGACAGGGGTCGTTGTCGAAGAGGGAAAATGCCGAAAAAACCTTGTGGACTTCAAACCTGTCGCTGGAGTGGGAGCACGAACGAACGAGAGTTCCAGAATGAGGGGTCGTTGTCGTGCAGCTCGATCTCGTGTGTTTGGTGTGTGGGTCAGTGGGTGTGTGTTTGAGTTATGAGAGAGAGGATAGGGTCAGGAGCAGCACGTGTGGGTGGTGGGCAACAGATGAGGGGTAAAACGGGAAGAGTGGACCTTAAACGGTCACGTGAGACGCACGTGGGACGGAATCCGTCCAATTTGACGGCCAAATTGACGTTGGGGTTAAGATTGCAAGTTTTTGAAACTTCGTGGGGGTGAATTGCAAGTTTTTAAACTTTGGGGTTCACATTGCAAAATCACTGAAACTTCATGGGTTAAAAGTGAATTTTCCCCAATTTTATATTTGTTTCTTTTTCAAAAGTACACATCCAAGAAGAATATTTTACTTCCTTTTTGCTTCGTAAAAAATGATGAAGAATTATAGACAGATACACATATATGTGTATATATAGTACATAAACATATATTTATATACACGTATACAAAAGAGAATAAATAAACTCATCATTCAAAGTTCTCCTTTATTCCATTTCAAAAGGTAGGAGTAGTTGTTTAGTATTTTGTTTTTCTAACAGGTAAGAGAAATTGGAATAATATAAAAAGAAAATAAAAAGAAGACAAATTTGACCTTTCGAACATGGTGTGATCACGCGCACTTTGGAACATTTTAGTAGTAAAGCTAAAATTAGCTATTTTGCAAATCTCAAAACGAAAAGCAACATTAAAAGAGGATAGATGGCATCTAAGCTTGTTTCCTTTTTACAAAGTATTGCATATATATGTGTAACAAAACAAAAGTTATAATTCTAGCGAGTGTTTAAATATGGAGAATTTATGCTTTGAGTTTCCTTGCACACTACTGATTCATTGTCTTACTAGGGAACAAACAAAACTCAAGGCATATTTGTAGATTTGCCTAAAGGAAACATGATGCACGTGAATTTCAAGGTCTTCAAGAAGATGAAAAGGCTTAGACTGCTTAAGGTTAACCCTAATGTGTGCTTTTCTGGACGGCTTAATTTTTTTCCTAATGAGTTAAGATTGCTTGCTTGGCGTGAATGTCCATTACAATCTTTGTCATTCATTTCTCATTTAGAGAACCTTGTTGCTTTAGAAATGCCTATGAGTCAACTCAAGAGATTGGAGGGAATTGAGGTACAATTATTGTTTTTAGAAAAATTATTTCATGACCTCTAGTGCTTTCACTTTTTTTTTTTTTTTAATATTGAGAACCTAGTTACCAATTCGATGAATTTTAGGTTTGTGCTTCCAAAATTTGTTAATCAAGAGAACAATTAGTTTTTTTTTTTTATTATTATTTATTGGGTAAAATAGATAACATAAACGGTTTTAAAATATATTTATGCCTCTAACATAATTTTTTTTTTAAAAAAAAGACAAAAAATGGCTGGGTTTGTCCGAATGACAGCACCCTCAGCCATGGTCGCGTGCCATGGCCAAGACTAGGTGTTTTCTCCCAACCGCTGCCAGCCACACCTTTTGTTTTTGGAGAGGGTAAGTGTATTTTCATATAATTTTTGTTATCTATTTGATGAAAACACTTACAAAGTTCTTGATTTACAAATAAAAAATTCATCAAACTAGAAATCAGGTTTTCAATGTCAAAAAGTGTGAAAGCATTACGGGTTCTTGACATAATTTTCCTTGATTTTAAATTTTCTTCCTTTAAATTTTGCCTTAAATTTCCTTTCAACTAATTTATTTTATTTTATTTTGTACAGAATTTTCAAAGCATGACAATTATGAACTTCTCTGATTGTGAATTCCTAGAAATATTTCTTGATGTTTCAAGGATTCCAAATTTAGTGGATTTGATGCTTGATGGTTGTAAAAATTTAGTTGAAATTCACCATTATGTTGGATTTCTTGATAAGCTAGTTTATTTGAGTCTTGACGAATGCTATTCCTTGTCAATTTTCCGAAAAGCCTCAAGTTGAAATCTCTAAAAAATCTTTACGTGTCATCGTGCTCAAGGCTTAACTACTTTCCTGAAATTGAGTGTCAGATGGAGTGTTTAAAATACCTTCGCTTTACAGCCACGAATATAAAAGAACTGCCTTCATCTATGGCGTACCTCATTGGGCTTAAACACTTAGAACTACGGAATAACAGAAACCTTATGTATCTTCCAAATAGCATTTATCAGTTGCTACATTTAGTCGTCATTGATCTTGATGGTTGTTCAAACCTTGTTAAGTTTCCAGATAAGATGGGGGATATCAGACAATCTATGCCCTCTAATGTATCTATGAAGGAACCAGAAAGTTTTTTAGGTCCGGACTTACTCCTGTTGCCACCTCCTACGAATTCAAGTGTTTCTAATGATGATTGTTCATCGATAGTATTTCCAGCACTAGAATTTTTGTTTCTAGGAAATTCTGGCCTATTACAACAAAATTTCTTTAGTATATTTAATTGCTCCTCCACGTTAAGATACTTAAATCTATCGAGGAGTGTTATTGATACCATTCCTCCATGCATCGAAAGATTTGTTTGCTTGTCGGAACTTTATTTGTATAATTGCAAGCAACTTCAAAAAATTCTAAGACCTCCACGAAATATAAAATTAGTGTCTGCAGAGGGGTGCATGTCATTGGAAACATTTTTGGGAGAACCACAAACATCTGAATTAGTTAGTACATGGTTGTATCCAGAGGTTGTATGGTATGAAACAACTTGTTCGGCACGAGGCCCTGTGGGCAGTGGTGCTCCTTCTGCAACCGATCAGAATGTGCAAACTGTGGCAATTGCTCAGCCATTGGAGGTAAGTTCTTTCCTTGATGGATTAAGATATTCTCTCTCTCATATACAAGTCTGTGTGGCTAGATTTGTTGGTTGTATCACTGAAAATTTGTCATATCTGTGTAACAGGGAACTCTTAAGAAGGAGCATTACTTTGACTGTTTCATTTCGGGAAATAAGATTCCAGATTGGTTCAACTATCGTAAAGAGGTTTCAAATAGTAATTCATGTGAAATAGATATTGATGTGCCTGCAGATATGTTTGGGGAGTTCACAATAATTGCTTTCTCTGCTGTTTTTGAACCTGTTGTTGGAATAGAGGATGATGAAGAAGATGTTGCTTTTCCAGAAATTAGTGCTTACGTCATCACTACTAGCGGTGTAAAAATCTATGGTTTTGCTACCATAGTGTCCGTAGATTATCATGTATGGATGCAGTTCCGTGTTCCACACCATTCTTTTAAGTTTCGAAGTGTCGATCATGTGCGAGTTGAATTTGAAGTTAAGGAACTGCGCTTGAAAAGTTGCGGATTCCATTTGGTACGTTTGTGTAACGAGAGTGAGATTGATTTAATAGACGGAACTCAACAGAAAAAGAGGCCCCGTGATGATGATGATGGTGATGGAAACTTGGAATCCAATTGGCACCCTCAACAAAAGAGGCATTCTTCAACCTTGGGGATTAGATTTTCAAATGCAGAGGATGCGCCACCTGGTGAATCGTAAGTACATCAAAAGACCCTTTCTTTTTCCCCATCGCTGTTTTCTCTGTTTTCCTCTGCTTCGCTTTCTCCAATTGTGCACAAATTTGAAGGTTACTTCTCCAAAGGACCCCAGCTCTAGCATTTGCTAAATGATTTGCTCATGCACTTAATAATTAATTATTGATTTGCTCATGCACTTACTTATTGATTTTTTTATTTTTGGTGCAATTGACAAACGGGGTTCGATATGGGAATGTGTGGTGTGGGACAGATTCTATAGATTTGATTTATATGTATACAATAAAACACACTTAATCTCTAATTAAAGTTAATGATTTATATGTATAAAAAAAAAAATTTGTTGTAATCCTAAAAGAGAATTAAAGTTTAAGAATAAGCATTGTTGAGAAATTCTTTATTGGCTAAACCTCATCAATTTCATCTGTTCCTTGCAGGTGAAGCCACATTAGAGTTGCTGCCGAGGCCCTGAAGTTGGCCATGTTGTCATTCTTTGCTTACATGCTTTAGCTTATGACTTTTTTTTTTATTTTTTATAAATTTAATTAGTCTATTTCACAACTCCAAAATTTCTATGATATTTGGAGTAGTATCGTTCAAAATCTGAGGCACATTAAAGGGGAGTTCCAGGTGAGTGATAGGCGTTTTGATATCTTTTCAAGTCCGGAAAGGAAACTCAAGAAAGGCCACTTTTCTTGATGTATTCTCTGTGCTCAGAATTGTTTGTGTATCAATTATAATCAATTATGGTTTAGATCATGCAGATGTTGGTAGTACAGACTGTTTGGTAGTTGAAGATTTTTCTTTTTCCTCCTAAGCTGAACTTAATATAATATATTTGGCACATGCCCAATTTATTACTTTATGGTGGGAAAAAAAAAAATCAACTCCTGATTATTACTTTTTAGGCTTGTTGATTAATGGTTACTGATTACTCACTGTTGATGGTGGAGAGGAAGAGAAGAGATGTTGAATATCACACGTACGGATGTTAGATGACAATTTTGCCATGGCTTTGTGTCATGAATTGAGGAGAAGAGAGAATATAGTGTTATACTGGTTGTGTAATAAGACCAGCTCTAGCATTTGCTTCTTGATTTGTTTACTTAATTATGGATCAAATCTTCCTGGTTTGGAAACGGATGATGCTATTTTTTGGATTTTTGATGCAATTGAAAAATGTGTGTGACATACTCGGTAGATTTGGTTGGGACCAAGTTTGTGCAGGGCAGCCAAATATATATATGGGACAGAGCCACTAGTGTTTCAATTGGGTATACCATTGACCTCTACCAGTGTAGACTTCAATTCTGTAATCAAGGAGTGATTTTATTTATTTATTTACTTATATTTTTGTTACAACGTGAATTTGGGTTCAATGAAAAGGGAGGGAGAGATCCAAAGCCGGTCTTGAATTTAATATTGCTTTATTTGCTTCTTTTTTTCTTGCTTTACATTTTTATTTGATGAAATGAAGCAACAACTACAGAGGCAGAGAGAGGTGTTCTAACATAAGAGCTTGATCGAAGTTCACGGTAACATTTTGCTAAGATTCGATCTTTTTTTGTTATGAAGTAATATAAAATCGTGGATATAAATTACAACAAATAATAGGGCTCAAAATAGGCCACTGATGAAGAATAAGCATTGTTAAGAAATCCTTTTGGGTTTTGCTAACAGAGATGTATAGTGGCTAAACCTCATCAATTTCCTTTGTTCCTTGTAGGTGAAGCCAACGTGTTCTCGTGTTGATGATGCATAGACTTTTCTCAACTCAAGAGCCAAGAGCTAAACTGGTTCTGCTACCCAGTCGCCATCTCTAATTGGTAGTAGTCTCTAACACAAAGGATGACTTCTTCCTTGACCTTCTGAGGAGCCTCATCATCTACTTTATCCACCCGTCAATGGACTCACGATGTGTTCTTGTACTTTAGAGGAGCAGATACTCGCAGAAATTTTATTGCCAATGTATACGACACTTTGGATCGAAGGGGAATCAAGACCTACATAGATGATGAATAGCTTGACCCATAGTTGACCCATTTCTCTTCTACCTTGTGGTATTGTTTAAAAACCTAGGCCATTTCAGCTCACAATTGGCTTTCATTTTGGCTCATAGTTGATCTAATTTTATTGAAGGCACATCTCATATCATTGTCGCCGACCACCTCCAGCCAATGCAGACGAAGAAAATCAAACTCAAGGTTTCAGCATCTTCCACCTTGAGTTTGAGGGGGAATGCTAGAATATATTGTGCGAGATTTGATACTATGAGAATATAATTTGCATTGATTGTAATTAATAAAATAAAATCAAAAACATTCAATACTGATTTTATTTTATCAATCATATCTTTATATATTCTCTCTACATCCTTATAAATAGGGATCATCTATATTGCAAACAATTCATTCAATAAGAGTTTAATGTAGCCCTTAGGGTTTTATCTGTGGATGTAGGTCATAGACCGAACCACATTAAAATCATTTTGTCTATTTTACTTTATTTCCGCATTTACTCACATTTATTTATGAATTTCTTCAGGGTGGGCTTTGATTCTAATAGATATAATTGGAGGAGCATGAGAAAATTTATGGGAAGTGACCCATTTAGCTATATAGTGTGCTCTCTCATTTGCACCGAGTATCTATTTGGAGTTAAAAGTATTTTAGTTATGCTTTTGGTGATTGTGCAGTGAGCAAGGGAGTAATTCTTCCATATCAAGCCAGGGAGTAATCATATTTTTTATTGGATCAGTGATTGGCCTACTCCAATTGCATGATCAATTTGAGATTCACCCTTCAAACATGTGGGTCTGCAAAGCTGCCTCAGTCATCTCTTGCCTGTCATATACAGGCAGCCATGATAAAGATAATGGGACTCTTTGGGCAGGATACTCTCAAATCATTGGCAGTTTCCGTGTTCTTTCAGGGTATGGAGGCTGAGAGGGTCAAATGCTCTTCCTCATCATATTGCCTAACAAAAATAACTAAAGTGAGAAATAAATTGTTATATATATATATATATATATATATTGTAAAGGCAAATTATAAGTTATATTTATATGTTTTAAACAATAATGACATTTTTTGAATTATTTATTCATTTCTTTAGTTATATTCTTTAATATTTATAATAACTTTTGTTTAGCTTTATTTCTTAGTCTTGAAACCAACATTCTAACTCCGTCACTAAATTTACTTCAGAGTTATAAAAATCACAGTACTGCTGAAAGATGTTTTGCCTAGGTAATCATGGGTGTTTTGTTAGAGTTCCAAATGAAAATCTTTCAGCGCTCGTACATCTTGAATATTTAGACATCGAAAGGTTAAGGGACCATCAGTTCAAAATGAAGGATAAGTTGTATGCAGTCTTTAATGGGAAACAACTCTTAATTTGTGTTCAAGAACATGTTGAACGGTAGTCATGGGATTAGGATAAGCCAATATTTTTCTTCCGAGACCAAAAGTGTTTTCTTGTGAAGTAATATTATTTAAATTTGTCCATTCTCTATTTTAATGATCATGAAAAAAAGAAAAATATACGTGTGTGCGCTAAATATATATATCTATATCTATATATATATGTGTGTTAAATATATTCATCCTTTTCCTCGAGCAATTGAGGTGTTTTTTTTTTTCATGAAAAAAAGAAAGTATAAATCCAATTTATAAACTCAATTGCTCAAGTAGCCACAATTGGTTTCTCCTACCATTTTACTTAGAAAAAAAAAAAAAACCCACCTCAATTGCTCGAGGAAAAGGATGAATATATTTAGCATATATATATATATATATATATTGTTTAATATTTGGGTTGTGCGTAGGGCTGAAAAGTCAAGCGGTTATTAATCGCCCACTAACTACTAATTGGAAGGGTATTTTGGAAATTTTATACTTTCTAACTGTACACGGGGATACCACCATACGTACATTTTTGTTTTTAGTGAGAACGTACACAGGAGGACCACCCAGGTGTTGGGAGATTAAAGCGAATATGGAGTTTATACAAGAGCACATTAATATACATAGTTGAACACAACTCTAGTCCAAAAACCTAAGCTAATGGGCTAAGGTCCACTTAGGTATATTAAGCACTCTTTTCTTTTATATTTTCTCAATGTGAAACACAATATTCACAAGTGCACTAACAACAATCTTTCCTTCACTTATGAGTCTCTTCACATTGACCAAACTCCCCTTCGCTTGTGAGTCTTTCTACATTCCAAAAGTGTCTCACGTCAAGAGCTATGGGGATGCGGACACAACTCTAAACCTGACGTGTGCAGACATTCGTCTTAGGAAAGTAACAATGACTCTGATACTATTTATTAGGAGATTAAAGCGATTATGGAATTTATACCAAGTATACATTAATATACATAATTGAATACAACTTTAGCCCAAAAGCCTATGCTAATAGGTTAAGGTCCACTTAGGTATATTAAGCACTCTTTTCTTTTATATTTTCTCAATGTAGGACACAACACTCACAAGTGCATTCACAACAAGGCATATCCTACAAATAGTACATGGACGTACACTAGGGACTACCCAAACGTACGCTGCTTTTAGAAAACCCATTGGATAATACCTAGACGTATGATGCAACATTTGGACTGCTAGGTGAATAGTACACGATGTATGCCCCAGTACTGTACGCACTATACCTTTTTCTCCTATAAATACCCCTTACCCTCTCGCCTTTTCACACTCATGTCCTCCCTCAGGCTCTCTAAAACCCCTTATGTAAGTGTTTTGTGAGAGTTCTTAGAGAAGAATGAGAGATTTTTTGGGAGTTTTGTTTTAAGGAGGTAATCTTTTAAGCTTAATTTGTTCCTTAGTCATTATGATGTTTAGGTAATCTCTAACCTTCTAACAAATGATATCAAACATCGTACCCCAAATATCTTTTCAATGTCTTACCTTAGATACTGTAGTCGACGTGGATTGATGCGGTATAATTTTTTTTTTATTTTCTAGTTATTTTTTATTTAAATAATAATGAAAGTGAAAAAAAAATGTAAGATGTTTTGATATTGATATATATATATATATATATATATATTTTTAAGTAACGTAAACCGTAGAAAAAGGGCAAAATGTGTCAATTGCATTGAATACCTCTCATTGTGTATTATATAGAAACTGTCCAACTAATTATAAGGCTGAATGGCAACAAGAGACTAAATAAGGAAACTATAATCGTCCTACTAATTACAAGATATCTACACCTATAATACAAAATCATACCATAACTAGAGAGACTAATTATGGCTAAATATATATGTTATATCTGACTAACATCTCCCTCAAATTGATGATGGCGATCAAGAAGCATCAATTTGCCCACATGGAACTGATGATGTTGTCGTGTCATGACCTTCATAAACATATCACTATCTAAAGATCAGTGGAAACATGAGGAAGAGAAATAATACGAGTGTCCAAGGCTTGAATAGAATGACAAATCCACCTCAATATGCCAGACGCTCATGGTAAACAGAGTAGTAGATATTTGAATGGCGCTAGTGTTATCAGCATGAAGAGAAGTAGGATTAAATTGAGAAAAACCAAGCTCAGCCAAAAGCTCACAAAGCCGGACAATCTCAAAACAAGCAGCAAACATTGCACGGTATTCGAATTCAAACCCTTCTCATTTTAAAAATTAACTATTAGATTTGTGGATTTATGTAGACCTTACATAAATCGATGGTAAACCTTACAAATTTAATGATTGATCTATTATATTTGTCAAAAAATATTAACAAATGGACTGAAATTTTTTCCAAACCGGTTTGGAGGAAATATCCTCCAACTTATTCAAAATAGTGCCAATGTCTATATACATTTAAAACATATATTAAAATTTTAAGGTCATTAATAACAATTTACTAAATTAGACTAACATTTTAAATGTTTGTAGATACTTTATACTATTTTGAATAGGTTGAGAGGAAATTTCTGTAAAAAAACAAAAGCAGAAATCTATTAACTGCATTTCTCTTACCTAAATTAGATAAAACTGAATTTTGATGAGTCATTTTCCTGTATATTCCATCGTCTTCTTCAGCTCCATTGGCCACAGAACTGTCTCTCTCTCTCTCTCTCAGAGTAACAAATTCACAAGCCAATTAAAACTGCTCTCTTTCTCTCAAGAACAAATTCTGCTTTCTCTCTGGTCACTGAAGGTATGCATAAATTTTGGGGTTTCTGCCGGTTTTTAATTCCACCCCAAATATTGGGGTTTTATTTCTTTTTTTATTTTATTTTTTTATTTTCTTATTTTTTAATCTTTGCGGATTTGAGTTTCAGACGCTGCAACTAATTATCGATGGCGGGAACTTAGTTGCTGCATCTGATTCTAATGTAATGGTTGTGGTTTTGTTTCGATTGATTGGTGTGATTATGTTTTCATTGGATGATTTTGTCGTGTATGTGTTAATCGATAGCCGAAGATGTTAGGAGAGTCGGTGCAGAGGATTAGGCCTGAAGTGTTGTCATGGGCAAGATGTTACAGTGCGGAGGATTAGGCCTCAAGTGTTGTCAGTCCCCCCGAAAGAATCGCCAAAATGTCCTTCCTCGATGAATTTCAAGCCAGTAAGCCCCCGCTCTCTAATATTCGCATTGCACGATTGTACCAAAACCCTAATGCGAGATATCGATGATGACATTTGCTATAGTTTTGGGGATTCATATGGAAAACACACGCACATAGTTTGTATTAATCTACTATTAACATATTTTTGTTTCCATGTTGAATGATATGGGTCTCAATCCGGTGCCGATTTACGCAGATTTGGACTCTCTGCCCAGCATTCTGCAAAAGAAATATGCCTTGTTGCGTGATCTAGATAAGAGTTTACAAGGTTGATAGCTTATGATTATATTCACCTTATTAACTGAATTTTAGAGTTTGCTTGTATTTTCTGAATTTTAATACTTTTGTACTATTTTTCTTATGTATATGAACAGATATCCAGAGACAAAATGAACACCGCTGTGAACGAGAAATAGAGGAAATCAGGAGAGGAGTTAGGTCTGGAAATGTTACACCCAATACTTCATTTGTCAGATTCTCAGATGATGAGCAAAAGCACAGCGTCAGGATTGCGGACGAAAAGGTGGCCTTGGCTGTTCAGGCAGAGTATTCTTTTTTATTTTATTTTTTAAAAAAAAGCAATTTTAAAATATGAAGCCATATTCACAAGATATATAAATGATCCTAATAAAAAGTGACTCATAGAAGGACAGCTCATCTACTTGTTGTGTTGTTGCTAATAGATTTGTATATATGACAAGAATATCAGTGAGATTACGCATGAGTTCAATTTCATGTCCCCAAATTTATATCCAATAAAACAATGTCTACAAAAACGAGAATCGTAATCTTCAAGCCATACAAGACCTACATGTGTTTATCATGATATACACCATATAATGCAGAGCATTTAACAAAATTCATCCTAGTTTCTTCAATAGATGGACCAAGTACTTTTGCCACATTAGACAACAAGGGTTTCTATTTGCAGTGAATCTATCATATATGTAAAACTTCAATCTAACAATGGATGGGAGAGATGATGACTAGTAAAATCTCTTGCCTAATAAGATTGCCCAGATGAAAAACACCCGCATAGAAATATTGAGGTGCACCAAGCTAATTGAATATGAATTAAAATGGAGTTGATACAAAGTAAGATGCACCCATAATATTTTTCGAGTGCAGGTTTAACTAGCCCTGCATAGAGAAAAATGCTTGATACAAAGTAGCTAGCCATGATTGTCTAGTAAGATCCACCCATTAATCAAGATATTAATATATAGCAATTCAATCTTAAGACAGGGTTCCACATTAGATTAAGATTACATAATGCAGGGAACTCCATAACTTCACATCATTAGTTTGGAATGCAAAAGTGGAAAAAACAAGAGAACTAAAAAAAGCAAAAAAAACAGTAGTAAATGTGCCATATCGTGTTTTATAAAATGTCCAACTTCCTAGGCTGTGGGTTCCATAAAAAAGCAACTAAAATCTAAACTATGCTGTTCAAACCAGGAATCGATAAGAAGAAAAGATACTGCAACCTCACTGAGGAAACAAATGTATTAAAGTGGAAACATTCCGGCCTGTGGAATGTATGCAAACAATGGAGTCAAGAATAAGCCAGTTTCTGCTCCACTTTCATGACTCACAGCAGACCTAGAAAAAGGAACCTGCGTGGAACATTGAAAAGAGATGAATCAAGTTTTTGTAAGTAGGTATATAAAGTAAAAACTTTGGTGATAAACAAGATTATAAAGAATGAATGGATCATTTCTGTCCAACACTCAGTCAATATGAACTAAATGAAAACATTTTGAAAGATACTATAAACCAAATGAATATAAATACAGATATTGAGAATCACAATTCCCGCACAGCTATTATAGAAGGAAGTCTTATAGGTTCAATCGCAAAATGGAACATGTTGTTGACATTATTCTTGTAATATGAACATCTCTTTAGATTTTAGCAGCCAAAAGTTCATTTACATAAACCGATGAAATTATTCCAACACATGAAACATGGCAAGGAACATGCTTACAAACAGGAATTGATCATGAAGATTAAATGAAAGGCAAGCTTCCGAAGCTTGAGATTTAACTCCTAGTTGTTCCAAATAATACAGTAAAAAAGTCGGCCAAAACTTCATTTCCCTAAACCAATGAAATTACTCAAACACATGAAACATGGCAAGGAACATGCTTAAAAACATGAATTAATACAGGGCAAAGAAAATATTGATCTTGTTGATGCATTAAACGTCAAGCACACCAAGAGTTGGAAACAAAAGTGGAAAAGTAATAAACCAACCACTATTTGCTAAAAACAACAAACAAACAAATCAACTTATATGAAAAACACAGTGTCTAAACTAAATGGGATTAGTGTTTGAGTTGGTTTTTTAATTTCGCTAGAAATGAAGAAAGAAGAAAGAAGACAAACAAAGTAAGAAGTGAAAGAGCTAAACCTGCAGAAAATGGCAGCAAACGTGAGGAATCAAAAGAAAAGAAAAGAAAGCCATGTACTTTTTTATTCTACAGCAAACCTACTCCTTGAAACAGTAAAATCAAAAAACAAAATACAAGCCAAGCCAAAACAAGAGACAAATCACCTTCCCTCATCTACTATGTGGGAACCAAAGGAGACAAACTTTGTAATACCCAACTATCATTGCAATTAATCAAAAATATGTATATTTGGCAATTCTGTTTTACTATTTGGATATGAACACCACAACAGTATCCACACCGAACGCAATAATCAAAAAGGCAAGGCTGCATCTACTGCTGCTAGTGTATTGGGCCCCCAAAATAAAATCCCATATCAAGAAACACACAAATTCAAATCAGGAAATTATCCAAAAATCACTCACAGAGTGTTGACCCAATAATCCTCAAATTCTATATATGAACTAATTCAATAATTTGAACCTTCAATTCCTTCATGTTTGATCAATAATTTGATCATATCAAGATCAATTGAACTAATTCACTAAGATCAATCGGATATTCGATCGAACCTTCAATTTTAACTGTGTCAAGATTGATCAATCATTTGATACTATGATGATCAATCGAACTAATTCACTAGGATGGATTGGATGTTCGATCGAATCTTTACTACTTGAAGTTTAATCGATAATTTGATCCTATCACGATCGATTGAAAGAATGCATTAGAATCAATCGGATGTGTGATCGAATATTTAATTTCAGTTGTTTCAATAATTTGATCTTATCACGATCAATCGAACTAATTCACAAGAATCGATCGGATGTTTGATCAAACACTCAATTTCAATTGTTTCAATCATTTGATCCTATTATGACCAATTGAACTAATTCACAAGGATCGATAAGATGTTTGATCAAACATTCAATTTCAATTGTTTCAGTCATCTAATCATATCACGATCAATCAAACTAATTCACCAGGATCGATTAGATGTTCGATCAAACATTCAATTTCAATTGTTTCAATCATCTGATCTTATCACGGTTAATCGAACTAATTCACCAGGATCAATTGGATATTCGATCAATTGTGTCAAGTTTGGTCGATCATTTGATTCTATCACGATCAATCAAACTAATTTGCCAAGATCGATTGGATATTCGATCAAATCTTCAATTTCAATTGTGTCAAGTTTGATCGATCATTTAATCTTATCTCGATCAATTGAACTAATTCACTAGGATCAATCGGATATTCGATTGAACCTTCAATTTTTTCAAGTTTGATTGATCATTTGATCATATCACGATCAATCAAACCAATTCAATAGGATCGATCAGAATAGTGATCGATCCTTCGATTTTATTACAATTGACCCGACTACTCCACTGTAATTGATCTTCTATTTTTGATTTTTTTTTTTTTTACAAGACCATTAGGGTCCACTAGTGGACGCTAATGACCTATCAGCAACATCCAAATTTGGGTGAACGCTAATGATTTTCTATTTTAGATTTTTCTTTTTAATTCTTTTTATTTTTGTACAAGACTATTAGCATTCACATTAGTGGATGCTAATGACCTATCATCAATGTCCAAATTTGGGTGGACGCTATTGATCTTTTATTTTCAATTTATTTTTTTATTTATTTTTGTACAAGGCTATTAACATCTACATTAGTGGATGCTAATGACCTATCATCAACGTCCACATTTAGGTGGACACTAATGATCTTCTAGTTTTGATTTTTTTTTTATTATTTTTTTTTAAATTTTTGTACAAGATGATTAGCGTCGACTAATAGTGGACACTATTGATCTCTATTTTTTTTGTCTACATGCCTATTAGCGTCCACTCATAGTGGACACTATTGATCTCTATTTTTTTTTTCTACAAGACTAGAGTCTAAGTGGACGCTGTTGATCTTATAGTTTTATTTGTTTTTTTTATTTTTCTATAAGACTATTAATGTCCACTCAAAGTAGATGCTATTGACCTCTATGGTTTTTTATTTCTTATTTTTCTACATGGCTATTAGCGTCCACTCATAGTGGACGCTATTGATCTCCATTGTTTTTTATTTTTTTATTTTTCTACAAGACTATTAGCGTCTACTTTCAGTGAATGTTGTTGATCTATCATTTGCATCCACTATCATGATAAGGCTTGTTTTATCTGTTTTTTTATTTTTCCATAAGACAATGGAGGCTATTGATCTTGTAGTTTTATTTGTTTTTTATTTTTCTATAAGACTACTAGCGTCCACTTTGAGTGGACACTTTTGAGCTTCTAGTTTTAATATTTTTTAATTGTTATATAGGATGTGAGTGGACATTGATAATTCCGTATCGTATCATCGTAGTTGTATAGAAATCGTATAGTGTTTCTCAAATTAAAATTTAACTACCAAGTCCTACTTAATTAATGGACTCCGGTCCCTAGATTCACGCATTCCATCATATGCACTCCACCTTTTATTCTTTTCCAAATTTTGAGCAACAACTATTATTAATTTATTATGCACGCTGAACCTAGCTATGACAATATCATATATATTGTAATATTTTATGTTTCCTTTGTACTGTATCAATGTGATACTCTTTTATTTTGTACGTCTGAATCTTTATTGTAAACTATTCTGTAATATATATATGAGCAATCAGAATTGCAAAATTCAGATAATCGAGTGATAGCTATTAGAAATACCACACTTTCTCAAATAGCTCAATGAATAGGATATCCTTTCTCTAGAGCTACTTTTAATTTTTAAAAACTAAGTAGACCCTAATGCAATAAGCTCAATGCATAGGATACCCTTTAGAGAAGTTCCCATTAAGCTTCCTAAACTTCTTTTCCATTCCACACTACAACACGGTATATATAGGCAATCACCGACAAGTAAAAGTCTTTTGTTTTCTATTTGATTGTGTGTGGTGTGGGGGAAGTTTGTCACCCTTCTTTTCCAACGCGTTTTCTCTTCATTTGACGATACAATTACAGAGCAGTGAGCACCAGTGTTTAGAAAGCATAAAAGCATACAATTAAGATAAAATATAATATATTTTTCACTGTTTAGTGATATAAAGCAAACATAAAAGTCAGAGGATGATAATTCATCTCCTTGTATGGGAAGTTGCCAGGAAGCCTCCCAATTAACGTTCTTTCCACTATTACTTATTGATGATGGATGCTACTATATTTATTGATTGCCATCCATCTTAACGCGTTTTATGTTCTGACGAAGATGCAAAGTAGCATTTCTCCTTTAACTCCAGAGCTAAACTAGTTCCTGGTTCCAAAAGAGGATGACTTCTTCCATAGCTTTATGATGTGTTCTTGAGTTTTAAACATCTATACCAAGCCATTGAAGTGTCAAGAATTTCAATTGTTGTATTTTCTCAAAACTATGCATCATCCAAATGGTGCATGGATGAGCTAGTAAAGATCATTGAAACAAAAGGGCAAATGGTTCTACTCAGTGTTTTACAAGGTGGACCCATTAGATGTACGCCATCAAAAGAACTTATAAAGATGCATTGGCTAAACATGAAGGTTCATGATATGAAAGTGCAGAGAGTTGGAAGGCAACCCTAACAAAAGTGGCCAATTTGTCCGGTGGCATTCAAAGAATTACATGTATTTCTTATCACTCTTGTGCATTCATTGTAGATGTTTTTTTGTATTTGTTTTTTATTTTATTTTATTTCATATGAAAAGTTCAACTCATTAAATGTTTCTAATCTTTGTATTTGATAGGAATGAAGCTAAATTTATTGAAGAAATTCATAATGTCTCAAGAATAGTGAATCACACATACTTCCATGTTGCCAACCATCTAGTTGGAATGGAATCTTGTATGGAAAATCAATTCACTTTTAAGTATTGATCGGATGGATGATATACATGATAGGAATCTTAGGAGCCGTGGAATTGGTAAGACAACTATTGCCAAAGCTATATACAACTCGATGGCTTATCGGTTTGAAGGTAGTTGTTTTCTTGAAAATGTTAGAAAAACTTGTTTGGTCAAATTACAAAATACACTTCTTTCAAAAATATTAGGACATAATGTGGAGGTTGATAGTGTTGATGAAGGAATTACTGTGATAAAGAAAAGGCTTTGCTCTAAAAGGGTACTTCTTATTCTTGATGATGTGGATAATCATTTGGGCCAATTAGATAAATTGGCTGGAAAAGATTGGTTTGGTTTAGGAAGTAGGATCATAGTAACTACAAGAGACAAGAAAGTATTGACTAATCATGGAGTGATTGATAATCTAATGTATAATGTGAAGGAATTGGACCGCAAGGAAGCTCTTGAGCTCTTTCGTTGGAATGCTTTCAAAGAAGACAAACCTACTGATGATTTTCTTAAGCTAATGGGACACGCAATAAGTTATGTTGGGGGCCTTTCACTAGCTTTAGAAGTGCTAGGTTCAGATTTGTATCGTAAAGATATACATCAATGGAAAAGTGCATTGGATAAGTATAAAAGAATTCCTCATGAAAGAATTCAAGAAAGACTTCAAATAAGTTATGATGGATTGCATGAAAATGAGAAGAATATTTTTCTTGACATTGCATGTTTTTTCAAAGGATATCAAGCAAATTATGTCATTAAAATACTAGAGAGTTGTGATTTCTTCGCAGTTGATGGTATCAAAGTGCTTATAGAGAAGTCTCTCATAACCATTAATGGCGAATTTTGGAAATGCACGACTTATTACAGGACATGGGTAGAGAAGTTGTTAGAAAAGAATCACCTGAAGACCCGGGCAAATGCAGTAGATTATGGTTTCATAAAGATGTTCGTTATGTCCTTGAGAAAAATGCGGTAAGAAGTTACATTAAGAGACTCTTTTAATTTTATATTTGTTTCTTTTTCACAAGTACACATCCAAGAAAAAAATTTTGTTCTTTTTTTCTTTGTAAAAAATAATGTAGAGTTATAGACAAATACACATATATGTGTATATATAATATATAAACATATTTATATACATGTATAAAATCATCTTACAAAGTTCTCCTTTATTCTATTTCAAAGGTAGCCATAGTTGTTTAGTATTTTTTTTTTAATAATAGGTAAGAGTAATTGGAATACTATAAAAATAAAATAAAAAGAAGACAAATTTGACCTTTCGAACATGGTGATCACTCTCACTTTGGAACATTTTAGTAGTAAAATTAAAATTAGCTATTTTGAGAATTTCAAAATGAAAAGCAACATTAAAAGAGGATAGATGGCATCTAAGTTTTTTTCCTTTTTACAAAGTATTACATATATATGTGTAACAAAACAAAAGTTATAATTCTAGCGAGTGTTTAAATATGGAGAATTTATGCTTTGAGTTTCCTTGCACACTACTGATTCATTGTCTTACTAGGGAACAAACAAAATTCAAGGCATATTTGTAGATTTGCCTAAAGGAAACATGATGCACGTGAATTTCAAGGCCTTCAAGAGGATGAAAAGGCTTAGACTGCTTATAGTTAACCCTAATGTGCGATTTTCTGGACGGCTTAATTTTCTCTCTAATGAGTTAAGATTGCTTACTTGGTGTGAATGTCCTGTAGAATCTTTGTCATCCATTTCTCATTTAGAGAACCTTGCTGCTTTAGAAATGCCTAAGAGTCAACTCAAGAGATTGGAGGGAATTGAGGTACAATTATTGTTTTTAGAAAAATTATTTCATGACCTCTAGTGCTGTCACTTATTCTTTTTTTTTTTTTTTTAATAATATTGAGACCCTAGTTACCAATTCGATGAATTTTAGGTTTTTGCTTCCAAAATTTGTTAATCAAGACAACAATTAGTTTTTTTTTTATTGGGTAAAATAGATAACATAAACGGTTTTAAAATATATTTATGCCTCTAACATAATTTAAAAAAACAAAAAAAAAAAAAATGGCTGGTTTGTCCGGGTTACAGCACCCTCAGCCATGGTCGCGTGCCATGGCCAAGACTAGGCGCTTTCTCCCAACCACTGCCAGCCACACCTTTTGTTTTTGGTATGAGAAGGTAAGTGTATTTTCATACAATTTTTGTTATCTATTTGATGAAAACACTTACAAAGTTATTGATTTACAAATAAAGAATTCATCAAACTAGAAATCAGGGTTTCAATGTCAAGAAGTGTGAAAGCATTACGGGTTCTTGACATAATTTCCCTTGATTTTAAATTTTCTTCCTTTAAATTTTGCCGTAAATTTCCTTTAAACTAATTTATTTTATTTTATTTTCTACAGAATTTTCAAAGTATGACAATTATGAACTTCTCTGGTTGTGAATTCCTAGAAATATTTCCCGATGTTTCAAGGATTCCAAATTTAGTGGATTTGAGGTTTGATGGTTGTAAACATTTAGTTGAAATTCACCATTCTGTTGGATTTCTTGATAAACTAGTTCATTTGAGTCTTGAGAAATGCTATTCCCTTGTCAATTTTCCGAAAAGCCTCAAGTTGAGATCTCTAAAAAGGCTTTTGTTTCATCATGCTCAGGGCTTAACTACTTTCCTGAAATTGAGTGTCAGATGGAGTATTTAGATTTAATTCAATTTTCAGCCACGGGTATAAAAGAACTGCCTTCATCTATTGTGTACCTCATCGGGCTTAGACGCTTACAATTACAGAATAACAGAAACCTTATGTATCTTCCAAGTAGCATTTATCAGTTGCAACATTTATATACTCTTAGTCTTGATGGTTGTTCAAACCTTTCTAAGTTTCCAAATAAGATGGGGGATATCAGACAATCTATGACCTCTAATGTATCTATGAAGGAATCAGAAATTTTTTTAGGTCCGGACTTACTCTTGTTGCCACCTCCTACGAATTCAAGTGTTTCTAATGATGATTGTTCATCGATAGTATTTTCAGCACTATATTATCTGTCCGTACGCAATGGTGGCCTATTAGAACAAAATTTCTTTAGTATATTTAATTGCTCCTTCACATTGGGATACTTAAATCTGTCGGGCAGTGTTATTGATACCATTCCTCCATGCATCGAAAGATTTGTTTGCTTGTTGACTCTTTATTTGGATGATTGCAAACAACTTCAAAAAATTCCAAGACTTCCACGAAATATAAAATACGTGTCTGCAGAGAGGTGCATGTCATTGGAAACATTTTTGGGAGAACCACAAACATCTGAATTAGTTAGTACATGGTTTTATCCAGAGGTTGTATGGTATGAAACAACTTGTTCGGCGCAAGGCCCTGTGGGCAGTGGTGCTCCTTCTGCAACCTATCAGAATGTGCAAACTGTGGCAATAGCTCAGCCATTGGAGGTAACTTCTTTCCTTGATGGATTAAGATATTCTCTCTCTCATATACAAGTCTGTATGGCTTGATTTGTTGGTTGTATCACTGAAAATTTGTCGTATCTGTGTAACAGGGACCTCTTAAGGAGCGTTCCTTTGACTGTTTCATTTCGGGAAATAAGATTCCAGATTGGTTCAACTATCATAAAAATGCATCAAATAGTAATTCATGTGAAATAGATATTGATGAGGCTGCAGATATGTTTGGGGAGTTCACAATAATTGCTTTCTCTACTGTTGTAGAAGGAGAACTAATTTCGGGTCCACATGGAGTTAGTGCTAACGTCATCGCTCACGGTGTAGAAATCTGTTGTGTCTCTTCAACATTTTTTAAAAGTGATTGTGTATGGATGCAGTTCCGTGTTCCACACCATTCTTTTAGGTTTCAAAGTGTTGATCATGTGCGCGTTAAATTTGAAACTACAGGGCAACTGCGCTTGAAAAGTTGCGGATTCCATTTGGTACGTTTGTGTAACGAGAGTGAGATTGATTTAATAGACGGAACTCAAGAGAAAAAGAGGCCCCGTGATGATGATGGTGATGGAAACTTGGAATCCAATTGGCATCCTCAACAAAAGAGGCATTCTTCAACCTTGGGGATTAGATTTTCAAATGCAGAGGATGCGCCACCTGGTGAATCGTAAGTACAACAAAAGACCCCTTCTTTTTCTCCATCGCTGTTTTCTCTGTTTTCCTCTGCTTCGCTTTCTCCAATTGTGCACGAATTTGAAGGTTACTTCTCCAAAGGACCCCAGCTCTAGCATTTGCTTATTGATTTTTTGGTGCAATTGACAAACGGGGTTCGATATGGGAATGTGCGGTGTGGGACAGTTTCTGTAGATTTGAGTATGACCAAGTTTGTGTAGAGCAAAAAACCTTTCTTCTATATGGTTTTGGATTGCTTAATGATCAGTGGATATTTCTCCAACCCCTAATTTTATTTTCAAGTGAATGACCAGTTTATGAAGAACATATATTTTTGAAATAATCCTCCACTTCAAAAAAATTTAGGTTACAAGCTCTCTCTTTTCCTCTTTAGCCAAAAGGACGGCTCCTCTCATATAAGAAAACACACTTAATCTCTAATTAAAGTTTATGATTTATATGTAGAAAAAAAAATTATTGTAATCCTAAAAGATAATTAAAGTTTAAGA
This sequence comes from Carpinus viminea, assembly GCA_013348765.1. Lineage (NCBI taxonomy): Eukaryota > Viridiplantae > Streptophyta > Magnoliopsida > Fagales > Betulaceae > Carpinus > Carpinus viminea. The sequence continues at coordinate 31,282,158 of CP054672.1, read as the reverse complement.
ATAAGAAATTCTTTTTTAGGTTTGCTAACAGTGGCTAAACCTCATCAATTTTCTCTGTTCCTTGCAGGTGAAGCCACATTAGAGTTGCTGCCGAGGCCCTGCAGTTGGTCATGTTGCCATTCTTTGCTTACATGCTTTAGCTTACGACTTTTTTATTTTTTATAAATTTAATTAGTCTGTGATATTTGGAGTAGTATCGTTCAAAATCTAAGGCACATTAATGGAGTTTCAGGTGAGGGCTGGGTGTTTTGATGATATCTTTTCAAGTCCAAAAAAGGAACTCAAGAAAGGCTACTTTTCTTGATGTATTCTGTGTGCTCAGAATTGTTTGTATATCAATTATAATCAATTACGGTTTAGATCATGCAGATGTTGGTAGTACAAACTGTTTGGTAGTTAAAGATTTTTCTTTTTTCTTTTTCCTCCTAAGCTAAATTTAATATAATATATTTGGCACATTTATGGTGAAAAAAAAAAAATCAACTCCTGATTATTACTTTTAGGTTTGTTGATTAATGGTTACTGAGGAAGAGAAAGAGATGTTGAATATCACATGTACGGATGTTAGATGACAATTTTGCCATGGCTTTGTGTCATGAATTGAGGAGAAGAGAGAATACATTGTTATACTGGTTATGTAATAAGACCAGCTCTAGCATTTGCTTCTTGATTTGTTTACTTAATTATGGATCAAATATTCCTGGTTTGGAAACGGATGATGCTATTTTTTGGATTTTTGATGCAATTGAAAAATGTGTGTGATCGTCATATTCTCCATAATTAAGTAAATTATATTTCTCCATCACTTTTCAAAGGCTATCGAAGAGTCGAGGATTTTGATCATCATATTCTCTCAAAACTACGCATCATCCACATGGTGTCTGGACGAGTTACTGAAGATCATTGAGTGTAAGGAAACGAAAAGACAAATCATTCTACCAATGTTTTACAATTTAGGTCGATTGGATGTACAGCTTCAAACAAGTAGTTTTGGAGATGCATTTGCTAAACATGATAAAAGGTAGGATGATCAAAGAAAGGTGGAGAGGTGGAAGACAGCACTAACACAAGTGGCCAATTTGTCCAGGTGGCATTTAAATAATAACAGGTATTTTTTTTTATCAGTTTTGTGTATTCATAGTATATATATATTTTTTTTTTTTCTTTTTTTGAATGAGATCTCGAACTAGAGAGTGGGAAGGAAAAGAGAAATTCAGGAAAGAAACTAAGAGAAATTCTAGATCAGGTTGGACGTTTAACTTCAACCACCTTTCTTTCTGCAACTTCTTTTTTGATTGTTTTTTGTTCTATCTCTGTTATATGTTTTGTGCTTTTTTGTGTCCTAATTTTGGATAATTGTGTAAAATCTAGTCAATTAAAAACACCTTGTTTAGGTTTAAAAAAAAAAAAAAAATAGTCTACCTAAATTGGTGAGGAATTTTTATCACCTAAAATTATTTAATATTATGATATCTGCACTAGATTTCATGAAAATCATAAATATATTAAAAATCTGCAGATCTGCTGATTGAAGCATGTACTATGGTACAAACATTTTTGTGTGAAATGCAAAAGATATTCTTGATTAGTTTTATGGTAAAGTCTACTTAACCTCTCAAACTATCACCCTAATGATAATCTACCCTCCAAACATTTAATTGCGGCAATTTACTCTCCAAACAACTAAAACAATAACAATGTACCCAAATTTTAACAAAATGACGAAATTACCTTTACTAAAATAAAAACAAAAATACTAAAAAATGTATTTATTTTTTCAAATTTTTAAGAGAATTTTTGTATTATTGAAAATTCTATAGAGGTAATTTTGTCATTTTGCTAGCATTTGTGGATGCATTGTCATTGTTATGATAGTTTGTGGGATAAATTATCGTAATTGATAGTTTTTGGGGTAAATTTTCGTTGAGGTGGTAGTTTGAAGGAGTTAAATAGACTTTACCCTTAGTTTTAAGTATGGAAAACCAAATTTGATGATACTAGAACAAAAAATGCTAAAAAGTTTAAGAATACATATGAAGACCGAAAAAGATGAGTCAAATGAGGGGAGGACTTGTGGTCAATCCATAGGCGAATTGGGAAGGAAATCGTAGTCTTTTACAGGAATAGAGTCTAATGTACAAAAGCCACATATGTCTAGTTCCCCAAGTCCACTTGGAATAGAGTCTCATGTACAAGAGCCACATCTGTCCAGTTTGCCCTCAGGAACAGGTATTTCTTACTAGTCTTGTGCATTCATTTGTAGATTAATTTGTTTTTCCTCATTCCAATTACAATACATCCTTATCGACTAGATACTGCATACATAAATATATACACATATTTATGGGTATGTGAGGCTAAAGAGAAGTTTAGGAGATAAACTAGAGAAATCCTAAATCTTGGAGGAAGCTTTCTCTCTGTCCTCCACCTCCATCCACCATTAAACTTCAACCACCCTTCTTTCTGCAATTTCTTGTAGGTTTTTCCTTCTATCTCTGTTACTCTGTATGTTTTGTTTTTTTGGATAATTATGTAAATCCCGTCAATTAAAAACACCTTGTTTAGTATAAAAAATATTTGGGGAAATTATCCTTTTCCCTATAACTACCACACGATGACCATTTCTCATCATCAACTACCAATTTTACATTATGACCCCCTCAAACTATCATTTCGTTGCCAAAAACCCCATCCGTCAGTCAAGGTCGTTAAGCCGGATAGTCAACCCTATGAACAATGTCATGAACACTACGAACACCATGAATAGTACAATTGATTGTCCAACTTAATGACCTTGACTGGCTGAAAGGGGTTTTGGTTACAAAATGTTAATTTGAGAGGGTCGTAATGTAAAAGTTGGTAGCTAATAGGGGAAATGGTAATCACGTAATAGTTCATGAAGGGAAAGGATAATTTCCCCAAAATATTTTATGCAGCCTAAATTAGTGAGGAAATTGTACCATCTAAAATTATATAGTATTATGATTTCTGCACTGGATTTCATGAAAATCATACTTAAGTTAGAAATATGTTGATTTAAGCAATTAATATGGCACACATTTTCTGTGAAATGAAAAAGATATTCGATTCTTGATTTATTAAAAATATATATATATATATATATATATATATATATATGCTTGATTAGTTTAGTTAAGGAAAATGCTAGGGTTCTCCCAGGTTCTCTAAGTGTTCTCCTGCTTTACATAAAACATGATTTAAGAAAAAATAAAATTGTAGTTTACTCCACCATCGGTTTTTAGACATTAACATCAAATTTGAGGCATTAGCAACAAATTTGTGAGACATTAGCAACAAAATTGAGGCATTAGCATCAAATTTAGGATGATCAAATCCATTTTGGATGATATCATCCTAACTTTGTTAAACCGGTTTTTTGAGATGAGTTAGGCCCACAAATTTCTTTATGGTATTAGCGCATTTTGGCTAACGCTAGTGTCAGATGACAATTTTTGGTATTAGCTCATCTACTTGATGTGTTGTTGTTGATAGATCTGTATATATAAGAAAGAATATCAGTGAGATTATGCATAGGTTCAATTTCATGTCCCCAAATTTATATCCAATAAAACAATGTCTACAAAACGAGAATCATAAACTTCAAGCCACACAAGACCTACATGTGTTTATCATGATATACACCATATAATGCAGAGCATTTAACAAAATTCATCATAATATCTTCAACAGATGGACCAAGTACTTTTGCCACATTAGACAACAAGGGTTTCTATTTGCTATGAATTTATCACGTTTAACTTTAATCTCACAATGGATGGGGGAGATGATGACAAGTAAAATCTCTTGCCTAATATGGTTGCCCAGATGAAAAACACCCACATAAAAATATTGAGGTGCACCAAGCTAATTGAATATGAATTAAAATGGACATTTTTTTTTAAGTACACTGTGAGAAAACACTAACCAACCGAACTACAAAATGCACGTAAAAGGCGGATCTCCACTGGATGGAGAGGTAAAAAGGAAAGAAGGTAAAGAGGACATGGGAATGCTGCCAGAGTGTGATCCAACTGCGGCCCAACGTACCACTGAATGGGTACAAAAGTTTGCACTTCTTTTAACCCTTCTAACTTCCCAAAAGGAAGCAGAAGGAATAGAGTCTAGAGAATCTAAAATGGAAGAAGAGATCCTCCAATCTCGAATATTATTTGGATTTTGAAGAGCTTGAACCACCACTTCATAGAGTCGCCTTCAATAATGTAGTGATCCATATGAATATAGTTGGCTAATGAGATAGCAAGATGAGCTACCATGGCTTCGCCTTCGTTGGGGGTGCAAGATTTGCTTATTTTAGTGGCTGCATGAAGAATCTGGCCCTTATCATTGCGACATACCACTGCTTGAGCTGAAAAGGAATCTCGTATAGCCGTGTCAAAATTGATTTTGACCCAGTTGAAAGGAGGTGGAGTCCAATTGTCATCCATGATTTGAGAAGAGATGTGCCAAGCTTGAAAGTGCTCAAGAGAGATTTTGTTGATATGCATCAACACAGAGTGAGCATCAAAAGTAAGACTATCGTGATAGGCTTTGTTTCTGTAAAACCATAAAATATCACATGCCACAACTGCAAAGATTTGGAATTTGTGCTTATACTTAAATGGGATACCAATAGAACTTCCTGGGGAAATAATAGAGCTAATCCATTCCGACATGGAAGAGAAATGTAGGGCTATAGAATCCAGTGGCCAAAAGGAATGACGCCAAGCAACGCATGCAAAAATACATTCAAAGAATAGGTGATTCAGAGAGTCATCTGCCACTTTGCATAGAGGACAAGAAGAGTCCTGGTTAGTTATGGATAACTGACTTAGGCACTCCTTTGTCGGAAGAATGTTGAAGCGATTTTCCATAGGAATAATCTGAGCTTGTCATTTAGATTTAATTTCCAGATAGATTTCCAGAAGATGGAATTATTTGAAGTGATTGGAGCCATTAGCAAGAATGAACTAGTAGGTTGAAGAAACAATAAATCGTCCAGATGTGGAGGGAGCCCAAACAAAATTTACGCCTGGATCCATAGAGATACGAATTTTGAGAATCTCCTGAGCTGATGTAGAGTCAAATATGGCATGGATAGAAGGGGCATTCCATGTCCCAATTGTGGTCAATTAAATCCCTTACTTGAAGCGCCGGATGATTTATATTGAAAGGAAATTTTGGCCTGGGCCTAAAAGATGGGATAGTAGGAACCCAATTAGAGGACCAAATAGGAGCTGAGGAAGTTCTGGAGACCCTTAGGCAAGCTCTTGCTGAGATAATCGACTTAATTTTTTGGATTCCTTTCCAAAGCCAGGATACTGAAGAAGAGATTGGAGAAGATATGAAGTCTCCATATTTAATATATTTATTCTGAAGTTGTTTGACCTAGATATAGTTAAGATTTGAAATCAACTTCCAACCCAGCTTGGCAATGAGGGCCAAATTAAATTCATGCATTCGGCGAAAACCTAGTCCCCTTCTTCTTCGAAGACAAATAGAACTCCATGATTTCAATGATAGATTTGGTTTTATCTTTTGGGGAAACCTACCAGAAATTTTTAAAAATTATGTCCAAGGAAGAGCTAAAAGATATAGGCATTAGAAAAGAACTCATAACATAGGAGGGGATAGATGAAGCCACTGTATTGATTAGCACGGTGCGGCCTGCCTATGAGAGCATTTTAGCACGCCATCTCTCAATCTTACCAGAGACTTTATCCAAAATATCTTTGAAAGCACCAGCTTTAGATTTACCAATGAAGAGAGGTAACTCGAGATATTTAGAAGAATATGAAGTCCTTTTGTAGGGGAGAATACTGCTTATACTGTTTATAACAGTAGTAATCGTGTTTTTACTGAAATGGATCGAAGATTTCATCGTGTTAATAGCTTGCCCAAACCAATAGCAATATTTATCCAAGACTAATTTGAGAATATTGGCCTCCGAAGAAGTTGCTTTTGCAAATAGAATGAGATCATCCGCAAAAAGAAGATTAGAGATAGAAGAACAATTCCAAGCAATCTTAATGCCTTTTAGAAGATCTTGGGACTCTTGGTGGATCAATAAAGCGAGATAACACTTCAGACCCCAAAGAAAGAGGAATGGTGATAAGGGATCTCCTTGCCGAAGACCGCGCTCTGGATTAAAAAGGCCAAAAGGACTGCCATTGATAAGAATGGAGAATTATGGAGAAGTAATGCAAATTCGGATCCAATATATCCAAATTGAGTGAAAACCCAATTTGGATAAGATGGCTAGAATGAAGCTCCACTCCATACGATCAAATGCCTTCTCCATATCAATTTTCACAGCCATTAAACCTCCTCGGCCTCTTTTTGACTTAATGGAATTGAAAAGCTCATGAACCAAAATAGTATTATCTTGGATATTTCTTGAAGGAACAAAGGCTAATTGGAAAGGTGAGATGAAGTGATGAAGAAGTCCTTTGAATCTGTTAGCCAAAATCTTCGAGATGATCTTGTAAATGATATTGCATAGGCTAATGGGCCTGAATCGATGCACAGAAGAAGCCCCCAATTTCTTCGAAATAAGAGCAATAAAAGTGTGGTTCTGCTCTTTTATAAGATGATTTGTCCTGAAGAAATTCCAGATGCTAGAAAGAACCGCATCCTTGACTATATGCCAATATTTTTTTTATAGAAAAGCGCTGTGAATCCATCCGGTCCTGGTGCTTTGGTTGAACCAATTTTGTCATAGCTGAGAAGATTTCTTGTTCCGTAGGAATTTCACAAATAGAAGCGTTTTCCTCAGGAGAGATGCAATTATCAAAAAGAGACAAAAGATCCTCATCTAAAAGAAGGTCAGAAGAGGTGAAAACATTTTTAAAATGGGAGGTAAAGCAATTACCGATTTCCTGTCTCTCATTAGCCCAAACACCAGAGGGGAGCTTCAGAAAGTCAATCACATTATGCCTCCTTTTAATTATCGTAGAAGTATGGAAGAATTTTGTATTCAGATCTTTGCAAGTCAGGTTTCCCTAGATTTATTGCGCCAAAGAGATTCCTCCTGAATTAGGAGATTATCTAAAGAATGTTGAAGTAAGATTTCTTGATCAAAGGAGGACGCCGAAGGAGGAGATTGCTAAATGTGGTCTAGCTGACTAAGCGAGCAGGCAATACACTTTTGGATATTCCCAAATGGTTATAGTTCCAATGCTTCAGAGCTAACTTGGTAGATTTGAGTTTCTTTGATAGAATAAAAGGGGGAGCCCTTGAAGCAATTATTCCAAGCAGACAAAATAGTGGAACCACATGATGGGTCAAATGTCTAGAATTCTTCAAATCTAAAAGGACAAGGAAGAGTTAGATCAGTTGGAGCTGTATCCAAAATTATTGGATTGTGATCAGAAGATTGAGCTGAAAGATGCTGAACTGAAAAGTGAGGGAATAGATGAACCCAAAGAGAGTTGGCTATTCCCCGATCAAAACGCTCCTTAATAAGATGATGATCCAGCCTTTTATTAGACTAGGTGTAGGGATTACCAGAAAACCCTAGATCAATCATGTCAAAAGAATCCAGAAAACTATGGAAAGCATCATTTGAAGAACAAGCAAAAGGTCTACCACCATATTTTTCAGATTAAGATAGAATTATATTGAAATCACCAATGCACATCCAAGGCCCACAGTAATCTTTATAATCGTCCAAAAGAGAATCCCAAAACAAAGATTTATCTTTTTGCACAGGAGGACCATATATGCAGGTAAGCAACTAAGGGTTATTTAGGGGATCAGAGTAACACTAAGCAGTTATTGTATTGACAGAAGATGAAACATATGCTAAGTCCACACCATGGCGCCATGTTAACAAAAGCCCTCCTTTAGATCTGGAGGGAGGAGCATGCGACATCATAAAAAAAAAACCTAAACAATTCAATATTATAGAAGCATGTGTAGGTTGCAGTTTTGTTTCAGACAGAAAAAGAACATCAGGAGAGTGAGTACGGATCTTACCCCTTAGACTGCAAATTGCAGAGGCATGGGATAACTCTCTGCAATTCCAAGAAAGTATCTTCATGCATGGGGAGGAGGCCTCACAGGGCTCTCCTCCGGAATGGCCAATGACACTGGCGTAGAGACTGCACTTGAACAAGCACTGATTGTAGGGCTCTGTTTGGAATCTGTAACAGTTGCTGGTAACCGAAAAAACCTGCGTGTGGGACAGACCTTAGATGCAGGGTTTGATGCTGTAGGAGGAGGCATTTGAAGCACGTCCATCGGAATGGAAGTGAGCTGGTCTGACTTTGTTTGGACTGCCGTAGCAGGTGAGAGGGACTGGAGGGGTACTGTCGGCTGTTGATGAGCAGCAGAATTTTCACTGGCAAACGGGTACCCGGGCAGTGGCATTTCCCCCATAATTCGGCCGGAAGTCCCATAGAGAGGTGTATTCAGGAAATTGTAGACCGGGCCTTTGATAGGGGTTGCACTCTGCAATTCGGTTACAGATATAGCAGCTATCTTCATATTAGACATGGAATGATCAAAAGCCCGCTGTCCACACCGTTGTTTTTTGAGCTGGGAAAGGGGAATATCATCTTCATCTATTTGAAGCTTAGACTTTCCTTTATTTCTTGAAAATATTGCTGGTACAGTGAATGGGTGAGGGGTGGTTTGCAGTGCATTAGTCTGAGGCGACACAGGTGCAGTATTAAAGCATGCCGTTAACAATGGGACTTGACCAAGCAAGGTTAGATGTGGAGTTGCAGAGAGAGTGGTAGAGGGGGAAAGTGATGTATTGAGATTTTGGTAGGTAATATGGCCGAGAGATATGGTCGGTTGAGCTATGAAGAGTGGAGTGTGAGCATGGGGAAGGTGCTGTGTCGGTGATGGACGAGTGGTGGAGTATGGGCGGAATCGGGAATGGGTGTGTGTTTTAATTTTATGAGTGGAATGAGGATAAGTGGGCTGAGTTAGATTTGTAGAAGTGGGCTGGTTATATTGGGCTTGGTCTTGGGTATAGGATGGGCTTAGATGTAATGGACGTGGAGGACGCATTAGACTTGGATTGAGAAAGGCATTAAATAGGTTGGGCTAAAACATATGTGTCAATAATGTGGAATGGGGAAGAGAATCTGTATGGGCTAATGAGGGCCGACTATATACTAAAAGAGAGGGGACGGTGAGATGATAGGGTGTAAATGAGATGGGTGGGAGAGAAGTAGAGGAATATCGTAGAAAAGATGAAAGTGGGCGGCAGCTAGCTTCATTAATGACATGATAAGGTTGGGCAGATTTTAAGGGGGGAAGAGATAAGGGTGCTGTGCCTGAACTGGTGAGGTGGCTTTGTTGAGTAGTTACGCATGGAGAGGATTTTTTTTTGGTTACGCATAGAGTGTTCATACAAAGTAAGATGCACCCATAATATTTTTCAAGTGCTAGTTTAACTAGCTATGCATAAAGAAAAATGCTTGAAACAAAGTAACTAGCCATGATTGTCTGGTAAGATGCACCCATTAATCAAGACTCTAATAGCAATTCAATCTTAAAGACAGGTTCCACATTAGATCAAGATTACATAATGCAGGGAATTCCATAACTTCACATAATTAGTTTGGAATGCAAAAGTGGATTAAATACGAGAACTAAAAAAGCAAAAAAACAGTAGTAAAGGTGCTATATCATGTTTTATAAAATGTCCAACTTCCTAGGTCGTGGGTTCCATAAAAAAGCACCTAAAATCTAAAAGCACCTAAAAGCATTCAAAGTGGATGCTATTGACCTCTATGGTTTTTTATTTCTTATTTTTCTACATGGCTATTAGCGTCCACTCATTGTGGACGCTATTGATCTCTATTGTTTTTTATTTATTTATTTTTTCTACAAGACTATTTGCATCCACTTTCAGTGGATGCTATTAATTTATCATCAGCATCCACTATCATGGTAGGGCTTGTTTTATTTGTTTCATTTGTTTTTTATTTATTATTTTTTTCCTAATTTTGAGCAACAACTATTATTAATTTATTATGCACGTTGAACCTCTGACAATATCATATATATTGTAATATTTTATGTTTCCATTGTATTGTATCCATGTGATACTCTTTTTGTTTTGTCTGAATCTTTTGTAAACTATTGTGTAAAACGACTCCGCGGGTCTTTCTATAAATATAAAATCATCTCCACTATTTTGGTAAGTGAACCAAAAAGAGGTTCCCTCTCCAAATATTTCAATCACTAAAAGCAGCGAGGAGTACCGTTGATTACACATTGAGCATGCAGTTATATCCGATTTGCCTTGGCTCACGGTGGTGGTGATTGGTTAAGTGGCAGCATTAGTCGCCGTCTGTTACGTAGTTTGAGTGACAGTGGAACACGCTACAATTGCTCTCATGCACTTTCCAACCACCTTCAAAGACTACAATTGTACGCAGGTCTTTCCACCGAAAGTTATCTTCTATATTTGCGAGACTTTGACTAAAGCCTCCTCTGTGAAATTTCTCCGAGCTTTCTCCTTGACTGGGTGTGGGTGAGTCGAAAGGTACGTCAATGGTGAACTGGTGATGAGTGATTGCGAGGAAGAGAAGCTGCTCTGCCATTCTGTAATGCGTTTTTTTAATATAAGAAAATACATTTATTCTCGAAATGTAGTTTACGAAGTTCGAACATAACTTCCACTTGAAATGTTTGATATGTCAAAAGTTCTTCGTGGGGTGAATGGACCAGTCTTGCTATTCACAAGGTCTTGTGTCAATGGAAGCAGTAGATAACAAATTGTTACTGGAGTGCAAATATCTGTTAATGTTATTTGATTTTATGAAAATTCTGTAATTAGGTGCTTAGGCTTATGGTGTATGGATGGATGGTGAAGTATAAAAAATTTTGGTGATAATAAGTTTCAATTGGACTTGTTAATGAACAATGGAATTGAATTGGTAAGAAAAAAGATTAATGGAGAAAAGAATTAAGAGGTAGCACAAACTTTGGCTTCATGAACAATGGAATTGAGTTTTGGCCATATACCAACTAAATTAAGTTTAGTCTTTAGATCTCTTAGATTTGGGAAGACAATCGAAAACACAAAGCTTCTGAGAACTAGTTCATATGATCTGGGGAGAGCAGTAAAACTAGAGTTCAATCAGTTTGGAGTTAAACTTGATTAATGGGTTGGTTTGAAAGATTTGGGATTTTTGTTTTTGGAATTAATAATATTTTTAATTATTTTCTGCACTCCATATGGCACGATAAACATAGGTATCACCTGTAATACACGGCCACGTCATAAGATATTCTGATTTGGCTAAAATATGTGGCACAAGAGGCATGTGTCATGATTTTAAGTGAGGCGACGTGAATCTCCATAAATACAATTGACAAAACATGAACAAAAGTACCAAATGAAAAGTTTAACTAAAAGTACTGTCTATGATAATAATAATTTTTGAAACTGAAACATCCATTTGTTTATAATCCTAACCACGTATACCAAAACAGCATTTAATCTTTAAGTTTATTTGGTTACAGAGTGTGGGATACTTAGTGGAATCATCAATCCAATTAGAATCACCATTTTTTTTAATATATATATGAGCAATCAGAATTGCAAAATTCAGATAATCGAGTGATAAGCTATTAGAAATACCACACTTTCTCAAATAGCTCAATGAATAGGATACCCTTTCTCTAGAGCTACTTTTAATTTTTAAAAACTAAGTAGACCCTAATGCAATAAGCTCAATGCATAGGACCCTTTAGAGAAGTTCCCATTAAGCTTCCTAAACTTCTTTTCCGTTCCACACTACAACACGGTATACATAGGCAATCACCGACAAGAAAAAGTCTTTTTTGTTTTCTATTTGATTGTGTGTGGTGTGGGGGAAGTTTGTCACCTTCTTTTCCAACGCTTTTTCTCTTCTTTTGACGATACAATTACAGAGCAGTGAGCACCAGTGTTTAGAAAGCATAAAAGCATACAATTAAGATAAAATATAATTTATTTCATACTGTTTAGTGATATAAAGCAAATATAAAATTCAGAGGATGATGATTCATCTCCTTGTATGGGAAGTTGCCATGAAGCCTCCTAATTAACATTCTTTTCCACACTACTTTGTTGATGATGGATGCTACTTTATTGATTGCCATCCATCTTCTAACGCGTTTTTCCATTCTAGGCCCACATGGTTTCTATTTGATTGTGTGTGTGTGGGAAGTTTGCCACCCTTCTTTTCCAACGCGTTTCTCTTCTTTCACATTGTTTAGTGATATAAAATATAAAAGTCAGAGGATAATGATTCATCTCCTTGTATGGGAAGTTGCAATGAATCGAAGCTTCCTAATTAACATTCTTTTCCACACTACTTGGTTGATGATGGATGCTACTTTATAGATTGCCATCCATCTTTTAACGCGTTTTATCTTCTGATGATGATGCAAAGCAGCATCGACTTTTCTTCTTTTAACTCTAGAGCTAAGTTGGTTCCTGGTTCTACAAGTAAGGCAACTATCTCTACTAGGTCGTAGTCTTGCATACAAAGAGAATGACTTCTTCTATAGCTTTCCAAGGAGTCTCTTCCTCTTCTTCTTCCACTCAAGGAGTCTCTTCCTCTTTTTCTTCCACTCGTCGGTGGACATATGATGTGTTCTTGAGTTTCAGAGGCGAAGATACTCGCGACAATTTTACTGCCCATCTATACCATGTTTTGCGTATGAAGGGAATCAACACCTTCAAAGATGATAATGAGCTTAAAAGGGGAGAAAAGATTTCTCCGGCACTTCTCAAAGCCATTGAAGTGTCAAGAATTTCAATTGTTATATTCTCTCAAAACTATGCATCATCCAAATGGTGCTTGGACGAGCTAGTAAAGATCGATGAAACAAAAGGGCAAATGGTTCTTCCAGTGTTTTACAAGGTGGACCCATCAGATGTACGTCATCAAAAGAACTGTTATGAAGATGCATTGGCTGAACATGCAAAAAGGTTCAATAATGATATGAAAGTGAAGAGCTGGAAGGCAGCCTTAACACAAGTGGCCAATTTATCCGGGTGGCATTTAAAGAATTACATGTATTTCTTATCACTCTTGTGCATTCATTGTAGAGGGCTTTTTTTATTTTTATTTTAATCATATGAAAAGTTCAACTCATTAAGTGTTTATAATCTGTTGTATTTGATAGGAATGAAGCTAAATTTATTGAAGAACTCGTTCATGAGGTCTCAAGAATCGTGAATCACACATACTTCCACATTGCCAACCATCCAGTTGGAATTGAATCTCGTGTACAGAAGATCAATTCACTTTTAAGTGTTGATAAGATGGATGATATACGAATGGTAGGAATCTTAGGAGCCGGTGGAATTGGTAAGACAACTATTGCCAAAGCTATCTACAACACGATGGCTTATCGGTTTGAAGGTAGTTGTTTTCTTGAAAATGTTAGAAAAACTTGTTTGGTCAAATTACAAAATACACTTCTTTCAAAAATATTAGGACATAATGTGGAGGTTGATAGTGTTGATGAAGGAATTACTTTGATAAAGAAAAGGCTTTGCTCTAAAGGATACTCCTTATTCTTGATGATGTGGATAATCATTTGGGCCAATTAGATAAATTGGTTGGAGAAGTTGATTGGTTTGGTTAGGAAGTAGGATCATCATAACAACAAGAGACAAGAAAGTATTGACTAATCATGGAGTAATTGATGATCTAATATATAAGTGAAGGAATTGTATTGGAACGAAGCTCTTGAGCTCTTTCGTTGGAATGCTTTCAAAGAAGACAAACCTCCTTATGATTTTTTGAAACTAATGGAACACTATGCAATAAGTTATGTTGGGGGCCTTCCACTAGCTTTAGAAGTGCTAGGTTCATATTGCATGGTAGAGATATACATCAATGGAAAGTGCATTGAATAAGTATAAAAGCATTCCTCATGAAAATTCAAGAAAGACTTAGAATAAGTTATGATGGATTGCATGAAAATGAGAAGAATATTTTCTTGACATTGCATGTTTTTTCAAAGGATAGGTCATTAAAATACTAGAGTTGTGATTTCTTCATCAATTGATGGTATCAAGTGCTTATAGAGAAGTCTCTCATAACCATTAATGACAACCTTGTGAAGATGCACGACTTATTACAGGACATGGGTAGAGAAGTTGTTAGAAAAGAATCACCTGAAGACCCGGGCAAACGCAGTAGATTGTGGTTTCACAAAGATGTTCGTTATGTCCTTGAGAAAAATGCGGTAAGAAGTTACATTAAGAGACTCTTTTAATTTTATATTTGTATCTTTTTCACAAGTACACATCCAAGAAAAAAATTTTGTTCTTTTTTCTTTGTAAAAAATAATGTAGAATTATAGACAGATACACATAGATGTGTATATATAATATATAAACATATTTATATACATGTATAAAATCATCTTACAAAATTCTCCTTTATTCTATTTCAAAGGTAGCCATAGTTGTTTAGTTTTTTTTTTCTGAATTTCTTTTTGGATTTTTTTTTTAATTTTTATTTTTTTATAGGAAAATGTTAGGGGTTCTCCTCATAGTGTTCTCCTGGCATTCTCCCAGATTTACGTAAAACATGATATAAGAAAAAATAAAATTGTAATAGCCTACACCACCGGTTTTTTTAGGCATTAGCACCAAATTTGAGGCATTAGCATTAAATTTAAGATGATCAAATTCATTTTGGATGATACCATCCCTAAAAGGTTAACTTTTCACCCTTAGGTTTTAATTTTGAATCCAAAAACAAGTTTTTAAGTATTAAAAACCTAAATATTAACTCATAAAATTAATCTATTGGTAAAAAAAGGTATTACAATTTTATTTTTTTCTTAAATCATGTTCTACGTAAGACTGGGAGAACGCTAGGAGAACACTATAGGAAGAACCCCTAGCAAACCCCTTTTTTATAAAAGGTAAGAGTAATTGGAATAATATAAAAAGAAAATAAAAAGAAGACAAATTTGACCTTTCGAACATGGTGATCACGCTCACTTTGGAACATTTTAGTAGTAAAAGTAAAATTAGCTATTTTGAAAATCTCAAAATGAAAAGCAACATTAAAAGAGGATAGATGGCATCTAAGTTTGTTCCCTTTTACAAAGTATTACATATATATGTGTAACAAAACAAAATTTATAATTCTAGCGAGTGTTTAAATATGGAGAATTTATGCTTTGATTTTCCTTGCACACTACTGATTCATCGTCTTACTAGGGAACCAAAAAAATTCAAGGCATATTTGTAAATTTGCCTGAAGGAAACATGATGCACGTGAATTTCAAGGCCTTGAAGAAGATGAAAAGGCTTAGACTGCTTATGGTTAACCCTAATGTGTGCTTTTCTGGACGGCATAATTTTCTCCCAAATGAGTTAAGATTGCTTACTTGGTGTGAATGTCCTTTAGAATCTTTGTCATCCATTTCTCATTTAGAGAAACTTGCTGCTTTAGAAATGCCTAAGAGTCAATTCAAGAGATTGGAGGGAATTGAGGTACAATTATTGTTTTTAGGAAAATTATTTCATGACCTCTAGTGCTTTCACTTCTTCCTTTCTTTTCTTTTTTTAATATTGAGACCCTAGTTACCAATTCGATGAATTTTAGATTTGTGCTTCCAAAATTTTTTAGTCAAGACAACGATTAGTTTTTTTTTTTTTATTGGGTAAAATAGATAACATAAATGGTATTAAAATACATTTATGCCTTTAACATAACTTGAAAAAAAAAAAAAAAGAAAGAAAGAAAGAAGAAGAAGAAGAAGAAGAAGAAAAATAAAAATAAAAATAAAAAGGCTGGTTTTGTCCTGGTGACAGCACCTTCAGCCATGGTCGCGTGCAATGGCGAAGACTAGGTGCTTTCTCCCAACCACTGCCAGCCACACCTTTTGTTTTTGGTATGAGAGGGTAAGTGTATTTTCATATAATTTTTGTTATCTATTTGATGAAAACACTTGCAAAGATCTTGATTTTCAAATAAAAAATTCATCAAACTAGAAATCAGGGTTTCAATGTCAAAAAGTGTGAAAGCCTTACGGTTTCTTGACATAATTTCCCTTGATTTTAAATTTTCATCCTTTAAATTTTGTTGTAAATTTCCTTCTAACTTCTTTTTTTTTTTTTTCTACAGAATTTTCAAAGCTTGACAACTATGAACTTCTCTGATTGTGAATTTCTAGAAATATTTCTCGATGTTTCAAGGATTCCAAATTTAGTGGATTTGAGGCTTGATGGTTGTAAAAATTTAGTTGAAATTCACCATTCTGTTGGATTTCTTGATAAGCTGGTTTATTTGAGTATTAAGAAATGTTATTCCCTTGTCAATTTTCCGAAAAGCCTCGAGATCTCTAAAAGAGCTTTACGTTTCATCGTGCTCAAGGCTTAACTACTTTCCTGAAATTGAGTGTCAGATGGAGTGTTTAGAATACCTTTACTTTAAAGACACCAATATAAAAGAATTGCCTTCATCTATTGTGTACCTCATTGGGCTTAGACACTTACAACTACATGATAACAGAAACCTTATGTATCTTCCAAGTAGCATTTATCAGTTGCAACATTTATATATTCTTACTCTTCATGGTTGTTCAAACCTTGTTAAGTTTCCAGATAAGATGGGGGATATTAGACAATCTATGCCCTCTAATGTATCTATGAAAGAATCAGAAATTTTTTTAGGTCCGGACTTACTCCTGTTGCCACCTCCTACAAATTCAAGTGTTTCTAATGATGATTGTTCATCGATAGTATTTCCAGCACTAGAATATCTGTCCGTACGCAATAGTGGCCTATTAGAACAAAATTTCTTTAGTATATTTAATTGCTCCTCCACATTGGGATACTTAAATCTATCGGGGAGTGTTATTGATACCATTCCTCCATGCATCGAAAGATTTGTTTGCTTGCGGCGACTTTATTTGGATGATTGTAAGCAACTTCAAAAAATTCCAAGACTTCCACGAAATATAGAATACGTGCCTGCAAAGGGGTGCATGTCATTGGAAACATTTTTGGGAGAACCATAAACATCTGAATTAGTTAGTACATGGTTGTATCCAGAGGTTGTATGGTATGAAACAACTTGTTCGGCACGAGGCCCTGTGGGCAGTGGTGCTCCTTCTGCAACCGATCAGAATGTGCAAACTGTGGCAATTGCTCAGTCATTGGAGGTAAGTTCTTTCCTTGATGGATTAAGATATTCTCTTTCTCATATACAAGTCTGTGTGGCTTGATTTGTTGGTTGTATCACTGAAAATTTGTCATATCTGTGTAACATGCAGGGACATTTTGAACGTCGTAGCTTTAATTGTTACGTTTCGGGAAAGAAGATTCCAGATTGGTTCAACTATCATAAAAATGCTTCAAATAGTAATTCATGTGAAATAGATATCGATGAGGCTGCAGATATGTTTGGGGAGTTCACAATAATTGCTTTCTCTGCTGTTGTAGAAGGAGAACTAATTCCGAAACCGTATTTTGTACATAAAGTTAGTGCTAACGTCATCACTCGCGGTGTAGAAATCTGTTGTGTCTCTTCAATTTTTTGGGAATTGGCCTCAGATTGTGTATGGATGCAGTTCCATGTTCCACACCATTCTTTTAAGTTTCGAAGTGTTGATCATGTGCGAGTTAAATTTGAAGTTACAAAGCAAGTGCGCTTGAAAAGTTGCGGATTCCATTTGGTACGTTTGTGTAACGAGAATGAGATTGATTTAATAGACGGAACTCAACAGAAAAAGAGGCCCCGTGATGATGATGGTGATGGAAACTTGAAATCCAATTGGCACCCTCAACAAAAGAGGCATTCTTCAACCTTGGGGATTAGATTTTCAAATGCAGAGGATGCGCCACCTGGTGAATCGTAAGTACATCAAAAGACCCCTTCTTTTTCTCCATCGCTGTTTTCTCTGTTTTCCTCTACTTCGCTTTCTCCAATTGTGCACAAATTTGAAGGTTACTTCTACGAAGGACCCCAGCTCTAGCATTTGCATATTGATTTGCCCATGCACTTAATAATTAATTATGGATTAACTCTTCTTGGTTTGGAAACATACGATGCTATTTTTTGAATTTTTGGTGCAATTGACAAACGGGGTTCGATATGGGAAAGTGTGGTGTGGGACAGATTCTTTAGATTTGAGTATGACCAAGTTTGTGTAGAGCAAGAAACCTTTCTTCTATATGGTTTTGGATTTCTTAGTGATCAGTGCATATTTCCCAACCCCTAATTTTATTTTCAAGTGAATGACCAGTATAGTATATGAAGAACATATATTTTTGAAATAATCCTCCACTTCAAAAAAATTTAGGTTACAAGCTCTCACTTTTCCTCTTTAGCCAAAAGGACAGCTCCTCTCATACAATAAAACACACTTAATCTCTAATTAAAGTTTATGATTTATATGTAGAAAAAAAATTTGTTGTAATCCTAAAGAGAAGAAAACCTTGAATCAGGTCATGTCTGCAAAACACTATTGGGTTTGCTAACAATGGCTAAACCTCATCAATTTCATCTATTCCTTGTAGGTGAAGCCACATTAGAGTTGCTGTCGAGGCCCTGAAGTTGGTCATGTTGTCATTCTTTGCTTACATGCTTTAGTTTATGACTTTTTTATATTTTATAAATTTAATTAGTCTATTTCACAACTCCATTTTCTGTGATATTCGGAGTAGTATCGTTCAAAATGTGAGGCACATTAATGGAGTTTCAGGTGAGTGCCGGGTGTTTTGATCTCTTTTCAAGTCCGAAAAGCGAACTGAACAAGGCCACTTTTCTTGATGTATTTTGTGTGCTCATAATTGTTTGTGTATCAATTATAATCAATTACAGTTTAGATCATGCAGATGTTGGTAGTGCAGATTGTTTGGTAGTTGAAGATTTTTCTTTTTATTCTTTTTTCTTTTTCCTCCTAAGCTGAACTTAATATAATATATTTGGCACATGCCCAATTTATTACTTTATGGTGGGAAAAAAAAAATCACTGTTGATGGTGGAACGGAAGAGAAGAGATGTTGAATATCACACATATGGATGTTAGATGACAATTTTTCCATGGCTTTGTGTCATGAATTAAGGAGAAGAGAGAATATAGTGTCATACTGGTTATGTAATAAGACCAGCTCTAGCATTTGCTTCTTGATTTGTTTACTTAATTATAGATCAAATCTGAACAATTTTGTGATGAAAAGGTTTTGTTCAACTTAACCAAACCATTGAATATTCTTTCATTTATAGTCATGTACACTAAGTGATTCAAAAGGAAAAATACAGAGTAAAAAAGGAAGTAAATCAGAACCTACGCTACTCTGATACAGCTCATATACAAGTGAGGAAATATATTACAGAATATCATATACGTGAGGATCACTAAGGTAAGTCTTGAGCATCACGGACACACATGTTGGGAAGGTCTTCTAGGACAGCACATCATATCTTCAACCTTCTTATTGCTTCCAATTCCATGATTTCTGCAGTATTTGTGAGCACATTTGTCAAGCTAGAAGAGTTGTCTGCAAGGGTTGTGATCCTTTCTATATTAGCCATAGGTGCAGCTGAGTTGGCCATATCTTCTGCAGCTGAGTTGGTTGCTGAGTCATGCAGTCTAACATTCCCCTACAAGCTGATGGGGGGAGGAGACACCATAATCTTGGACTTGAGAAGTGAAAATCTGGTAGAGGACATACCCTTAGTAAAGATATCTGCAACTTGATCCTTTGTGGAAATGAACTTGATCAAGATATCACCATTGAGGACCTTTTCACGGATGAAATGGTAATCAACTTCAATGTGCTTCGTGCGAGCGTGGTAAACTGGATTCGAAGCTAGAGCCAATGCACTAAGGTTATCACACCATAAGATAGGAGCTGACATAAGAGGAATGTGAAGCTCCTTGAAAAGCATGCGGAGCCAAAACAATTCAGCTGTGGAGAGAGCCATGGAGCGAAACTCTGCCTCGATACTAGACCGGGACACAATAACTTGTTTCTTGGCACTCCAAGACACGAGACGTGGACCTAGGTAAACATCAAAGCCTGAGGTGGAGCGGCGGTCGTCAGGGCTGCCAGCCCAATCCGAGTCACAAAAGGCCTGCAATTGAAGAGTACCACGCTTATAGAGAAGCCCATGATCAATAGTATTTTTCAGATACCAAAGCACTCGTTTGGCTGCTGTCCAATGAGTGGAGGTGGGTGAATGCATATGTTGGCATAGCTGGTTGACAAAGTATGCAATCTCAGGTCTTGTTAGAGTACAGTACAAGAGAGCCCCCACAACTTGGCGATATTCAGTCAAATCAGAGAGTGGATCACCATCATATTTGGATAATTTGGAACTAGCCGAGCATGGGGAGACAGCAGGCTTGGCACCTAGCATGCGAGTACGATGTAATAAGTCTCTAATATACTTGGCCTGACATAAGTGGAGAGAGTTGGAGTCTCAGGTAGCCTGGATACCAAGAAAGAATCCGAGATTGCCTAAATCCTTCAAGGGAAATTTCTTTTGCAATTGAGTAATAAGAGTTGTAATGACATGGAGATGAGTTCCTATGACTACAATGTCATCAACATAAATTAGGAGAAACACCTTAATATCACCATGAATAAAAATAAACAATGAAGAGTCCACCAATGAGGCAGTGAAACCAAGATCCAACAGTGAATTTGAAAGGCAATTAAACCAAGCTCTAGGAGCTTGTTTAAGGCCATAAATGGATTTATGCAGTTTGCATACAAAATCAGGGTGCTCCATGTCTACAAAGCCTTGAGGTTGCTCCATATACACTTCTTCCAAGAGAGAGCCATGAAGAAATGCATTGGAGACATCTAATTGGCATATAGGCCAATTAAAGTGAACTGCCATGGCCAAGACAATCCTAATAGTAGATGGCTTTATAACAGGGCTGAAAGTATCCATGTAGTCCACTCCACATTGCTGCTCAAATCCCTTAGCAACCAAGCGGGCCTTGAATCGATCAATAGTTCCATCAGGGTGTTGTTTGATTTTGTACACCCATTTATTTCTGATTACATTGTGCCTCAATGGTCTTGGGCAGAGGGTCCAAGTACCATTGCTTATCAAAGCCTCAAACTCCTGAGTCATAGCTGTCTTCCATCGTGGGTCAATGATGGCTTTAGAAAAACATGTAGGTTCAGGGAGAGAGAGGGTGGTAAGGAAGGCTATAGGTGGGTGCTTGGTAGAGTAGTACAATTGAAAATCAGTAAAGGATTTGGGTTTGAGGGAGCCAGTGTGAGACCGGGTGACCATGGAATGGCGATGAGGTTCGAATCGAGGCTGTAGTAGAGTGAGGTAATTCTGAAGTAGTTGGAGAAGGTGTAACAAAAAGTGGTTCAAAATTGGGCTGTATTGGATGGGAACTTGATATCAAAGGGGATGAAGGAGTAGATGTCTGAGTTAAAGAATCAGCAACAGGTGTAGGTAAGTCATCATGATTAGTAAGAGGAATCAAAGTAGGAAGAGAGGTAGAGCAAGGAAGACTTACCGGGACCATGAAGGGTGGATCAGAAGCTGCATTAATTTTGGAGGAAAGCTTCAACAAGGCATGCTCCTTTGCTGGAAAAGAATGCTCATCAAATACCACATAACGAGAGAGGTAGACTTTGTCTGTGAGAGGATCAAGGCACCTATAACCTGCATGACTGTAGCCCAAAAAAATGCAAACTTTGGACCTGTATTCTAACTTGTGATTGGTGTATGGTCTGAGTAAGGGAAAGCATTTGCATCCAAAGACTCTAAGAAGAGAATAGTTAGGTGCATGGTTGAACAATCGTTCATAAGGTGAAGAGTGATGGAGCAAAGGGGTAGGTAGTCTATTAATTATGTAAACAGAGGTAAGAAAAGCATCTACCCAATACTTGTTAGAGAGACCTGAATGAGCAAGGAGTGTAAGGCCTATTTCAAGGATATGTCGAAGCTTCCTCTCAGCCAATCCATTTTGCTGAGAGGTATGGGGACATGATTTTCTATGGAGTATGCCATTTTGAGATAGATGATGTTGAAACCTAAGAGAGGTGAATTCCCCCCCACCATCGGATTGGAGCTATTTGATTTTACAGCCCAATTGAGTTTCAACAAGAGTCTTGAATTTAAGGAACGATTCATATGTTTCAGATTTGGCATGTAAAGGGTAGAACCATGTATAATGGGTGAAGTCATTGACAAAGATTATGTAGTATTTGCAGCCACTAATTGATGAAATGGGAGATGTCCATAAATCAGTATGTATGAGTTCAAGAGGATGAGAACTGATGCGAGTGGATGAAAAAAAAGGTAATCTTTTGCTTTTGCCTAATTGGCATGAATCACAAAAGACATCTTTATTAGAATTCTCATTGGAAGTAGGCAGGCTGTGTGCCTTTATTACACGAGAAACATTATTGAAAGATGAGTGGCCTAGCCTATAATGCCACACAGATAAAGAAGTTCTTAATCCTAACAATGCAGTAAACAATGGTTTGAATTTTGAGGAAGCATTCTTTAGCTACAGAGGATACAACCCGTTTTCACTCCTTCCTGCCAAAAGAATTGCATGCATCCGAAGGTCCTTCACAAAGAAATGAGAGGAAGTGAGCAAAAAATAACAAGCATTATCTTGACAGAATTTCTGAATTGAAAGAAGGTTAGTAGCAGCTTGAGGGCAATGCAAGATGTTTTTAAGATGAAAATTAGAATGAGAGGAATGTAGAAGGGCTGAACCAGTGTTTTCTATTGTAAGCCCACCACCATTGCCAACAGCCACGGATTCAGGCCCCTGGAAGGGCTGTTGTTGAAGTGTCAAATTCTGCAGCTCATTGGTAATGTGAGAATTCGCTCCACTATCAGCAAACCATTGCTGATTTTCATGAGGGTTGTTGATATGTGCCACTATGGCAGCCAGTTGTGGTGGAGGATGTCTTCCCTGATATGAATGGTCCATCCGATGGAAACAATCAAGGGCTTGGTGGCTTACTTTGCCACAGATTTGGCAAGGGGCCCGAGCAGGTGATTGAAAAAAGAAGCCAGGGGGTGAAGAAGACCTCTGCTATAGTGAAAGAGCAGGTTGGCGAAAGCTGGTGGAGCCATGTGAGTGTCCTGGGCAAGGAGAGAACTTGCTGAGTTAAGTGTTCTTTGGTTTGCGATTGAAGGGGTGCCTTGGAGACCCATTGCCTTGCCGTTGTACAAATAAA
The DNA here is from genome assembly GCA_013348765.1 of Carpinus viminea. NCBI lineage: Eukaryota > Viridiplantae > Streptophyta > Magnoliopsida > Fagales > Betulaceae > Carpinus > Carpinus viminea. The sequence continues at coordinate 31,258,979 of CP054672.1, read as the reverse complement.
GCAAAATTGGAAGCATCAGGAGTGGCTGGTTGTTGCTGATTTAGTAGCATTTCATGAATGAGAAGTTCATCCTGAAAGTCTACAAAAGATAAAGGGTTATCTCTTGTAGTAAGGCCATAAGAGGTGACAAAGGAGTTGAAATTGGGATTGAGTCCACTAATGATGAAGGAGATTAAGTCTTCATCGTCAGTTGGTTTCCCAATTACAGCAAGTTGGTTGGCCCAGGTTTTGGCAATCTTCAGATATTCTGCACAAGACTTGGAACCTTGGTGCGGGCTTTGGAGTTGGCGCTTTAGATGTGACACTCGAGATCTGGACTGGGATGCAAAGCGATTAGCAAGCGCTGTCCACACTTTCTGCGAAGTGTCGAGACCATAAACAGTTGAAAGAACTGACTCAGTGAAGGTCACGTTGATCCAACTAAGAAGACATTGATCTTTTCTGATCCAAATAGAGTATAATGGATTCTTGACTTCCTTGCCCTCATCATCGGGTAGGAACTAAGGTGGGCAGGGTTCAGAATCATCCACAATGCCCATTAGCTCATGGCCTTTCAGTATAGGAACAATCTGAGATAGCCAGAGCAAATAGTTGGTTTCATCCAGTTTGTAGGTAATAAACTGGGTGAAGTTGGGAGCCACAAAAGTGGCAGCAGGTGCTGGAACATTAGAGTTGCTGCTTGAGTCCATGAGGAAATGCAAGAAGAATATAAGCGGAAGAGAAAAGTAGGGATCGTAATATGAAAGGTGTTAGCCTAAGAAAGCTCTGATACCATGAACTATTTTGTGATGAAAAGGTTTTGGTCAACTTAACCAAACCATTGAATATTCTTCCTTTTATAGTCATGTACACTGAGTGATTCAAAAGGAAAAATACAGAGTAAAAAAGGAAGTAAATCAGAACCTACGCTACTCTGATACAGCTCATATACAAGTAAGGAAATATATTACAGAATATCATATACGTGAGGATCACTAAGGTAAGTCTTGAGCATCACGCACACACATGTTGGGAAGGTCTTCTAAGACAGCACATCATATCTTCAACCTTCTTATTGCTTCCAATTCCATGATTTCTGCAGAATTTGTCTGCAGTATTTGTGAGCACATTTGTCAAGCTAGAAGAGTGGTCTGCAAGGGTTGTGATCCTTTCTATATTAGCCATAGGGTCTGCAATTTGAGTTGGCCATATCTTCTGCGGTGAGTTGGTCTTGAGTCATGCTGACCTAACAAAATCTTCTGGTTTGGAACGGATGATGCTATTTTTGGATTTTTGATGCAATTGAAAATGTGTGTAACATACTTAGAATTTGATTGGGACCAAGTTTGTGCAGGCAGCCAAATATGTGGGACAGAGCCACTAGTGTTTCAATTGGGTATCCCATTGACCTCTACCAGTGTAGAATTCAATTCTGTAAACAAGGAGTGATTTTATTTATTTATTTATTTTTGTTACAAAGTAAAATTTGGGTTCAATGAAAGGGGAGGAAGAGATCCAAAGCCGGTCTTGAATTGAATATTGCTTTATTTGCTTCTTTTTTGTCTTTCTTAAATTTGGGTTCAATGAAATGCAGCAACAACTACAAAGGCAGAGTGAGGTGTTCTAACATAAGAGCTTGATCGAAGTTCATGGTAACATTTTGCTAAGATTCCATCTTTTTTTGTTATGAAGTAATATAAAATTGTGGATGTAGATTACAACACATAAATAGGCCTGAAGAATAAGCATTGTTGAGAAATCCTTTTTGGTTTTGCTAACAGAGATGTACAAGGCTAAACCTCATCAATTTCCTCTCATTCCTTGTAGGCGGTTAACGCGTTCTCTTGTGTTGATGATGCATAGACTTTTCTCAACACAAGAGCCAAGAGCTAAACTGGTTCGCTACCCAATCGTCATCTCTAATTGGTAGTAATCACAAAGAGGATGACTTCTTCCTTGACCTTCCGAGGAGCCTCGTCATCTACTTTATTCACCCGTCAATGGACTCACGATGTGTTCTTGAGCTTTAGAGGAGCGGATACCAGAAATTTTATTGCAATCTATCGACACTTTGGATCAAGGGGAATCAAGGCCTACATAGATGATGAGCAGCTTGAAAGGAAATTATATTTCTCCATCACTTTTCAAGGCTATCGAAGAGTCAAGGATTTTGATCATCATATTCCTCAAAACTATGCAGGTTAGTATAACAATCGCTAATCAGAATTGTTCTAGCTTAGTAGATTTCATTAACGCAACGCTTAACCCTAACGGTTGGCGGTTAGCGGTTAACGGCCGTTTTTTTTTGTCTCAATTACTATAAAAGAGCCCATATTGAAAAATAAAAAACATTTGACCTCAAATTTATATTTACTTGTACTTAAAAAAAAAACTTAAATATTAAATCATAACCGGTTAACTTTAAATAAATATAAAATAACAAACACAACATATATAAAAAAAAAGCTCAACACAACTTTCACAACATATTTAAAAATAAAAGCTTTAATATAATTGTATCATAATAAAATAATATGACAAGTTTAAAAATGATGACCTTAAATACTAACAAACCTCTAGAATTAGAAAAGGATAAATAAACACTTGAACTTGAAGGTTGAGTCACATCTATGAATAAATAACTAGAATAAATTAATAAATAATGAAAAATAAATGAATTTGCAAATTAATAATTTATAAACATTTACCTAATCATCAAATTATCAAAAATTGTCAACTCCTCATTAATACTTAATTTGTTCTTTAACCAAGTATATGTACATATAATCAATAAATAGACAATAATCTTAAATTAGATAATAAGATTAATGATTTAAATTATGAATTATATTTACTTAATCAAATTTGAGATCCTTTAGTCTTAATAGTTCAATTATTGTTGAATATGAACTTTATGTTATATAGATGATAACATAAACTAAGTCTCTAGATTATATATATATATATATATATATATAAAGTATTAGCATGAACTTGAGACTCTCTCTTTGATTGAGAATTGAGATAGATTTTGCTACCCTTTTAACTTATATTAGTATGAACTTGCATACTTATAATCATATAAAATTATAAATTATAGTGATAATATATTAACACTTAAATTGTAATTTAATTATCTAAAACAAAATGTGATTTAATCATTAATGATAAATTAATTATGTTATATGTATAAATATTATTATATTTATAATTATAAAAATATAGTATATAAAAGGTTAGTGGTAGCGGTTAGTAAACCCTATAACAGCTAGCTAACCGCTTATAAGCGGTTATAGCGGTTAGCAGTTATAAGCGATTAGTGTTAGGCGGTTGGCGGTTATAGCAGTTAGCGGTTTGCGGGCAGTTAACACCGCATTGGCACTATGCATCATCCACATGGTGCTTGGATAATTCTTGAAGATCGTTGAGTGTAAGGAAACTAAAGGATAAATCATTCTACCAATGTTTTACAAGGTAGATTGATCAGATGTACGGCTTCAAATAAGTAGTTTTGGACATGCATTTGCTAAACATGATAAAAGGTAGGATGATCAAAGGAAGGTGGAGAGGTGGAAAACAGCACTAACACAAGTGGCCAGTTTGTCCGGGTGGCATTAAAATAATAATAGGTATTTTTTATCAGTTTGTGTATTCACAATAGATTTGTTTGTTTGTTAGTTAGTTAGGTTTTTTTTTTTTTTTTTTTTTTTTTGAATGAGATCTCGGACTAGAGAGTAGGAAGGAAAAGAGAAATTCAAGAAAGAAACTATGAGAAATTCTGGATCAGGTAGGAAGTTTAACTTCAACCACCTTTCTTTTTGCAACTTCTTTTTTGGTCGTTTTTTGTTCTATCTTTGTTATTTTTGTTCAATCTCTTTTTTTATGCTTTGTGTTTTTTTGTGTTCTAATCTTGGATAATTATGTAAAATCTAGTCAATTAAAAACACCTTGTTTAGGTTAAAAAAATAATAAAAAAAATAATTTGCCCAAATTGGTGAGGAATTTTTATCACCTAAAATTATATAATATTATGATACCCGCGCTGGATTTCATGAAAATCATACTTAAATTAAAAATATGCATATCTGCTTATTGAAGCGTGTACTATGGTATAAACATTTTTATGTGAAATGCAAAAGATATTCTTAATTAGTTTTATGATAAAGTTCACTTAACTCCCTCAAACTATCACTCCAATGACAATCTATCTCCCAAATTATTAATTGCGATAATTTACCCTCCAAACTACCAAAACAATGACAATATACCCCAATTTTAACAAAATAACAAAATTACCCTTACTAAAATAAAAACGAAAATACTAAAAAAATAAATTTATTTTTTTCAAATTTTTAAGAGAATTTTTATATTATTAAAAATTCTATAGTGGTAATTTTGTTATTTTGCTAGCATTTAGGTGTATATTGTCATTGTTTTGATAGTTTGTGGGATAAATTATCATAATTGATAGTTTTGGGGGTAAGTTTTCGTTGGAGTGGTAGTTTGAATGAGTTAAATAGACTTTACCCTTAGTTTTAAGTATGGAAAACCAAATTTGAAGATACTAGAACCAAAAATACTAAAAAGTTTAACAATACATATGAAAACTGAAAAATATGAGTCAAATGAGGGGAGGACTTGTGGTCAATCCATAGGCGAATTGGGAAGGAAATCATAGTCTTTTACAAGGAATAGAGTCTCATTTACAAGAGCTACATCTGTCTTGTTCCCCAAGTTCACTTGGAATAGAGTCTATCCATCATTAAACTTTAACCACCCTTCTTTCTGCAATTTCTTGCAAGTTTTTCCTTCTATCTCTATTACTCTGTGTTGAGGAGAAAATATGCCTATTTATTTATATTTATTTACCATTTTGTCACTACCCATTCATATGGTGACACGCGTCACCATTAATCTATAAGAGGAGAAAGGTCCCCCTTTCTCCTTAACTGAATCTCTCGGTCTCCCTCTCCATGAGACCCTAATTTTCTCCCACATCTCCCTCTCTTAAGGAGACTCACTTTTCTCCTTATTATCTCTCATTCTCTTTTATATGCCTCTCACTTTATAAACATTATTGAGTATTTGGGGGGGCTTATTATAGCTGTATATTTTTAGACGCTAACTTGAGCATCGAAGGGTCTTCGAAGCTCCAACTAGAGACCCTTAACCAGTGACGGATTTACATAGGGGCGACCTAGGGGTGGGCGCCCATGGTAAAAAAAAATTTAAAAATTTTCTTAAGTATTATTGCTGGAAAATTTTATTACTGCCCCTACAAAAAAGAAAAAAAAAATCATAATCAATTTTGTCTTAAAAAAAAAAAGAAAAAATTAGAATCAAGATTAGAAGGTTTGGTATATGTCACTATATAGTGAAATAGTCGTATAATATAAAGAAACTGGAAAAAAAAAAAAGAAAAAAAAAAAAAAGAGGCACGAGCGGCACCTCCGCTGCTCTGCTCCTCTCCCGGCTCTGATTAGTTATTAGGAATTTGATTTGCTTGTTGTCGGCTCATCACCTGCAAGCAAGAGTGGAAAAGAGAAAAGAAAGAAAGAAAAAAAAGAGCCAAAGAGGATTACTAGTTACTAGATTAGTTTGTATTTTAGACTTTTAGGGAATTTGGGAGTTGTGGGCACATGGGCAACAAAAAGGGTGTTGCCTTGTTGGAGACTTGGAGTGAGTGATGAGTGGAATGGGTGATTTTTTATTTTTTATTTTCATAAAATTTGTCCAAGTTTGGTAAGGCTAAGTGGGTTTTTTTTTTTTTTAAAAAAAAATTTAATTTTTAATTTTTAATTTTCAATTTTTTTATTGACAATAAGTGTTAATTTTTGGTTTGTTGCACCCTTCAATTCATTGTGCAGCATTCTGTTAATTTTTTATTGTTTGATGTTATATTAATTGTTATAATTTAAGCTTTTTAATTAAGATATATCTCTCATTTTTATCATTTTATTTATCTTATTCTAAAACAATATTGTTATTATTATTATTTTATTTTTGTATAAGGTGTGTTTTATATACTTTGGGATTTTGTTAAGCATCACCGAATTTCAGAAGATTATTGTCAATCTCAACTATGTTCTTTTTATTAGTTCATTTTAGGCTAATATCTATCGGAATATGCTAATAATTTTATTATAATATCATTAGAATATGTTTCATTAGCCATGAATTGTTTTACATTTGTTTCTCTAAGATGGCGTAAAATGCAATTTTAGACACTTTATATTTGTATTTTTCTTTACTTTTGTACTAGTGATTACATGGTAACTGATATATCAATTTAACATAAATTTATGAATTCAGATAAATATGCTTTTTGTAATACATATATTGTGGTATAATTTTTTTTTATTGTATTTACCATATTATAATAAAAATATAATATATAACGAGAACAACAAAAATTATCTTATCATTATATTTTATTATTTTATTGGTGTTTCTCGTAGCATTAATTCCTGGATCCGCCACTGTCCCTAACCGTGCTTTTATTTTGTAGAAACACCATAAAAGTACAAGAATTTCATTCTCAGCTCAACCATGAAGAAGAACTGCTAAAAACAATATTGTGGACCAAAAAACAAAAATTACATCAACAATTTGGCGTCGTCTGTGGGAATGATAGTTTCTCATCTCTTAAAAATTTTGATTATTGAGCAAAGTGTTCGCCTGGTATCCTCCTAGCTCCGACAACAAAAATTTTCTATTAAGGCTTTAACAATAGCTCATTCAAAAAATCTTCAAAGTTACAACCTCCGTTCACCTTTTCTGTCCATAGTCAAAGGGGTGGACTCGTATGAAAATCCGAAAAAGAAACAAATTCAGGTTCAATGAAGATATAACGTGTCCTTCAGTGCGGCTGGTCTTCAGCTTTTTGATCCTCCAACATACAATGGTCGTCCAAGGACTCCAATGGCATGTTATAGCCTAGCGCGGACGCATGGTCCACCAAAACTGTAATACCCCATACATTAATTAGGGTTCACTAAAAGAAATCAGATCTTTAGGACGAACTCATTTAAAAACTGAAAGTTTCAAAGTGGATGCTATTGATCAACAATGTTGACTGTTGGACGCTCAACTATTGATCATTAGAGTCAACTCAGAAGTGGAAACTATTGATGACTTTTTAGAGTAGATGTTGATGGTTGCACTATCAGGGGTCTGACATTCTAAAATAAAATAAAATATTATTAGAGTCAATTCAACCCTAATAATGTTTTCTTTTTCTTTTTCTTTTTTAAAAAAAACAATTTTAAAATATGAAGCCATATTCACAAGATATATAAATGATCTTAATTAAAAGTGACCCACAGAAGGCAGCTCATCTACTTGTTGTGTTGTTGTTGATAGATCTATATATATAAGAAAGAATATCAGTGAGATTACGCATGAATTCAATTTCATGTCCCCAAATTTGTATCCAATAAAACAATGTCTACAGAAACGAGAATCATAAACTTCAAGCCAAGCAAAACTATCGTGTGTTTATCATGATATACACCATATAATGCAGAGCATTTAACAAAGTTCATCCTAATATCTTCAACAGATGGACCAAGTACTTTTGCCACATTAGACAACAAGGGCTTTTATTTGCGGTGAATCTATCATGTATAACTTCAATCTCACAATGGATAGGGGAGATGATGACAAGTAAAATCTCTTGCCTAGTATGATTGCCTAGATGAAAAACACCCACATAGAAATTAGAAATATTGAGGTGCACCAAGCTAATTGAATTAAAATGGAGTTGATACAAAGTAAGATGCACCTATATTTTTCAAGTGCTGGTTTAACTAGCTTTGCATAGAGAAAAATGCTTGATACAAAGTAGCTAGCCATGATTGTCTGGTAAGATGCACCCATTAATCAAGACACTAATAGCAATTCAATCTTAAGACAGGGTTCCACATTAGATCATGATTACGTAATGCAGGGAACTCCATAACTTCGCATCATTAGTTTGGAATGAAAAAGTGGATAAAACAAGAGAAATAAAAAAGCAAAAAAAACAGTAGTAAAGGTGTCATATCATGTTTTATAAAATGTCCAACTTCCTAGGCTGTGGGTTCCATAAAAAAGCACCTAAAATCTAAACTATGCTGTTCAAACCAGGAATCGATAAGAAGAAAAGATATTGCAGCCTCACTGAGAAAATAAATGTATTAAAGTGGAAACATTCCGGCGTATGGAATGTATTCAAACAATGGAGTCAAGAACAAGCCAGTTTCTGCTCCACTTTCATGATTCACAGCAGACCTAGAAAAGGAACCTGCGTGGAACATTGAAAGAGATGAATCAAGTTTTTGTAAGTAGGTATATAAGTAAAAACTTTGGTGATAAACAAATTATAAAGAATGAATGGATCATTTCGTCCAACACTCATAGTGATGCAGGGTTAGAGCGTAAATAATCGAAAATAAAGAAATGTAAGGATAAATATTCTAAGATTGTGAGACTATCACAAAATCAAAGAAATCTTCTAAGCAAAGAGATGCTATCTAAGCTCAAGGAAAAGAACCAAGAAACTCAACTCGAGTATTCTTATTAAACAAAACCAATAATAATAATAAACTGTTTTTCCAAAGGGTCTAAGCCTGTATTTATAGGCTTAGAGGCTAAAACATAAAAGAGGTTAACATAAACTAGGATTACATATCCTAGAAGGAAAAGTAATCTAAGATAAACTAGGATTACACATCCTAGAAGGAAAAGTAATCTAAAACCGCGTACTAGAAGGAAAAGTAAACTAAAACAATTAAAAGACTAATAAAGAAACCTAATTTAAATAAAAGACTAAAAGATAAGATAGGTCATCCTAATCTACATCATCCTCCCCAGGTTGGAGAGAATTCGTCCTCTAATTCGGCCGGTCTCTTCCACGGTCTTTTGGATGTCCGGTCAACTCATTCCAATCGCCTCTTCTCAACTTTACAGCAAGGCCACGCCCCATAATAATCATAGTGATCTTCATTAGTGGAGTATCTTGATGGTTGTTGTGAAATCCCCACACACCTCTTTTCTGTGTAGACTTGTTATGCTTCTCTCGTGCTTTGCTCTTCCCACAAGCCATACGAATCCCCAAAGAACTCACAAAGACCCTTTCAATCTTTGACAAAAAGCCTCTTCCACCATATAGATTTCATCACGCTTTGGCTAGAATAATTTGATAAAATAGCATCTATCCCAATGAAATCAACGAGTCAATTGGCTCAACACTAAAATCAAGACTTTACCTTCGAGGCTCTTAATGTGCACATAATATGTAGAATTGTTGTCAAAAGTGCAAAACTCTCCGATGATTTACCTCGGCCACTTGTTTGCCTAATTCTTCATGCTCTTCCTCTAGGGCTGAATGCCAAAGGTTCTTCAATTGGATCTTTCTCATTGATGTCATCATAGGTTGGTGGAGAATCCCAATCTACAAACCCTTGTGAAGGATCTACATCTTCAACACATTCACGCCGAACTCTTCATCAATGACTTCGATTCCACGGACGCTCTTCATCCACAAATTCTGTATTTCCTTGTGAAGGTTGTGGCTCGCCATGGGCTTTGTAACAACGTCAACTTGGTTTTACCAACAAGAAGCTGTATTTATTCTTGGTTTCATTATAGACGGCGCTTTTATCATCTTGCCATGGTTTGCCCAATAACAAGTGACACATAGTCATGTCGACCACGCCACACCACACATGATCCATATATTTAGCCCCAATAGAAAAAGGAATTTGGCAATATTTAGATACCCTTACCTCATTTCCTTTCGTGAGCCACTCCAATTGATAGGGACTAGGATGACTTTTGGTCTCAAGCCCTAGCTTTCTTACCGCTTCCTCCGAGACGATATTCATACCACTCCTTGAATCTATGATAAGCTTGGCCACCTTGCCTCCCAAGATGCATGTACGCTGAAATTGTTGGCACGCACTCCAATGTATCGAGACACCGATTGATGCTTTATCTCCGCCCCCTCCTTAGGCACCATCTTTGCCATCTTCCTTGGTACTTCTTTTGGTGGAATGTTTTTATTTTTTTCTGCCACCATGAACTCTTTGGGTTGCACGCAACTTTGGAATTCTAGTGTATCGAGTTTGAAACCGGATTCCCACCGATTGGCCCGAGCTTGTACAAGGGGTTGATGCTTGTGCACTCAAGGCCCACAAAAGGGTCTCCGCTTTCATCCTCCACAATGCCATCCTTCCGACCAAGGTGAGGGTATATGCCAACTTCTGCCTCACCACTCTCGATGGACAATAGTTTTGTGAGGGCTGCAATTTGTTCCTCAAGCTCGCAAATTGTACCTTCGATTGTGCTTGATAGGTTGCCAGTGGTTCTTCTCTAACTGGTTCTTGGCGATTATTCACGTCTTCCAAGTGTGCAAAGCGGTTACCCCTTCCCCTTGTGACTGGCGCCATGGAAAGAGACTGGGCTCTGATACCAACTGATGCAGGGTTAGAACGTAAATAATCAAGAAAACAATAAACAGAAGGGATAAATATTCCTAAGATTGTGAGACTATCACAAAATCAAAGAAATCTTCTCTAAGCAGTAGATGCTATCTAAGCCTGAAGGAAAAAGAACCAAGAAACTCAACTCTGAGTATTCTTATTAAACAAAACCAATAATAATAATAAACTGTTTTTCCAAAGGGTCTAAGCCTGTATTTATAGGCTTAGAGGCTAAAACATAAAAGAGGTTAACATAAACTAGGATTACATATCCTAGAAGGAAAAGTAATCTAAGATAAACTAGGATTACACATCCTAGAAGGAAAAGTAATCTAAAACTGTGTACTAGAAAGAAAAGTAAACTAAAATAATTAAAAGACTAATAAAGAAACCTAATATAAATAAAAGACTAAAAGATAAGATAGGTCATCCTAATCTATATCACATAGTCAATATGAACTCAATGAAAATGTTTTGAAAGATACTAGAAACCAAATGAATATAACTACAGTTATTGAGAATCCCAATTCCCGCACAGCTATAGAAGGAAGTCTTATAGGTTCAATAGCAAAATGGAACATGTTGTTGACATTATTCTTGTAATACGAGCATCTCTTTAGATTTTAGCAGCCAAAAGTTCATTTACATAAACCAATGAAATTATTCCAACACATGAAACATGGCAAGGAACATGCTTAAAAACAGGAATTGTTCATGAAGATTAAATGAAAGGCAAGCTTCCGAAACTTGAGATTTGAGTCCTAGTTGTTCCAAATAATACAGTCAAAAAGTCAGCCAAAACTTCATTTACATAAACCAATGAAATTATTCAAACACATGAAACATGGCAAAGGAACATGCTTAAAAACAGGAATTAATAATGGGCAAAGAAAATATTGATCTTGTTGATGCATTAAACGTCAAGCACACCAAGAGCTGGAAACAAAATGGTGGAAAAGTAATAAATCAACCGCTATTTGCTAAAAACAACAAACAAACAAATCAACTTATATGAACAACACATTGTCTAAACTAAATGGGATTAGTGTTTGTGTTGGCTTTTTAATTTCGCTAGAAATGAAGAAAGAAGAAAGAAGACAAAGAAACTAAGAAGTGAAATAGCTAAACTTGCAGAAAATGGCAGCAAACGTGAGGAATCAAAAGAAAAGAAAAAAAAGCCATATACGTTTTTTATTCTACAGCAAACCTGCTCCTCGAAACAGTAAAATCAAAAAACAAAATGCAAGCCAAGCCAAAACAAGAGACAAATCACCTTCTCTCATCTACTATGTGGGAACGAAAGGAGGAGACAAACTTTGTAATACCCAACTATCATTGCAATTAATCATTACCTCAAATATGCATATTTGGCAATTCTGTTTTTACTATTTGGATATGAACGCCACAACAGTATCCACACCGAACGCAATAATCAGAAAGGCAAGGCTGCATCTGCTGCTGCTAGTGTACTAGGCCCCCAAAATAAAATCCCATGTCAAGAAACACACAAACTCAAATCAAGAAATTATCCAAAAATCACTCACAAAGCGTTGACCCAATAATCCTCAAATCCCATATACAAACTAATTCAATAATTCAAACCTTCAATTCTTTCAAGTTTGATCAATAATTTGATCCTATCATGATCAATCGAACTATTCACTAGGATCAATCGGATATTCGATTGAACCTTCAATATCAATTGTGTCAATATTAATCGATCATTTGATACTATGACGATCAATCAAACTAATTCACTAGGATTGATTGGATGTTCGATTGAACCTTTAATTTGTTTGAAGTTTAATCAATCATTTGATCCTATCATTATTGATCGAAAGAATGCACTAGGATTAATCGGATGTGTGATTGAACATTTAATTTCAATTGTTTCAATAATTTGATCCTATCATGATCAATCGAACTAATTCACTAGGATCAATCGGATGTTAATCAAATATTTAATTTCAATTGTTTCAATCATCTGATCCTATTACAATCAATCAAACTAATTCACTAGGATTGATCGGATGTTCAATCAAACATTCAATTTCAATTGTTTCAATCATCCGATCCTATCATGGATATTCGATCAAACCTTCAACTTCAATTGTGTTAAGTTTGATCGATCATTTGATCCTATCACAATCAATCAAACCAATTCACTAGGATCAATCGGATATCCGATCAAACCTTCAATTTTTTCAAGTTTGATTAATCATTTGATCATATCATGATCAATCAAACCAATTCACTAGGATCGATCATAATAGTGATCGATCCTTCGATTTTATTACAATTGATCTGACAAATGCACTGCAATTGATTTTCTATTTTCATTTATTTATTATTATATTTTTTGTAAAAGACCATTAGCGTCCACTAGTGGATGCCAATGACCTATCATCAGCGTCCAAATTTGGATGGACGCTAATGCTCTTCTATTTTATATTTTTTTTAATTTTGTACAAGACTATTAGCATCCACATTAGCAGACGTTAATGACCTATCATCGGTGTCCAAATTTGGGTGGACACTAATGCTCTTCTATTTTCGAATTTTTTTTTTTTTGTGTGTGTTTTGTACAAGACTATTAGCGTCTACATTAGTGGATGCTAATGGCCTATCATCAACGTTCACATTTGGGTGGATGCTAATGATCTTCTAGTTTCGAATTTTTTTATTTTTTTATTTTTATTTTTTTGTACAAGACGATTAGTGTCGACTAATAGTGGACGCTATTGATCTCTATGGCTTTTTATTTTTTTTATTTTTTTATTTTTCTACAAGACTAGAGTCTAAATAGATGCTATTGATCTTGTAGTTTTATTTGTTTTTTATTTTTCTATAAGACTATTAGCGTCCACTTTGAGTAGACGCTATTGAGCTTCTAGCTAGTTTCATTTTTTTTGTTTATTGTTATATAGGACGTGAGTGGACACTGATAATTCAAGTCCACCTTAATGGACTCCCTAGATTCACGCATTCCATCATGTGCACTCCACCTTTTCTTCTTTTCCAAATTTTGAGCAACAACTATTTTCCAAATAATGCTATTCACAAGGTCTTGTGTCGATGAAAGCAGTAGATAACAAATTGTTAATGTTATTTGATTTTATGAAAAATCTGTAATTAGGTGCTTCGGCTTGTGGTGTATGTATGGATGGATGGGGAAGTATAAAAAAAATTTGGTGATAATAAGTTTCAATTGGACTTGTTAATGAACAATGGAATTGAATTGGTAAGAAAAAAGATTAATGGAGAAAAGAATTAAGAGGTAGCACAAACTTTGGCTCCATGTCCTGTAGTGAAAGAGTTTTGGCCATATACCAACTAAATTAAGTTTAGTCTTTAGATCTCTTAGATTTGGGGAGACAATCGAAAACACAAAGCTTCTGAGAACTAGTTCATATGATTTGGGGAGAGCAGTAAAACTAGAGTTCAATCAGTTAATGGGTTGATTTGAAAGATTTGTGATTTTTGTTTTGAGAATTAATAATTTTTTTTAATAATTTTTTGCACTCCATGTGGCACAATAAACATAGATATCACCTGTAATACACGGCCACATCATAAGATATTCTAATTTGGCTAAAATATGTGGCACAAGAGGCATGTGTCATGATTTTAAGTGAGTGACGTGAATCTCCATAAATACAATTGACAAAACATGAACAAAAAGTACCAAATGAAAATTTAACTAAAAGTACTGTCTATGATAATAATAATTTTTTGAAACTGAAACATCCATTTGTTTATAATCCTAACCACGTATACCAAAACAGCATTTAATCTTTAAGTTTATTTGGTTACTGAGTGTGGGATACTTAGTGGAATCATCAATCCAATTAGAATCACCATTTAATATATATATGAGCAATCGAATTGCAAAATTCAGATAATCGAGTGATAAGCTATTAGAAATACCACACTTTCTCAAATAGCTCAATGAATAGGATACCCTTTCTCTAGAGCTACTTTTAATTTTTAAAATTAAGTAGACCCTAATGCAATAAGCTCAATGCATAGGACCCTTTTAGAGAAGTTCCCATTAAGCTTCCTAAACTTCTTCCGTTCCACACTACAACACGGTATACATAGGCAATCACCGACAAGAAAAGTCTTTTTGTTTTCTATTTGATTGTAAGTTTGTCACAACGCTTTTCTCTTCTTTTGACGATACAATTACAGAGCAGTGAGCACCAGTGTTTAGAAAGCATAAAAGCATACAATTAAGATAAAATATAATTTATTTCATACTGTTTAGTGATATAAAGCAAATATAAAATTCAGAGGATGATGATTCATCTCCTTGTATGGGAAGTTGCCATGAAGCCTCCTAATTAACATTCTTTTCCACACTACTTTGTTGATGATGGATGCTACTTTATTGATTGCCATCCATCTTCTAACGCGTTTTTCCATTCTAGGCCCACATGGTTTTCTATTTGATTGTGTGTGGTGTGGGGGAAGTTTGCCACCCTTCTTTTCCAACGCGTTTTCTCTTCTTTCATACTGTTTAGTGATATAAAGCAAATATAAAAGTCAGAGGATAATGATTCATCTCCTTGTATGGGAAGTTGCAATGAAGCTTCCTAATTAACATTCTTTTCCACACTACTTTATTGATGATGGATGCTACTTTATTGATTGCCATCCATTTTTAACGCGTTTTATCTTCTGATGAAGAAGCAAACTAGCATCAACTTTTCTCCTTTTAACTCCAGAGCTAAACTGGTTCCTGTTTCTACAACTAAGGCAACTATCTCTACTAGGTCGTAGTCTTGCATACAAAGAGGATGACTTCTTCCATAGCTTTCCCAAGGAGTCTCTTCCTCTTTTTCTTCCACTCGTCGGTGGACGTATGATGTGTTCTTGAGTTTTAGAGGTGAAGATACTCGTGACAATTTTACTGCCCATCTATACCATGCTTTGATGAAGGAATCAACACCTTCATAGATGATGATGAGCTTAAAAGGAGAAAGATTTCTCAGCACTTCTCAAAGCCATTGAAGTGTCAAGAATTTCAATTGTTGTATTCTCTCAAAACTATGCATCATCCAAATGGTGCTTGGACGAGCTAGTAAGATCATTGAAACAAAGGGCAAATGGTTCTACCAGTGTTTTACAAGGTGGACCCATCGGATGTACATCAAAAGAACTGTTATGAAGATGCATTGGCTGAACATGCAAAGGTTCAATAATGATATGAAAGTGAAGAGCTGGAAGGCAGCCTTAACACAAGTGGCCAATTTGTCCGGTGGCATTCAAAGAATTACATGTATGTCTTATCACTCTTGTGCATTCATTGTAGATGTTTTTGTATTTGTTTTTATTTTATTTTATTTCATATGAATAGTTCAACTCATTAAATGTTTATAATCTTTGTATTTGATAGGAATGAAGCTAAATTTATTGAAGAAATCGTTCATAATGTCTCAAGAATAGTGAATCACACATACTTCCATGTTGCCAACATCCGGTTGGAATGGAATCTGTGTACGGAAAGATCAATTCACTTTTAAGTATTGATCAGATGGATGATATCGCATGGTAGGAATCTTAGGAGCCGGTGGAATTGGTAAGACAACTATTGCCAAAGCTATCTACAACTCGATGGCTTATCGGTTTGAAGATAGTTGTTTTCTTGAAAATGTTAGAAAAACTTGTTTGGCCAAATTACAAAATACACTTCTTTCAAAAACATTAGGACATACTGTGAAGGTTGATAGTGTTGATGAAGGAATTACTGTGATAAAGAAAAGGCTTTGCTCTAAAAGGGTACTTCTTATTCTTGATGATGTGGATAATCATTTAGTCCAATTAGATAAATTGGCTAGAGAAGATTGGTTTGGATTAGGAAGTAGGATCATCGTAACTACAAGAGACAAGAAAGTATTGATTAATCATGGAGTAGTTGATGATCTAATGTATAATGTGAAGGAATTGGACCGCAAGGAAGCTCTTGAGCTCTTTCGTTGGAATGCTTTCAAAGAAGACAAACCTACTAATGATTTTCTTAAGCTAATGGAACACGTAATAAGTTATGTAGGGTGCCTTCCACTAGCTTTAGAAGTGCTAGGTTCAGATTTATATGGTAGAGATATACATCAATGGGAAAGTGCATTGAATAAGTACAAAAGCATTCCTCATGAAAGAATTCACTAGAAAGACTTAGAATAAGTTATGATGGATTGCATGAAATGAGAAGAATATTTTTCTTGACATTGCAAGTTTTTTCAAAGGAAGATTAAGATGATATTAAAATACTAGATAGTTGTGATTTCTCATCAATTGATGGTATCAAAGTGCTTATAGAGAAGTCTCTCATAACCATTAATGAGAACAAAATGTGGAAATGCACGACTTATTGCAAGACATGGGTAGAGAAGTTGTTCGGCAAGAATCACCTAAAGACCACAGTCAACGAGAGATTATGGTTTCATGAAGATGTTAGAATGTCCTTGAGGAAAATGGTAAGAAGTTACATTAAGAGACTCTTTTAATTTTATATTTGTTTGTATATATAATATATAAACATATTTATATCTCCTTTATTCTATTTCAAAGGTATAGTTGTTTAGTTTTTATTTTTTTTAATTTTATTTTTTATAAAAATGTTAGAAAGTCATCTTTCATTTTTCTGGATTTACGTATTACGAAACATGATATAAGAAAAATAAAAAAATAATAAGACACCAGGGTTTTTTAGATTTTTTATTCTTGAGCATTAAGCATTAAATTTAAGATGATCAAATTCATTTTGATGATTCTTTTAAAAAAAAAGGTTAACTTTTCATTAGGTTTTAATTTTGAATCCAAAACAAGTTTTTAAGTATTAAAAATAAATATTAACTAGACAAAATTAATCTATTGGTAAAAAAAGTATTACAATTTTATTTTTTCTTAAATCATTTAAAATAGAACGCTAGGAGATCTTTTTCTGAAGAAAAGTTTTTTATAAAAGGTAAGAGTAATTGGAATAATATAAAAAGAAAATAAAAAGAAGACAAATTTGACCTTTTCGAACATGGTGATCACGCTCACTTTGGAACATTTTAGTAGTAAAAGTAAAATTAGCTATTTTGAAAATCTCAAAATGAAAAGCAACATTAAAAGATGGCATCTAAGTTTGTTTCCTTTTTACAAAGTATTACATATATATGTGTAACAAAACAAAAGTTATAATTCTAGCGAGTGTTTAAATATGGAGAACTTTGTGCTTTGATTTTCCTTGCACGCTACTGATTCATTGTTTTACTAGGGAACAAACAAAATTCGAGGCATATTTGTAAATTTGCCTAAAGGAAACATGATGCACGTGAGTTTCAAGGTCTTCAAGAAGATGAAAAGGCTTAGATTGCTTATGGTTAACCCTAATGTGCGCTTTTCTGGACGGCTTAATTTTCTCCCTAATGAGTTAAGATTGCTTTCTTGGCGTGAATGTCCTTTAGAATCTTTGTCATCCATTTCTCATTTAGAGAACCTTGCTGCTTTAGATATGCATGTGAGTCAACTCAAGAGATTTGAGAGAATTGAGGTACAATTATTGTTTTTGGGAAAATTATTTCATGACCTCTAGTGCTTTCACTTTTTTTTTTTTTTTTTTTTGAAATATTGAGACCCTTGTTACCAATTTGATGAATTTTAGATTTGTGCTTCCAAAATTTGTTAATCAAGACAACAATTAGTTTTTTTAAAAAAAAAATTTTTATTGGGTAAAATAGATAACATAAACGGTATTAAAATACATTTATGCCTCTTAACATAATTTTAAAATTTTTAAAAAAAAAAATGGCTGGTTTTGTCCAGGTGACAACACCCTTAGCCATGGTCGCGTGCCTTGGCCAAGACTAGGTGTTTTCTCCCAACCATTACCAGCCACACCTTTTGTTTTTGGTATGAGAGGGTAAGTGTATTTTCATATAATTTTTGTTATCTATTTGATGAAAACACTTACAAAGTTCATAATTTACAAATACTTGAAGCACAAGTAAAAAATTCATCAGGTTTCAATGTCAAAAAGTGTGAAAGCATTATGGGTTCTTGATATAATTTCCCTTGATTTTAAATTTTCTCCCTTTAAATTTTGTTGTAAATTTCCTTCAAACAAATTTTTTTTTTTTTTTTTCTCTACAGAATTTTCAAAGCATGACAATTATGAACTTCTCTAGTTGTGAATTCCTAGAAATATTTCCCGATGTTTCATTGATTCCAAATTTAGAGGATTTGAGGCTTGATGGTTGTAAAAATTTAGTTGAAATTCACCATTCTGTTGGATTTCTTGATAAGCTAGTTCATTTGAGTCTTCATGCATGCTATTCCCTTGTCAATTTTCCGAAAAGCCTCAAGTTGAGATCTCTAAAAATGCTTTACGTTTCATCGTGCTCAGGGCTTAACTACTTTCCTAAAATTGAGAGTCTGATGGAGTGTTTAGAACTAATTCACTTTTCAGCCACCGGTATAAAAGAACTGCCTTCATCTATTGTATACCTCATTGGGCTTAGACACTTAGAACTACATAATAATAGAAACCTTATGTATCTTCCAAGTAGCATTTATCAGTTGCAACATTTATATATTCTTGTTCTCACCGGTTGTTCAAACCTTTTCAAGTTTCCAGATAAGATGGGGGATATCAGACAATCTATGCCCTCTATTGTATCTATGAAGGAATCAGAAATTTCTTTAGGTCCGGACTTACTCCTGTTGCCACCTCCTACGAATTCAAGTGTTTCTAATGATGATTGTTCATCGATAGTATTTCCAGCACTAGACTTTCTGTCCCTACAAAATTGTGGCCTATTACAACAAAATTTCTTTAGTATATTTAATTGCTCCTCCACATTAGAATACTTAAATCTATCGGGGAGTGTTATTAATACCATTCCTCCATGCATCGAAAGATTTGTTTGCTTGTTGCGACTTTATTTGGATAATCGCAAGCAACTTCAAAAAATTCTAAGACTTCCACGAAATATAAAAGGCGTCTCTGCAAAGGGGTGCATGTTATTGGAAACATTTTTTGGAGAACCACAAACATCTGAATTATTTAGTACATGGTCGTATCCAGAGGTTGTATGGTATGAAACAACTTGTTTGGCACGAGGCCCTGTGGGCAGTGGTGCTCCTTCTGCAACCGATCAGAATGTGCAAACTGTGGCAATAGCTCAGCCATTTTCGGTAAGTTCTTTCCTTGATGGATTAAGATATTATCTCTCTCATATACAAGCCTGTGTGGCTTGATTTGTTGGTTGTATCACTGAAATTTTGTCATATCTGTGTAACAGGGACGTCTTAAGGAGAGTTACTTTAACTGTTTGGTTTCGGGAAATAAGATTCCAGATTGGTTCAACTATCATAAAAATGCTTTAAATAGTAATTCATGTGAAATAGATATTGATGAGGCTGCAGATATGCTTGGGGAGTTCACAATAATTGCTTTCTCTGCTGTTGTTGAAACTGTTGTTGGAATAGAGGATGATGAAGAAGATTTGTATTCAGAAATTAGTGCTACGTCATCACTACTAGCGGTGTAGAAATCTATTGTTTCTCTTCAACTTTTTTGAAATATGCCTCAGATTTTGTATGGCTGCGGTTCCTTGTTCCAGGCGATTATTTTAAGCTTCGAGGTGTTGATCATGTGCGAGTTAAATTTAAGTTACAGAGCAACTGCACTTGAAAAGTTGCGGATTCCATTTGGTACGTTTGTGTAACGAGAGTGAGATTGATTTAATAGACGGAACTCAACAGAAAAGAGGCCCGTGATGATGATGTGATGGAAACTTGAATCCAATTGGCACCCTCAACAAAAGAGGCATTCTTCAACCTTGGGGATTAGATTTTCAAATGCAGAGGATGCGCCACCTGGTGAATCGTAAGTACATCAAAAGACCCTTCTTTTCTCCATCGCTGTTTCTTTGTTTTCTCTGCTTCGCTTTCTCCAATTGTGCACAAATTTGAAGGTTACTTCTCCAAAGGACCCTAGCTCTAGCATTTGCATATTGATTTGCCCATGCACTTAATAATTAATTATGGATTAACTCTTCTTGGTTTGGAAACATACGATGCTATTTTTGAATTTTGGTGCAATTGACAAACGGGGTTCGATATGGGAATGTGTGGTGTGGGACAGATTCTGTAGATTTGAGTATGACAAAGTTTGTGTAGATCAAAAAACCTTTCTTCTATATGGTTTTGGATTTCTTAGTGATAAGTGGATATTTCCCATCCCCTAATTTTATTTTCAAGTGAATGATCAGCAGTATTATGAAGAACATATATATTTGAAATAATCCTCCCCTTCAAAAAATTTTAGGTTACAAGCTCTCACTTTTCCTCTTTAGCCAAAAGGACTGCTCCTCTCATACAATAAAACACACTTAATTTCTAATTAAAGTTTATGATTTATATGTAGAAAAAAAATTGTTGTAATCCTAAAAGAGAATTAAAGTTTAAGAATAAGCATTGTTGAGAAATTCTTTTTTGGGTTTGCTAACAATGGCTAAACCTCATCAATTTCCTTTGTTCCTTGCAGGTGAAGCCACATTAGAGTTGCTGCCGAGGCGCTGAAGTTGGTCATATTGTCATTCTTTGCTTACATGCATTAGCTTATTACTTTTTTATTTTTTATAAATTTAATTAGTCTATTTCACAACTCCATTTTCTGTGATATTACGCACATTAATGGAGTTCCAGGTAAGTGCTGGGTGTTTTGATATCTTTTCAAGTCAGAAAAGGGAACTGAAGAAAGGCCACTTTTCTTGATGTATTCTGTGTGCTCAGAATTGTTTGTGTCAATTATAATCAATTATGGTTTAGATCATGCAGATGTTGGTAGTACAGACTGTTTGGTAGTTGAAGATTTTTCTTTTTTCTTTTTCCTCCTAAGCTGAACTTAATATAATATATTTGGCACAGGCCCAATTTATTACTTTATGGTGAAAAAAATCAACTTCTGATTATTACTTTTTAGGTTTGTTGATTAATGGTTACTGATTACTCACTGTTGATGGTGGAGAGGAAGAGAAGAGATGTTGAATATCACACGGATGTTAGATGACAATTTTGCCATGGCTTTGTGTTATGAATTGAGGAGAAGAGAGAATATAGTGTTATACTGGTTATGTAATAAGACCAGCTCTAGCATTTGCTTCTTGATTTGTTTACTTAATTATGGATCAAATCTTCCTGGTTTGGAAACGGATGATGCTATTTTTTGGATTTTTGATGCAATTGAAAAATGTGTGTGACATACTCAGTAGATTTGATTGGGACCAAGTTTGTGCAGGGCAGCCAAATATATATATGGGACAGAGCCACTAGTGTTTCAATTGGGTATACCATTGATCTCTACCAGTGTAGACTTCAATTCTGTAATCAACGAGTGATTTTATTTATTTATTTTTGTTACAAAGTGAATTTGAGTTCAATGAGAATGGAGGGAGAGATCCAAAGCCGGTCTTGAATTGAATATTGCTTTATTTGCTTCTTTTTTGTCTTTCTTTACATTTTTATTTGTTGAAATGAAGCAACAACTACAGAGGCAGAGAGAGGTGTTCTAACATAAGAGCTTGATCGAAGTTCACGGTAACATTTTGCTAAGATTCGATCTTTTTTTGTTATGAAGTAATATAAAATCGTGGATATAAATTACAACACATAATAGGGCTGAAAATAGGCCACTGATGAAGAATAAGCATTGTTGAGAAAGCCTTTTGGTATTGCTAACAGAGATGTACAGTGGCTAAACCTCATCCATTTCCTCTGTTTCTTGTAGGTGAAGCCAACGCGTTCTCTTGTGTTGATGATGCATAGACTTTTCTCAACTCAAGAGCCAAGAGCTAAACTGGTTCTGCTACCCAATTGTCACCTCTAATCGGTAGTAGTCTCTGACACAAAGGGGATGACTTCTTCCTTGACCTTCCGAGGAGCCTCATCGTCTACTTTATCCACCTGTCAATGGACTCGCGATGTGTTCTTGAGCTTTGGAGGAGCGGATACTCACAGAAATTTTATTGCCAATCTATACGACACTTTGGAACGAAGGAGAATCAAGACCTACATAGATGATGAGTAGCTTGAAAGAGGAAATTATATTTCTCCATCACTTTTCAAGGCTATCAAAGAGTCAAGGATTTTGATCGTTATATTCTCTCAAAACTATGCATCATCCATAGGGTGCTTGGACAAGTTACTGAAGATCATTGAGTGTAAAGAAACGAAAGGACAAATCATTCTACCAATGTTTTACAAGGTAGATTGATCAGATGTAGAGCTTCAAATGCATTTGCTAAACTTGAGAAAAGGTAGGATGATCAAAGAAAGGTGGAGAGGTGGAAGACAGCACTAACACAAATGGCCAATTTGTCCGAGTGGCATTTAAATAATAACAGGTATTTTTTATCAGTTTTGTGTATTCACAATAGATTTGTTTTTTTTCTTTTCTTTTTTTTCTTTTTTTTGAATGAGATCTCTAGTCAACACCTTGCAAAAAGGCAATCGTTCCACGATGTCTTCTTCCGTGCCGCTCATCAATGCCATGGAATCACCGCCCATCATGCCATCAACCACTGATTCACCACCACGACGCTGCTACTAAAGACGCCAGAGCGGGTACAAGCTTCATCTAACGCTAGATTTTCAGGGGGGTTGTTTTGTGGAGAAGAAGAAGTGTGTTTGGTTATGAGATTTGATATATCCTTATTGGGTATGCAGATATTCCTATTCTAGTCTAGGAATATCCTGTTTTAGTTGCTGTAGGAGTTTTGTTGGGTTACGGGATTAAGGCAATCCTTATCCCAGTTTATGTAATCTGGGAACAAGATATTCTTGAGAAAAAAAAAAATCAAAATAGGCCTAAGATGTCCCACATAAAAAGGCCAAGTTGCCCACTTCATTTCTTCCCTTAGCCTATAGTTGGCTCTCCTTGAGGCCCAAGTTGCCCATCTTTTGGTACGTAATTGACCCATTTCTCTTCGGCCTTGTGGTATTATTTAAATGCCAAGGTCATTTCAGCTCACAATTGACTTTTCATTTTGGCCCATAGTTGACATAATTTTATTTAAGGTGCATCTTATATCACCATCGCCGACCGCCTCAGCCAATGCAAAGAAAATCAAACTCAAGGTTTCAAAATCTTTCACATTGAGTTTAAGGGGAATGTTAGAATATATTGTGTAGATTTGATATTATGAGAATATAATTTGTATTGATTATAATTGATAAAATCTAAAACATTCAATACTGATTTGATTTTATCAATCATATCTTTATATATTCTCTCCACATCTTTATAAATAAGGATCATCTGTATTGTAAACAATTCATTTAATAAGAGCTTAATATAACCCTTAGTATTTTATTTATGAATGTAGGTCATAAATCGAACTACGTTAAAATCATCTTGTATATTTTATTTTATTTCCACTTTTACTCGCATTTATTTATGAATTTCTTCAGGGTGGACTTTGATTCTAATCGATATAACCGGAGGAGCATGAGAAAATTTATGGGAAGTGACCAATTTAGCTATTTAGTGTGCTCTCTCTTTTCCACCGAGCATCTGTTTGGAGTTAAAAGTATTTAAGTTAGGAAAATGTTAAAGAGGTTTGCTAGGGGTTCTCATTATTCTTTTTCTACTTATGTAAAATGATTTAATAAAAATAAAATTATAGCAGATTTTTTGTAACAGTTAATTTTATGAGTTAATAGTTAGGTTCTAATGCTTTAAAACTTGTTTTTTGATTCAAAATTAAACCTAAGGTGGAAAGTTAACCCTTATGGATGATATCACCCAAAATGGATTTGATCATCCTAAATTTGATGCTAATGCCTCAATTTTGTTACAATGCCTCACAAATTTGTTGCTAATGCCTCAAATTTGATGCTAATGCCTAAAAAAAAATTAGAGCGAGGCAACTAATTTTATTTTTTCTTAAATCATGTATTATGTAAAACCTGGGAGAACACAAGGAGAACCCACAGGAGAGCACTAGCATTTTCCATGTTAAAGGCCCAACTTTTTTGCCCAACTTTTGCCCAACTTTTACCTTTTTTATTTTTTAAAAAAATAACAAAGTAAAAAATGAAAAAAAAAAATGTATGAAGTAATAATATATATTTTTTGTCCTTCTTTTATCGGTATTTTTTAAAAAATGAAAGTTGCATTTTTCTGCATAAAAATGATCATTTTTTATGAAAAATGACCATTTTCCTATGAAAAATGACCATTTTTCCTAAGAAAATGGAATTTTCATTTTTTAAAATACCAATAAAAATAAGGACAAAAAAAGAAATTATTGCTTCAGACACTTTTTTCATTTTTTACTTTGTTTTTAAAAATAAAAAAAGACAAAAATTAGGCAAAAATTAGATAAAAAAATTGGGTATTTATCATTCATCTTTAAGTTATGCTTGGAGTGGTAAAGACCCTCCGTTGTAGCCCTTCCCCGTTTCCTTTGTTTGCTTATAAAAAAAAAAAAAGTTATGCTTTTGGTGATTATGCAGTGAGCAAGAGAGTAATTCTTCCATATCAAGCCAGGAAGTAATCATATTTTTTATTGGATAAGTGATTTTCCTACACCAATTTCTGGTAAATGGATTTACCCCGAGGAGAGGGTATGGAGGGTGAGGGGGTCAAATGCTCTTCCTCATCATATTGCCTCACAAAAATAACTTAAGTGAGAAATAAATTGTTATATATATATATATATATATATATATATTGTAAAGGAAAATTATAAGTTATATTTATATGTTTTAAACAATAATGACATTTTTTGAATTATTTATTCATTTCTTTAGTTATATTCTTTAATATTTATAATAACTTTTGTTTAGCTTTATTTTTTAATCTTGAAACCAACATTCTAACGCCGTCACTAAATTTAATTCGGAGTTACAAAAATCCTGTTGAAAGATGTTTTGCCTAGGTAATCATGGGTGTTTTGTTAGAGTTCCAAATGATAATCTTTCAGCGCTCGTACATCTTGAATATTTAGACATCGAAAGGCTAAGGGACCATCAGTTCAAAATGAAGGATAAGTTGTATGCAGTCTTTAATGGGAAACAACTCTTAATTTGTGTTCAAGAACATGTTGAACGGTAGTCATGGGATTAGGATAAGCCAATATTTTTCTTCCGAGACCAAAAGTGTTTTCTTGTGAAGTAATATTATTTAAATTTGTCCATTCTCTATTTTAATGATCATGAAAAAAAGAAAGTATAAATCCAATTTATAAACTCAATTGCTCGAGGAAAAGGATGAATATATTTAGCATATATATATGATATACATATATACTGTTTAATATTGAGGGTCATGCGTAGGGCTGAAAAGTCGGCCGGTTATTAATCACCCACTAACTGCTAATTGTCATAATCGTTATATAGTGACTCAAATAATTAATTAAAATTAAGTAGCTTAATTAGAGGGTTAATTTGGGTTTTGGGTTACTAGGGACAGCTAGAAGGGTATTTTGAAATTTTGTATTTTCTGACCGTACGTAAGAAGATTACTGTAAGTACATTCTTGTTTTTAGTGAGGATGTACACAAGGGGATCACCCAGGCGTATCCTACAAATAGTACAAGGATGTACACTGGGGACTACCCGAACATATGCTGCTTTTGGAAAACCCATTGGGTAATACCTAGACGTATGATATAACCTTTAGACTATTGGGTGAATAGTACTAGATGTACACCCCAATACCGTACGTACTCCACCTTTTCACCTTATAAATATCTTACCCCTCACCCTTTCACACTCATTTCCGCTCCTAGGCTTTCTAAAACCCCTTGTGTAAGTGTTTTATGAGAGTTCTTGGTTTTGTTTCAAGGAAGTAATTTTATAAGCTTAATTTGTTCCTTAGTCATTATGCTGTTTAGGCAATCTCTAACCTTCTAACAAATGATAACAAACAATGTACCACAGATATCTTTTCAATGTCTTACCTTAGATACTGCAGTTGATGTGGATTGATGTGGTATAAATTTTTTTTTTTTATTTTCTAGTGATTTTTTTATTTAAATAATAATAAAAGTGAAACAAAAATGTAAGAATGCTTTGATATTGATTTTTTTTTTTTAAAGTAATGTAAACCGTAGAAAAAGGGCAAAATATGTCAATTGCACTGATACCTCTCATTGTGAGGGTTCCTCGTATTGTATAGAAATTGTCCAACTAATTATAAGGCTAAATGGCAGCAAGAGACTAAATAGGGAAACTATAATCATCCTACTAATTACAAAATATCTATACCTACGATACAAAATCATGTCATAGCTAGAGAGACTAATTATGGCTAAATATATATGCTATATTTGACTGACATCCCACTCAAATTGATGATGGACGATCAAGAAGCATCAATTTGCCCACAAGAAATTGATGACATTGTCGTGTCATGACCTTTGTAAACACATCAGCTATTTGGAGATTAGTGGAAACATGAGAAAGAGAAATAACACGAGTGTCCAAGGCTTCCTAAATAGAATGATAGTCCACCTCAATATGCTTTCGTACACTCATGGTAAACGGGATTAGCAAATATTTGAATGGCACTAGTGTTATTAGCATGAAGAGAAGTAGGATCAAATTGTGAAAAACCAAACTCAGTTAGAAGCCCACGAAGTCAAACAATCTCAGAACAAGCAACAGACATTGCACGGTATTCAGATTCAAACCCGTCTCATTTTAAAAATTAACTATTAGATTTGTGGATTTACGTGAATCCTACAAAAGTCGATGATAGACCATACAAATTTAATAATTGATTTATTATATTTGTAAAAAAATATTAACAAATTGACTGAAATTTCTTTCAAACTGGTTTGGAGGAAATATCCCCCAACTCATTCAAAATTGTGCCAATGTCTACATACATTTAAAACACATATTAAATTTTTAAGATCATTAATAATAATTTATTAAATTAGACTAATATTTTAAATATTTATAAACATTTGACACTATTTTGAACAGGTTGAGAGAAATATTTCTTCCGCACCGATTTGGATTCGGAGGAAATTTCTGTCAAAAAGCCATTTCTCTTACCCAATTAGATAAAACTGAATTTTGATGAGTCATCTTCCTGCAGATTCCATCGTCTCCTTCAGCTCTATTGGCCACAGAACTGCTCTCTCTCTCTCTCTCGCTCTCTCTCAGAGTAACAAATTCACAAGCCAATTGAAACTGCTCTCTTTCTCTCAAGAACAAATTCCGCTTTCTCTCTGGTCACTGAAGGTATGCATAAATTTTGGGGTTTCTGCCGGTTTTTAATTCCACCCTAAATATTGGTTTTTTTTTTTATTTTTAATTTTTTATCTTTGCGGATTTGAGTTTCAGACGCAGCAACTAATTATCGATGCTGGGAACTTAGTTGCTGCATCTGATTCTAATGTAATGGTTGTGGTTTTGTTTCGATTGATTGGTGTGATTATGTTTTCAATGGAGGATTTTGTCGTGTACGTGTTAATCGATAGCCGAAGATGTTAGGAGAGTCGGTGCAGAGGATTAGGCCTGAAGTGTTTTCATGGGCAAGATGTTACAGTGCGGAGGATTAGGCCTGCAGTGTTGTCAGTCCCCCCGAAAGAATCGCCAAATGTCCTTCCTGGATGAATTTCAAGCCAGTAAGCTCCCGCTCTCTAATATTCGCATTGCACGATTGTACCAAAACCCTAATGCGAGATTTCGATGATGACATTTGCTATTGTTGGGGATTCATATGGAAAACACACGCACATAGTTTGTATTAATCTACTATTAACATAATTTTGTTTCCATGTTGAATGATGTGGGTCTCAATCCGGTGCCGATTTACGCAGATTTGGACTCCCTGCCCAGCATTCTGCAAAAGAAATATGCCTTGTTGCGTGATCTAGATAAGAGTTTACAAGGTTGATAGCTTATGATTATATTCACCTTATTAACTGAATTTTAGAGTTTGCTTGTATTTTCTGAATTTTAATACTTTTGTACTATTTTTCTTATGTATATGAACAGATATCCAGAGACAAAATGAACACCGCTGTGAAAGAGAAATAGAGGAAATCAGGAGAGGAGTTAGGTCTGGAAATGTTACACCCAATACTTCATTTGTCAGATTCTCAGATGATGCGCTTGATGAGCAAAAGCACAGCGTCAGGATTGCGGACGAAAAGGTGGCCCTGGCTGTTCAGGCATATGATTTGGTACGTTTTGGGTTTTTTCGTTACTAACCAATCAGGGATTCTGGTGGTTATGCCATTCTGGGCTTTTTTGTTGTGGAATCTATTGCTTCCAAGTCTTCTGTTTGTGTATTTGTGATTTCTCTTTCCGAGGAAATAAAATTAATTATTAAAAAAAGAAAATCTCTTTCCTAGGAACCATGTTATTAGGCTAAATCATGGTTATGAAGAGGCTCCAATTTTTATATTCTACGTAATGACATTATGTATTTGTGTGCGCACGTGGGTACCATAGAGATGAAACTATGTATGGTCTAATGTATATTTGCATTGAAATTGTATCTTTGTGCTAATATTATATTTGTGTTACTTATGAGTGCTTGTTGGATCTCATAGAGCTTAGATGTAATGCCTGCCTTTCTTGCACTATATTTTCTATGCCCATGTTTTGAGCAAATAATATATTCTGATAACATATTGCTTCATGCCATGAGTTAGACCTATTGGAACTGATTGTGGCTTGTAAGAATTTATTTGACATATGTTCAGATCAATGGTGAATATGGTAGTATCTACCTATTATAAGTGGTATCTTGGGTGACTTTTTGCTTGCCCTTTACTGCCCAATAACATAAATGCAATATGTGGTTTAAATGATATTTTTGTCAAAAAATAGAAATTTATGCTTCCGCTTAGCTACTTTATTTTCTTCTCTTCCTGTTTTTTATCAGTTGTATGTGTGTTAGTAACAAACAAGCAATGGATTGAGCTGTCAACGCCAGAAAGCCGTTGCGTGTTAGTAACACGCAGTATGTTTGATTGTTGGTTACAGACACATAAAATGTCAGTTTTTTGCGTGGCAATTGAGATTTATTTTCAGCATTCTCTTTAATATTCAAATTAGTGAAAGAAAAAGATCATTTGCTTTCTCCAGTGTTCGGTAAATATTAGAAGAAAACACTTGAAGCCTTAAAGTTTGGACCTTTCTGATTGATTTATTAGCCACTTGAACTAGATCCAGGAAATGATAGCCACCCATAGGATAGGTAATGCAGCCTGAATAAATTAGCTTTTAGTTGCTAATGGGGTAGTGACAGGAGTTTCTAATTCATTATTGATTTTGTGGCCTCACTTACGAGGTTAAAACTTGCATGTCTTAATTTTAGGTGATTCTTGTTGCACCAACTGTGAGGAATATAATCTCTCCAAATTTTTGAAGGAATTAAGTTGGGGTTCTATGATTGATATACTTTGCTGATTGTATTTATTCATAAAAATGATTCAGGTAGATACACACATTCAGCAACTTGATCAATATTTGAAAAAATTTGATGAAGATCTTCGACGCGGTACTCTACTAATTTTCCATTTCTACTGATTTAGTAACACGTATAAACTTCTTTACACTTTCACAAGTTTAATGGTCTGTGAATACTTAAGCATTTCCACATTTGCTACGTAAGTTTACTTATACAATATTTGTGACAGAGAGAGAGGCTGCTGCTGCAAGCGCAGTGCCTGCTCCAAGTCTTGATGGTAGCACAAAAACTGGAAGAGGGGGTGAAAGTGGCAGAGGAGGACGTAAGAAGTATATATCTTGCCCATGTGCTCTTTTATCACTAGTTTACTTTCCTAGTAGATTACTACACATATGCATATATTTAGCTTAGGCCTTTGACCCTGATTTATGTTTTCTTCTTCTAGAAGCACTTTGTTGAATGTTTGTTGAAGTAATTTCTGTTTTGTGGTTTTCTCCTAAATTACTTCATATATATGACATGAAGAGGAATGGGATCCACTATTTGATTCTTTTCCTCCCAAGATAACATTAGCTTTGAAAATATAATTGGATATCAAAATATTTTAAAAGGATGGAGGAGATTTCTTCCAACAATAAAAAGACAACAAGAAGGGAGGATAATGCTAGGACCATGCGATAAAACAAGAAAAAGAGGAGATGAGAGGGAAGAGTAGTCTTTTTGCAGCCCTTTCCATTGATTTTCAAACAGTAATAGCTTCTCTACATCATATTTGAGTATGTGTGGGGGGGCATATATATTCAACCTACTCAGCGGAAGACATACTCAATGATTAAAAATAACCTATTTCTGTCAGAACACGCCAGGCAACAGCAGCGGCTGCAGCGGCAACTACAGCAGCAAATCCTACTGGTATGGATTTAGATCTACCAGTAGATCCGAATGAACCCACATACTGTTTCTGTAATCAAGTCAGCTATGGGGAGATGGTTGCTTGCGATAACCCCGATGTATGTAATCCCTTCTCTCTCTCTCTCTCTGTCTATATATATATATGTCTCAATTTATGATCTGATGAAAGCGCTGCCTTTTTCAACAGTGCAAAATAGAATGGTTCCATTTTGGTTGTGTTGGTCTGAAAGAACAACCTAAAGGAAAATGGTATTGTTCGGATTGTGCTACAGTGAAAAGTCGCCGTAAAGGTAGATGAAGCTGGAAAGCTGTTCAGGGCCCTCTGTATTTCAGATTTGTACGGCTGTGTTGTGAAATATAATTGTAGTGGATCTATTTTGTAGATTTAACTTCATTTTTAATTTTTCTCTGTATTTTTTAAAATTTTACTTTCAGATTTAGTTAGAAGTATCTTTTTCGTTTACTGGGAGAACTAATGTGTGAGGTAAGAGGCTTTTTTGTGTTCATTTTCCTTTTTATTTAATAAGAAACTCACTCAATCCTCTAAACTACTGCACCTTTTGTATATCCAAAGAAACCGAAGAGGTATCTAAAACTTGTCTATATCAATGCATATCTTAAATTTGACCTCTTTCAGTATTAAATTATTTTAGAAATGCTGTGTTTCCAATTTTGATGCACAATCCAAATGGCCTAAATTTGATCTCATCACCAGTGTATCGATATCAAGCAGGCAAATTAAGGTAGATAAAACAGAACCTCTATCAATATAAATTATACTCCGCAATAATATGTACCCTAAGTAATTTATAGTGGTCTAGAAAAATAGCAAATTGCCTACGTTGTAGGCTAAATTTGTTAGACAAGAAAGAAGGAAAATCAGAACAATTTTATTTCCATGATAAGATTTTGTAAAGGTAAAAAGCAAAGCCATGATAAATCTGAAATCCAAAAGATAAACTTTCGTCTAGCCATAAGGCTTTTTATTTTTTATTTTTATGGCGAGGAATCTTTCCAAGGTAAGGTCACTTCATGTACTTCCACTTATGTTAGGTAAATCTTTAACATGTGCAAAGCATCTCCTCCACAAAGATGGGTAATACTCTGGCTTTGCTGGTAGTTTGGCCCTAAGAAATTGTAGCTAGACTAATACAACAGCAAACTCAAAGAGAATGAAGGAGATCCAAAACTGACTTCCTATCAGGCATGCTAGGAATAGCTCCCTTCACTTGAACACAAAGAGATGCAGCTGCAGCTGTAAAAAGTGGCAGAGAATTATGAAAGAAAAAAAAAAAAAAAAAAAGAGATCTAAAGGAACATATCCATGGATAAAATAGGGAAACAAATTTCCATGCATACCAGCAAATTCCAAGGATTCCTTGCTGGACTTGCACCCCATAAGAGCCACAGCAAAAGCAGCAGTAAATGTATCTCCTGCTCCTGTAGTATCCAGGACCTTGGCTGCCGTTATGACGGGCTGTTTAATTGGTTCATCACCTTCTACAAATAGGGCAGCACCTTTGAGCCCAAGTTTCACAAGAACTTGCTTAACACCCTGAAAGAGGACATATTTAATACAAGTATCAATACTCAAACTAGAATTCTAGGCACCAACTCCAAATGATTTCTGCATCCGGTGTGCAGTTATCCTAACACTTGTTGCAAGCAAAATTGGTCAATTTGTAATAGTCCCGAATCTGCCTAGATCTGAGCATAATTGAACCATTTTGCATGTTCCATTTATGATGAAAGAAGGAAAACTTAAAAAGATCCAAGCTCAATACAAATAGTATTGATTTTTGAGATAGATAGTACATATTATAAGAGAAGAAGAAATACACATCCTAGGGGCACATTTGCACAAACCCTTGAAAATTGAATGGCCCCAAATATAGCTACATATAAATACCAGATCTTACACTCGAAAATAAGGCCACCAAAGAAAAGGAGATTTATCAGAACTGACAGTGACAAAACAGTATTGGGCCTATTGGCATTGAAGGAATAGACCTGATGGTATTGAGATACTTTGTTATTATGCTGCCTAAATTTCAAAGAAGAGTTGTAGGGCACTAGCCCTGGGAAAGTAGGTCATGCATCCTAAGTTGTTCGGAGCAGGTGAGAACAGCAGCCCCTCTCTTAGGCTACCCAGATTTCTGTGAAAGTCAGAATTCGGGCAGCTTAATAACAGGAAATCTTCATCCATACCTACAAAAGTTCGATAGTCTAATAACAAGGAATCTTCGTCCAGACCTAATGCCAACATTCAAGAAATATCCAAAGTGGCTGCCTATTCTCCACTAGCCCCATTGATAATAATAAAGTCAAAGTTTTGTGTTTGTGTGTATGTGCATGCAAGAACATGAATGCGTGTGCGAAAAAGCGGATCAATCAAACTTCTGAAACATGTCCAAATATGCTGCAATTTGTTTACTTTTTTTTTTTCTTTACATAAATTTCTAGGTCATAAAGATGACATTGACAATGGATAAGAACAAAGCCTTAGTGATGATAATCGTTTTGGGTGTACAAAACTCACCATTTTATGGCATTTTAGGACAGCTTGAGTAATCTGTTCAAAACTTTCAGTTGCAATTCCTGTCAGACGACTAAGTTCACTTTCATTTGGGCTAAAAATATCAATCAAATGGAACAATTCTGGTGGGAACGGTGCATCCATTCCCCCAGCATCCATGATGACTGGAACACCTGCACTCCTTGCAGCCTGAACAAAGAATGTTGTATCAGATAATGCAAGAAATGATTAGAGGCAAAACAGGAAACAACTTAAAGTGGGAAAAAAAAAAAAAAAAAAAACCTATAGATAAATTTAACAAAAAGGATATAAATATCTAATTAAAAATGAAGTAGAAAAAACAAAAAATCGAACTGCCAGAGAATTAATATCCTTAAACCGACATAAATCAGTTCCTGAGAATCAGAGGTTCATGAGAATCCACATTTCCACTATCATACTCATTGCTGCACACATAAATGCATTATAAACTACATCATTGGTTTCAAAGTTCAACGGATCCACTTGTCGGTTAGGATAGAATATGCAAATACATAAATTATCTTGCAATCAATTTGTTAAAAACTTGGAATTAGGGATGCTCAGCAGGTCATTACCATTGGGTACCCCATGGTACTGACCAGACTGATTAGCTTTGGTAAGTGTCAAATGATTCTCGCCAATTAGTCAGTACAAGTGAAGGGCTACTGACCACCATTGTGCTGGTAGCCGCTTTTAGGGGGTGTTGGTAGAACCAACTTTACCAACCAAATGACTATTACATATATATATATACCATAAAGAAGATCTTCATGTTCAATTTATGAATCTTTTATAAGAAATGATTCAGTGTTGATATGAAAGTGTAGTGGAGGAACATAGCTTGCCACCATTCTGGAGATCCTAGAAGATCCTAAAAGCTCATTCCAAGTTTTGGAACGTTAAAAGTGGTGGGCCATGGACACTGTTCTCTGACTACTCTCTCTCTCTCAAACCAACTGAATGTTGGGGTTAGTGTGGTTCAAAGACTAACCACGGTTCGTTCAGCTCAATACTAAAATATGGCTACCAACAGCCGGCTCGGTAATAAGATATGGCTACTAACAACCATCACTACGGCTTGATGATTGTTGATAGCAACCAAACGCCAACCCCTCAAGGCGGCGCTCAGCCCTACTTGGAATTGCAAATTTGTTATCTAGGATCCATGTAAGAATCTTTTCCAACTAAGTCCATGAGATTAAAATACATTACTGAAAAGAAAGTACTTGAGCCTATGAATGACAACATAGAAGGAACAAGAGAATAGCTAAGAAGGAGATGAAGTAAAGAAGGAAAAAGTTGTTAACAATCCTCGAGATGAAGTAAAGAAGGAAAACTAGAGTCCAACGATGCATGATAAACCTTTGAAACAGATATTTCTACTCAAGATGCATTTTCATTCTGAGCGGTTTCCAAGCAAGATAAGGTACACCACAAAAGATCACATTAGATATAGACAAAGACAACTATCCACCAGTTTCTGGTCAACATAAAATACCAAGTATCCATTCCTTTTAAGGAGTTCAATAACAACTTGAGGAAGCATGTCAATTAGATTTTGCATTCTCTAATTGTAAACACTTCCCACTTTCATCATGTTCATTTAGGGGCAGAAAGTAATGTCCTCAAAAAACTATACATTTAAAGCACAGTGAGTTGTGGTTCTAAGGTGGAATTGAGCTCTCAAATAACAGGAACTAGGCTGAAGGCTATGGCATATAGTAATGGGAAATACTTGGGGAGAGTGAAACGTGCTTGGAGGGATTGCGCTTCCCAGTCCCCCTCTAAGTAGATGCCTCCAAGTACTTCAAAAGGACAGTCATGATGTTAAATTTCATACGTTTCCTTTTTTAGTTGTACTTTATTTTCAAAGTTCTGTTTTTCCTCTTTTTGAGATGAATGAAGATTTTATTCAGCCAAATGAAAGATACAAAGCTGGTATAGCAACAAACAAGAAATAAGCATCTTAGTTGCAGACAGACAATTCATGTAAGCTAAACTAATCCAACTTCTATGGCAGTAAATAGGGCGGTAAATGAACCAAGATGTTGATAAACAACTTGAACTCGACTCACATAAACTCAACTTGAGCTCAATTTGAAAAAGGGCAGTTTTTACACCCATCTACCATAGACGCCAAGGCTGCTGTAAGAAAGCATTTGCAACCAATCCTGCCCATTTGAGTGATCCATCACTTTGTTGCTTCACCTTGTATACCCACTTGCAAGAAATTGGCTTTACTCCAGCAGACAATGGGGCCATAACAAATCAAGCTTGAACAAAAATTTATAACTGTTTATTAATCGAGGGAAACCCACATAAACTTGGCTCAACTCATACAAGCTCATATAAGTTTGTATAACTTCATTTTCATTACTGTTTATAGTAATTATTTTTAACTTTTTAATGAGAGCATCTAAAGTACTTCAAAAGATAAAAGAAAATTCTCGTTTTAATGTGATTATTATAACTTGAACACTTGCAATTGTAATCTTGATATAAATACATGTGTGTGTGTGCGCCCGCGCGCCTATATACATATGCATGATGTATAATGAATGTGAGTGTGTGTGCCTATATATATAAATATATATATACACACTACAAAACATGCTTATACACTCAAGATTCGATTTTAAGATTCTAGATGAAGTTATAAGATATAATATAAGTAGTTCATTTCATAATAAAAAATTAAATACGATTTATTATAAATACAAGGTTGGTGAAGTTAATTTTTACCAGTTTACAAATAAAAATTAATTTCTTTAATTAACTCAATGATATAATCTTAACAATAATAAGGTAACTAATGATTAGCATGGATTTACAAAAAAAAAATATAAACAATGACGATATTTACTATTACATAAGTTATGAATAAGTTAATTATGCAGCTTGTTAACAAGCTCGAGTTCATTCGAGAAATAAATGATTTGAGTTTGAATCAATTATCTAACTCAGTGACAAGATCAAGCTTGACTCATCTTCGAAATAAGATTAAATGAACCAAGCTTGAACATTCAATACTTGAGTTAATTGCAACCCTAGAAACTAAAATATATTAGGGGCAAATAAACATATCAAAAAACTGAAAGAAAAAAAATATTAAAAAAAAAAAAAAGTCATATGGAAACACTGTTGAGCAAGTATTACATTTGCACCACATCTATGTATTTGGTTGGATTCTTCAATTTTGTGTAGGATGATAGTTTATCTCTAACAGCTGCTATGATCATCCTGAATATTTCGTCCACACTATGAATTCTACCATTACGAACTTTAGCTTTCATCTCTAACCAGAAGTGGTAAATAATAGCAATCCAGGCCAAATGACATGGAAACTTTTTTTTTTTTAGTTTACTTGCTGCCCACTTCAATTCTTCTTCCCAGAATTGAGCTTGCCTACTAATTCAGCATTTTCTAATCAGTGCATGCTATTCTTTACAAAAAGAGCAAAATGCTCCTCTACATTTAATCTTACTTTTGCAAAAATAATCATAGCATATCTACAGAGTATAACCCCATTGATCCAACCTGTCCATTGTTGATAACCTGTTCTTAAGGGCCAACCAGCATTCAAAAAAAACAACAAACAATTTTCACCAGTCAACAAACAAAAGCTTTTACAGAAAAGCTTCCCAGCAGTTGGTTTATTTTCCCGTCTTAGATGGCAACCAAGAAACTTC
Organism: Carpinus viminea; assembly: GCA_013348765.1. Taxonomy (NCBI): domain Eukaryota; kingdom Viridiplantae; phylum Streptophyta; class Magnoliopsida; order Fagales; family Betulaceae; genus Carpinus; species Carpinus viminea. The sequence continues at coordinate 31,221,950 of CP054672.1, read as the reverse complement.
TTCTTGAACAAAGTTAACTTTGTGCAGTCTACTTTGAATTTCAATTAACTCGTCTGAAATTCAAAGCATGGTAATACAACCGTATGACCATACTTTAGGTACAAGGGCCCTTCTGGATGCCAGTTGTCCAACAAAGGAAAGTGGGAGAACCTTGGCATTTCGAAAGTTGGGAATCTCAATTCACATTTGAGGGAGAATACAAAAGTCACGATTAATGCAATTAGGGGGAATACTGAAGTGCCTTGGAAACTATATTAGACACAACATGATAGAATACATTAGAGATTATTGAAGCTGATAGTGTTTATAGAGAAGCTTAAAGGGAAGCCAATGTTTTGACAACTTTGGTCACATATAGATCAAAGTAGAATCTCATATACTCAAATCACCCCCTCAAGTAGAATTACATATGAGGATAGTAAAGATGTTGCTTTGCCTATTTTTATTGCTCGAGTAAAGCGATGTCTCACATGCTACAAGAGTTGAGAATGGTGCTTAATAATTATTGTGAATCAAATTTTCTGGCACCAGGACTCCTAGATTAAAACCAAAGCTTATCATCCTTCTCTTCTTCCAATATGTTTCTCAAAAGGACCTACCACACCATTTTATTCTTTTAATCCTTAACTTATACACAAAGTCTTGAACCCACAACTTCACCCTCCATCCTGATCTTACAAGGAGAGTACGTGCCATTGAGCTAGACCTCATTGGTTGGATCCACTATATCCTAGAAAATTTAACTCAGCTTCCATCTTTCCCTACTCATTACTACTCTTCACACTGGCACCACAAACATGATATGCTCAAAGAATTTTGTACTGAAACAATATGTGAGACAGCAAGATATAATAACTCAATTAGGGTCTGCTTAGATCAATACCCATAGTTTCTCCATGAACATACAACTCAACAATTCATCAGGTTTAACTTATGAGTCATCTTCTTAAAAAGACCACTGGCCTCTCCGCGAAGACAGCCCAACAAAATATAAGCTGAAGGTACTATATAAAAATCAATGCAGCCAGAGAGTATATGGGTCAAAGCAGCAAGAAGACTACACAGCCACGACCAAACAGATGACAACCTATAGATAAAATCAAATGCAGGTGATGAATCCTACTTAAATCATCCCAATTTCCTTCTTCAGTAAAAAAACACCAGTCACTGTAATATCATGATTTACTAAAGGAAAATACTAAAGACACCAGATCCACTCACCTACATTTTTCACCAGCAGATGTGTCTACTGCAATTTTGGTATTCATTAACAAATCGAATCCTTTATTATTTATACTCAAACGATTAAAATAGTGAAGAAAGAAAAAAATGTGTGGGTGCTCAGTTGTTTTCTGATATGAAGTACAATGTGCCAATTTAATGTCAAGATCAAATTCCATTCTTTTACTGAAAAGCTGCTTCCTGTTAATGTCATAGAAGATTTTTAAGTTCTACTATCAATCCATCTTAAACGAAATATTTCTCTGCCCTTGATCTATCCAACATATTCATGTTCTGTTTAACACACTCATATATCATCAGAGCTACACCAGCTCACTGATTCAATAACCAACCCTTTAACTTGGAACCACATAAATTTAAAGCTTCCTGGTCTTCAGAATTAAAAAATCGCGAAGTAACAACATTAGGTCATACTGATTCAAATTCCTCAAATACCCCATGATCTATCATTCTATAAAAAGAAACCAGAACAAGCATGAGATTCATATATGTAATCTTATTTTCTTGCATTTCAAATTGAATCATGTTTTAGTAGATTGTTATTATAAAAAATAAAATAAAATAAAAATCAAGAAAGAGTTCAAAAAATAAAAAATAGGCGCAACAAGTGAATGTGACCATAAATTCCTAATTGTAAGACAACAGCAAATATAAAGAATGGAACTTAAGAATCTCATGCACAACTTAAAACATCTACTTTTGAAGATAAACCGTTTTAAAAACAAGAATTAAGTGCTCCAAATTCCTGACCTTGGCAACCTGAATGTTGACCGAATCCGGAATCTCCCTCTGCAGCAAAACAATCCCTGCACTCCTCACCACCTGCAACTCCTTCTCAGAAAGGGGCTCAGGCCAACAGTTCATGTTGGCACCACCAACAATGATGATCGAGTTCTGCCCATCAGGCTGGAGCATCACCACAGCATGCCCAGTGGGTGCAGCATCCACAGTTTTCAGATAATCCAGACGCACCCCACCATTTTCCAGAGCCTCGGTGATCAACTTGCCATGGGCATCGTCACCCACCTGCCCCACAAAGTAGGTTGGGTAAGAGAGCTTGCCACCACAGGCAGCCTGGTTGGCACCCTTGCCACCAGCAAGCGTCTGGCCAGTCTTGGCTGAGATGGTCTCACCCTCCATCGGCAGCCTATCAATCTCCACATAGATGTCTGCATTGGCTGATCCAACAACAACAAGCGGTGGTGGGCTTGTGCTGGAAATTGGGGTTTGTTGGGTTTGTGTTTTGGAGGGATTTATGGCAAAAGAGAGAACTGGGTGTCTTCCGTTTGATGGATTTTGCTTGTTTTTGAATTGTACAAAGGGGTTTGGATTGATTGTTCTGTTTGTTAGTTTTGTTGGGGTGTTTTGGGTTTGGAGGTGCCAATGGTTTGATGGTGAAACTGCTATTCCACTCATCTTTGTGTTGGGTACGTTTAATTAAGTTCTGATTTTCAAGGAATTTCTTGGTCAAGACTGAGACTTTATTGAGGTGGAGTAGGCAGTCTACCCCTTTGACACGAACCCTCCATAGTATGACAACAATAAGACTTCTACAAGAGCAATCGAACGATTCTTTCAGAAAATAGAGATGATCTGTTTTGCTTCTGTTTTCAAAACTATTAACAACAATTTTTTTTCTTTCTTTTTTTTTTTTAATTACTTTTTTCTCTATCAATTACAATGCCTTTATACTTTCTCCTATTAACTAAAACCTCTTCTATCAATCAAAGGTCCCTCCATCAGTAAAAGGCATTAACTCAGATGGTTTATCCATCACTTTGCCTCATGAACTATCACACATTGTTACTTTACTCCATGACCTATAATGTATTGTCACTTTGACTATCTGAGTTAATGCTTTTAATTAATATAAAAGGGTTTTTGACACAAAACGGTAGTTTATGGAATTAGGTGTCACAATTGATAGAAACTACTAGTCGTTTACGATTTAGCCCCCTGAAATTCCAAAAGTGATAAAATAAACTCTCAAACTACCAAAAAGTTGCATTTTGACCACTTTGTTAGTCAACACTGTCAAATTGGATGGAAAATACATAACAACGTCGTTTTTTGAGGTTAAGTTACTAAAATGCCCTTTTGAAACTTTGGAGGCCATTTAGATTGAAAACAAAGATTATTTTGCACATTTCTTTGTTAAACTATAGTTTTTCTTCTTCATCGGAAATATAACATTGCAACACTTCTTCATTTTTATTTTTTTTCTACATATCATCACTTTTCTTCAATTTTTTTTTCTTTCTTTCTCAACGCTTGTTGCCCCTTCCAAACAAAAAACACATTTTTTCCTAACGCCCATTACTAACATGTTGCCCATTGACACGTTAGTATTGGGTAATAACGCCATTACTAACGTGTGACGCGTTATAGATGTGCATGTTAGAACCGAGAGTTTACTAACGTGTTAGAGATGTGACACGTTACCATTTGCTAACGTGATACTATTCACACGTTAGTAATGAGTAGTAACGCCATTACTAACGTAACGTGTCACCTTAAGTAACGTGTCAATGAGCTTAACACATTATTTTGGTGATGAAGAATTTTTTTTTTGGAAAAGTTTCAAAAGGGTATTTTAATAACTTAACCGTAAAAAACAACGTCGTTTTGTATTTTCCATTCAATTTAACGGTGTTGACTAACAGAGTGGCTAAAATGCAAATTTTTGGTAGTTTTTTAGGCTATTTTATCACTTTTGAAACTTTAAGGGGCTAAATTATAATCAGCTGGTAGTTTGGGAGGCTTTTTTATATTTTTCCCTAATTTATAAGAGTAATGTGAAAAATGTTTGTAATTCATTAGGAAAAAAGTAATTAGCCCTCTGTTTTTCAACTCTACTGCCCTCCCTAATCTATCATGCTTTTTTCAATGTGATTTTGAGTTAATTAGAGTTTGTAAGTTAAAAAACATTTTTTAACCAAAGTTTTAATTCTAAGCTTCTACTAAAAGTGCCTTATGATCATTTTTTGACTTTTTGAATTCTTAAAAGTGTTTTCAATTTTTTTTTACCAAGCGGATACTTTTTTCTTCAAATGGACTTTTTGAGTGTTAACACACTTTTAAGTCTCTTAAACGCAACTAAACGGTCACTTAGTACGTGATTTTTGGTTTGGAAGTGATTTAAAGTAAATAGAAGTTTTGAATTTTTTTATATAAAAGTAAATAGTGGTTCACCACCCTTGGCCAAATGGGGTGGTAGGGTGGGGAACCACCCCCACCCGCTTTTTCTTTTTTGTTTTGTTTTGTTTTTTTTATAATTTTATTTTTATTTCAAATATAACGTGACATCCAAAAATCTAAGTATCATGAACACTCTATTAAAAAACCTAATAGAATCTTGATAAAGTTATCAAATAAATTTATTTACTTACCACAAATGTCATTTATGACATTTTTACAAACTCAAGTGTCTATTTGAATTTCGTGCAAAACCTTTTAAGTATGGTTAGCATGGAATCACGTGTGTGCAACTTGACTTCTCTCTCATTCGAACATTCGAATTTTAGAGGCGAATGTTCAACCGGAGTTCTAGGCATTATTTGTGTGCCGGGAAGGCAAGGCAAACGCAAGCCCCAAAATCAAATAAGTATCACCGGTGTTAAAAAAAGAAAAAGAGACAATGTAAGTATCATGGAGTCCTTCAATTTATTTATTTTTATTTTTATTTTTTAGAATTAATTTTAAATTAAATTAAAAAAATTAATATGCTTACTAGTAAAATAGTGCATTTTGATTGAGACTAAACAGCAATGATTGACCCAAAATATACATTTTCAAAAAATTTAAAATTTAAAGGAAACCCATTCGTATAAACTAGAGTACAAAATTTTTAAAATATCAAGATTTTTTAAAAAAAAATTCACTATTTAAAATTTCAACTTCCAAAATGTTTTTTTTTTTTTTAAAAATAAAAATCATGGATATTTTGGTATTTTTTTAAAATTTGTGCTCTAATTTGTACGGATGAGTTCAAATTGAGAGCAATTGAAAGTTATAGAGTAAGTGAGAATTTTTTAACGTATGTATTTACAAAAATAGCCAAACTCATTAGTGAAATTTTCCCAAATTTAAATTTTGGTAAATTGGCTCAATAACTTAGGTTAAATACTATTACTCTTTTTTATTTTATTTTTTCTCTAGTTTGATTTTTATCACAGAGATCTTAGGTTTTGATAAAGATTGTGTCCTTCTTCCATCGACTGTTAATGACTAACGAATGACATATGTAATTCAATTAAATATGCATATCATGTAATTTATTTTATTTTAACAAAAAATTAAAAATATATATATTTAAAAATTGAGGTTTAAACCACCCCAATTTGGTTTGAACCAAGAAATCCACAAAATTTTTTTCTTTCTTTTTTTTAAAAAAATTCTAAAAAATAAAAAACTACCCCAAATTATTTGTTTCTTTTTTAAAAAATTATTTTTTTAAAAAATTAATTACATGACACATACAAGAGATTTAATTAGTCAAAATGTTCTTTATTAAATTAACTAATTAATTGGATAAACCAATTTATCTTTTATCAAAATCATGAACCTTTGTGATAAAAATCAAATCCTAAAAAGGAAAAATAAAAGTGAAACCCATGAGAATTGGTATTTAACCCTAACTTATAATATATTTATCATATAATTTTGTTGGTGTTTACCAAACAAACGCCGCAGTGACACAAGATCCGGTGACCGGCTATTTCCAGCGTCCATAAAATGTTGCAAACGTGGCCGATACAGTGCCTCTTTTCTCCCTCTCTCTTCATACAATCGCCACGTTTCACTAGCGTAATTTCTCTGCCCTAAGTCACCATCAAACCCAACTGATCCCAGCCAATCAAACCGGGGGCATCTAATCCATATTTGATCGCTTCTCCGAATATGCGGTTACAAGAGGGAAGAGCATCAATGCTAATGCTACAGCAGTGCACCGAAACTTTTCTCCACTGACAATCTTACGAAAATTTTTGGTTGGTTGTTGCAAGGTTTTAGTTTTTTGGGTTAAAGGTCAGCAGAAATGGCTTCTCATGGTTTAAGCTTAGGATTACCAACAACTTATATTTCCTCAAAAACCCAACTAGAATTTGGCTTCAAATCTAAACCCCTTTTGTTGGCATCACGAGCTTTAAGAAAACCCATCAGGGTTTCTTTGTCAGTACGTTCAATGGGGTCCTCAGCTTCTTCTTCACAGAAACCTGAGCGCATTCAAGGTTCATCTCTATCTGTCTGTCTGTCTGTCTGTCTCTCTCATATGAGTATTTTACTATTTTTCATGATTAAATATGATGACCAAATCAAACATTCCCCCAATTTTTCTTTTTCTCTTTTACTCTCCTCTTTGTTTGAGTCATTTAATGTTAATTTGAGTTGGACGATCATGTTGTTTGAGCTGTGGTCAATTTAATGTGCACGTACATAAGCACTCGTTCCTCTTTTGCTCGGTGAATGAAGAATTTGATCACAGTGTGAAAATGCAAAGAGCAATTCAGGTTTTGGCTAGGGGGTAGCGGTTCTGAGTTGATCTTTGAAAAGTTGGGGATGAGACGTTCTGAGTAAAATTGGGGCGAGAAATGGTGTACCTCCTGCTCCAATTCTCCCAGTGGGAGAAATTTGATAAATTAACGTGGTGTATGGAGACACCGTGGTGTGTTGACATCACCATCACCGTTGTCGTTGGAGGTCCTGCGGTGGAACAGCAGAACCAAGTTCATGGTTGCTGTCGTTAGGTGTTTAATATTGTATACTTCCTTTGTACATAGGGCCGCCTTTTAAAAAAAATTTAATTACTTATAAAAAAGAAAAAAGAAAAAGAAAAAGGAATTAGTTAGAATAAATTTGTTCCAAGCTGGCTTGTATGACGTATATGCTCCAGCTTGAGAGAGGGGAGGGGGGGTGCATTAGAATGCTTAGTATATGCTGTACCCTTCTAGAAGGAATTCTCTTCCTACCAGCTGTCATCCTCTGAATATTCTCCTACCATTGTAACTAATTGTCTTATATATGTGGAATGGATTGAGGGCTGCACGTTCTCTTCCTTTTTTTTTCCCCTTAAGATTAACTTCTGTGGATTGGGTTCTTATTCACGGTACATTATTGGTAGTCGAAGTAAAACGATTTAAGGTGTTGGCAGAGTACTTAATAAATTAGACACAATCATCCTTGTAGCTGAGGAAATGTGATGCTGAGAAGCTAGATCACCAAATGATTAGGCACTGTTTGGCAACCCCTTACCCTCCCGTCAACACTACTCACGCTTCATTTTTCCAAAAAAATCAACTTCAAAACATTCTCATTTTTTTTTTTCATTTTTATATCATATCATTCACTTTTTACTACTATTCAAATAAAAAAAAAACTACAAAACAAAACTTTTTCACTTTTCCATGCGAAATATTCTTACTTTTTTCCACATCAATCCATGTCAATTATAGTAACAAAGGGAAAAGGGTGGAAAAGGGTTTGCCCAACACTCCTTAATCTGTTACTTATTGCCTGCAATAAGGGGGGTTTTTGCAATTGAAATCAATAACTTACCTCATTCTCATGACATCTTTATGTTCTTCTTCTTTGTTTCCTTTTTTTTCTTTTGTTTGTTCATTTGTTTGGACTAGTTTTAAATTTTCTGGAAGCTCTAACAAGCACAGACTTCTGCCTGTAGACAAATGCTTATAAGTTACCAGTTCTAGGAAAAATTGCTGAATGGAAAGAAAGAGGCTAGAAAGTAGTGAATAAATGTGCATTATGTAAAGGATATGGTGTGGTGGGTGACTGATCACTGTTTGCTGTATTTTCATTGGGCATGATACAGAGTATGCCTTTTGCTGTATCCATGATGAACTGGACCTTTTTCAGTGGTTTAGCATGTAAGTTTTAATGGCTAGAAGTGGTATATTGCTTTTGCGTTATGGATCTTTAGCTGTCCATTTGAAAAGATAAGTGCTGGATTGTGGAATATGGATTAGCATTGTTAAAATAATAGGGGGAGGTGACTGATAGTTTTTCAATCTTTCTTCACTCTATCTTCATAGTAAACTACAATTCTTGCTTTTTGATAAAATTTTGGCATATATGAATTTTTGTGCTTTATTTTGCTTGAAGCTCCATGTACTATGCCTTTGGAATGGAAGGAAATTCCATTGAAGCTCCTCAAGTTATCATATCTTGTAAACAATTTATAAGGAATGAAACTCCTGATATGAAAAGTAATCTGATGTCTCTGAGTCAGAAATTTTGAAAACTAATACCATATATTAAGGCTTTGTATTGTACCCCAAATCTAGTTGTCTTCGAAAATGGCAAACAGTTCTAAGTATATTGTTCAGCATTGGACTTGCTTTGTTTTAATTTGCCTAAATTCTCAAAGATCAAAACAAGTTGTTATAGCTTCTTTTGCAACAAAGGGAAATTAGTTTCTTATTGTGTAATTTCTATTTCTAGACTATACTGAATTTGAAATCTTTGATTGTCTTTTGTTTTCGCCTGACCAGATTTCTCCAGTACATGGTTTTGGTTATTAGTGTTAAGTTGTGTCGGTTGCCTTCTGAGCTCCTATAGAGGTCAAGGATCTTAACTTTAAGATTGCTTACGGTACATGGATATTTGAAGTGTCAGGTACTGAGAAAAAGTAATTTTCAAGATATGTGTTGGATGCAACTTACGGGTTTTGTGGGATTTTTTGCTTGACATGCCTACTGTACATGGACTAAACAATTGTGTCCAAAAGAGGAAGCGGCCAACTAAATTCTAGTATAATTGATGTTTTGTTTGTGATCTATCATGCAAAAGAGGAACTCACTAGAAAGGTAGTTATTGTTTCTCTGCAAATGAATTTCTTGATTCTATGTTCTATCATGGGCTGTGCTTGTTGGCAGAGAAACAGCAGCTGTGGGTAATGCAGTTGGAAGTTGGTTAATTTACCACTGTTACAATAACCCTCCCTCCCCTCCTCCCCACCACCCTTAAAAGAAAAAGAGTAGAAAAGACATGAAGCAACCAACTTCTCTCTGTACTGTATGAATTTGAAAGGGACACCTTGAGTGACAAGTCCTGTAAAAATTATGATCACATGTTTAAATCTTAATCATTTCTCCAATCTTTGATTGGTCTGAGGCTAATAAGAATCATTTTCTCTGTTGTGCAGGGGCAGGAAGCATCGACTATAACTCTATAAGTGATGAAGAATGGAAGAAGCGGCTCACAGGGGAGCAATTTTATGTTGCTCGTCAAAAGGGAACGGAGAGGGCTTTCACTGGGTATGACATCACTTGGACATACTATTTGTCGAGCTTTTGTTGAAGTTATATATTTATTTTCTTTTTTCTCGGTGTAGTACATGCTCTTTTCAAGTTATTTGAAGAATTTTATTTCTAAGGAAGTTTTCAAAGGCATAGAATTGGAAAAAATACTGTTCCTGTCCCTAGGGTTTAACCTTTTATCAAATCACACTTCCATTAAATTTCTTGATGGAATGCCACATCATACCCAATAGTATTGTTATACGTGTACATATTGCACAATTAACTTTATCATGTCAGATGAATATCCAAATGGTTCACCACATCATTAAAAGGGCCATGTTAGGATTGTGTGAAATAAAAGAAAGGGGAACCTTCACTTACCCCTCCTGAACTTTGGCCACTATTGCAAATACCCCCCAACATTTAAAACCTCTTACTTAGGTATATCAAACTTTGGTTTTCTCTCACTTCTCCTTTCCGTACAAAAAATCCTTTACAATGCCAATTTTACCTATGACTCCAAAACTATACCGTTTTGGGTTTTAAAACTACAACACCCACTTAGCTCAAAACGACGTTATTTTGGCCATTATTATTATTATTTTTTTAAAAAAAGGATGAAAATCGGGAAAAAAAGCAGGGGGTGGACCACCCATTTTTAATAAGGGTGGCTAGAGCCACCCATTTTAACCAAGGGGTGGTGGTCTGGACCACCCCCCTAAAACCCATTTTAACCCATTTTTCGTTGTTGTTGTTTTTTTTTTTCTTTTTTCGCTTTTTGGAGGTGGCCGAACCACCCCCTTGGGCATGGAGGTGGTTCGACCAGCCGTGAGGGGCCGTGGGGGTGGCTCCAACCAACCCCGATTTTCATCATTTTTCTTTTCTTTCCTCCTCCTCCTCCTTCTTCTTCCTTTTTTTTTTCATTTTTTTTTTCAATTTTCATATTTTTAATGGCCAAAACGACGTTGTTTTGGGCTGAGTGAGTGTTGTAGTTTTGGAACCCAAAATGGTGTAGCTTTGGAGTCAAGGATAAAATTGGCTAAGTAAGAGAAAAGTTAGAGAACCAAATTTTGATATGCCTAAGTGAGAGAAAACCAAAATTTGATATACCTAAGTAAGAGGTTTTGAATGTTGGAGGGTATTTGCAAAAGTGGCTAAAGTTCAGGGAGGTAAGTGAAGTTTCCCAAAAATAGAAACAGAGAAATGAGGCAATCACCCCGTCCCACATCAAACCCTGAATTTTTTCTTTTCATCATGGGGCATTTTTTAATGATGTGGCCTTTTACATGTGTCACAATACTATTGGGTATAATCTAGCATTTTGTCAGAAAATTTTATGGAAGTGTGACGGAGGGAGTGATTTGAGAATAGATTAAACCTTAAGGATCGATTTGTGAACCCCTAAGAGTGATTTGATAAAAGGTCAAACCCTAGAGACTGGAACAACATTTTTCCCTATTATGAAAATTTTCATATGTAGCTGGTTAGGTGACAAAATGGAAGCAGCTCATGCATCTCTTATTTGGGCCTACAGTACACATGGAGTAACCTACTTCTTGACTGCTTCATAAAGTTGGACAAAAATGCATCAACAACTGGAAAATGTAACCTATTTAGTTAGATTATTGCTTAGCATTCACTAGAGGTGAGGATACAAGTTGGTTTTATCCCAGCAGGTATATGAGCACACAGCTGCATCAGGATGCATTCATATGTGTAGTGCACTGGGTTGATCCCACTTCTACAACCACCATCCTTATAAACCTGCAATATTCTGCATAGATCAGGAGAGCCTTACATACTTGGTGGACAAAAGATGCTTCTTATGCTTTGTACATAAGTAAAAGGGAACCTAATGCTGTAGTGATAACTGATTCTTAGTCTAATTCAGCTGCTATTTTTACTTTTCATGTTCAGGGAATATTGGAACGAGAAAACCCCTGGAACTTACCATTGCATATGTTGCGACACGCCTTATTCGAGTGACCATTCAACTCTTCTCACTGGACTAAAATGATCTCTTCACAGAACTTCCTCCAAAACTGACTGATTTGTACTTTCTCCTCCAGATCATCTACAAAATTTGATAGTGGAACTGGTTGGCCTTCTTATTACCAGCCTATTGGAAACAATGTCACCTCAAAGTTAGACTTGTCGATTATTTTCATGCCACGCCAGGAAGTTACTTGTGCTGTTTGTGATGCCCATCTTGGTCATGTCTTTGATGATGGTCCACCTCCCACAGGAAAGCGTTATTGTATCAATAGGTAAATAGTTCATCTGTTTTTTTATTTTTATTTTTAAAAAATTTAATTTTAATTTTTTTTTTTGGTTTTATTTTTACCCCATATATTTATTGTTATAATTGACTTGATGTGAAATATGACTAATCCTGCAGTGCTTCCCTGAAACTAAAACCGAAGCAGTAGAACAAGCAAGAACACCAGAAGGATATGATTGCTTGAGTTGGACGTGACACTTGGTGTCTGATAAAATATAAAATGTGAAAATAATTTACAGAACTGTGAAATGGAAATATCAGATGTTTGTAAATTGTAATCGTGCCCTTTGGCATAGCATGTTCCTAAATGCAACAACATTGTCTATTTTTGAAAGCTTATTGGATGTACATGCTTAGTTTTAAGTATAAATTCTTAGGTGCCGAAAAAAAAAAAAAACACTACCGGTGATCTTATATAGTTTTTTTAACAGTCCAGATTTTCACTCGTTTTCTCTCCATTGAAAAAACTATAGGAGATCTCTTAGCACTTAGGCCAAATCCGTTCTTTAAGGAGTTGAAAATAAGTGGCTTCTTCCACGGCCAGTTAGATACATGATGTGTTTTTTTTCATGAAGCGTATCTTCATTTTCCTCTCTTTTGCATTCTAGATATTTTAAACAAACATATAATATGGATATGAGTTTATATTAGGTAGATTTGATGCATAACTTAGAGATGTTTGCAAAATTCTACTTAAACCAGTGAAAAAAGGGTTCATGGATAATTGATGTCTTCACGTCATTTGATTAAGAGTTTGTCAACTCGGTTAATGATTTACTACACAAGTAAACCATCATTTTCACTCACACTCACAATACAAAAAGCCCTAGCCTTTTACGATTGTAGTTAGAACTTAGAGATTTTTTTTTTTTTTTTGACATGTCCACACAAGAAAAAGGGATGTAAAGATTCAAACTAGTGATCTTCGCTTCACAAAGCATAATCTATAGCTGATTGAATTACCCTTAGGAATAGAGCTCAAAATTTTACAAAAACCCAGCTTAGAGATTTTATGTAAGCTGAAAAAGAGAATATTTATTGTTTTGTGAACTAATGAGTCCATCTGTAAAAAGAGTTCAAGAGCACTACATCAAATCCCATCAAGACCAGCATAGCAAATCATATAAAAGGCTCGTTGTGGTGTTGACTCATTTGGCAACATTCAATTGAGAACCTGTAATTCCTCTCCAACTTCAACTCAATATACCACAATTATATCACAGCTTCCAAGAAATGACAAAACTTGAAGCATCAGTTGATTGCACTTCGCTCTTTATCTAGAGAATTTAGAGAGAGTTCCTGTAAGATGTTTTGGTAGGGTATTACTTCGATAGAGCTCGAAAGGAGATGATTCTCAAGACTTGAGAGAGTATGGAAGTGTACATTTTAGAAATGAATTTGGCCTTATTTTACGGAGTATTGTTCCCTACTTTTTTCCCTGGTGGAGAGTGGGCTAAAGGGATTACCATAATTGGATTCTCGCCCACCTGTAAGAACTATTATCCCCTTTGTCGAGAAAACTTAACGAGTAGTTATCTCACGGTATGCCTCCCCATCGAATCCCACAAAGATAAGACCAAGGATCATTGAGCCCTTACCAGAAAGCCTATAAACGAAAGACTTCTCTAATATATTATTAAGAAAGCTAATATTACATTCACGATAATACCAATACCAGAGCAAACTAAGAAACATAAAATAATAACAATCATCAAAAGTCTCGGTCTCAAACCTGTCAATTAGTAAACTTTTCTTGTAACAAGTCATTCTGTTGTTGGGCCAAGCAACCAAGTTGTAAAATTAGTTTAAGTTAGGGCGTTATAAAGCCCAGGGAGGGAAACGGTTTGAGGATCGAAGATCAAAAGAATCCATCATATCCACTCGTTCTATTTACAATCAAACAATATTAGAAAATTACACTAAAATAGAGAGGTTCATTACAAACACTGCATGCTTAGTATGCTATTGTCACTTCACAGGAAAATGCATATACCACATCAACAGTCCCCATTAACTATAAAAATGGCGCATGAATTGTCAGTATAAAACAAAGGTTGAACCAGAAACCACGGCTTCTCATTTTTTGAGATAAAACAAAGTCCAGTCATAGAACATCTCAATTCAAACAACTAAACAAAGATGATAAAGCACCTCCAAGTCACCCTTCCAGCACCCCCATCATCGTTTTTGGCTCAAATCATTCAACTCACCATTTTCTATGATGCCATTCTCATTCAAGTATTCAACAAATTCATCAATAAGATAAGGCCACGCACCTTCGGCATCATAGTTTGATAATGTCGGGTCCACCATCTGCATATACAAAGTATGACACGAGTTAGTAGTGCCAAGACTGGCATCAAGACCTGCAAAACAACTTGATATACATAATTGATGGTAAAAACACAATTTTGATGTTTCTTTTTCTTCCTTTCTTATTGGAGAAGTAATAAGGATCCAAAACACTCCCCTTGGATTGGCCATTAATATCATCATGATAGCTTATATGTTGAGTCTTGAGTCATTTTCATGTTAAAGCAAGCTTAAATATCACCCAAACTCAAACTTCCTCCACACCAGAATCGCAGTTTATTTTAAAAGATTATAATTTGCAATTCTAGTGATTTGTTAATAAACATCAACAAAGATGACAGTGATCAGGAAACTAGCTGTTTGGTAAAGTTTTTGAAAAGCATTTTTTGGGCTTCGAAAAGAGTTTTTGAAAAAGTGAATTGATAAGTGTTTTCAAGGGGTGCCACATTTGAAAAAGTATTGGAGAATAACTTCAATTCGGTCTTGTGCAAAAAGGTGGGGTTTTTTGCCCACTAATCCCACACTTCCACGTAAGCCAAAACAGAAAAATTGCATAAAATTTGTCTACAATCATAATCACTGGACGAAAAAAAAAAAAAGAGGGAAGAACAAGAGAGAAAGGAAGAAGAAAAGAGAAAGAACGGCTGGCCGTCTGGAGAGTGCCGCTGCGGCGTGAGTCTCCGGCGTCAACAGTCGTCTTCTCCAACTTAGGTAATAAAATCTCTCTTAGGGTTAACCTTTCATCTCTAGGTTTTAGCTTTGGAATCCAAAAACAATTTTGAGGCATTAGAAACGGATTAAAGGCGGGTCACAGTGGTTCTCAGGCAAGTTGAAGCGGGTTTTTTCAGACGGGTCGGGATCAGGCGAGACCCATGCCTGGGTCTCGCCAGTGTGGGTCTCGCCTAACCCGGTCAGCATGGCGAGACCCACGCTTGGGTCTCGCCTGACCAACGCTGGTCTGTGAGACCCGAATGGCCGACCATCAATGGATTTGGGACTCTAGGAGAAAGAAATGAAGAAATGAAGGTGGGTTTGGTAATAATATAGTGTAGTTGTGTTTATTTTATAAACTTAAGTTTGGTATGATTGGATTAGGTGGCAGCTTCTTATTGGTGGCAAAAACCTCTTTTTTGCCACGACCGGACAGCAGCAGCACTCAAAGTATTGTCTATAGGATCCATAAAAGAAAATTCGTTTTGGTAAATTGAGAAATGTTTCTAAAAAGCAAGAAATATTTTTTAAAAAATCCAAAAACAAAAAAGATTTAGGCCTACTATAGGCAAGCCTCCAGAGATGGAGGCTTCCACCCTCGTTTCTAAGGAGTAGAGGCCACTATGTGAATTTGGCGACCTTGTTTGGCAGCCACAGCGAAGTTGCTGGATCCACCCGTGGGCAAGCCTCCACTTTATTTTTTTCAGTCTCCAAATCTGAAAAAATGAGCTTGGGTTTTCAAAACATTCCTATATAAAGGTGTGAAATTTTCTAGAAACAGTTTTTTGTTTTATTGAAAAGTTTTACTTAGTGGTGGAACTACACGGTAGCTTGGGAGGGCTTCATGTTTTGCCTAAATTTTTTAAAAATGCCCTTCTAATCCTTTTAAAATTAGAAGGATTATAATTCTAATTTTTTGGGGCGATAAAACTAAAAAATAAAAGAATTTGGGGGTGGGGGTAAAATTCGGTAAGTGTTTTTTGCATTTGAACAGTGAAAACACCTTTGAAAATGTTTGCCAAACAAGAGCCTCTTCTTGAAGTTGTTTCATATTGCACAAACAAAAATTATCTGGCTGCCACTTGTATACCTCATATCCATGTCATAGAAAAATATGGATTAATATGGACTGCCGATGAGTGCAGTATCATTGTTCTCTAGATGGTAAGATGCAGAAGACGAAATGAAGCTATGAATAGGATTGTTTACCTTGGGGCGGTAAGAATGAGAAACAAATGGCAGCAAGGATGGAAGTGAAAGAATGAAATGTGTCAATATATAAGCTTTAGAAAGAATTGCTAAGATGATATAATATATATGCTCATGATCCTAAAATAGAGAATATATGGAAAGAAGAACAAGGATAGCGCCAAGTGGGGGGACAAAATAAAATTTTAAGAAAAAAAACTTGTCCTTTGCATCTGCAAGCATCTATTTCTCTTGATGCACAAACCAAGAAAGCAACTAAAAAGTAAAAGGTGGGGGGAGGGCAGGTACCACATTACATGAACACGCTTTATCATATTAATCATGTTGATTTGGGTAAACAAATAGAAATTGAAAAGGATACCAATTAGACATGCAGGTGCAAATGAATTGAGGGCATCGCATCCTAAAACAATGAGCCAGTAAGCATGTATTAATGCTTTATATCTTACCCTTGCAAACTCCAAAAGTTGAGACCATGTGTCTCTAGATATTGCTTTATTATGCCGAGCCTGAGTCAATTATATCAAAGAAAAACTAAAATCAAAGGAAAAAATAATTGAATAATTAATCATATCCTCGTGGACTTCATAACATCAATCTAATCAAACTCATTAAAGAGAAAATACATATAGAAGATACTAGATAAATATCCATTGGTGAAAAGAAAAGAGGAAAAAAAAAACAACAATTACCAGAAAATAACAATTAAACAGACATCAGCTATCCAGAAAGAAAACTTAACAAGGAAATCATTTTGAAAATACAGAGCTTCCACTTAAGGGTATCTTTTATCATATGTAGAAAATTTTAAATTATAGAGTTTACCTACAGATTGGCCAAAGGTTGTCATGGTACGCTGATGAACTAGCACTAACATTGGCCATATTCAGTGACAACTTATGCCTAACTAAACCAAAATCTCTGGATTTTCAGCCACCTAACCAACCACCAAGCTGTTTATTGGATTAATAATTCTGAAAAAGAAATGAATCTAGGGGCCTAGCTGAGCAAAGGGTCCCAAGAATGCAATTACCCAACCAGCCACCATTCAGTTGGATCACAAAAATTTAAGGTGTCACAGTCAGTACTCTTTTAACATGTATTATTTTGCCTCCACAAAGGGTCACTAAAAAAATTCTACACATAGTTGAATGCCGGCCAATAAAAAAGCATTAGTTAGTTGTGGAAAGTCACGATCAGGAGCCCCTGTGCTTTACATACTTTACAAGTAAACACTAATTGCAAACAATTTAGTTGAATATTATGACTGCACAACTAGTTAAACTAAAGCACTACAGCTCCACCACTAAAATAAAGAAAAAATGATTGACCATTTTGGCGTAAGTAGATGAATATTACTACTTCTTTTTTGGGGTAAGTAGTAAAAGGTTTTCTTAGAAAAAAGAAAAAAGCCTCATGTGATAGACCATATTCCTGCTGACTTTTATGAGTTCTTCACCAGCTTTTCCTACTTGATTCTACTGCACATCATAATTGTCTTCCTCAAGATCGTAACCTTTATCATGCTAAATTTCCACAAATGGCAGTCCTCTCCATCCTGGCACAGTCCTTTTCTTGGCATCATCCAATTTTATTGATCAACAAATGTGGCCTCTAAAACTTGAAGTTGTGTTGGGCCGTGTTTTTTTTTTTTTACACACATAAACGAGTTGTTTCATTTATATTAGGGAAAAATATAATTTAGCCCCCAAACTACTAGCCATTTGCAATTTAGCCTCCCAATGTTCAAAATGTAATAAAGTAGCCCTCCAAACTACTAAAAATGTATCAAAAAGGCCACTTAATTTTTTTATATTCTTATAATAGCCCTATTCTTTTAGCAAATAAAATAATAAAATAATTGTAAAAAAAACTAAACAATATTTTTAAAAATACAAAAAAACCAATGAGCTAATAAATACAAAAAAAAAAAAGGAATAACTAAATAATTTAGGCCAACTTCAGTCTAAATTATTTATTTATTCAAATTTTTTTTATTTTTTTTGGTATTTATTCGCCCATTGGTTTTTTTGTATTTTAAAAAAATTATTTGGTTTTTTAACAATTATTTTATTATTTTATTTGTTAAAAGAATAGGGATATTATAGGAATATAAAAAAATAAGTGACCTTTTTGATAAATTTTGGTAGTTTGAGAGGCTACTTTATTACCTTTTGAACATTGGTTGGCTATATTACAAATAGACGATAGTTTGGGAAGCTTTTTTATATTTTTCCCTTTATATTAACAGTAAAGACAAGCATAGCTTCATTGCTTAGGAGTTCAGACCAAAAAAATAGTCTAGAAGCAATCAAGAGTGAAAGGAAAAAAGAAACAAACAAAATCAAGGTTCCAGAGTGCTCATACATACATGTGCAAGCATGCGAAACATACAGTACAAGCTTGAGAGAGAGAGTACACGTGTAAATAAAGATAAAATATGTTATGGGGGGGGCATACAACATGTAAATAAATTCTTTTGGTGGGTTAGGAAAAAGCATAGCTTCATTCCCCAGTGGGTGGTCAGCCACCCATAGAAACGCGGCCACCTATTTAGCCTGCAGGTGGCCACGACCACCCTAAAGAAGCTCCACCCTTGAAAACAAATTTGGGGTGGCTACGCGATGAGGGTGGTGCGACCACCCCAATGGGTGGTCAAGCCACCCACTTTATTTTTTTTGTTTGAGTTAATATATATATATATATGGGTATTTGTGAAAAACGTATTTCACTCCTTAAGGATTAACTAAGCAACTCATAGTTAATCCTGTGTGTATGAGATTAATAATAATCCCATGGGAATTTACTTTTTTCTTTATTAGTAGTCCCATGGGATTTTTTTATTTTTTAATAAGTAATAAATATATTATCAAACGTGCAGAGGGGTGTAATCCATGTATACATCATGTATACAAAGAATCCCCTACTGAATAGAAAAAGAATTACATAGCTCTAGGAAATCAGAAAATGTGGACTCATGCGAGTGAGACCAAGTCACTCTCCAAGAGAACAAAGTATTTAACGCCAATTTCTTCAACTCAATCATGTTGTTCTCACGATCCTCCAAGTTGTGTGCATTTCATTCTCACCATAGACACCACATCACGCACAATGGAATTAGCCTCCATATGTGCAAAGCAAGCCAATTACCCAACTGTCCCCTCCAACTCCCCAAGCACTCACTCACCTTTCAGCATAACCCAACTAACTCCAAAAAGTTGAAGAAACACATTCCACATCTCAGTTGCAATCTCACAATGTAAGAGTAAATGGTCAATGGATTCTCCACATTGTTTACACATGTACCACCACTCCATCACCATAACATTCCTCTTTTGTAAATTATCCAAAGTGAGGATTTTCCCTAAACTATTCCCAGGAATAGTGTTAACCAAACAAAGGAATAGTTATACTATAGATTAGCTATTCCTTTCCAGGGGTCTATTCTGCGAACCAAATGAGGCCTTAATGAGTGCTATATTCTCATTTCCTACAGCAGCTTAACATCCTTAATACCCACTACAAGTTGCCAGAAAAATGATTCTTTTCACTATAGGTCACAAGAATCACTACTCATTCTCATAAGAGTATTAAAAAACTTCAAAAAATAGGTCACAATAAGAATTATAAGCTACCTGTAAGAACTGGCACCAATGATCAACCAACGGCCACTGCTTTTCAGCAAACAGTAATTGCCACATTCCAATAGCTGTATCCAATGCTAAAGATTTCTGACCCTGAAATACACAGAGAAATGATCCGTGCATACCCTAGAGATACTTGAGGTAACCATAATTGAGTTCAATTACAAATCAATAAACTTGAAAAGGAAAGCAAAATCTCATCCTGGATTTAACTAGGGCCACTAAAAAAACAGACAAGAGTGAAAAATAAAATCTATCAAAAGGTTCTCATTTTAGCAGTAGAGATAATTATCGTTGAGAATGTGTAAAAATCCAAACCTTTATTCAGAGAAAAGAGTACCTTTTCTTTTGCCCAGCCAAATGCAAAGTTATATATCTCACGGAACTTTTCTGGACAATTACAATTACAAGAAGCAATGATCATTTCAGCGACAAATTTGTTGCATATCTGACCCAGAAAATGCTAATCAAACCAATATCATTGACTTTTTCAATAAATATATCAAATTGAGGATTGTTTTCCCCTAAAAGCATCATTAAATATAATATTATAATCTAACATTGAGTAAATACCAAAAATCATGAACCATTGCACATACGTTCATCTTTCAGCTCAGAGCGCATAAATGGTATCCTTTCGCGGAACTTCTCCAAAGAATCTATCCTGCCATCAGAATATATTGCCATTGTCAGGGTTTGGTTATGGTAGTCTCAAACTCCCAATCTATAGCATTTGACTTAAAAATAATTAAAGCAAATATAACTGTTTATATATATATATATATATATATTTTTTTTTTGATAAGTCAAAAGGATTTGTTTATATATTTACCCTAGTGCTTGCAATCCACCCATAAACTCCTGCTTGGAAAATTCACACATGGTGGCAGCCTTCATGTGCCATGAAACAACTAACTGCAATAACAGCAGAAGCCCATGTTACCAGATATAGCCAAGTCACTACTCATTACCACATGTTCATAATGACTCATTATGACAGACCCAAAGTACATATAAAAATCATGACTATATATTTAACTACAATAGACTCAATCTAGAAGCATAATACTAAGAACAACTTATTTTTCTCCTTTGATTAAGTACAAACAAAGGCATTATTGTAATAAAAGAGAAGAGTATTGTCGTCTTTGTTGTTATCTTTCCTTGCATATAATAAAAGTATTGAGAGGGCCACAGAATAGGCTAAACCTCTCTTTTTTATGTAAAACATTTTTTTTTTCATTTGATGATGGGAAACTTCTTAAGGCAGGGCCCTTTTGTGTACTCAGCCATGAAGGATAACCCCTGGACTCGTGTAACACACCCCCACTACACGGATTAGTTACATTTGGCTTTCGCTAGGAGTGTGACCCCAAGGAGTTGTTTGCACCCAAGGAGATTTGAACTTTAGACCTGATGGTTATGCCACAAAGTCCAAGACCACACCACTTGAGCCACTGCCTTGAAATTTTTATGCAAACTTTAATCTTGACATTGTATCAGAGTAAGATATGAGGGTTTAACAAATTTCCATTGTTTTGTGAGCTCTCTGCCTAGCCCTCCATCTTTTTCTTTTTCTTTCCATACAGTTTTCGCAAATAGTGTCAATATTGTGGGCTTCAGCACGATGCCTGTGGTTAGAGGCGGATGGCAACATTATCACTCCAATAGCCTAGATGTTGTCGTTGTCATCCTCATAATGTTGTTGACATCAATGGTAAGGTAGTTGACGGTAGTTCTATGTCATTGTTGTTATGGCAGTCGATTTTTCCCTAAGTAGATGAATGATTCAAGGCTTTCCACAGTTGTGTGGTGGCCAACAACGTTTGTCTGTTTAAGTGGCGGTGAGACACTCTGGTATGGTCGTCACCGGTCGTGTTTGGGGTGGTTGGTCAACTCTGGTTGTCGATTGTGCTCTTGTAGTAAGTGGTTGTTCATATGTTAGTGCCAATAGGTTTCTTGGTTGGTGGTGTATTGCATCAAGTAGGGGTGACTAAAGGCAGCATGTGAGGCAGCGAACTGGTCTCTGGTGGTTGCCAATGGTGAGTATCAGTCACCGCCAGCAAATTTTCAGTGGATTTGGAAGAGAAAAGTGGTGCTAGTTATAGGTGTTAGCTGTCCTCATCTAGCGTAAGGTTATTGCCAGTTTGGTATGACTCAATTTAAGGTTCAACATTATGGTTCCAGCAGTTTCCAATCATACCAGTCTGGTCATTTTTGCTGATTTCCTTCTATTTCTACGTTATTTTCTCCAGTTTAGGGGTTCCAGTTTTATTTTCTTGCTGGTTGGTTCCATTCGTGGTATTTTGGTTGGTTTTCCCAGGTTTCTGGCTATTGTTTGTATATAGTTTCTCTTCTGGACAAGTATCAATATCTTTTGTCAAATAGTGGTACACCATTGAGTTCCAATCATATTGAGGACGGATAAGCCTTTGTTACCTCCCATGGTGGTTCTGATGGTTCAAGTAGAGTATGTGAAGGTAAAGGTGGTCATAGTTCACATGGTGTTGCAATTCTAGATGGGGCAATTATACTAGAGGCCATGAATCTCATAAGTATACTCACTGTGGACGTAATAGCCACTAAGTGAATTATTGTTGGGATCATATATGAAAAACCCTATGGTTCAGCCCATTAGGTCTCATCCCAGGAGGGTCTCTTCATCATTTGGACCATTACCCTTGCCCAAGCTCTTGATTTTGATATTCTTGTTCTACCAAAATATTATATGTTTAGATTTTAGCCCCATAAGCAGGCCACTTTTTTATCCACAGCTACTCTTGTTTAGTCATGTACTGCATCTAACTGTCTTATATCCCATTCACGATTTGTGGGTCATCAATTTTGACGCCGTAGAACATATGACTGGCTTGTTAAATGCCCTATTTAATTATCATCTTGCTGCTCAACTTATTTGTCTATGATGATCTTAAATTAATGTTTGTTCTGTATGTCTTAGTTCTCCATTGAATTTTTTATCAACAAGAAAGATTACTGAAATTCTCCAATGTTCTGTCAGTTTCTATTCATCTGTGTATGTTTTAGGATCTCGAGGCAAAGCAGATAACTGCTATGGGGCATAAAGTTGGTAGGCCTTTATTATTTGAACTTTTCAAATATCATTCCTTGTTGAGCACTCCAGTTCTCATTAGCTCCCTTTTAATGGCATTCTTGTCTCAGTCATCCTTCTCTTTCTACCTTTTTGATAAGGGTTCTCTTTCTACCTTAAAACATCAAATTGTGAGTTTCCTTCATGTGTCGTCTACATTGTGAGGCTTGCTAGCTTAGGAAGCATCATCGTGTGTAGGGGTGTACAAGCGATTGTGGTTATTCCCTCTTAACCGCAACTGCAACCGCTTTAGGCAGCTACCATTTTAAAATAACTGCAACCGCTAGGCTGGTTAGCGGTTAATTGCAACCTGTGGTTATGCAGTTATTAAAGGCCGATAATTAATTGCGCCAACCGCTTTTCAACTAATGGGCCTTTTGGGGCTTGTTTAATGTTTTGGGCCTTCTTTGAGCCTCTTTTTAAGGCCTATTTTAGATTGTTTTGGACATGTTTTAGTGTTTTCAAACATTAAAATACATGGACTTAAAATAGTACTTATTATTACTACCAGAAATCAAACAGTGAAGGTTATCCTTCTACTTAATTTGATCCTCAACTACAAGTCTGCCTTGATCCCTCAACTAGATTCTCAAGTCCAAGGCGACTCCATTGTGTTCACACAGTTATATATGTGTTTCTTGTACATTGTTCTCAACACAAACTACATGCAAAACATACATAATACATTCATATGATATTCATGGTGACAGAGCGTACATATGTATGTGTGTACGGTTCAATCAATTTTAGAATGTTTTCTCCTTAAGATTGCATGTGCATGGAAGTGAGGAAATAATAATATTGAATGCAATAATAAAGGCTAATTGACCTTACCAGGGACTAGCGAGAGGTTTTTCAGAAGTGTGTCATAATCATGTGGAAGTGGAACACTACAATCAAACATATTATTATTGTTAATTTATTATTAATATATTAAACCAATTACCGATTACCCAATTATTAACCACTTTTGTCAATCCCTAAAACTGAAACAAGCCTAGGCGGTTATGCAGTTATGCGGTTGTGGTTGCGGTTGCGGTTAGTGGTTAATAACCACCCCGTTTGTACACCCCTAATTGTGTCATTTCAACTTAGAGTAACTAGTTGAGTTTCTAGTCCTTTTAAATAAGTTCATTCTAATATGTAGGACCAAAGAATATTGATTCAAATAAATTTCACTATTTTGTGATTTTTGTGGATGATCACTCTTGAATGACAGTTATTCTTGATGAAAAATCGATACGAGTTATCTATATTTCAGATTTTACGTAGTGTAATTAAAACTCAATTTGGATGAAAAATTCGTGTTTTGAGTTCTAACAAAATAGTGTGTATCTAGTTCTTTAGTTACTTATTTGTTTGTCAAGGGCATTGTTTACTAAACATCTTGCATTCACACTTCACAACAGCATGGTGTGATTGAGCGTAAGAATTGTCATTTATTGGAAGTTGCTCGAACTCTCTTATTTAATATGCATGTCCCAAAATGTTTTTGGAGCGATTAACTACATGTTATTTTATTAACTGAATGTCTTCCTCCATCTTAAAAAGAGCATCTCCTCACTTCACATTATTTCCTTCATTTCATCTACTTTCCTTAACACCAAAAATCTTTGGATCCGTCTATTATGTTCTCAATCTTGGTCCAGGTTTGATAAACTCGATTCTCACAACCATGTGTCTTTCTTGGGTATTCTTTTTTTTGATAAGTAAGAAGCTTTAATAAAAGCATAAGGCGTCCCTAAGTATACTGGAAGTATACAAGCGGAAACGCCTAACAAGAAAAAGAAAAGAAAGAGCTGAAGCAAGCCCTCAAAAACCGAAACCCAAAGAGGCCCAAAACCCTCAAAGCCACCTGAAATGCTGCATTACAATAGGATCAACTAACTAGAAAGAGAAAAACGAACAAGGAAATCATTGTAACTAATCGACACCGGAAAGACATGCGCAACAGTCCAAAGGTCCAAAGTATGAAAACAAGAGGATAATAAGTCTTCCAAGGACCCCTCCAAGTCCTCAAAGGACCTATTATTTCTCTCCCTCCATAGACACAAAAAAAAACAAATAGGCACCATCTTCCAAACCGCCGCACTCCCCCTCCTCCCCGTAGACCACCAACAAGTGAGCAACTTGGAGACCCGTCTCGGCATCACCCAAGACAACCCAAACTGACCAAAAAAGGCACTCCACAAAGCATAAGCAACCTTACAATGAAGAAGAAGATGATCTACCGTCTCCTCACTCCTCTTACACGTACAACATCTGTTTGTCACAATCACCCGTCGCCTCCAGAGGTTATCTAGAGTAAGGATTTTGCCCAAAGCCGCCGACCATGCAAAAAAGATCTCCCTCGGAGGGGCTTGTATTCGCCACACACTCTTCCAAGGGAATCTCCTCCCTTCAATACAAGCCAAGGAAGCATAGAGAAGCTTGACTGTGGTAGGGTATTCTCAAGCCCAAAAAGGTTACCATTGTCATAATCCGATTCTTCGATGATATTTCAGCAATGTTGATGTTACCTTTGTTAAGTCTACACAATATTTCTCATATGTCCATTCTACTAGTGACTACTTTTGAGTCATCTACCTTCTCCATTCCACTATTTGTTCCAAGTATCTTAACATCCCCATCTGATCCTCTTTCATCTTCCTATCCGAAGTCTTTGCCACCATAGTCTACCACTCCATTATACATTTTATTCATGTCACACATGGCCACCAACTCCTGTACCTCAATTATCTTCCTCACCATCTTCAGATCCAGCCACCTACTAAGACAAACTTGTTACCAATTGCCCTCTATATACGTACACAAACATGTGTCACCAAACATCCCACTACTCACTTTGTTTCATTTCATTCATTGTTTCCTTTTCATTATTACCTCCCAGCTATCTAGTCTTCCTATACGTAAGACAGTTAAAAATACACTATCTGACTCGAGTTTGAAGAAAACTATAGGATTGGAAATGACGGCTATATATCAGAATTGGACTTCAAATCTTGTTCCATGACATCTTGGTAAACAAACTATTGGCTACAAGTGGGTGTACATGGTAAAGTTTAATCCGAATGGCTCGGTTGATAGGTTAAAAGCCCGATTGGTTGCCAAAACTTATACATATACCTAGAATTAATTATGAGGAGACATTTTCTCTAGCAGCCAAGATCTCCTATGTTTGATGTTTATTTCTCTCATTACAAATCTTGACTGGTCTTTGTTTTAATTGGATGTTAAAAATGCCTTCTTCATGAAGACTTGGTTACACAAGTTTACATGGACCACCCATCTGGGTTTGTTGCTTATGGGGAGGATCAAGGAAGTGTATGCAGGTTAAAAACAGCATTGCATGGTCTAAAAGAATCACTAAGAGTGAGGTTTGGAAAGTTCACTGAAGCTATGTTGGAATTTGGCCATTCATAGATGCCAAACGAATCATTCAATATTCTTTTTGCTTGCTAAGGCAAAATATATTCTACGTGTGGAATATGTAAATGATAATGTAATCTTTAGAAATGACTCTGAATGTATTGCTACATTGAAACAGTTTTTGTAGCAATGGTTTCATACCAAAGACTCGAGCAAACTTAGATATTTCCTAGGTATTGAAGTTGTTAGGTCTTCGAAAGGTATCAACTTATTTAAGAGAAAGTATGTACTGAGTATGAAATGGGTGTTTTGGGGGCTCATCTTGTCAATGTTTCTATGAATCCAAATCAAAACTTTTGAAGGATGAAGGAGAATTATTTGAAGATGCTTAAAAGGTTTTTTTTTTTACATGTCTACACAAGGGAAGAGGAGGGGATTTGAACTAATGACCTCCACTTCATTAAGCGTAGTCCATAGTTGATTGAGCTACCCTTGCGGACTAGTTGGAATGTTGAATTATCTCACTATCACTGGGCCAAGTATGTCATATGTAGTTAGTATAGTGAGCCAGTTCTTGGAAGTTCCTAGGGTCCCACATTGGGATGTTGTCACTTGCATTATTTGTAATATGAAGCGAGCTCTTGGTCTTAGAATATTGTATAGTTGAAATTGACATCTCAAGGGCCTTTATCGATGCAGATTGAGTAGCTTCCCCTCAGATTGAAGATCTACTACATGATATTGTAAGCAGTAATTTAATTAGGTGAAAGAGTAAGAAACAACTAGTGGTAGTGCAATCTATTGCAGAAGAAAGTGTTGTAACTATGTTAGCTTACTTTCTTCAGTAAATTGGTCTTCAACTCCTACTACTATTCCATTATTTTTGCGATAATCAAGTTGCTTTGCATATTGCTTCTAATCCTCTATTTTATAAAAGGACCAAATATATTGAGGTTGATTGTCATTTCATTCAGACAAGATTCTTAGTGAATATATATTTACAACATATGTAAGTCTGGAGACAAGTTTGTTGATATGTTTACAAAATCTTTGTGTCGGAACCAGTTCGAGTCTATGCATTCCAAGCAAAACTTATATGGTAAGCATGTCACAACTTGAATTCAAACTTGAGGGGGAGCATTAAAACAGGTGTTATTGTATTAAAAGGCAAAAGGATATTGTTTTGCTTTAATCTTCCACTAATATATAATAAAAGTATTGATAGGGCAATAGAATATATTGAGCCTCTCTCTTGACCTAAACTTGAAAAAACTTAACCTTGTAAACTTAGCAACTTTGAACATTGGCATTTAGAAAAATAAGGTTCCTTCAAGAGTAGATTCTTGGTGTGAACAGTGGCATTAAGGAAGATCATAACTTTGGATAACCTGAGAAAGAGGCATGTCATAATGATGGATTAGTACTACATGTGCAAGAA
The DNA here is from genome assembly GCA_013348765.1 of Carpinus viminea. Classification (NCBI taxonomy): domain Eukaryota; kingdom Viridiplantae; phylum Streptophyta; class Magnoliopsida; order Fagales; family Betulaceae; genus Carpinus; species Carpinus viminea. Next base: position 31,194,379 of record CP054672.1, on the reverse strand, counting down.
GAGCAGGGAGACCATAGATCATCTTCTGCTCCACTATAAAGTGGCTAGAGCTTTGTGGGCATCGATTTACTGTCTTTTTGGATTGTATTGGGTCTGCCCCAAAGGATGGTAGAGTTGTTCGCTAATTGGAGAGGTCAGTTTGGAAGCTGCAACAATTTAGAAGCCTAGAGGTTGACTCAGTTGTGCTTAATGTGGTGTACTTAGAGAGCGTAATGAGCAGAACTTTCTAGTTTGTGAGAGATTGGTGTTAGAGTTGAAAGCTATTATGTTCAATCTCTTTATGTTTGGGTGGCAGGTTAAAACAATTCTCATTTTTCTAATCTCTTAGAAATTTATGGATTAGTGTTCTTTTACTTCTCCCTAATTGGGAGTCTCTCTTGTATACATCATGTGTACTTGAGTTGCGCCCTTATGGGCTTTCTAAAGATGATTTACTTATAATAATAAAAAAATCGCATCTAATAGAAAAATAAGAGCAATCAAACTCATCTACAAAAATCAATGAAAAATTTAGAAGTACTAAATTTTGTATCATACCAGCTTCCTCGATTAACTCAATGCATATATATTTTGACTTATAAAAAAAAAACAATATTTAAAAAAAAAAAAAAGAAAAAAAAGCATTATCTGCACATACAAATAACAACAAATGAAGTGGAAACTATGAAAATAATGTAATACGCTATCTGGACATCACTTACATTTTACTCCTACTGTATGAAACAGCACCTAGTTTATATTTTATTTTTTATTTTTTATTTTTGGCTTTTTGTGCAGGAAGAAAGGGAGGGTGGAAGATAGAGAGGGTTTGGGGGGAAGAGAATCCAACAATAAACTTCCTGTTCTTGCCAGATATCCAAACATTTATACAACTGCTGAATTTTAAATTGCAGCTTTTTTCAACTAAAGAGTCAAGACTTTTTTATAAAACTAAAATTTAAAGCATTAAGGATAATTTCTCCATAACAATCAAAAGATGCTTAGGTATGCCTGCCTTCTACAGAAATAGCTTCAAAGTCTTATATACATACCATAACTATATCTTGCGGATCCACCTGCCAAAAGAACAACATTTAAACTGTGAAAATCAACTTATATAAGTTAATGTAGAACAAACGCATTTCTGTTTTAAAAAAAAAAAAAATAGTGGAGAGTACAAACAGCATATGAGAACTCAAAATTAATTTTAAAGTTCCAATTTTTGAACCTTATAGTCATCAAGCAGTATCAACTAACTGGCATTCAAAAAAGCTACCTGAATATCATTGCAAAGAAGAGTAATACCATCAACCAGTATCATATCACTATATGGATCTGCAAAAACATATTACAATCAAATTTTTTAGCAAAGAGATATTTCAGCCATTAAGCAACAATAGTCATTTGCGCTGCCCAACTCTTGAGTCCAACATGAAAACCAACATTAAATAGACCAATTCCCAATGAAAACAACCATTTTAAATTTTCCACACCAAATGAATCATAAGCTCTTGCTTACTGTTAGGATTGAAAACTAGAGTTAAGAGAATTGTGGGAGCAAAAGCATAGTCTCACACTAAGGTCTACCATTCATAATATACTAGTAGGCATCCAATCCTAAAATTCAATTTTTCAAATATACATATATATATATTTTTATGTCGAGGAACCTCTCCAAGGCAGGGCCCTTCGGACCCACCCCTGTAGAGTAAACCCCGGTCCCATGCACCGCACCCTCGAAGTTTATCTACACGGAATTGGTTAAATCACTGGCTTTTCACCAGGGGGTGTGGTCCCAAGGGATTGTTTGCACCCATGAGGAGTTAAACCTTGGACCTTGAAGGTAGCAAACCCTTAAGACCAAGGCCTTACCACTTGGGCCAACCCATGGGGTTATACATATATATATATATATATATATATATATCACAAGATAAACTTGTCATAACACTTATAAAACAGAATAAAACGACAAAAAAAGTCATCAGCTCTATACAAGTTGGTACTAACAAGCACTGTTGTAAATGTCAGGTAATCTAGAACTGTATATTTTTAATTTCGTTTCATAATCCCAAGAAAAAGACAGCCAATGAAGTGCTAGATGGGGCAGCAGAAGAAAGTGTATAAGTAAAGCTTGCCTTTATATCTATTGAAGAGCTCCTCCAAATGTCTAGAGTCAGTAAAGGCTTTGACCTGGGGTTGGCTGTAGAATACATCAAATGCTCCTTCAAGATGCCAATCACTGGCTTTTAAAGTCTGAAGGGCAACTTTTTCACTGCAATTGGATTAGGATGTGAGATACTTGTACAAGTAAAATTTCAATTTAAAAACCATTCAAGAACAACACCACCCTCCCTCTCTCACACACACAACAGAAATACACGAGCAGGCAGACACATACATGCACTACTCCATAATCTTCAACAAATGCTAATAAAATTCTTTTTTTTTTTTATTTTTTATAAGTAATTGAAATATCATTCGAAGTGTAAAGCGCATCCAAGTACACAAGAAGTATACAAGATAAAACACCTAACTAGCTAAAAGAAGGAAAAAAAAAATCATGATAACTAAGCACCAAAGGATAAACAAAATCAGCAGTCTAAAGATAATCATATAAAAGAAAAAAGACTGCAATTCCTCCAACTTCCTCTTTTTTTCTTAAATAATTAATTTATTGAAAAGCGCAAAGGGGCGCAACCCTAATACACAAGATGTATACAAAGAAATGCCTCACTAAAGGCCCTCCAACCTCCTCTCACAATACTCAAAACTTCTATCATTCATTTCCCTCCAAAAACACCACAAAAAGCAAGAAGGCATCATCTGATCAAACTGCCAATTCCTCTTATAAATACCTTCTATCACAATCAAAATTTGGTCTAAGCGAAACCATCCTCAACATTTCTAAAGGAACAGGCAACCATAAACTCCCCCACACACTCTTCGATCTTCTCTCTTCTCTACAACCCTCCTATCCCACATAAGCATAATTTTGTCAAAAGCCCCTCTAGAGGCTAAGTAGCACCAATCCACATGTTGACACCCCCACTAACTGAACACTCTAATTTAAATTTAATTTTAATACACTTCAGGAGATGAGCCCCAATTTCGATTTCTGCAAACAAATTATATCCGCCTTCCATTGTTTAAGTAAATTTTGACTCTCGGTCGCTTATCCCCATCATTTAACCCTCTCCCATTCCATGACATCAACTTGTGCTTCATAAATAACCACCTGCAGCCCTCCCCATGACTCAATCGCAGCTAGCACTGCCACTGTTTGCCTCATAAATAATGGAACAAGATAACCTTCCCTGTGCTTGCTTCCTTCTAAGGCTCGAACTGAAAGTCTGAGCTCCTGCAAGAAGGACGCCTCATGTTCCTTCCTCTCTTCACTCTCTGGATTCCGATCTGCATTCTTCTAGCACAGAGGCCTATCTTTTCACTTTCAAATGGAGTAAAGCCAGCGCTTAGAGGTTGAGGGTAGAACAAATGAATTGTATAAGCCCCTATACTCTTCCTTAAGGATGTCCCCCTTCAAGAGCTAGTCTAATCACTAAAAATAGGGGGAGGGAGTACGCGCGCTAGCGCAAAACCATTGCAAATGAATAGAACAAGAAGAAGAGAAAACAATAAAAATAAATAAATAAAAATGCCTGGCCCCTTTTAAAGGGCAGTTCTGTTGATGCATTCTTGTTGAGAATGAAGAAAAGAGATTGAAGTGAGTAAGTTCACAATATGGTTCAATCATCCACAAATTGTGAACCTTCATATGAAGACTAGCCTTTATTATTTTAAATTCCACGGGATTCTCCTTCTTCATCTTTTTGAGGCTTCTTTCTCTAACAGATTGACTCGTTTCAATGGTCGTAAACAAGGCCAAAAACTCCTCTTTAAAACCCTCACATGAAAATCCATAGAATGACATAATTTTTTCACTATCTGCAACACCTAGTTTGAAGGCATTGTCCCTACTTTGTTCTGTTGAGCCAATGTCGGAACATATCTCAACAAAGTGGGTTCCTCCTCAGATAACCCATCCACATCCAGACTAGGTAGGGTTACCAAAGCTTCACTCCTATCCACACCCCCCACACTACATGCAATCAACATAGTAGATACAAAGCCTTCTTCCATCTCTTTACTAATAGTAAGCCCTGCAATACCTTTGAGGGAGGGAGGGAGAAGGAGAATTGGTGAGAAGGTCCAACAATTGAACCCACTTACCCCCCTTAGCAACAAAAGCCCACTCCCCGAAACGTGCTTCCACGCGCCACCTCTGGCAGAGGAAAGAAAAGAGGGCAAGAGAACCCAACTCCAAAGCGACTCCAACCCCACCCATCACGCCCCTCAAGGATCAATAAAGACCACTCCAGTCACCCCCCACAAACACCGCCTCCTCCAAAAACGGCTTAGAGCTATTCAATCTCTCTAAATGGTAGTCTCACTCATTCCCTCCCTAAACCTATTGAAGAAACCCTTAGAATACCAGCACCTCTACCATAGAAAGCAACTACCCAATACACAATGAACCCATAAACGCCACATATGAGCGGCCCTTCCTCCTTTCCTCCACACAAAGGACCAAGGCCCCTTTCCTTACCGAGAAATCAAACTTTTTAGCCTCCACATCAAAAAGCTAAAAAAAGCATCTCCAGCCATCCACCTAACTCTCTCAAAAGAAAGATCTCATCAAAAGCTACATCCCAACGCACCCCGATGACCCACTGCTGAAACCTAGAGTGGTGCGCCACCACTAGAGTGAAGAGACAAAAACATGGGCAACAGGAAGGGAAATCTGTGATAGAAGAGGAAGAAAAGGACCTAGAAGATGATCCTTGGTTGGAAGCTGGTGAAACGTGCTTCCACACGCCACCTCTGGCGCATGAAAGCAAAGAGGGCGAGAGAAAAGCTTATGGTTTTGTAAGCAGTAAACTAACGATTTTTCATTTTTCTTTCTGAAATTTCAAAACATAATAATGTGATTAGTGCATCAAAAGGGCGCCCAGTTTTTCATCACCCGACTAACTCTTGTTTATACAAAGAAATATAAAATTCAGCAGCAGTAAAATTGCATATTATTATCAGCTTACCTTGAACCAGTGATTGTTATAAACTGCTGGACTTTGTCACGGTGGCCTCTACCCAATTTGTGCTGTCAAAAAAGAACAAAACCATAGCACGCATGCATACATATTATGACACCAATATACACATAAAGATCCCACAAGCAAAACTCAACATGGATTTGAGTGCTGCCTAAAAACACTCAATGAAACAATTTTTTTTTTTTTTTTTTTTAAAAAAGCACACAGGTTCTATGCATACATAGAGCATGCCAACTTCAATGGGTATGAAATTGAAGGTGAATGAAAAATAAGGCAATATAAAATATTATGAGTACATCGATATAATGACTACGCATACATCTATATGATTATGCATACATCTACTAAAAGTGGGTGACAAGTGTGATAATTAAATATTTTTTTAACAATTTTATCCCAATTATATCTACCTCTTTAATATTTTTGGGGTTATTTGTGGAAACTCAAAAGATTACACCAATATAAAGAATCCTCTTTCTAATAATATAGATAAGCACATACACATACTTAAACAGCACATAGACCATCAATGCACGCACGCACAGAAATACACACATAGAGATACTGGATACAAGCATGCTGCTGCTAAAGTGAACCATATTGAAAAATTTCAAACTGCAGTTTTGTTACACACAATTACCACCAAAAAGAATCTCCTAGTTTAATAACAAATAAACCCAATAAAATAAGTGCATAGAAATGTTAATTATGTAGGTTACCATATTGATGACATCAGTAAAAACTCTCTGCACTACAGAAATAAGTCGTGAAATAATGTCGTCTAAGATTCAAACTTTATCCACTCTTCCCGGCACCTACCCAAATGCAGCATGCCTCTCATGCTTTGCTCTCTCTCCGCACCAACTTCTCCTACCTCAAATTCTTCCTCATTCTACTAACAAATTCTAAATAAATTTGGGAGTACCTCAGCTGTGACATTTCTCATTGACAGGTGCATGATAAAGACTAAAACACTTTTAACCAATTCTTGTATGCAATGTAAATTATGTAATGCAACGTATAACTAATTTGTTGGAGGCACCAGCATGCACTTCCATAATTACTGCTGTCACACTCTTTTCTTCCATATTGCATTATCGTGAATATATATCTTAATGTTTTTCTATTCTGTTTATGATAACTCTTTATTAAACGCAGTCTATAATCTTTTCAACTTGATAGACCCAAGTCGCAACTCAATTAAAGATTGGCAAGAGGGAAGTGGGGCTTATTGTGGTTTCTAATCTCACACATTATACATTAGCATTCAGTCTATTAGTTTCAAAATAAGAAATAATACGACAAAAAATTGACAAGACAAGTACTTTTTTTTGCATGCTCCTACTCAAGATCAAAAACAAAAACAAGGTTGAAACCAAAAAAATAAATAAACAAAAAACAAAAGAAGAAAAGAAGAAGAAGAAAGCTCTGGGAGCCGAAGATGACAAAGAAGCAGTAGAGAGAGAAATTGGTCGTATTTCTGCTTTTTGTTCACCGACTCACTGAGTGGGGATCTGGCGTGTTGTTTAAATGAATGACAGGAGATGTCCTGTAAAATTAATGAACGGCCTAGATTCAATTTTTACAATTTTTAAGCAAAACGACAAGGTCTAGTGGTAAGAAAACGTTGAAGCAGCTTACGCCGTCCCCAAAAAACCACTTCACTCATTCTTCTTCGATCGCTCTGCCCCCAATCGTATCACGTCGTCTCTGTTAGCCGTAGCCCATTCTCCACGATATGGTTTTGTATAATATAATGTCCAATTTTCTTAGGGGTGTTTGCACCCTAAAGTCACAGTCAAGATGTAAACCCCTACATATATATATATATATAGGAAAATCTGCATTCTCCTAGTGATCTGCTTAGTTTACATGAATGACAGAGAGAAACAAAATTAATGAAGTACCTATCTGCTTTTTTGTTAGCAAAGAGGTCTAGTGTAAAGAAGCAAGAATAAAATTGAGGCATTAGTATCAAATTTAGGATGATCAAATCCATTTGGGTGATATCATCCTAAAGGTTAACCTTCACCTTTAGGTTTAATTTTGAATCAAAACAAGTTTTAAAGCATTAGAACCTATTATTAACTAAAAAATTAATCAAAAAAATTAAATTTACAATTTTATTTTATTAAATAATTTACAGTAGAGAACATAATCACAGGAAACCCCCTACATATATATATATATATGAATATATCAACCTTTCTCCCCCACCCTATTATTCCACGTGATCAAAATAACCCCGAGGCCCCACTAGAGTTCAAAGAGCACCAATCCACATGATTACTCCCCCATCAACTGCGTGCAATGCTGCCGAACATGCCCTGAACTGAACTGAAGCATGGTTTCTTGAAGGCACACAATATTTACATTCCAATCTCGAGCATGTTACTCACCTTCAAGCGTTTATCCCTCTTGTTCAACCATCTCGTATTACAAGAGAGAATTATTGGCTTCATAAAACTACTGCAGGCCCCTCCCCTTCCTATTGTCACAGCTAGACCTCGTATCTTTAGCATTATAATTCACGAAGCACTTTAAATTCCTACCCTCCCTCTTACTCTTTGTACCACTACTCGAATTAGTTACCATAGCATTGTTTGGGCGTTCCTCTTCTAAAAGAGTCAAATGATAAATCTCATTAGCATAGTAGGAAAAATATATACAATTTTTATAAGCAGTCCAAAGTACTTATTTGAAAAAACGTGAATTTAAACTAAAATTATGATTGAGTTTAACAAATATTTGATAAAAATATACTTTTTAACATATTTTATCAAACGTCTTTATAATTTTAAAAGTAAAAATTTCAAAAATATAATTTTAAAATTGCAATTCCAAATCAACCCGAATAACCCATCCAAGTAACCCGACACACTCGGGAAGTGTTAAGGCCTAGACCTGTAAATGAGCCGAGCCGAGTCAAGCTTTGGCAAACTCAGCCCAACTCATTTAGGAAATAAAAGAAATGAGCTGGTCTCAAGCTCGAGCCAAGCTTCAGACTCCCAACTCAAGACCGACTCGATAAGGCTGGTGGTGCACTCAAGATCAAGCTCGGGACCATTAAGGGGCATTACCAAGCTGAGTCGAGCAAGCCGAGCCCTCAACTCGCTCAAACTTAGAAGACCAACTTCCACATGAGTCAAGCTCAAGCTCGAGTTGAAGCTCGATTAGAAGCTCAATCGAGCCTTAAACGAGCAGCTCGGCTCGTTTAAGCTCATTAAGGTTAATGTTAAAATATTTTAACTAAAACTGATTCATTAAATAAACACTAAACTAAAATGCACTAAAAAAATCTATTATAAAAAATATGTTGCAATTATAATTTGTCTACTAGAACTAAAAAACAAACAGGACAATTACAAGTTTATAAGTCATAACCGATAAGATCTGTTACAGCCATAATTCATGGAAAAACCTAAAACTATCGTACAAGTTACAATTGCAAAAGTTATAAACACCTAAAATTGCTGCAAGGCAAAATTGAAAAAACAAATAGAGGAATTATAAGCAACTTCAAATTACAAATGACCAAAAGACAAAATTCATCTAAAGAGACTACACACTTCAACCCAGGAGCCATCACCTACAGGCTACAAACACCACATTGCATTCACTGAAAAAGGAAATGTGTTAAATATTTTTAACTCTCTTGTAAGATGTCAAGGGAGCTTTATCAATAAAGATTGAGTAATGAGCAAGTATTCAAAAAACATATGAATAAATGCACATAAAATTAAACATTGCAAAATGTTAAGAATATCAGGATATGTGTAATGTGTATGTGTTCCACTTGCAAGTTAACACTTGACCATGACTCACACTGCAATCCATGTAAAAAAAGAAAAAGGTGTTAGCTGTTTATTGCAATTTGCAAGGGAGCTTTATTACTTAAAGACTTAAGAGTTAAGATTTAGAAATAATGACTTTTTATAGCCAAACAACCTAAACCCACACATAACAAAGATCAACATGTACATCAAATTATAGGAATTAGTAAAACATAATAGTAATTAGTAAAACATGCAGTGAAGTGTGATGTGTGATGTAAATGAAAGCAATAGATGGTATAATAGAATAATAGATTATGTACTCAAATAATCAAATGTGTAAAACTCGAAAAATAATATAATCAAGTTAATGAATCGAAACTACTAATTATAAACAACTTATAAAGTATAAACAATAACAGTAGGATAAAAATAAAATAATTAAAAAAAAAAACAGAAGTAATCTCAACAAACAACATATAGTAGCCTGCAAAAGCATAAGAGTAATTGCATAAACAAGTGTATCATAAACAGAAAGTAATATCAAACTAGTGTATCACAAGTAATCTCAAATCAATAGCATAAATATATAAATTTGTTAATTATAAGCACAGTTTTTATAGATTTCCAGGCAATATAAAATACAGAAACTTAAAAATACCAAACTAGTAACTAGCATGTGAAAATATGTGGCAACTTCTGATGAAGAGAGTTTCTTGAAAATGGAGACAAGGACCCAAGGAATGAATATCTACTGCATACACAAACAGACCAAAAAAAATTTGTTAGTAAATTTTTACTTCCTTGCATTTAGTTAGTCAAAGACTAAAAAGGTCTTTGACCTTTAATAAATGAGTCAAGGGAGGTTCAAATAATCAAATTGTTGCTACAAAATGATAACAATTAAAGGAACAAGGAAGACAATTAATACCTCAACTGACTCAAATGATGAAGAGAGTTTCCAATAGAAGTACAATATAGCACTTAAACAGTTCAAAATAAAACATAGTTATCAAATTACAAACTTAATAATCAAAAGGAAACTCAAATCAAAAAATGTAGTAATCAAATTACAGACTTAAACAAGGACTGAAACAGTCTGTAATACACTTTTTGTCTAAAATTCTGTATCACATTCAGGTAGTTGTACTTGTAGTTGTAGTAGTAGGGAACTCCACTTCAATCAATTTTTACGAAAAAAAAAATAAAAACACTGTTAATACTTAATATTGCTAGTTCATACATGAAAATAATTTAGTAAAACACTAAATTACAAAACTTACTTTTTCTTCACTAGCATGTTTTCTCTTGAGGCCATGAAGTGCTTTCACCCAATCTGAACCACATAAGAGCATTTGAACAGTTTCAGAGGATAATGATGCTTTATGGGATTCAATAACCCTACCACCAGCACTGAAGGAGGATTCTGAAGTAACTGTACTTATGGGAACAACCAAGATATCCCTTGCCATTTTAGACAAGATATGATACTTCAAGGCATTGCATTTCCACCATGCTAAAGCATCAAAATCTATATCTATACCACTAAGGTAGACATCCTCTTCAAGATAAATATCCAAATCTGTCTTAATAGGCCAAATGATGTCATTACTTCTTACGGCACTATATCTCTAACAATTGCACTTGAGGAAAAAGCAGCAATTGCATTTACTTAGGCAATTTCTTGCAATATAGAAGTTGTATGGGCAGAAACATATGCCTCAAACAACTCTTTCAGAACTGTTAATACATTTTCAATGTAATAACCAGCACGAGGCCTATCAATAGTTGGGGGCAAAGGATACATAATAGGAAAACAGAAATTGATCAACTTCATCTTGAATCTGAGATCCAAGACAACAATTATGGACATCATCAAAGTGGTATCACCCCAATACTTATCAAATTTGACCATCATCTTAGTTGCCATTGACCTCATGTACTCATTCATATCCTCACACTTATTCATCAAAACTTCTTTCAACCTCCAAACCTCGGGTAAATACAGATTTGCAGTAGGGTAATCAGTACCAGATACCACATTTGTTACATCATTGCAAACTGACAAAACCTGATTCACATTATTCACCATTTCCCACTATTCTGAACTTACAACTCACTGAAATCCTTACTCAACTCTATGGTACCTAGGGAACACATCTCTAAACTGAATTGCAGTGTCCAACATCATATAGGTGTTGTTCCAACGTGTAGGGACATCTAAAATCAGCTTTTTACAAGGTAAATCCAACCTATTTGCTATCTCCCTAAAAACATTCATCCTACTCTCAATAACCACTATATACTTTATGCCCTACCTAACATCATCTATAGGGCAAAATTCACTTTAACCCCATAAAGTTTCAGGAGTTTTGTAGTGACCCAAATATTTAACTAAGCATAAGTAGCTTAGTTAAAGGGTTAATGTGGACTTTGAGTCACTAGGATCCGCTAGAAGGGCATTTTGGGAAATTGGACCTCTAGGCCGGACGTACGCTAGGGTTGGTGGACGTATGCCGTTGTCTGTAGTACGGACGTACGGTGGTCTCCCACCAGACGTCCACTGACAGAAAGTACAACCATACTCTGTGAATAGTACAGTGGATGTATGCTACTTTTTGGAATACCCTCCGAGTAATACCTAGACGCACGAAACAGTCTTCGGACTGTTGTGAAAAGGTATCAGACGTACGCCACTTTGGCCGGACGTCCGCTGCTTTCTGGCCCTACAAATACCCCCTCACCCCCTCGCCCATTTCACACCATTCTCACCCCTAAACCCCCCTCTTCACCCCTAGGCTACCAGTAAGCCATTTTGTGAGTATTTTGTGAGGTTTCGTGAGTGTTTGTGAGGTTTCGGTGCTGCCGAAGGAAGAAACTCTTAAGGTTTTGCTTCAAGGAGGTAACGTTCGATTTCCTTAGCTTTTTAATACGTCGTTATGCTGCTCGATTATAGTTCTATGTTGCTACTTGTAGTTCTTAGCCTAGTTATGCTTTTAATATTGCTTAGGCTAGTGTTTTGTTAAGCTTAGCGTTGTTGTCTTCGCATGGAGGTTATAATCTGTGTTAGGAGACCTTAGGAAGCCTTGTTGGCCTTAGGAGTCGAGAATAGGCAGACAGTGGAGAAAAAATAAGGTTCTCCTTGAAAGACATCGGAGCAGACGTACGGTCTCGTGACCGGATGTATGGCCCGTCGTGACTCAGCGGACGAATGGCATCGAGCCGAACGTACGGCTAGAGTGTAGCAGGGAAACCCTATTTTCATCAACCGTCCCATAACTCTTGTTTCCTTATTATAGAGTTGTGCTTTAATAGAAATAGAACTGATGATAGGTCTTTCTCGATTCGAGGTTATGGAGCCTCAAAGGAATTACATGAAGGAGCTTTACGTTCGTGAGTACAAACTCACATGGATGCTTTTATTACTTTCTTCTCGCATTGCATTGATAATAATTAGAACTCAAACCGATATGTAAAGATGTATAAGACTAATTGCATCATAAGACATGGTACACCGACATTTATGTAGTAATGGCTACAGGCTCATTATATCAAGTTAATTTATAGTCAATGTGTGGGTTTTGATCCAATGACTGTGACCAATGATGCGTATATCTAATGGATGGTCTTTTTATAGGACAATGTCATTAGTAAATAGGCCACCCGGGTTGAACTCAGTGTCGCTAATGTTACGTATATGTATGTTTCATGCAATTCTTTGAGCACTGGCATTGTTACTACAGGTCCTCGGGAATATCAACCCTATTTGAGAAGGGTAATATCTCGGGTAGACCATATTGTTGAACTATTCTGTTACTCATGATTATAAGCATATATTATATCTATATATATATATATATATATCACCTGCATGATAACTGTCATCTCATAATGCTGCATGTGTTTTATAAATAAAAGAATCCACAAATTAATGATGGGTACGTCATGTGGATTTCTACTCACTAAGTTGTCGGACTTACCCTTGTATTATTTCCATTTTTCTTCATATGTACGATTATGCTGATCTAGATAGTGGATACTATGAAGCATCCAGTTCTTGTGGAGGATTTGATACAGGAGATGCTTGAGGACTTATTGCAAGCTTAAGTGGGTACTCATAGTAACTAGTACTTTTGAGTTATGTTGTAGATATTAGGGTTTGATGCATGCTTGCTTGTATATTAAGGTTTAGCATGGATCCCTTGTACTGATGTATATCGTATGATTTTCGCTACTTTGATAATCTTTGACTAGATGCTCTGGTTATACTGATTTATGTTTACAGTCATTTATTATTTCTGCTGCTTAGTATCCTCTGTTTTTTAGGAGTAGAGGTACCGGAGGTCTTCTTCGAGTGGAATAAGGCTGGGAGACGAACCGTTGAATTAATTACAAGTTAATTAATTCTCGGGGCATTACAAGTTTTTCAATTTGAACTCCAAAGTTTCAAATTGACAGTTTATCCCCCTGAAGTTTCAAAAACTGGCAATTTAGTCCCCATGTTAAGTTTTTCCATCTAAATGGACGGAACTCAACCCACGTGACCTATTTATCCCCAAACTTCCAATTTTAGCCTCACCTTTGCCTTTGCTTCAACTGAATACGTGCCTTTATGTGTGCTCATGGACACCTGATTTTCTCCAGCTTCAACTCTCACTGCACGTCGAAGATGAAGACGACGACGACGATGCGATCTTGGCCAGACGTGACGTTTACTTTTTGGCCAAGCTTACCATAATGGGTAGACACATTGCCATGATTCTTTGATTCAACTCTAGAGGTCTTGACAATTTGTTCACTTGATTTTATCCAAAGCTGCTTCATCCTTGGCAAGATAACCTCTCTGTGGCTAGAGGCTATTGAAGCAGCAACAGCTTTAAGGCCTTGGGAGGTTCTGAGAGTAGAATTTCTTTCATTGGTGATCCTTGTAGCAGTAGCAGTTGCTGATTTTATCCCAGATAAATTAACATGTTTCTCAATTGGCAATGTACTCTCCCTGTGCCTAGAGGTTCTTGAAGGGGGCTTATAAGGACTCTATAGCTTCTATGGTGACCTGCATTTACATATATTGCATCTTCAGAACCACCTAAACTTGAGATTTTAGAAGAAGTTTGGCCATCTGTGTTGCCCACAAAGCCTAAAAAGCTTATATTAGGGGGTAAACTGTGGGGAATGATTGATTTTGCATTCATATTCCTATATTCAACTTCAGGAGCCCGGTTTCTGTGAGCACCATATTGATATCCCTCATGGTAACCTGCATTCACAAATCTTGCATCTTGATATCGATTACAATCTATACCATTGGTTCTTGCATACATATTCATGTCGGTTTAGAGAGAGGACGGCAAGGAGATGAATCCATGCATTGGTTTGTTCGACTACGAGCCAAAGAAGATCCTAGAAATCCAAAAACCGAAAATGTGAAGGTGAGCATAAGCCGCTTCCAGACGTGGAGGAGAAGAAATGGGAACTAAAACACAGGAGCCTGTTAGTCATGAACTTCCTTTGTTACATTTTGTTTACGGAAACTAAAACAGAGGAGGTGGCCAACTGTTTTGGACGTGCAACTATGTCATCATTTACAACTCACACACTTGTACCTATACCACCATGTCTGCAATAACCTCCTCCTCTAACCCATCTCTTTTTCCTTTGCTTACCATCGCTGCCCAACCCCACTGAACATGACCTAGAAAAGCATATACAGTTGGTTCTGCAGAAAACATGCTGTAAAGTTTTTAAAGTTCAGTAACCAGCTAGAGGACTGATTTGATTCTTATTCTAAGCAAGTGCCTTTTTTCTGTTGGCATGGTTTCATGACAGTTAATTATTTTCTGCTTGAGGCCTCTGATCATTACCATTCTAAGTCTTCTTCATGAATCAAGCCACCAAACAACGGGACATTTGTAACTCGCCTTGTCTGCGTTTGCTGAGGCTTTCACAGATACGTCTGTTGTACCATAACAGAAATACTAGCTCCTCAAACTCTTACTAGTGGAGCTTTGTTTAATCGAATTTGGTGGTCCATCAATAAATAGCTAATTTGAGCAAGATGGTCTAGCCATGTCATCTTCAACAAGAATACCTTTTTGTTTATCCAACGAATGAGGTGAAGAAAGTGATGATTTTGAAAATGAACTTGAATGAGATCGGCATGGCACAGAAATATGTGGCATGGCTTGTACAACCATCCTGTTCCGTGTATGGGAGAATATCACTTTTATTTTCTCTTTCTCTCTCTGAACTCGTATATTATTATTCGCCTTCCTCTTTTCTGAGCTCTCAAACTTGATTTCTTTTTGGCTTTCTCTTTGGCTTTGGCTCAAGTCCTCTTCAGATTCATCCTTCGGGGCCATGAAAGCTAAGCTCTCTTAGCCTTGGTACAACCTCTCTCTCTCTATACGTATAGTATATATATATATATATATGTATTTTGTATGCGTTCCACACTTTTACTTTCTCTCTCTAAAAGAGAAATGAAAAACTGTATTCCCATCATGTGTAAAATTGCAAAATGACAGAATGTCTTCAGATGCAAAACGTTGTCGTTGGGTTGTCAAGTTATCTGTAATTAAGGGCAAAAGTGGAAGATAATTCGCTAATCAGTCACATGAGACACATATGGGTAGGGTTTCGTCAAATTTGTAGGAAAAACTTAACATAAGGTTTAAATTGTAAGTTTTTTAAACTTCAGGGGGTAAACTGCCAATTTTAAAACTTTAAGGTTCATGGGGGTAAAGTGAATTTTGCCCTCATCTATAATATCCTTAATTTCTGCAAGTCCAGATTGCACCAATAAATTTGTAATGTGTGCACAACACCCAACATGAAATAACCTATCCTCAACCAGCATTGCATTTTTCAACTAAAAGTCATCTTTTATAATTTTAATTGCAAAATCATTAGCTGAAGCATTATCAACAGTAATGGTGTGAATTTTATCCTCAATTCCCCAATCAGAAAAACAATCCCTTAATGCATTAGCAATCACAACACCATAATGTGGAGGAGGTACATTGCAAAAATTTAGAATTCTTTTTTGGAGGCACCAACTTGAATCCACAAAGTGGCAAGTCATCACCATATATGATAATTTTTTACGAGATGTCCACATATCGGTGGTGATATTGGCCTTGTCAATAGTTTTCAAAAGAATTTTCAACTTCCTTTTTTCATTTTGGTAAGTGGTCATGCAATCATTCCTAATAGTTGCACGGCTAATTTGTTTTCCAATGGGGTGTGCAGGCCCTCATGAACTTATTAAAAAGTTCATGCTCCATCATATTGATATGCAAATTAGATTGCACTCGTAATAACACGAGTCGTTGATCATGTAGCATTGCGAAATGTGGGATCGAACCATAGAGAACAACGTTTGTTCAAAAACTAATATTAAACCTAGATTAACCCTATTTTAACCTAGTTCCGAAAGAGGGTTGTATAATCGAACACAAAACTTGCAGAAATAAAAACTATTCTAAAAAGCGTAAATGAATGGAAAAAACTAAGGTTAAATACTAACCGCACCCAATATAAAAATGCTAGCTTAAACATAAAACACACACTTCCGCCTATCGAGTTAGCCCTTAATCACACTTTATCGCCTTTTATGACACAAGTCAAACCGATTGGTGTGTTTACCATTAAAGACCTACAACAAATATTAATTATTGATAAAATCATCCACTGTATCCATGGATCACAGTGGATATTGAATCAAGCCTTAATCATCCGTTGTGCACCTGACTTGGAACACAACAAAGGAAGAACTTTCGATGTATCACAAACGACAATCACAACAACTTTTGTCACAGAAATTGAAATGAAACGAGTATGGAAAATAAGAGACGGAATGTAAATGCATTAAATGTAAAAGCATTAAATAAATGTTAAGGGTGATGCTTCATCTTCAACCTTAGTTGAAGATTTAGCCACCCATGTATAAACAAAGTAAAGAAAGATTAAAGCAATGTATTAAAATAAATTAAAAACAAAGTGCTACAAATAAATGGGCAGAGCAGGGCCTAACAATGGCAGATGCTCTTAAAAACTCGCCCAAAAACAAGAACTCTCGTCAAAATGCACTAAGAGGCCTATTAATAGAAAATTGGTGTGCTGCCAGGTCACGGGGCTGTGTTCGAACGAGCCATGTGTTCGAACACACTGATGCATGTGTTCAATCATACACTCTGCATTCGAACGCAAATAATCGCCACAACGTATAGCTGGAAGCGATGGAATCGTAGGGCCGACTAGGGCAATAGCGCGAGACGCGAGCTGACTGGACCTGCGTTTGAGCTTAGTCCTTGCATTCAACCGCAGCTGCGCTCAAACGCACCAAGTGCGATCGAGTGCACTGGCAAGGACTCTTTTACTTCACTTCAAGTCCATTTTGCTCATTTGTGTCAAGTGTTAATGCAATGACCTACAAACCATAAAATACTAAAAACAAATAAAAATGTTAGATATTAACAGTGCTAAAGGCTTAACAAATATAAATAAAGACGTTTGATTAAGTACTAAACAACACTCATCACATATTAAAAAGGTACTCATGGAGTAGCACCATATGGGCAGCAAGTTCCCTAACCTTACTCTCTTTATAACTAAAAATTGTCAAACTTCCAAAACCATAAAGGTCATTGCACTCACGACTAGGCTCAAAAGACAAGGTCTTTTGCATTTTAGTGTTATGATACTCCACAAATCTAATACATGAAGTCAAATGCCTATTTAGGGTTGAGCTAGTACTAGATTTGCCAACAACAAACAATTTCTTATACCAATTATACTGTAATTTCTTAACTCTCCTTATTTTTACTGAGACAAAGTCATTCCAGACTTTGGAAGTCTTTTGCCTTTCCTTCTTTTGAAATTGTCCTTTCTCACTCATCACATTTCCATCCCCAGCCCCAACCCCAGCCTCACCAACAACAAGAGAAACAATGTTACTAGACTCAATAGTTCCAGGTGTAGGAATGACAGTAAGTGTATCATCATCTAAATCAACTTCAACATCTTCCAATGCCATTTCCATAGACCGATTCTCTATAAATTAATTAAAAATTTAATTGATGATTAACTTATATCTTTCTATCTTTTAACATGGCAGATTTTTAACTAACATAAATAATTATTGAATAATTATAACATAGCATCACAATTTCTAACATAGCAAATAATTTTGATGAATTCATTTCATAGAATCATAGTCATAGATAGAAATAGCAAAAATTATAACAGAATAGAATCATAGTTCTAACATAGCAAATAATTCTAAGTAACATAGCAGAACACAACACAAATTTAATCAAGTTTGAATAAATTCATAACAGAGCAGAACATAACACAATTTTAATCAAATTTGAATTAATTCATAACAGAACAAAACACAATACAATTTTAATTAACTATGAATAAATTCATAGCAGAACAGAGTACAACACAATTTTAATGAAGTTTGAATTAATTTATAATAGAACATAACACAATTTTAATGAAGTTGAATTAATTCATAACAGAACATAACACAATTTTAATCATGTTTGAATTAATTAATAATATAACATAACACAATTTTAATCAAGTTTGAATTAATTCCTAACAGAACATAACACAATTTTAATCAAGTTTAAATTAATTCCTAATAGAACACAACACATTCTTTTTTTTATAAGTCATAAGAATGTTTTATTAAAGAACATAACACAATTTTGATCTTTTTTAAAAAAAACCTCAAGGCTCAAGCAATTTCCAAAAGCCAGTCGGGATTGTAGCTTGCAAATTCAATAAACATTCCTCTCTGAAATGATGCAAAAATTAACATTAGTAAGGATTTAAGAAAAAATAATGGAATAAATGAAACAATACTTGTCAAAATTGAAATAGTTAGGAATTAAGGTTCAGGAGAAAATACATAACTTAAGGTTTGAAAAGAGCGAAGACTAAGGAGACTAAGAAATCAAAGATGTTCTTCACTATCTTAACTTGCACACATCATAGGTTCATACTCAAGTATAAAAGGGGGATGGGGAGGTTTTGGAAATGAGTAAAAAATAAAGGTATGATGATAGAAAGCCCAGTACTCAAGCTCAATTGCCATTTCTGTCACAGTCAGATAAAGAGTCACCACGGAAAAGTCTCTACCTTCAGTATGGTATGAGCTAGGGCTTGGCCACTTGGGGAAGATAATCTAAAGTAAAATAACAATCAAAATGTCATATCAATTTAAAGAATAGTGGAATGAATATAAATAAACAAATTAAACAATTGAAACAACACAAAAAAAGGCCACGAGTCATGCGATATCTGAAGAGAGTTTCTCTCACAAAACTAGTATGAATATTTAGAACACCATTAGATCAATATCAGATGATCCATCAATGGCTCGATTGAGGATCTGAAAGGAATGGGTTGTTGGGAGGGACTTGAGAAGGATTAAATGCGTGCTGCGTGCATTCTCTATATCTCAACCATGAATCCATGATGGGAGTCTGAGAGATGCATTGAATGCTCACAGGCTCACAGCAGGCTGCACTCAATGGATCACCTCTCTCACGCCATCGCCTTAGTCTAGCTCTAGCCCTCAAACCATCAAAAGACTCAAAACTCAAGTCTAAAAGAGTCTCTGGTTACTGGAAATGGAATGAACAAGAACAAGAGACTCGACTTGAGAGAGAGTTGAGAGACAAAGAGAGAGACTGAGACTCGAGAGTGACGAGGGAGAGACTGAAAGTCAGAGAGTCGTTTGGTTTCTTCTGCCTCTCTGAATTCTGGTTAGGTTTACAAACCTTTGATTTCAATATGAGGATTTTAGCCGTTAGATTGAAACCAATACCAAAAATTTTAATAAATAAACGACTGGATTTGGAGAGAGAATTAGTTTAATTGATTGAGGCGTGATGCGTGTCGAACGTTTTAATTTACAAAAAAATTATTCCCATGCGACCGTTTGTAATTAAAACTGGTGTGCCTATTAAATAGAGTTTGTGGATTCTATAAATCTTCTTAAGATTTAATTTCACTCGTTAGATCTAATCACTTAGGGCATGCTTACGGAGCTTGCGATACACCATATAACTCCTACCAAATTCAATTGGTTATAGCTGTCTTCCATTAACCCCATCCAATGGCCAATATTTCATCAAGAAATTTGGATGGTTGAGACTGCTCGTGGTCATACCGAGATGACTGTCACCCTGTCAATCTCGGTGACCGTTCATGCGTACGAGATTACAATTGTTGATGAATTCCTTCGTATGCAGGATTGCTTTTAATTCGTTGGATCATCTTAGACTAGGGGAGCTTACAAAAATTTTAATACACAACATAAATCCTACGCATCAAAATGGTCTACAGCTAGCATCCACTACATTCATCCAAAGGCCTAGAATTCATCAAAAAAAAATCCAACAGCTAATGTCCATTGCGTGCAAACCGAGGGTCATGACGTGTTGTCAGACTCATACACTGTGCGGGCGTGGGGTTGATTTACATGGCTGGGCGTATCGTCTGCGTGTGTGTGTTGATGAAACCAGTTCCATGCGTTATACAATATATAATCTTGACCATTTATTTTCATCTTTATTTTTTCATTCAATAAAAGACGTTGGATTAGTCAGCTTATGGTATCATTTGGAACACCATATAACTATCACGCTCTAGATGGATTACAATTGTATTCCATTTACTAAATCCAACGGAGGATTAAATGAAATTAAATCAGACGGCTTAGATAATAAAATAAAATATTTCAAATTTCAAATAATCGTAATAATCTAGTATAGGTGATTTTAGTTGAGCTCATCTATTAGTTACCCAATAAATGATCTTGACTGTTTATTTGGATATTTATTTTCCAAATCGATTAAAGAACGTTGGATTAGTGAGCTCATGGTGTCATGTGCAACACCATATAACTCTCAAATTCGAATGGATTACAGCTATATTTCATTTATCTAATCCAACGGCTCCGATTAAATCAAATTAAATCGGACGGCTACAATTAAAATTTTTAAAATTCAAAATATGTCGAATCCAATGGCTACGATTGAAAGGTCTAATCGAACGGCTCCAAACTATTCTAATAAAAATGAACGGCCAAATCAAAAAAATTAAAAAAAAAATCAAATTTATATGTAATATTATTTACAATTTTAATTAATACTAGTTAATAAGTTAGACAAATTATCATTAAAAAAAAAAAGTAAATGCATTTTTTATAAAGAAAAAATAAATGCAAACAAGCAGTAAATAGAACAATTGAGCCTATTCACATACTAAAACTAAGCTGTAGTTTTTGTTTTTATTTTTTTGGGGCATGATGCCATTATTATTATTGTGGAAGAAAAATATAGTTTCTAGTTTAACTCAGTTTTTTTTTATAGTCTATATTTTAATTATGTATTTTTCAATGTATGTGACCAAATAATAATTTATCTATAAATTATTTGGAAACTTTTTAAGAAGTTCTAAAAGTGCATTGATTTTATACACATGGAAAATAATATTTTGACCAAAAAAAAAAAAAAGCAAATTCAAATTTCATTGAATCGGAAACCTAAGCAGAAAATAATTGGAAGAAAATATTGAAGCTTCATCTTACCTCTTGATCCAATAGAGAAGACTCTTTCGTACCTAAATGTGCAATTTGGAGTCAAGTGTTTGGTAAATTTGTAGTTTGACCTTTAAAATTGCAATTTATCCTCTAAAATTGTGCACTATTTTTTTTATAAAATTGCAATACTAAAAGCTTAAATCAATTTTGTTTGATTAATTGTTTTAAAAATGTACGAAAGAGGATAAAGAGGATAAATTTCCCAAGCCCCCAAGTTAAATCAATTTTAAATCAATTCTCTGATTGAGGACAATCAGAGAATAAATTTTGTTTGATTAATTGTTTCAAAGGTGTTGGCTAACCGGTTGAAGTGTGTTCTCCCTGACATTATAGCACCCACCCAAAGTGCTTTTATTCCAGGTCGGTTAATCTCTGATAACATTTTGGCGGCTTATGAAACTCTCCATACCATGCAATCACGGATGTGGAGCAAGGAAGGGTATATGGCGTCAAATTGGATATGAGCAAAGCATATGAGTGGAATGGCGTTTCTTGGAGAAGGTGATGAAGAGAATGGGTTTTGGAGATAGGTGGATTGGCCTGATTATGATGTGCGTAAAATCGCCAATTATGCCATCTGATTAATGGAAGTCCAATGAGCGATCCAACCCACACGTGGTATTAGACAAGGGGGACCCGATTTCCCTTATCTGTTTCTTGATATGTGCCAAGCTCGAGTGGTCTATTATCAAAGGCAAATCAAAAGGTCAATTGAGAGGAGGCCGAGCATCAAAACGGCCCTCGTCTTAATCACTTATTTTTGCGGATGACTTGTGCTTTGTAGGGATGTGTCACATTGGGATAGATGGTTCAAATTTTGGCTTGGTATGAGAAAGCATCGGGGCAACAGCTAAACCGTGCAAAAACTACTATATTTTTTAGCAGGAATACTACAAGGGAGAGGAGGGAACAAATCCTGGCGGTCTTGGGACTCCCATGCTCCCAACGGTATGATACCTACTTGGGGCTCCCGGCTTTGGTAGGCAAATCGAGAACCAAAGCGTTTAAGGGTATTAAGGATAGAATTTGGAACCGTCTCCAAGATTGGAAGCTACGGTTTCTGTCACAAGCCGGAAAAGAAATACTATTAAAAGCCATCATTCAAGCTATACCTACATATAGTATGAGTGTTTTCCGGCTACCTAAGACCCTTTGCGCAGATATAAATGCACAAATGCAGAAATTTTGGTGGGGTCACCAAGGGAAGGAGAAACGGATTCATTGGATGAGTTGGGAAAAGATGGGGATTTCAAAGGCAAATGGGGGCATGGGCTTTAGGGATTTAACTCATTTCAACACGGCTTTACTAGCCAAACAATTTTGGAGACTTTGGACGACAACAGATAGTTTAACGGCGAGAATTTTCAAAGCAAAATATTTCCCAACTTGTTCTATTATGGAGGCGGGTTTGGGATCAAAACCGTCTTTTGCATGGAGAAGCATCTTTGGGGCTGGGAATTTGGTAAAGGAGGACTCATGTGGAGAATTGGTGATGGTGCAAGTGTCCGATTTGGGGTGATAAATGGGTGCCCTTACCTCACACTTTTAAAATCTATTCTCCTCGGATTCTTCTATGGTTGATGCTACAAAGCAACTCATTGACCCTACAACTCATTGGTGGAATTCTACGCTCCTTTCTCATTTGTTCACTAAGGAGGAAATCCAAGCTATTATTTCCTTACCCATTAGCGGACACAACAACCGGACAAACTAATATGGAGGGTGAAAATGGAGTGTTCTGTAAGAAGAGCATATTTTCGAAGTGGAGAGAATGAAGATGCATAGGCGGGTTGCTCCTCGATCAAGCTCATAATGATTTGTGTAAATTGTGGAAACTGGATTTACCTAATCTTTGAGAAGAATTTCCTATGGAGGGCATGTCACAAAATTTTGCGACGAAGGATAACCTCTTGAAGAAGAAAATGATCGAGGATGCTCTGCCCCATTTGTATGCAAGAAGAAACGCCTTATCATGTCCTATGGTCGTGCCTGAGAGAGATACATGGGAGGAGGCAACCGCATTTTCAAGACAGTGGTGGAGGCACAGATTTTATCCATGTAAATAAACTTTTCTCAACAAGGGGTCAAAAGAAGATCTGCTCTGTTTAATGCAAATTGCCGGAAGATTATGGTTCAAAGCGTAATGATCTAAACGTGGTCGTAAATAAAAGGAGAGTCGGGGTGAAGGGGATGCGCGATGAATTCGAAGCCAAGTGGGTAGTCCCGAAACCGACTGGCATAAGACAAATCGGGATCTCTCATAGATGGAAGAATCGGTGTGGAGTTGTGACCGTGACCACGGAGGACGAGTGGCGAAGATGTCTCTCAATTGTGGGTAATTTGGGACCAACAAAGCGTTGGGTGCATATCACACAACTGTGCTCAGCGTTGAGATGGGTGTACAAAATGTTATACTTGAAGGGGACGCCAAGACGGTGGTGCAAGTGTAGAATTCGAGGGAAATAAATATGGGCAAATATGGGCAGCTGATGGATGATACAAAGATGTTGTTACGTTCCTTTTCTAATTGGGAATGTTGTTATGTTAGCCGCAATCTTAATAGGGCGGCGCATGACTTGGTTAGATTGGCTTGTCGACAGATCATAGAGAGTACCTGGGTAGATGTTATCCAGAGGCTATCCGTGATGTTATTTTAATGGAACAATCTGTTTCCATTTGATTTTTATCAATGATATTCAATTTTCTCCAAAAAAAAAAAAAAACTACTAGTCTCTCATATGATATATCATATGATTCATATGTGATATATGATATGATTCATATATGATATATCATATATGTAATAATTAATATGTTAAATTATTACAACTAAATTAGAATAACATGTATATAATATTACACACTAGCAACTAGCAACAAGTAACAACAATTAAGTACACACATTGAACTTATGCTTATTATTATTATTTTTGAATTGAGCATTTGACATTAAACCTATGAATAATAATATAGTCAATATAAATTATAATGTTAGGTGTACTAGACCCTTAGGCCTTAGATCTTAGTTCGTTAATTATACACACATTGAACCTATGATTATTATTATTATTGGGCATTAGACATTGAACATTAAACCTATAACTAATAACATAGTCAATATAAATTATAATGTTAGTATATTATACCCTTAGATCTTAATTAGTTAATTCTACAAACACTGAACCTATGATTATTATTATTGTTCAATTGGGCATTGGACATTAGACATTTTAATTAGTTAATTGTACACAAGTTATTATTAGTTGATTAATAACATGTTTTTTTTTGTTACATTGCCGTGCGGGTTGGGTCGAATGATAAAAATAGGTCGAGCTCACAAGCCCTAAACGAGTCGGGCGAACCGGGTGATTCTCGAGTTAAATGAGTCGAGCTCGCAAGCTCTAAATGAGCCGGGTGAGCTTTAAACCATCTCAACTTAAACGAGTCGAACCCACGAGCCCCATCGAGCTTAATTGAGCAGGTTTCAACAATAACGAGCGAGCTTCAATGATGTTGAGCTCAAGCTTAGTCGAGCGGATATCTAGGGAGATGTCTAGTATTTCGGCTGTTTAGAGGCCTCTACGAACACCAAAATAAAAATCCCACCGCCCCCTCTTCCAAAACCGTCTTTCATCTCCAAAAAACGGGGCATCATCTCGTGTCTCAGCCAGCAGACTGTCTTCATCTCCAAAAATCTGGACCTCATCTCGAGTCTCAACCAAATCTGAGCACCCGAGACACATGCTGGTAGGGACACAATCGCCGGAGGTGGCATCACCGGCGTCGTCTGAGGCGAAGCAGCCTCCTCTCCGCCCAGAAGCGCAATCGCCGGCGAATCTCCAGCCTTTTTTGGAGAACCCACACCGCCGGGCATCTCTCCGGGCAAAGGATCCACTCGGAATTCTGGAGCAGTGGGATCGAACGTCGATGCCTGTAGCGTCACCGGCGTCGTCTGAGGCGAAGCAACCTCCTCACTGTCCAGAAGCACAATCGCCTGAGGCGAGTACACTATGAAGCAGTTCAGGTGATATTCTGTCTTCCTTTCGGAGTTAGTGAGATGCTTATTTTTGATGTGTTCATTTCAGGTTTCTACAGATTTTGTTCAGCTTCATATTGATGGAGAGAAAGTTTTTCCTTCAGCTTTATCTATTAAGGATCACCATGAAAAGGTACAATGCAGTTTGAGTTCTTGAATCCTCAATTTTTATTTTATTTTTTTTATTTTTATCTTCTCTTTCACTCGACAAATACAATGTTGTCTGATGGCAGGATGCGCCTCTAAAATTATCTATTGATAATTCATCTGCCTCTGAAATTGAAGTAGGCAGCGATGGTGTTTGGAGTATTATTGGTGGCAAGGTCAGAGAGATCCTTTATGTGGCATGTTTCTTGGTTGTCCTGTTGTATGCATCAACTTTTTTGTTTGAAATGGAAGCATATTTGGAGTAATTCCTTATGTTTTCCTTTCACATGATTTTTTATGGTATATGCACTTGTGTGTATCTTTTGAGATGCGTCTAATATTTGTCCCTACATCAACTTCTATGTATGTTGTCGTGATATTTTTCAAATTGACTTGTTAAATGTTGTAGCTTTAATATGTCAGCCATTTTAATCATATGACAATCGATAACTAGGTCCATTACTCATATTGATATCCTTGTACTCCTGTGCATAAAAGGAAATCTCTGAATTACATCTATTGAAAAGAATGACATATATCTGCAAGAGGGCTCTTGTTGTGCTCTAATGTAGTCCTGGGTTTTTGTGGGCTTTGGGTTTCTGTTGTAGGGGTATTCAGGTTTTTCTTTGCTTTTGTTTCTTTTTTCTATTTTGGTATCCTTATTGTATACTTCCTATATGCTTAGAGGTGCTTTACACTTTTTATGGTATTCCTTTGATTACCTTTTAAAAAAATATATATATTTCTAAGCCCCAAACCACCTTTAGACTAACTAACTAGATGGAGTTTAAACTTGTCACCAACTCCACCAAAAAATCCCTTTGCAAATTGGAAAGAGTGCTTTTAATCAATGTCAACCTACCACCCTTGGACACATAAAGCCTCTTCTAACCAGCCAAATGACATTCTATTTTTTCAACAATGTCATCCTAATTAATTTAGCCTTGCACGAAGCCCCCAAAGGAAGTCAGACCCAAATACTTTAAAGGCAAAGAGGAATCCCTACAACTAAGGATACAAGTTAAGCTTCTAATATCATCCACAGTGCCAACAGGAATTAACTCTGATTTAGATAAAGACATGATATAATTTGACCCCAACAAGCAAAGAGCGAGCATGCTTGCATGAAAGTCGTTGCTCGTTAGTGCATCTGTTTTCTTGCTTGAATTAAGATAGACTAGATTATCCTTATCTAAGTGACTTTCAAAGTTATCTCACGCTACAAAGTCATAATTGACTACAATTTATTTTATTTGAATTCTCAACCTAAGAAAACTTCAAAACATTAGAAGAGGCAGTGCAAATGATTGAAATGATCTAGATTTGCCTCTTGAAAGATCAAAATATCATCTGCACAAGAGATGAGACAATATTAGCTCGTCATTATTCTTTGATCCCACTGAAAAACCTGATAAGAGTCCCCTATCCATTATGGTGAACAACATTATACTCATAGCTTCCATGACAACTACAAACAGCATATGTGATAACGGATCCCACTGTCTCAACCCACATGGGTTGTTAAAGAAACAAGATGAAGATCCATTAATCAAAATGGAGAAACACACCGTAGAAATACAATGAGCTATCCAACCTCCATTTCTCCCCAAAGCTACATCTCGTCAGCATATACAGTAGCAAACCTTCATTTTTTTGATAAGTCATAAGGAATTTATTAAAAAGTGTAAGGCGCCCCAAAAGTACATAGGATATATACAAGAGGAACACCTAACTAGAAAAAGAAAAGCGGCAAAGAAAGTCCGCGTAACTAAGAGACAAGGGGAAAAGGTAAGCCGCAGTCCACAAATACAAGGAATACAACAAAGAGGCTTGGATCTCTTCCATAGAGCTTTCCAAGTCCTCAAAACACTTATTGTTTCTCTCCCTCCAAATGGTCCAAAAGATACAAATAGGCACCATTTTCCAAGCCTCAACACTCCTAGTCCTACCAGAGGAGCACCAGCAAGCACACAACTCCAAAACACTACTAGGCATGACCCAAGAAAGACCAAGCTGGCTAAAAATATTGCACCACAAAGCATGGGCCACCTCGCAGTAGCAAACCTTCGTTAACATGATTGTTGGTCTTCTCTAGGTCCAACTTACAAAGCACACCAGGTTCACCTGATCTAATTCGGCTATGAAGACATTCATTGGCTACCATAACTGAATATAAGATTTGTCTCTCCCTGATGAACACATTTTGAGACTTGGAAATAATCTTCTCCAAAACTGTTTTCTGCCTGTTTACTAGGACTTTAGAGATGATTTTATAAACACCACCCACACGACTAATGGGGCGGAAGTCCTTAATATTCACAGCCCTAGCTTTCTTAGGGATGGGGGGAATAAAAGTTACTTTAATGTTCTTTTCAAACTTCCCACAAATATGAATCTCTTGGAAGACATTCATGAAATCCTCTTTAATGACCTCCTAACAAGCCTGGAAAAAAGCCATAGAAAAACTATCAGGGCCTAGTGCCTTATCACCTTCGCCATATAGTAGTCTGAGTTATTAATGTTAGATATTGTTCTGTAACTTCCGTGTCTTTTATGTGTAGTTTAAACATTCTTGATGATTAGTTTGAGGACTAAGTTCTCGAATTAAGATTTCCCTGTTAACTTCAAATTTTATTTTTAAGCATAACAAAAGAGCAGATAAATGTATATGCTGAATGTAGGATGTATCATTGTCTAAGGTTGTAATATAATAGAGTGATTGATGCATGTTGAAATTGTGAATCTTATCACCTTTGCCATATAGTAGTCTGAGTTATTAATGTTAGATCTTGTTCTGTAGCTTTAGTGTCTTTTATGTGCAGTTTAAACATTCTTGATGATTAGTTTGAGGACTAAGTTCTCAAATTATGATTTCCCTGTCAACTTCAAATTTTCTTTTTAAGCATTACAAAAGAGAAGGTTGTAATATACTAGAGTGATTCTCATGCATGTTGAAATTGTGAATCAATTTCTCCCCACAACATCCCCGGCAAATACTTTTGATATATATGACATTCAGATCCGAAGTAGGTTGGGTTATGACTTTGTATTATATAAGAGTACTAACAACAACTTCTTTTGATTTTCCTTAAAATTTAGGGAACAAAGCTATTTCTTGCTTTACTATCCAAATACTCTCCACAATAGCTTTCTTTATCTTTCCCTATACCATTAAAATATTATTTCTTTACAAAATACAAGTTCCCTAACTAGCCTTACATTTTTTACAAAATTCCAACACAATCTCTAATGAAAGGCAAAAAGAGTAGAGATGACAGATCAGAGAAATATTTGTGTTAAAATAATGGATGGAGAAGGTATAAGCCCACTGTATTGGGTAGCACTTTAGCATTCCCAATATTTAAGGAAGCAATAAGGAAGCTGCTCTGCATGTGACTTTTTGTGGTTTTTTTAGTAGCATTATAGCATTCCCAATATTCAGGGAAGCAATAGAGAAGCTGCTGAATGTGATTTTTTGTGGTTTTTTAATTTTTTGTTGAGATTTTCCCTATATTTAGCAAAGGGAAGAAGTTATAGGGAAGCTGCTGCTATACTTTCTTGTACCATCAAATAAATTGATATATATGTTTAGGTTCTATATATTTCCTTTCTTACTAAGCATTTTGTCTCATGTTAAATGCCTTTTCAGCACAATGCTGTACAAGTTATTGTCCATTCTCATATAATTGTCCACTCTTTCTACTTAGATTTCTTCTAATGTGTATTATTGCCTCTGTTCACAGGCATCTTGTCGCCGGAACTTTTCTTTGGATGTTGTTTTATTAGACGCCTTGGGTCAGACTGTAAAGAAGGATATTGAGGTTTATCTATCTGGACTTTCATATTATACAATTCACCATAATGTTTACCTGTTGGTTTTGGCAATAATGTTAGTTCTTAAATTTACACATTGCTTGTTTTGACAGGTTGTTGCTTCACTTTTGTATGCTGACAATGGGGCACTTGTGGAAAAGACTACTGATGGGGAGGCTCCACTTTTGACTAGCTATGATGGAATTGAATATGCTTCCTGTCAAAGACCAAGTAAACTGTTGCAAGGGCGTGCATCCTTTAAGCTCAAGATATCTCAGGTGCTAATATTTTTTTTTGATAGGTGATATCAATTTATAAAATAAGTGCAAAGGGGCGCAATCCATGTACACAAATAGTATACAATTGAGCCCAGGTATACAATAGCTTTGAAGCTGAGAATAAAGCACATAAATCTTAAAATCCAGCAAGCATTGAAGCTTGAGACGTTGGCCACATTACTCTCCAAGAGTAAAGTGTTTGGAGCACCATTTTCTTCAACTCGATGAGTCCAAGTTTATGGTCCTCAAAACTCCATCCATTCTTTTCTCTCCATAGACACCACATTACACACAAAGGAACAATTCTCTAAATTTGCAGCACTATATGATTACCCCTTTGTCCTCTCCAGCTTCCCAAACATTCCTTCATCCCACTTGGCATCACCCACGTAACACCAAACAGTTGAAGAACCATGCTCCATACCTCAATAGCAACCTTATAATGCAATAATAAATTATCAATTGATTCTTCATTGTGCTTTCACATACAATACCACTCCGTCACTATAATGTTCTTCTTAGTAAATTGTCCAATGTTCTTAGTCAATTGATTCTTCATTGTGCTTTACGTCGGAGTCTCCTGATCATCCCGGTAGCAAGCCTATCCATGCCAGCGACCCTCTCTTTGAACCTCTTTCCCCTTAGACGCTCTCCTCAGACACCGTAGTTGATGTTGGCTTGATCAAATCACAAAATTGGCTGCTTGCGTCTTTGTGGGAAGCGGTTCAGGATGATGCTGTGCATTTAGTGCTCGTGAGGGACATGGAGGAGTCTTGGCGTTAGGCAAGGAAGGAAGTTTGTGAGGTGTTGTCCACTGAGGAGGAGGACCGGAACTTGGCGTCTCTGAAAGATGAACTAGAATGGTTCATAGGTGGAAGAAAGGGCCCTCAGACTAGGTCTAAGGGAAAGAGAGAGCACCGGAAGGTTGTAAGTGGGATGGGCAAGACTAATGTGGGGTAGTTTGGGTCGGGTAGTTTGGGTCTTGTTGGGTGGCTGTTTTTGAGAGAGCTCTGGAGGGTTGTTCTATTGTGAGGTAGTTTGGGTCTTGTTGGGTGGCTGTTTTTTAGGGTTTTCGGGTGGTTTGCTTTGGGTTAGATTTGGGTTTGCTTTGGGTAAGCTTTGGCTTTCCCTCTTGTATTTATAGGGCTTTTTCTCCTTAGTAAAACTCCTTATTACTTATCACAAAAAGGTAAATTGTCCAATGTTAATATTTTCCCCAACACCGCCATCCACATAAAAAGAGCCACTCTCGGAGCAGTTTTACTCTTCCAAATACTCTTCCAAGGACCAACAACCATTGCCTTAGTAACCATTACCTAATAGTATGACTTCACTTCAAAATTCTTCCTCTTCAAGGGGATCCAATAAATTTTATCCACACCACCATGCCTAATCTGTTGGGAATACAGTAACTCGAAAAATTGTGAAACCACTTCCATTTCCCAATCATGAATAGGTTGAATAAACATAACATTCCAATGAATAACACCATGTGCTATATCCACAAGTAAACTGTTGCAAGGGCGTGCACCGCTTCAAAACACAGCAGCAAACATCTCAAATTACAAAGTTGTTCCACCTTTGGCTCGTAGAAGATAAGTGTGTCATTTGTGAATAACAAGTGTGACACTACCATTACCTTAGAATGTCGCGACCCCACCGAAAATCTAGACATAAGATCTCTCCCCATTGTTGCAATCATCAACCTGCTAAATGCCTCCATCACCAACATAAATAATAGAGGAGACAAAGGGTCCCCTTGTCTCACTCAAGTTACTGAAAAAACGTCTTGTAGAGACAGTGATGAATCCAACCTTGCCATCTTTCTCCAACACCACATTTCTCTAACATATATCGTAGAAAGTCCTAGTTGACATGGTCATAAGCCTTTTCCAAATCTAGCTTGCATATGAGACCTGGTTCCCCAAATCGAATCCGACTATCCACACATTTATTTGCCATTAAAATAGAGTCCAGTATTTGCTTACCTAGAATAAATGCATTTTGTGTATGTGACACAAGATTCCCCAAAACTGAGTTCAATCGACTAACCAAAACCTTCGAAATTATTTTATACACTCCACTTACAAGACTTTTTTTTTTTTTTGATAAGTAATGTGAATTTTATTAAAACGCGCAAAGGGGCGCAACCCTAGAATAAATGTACAAAAGAAACCCTACAAGATATACAAAGAACACTTAAGCAAGAATTCTTCTATAGTCGGTATCTCATTTCGGTAATGAGCCATCGCCCACATATGTAACATAATAATCATATTCTTCCTCACCCCAACCACCGAACACTCCTTATCCTCAAAAATCTGCATTCCTCTCCCTCCATATGCACCAAATGACACACAATGGAGCCATCCTCCAAATATCACTAGATAGGTCCCTCCCCCACAGTTCAACAAGCAAACAAATCTATGACCTTTTTGCATGACCCATTCCATCCCAAACAAAGTGAATACAGAATGCCATAAATAGGTTGCCACTTCACAATGGAGCAATAAATGATCTCGATTCCCCATTCTTCTTACACAACAGCACCATTCCACCACTACAATACTCCTCTTACGAAATTGTCATGTGTCAAAATTTTCCCAGTGCTACGTTCCACCCAAAGAAAGCCACACACTTTGCACCTTACATCGCCAAATACTCTTCCAAGGAAACACCTCGGCATTTGAAATGGACAATCTTATAAAACGATTTCACCTCAAATAACCCTTTCTTAGAAGATGACCACCATGATCGATCTACATTACCCTTTGAAATCTTACACGAGTACAACACTTCAAAGAAAGGTGAAATCACATCCATCTCCCAATCTTGGATAGCACGAACAAAAAGTACATTCCACTCAACAACCCCATTCCTCCATACAAAATTATCCTTCACCCATGCTTCTTTGTATCTTGCAATACGGAACAAAGAAGGAAATGTCTGCTTCAAAGGCTGACTCCCGCACCATGTATCATGCCAAAATCGTATTTTTGAACCCATTCCCACTTCAAACCTCACATATTGTGCAAACTTATCCCACCCTCGTCTTATGTGCTTCCACAATCCCACACCAAACGGCCCAGAAATCTCCTTTGAGCACCACCCCACCTTCTTGGTCTTCATACTTTCTTTTATTATTTTATACCAAAGTGCCTCGCTTTCGTCGACATATCTCCATAGCCACTTTCCCAGAGCTTTATTAAACTTAAGAACATTTCGAATGCCAAGGCCACCAGCCCTTAGAGGACGGCAAACTTGGTCCCAATTAACAAGATGCATTTTTGGTTCATCTCCCATTCCTCCCCATAAAAAGTCTCTTTGGATCTTCTCAATCCTATTAGCCACACTCAGAGGGACCGGAAATAAGGATAGGTAATAAGTTGGAAGATTAGACAACGTACTCTTTATTGAAGTTACCCGGCCTCCCTTTGATAAATACAGCTTCTTCCAACCTGCCATCCTCCGCTCCATCTTCTCTATCACCTCATTCCATATAGAAGCAGCCTTATATGCAGCCCCCAGCGGCAACCCCAAATATTTCATGGGCAAACCTGCCACTCTACACCCAAGAAATGCAGCCAAGGTCCCAACATTTCCCACGTCTCCTACAGCCACCATTTCTGATTTTCCAAGGTTCACTTTCAGCCCCGAAACCGCCTCAAAACATAAAAGGATAAGGCGCACATAATGAATTTGCTCCGGACATGCTTCACAGAAAATCAGCGTATCATCAGCAAAAAGAGAATGAGAAACCACCAAATCTGAAAAAACCCTACCTCCCACAGAAAATCCTGATATCAACCCTTGCTCTACTGTCGCATTCACCATCCTACTCAATGCCTCCATGACCAATACAAACAATAACGGTGATAACGGGTCCCCTTGTCGAATTCCCCTTGAACTATTAAAGAAACCTTCCGGGGAACCATTTACTATGATGGAAAACCTCACCGTTGATATACACCACTCTATCCATTCCTCCATCTCTCCAAAACCACATCTTTTCAATATATATAACAAGAAACTCCAATTGACATGGTCATATGCTTTTTCCAAATCCAACTTGCAATCACACCGGCGCTCTGAACGCATACGAGCATCCAAGCATTCATTGCTATAAGGACCGAGTCTAGGATTTGCGACCCCAATAAAAGCATTTTGAGAATAGGAAATAAGCTTGCCCAAAACATTTTTCAATCTATTGGCCAGCACCTTGGATACAATTTTATACATTCCCCACCAAGCTAATAGGCGAAAGTCCTTCATCTCCACCGCATCCACCTTTTTGGAACCAAAGATACAAAAGTAACATTCAAACTTTTCACTAATTGCCGTCTCCGATAAAATTCAGAAAATACAGCCATGACATCATGTTTCACCACCGCCAACAAGACGAAAAAGCCATAGTGAACCCATCCGGTCCCGGTGCCTTGTCCCCATCCATGCCCTTCACCACCTCCCAAACCTCCATTTCCTCAAAATCTCTTTCCAACCACACTTTCTCCTCATCATCAATGGACGAGAAGGCTTGATTATCCATTCTAGGGCAATTACTTTGCTCCATATATAACTTCCTATAGAATTGCACAATATGCTCTTTGACCTCATTCGGATCATGGGACATAACACCATCAATACATAAAGTGTCAACACAATTATTCCTCGATGAGAATTGGCCACCTTATGAAAAAACCGGTATTGCTATCCCCTCCTTTAACCATAATGCTCTTGATTTTTGTCGCCAATGAATTTCCTCATACAACAAAGTATTCTCCAGCTCTCTAGACATATCCTCCATTTTCATCTTTTCATCCTCCATAAGTCCCCTATCTCACACCATCCATCTCTTGTATACCTTCCATCAACTCTTTTCTTTCTCCCAATATCACCAAACACCTCCTCATTCCATTTTTCAGATCTGTCTTGAGAATTTTCAGCTTATTAGCTAAAATATAAGATGGTAAACCCTCAAAAGAATACGAATCCCACCAAGATTTCACCTTATCAACAAAGCCTTCATACTTTAACCACATATTCTCAAATTTAAAATCTCTTTCCACCTCTAGAATTCCCACATTCTAGCATCAAGGAAAATGATCCAACATACCCGTGACAACCTTCTTTGTACCACTTCGGATAGTGCTCCTCCCAACTTGGCGAGAGTAAAACGATCAATTCTTGACCATATTTCCTCTTCTTGATTGTTAGACCAAGTGAACTGGCCCCCAACCAATGGAATGTCCACCAACCCTTGTTCGGCTATAAAATCCGAAAACTCCATCATGGCTGTAGAATAATTTGAATCACTAGAGCGTTCACTAGGAAATCGAACTATATTAAAATCTCCCCCTATACACCATGGAACCTCCCATACACTCATCAAACCTGCCAATTCCTCCCATAGAACCCTCCTCTCCACATCACCATTCGGTCCATACACCCCCAAACACCCATTCAAAATGATCCTCCACATTCTTGAAAGAACAAGCAAGTGTGTAACCCCCCACACATTCCTCCCTCTTTTCAACCACCCTCCTATCCCACATCAACAACATGCCCCCCGACGCCCCCACAGCCCCCTTATACATCCAATCCACATGCTGCCCTCCCCATAAACTACGTACCACCTCCCGAGTAATAAACTCCATCTTTGTCTCAATCAAACACACAATGTCCGCTTTCCATTCTTTTAAAAGACCCCTTATCCGTAACCTTTTCTTGAAGGCATTCAGCCCTCTTACATTCCAAACTATAATTTTGGCTTCATAAAACACCATATCTGCCCCCTCCCTTTCCTTTTGCTGGACCTCCGACATGCCCCTATCATAATTCACATAACAATCAAATCCTCACTGGTGGATGTACCCCCTCCTCTACAATTGGCTGCTGTCTACCATTTGCAATATCCTCCACAAGCATTTTCATTTTATTCTCATCCCCTCACACGTTATTCCCACTTTCGGATAAAACTCCAAACATCTCTCCACAACCAAACTAACAGGTTTTCGGAATTATATCCTCCAAACCTTCACCTCCACCCTCGAATTTCCTACCCCAGAACTTCCTCATTTTCCACCCCTCTTGTGTCGACTCCCCATCAAGAGACCCAACCCCAGAGAAGATTCGTCGTACCTTACGCTCCAAACCGCAATTCGACTTCTCCTTATCGGCATCAGACCTCATTACTAATTTAGTCAACTTTGGTGTGATAATCATGCAACTATCCTCCTTCCCACGCTCGCCGCTGGATTCTCCCCACCATATCGTCACCCTTCATCGTCTCCGGTATTATCTGCGGCGTTTCAAGCACCTGTATGGGCTCAGGTGAGTTCCGGCGAGCATGGGTACTACACTGCATCTGACCCATATTGCGACCGGCCTCGTGAGACTTCCCCGACACCTGTTCCTCCTCCCTCGAACTTCCCCCACCAGTCGCTCGTTTTTCGTCCTTCGCCATACCTTCCTTCCTTGCCGGCGCTACTTTATCCTTATTTTCCCGGTCATGGTTTGTGTCCCCATCACTAATAAACTCTGTCGCATCACATCGCTTGACCTCCGGTGACGATTTCGACCCCTCCGGCGATAACTCCAGCCTTCTCAGTTCATGTCGTGACATCCTCGCCGCTTTCCTCAAAGCTACCGCACGGTACCGTTTTCGGTAGTATGTTTTCGAGCAACAAAGGCTTAGCTTAGTGGACCTAGGCCCATTCGCCTCCTGGCCCAACTGGATTTTCACCCCATCCATTCCCTGCTGTGGGTCCTTTTGGCCTAACGCTTTCTCCTTGCAGCCCAGCCCTTTAGTTTGCTCGAGAATCTCCAGCTTGCCTCTGATATCTTCCACGACACCCCTCATGATCTTCATATTTATTATTCCTTCACTCAGCATCGCCAGAAAATCTTCCCATTTCAGCTCATCAATGTGATTCTCGGACTCCGGCATCTTCTCCTTTCCTTTCTCAGATTTTTCAACGTTACCCAAATTAATTTCTGCTGTTGGATTTCCCATGTTGCCCTCCTCCCTTCTCTCGGTACCGGTATCGGAGTTTTTCCTCCACCACAGCAGCAAATGTCCGCCAGAACCACCGTCCGTGGCTGTTGGTGCTTCTTCACCTCCTTATCCCGCTTTGATTCATATAATTCACCAATCTCACCGGTTGCGATACAGTGTTTCCATCCACGCCCTTCACGCCCCTCCGGGATTACGACAGCTCCGTCTTCCTCCACGGCCATACTCGATTAACTCCATGAATTTCCCATATTTATTCTTTCTTTTTGTAGAAACATAACGAGCCACCCATCCGGTGATCTCTACACGCATCCCGTCGATTCCAACACCAACTCATTCATCATTTTCAGCAACCAGACCAATCTCACTTTACCATGAACACCGTGCTTAAATTCATTCTTCCCCACTCCGTCAACTTGATATTCCGACTCCCATCGCCTAATCTTAATTCATAAGATTTGGATTCCACGTAAAAATATCCCACATATCCCATCTCACCAATCACCTCAATGAAAACATGACCAAACGCCTGAACACACTAATCTGAACCTCACTCTCCGCAATGTTTCTCACGCGCCGTTAGGACTAGAGAGCATTTTCATGCTGACGTTGCGAGAGAGAATTATCACTTACAAGACTAATAGGGTGAAAATCCTTAATCTCCGCCACTCCAGCTTTTTTGTGGAATAAGCGCAACAAACGTAGCATTAATGCTCTTCTCAAATTTTCCACTCATGAAATTCCTTGAAAACCGCCATAAGGTCCTCCTTACCATCCCCCAACATTTCAAAAAGAAAGCCATAGTAAATCCATCAGGCTGGGTGCTTTGTCACCCTTCAACTTCCTCACCACCTCCCATACTTCATCTTCCTCAAATTCTCACTCCATTCAATGTCTCTCCCCTTCATAAATGGAGCTAAAAGCTTGGTTGTCCATCAATGGAGCTAACAGCCTGGTTGGTCTCCCCTGAAACTGTTCAGAATACAATGTTTTATAAAAGTTCACAATATGATCTTGTATAACTGTTGGATCCTCTGTCCTGCTTCCACCCACCATCATGGCAGCAACTATGTTGTTTTGCCTATAAGCAACTTGCTTGTATATTCAAGGTATGACATTTGCTATGGGCTACAAGCAATACAATGTATCATAAGGTTTTGGATGTTAAGAGTTGATCAATTAGAATTGATCTTCAAGATAGACATTCAATGGGCCCATCTTATGGTGCAACTTGTCACATGATGCAGTTTTCCTTTCGAACATCGTATGGGCCTATCTTATGGATTTTTTTTTTCTCAAGTGAGGAAAAGTTGTGGTAACACCACTTAAAATATGCCCGCTATATAGGCAGGACAAGGGATCTGTGAGAGTACAAAGTTTAGGTAATGATGATACACTCATTTAGAACTCTACAAGTTTTACATTTGCTTGTGGGCAATTCCCAGATAATTACCCATCTGTTCACATGCTGTTGTACAACTTGTACTTATGAAAGTTACTATGTCATCACAAGAAACACTTTATATGAGGTAAAATGGATTTCCTACATGTCGGAGAAAATTGTTTTCATTAAGGGGCTTAAATGTTTATATATCATTCTTCCATAGGAATGCATCTTTACCATTGAGAGCAAGGAGAGGATGAAAATGGATGTGCTTGTGTTTGGGTAATTGTGACTCATGGTCTTTATCTTGTTTCCATTTTAGTGAATATTTTGATACAAAAAGAGTTTTGGTTTCAGGTCTGCTTTGCATTGTGACATCAATTTTGTTTAGGATTTTAAAATGTTTGTCATGTTAATTGCCTATCCACTGTTTAGTGTAAATCTTTGATTTGATCTTAATTGTGTGATTTGACTGGTAAATCTCATAGTTTAGTTTTTGTTAAGACCCATCTTATTGGTAGAATCTTAGTTTTCCTTTTTATTGGATATATTGCTGTGCTTATGAAGGCAAAATCACTATAACACTAAAGGCAAAGTAGCGGACCTAGTGGGTTTTTACTGCTAACCTTGCTTTTAGTCATCATCTGCTTATGCATGGTCCCCAGGTAACCGGTGTAAAGAGATAAAGTCACACATTTGCATGTGGTGCCCATGTAACATCCCGCATATGGTTGTCCTTAAAAAATTACTGATATCTATTAGTCGAGAACTATTTTGTCTATCAGGAATGCAATTGGTCTTTCATATGATCAAATGACATTGGTGATAATCTTTCCCTGAATTAGCATCTTTAAGTGTGTTATGATGGAAAAGGTCCCTATCTTGTGTAGCACACATAGAAATAGCATTCCTATTTTTCTTTTGCTCAGAGGTCAAATTTTGTCTTAGGTTTATGTGCAGGCCAGTTGGTTGTGTACCACTGGAATTCGTCAATGACTTCTCTTTCTTTTTAATTTCAGCTTTCGTCAAAGTGTGATAATAGGCTTTTCCGTATCAGATTTCACATGATTAAAAGTGGAAGTTATCCATTCTTTGAGGTATTCTCCCCTCCAATTCGTTGTATATCACGGGGCCGTAATACTCGGGTATCCTCTTTGACATGGAAGAGATCAACTTCTGCCATCCATCCTCTTAATTTATCTCAATCATCTGGAATGGATGAGGGGTCGATAGAAATTCAGCACAACTCTGTACATGAAGCAAAACCCTGTCCATCATCAAAGCGGGTTAGATCAGGACATGATAAAATATCTGCAGCCTTTAAGATTGGCCCTACCTTGGAGCAACCTGATGAGGAATGCAACTCTCATGCTTGGACAGCTAATCAGGTATTACTGGTTTTTTCTTTTTTCAGTTATTTTTCTTTTATCTAGAACATCTACTGATAGAGCATCAAATACCAATTGAACTGAAAATGGTATGTGGCATGCAAAAGTGGTTAGATTAGTTTGGTAAAATTTTGAGAATTGTTTTGGGTTTTGAAAAAAGTGAAAATTGAGAATTGTTTTTGTAGGGGCCACATTTGAAAAAGTGTTATATATAAAAGTCCACAGAATAGTATTCACTTGGTAAAGATTTGAGAAGTGTTCAGAAAAAATAAAAGAAACAAAATGTGAAAAAGGAGCTACTAGAGCTAGTCTCCACGGGGGGTGGCCGCTTGGCAGTAACCACTATCATGGAGATTTGGCAGCCACTATAGGACTGCAAGGCATATCAGTGGCCACCCACCACTGGGCAGGCCTCCACCAAACCATCCACCACATTTTTTTTTTTAAAATTATATATATATGTAACAAGCAACATCCGCGCTTAGAAAAATTAGTTTGTGTTTAGTTATTTTTTGAGAAGTCCTGTTTTTTAAAAGAGTTTTGTGGATTGTTTTGAAAATTGTGTTAGTGTTGGAGGCTACATTTGGAAATTTATTTGGATAACTGATATTTGAGAAGAGTTTCAGTGTTTGAGAAGCAAAAATGGTTTTTAAAATTTTTCCAAATAGATAGGACACTTCTTGTATGCAACTTACTCATGCAGGACATGGCATGACAAAGTTTTGGATATGAGATATGTGTCAAATACTCTTGATGATTGGATAGTTAAGCCAAAAAGAAAAAAATGGGGGAAAGGAAAAACAGAGGAAAACTGATTAGATACACTCATACACACCAGACCGATGTGCCCAAGTCTACTTAAGTACTAAATAATCATAGCCAGTCATTTTCACAGAATTATGACCTTTTCCCCTGTCTATGTATGTATGATTGCTACCATGAATCATTAGCTTAAACCTATTTTCGGCATATTACGGTACCTCTTCTTGCATTCGGGGTTGCAATTTTGGAACTCTGGATCTTCCTGATTAATGCTTTGAATTCTGTAGTTAACAAAGTATACTCATATTTTTCTTTTAATTTCTTTTGGGTTATGATTTATTTTTGTCTCTTTAGCAAGTGCTGGATCCCATGGTCTTTTCCGATTCTTATATGCTGCACATACCCTTGGAAACATTTTCTGGGATGATGACCTCAAAGTTTCTCTAAGATAGATGGGACTTTATATATGTAGTAAAAGCTAGCCTCATTTGAATACTACTCTTAATTAGGTTGAGAATGAGGTTGGGACAAGCTTGGAGGGAAGACATGAAAAGCTCGAAGAAGTAGATGACTCGCCATCTGATTCAGAGAGTACTGGAGATGGAGATTCATCTTTTAAGAGTATGTCAAGTAGAAGAAGTCCAATATCAGACACGACCATTTTCAAATACTCCCTCTCAGTCTTAAATGAGAGGTCTTTTATGCTCAGGGAGATTGCTTTGTCTGCTTCTGACAATGAACTTTCGGAATTCGCGCATCAGGTGTCTCTCTATTCAGGATGTTCACATCACCGGTAGGTAATCTAAAAAAAGCATTGCTTAATTAGTGACTGTAGCCAAATTGGAGTTTAATTATCCATATCATAATATCCCATTTGGCATGATGATTTGCCATTGATGTTTGTAATGACAAAAATACCTTGCTGGCATCTTCATTAAGAAATGCTCTAAAGTTTGACCGATACCTCAATGGTTTTTCCTTGAGGTTTTCCTATTTAAGTTTCAAATCACAAATGTTCACCTTTTACTGAGTAATGTTATAAGTTCTTCTTGTGTCACTTTTGTGTTTATCCAAGAATAATGTCTCTTAAAATCACCTCTGAGCTTGTGATTAATCATTATTGGATTTTGATCAAATGGTGATTTTAAAAGCCACTTCATTTTTAGAGTGATATTAGAGGGACTTCTAGAATTACTCTTTTTTACCATACATGTAATGTATCTGCTGGATTGAAAGAAAAATCATGCATAACTATAATGCAAATGATTTATATCGAGAGCTTAGGACTATAAATTATTTTCACTCAAGGAAGCTCAGTTATGCCAAAGTCCAAATTGGCCCTGGGATACATATATACTTTCTTATTGTTCTTTGCACCCTTTCCTATGTCTTCATTTCTAGTAGGGCAGATTTCTTCCCTATCAAGGGATTTTTATTGGATCAACCAAATGGTCACCGCCATCCCTTTACCTCTTCTCTTTTGTAATAATTTCTTAGGCGCCAAATAAGTATTGCAAAGAGATTGATAGAGGAAGGAAAAAAAGCTTGGAATTCGATTTCACAAAACAACCATCAAATTCGTTGGGAGGACGTGGTTTTTGAGATTGAAGAGCGCTTTATGAAGGTTTCTTGTTGCAATTCTAGATCTCTAACACAACAGGTTTCTTCTTCCACCCCCTCTCCTCACAATGTATTGTCATGAATTTTTAACTATTAAACATTGGTAGCTAGCAATTTATTTGATTACTTGTTGAAACATCTAAGTGTTTGAGGCATTATGGTGATATTGACATATTACCTTTCATTTCTAAAGATATGCATTATGAGTTTACAAGATATGTATATATATGTGGCCTCATTGTCAATGGAATTAAATGCAAGACCATCTAGCTTTGGCCGCAAGCTAAACTATTCTATAAACAATCTATTAGCAATGCACAATGTGCTCCCTGATCACAGATTGATCTGAAGTAACTAAATCATCAACCAACATCGGCTTGATAGAATTATTGCTCCTACTCAAATTAGCCACTTGATGGAAAAACTTGTGCATTTGTCCCACTCTCTCAACCAAAGTGCCCTTGATTTTTGCATCCAACTTATTTCTTCGAGTGTAATAGCCATCTCCAAATCACTGATAATTTTGTCTTTCCTCAACTTCTCTTCCTCACATAAAGCTTCTCTTCCTCCAAACCATCTAGAACACATAACTCATCCACGAGATGCCTTTTTTTTTTTATTCTCCATTCCATATATATTGGATAATAAAATACCAATGATTGAGGGGAATATTCTGAGAATGACAGCTGGTAGGGACAGCTAGAAGGGAGAGATTTCCTTCTACAAGAGTACAACAAATTGTAGCCTAGCATTCACAAGGGGTTCTATCGTTTTGCAATACAAACTCCCTGAGGTTTATGAATATTTATTGTAATTCTAAGATCATAAAGGATATGCTGCTGTATATACTTTTATATGCTGGCTCTAGGATAGAATTACAATGATAATATTATGGTTTATTCTGTGATATTTAT
The DNA here is from genome assembly GCA_013348765.1 of Carpinus viminea. Taxonomy (NCBI): domain Eukaryota; kingdom Viridiplantae; phylum Streptophyta; class Magnoliopsida; order Fagales; family Betulaceae; genus Carpinus; species Carpinus viminea. Next base: position 31,151,543 of record CP054672.1, on the reverse strand, counting down.
TTTCTGCTTCAGAGATCTTATTGATAAGTTTCTCTGTCGTCTTTACTTTTAATTCCTTTTGTATCCTCACACAACAATCCTGGTCAAGATATATGAAATTTCAGTTTCCCTTTTCTTGAGCAAAATCGATATCTGGTGGACATTTCTTTGGAAAGATGTACAATTTCTCAGCCAATCAATTCTATTTAAACTGTCATTTGTAAAAAGCTTTTTGCTTTGGAAGAATGAATTATGTGTCATATGCACTATCTCATGCAAGTGATGCTTTGATAAATTTCACAGAAAAAGCTCTCATGTCTAATTTAGTGTCTCCCTGAAAATAAGCTTAAGGAACGCCTCTGCATGTATATAATGTTAAATAAGTACTTATCCCAAAAGCTTAAATTAATAGGAATGAGTGAATTCAATCCTTTAATTAATATTCCGTCATGCCCACTCAGCTCAAACTCCCCCTCAGACCTAATACATGAAATATTTAATAGAAATAGGAGGCAAATTAAAAGTTAGGTTTCGAACTCAAGACCATTGCTCTAGTATCATGTTTCATCATCTCTTATCCCAAAAGCTTAAACCGAAAGGAATTGGGAAATGTAATTATTTAATTTATATTATGAGATATACAATGTTCAGTTTTTAGTGAAGACAGATATAGGCAGGCTTTGGCAGCTCGTGTGCCAATCTTAGATGGATTGGTTTATGACTAGAAAACTCTATGATATTTGAGTTTGCAAGCTCATCTAAATTGAACATACCTCAAGATCCTGTGACTATTAAGCAACCTGGTTCCAGTTTGTTACAAGTAGCCTTTGCTCATCATTTTTCAGTGAAGGAAGCATCATCATGAATGATGAAGCTTGAATCTATTGCCATGCATGTCTTTGTGGGCGTCATTTTTGTACTCATGTAATGTGTTGAATTCCATTACTTTGTTCGGTGCTCAATGGAACTTATAAAAGCTGCATGTAGACATGTCTATCAACCTTATTATTAGATTGGGATAAAAGAATAATAACACAAATACGTCCTACTAATCATGACCATGTCAGAAGTGCCTAACAATGGTAACTAACAAATTGAATTTTAGCGAGCAGTTCCAATTGCTAAAAAATAGGAGAAAGTGATAATAATGTTCTAGTTTCTACATGCACTTGCAGTGTCCTACCTCTGTAATTTAAGCATTGGAGATGCTTTGTAGTCTATTCTTATTGTAGGATGTGATGCTTTCAGTGTTTCAGAATTCATGCACTTGCCCCCATAGGAACTCAATAAAGCAAGTCACAACGTTGTCATTTTTCTTTTCACTCTATTATTTGTGATATTCAATTGCCATACTTCTGAAATAGCTTTGGTTTACTAAATTAAATCCTTGATTGCTCCTAAATGGACATTTATAAGATGAAGATACTAGCATCCATAGTTTTGCTGATTTCTATTTTATTTTAGGACTTTGAGCTTCTGAGGAGTATTGCTGGATGTCGAGAGTATCTTTCCCAAGAGAACTTTGAGAAGATGTGGTGCTGGTTATTCCCTGTAGCTTTCACGTTATCAAGAGACTGGATTAATGCAATGTGGAGCTCTACGTCTCCTAAATGGATTGAGGGATTCATAACAAAAGAAGAAGCAGAATTTTCACTTCAAGGTCCAAGGGGCGTCCAAGAGCCTGGCACGTTTATACTCCGCTTTCCTACTTCTAGGAGCTGGCCTCACCCTGATGCTGGCAGCTTAATTGTGACTTATGTTGGCAGCGATTGCACTCTTCACCACAGGCTGCTTTCCCTTGAACCAATTTATTGGTATCTAGTTGATTTCTGCTTTTCCTTCTACTTTAAATTATATGCCTGTATTTTCAAGAAAACTGTTGAACATATACTAACTTGAATAAAACACAATCAAGGGCAAAGTGCAAAACTAGGAGTTAAACGCAGAATAGTCTAAAGGCTTCTGTAACTGATGATTAGGTGGAAAAAACGCAATTACATTATAGCATAACCCCATTTCTGGCCAAGGATAGGCGACTTCCATATTTAGCAGGAAAATGTTTTTCATGTTTGCAGTTCTTCAGATGATAATGTAGTTTGGAGATAAGATCTTTGAATGGAACAATGGACTACTACTTGGTTAAGCACAGCTGAAACAGCTTCTTGGTGAAGTTTAATGTTGTGATTGACCAATCAACTCTATATGATATATGCTTTTGATATGCTAATTTAGCCTGTGGCCAATGAGCTTTAGCTCAAATGGTACTTCCTCCCTTTGTAGCAAGGTGGAGAGTGAGGTTGTAGATTTGAGTCCCATCGGGTGTATAACTTACCAATACAAAAAATAAAAAATAGTAATAAAAAAAGCCTGTATATCAGTATCTGATGATGGCATGTACAATGTGCACAGCATACATGCACTGCCACTCTTATATTATCCATCTAGTCTTTTCTTTGCAGCCTTCACCAAATGGAGCATATTCATTTATCATTTTTATTTGGAATATATTGTGTTGCCTAAAGTAGAAAATATGAATATAGATAAACCTACTTGAAATTTACAAAATAGAATTCATGTTGCTCTTTGTTTTTGTGGTTTCAGTGAAAGAGAAACTAATGTGAAACCACTGCAAGATATGCTACTGGCAGAACCTGAGCTCTCTCGATTAGGAAGGCAAGATATTCTTCCACCTCTATTTATTAATCTTCTCTCTACAGATTGAATCCCAGACATTGCATTCATGAATATTAACTATCTATACCATCTGTTGCTTTAAAATTTGCAGGATAATAAGAAGTCATTAGCTTTGCTTGTGTAGCAAAATATCCTTCTGCTTTAAGTTTAGAGCAACCATTCTTGTGCCTTCATTACCATTCGTTGTATCTTTTTCTTTTTTGGCTTTTTTCTGTAATTCTTTGATGTCCATCTTGCATATATGTAGATCAGTATATTGACAATGGCGGTGTCTATAATGTAAAAACCTTTAGTGATTGTAACAGGGGATCATCCATTCATTTATAGCTGCAAAAACAAAATATATCAGGTATCATTTTTTCCTACTTTTTCTTTATTTTTAAGTTGGCAGGAACAACCAAGCCCTGTCTAATTTTAAGGGCAAATCATTTGCTTTTTCTTGAAACGGATGGTGGTGAGACATTTTTCAAGACCTATTTTTCACATTTTCAATAAAGAGTATTCTTTCAAAAAGAGAGCACAAATGAATAGAGACATATAGTAATATTGTTGTTTGGATTGCTAACAATTTAAAGAGAAAATATGAGATACTTTTTGGGGCTCACTTGCCCCTAAAAATCTATAGTAATTTTGTTGTTTAGACAACCTTTCCACTTGCTAAAAAATATGGACTTTATAAGGGCTTTATCACATTTGTTTTTTGAATTACTAGCAATTCGGATAGTAAATTGTTGAGAATCTGAATCCATCACAAACTTTGTTGTAAGATGACAGAATGGAAAGTATGAGGGGAAAGATCTTGTTCCAAGTATATACAATACCTTAAATTCATAAGGTGGTTTTATAAAAAGATAAAAAAAAAAAAAAGGAATGAATAGGTTGGATGCAATCAACTGCCCTTTCTTCTTCTCTTTTTTTTTTTTTTAATTTTTTTATTAAAAAAAAAAGAAAAAAAAAAAAGAAGGTACTTTTTTGTTTTTTTGTGGGCTATTGGCCCCTTCCAACTAAATTTTTTGGCCCTCAGCCCCTGCACATGCTAATCTTTGCCTTTGTCTCTGACCACTCATATATATTACCCCTATGAATTGACATTTGTTACATTAAGCCATATTCAACACTATTTTTTTACAATTCTCTTGCGTTAGTGAATCTTATTCTCATTAAACCAGACGAAATATTTCATTTTTAAATGTTAAATTTTTTTAAGGATGAAAATAGCTTCAAATAATATTAGAATACCAAAAAAAAAAAAAAAAAGTGATAGAAACAAATTAGATAAAAATATAAAAGCTTAGAAGCTAAAAGAAAAACAATCTTAAAACTTCAAAAAAGAAAAAAAAAGAAAAAAGAACAAAGGATAGTCGTTGGTGGGTGGCTCTGCCAAGGGTGGTTCGGCCACCAACGTCTAGGGTGTTGGCCACCCCTCCTATACTATCACAAAGACATTAATTTTTTTAAGAAAACCTTTAAATTACTTGAAACTAGCAAATTACTTATTGAATGCAGTGTTAAACAATAACATGCAGATAATATTCAGTTTAATACATTGAAGAAGGTACACACAATATCATTAAATTTTCTAGAGAAAAAAAAAAGGTAATATTTTGTATTAATAATTTCCTCATCTCTTAGATAGTCATTGGAAAGTAAAATGTAATAGTTTTAAAATATTGACTTTACATGCTTATAATAAATAAATAGGGAAATCTGGAAAAAAAATTGTTGAAGCCCACTAATTAATTCAGGCTAATTTGGAGAAGTTGATAGTATGCATTTTACAAAGCATTCATTCTTTCTTAAAAAAACAAAAAAAACAAAAAACAAAAAAGGTCTCATTTTGACCATTTGGATTTTCTTTCTTTACAAGAGAAGAAATAGTTGAAAAAAAGAGAAGAAAAAAATAATTTATTTCACACAAAAGAAAAAGAAGGGTCATTAATTACTTTACAATGAAATAATTTCCCTTCTTCACTAATGGACAGAAACGAAATCCCATTTTGATTTGATGAATCTTTTTTCTTTGTAAAGAAAATGATTTGTCTTTAATTCTGTAAATAAAAGAGAACAATTCATTTAATTAGATTATGAATGTCTTTAGATTCTAAATTAATCAGACCTTCCATTTTTTGGTTTTCCTTGACACACTATAAAATATTGAGTAAATAATATTCTTAAGTCATCACAAAATTTTGTAACATCAGTAATTAGAAGAGAAGATGATGGAGAAGACATCTTTCAAAATGGCATTTTTGATCTTCTTATTTGTAGCAACTTGTAAGTCTCTCTATAATAACCTTTCCCCATTTTTTTTTTTTTTTTTGTTTATTTTCTTTAAAACGATAATATGATCATAGTGACAAATGAAAAACAAATGGCAGGTGTATCATTCTCAATGGTAACAAGAGTTGAGGCAGCTCTAGGTCATTGTCGTCGCGATATTGATTGTGCTTGGATAAGATGCAAGTTTGAAAAAGCTTGCGGAAGAGATGGTACATGTGTCTGCATAGGAAAAGAAGAAGCTACTCCAAATGTTAAAGAAATTACATCTCAATTAAACTAAAGATGTTACTCATAAATAAAACCAAAAAATAAAGAAGAAAATAATTATATATTAAAGTTATGGAAGTGATAGACCACCTCTTCTCAACTAGGGGTGTCATAGGAGTTATCTTTGCATCTCTTCCTATATATATTCCTAATAAATTATAAGTGAATAGGGGATAAAGATGTATGGTGTTCGACTTGTATTGTTGTTTTTCTTTTTGTCTTATGATAAAGTTAACATCTTTGGATTAAGCATTTCTTGGTTGTGACCCAGCCGTGGTTAGTTTAATGAGGTTGCATGTTTGTTTACATGATAAATTATATGTCCGAGGGAATAGAGAAAAAATAGTAGCTTTTCTGCTGATTCTGGAAATGCTCTTACACAACACCACTTGCCTAGCTCATAGATCTATGAGAGGCATTGAAAGCTTTGTGGAAGGAGACCTTTGGCTTTTTTACCCTCCTATGCATGTACGTGTGACCTCAACCCTAGCTAATTTATCTTTTGCTAGAAGCCAAGAGACCTTTGGCTTTTTTAAAGCCTCATCCGCCAATGACCTCATGCCACCTACCAATAAAGCAAATTAGTTGCAGACCATTCAAAGCCTTGACACATCACACATGCACAGCTAATTCGAATAAAATGAAAATGTTAAAGGCCCAACTTTTTTGTCTAACTTTTACCCGACTTGGAGAATCAATTTTTCAAGAATGAAACCTTGGCTTTTTTCGCTTATTTATTCTAAGAGGGATGATAAAGACCTAATTTTTTTGCCCAACTTTTATCTTTTTTATTTTTTATTTTTTAAAAAAGTAAAAAATGAAAAAAGTGTCTGAAGCAATAATATTTTTTTTTGTCCTTCTTTTTATTGGTATTTTTAGAAAAATGAAAATTGCATTTTTCTTCATAAAAATGGTCATTTTTCAATATTATTGCTTCAAACACTTTTTCATTTTTTACTTTTAAAAATAAAAAAAAAAAGACAAAATTGAGCAAAAAAGTTAGATCTTTATCATCCCTCTTGGAATAAATAAGCGAAAAAAGCCAAGGTTTCATTCTTGAAAAATTGATTCTCCAAGTTCTTGAAATAAGGCTTAAAAAATAGATGGCATTAAATAAGGAATCAAACAATATTAAAGCCATTCTTGAATGCTGCATTAAATTCTAAGAAGATGGGAAAAAAGTCATTCAAATGAACTAGAGAATGGCTTATGAAGCAGAGGTTACAAGTTCGAATCCTCCTCCCTTCCCTTGTGTGGACATGTAAAAAAAAAAAAAACTTTTTCCCAAAGTGAGGGATATTTTTGTCCATTCAAAAAGTAAAAAGACAAAAATACTCATCCACTATAACTAACTGGATATTCTCTAGTTCAAATGAAACGGAGAGGATCTTATTCCCACATTTACATGTTCAAAATGGGAACGTTCCATTCTTTTCACTGCTTAAAAAATCGATAGCATTAATCTAGATAATCAATATATTAAATTCATTCTTAAATATTGGATTAAATGCTAAGAAGATGAATCTTTTATTCTTGGAATTAGGATGCTCTCCATTTCATTTGAATTGAAGAATATCCAGTTAATTATAGTGGATGAGTATTTTTGTCTCATCAAAAAGTGAAAAGACAAAAATACCCATCCACAAAGATATTGAAACAAGGCAGAAAAAGAAAACAGATTAAAATTGATTGGAGTTACAAATAAATATATGCTTGAAGACGGAAATTCTCCAAACTTTTTATTCAATTACAAACTACTCTCTTTAATTATAACTTTATATATTTTTTTTTTCTCTCCATTTCTCTACTAATTAAGTCTTATATATTAAAATTTTAATTCTTCTCATTTTCTCCAATTTCATCATTTTCCAGCAACTCATAGTTGTTCAAGTTATTAAAATCATTCCATGCATATAGTTGGATTTCATTTCATGAATGATTTGATTTTCTTAATTTTATATAAAAAAAAAAATGATCAGACGCATAGTGATCGTGTTGTTATATAAGTATATAACATATATTTATAAACTTATTTTAAAATTTTACAAATTTATTTAGAACTAAATTTGTCTTCACTTATGCAGGTCGAGAGTGTTAGATAGTCCTATCATAAAAATTAAAGTGAACGCGGAATAGTTCATTTAACAAATAAAGTTTTATTGTTCTATTTTTTAAATTTATTTGATCTTAAAAAAAAAAAAAAAAATCATAATAGAAAAATTACATGGGTATTGGTGATGAGTAAAGAAAGCCACAACTAAAGGGAATACCTGACTGTGCCAACTGCCAAGCGTTCTTGTTGAGGAAAATAAAAAGAACTTTTTTTAATTAAAAATTAGTTGCCTAAAACGCTAAAAATACTCCTAGTATCTTAACAAGTGATCTCGATTAAGATGAGAAAGACTAGATAGGGGCACCCATTTTGTAATTTGTATTTAATTACAAGTTTCATCAATCACATGTATTTATTAACAAATAAAAACATGTAAAGGGAATACCTGACTACAAATAATAAGCGTTCTTGTTGAGGAAAATAAAAAGAACTTTTTTAATTAAAATTAGTTGCCTAAAACAAAAATACTCTAGTGTCTTAACAAGTGATCTCGATTAAGATGAGAAAGACTGGATGCACCCATTTTGTAAGTCTGTATTTAATTACAAGTTTCATCAATACATGTATTTAGTGTAATTGGTCAAATGCCAAACATAAAATAATAACATATTTGTTTATAATTAGAATGTTTATATTCTTAACGTCAATGCCTATGACAAAAGAAGAATGATACATTAATTTGGACTGACTCTAAGCCATCTAGTTTTTGCAACATAAGCGTTGCGAAAAACCTCGTAAACAGGCCTCGGTAGGTGAGTATAAGTTGCACCGGCATCAATAATCACTCCCCCAAACCCTTTTTTTGTCCTTTTGAAACTGCTTTCAGGAATGGGCAGTTGCATGTCTTCAATCCCAATGCCCAAGAGGCCAACATAATAAAAGGTTGGTGTGTTTGGGTTAGGGAGCAAGGGGATCCATGCGGTTCCAGGAGGTAGCAATGCACCTGGAAGGCTGAAATTCAACCAACCCAATGACCCAAAAACAATACCTTGTGGTAAGCAAAAGCTGAAGATGTCAGCCAATCCATGGAGCCGAAGCTGAGTTGGCAATGACAATGGCCCACCTCCAAGGCCCAGAAGGCCATCAGCTCCGGTCACCAAGCCATGATTTGAGTGCCCGCACCCAGAAAACACATTCAAAACACCAATGCCACCAAACGTGAGTTTTTCGAGCACAAGCACGCCTTGAGTGAAGGAGCCATCCATGTAGTCCACCTTGTACTGACACTGATTGTTGTTGCAACCAAGGTGATTACAGGCTGCTGAGTCACAAGGCACCACTGATAAGGAAGTGGAATTGAGTGGGTCGAATACAAGGCCTGGCGATTGAAAACAATTACATGGTTTACACTGAAACCATGTAAGGTCACTACCTGTGTCTAGAACCATATATTGGCTGACCGGAGGAGTACCCACCTCTATTTGAATAAAATATACTCCAGCTCCAAAAGATCGGGGGAAAATCACCGCAGACATGAAAGTGGATTGGTGGCAGTTGTGTTTGCTGATGAGTATGAGGAGGGTATGAGAGTGAAAGGGGATGAGGAGGCCTTGGTAATTAAGAGAACCAATATTATCACCACCAGCATTGTTACTGAGCAATAGTACTGGCTGCAATACAATTCCATGATGGTCGCAAAGAACGGACTTTATACTATCAAATCAAATGCTTTATAAATGTATCTGAGAGAGGGAGAGAGAGATGGATTTGAGAAATGAAGAGTTGGAAAGCCAAATATATAAAGGGAGCGAAATTATTGCTCCTATCTCCCCTCAACTGCAGTTGTCTGATTGTTCTGGATTGAACACAATACTCTTTAACAGATTCAAGACGTGCGTAAGCGTAAGTGCGTTAACTTTTTCCTATTTTGGGTGATCCCAATTCCCACGCATGCACGTCATATGCCTGTTCAAGTATGTTTTGGACGTTAAAAGCCAAACTCGGAAACCATCCGTCCAAAACATAAGGATGGTCGTGGATGGTCGGAAGTATATATAATTGGGGTCGACCTCACGCTCACAGCTATAGCCTAGCCTAGCTTGTCGTATTATTGGCCCTATAAGCTAGATTGCGACCTGCGCAGTGTGGTCCGTCCCACAACATAAAGGAAAAGAAAAGAAAAACAAACACAAACACAATTGGAGATCAGAAAGGGGCTGGGTGAGGAGAGAGAGAGGAGAGGGAGAGAGGAGATTATCCAGTGTTGTTGATGTTAATTATCATGAGGCCCCACAATCGTCACCTTTCATTTTCTTTATCTTCCATGCCATCTATGATTCACAGTCACACAGCCAGGCCAGCACTAGTACTTGTTTGGTTTTTTGTGCTCAGCTATATTCCCTTATCAAGGTCAGAAAAAGGCAAAATTTATCCATATTAGGATACATTCTTCCACCAAACCACTAGTCCACGGTTGTTCCAAATAAAGCCAAAAACCAATGGAAAGCTTGAACGCATTAATGCAAGTAAAGCGAGCGAAATTATTGCTCCTATCTTCCCCTGTGAAATGACAAAAACGACCTTCTATGTATGTTAATTAATTCCAGAACCCTCAAAGGATTGAGAAGAGATTAAACCTAGGGCTAGCCAAGAACACCAATTCACATGGCAACGATCGATCCAAAATTCACACTCTTGCTCTCTCTCACTCTCTCCTGTTTGCATGCTTTTACTAATTTAGTGAAAGATGGTTTTAAAAGGTTTCACTAGCTACCAAAATGGCTAAAGGGTTAAATATAATACGTCTTAAAATTAACTAAGATGTATCTAGCTTTAAATATTATTTGTTAAAGTATTCGCGTGGGACTAGAGTTGTCTGATTGTTCTGGATATATATGTGTATCATTCTGTTACTTTTCCCATGTTAATTCAATTATATGTTGATATGTACACTACCAAAAAAAAAAAAAAAAAACAAAAACATGGGATTTGTGACGTAGTCTTGATACTACATATCAAAGTAGGTAGTTGTTTTTTTTTTAATTTATTTTTTATTTGGACGCAATTAAAATTGATTAACCCATCCGATTAGGCCATTAATTAAATGGTTACAAAATATGATTAGGTAAGCAAAATAGCTAATTATGACAAAACTTGCAAATGTTACTTAGGGTGCGTGCGTTTAGGATTGTAATTTCGTAAGAATAATCTGCGTTTTTAAAATATATCGCAAAACGTAAAACGTTTAGTATTACGATTTAAAAAACACTTAATTTAAAATAGGAAAAAAATCTGCGATTTCAATAAGCAGGCTAGAGGGTGTTTACTTGAAAAAGTGCGAATTTAAACAAAATCACGATTTTGCTTAAAAAAAATCTAGGGCAATATTTACCTATTTGGTTGTGAAACTGCAATTATATGCTAATGTTATCCAAACATTCAATTGATAAAAAAGTACTTTTTAACATGATTTTTCAAATGCCTCTGTGATTTTAAAAACACAATTTTTAAAATCGCACTTATTGAAATCGCACTTTCAAACGAGCCCGTAAGCAAGAAGCTCTAATCATAGGGAAGTTAGTAAATTGCAAAAAATAAAACCCTAGCTAGCCACTTTCTCTCCCAAAAAGCCCTAGCTCCTCTCTATGAGCACCACATAGGTGGGAGGAGGGGTGGCCTTCGCTATGCTCCCATCCTCCCCTTGTCCATTTAAAAGTTTTTGCATACAGATGAGAATGAATTGGGAATTTATTTATTTATTTATTTTTATTTTCTTATTATTATTATTATTTTTTATCCTTGTTCATACCTTTTACCACCTCCAATACCTCACTTTCCTCAAATGGGCGCTCTAACCAATTGGCCTCATCATTGTCAATGGAATTAAATGCAAGACCATCTAGCTTTGGCCACAAGCTAAACTATTCTATAAACAATCAATTAGAAATGCACAATGTGCTACCTGATCACAGATTGATCTGAAGTAACTAAATCATCAACCAACATTGGCTTAAAAGAATTATTGCTCCTACTTGAATTAGCCACTTGATGGAAAAACTTGTGCATTTGTCCCACTCTTTCAACCAAAGCGCCCTTGATTTTTGCATCCAACTTATTTCTTCAAGTGTAATAGCCATCTCCAAATCACTGATAATTTTGTCTTTCCTCAACTTCTCTTCGTCACATAAAGCTCTCTCTTCCTCCAATACATCTAGAACACATAACTCATCCGGCCAAGAGATGCATTTTTTTTTTTTTTTTAATTCTCCATTCCATATATATTGGATAATAAAATACCAATTATTGAGGAGAATATTCTGAGAAAGACAGCTGATAGGGACAGCTAGCAGGGAGAGATTTCCTTCTCCAAAGAGTACAACAAATTGTAGCCTAGCATTCACAAGGGGTTCTATCGTTTTGCAATACAAACTCCCTGAGGTTCATGAATATTTATTGTAATTCTAAGATCATAAAGGATATGCTGCAGTATATACTTTTATGTGCTGGCTCTAGGATAGAATTACAATGATAATATTATGGTTTATTTTGTGATATTTATTTTCTGCTTCAGAGTTCTTATTGATAAGTTTCTCTGTGGTCTCTACTTTTAATTCCTTTTGTATCCTCACACAACCATCCTGGTCAAGATATATGAAATTTCAGTTTCCCTTTTCTTGAACAAAATCGATATCTGGTGGACATTTCTTTGGAAAGACGTACGATTTCTCAGCCAATCAATTCTAACTGTCATTTGTAAAAAGCTTTTTGCTTTGGGAGAATGAATTATGTGTCATATGCAATATCTCATGCAAGTGACGCTTTGATAAATTTCACAGAAAAAGCTCTCATGTCTAATTTAGTGTCTCCCTGAAAATAAGCTTAAGGAACGCCTCTGCATGTATATAATGTTAAATAAGTACTTATCTCAGAAGATTAAATTAATAGAAATGAGTGAATTCAATCCTTTAATTAATATTCCGTCATGCCCACTCAGCTCAAACTCCCCCTCAAACCTAATACATGAAATATTTAATAGAAATAGGAGGCAAATTAAAAAGTTAGGTTTTGAACTCAAGACCACTGCTCTGGTATCATGTTATAGCATCCCTTAATTATCCCGAAAGCTTAAATTGAAAGGAATTGGGAAATTTAATTATTTAATTTATATTATGAGATATACAATGTTCAGTTTTTAGTAAAGACAGATATAGGCAGGCTTTGGCAGTTCATGTGCTAATCTTAGATGGATTGGTTTATGACTAGAAAACTCTATGATATTTGAGTTTGCAAGCTCATCTAAATGGAAGCAACCTGGTTCCAGTTTGTCACAAGTAGCCTTTGCTCATCATTTTTCAGTGAAGGAAGCATCATCATGAATGATGAAGCTTGAATCTATTGCCATGCATGTCTTTATGGGCGTCATTTTTGTACTCAGGTAATATGTTGAATTCCATTACTTTTTTCGGTGCTCAATGGACATAAAATCAATGGGTTCCTTTGTTTATTGATATTCCTCTTTCTCTGGTATTTTTTTTTTTTTTAGATGTTTCCATATAATTTTTTTTTTCTTTTCTTTCTTTCGTCGGTTGTTTTATGTTGCTTTGTTTTTCTTATACTTATTGTTGATCACACTTATATATGGCTTTGTATTTGTTAGTTTAATGAGGTTGTTTGTTTACATGAACCTCCATTGATCACACCTTTTTTTTTTTTTAGATGCATGAGAATGACTTCATGATTTCAATGGCAATTGAATACTTGATTTTTTTTTTTTTCGAAGTGGAAGATTTAGAATATTATTCAGCTCATAAAGAGCACATCAGGAGAAGAAGAGAATACTCTCCTTCCTGACAATACCATCAATACAAGATGGAATTTGATGCCACCAAACATTCTTTGTGTTGATTTTCCTGATTTTCTTGGAGAACACGTCATATGGTTGAGTAATTCCTACTATCAATTAAATCATTTAATTAAGCCTACAGGGCTCTAACCATAGCTATCAACACAAAAATTCAAGTCACACAAAGATTTACCTCATACCATTGGACTGACAGGGTACTATCCATCGGCCTTTAGATACGCATTTGTTAAAAAAGTAGGGAAATAAATAGTACAAATCAAATTATATATCATGCATAATAGTCAAAATCTTCTTTTAAAGTGCTTTAAAATTGCAACATGTGAAATGAACCCATTTTTTTTAAAGACTAAATCAATTTTTTAACTCATTATTTTAAACAGTTAAAAATTGAACCAATTCATATTTTTGTTCTCTCTCTATCTCTCATTTTTTCCTCTCTCTCTCTTGAACCGGTTCATATATAATAAAGAACTGGTTTTCTGTATTTTTTTCAAATGTGCAAAATTATATATGTTTGATTTGTATTGAAATATTAATTATAGATATCACACTAATAATATTAAATAATCATGCTAATTTTCTATATTATAATCCATGTATTCTTCTTACTATATATTTTTTCTTTATACTATTCATTTTAAATTATATATACTTATAGGAACAAAGATTTATTTATTTTTTATTTAAAGATGTGAGATATATTTTTATACGTCTTTTTTAATTATGATGAAAAATGATGTGTTTAAGTTTTAAAATTAAATCATAATAAAGAATTTTTTGCATAGGGCGGGTTATAAGCTAATTTATGAAAATCCTCCTACAATTTTAATATATGTCTCATTCATACTTTGGCCCATTTATTTTAATATATTTCAGGGAAATACACGTTAGTTAGTACTTCCATAGTATACTTTGGCCTCTAAAGTATAAAAAGAGACTTTAATTCCACAAAATATCAAATTGTGACTCATTACATCATCCATTAACTTTTTTCTGTATTTGGACGAAAATTATGTACGTCAAGTGTACGTGTAGCACATGAAATTTTAGCCACAAATCGCCGCAAATGCCTGGGGGTAGAGTTTATTTTTCTTAAACTTTGTGGGGGTATATTACTTAGTTTAATAAAAATAATCACTAATATCAATATTGTGGAAGAGAGAGGGATAAAACATAATAATTTCTTTTATTTTCATGAAAAATAGTCACAACTTTTCAAAGTAGGACTTACTAATTATTAAACACAATAGCAAATTTAATTAGTAGAGGAGCTAATTAATTTACTCCATTTATTTATTTAATTACTAGCTGGTACTGTTAGCTAGAGACCAAATTACAAAAATATAAGAGTTTAAGCCCTCCTCTCAAATATAACCGGAAGCACACTCCCATCCAAGGCCAACAACCTCTTCCCATTTTCAACCAAACCGCCAGCAGTCCTGCAGATAAACTTGCAAGTGGGGCAAACATCTGTAGGACACCATGAAATGTTGTAGATATTGTCCCCTACTTCAGCTTTCACTATCTTGAACTAGTTGTCAGTGGGACGTCGCTGGTTTTGGCTTTCTCCGGTGACAGTCAATCTCCTTCCACTCTCAGCGTCTTTCTCCCCCAACTTCCATGTAGTTGACTGCACGCAGGTAGTGTTTGTAGAGAAAACAATCTTCAAGTCCCTACTCTCCCTAATCACCGTCTCTCCCTCCACGAAAGGCGTGAAGATGACATGAAATCCTTCCAATTAAGCCCGAAACGTTTTCCTGCCCGACGTACAACGGGCATGACCCATTTTGGTTAATCAAGGTGAAACGACAGCTATTGTCAGTAATAGCGGGATTTGATGTACTATTCTACACCGGCTTCAAGAGGACTTCCAGCACTGTCGAGCACCGGAGCGGGGGAGGACGATGGTTGGGCAGTGGCGGATTTACATAGGGGCGATCTGGGGGCAGGCGCCCCTGGTTAAAAAAAAAAAAAAAAAATTAAAAAAATATGTTTCATTAGGTAGTCATATATATAGTATAAAGAAACGAAAAAAAAAAAAGAAGAAGAAGAAGAAGAAGAAAAAGAAGAAGAAGGCAAGAGCAGCACCTCTGCTGCTCTGCTCCTCTCCTACGTTCCTTATGGCTCTAATTAGTGACTTGCTTGTTGTCAGCACTGCACTTGCAAGAGAGAAAGTGAAAAAGAAAAAGAAAGAAACAGAGAAAGAGCAAAAGAGAGATTACTAGTTACTAAATTAATTTGGCTTTTTAGACTTTTTAGGAAGTTTGGGAGCTGTGGACACATGGGCAGTAGAAGGGGTGTTGCCTTGTTGGAGATTTGGAGTGAGTGACGACGAGTGGAATGGGTGAATTTTTTTTTTTTTTTTTTTCAGATTCTTGTAATTGACAATAACTGTTAATTTTTGGTTTGTTGCGCCTTCACTCAGTTCATTGTGCAGCTTGTTGTTAATTTTTAATTGTTTGATGTTATATTAATTGTTTAATTGTTTAATTGTTATAATTTAAGCTTTTTGATTGAGATATATCTCTCATTTTTATCATTTTGTTTATCTTATTTTAAAACATATTGTTATTTTTTTTGTAAGGTGTGTTTTATATACTTTGGAATTTTTTTACGCGTAAACGAGTTTCAGAAGATTATTACCAATCTCAATTTTTTTTCCTTTTATTAATTCATTTTATTTTAATAGCTATTGGAATATGTTAATAATTTTATTATAATATCATTAGAGTGATGTTTCATTAACCATGAATTTTTTAATGTGAGAAGTATTCGATTCAGATTTGATACTTGATGATTTTGTTTTTCTATGATCACGTAGAATGCAATTTTAGGCACTTTATATTTTGTATTTTCCTTTACTTTTGTACTAGTGCCTACATGGTAATTGATATATCAATTTAACATATATTTATAAAGTCATATAAATATGCTTTTCGTGAGATATATATATTGTGGTATAATTTCCTTTTTTGATTGTATTTACCATATTATAATAAAAATATAATATATAAAGAGAATAAAAAAAATTATGTTATCATTGCATTTTATTATTTTATGGGGTTTGCTAGGGGTTCTTCTCGTAGTGTTCTCCTGGCGTTCTCCTAGTCTTACATAGAATATGATTTAAAATAAAATAAAATTATAGTACCGTTTTTTACCAACCAATTAATTTTTACGAGTTAATAGTTAGGTTCTAATACTTTAAAACTTTTTTTTGGATTCAAAACTAAAACCTAAAGGTGGAAGGTTAACCCTTTAAGGATGGTATCACCCAAAATGGATTTGATCATCCTAAATTTACTAATGCCTCAATTTTGGTGCTAATGCTTACAAATTTGTCGCTAATGCCTCATTTTTTGTGTGCTAATGCCTAAAAACCAATAATAGAGGCCACTATAATTTTATTTTTTTAAATAATGTTTACGTAAAAACGGGAGGCAGAGAGAAACCTTAGTATTTTCCTTATTTTATTGATGCCTTTGGTAGAATGAATTCCTGGATCTGCCACTGATTGGGCTGCAGTTGATACGGCCAGGACTAGCCTTATGAAGCTAAGACTTCTGATCAATCTCATGAAGGAATTCATATCTAATTAATGGATGGATTCTCGCAAAACAAATAATAATTAGGGAAAAATGCATTTTTAACCCATGAAGTTTCAGTACTTTTTCAATGTTAACCCCAAAGTTTAAAAATTTGCAATCCATCCCTTGAAGTTTCAAAATTTGGCAATTTTAACATTTCCGTTAGTTTTTCCGTCAAATTGGACGGAAAAATATGAAATGACAAAAATGCCCTCAATCTTATTTTTCTAGGGTTCCGTCCATTTTAACGAAAAAAACTAACCGGGGGTTAAAATTGTCAAATTTTGAAATTTCAGGGGGATGGATTGCAAATTTTTAAATTTTGAGATTAATATTAAAAAAAAAAACTAAAACTTCATGGGTTAAAAATACATTTTCTTCTAATAATTAATAAGGATGTCTGAGCTACTTGTAAGTTGGTGTAAATAGTTGTTGTATTTGTGTTTGATGTTTGGGGTGGTATTTATATATAGGATGTGGTGCTGCCATGTTAGCCGTCCACATGTTATATATCCATGGGTGAATAAAAGTCAATGCATCTTGTCTTATTACAAATTACGTGTATCTTGAAGAATCAAAGAACTTGTCACAGTCAACTTTTGTCAACGTCCACATGTTATATATCCATGGGTGAATAAAAGTCAATGCATCTTATCTTATTACAAATTACGTGTATCTTACGAAGGAATTTATTTGTATTAACGCGGTAAGAGACAAGAAGTCTCCAACATGCATTGTTTGTTCTTAATTAACTGGTAGAAAAATTGTCTTCCTAGCTAGAATTGTAGCCAGCTAGCTTGAAGATATACATTGGAAGAATCAAAGAAATTGTCAAAGTCAACGTTTGTGTAAAACGTACAGCTGAGCCACTTGTTTTGAAGCCACAACAAATCCACAGGGCTGGTTAATTATCGAAATCTGATAGAGATTTAATAATAATATAGAATATATGATCCGAAAGCTGAAAAAACACAAAAAAAAAAAAAAAGAAGGAAAAAATTTGCAAGCAGATAATGCAGCAGAATTAGCGTCAGATTATAAGCAGCAGGATGGATGAATAATATTACAACAATTAATGCTGGCTCTTTATTTTTCATCATCTTAGCTTCTGGCAATTAAGGCTAAGTACATCTGTTGTTAATCCAAATTATATAATTAAGAAAGATTAGTTTATTAAATATCCTACGAGTTTTTCTAAAAGTAACATTACTTTCTCCAATTCCATTATTCACTATATCAAAGCCGGGCGTTAAGAGAAAGACAAAAAATTACCCAAGAAGCCCGTTCGGAAATTTGTTTAGAAACAAGACCGAACAAGAATTTCTTTTTTTAGGCTTTATCACATTCTCGAACAAACGAGTAAGAGTAGGCCTGCTCGGACAAGATTGCACCAAATCTCCAAACCGAATTTATTTCAGTGTTTTATTAGGTCAGGAGTACTTTAGTTACTTTAAATACTTGTTATGGTATATAGCCGTAGCTTTTGTTTTGTTTATTATTACTCATTGATTTTCAATAAGAAACACTCTAGTAGCTAGTAATTTTCTTTCTATTTTTACCTCAAATCCTTAATTTGTTATTGGTTTTAAAAAGGGTTGTGAATTTTGTGATTGAAAATTTTTACACCCACTACACAATGCACGTTGCATCAATTGATATCAAAGCCAAGGTGCACTGCATCAAAAAGAGTGTTAAAATATTTAAATAATTAAATCTTTTATTTTATGATACATTTTTTTCTAACTGAATGAGGAAAAAGGATTATAAGAGAGGGTTCTTTCCATTCTTGGTTCAAATGGAAGTGAGAATAAGAGACCTCATGGGAATGCTTCTAAAAATATGATTGGAAGCGGTTCATTTAAGTAAAGCATATGTCCTAAAGCTAGCACATCAAAAAAATTTCAAAGTATTCCAACTTTGCAAAGAGGATAAAACTAGACTAATATCCTAAATACATTTAGCAAAGGACCAAGAAGAAAAAAGAGGTGAATTGTTCACAGCCAAACCGCTAGAAGAGCATCTCCTTCCAAAAAGAGACATCCAAAGCTCAAAGAAGCTAACTGAACAACCAAAAGGGCTGTAAAAGCTTCACCTTGCAACACATCAATGGAACTAAGTTTATGAGTGACCGCTGCTAATTAATAAGATGATCCCGACCCATATCATTGTTTATCATACTGCAGCCACCGTAAAAGTCCCCCTAATTGCAACATCAAAATTGGCTTTAATACGTACTTATTTATAGTAGCAACACACAAAGGTCTACTTTGACGATGGTGGACTATTTTTACTGCTGTTAAAGTAAAAGGGTAAAGGTTAAAATTCATATTGCTTCCTCTCTCTCTCTCACTGCCACTATTTTATAATTTTGGGTGATAGGAGTACCGATTGAGGTTATCAATCAGTTAAAGGTTAAAAATTCCTTGGTTTCAAAATTAAGTGAGGTTATATAATTTGGATTAAGAACAGACGCAGTCTTGCCTTCCGTATCAACAAATCTCTGATCATGAGCCATCAACAACTAGTGCTTAGACGAAGATCATGGCTCTAATGACAAGTTAATTAAAGTTGTGATTTGAGGCAACTTAAACAAACATTTGGATACACGTTTTCTCATTTATCTGCATTATCTGCTTCTGATCATGATCTTGCACGTACAGCATTATCTAAGGGTGGAATACCTTTTTTTTCCCCAGCTTTGAGATGTATTAAATGGCTATGATATATAGATAATTAACCAGTCGCGCATGTTTTACGGTAATGAACATGGAGATATATGAAAGTGGGCGGCTATGGTGTTTTAGATAACCAGACATGTTTTAGTGCATTTAATTTGTTGTGGCCGGCCGGCTTCCATGGAGACATATATACGTGTGTGAATGGATAGCCGGCCTGGGACGACAATCCAAAACTTCAAAACAAGTGGCCCAGCTAGCTGTACGTTTTGTACGAACTTTGACATTTTCTTTTCTTCTTCCAATTTTGCTACCAATTAAGAACAAACAGTGCAGGTTGGAGACGTCTACCATGTTAATAATACAAATAAATTAATTCCTCAATCGTCAAGATACACGTAATTGGTAATAAGATAAGATGCATGGACTTTTATTCACCAACTCTTCCCCTGCGTACGTGTCATCTCGATCAATTAATTAATTGACACCTAACCACATCCTATAAATACCACCCCAAACATCAAACACAAATACAACAACTTACACGTACAAACTTACAATCAGCTCAGACATCCTTATTATTTGTTTTGTGAGAATCCATTTATTAGATATGAATTCCTTCATGAGATTGTTCGGAAGCCTTAGCTTCATATGGCTCCTGGCAATATCAGCAGCAGCCCAACCATCATCCTCCCCCGCTCCGGTGCTCGACAGTGCCGGAAGTCCTCTCGAAGCCGGTGTAGAATACTACATCAATCCCGCTATTACCGACAACGGCGGTCGTTTCACCCTGATTAACCGAAATGGGTGCCCATTAAACGTTGGGCAGGAAAACGTTTCGGGCTTGGAAGGCCTTCCTGTCATCTTCACTCCTTTCCTCGAGGGAGAGACGGTGATTAGGGAGGATAGGGACTTCAAGGTTGTTTTCTCGGCAGCCACAATCTGTGTGATGTCAACGGCGTGGAAGGTGGGCGAGACAGACGCTGCGAGTGGAAGGAGATTAATTGTGACCGGAGAAAGCCAAAGCGAGCTAGCCACCGACAACTACTTCCGGATAGTGAAAGCCGAAGTGGGAGACAATATCTACAACATTTCATGGTGTCCTACGGATGTCTGCCCCACTTGCAAGTTTAACTGCGGGACTGCTGGCGCTTTGGTTGAAAATGGGAAGAGGTTGTTGGCCTTGGATGGGAGTGTGCTTCCCGTTATGTTTGAGAGGAGGGCTTAATTTAATTATTACCTCTCCTTAAATAAATGGAGTTAATTAGCTTCTCCATCTACTAAATAAATTAAGCTGAGGGCATGTGTTTTGTAAGTCCTTTGTAAAGAATATAATGACAATTTTGATGCAAACAACAAAAAATTGTCTTAGATCTCTCTCTCAAAATTATGAAGATAGCTCGACCATTCCTTCAAGTCAGCTAGGGATGGTTCGACCGACATCATACTCAAAAAACATAATTATGGAATTAAAATAAATTATTAGCTACATCTCTTTAATTACAAAATATATTATTTTAATATGATTTGACAAAATGCTAAAATGGCCAGCACTAATGGTCTACATAAAATTGGATCACAAACTCATGAAATGACCTTTCTTGAATTAATGAAATGAAAAGTGTAGCAGTCAAAGTTGAATTTTAAAAGTGGGAGAGTGGTTTCAAACCACGCATTTACTAAGGAATTTATGAGAAATTTTCCCTTTTAATAAGGCTTTTTTTTTTTTGTTATAGAGCAATTTTCTAGAAGTATTGGAAGGTTGTTTCAATTGAAAGTTTGGCAATGTTAGGTGCTCTTCTAATGTTCTCTTAGTATTCTTCTAACTGTAATGTGATTTTTAAAATTACCATTGAATTTGAGATTATCATTGTTGACTTTTAATTTATTAATAATTTTAAAAGTCACGTCACAGTTAGTAGGACACCAAGAGAATACTAGAAAAACACCTACTATTTTCCTTGAATGTTTGAATTAAGGGTGAAATAAGAGCGTGATAATTAATATAGGGCATTAATGTTTGAATTGGCCATTTGAAGAAAGCCATAACCATTTTTCAACCGTACGTGTAAATCATCGAGGGCAACCATTTTGTACAATCAAGATGTAGTAAATTTAAAATTAAAAATTAAAAAAAAAAAAGAAAGGGAGGAAAGAAAGAAAGAAAGAAGAAGAAGAGGATGGGAGAATTCTGCCATTGCGTAATGCCCAAATTGCCCTAACAAACTCGGTGGCCTTTGTTTATTGTTGTGTAAACGCGATTGAAGCAACCCCATGTATATTTCACTCAAAGGAAAAGTATTTAGTGTTAAATACTATACTCTTATTCAACCACCAATCCTTGAAAATGAGGACACTTCCAAGCTATATACACGCTATTCCTCTAAGGCTAATCTATAATGAGATATGTTTTTGATTATGTTAATTTCTATTTATCCAATAAGAAAGAGCGGATTTTATTGTTTAATTAATAATTTTAACACCTCAAGACTTCTACTATGATATCATGTTGTTATGATTCAAATGTCCCAAAAACATGTGTGCATGTATAAGCTCTTGAACACCATTCCTTGCAAACAATTTTTCAAGAGTAAAATCTACTTGAAATTTGTATAAATGAACAAGAGATCTACACGTGAACCTTGTCATAACATAGACAAGTTGGCAAAATCCTATTTCAGAGACGTTACAATGAGATTTGGGAAGGATAAAATCCATATTTTTCACCAATAAAATATGCGTGAGGATTACAAAACATTGAGATTTGATCCAATCTCCTGGGTCACTTTTAACCTACTAATGTCTATCTAAATGGTCGAACGCCCGATCTAACACACATACATACATAATTCATGCAGTAGTATCTTTGTATTGTTTTGATCTCCTTCCATTCCCCACAAGAACTCAAGAAGGAGCTTGCACTTCAGCTTCTTGAGAAGAACAAGTGAATCCACTTCTAATTCTAAATCCATTAAACATACCTTATATGGATAACAAGACACTAAAACATGTTGATTTGAATCAATTAAAACATTCCCTGTGCAAAACACCCTAGAATCAATTGAATCCTTTAGAAACTTAATCCCATTTATGCCCATAAAACATGGTCATGCATTAGCCCCACCTAATGACAACATATAGACTGTTTGGCACTGAATTAATGTGATTTCGCAGACAAAACTTGCGATTTTAAACGAAAAGATTTCAAGTAGCAAAGAAAGTTGTTATTCAATGATTCAATACAAAAGAAGCCAATAATGATTCATGTGTAAACTGCAGTGAGCTAAAAGACTCTAGAGCCAATTTAGATCTCATAAAACATCAGATTCCAGAAGCTTCCATTGGAGGTCAAGTGAGGAGAGAACTAATTAAAATGAGTAACGATTATTTGATTAACTTCTGCACTATCCGACATAAGAATGGATTGTTCATCTAACATCTATCAAAAGCATCAGAAATATTAAATTGATTCCTGAACTAAGATAACTAACAAAACGAAAAAACAAAAAACTTGGAAGCCACCACAATCAAACTACTTCTTGCTCTCAAGTAGATGCTCGCCCAAAGTTGATGAGGTCAGTTTGAAAATCATCAAAGAGATGGATGATTCGCTGGTTATAAATGGGTGATAGGCTGATAGGAGTCCTGATTGAGGAATTGTGAGCAAAACGTGCGGTTTGGTAGGTGGGTCGAGATGAAGTGATCTTTCTTTTTCCAGATTATATAACTTGGATTAAGAACAGATGCAGGCTTGCCTTCCGTATCAACAACAAACTCATCTGAAAAACAAATTTATCATGAAGAACTGGAACAAACTGTGATATCCAGTTTAGATAATTAGCCTATACATTACAATCTCTAACAAATATTTGAATACATGTTTTCTCATTTATCTACATTATCTGACGCTAATTCCTCTGTATTATCTGCTTCTGATGATCTGTCTTGCACAGCATGCATTATCTAATGGTGGAATGAATACGGTCAACTTTTCTAACAAGATGCAAATTTTTTCCTACTTTCATATGATATTTAGATGACCAGCCATGTTTTAGGGTAACGAACATGGAGACATATGAAAGTGAATTTAATTTGTTGCGGCTTCCATGGAGACATAAACATGTGTGAATGGATAGCCTGGGACGACGACCCAAAACTTCAAAAAAGTGGCCCAGCTAGCTGTACGTTTTGTACAAACTTTGACATTTTCTTTTCTGATATATGTTCCAATTTTGCTACCAATTAAGAACAAACAGTGCGTGTTGGGGACGTCTTGTCTCTTACCGTCTTAATACAAATAAATTCTTTCGTAAGATGCACGTAATTTGTAATAAGATAAGATGCATGGACTTTTATTCACCTATGGATAACATGTGGACGGCTACCATGTCCGCACCACATCCTATAAATACCACCCCAAACATCAAACACAAATACAACATCTATTTACACCAACTTACAATTAGCTCAGACATCCTTATTATTATTTGTTTTGCGAGAATCCATCCATTTATTAGATATGAATTCTTAATGAGCTCTATCGGAAGCCTTAGCTTCATATGGCTAGTCCTGGCCGTATCAGCAGCAGCTCAACCATCGTCCTCCCCCGCTCCCGTGCTCGACAGTGCCGGAAGTCCTCTCGAAGCCGGTGTAGAATACTACATCAATCCCGCTATTACTGACAATGGCGGTCGTTTCACCCTGATTAACCGAAATGGGTCATGCCCGTTGTACGTCGGGCAGGAAA
Source organism: Carpinus viminea (assembly GCA_013348765.1). Taxonomy (NCBI): domain Eukaryota; kingdom Viridiplantae; phylum Streptophyta; class Magnoliopsida; order Fagales; family Betulaceae; genus Carpinus; species Carpinus viminea. The sequence continues at coordinate 31,127,398 of CP054672.1, read as the reverse complement.
ACGTTTCGGGCTTGGAAGGGTATCCTGTCATCTTCACGCCTTTCGCGGAGGGAGAGACGGTGATTAGGGAGAGTAGGGACTTGAAGATTGTTTTCTCTGCAAGCAGTACCTGCGTGCAGTCAACTGCATGGAAGTTGGGCGAGAAAGACGCTAAGAGTGGAAGGAGATTGATTGTCACCGGAGAAAGCCAAAACCAGCAACGTCCCACCGACAACTACTTCAAGATAGTGAAAGCTGAAGTGGGAGACAATATCTACAACATTGAATGGTGTCCTACGGAAGTGTGTCCCATTTGTAGGTTTGACTGCGGGACTGGTGGCGGTTTGGTTGAAAATGGGAAGAGGTTGTTTGCCTTGGATGGGAGCGTGCTTCCGGTTACGTTTGAGAGGAGGGCTTAAACTCTTATATATTTGTAATTTGGTCTCTAGCTAACAGTACCAGCTAGTAATTAAGTAAATAAATGGAGAAAATTAATTAGCTCCTCTACTAATTAAATAAACCTTAGTACTGCGGTTGTGTTTTGTAAGTCCTAATTTGAAAAGTTGTGACTATAATAATAAAAGAAATTATTATGTATGTTTTACCTCCTCTTTCTCTCTCTCTCTCTCGTAATGTGCCTACATTTATGTCCACAATGAAATATTTTATAGATAAAGAATTCTTTGCATTCTATCCTCTATTTAGCGTAAATCTCTACTGAATTGGCATACTTCAAGATCTACTATTAATTAAAAGAAAAAAAAATGTACTTGAACGTAATTTTCTTCCAAATAGATGTAAAAATTAAGGGATGGTGTAATATGTCACAATTTAATATTTTTTAAATTCAAGTATCTCTTTTATTTATACATTAGGTGAAAATGTCAAAATTGTCATACTTTGGGTGTACTAAAGTCTATTTTCTAGAAATATATTAAGATAAGGAAGATGAGTATAAATAAGAAATATATTAAAATTGTGGGAGAATTATCAAAATTGAGATATCAAAGATTTGTGATGATGCATATCCAACATTGACTTCTAAACCTTGTCCATTTTTTCTTTTGAAAAAATAAACTGTTATTTAATTAGTTTCCCATCATCTACAAATAAATCTACATGATTAGATTATGATCTTTAGGAAATAAAAGAAAATATATGTGCAGGTTAGCAATAAATAGACTCATGTGATGAACAATATAATAAGATAGCTTTCATATGCCAAATTCTCAAATTTGTAAAATAATGACTATTTTTCATGCAAAGAACAGAAAATTGTCTTAGATCTCTCTCTTTTTAAAATTATGAAGATGGCTCGACCATTCCCTCAAGTCGGCCAGGGGATGGTTCAACCAACCCCTAGGCCGGTTCAATACACCATCATTATAACACAAATAGAGCAATATCATTATAACATTATCAATATTAGTAAAAAAAAAACATAATTTATGAATTAAAAGAAATTATTAGCTCCATCTCCTTAATAAAAACAAAAAATACATTATTTTAGGGTGATTTGACAAAAATTCTAATGTGGCACTAACGATCTACAAAAAATTGGACATCAAAATCAAAGAACTTTTCTGTGTTTTCTCGAATGATACAAATTTCAAAACATCTCTTAGATCGAATCCTCCAACATAACTAGATGTTTCATGGTATCTACTATCTATAACAACATAGTCAAACATATGTAGAAAAAAAAAATAATATAAGGGTAAGTTCAACAACTTAGTGAGTAGAAATACACATGACGTACCCGTCATTAAATGGTGAACTCAGTTGTTTATAAAACACATGCAACATTAAGATATTGCAGTTTATCATAGATGTGATATATATACATATATATATATGCTTATAATCATGAGTAACAGTAATAATTCAACAATATAGTATACCCGAGATATTACCCATTCTTAGCAGGGTTGACACTATTCCGAGGGACCTGCAGTACAATGTTGGTACTCCAACCATTGCACGGTTACCGTACATAACACTAGTAGTACAATTGAGTCCAACTTTGAGTAGCCCACACCATTAATGATGTCCGTCCTATAATGACTATCCATTGGAAATGACTACATCTTGGTCAAGGAACCATTGGATCCAAAGCCTACACACACACACATTTGAACATAAAGTTAACCTGTATAATAAGTCTATGACTATTATACAGCACGTATCAGTGTACCATATCATACGATGAAATTAGTCTTATCAGTCTTTTACATGCATAGTTTTATAAGTCTCATTATGATCTTATTAATGAACATACATTTTCGCAAAAGAGAGTTCCCAGTAATTCCAAAATATATTTCATGAGTTGCAAATATGCATATTTGATACATATAAAATAGATATATAATGCAGAAAAAGTAACAACAAACATCCATGTGAGTTTGTACTCACCTGAGTCGTAAAGCTCATCTATATAATTCAATCTTTTGAGGCTCTATAACCTCGAATACTGAAAAAATACTTATCATTAATTCTATTTCTACTTAAACAACTTTAGAATAACGAACAGAGCTATGGGACGGTTTGGTGAAAATAAAATCCTTGTCACATTCTAGACCATACGTTGGGCTCGAGGCTACACGTCCGGTCTTGAGATTGTAAGTCCGCTTCAAGGTTTTAGAAAGAATCTTATTTTCTCCACTCATCCTCCTATTCTCCAAACTAACTCCTAAGCTTACCAAAAGGCTTCTTATGGTCTCTTAAGTCGAAATGAAACCTTCATGCAATTCAATCATATTAAGTTATCATAACACTACTCTAACAAGGTTTAAAGCAAAACTAAAGCTAAAACTATATTAACATAAGACAATAATCGAAAGCAGATAATGACGTAATTAAAGAGCTAGGCAACTGTGACGACCGCTTAAATAAAAATATGACTATTTTTTAAAAACAATAACCCACAACAAGCAGATTGTCATAGTGGCATGGCTATACCGCAGTATGCCATGAACCCATACTTTAACCTGATTAACAATATCATGAGCCCTACAGAGCTATATACATCAATTATGATTAATCGAGTTTATATCTTTTACAAAGAAAACATAAATAACATTAAACATACTTAATACATCGAACTGTTTTAATACATCTATGTGATTAAAGATTACATACAAAATAATGACTATCCAAAAGTGTCACATGCGACACGAGCCATATACAAAATATCACAGTCTAAGCATATACATGAATGCTTTACCAAAAAGGACTAACAACTAGTCCAACAAAATAAACACTCACATATCCAGGCCTCAAACATCTCGGTAACCCAGATACATAGCCATCAGGTCATTATCTATAATCCCTATACCTGCATCATCAACAGCATTGCCTGTATCCCGGAAACCCGAGATACATGTAGAATTATGAGCCCACCGTCTTTATATAATAAAGACCTCAGCAATATAGAACTCACTAGACTTTTCTAAAATAGTCATTTAACTTTGTTCACATTTAAATATCATAACTCAACAATAAAACATATTAGATGTCATCATACAATGTCTAGCCGTAATAATATACATATGTATTCCGTCCCATACCAGTCACATATGCATATTGATACGTCGAGTGTACAATCATACAAAGCCAATCATCATCATCATCATATAATCATATGCTATGCATGCTCATACTCATGTTCGTCATCTTATGCCATTTTCATTGTGAGACCAACTTTGCAGTAATGAGACCATACTCAATCACCACTGGGAGCCGTCACCCCGTTTCCATTATACATGAAGCCAACACTACTGTAGTGAAACCACACTTAATCACCACCGAGTTATTCATGCGGCCAACTTCATAGTGAGACTAAACTCTATCACCACCCGAGTCATACATGCGGCCAACTCATGTAGTGAGACTAAACTCAATCATCACCCGAGTCATACATGGGACCAACTACACGGAAGTGAGACTAAATTCAATCACCAGTTATACATGTGGCCAGCTCCACAGTGAGACTAAACTCAATCATCACCGAGTCATACATGAGGCCTGCTCAGCAGTAGTGAGACCATACTCAATCACCATCGAGCCGTGCATGTGGTCCGCTCAAGTAGTGAGACCATACTCAATTACCACCGGAAGCCAAGCCCTGTTTTTGTTTCATTACTCATGTCATGTTCATGATCATGTTAACAAACTTAAATTTTATAAATGTCTTTTAGGTTTCTTTATATGTCAATTTACTTTAAGTTTACATTGTAAATAAGAAAATACCTCTATTTGGATCCAAATAAAAATACTAGAAAATCAAATTCCTATAGGTCAAAATCCAAAATCTAGTTTTAGTACAAAATGTGATTTTAGCTCATGACAAAGTTTCATCGATGTTCACCAATGTAAACATCATCATAAAATCACAATTGACTATCTAATATATAATGAGCAAATGCGGTTAGAAATTATCATGAAAATCTCAATAATTGAAAAAGTAATTTTCAGACTTAGTCAATTTAAAGTTGATCATCTAATTTCTTGGGCGTTACATCCCTCCCTCCTAATAAAAATTTCGTCCGTGAAATTTATATCATACATCACTAACATGTTCACAACCAAGGCATACTTTGACAAAGCTTTTATATAACATTGCAAAATATGCACATACCTAGGTTCACGTGAACAAGTGAGGATAACGCTCACACGTATCCCGCTTGAGCTCCCACGACGCTTCCTTAACATCATGGGTTCGCCACAAAGTTGGCCTGAACTCCACCTACCAGTACCATCAAAGAGAGGGGGAAGAAAAGGAACTTCGATGGATATGCATATATGATCCACTCTTAACTTGTCCCTCGCTATAAATCTCTTTCCAATTTTACCTTGGTTCCACACTTCATTGCAATTTCTGTAACACTACTGGAGTGTTTGCATTTGAAACACCTCGCCCGATTCAAAGTCAAGATCCTCTGTCTTTGGAAGATGGTCACGGAATGGAATCTCCTCACCTACAAAAAAGGCAAATCCCCATAATATAACACCAATCATGATAAACTTTTCATAGAGAAATTAAAAAGATCACTTTAATCAAACAAAGTCACCAATCGAATACAGAGTACATATCAACATTTTTAAATGCTCTGGAATACATTTTCCAAGAAAGTCAATAACCAATAAACTTCCATTTACGTGTGAATTCAGATTCAGAAAATGCTTAAAACCAAACAATGATGAAGTTACCACTTGTTTCATCAACTTTGCTCATGGCACAATTGAGGTTAGAAGATCATTGAAATTCTAAATGGATGCCCAGCTAATAAGAGCCTTATTTAGTTATACCACAGGTTAGGATTAGCTAGAGGCATCCCCTTTCAACATTGTTTATTCAACACCATCTCTTCTTTCAAACTTGGTAAGTTCAATAGTATTTCGTTGATTAATGCCCTTGGATAACAAACTAAGATGCTTAAAAATTTAAAATCTTATCCAACATCATAGTCAACTTTTTCTAAATAGAAAGGTGATTTTTTTTTCAGAAGTAACAAAAAAAAAAGGTTAAATTCATAGAAGTATGTAGTTGAGGTCAGGGCTTTTGGGATTCACCAGCACTCAAAACAGCATGTCCACCCATTAAAAAGGCCTATAAGATTCATCTATGTATGCAATTTAGTAACATAGCTCACCTGAGAGAGAATGGTAACTAGACACTGTATGGTTTAATCTCAACCGATCATCTCTATGAAAAGCCTGCAAATAGATAATCTTATAAGATTCATACGATGAGGTAAAAATGTATACTTTGGGAGTACTAAAAGTCTATTTTCTGGAAATATATTAAGATAAAGAAGATGAATATAAATAAGATCTGTATTAAAATTGTGGGAGATTATCAAAAATTGAGATATCATATTTTTGTGATTACGCATAACCAATACCGACTTCTGAACCTTGTACATTTTTTTTTCTTTCAAAACAGGTAACTATTGCATTTGGTTTCCCATCATCTATAAATAAATCTACACAATTAGATTATGATCTTTAGGAAAGAAAAGAAAATATATGTGCAGTTTAGATATGAATAGACTTATGTGAGGAACAATATTTGGATGGAATTTTCATCCAAATAGATGTAAAATTAATGAATGGTGTAATGTGTCACAATTTAATATTTGTTGAATTCAAATATCTCTTTTTATTTATTCATGAGCTAAAAATGTCAAAGATGTCAAACTTTCGGAGCACTGCAAATCCAATTTTTTGGAAATATATTAAGATAAAGACGATGAGTATAAACAAGAAATATATTAAAATTGTGTAAGATTATGAAAAATTGAGATATCAGATATATGTGATTATGGATAACCAATATTGACTTCTAAGCCTTGTATATTTTTTTTTCTTTCGAAAAATGAAACTATTGTATTTGGTTTCCCATTATCCTACATGATTAGATTAGGATCTTTAGGAAAGATATGTATAAGTTAGCAATGAATAGACTTATGTGAGGAACAATATTTGGATGGAATTTTCATCCAAATGAATGTAAAATTTAACGAATGGTGTAATGTGTCACACTGTAATATTTTTTGAATTCAAATATCACTTTCCACTTATACATGACGTAAAAAGGTCAAAGTTGTCATACTTTGAGAGTACTAAAAATCTATTTTTTGGAAATATATTAAGATAAAGAAGATGAGTATAAATAAGAAATACATTAAAATTGTGGGAGATTATCAAAAATTGGGATAACAAAAGTTTGTGATTATGCACAACCAATATTGACTTCTGAGCCTTGTACATTTTTTTTTTTCTTTCGAAAAATGAAACTATTGTATTTGGTTTCCCATCATCTATAAATAAATCTACATGATTAAATTAGGATCTTCAGGAAAGAAAACAAAATATATGTGCAGTTTAGCAATGAATAGACTTATGTGAGGAACAATATTTGGATGGAATTTTCCTCCAAATAGATGTAAAAATTTATGAGTGATTTAATGTGTCACAATTTAAAATTTGTTGAATTCAAGTATCTCTTTTTCTTTATACATGAGGTAAGAATGTAAAAGTTATCATACTTTCAGAGTATTAAAAGTCAATTTTCTAGAAATATATTAAGATAAAGAAGATGAGTATAAATAAGAAATATATTAAAATTGTGAGAGATTATCAAAAATTGGGATAACAGATGTTTGTGATTGTACACAACCAATATTGATTTCTGAGCCTTTACATTTTTTTTTCTTTCGAAAGAGGAAACTATTGTATTTGGTTTCCCATCATCTATAAATAAATCTACATAATTATATTAGGATCTTTAGGAGAGAAAAGAAAATATATGTGTAAGTTAGCAATGAATAGACTTATGTGAGGAATAATATTTGGAAGGAATTTTCGCCCAAATAGATGTAAAACTTAATTAATGGTGTAATGTGTCACAATGTAATATTTTTTGAATTCAAGTATCTCTTTCCACTTATACATGAGGTAAAAATCTCAAAGTTGTCATATTTTGGTAGTACTAATAGTCTATTTTCTGAAATATATTAAGATAAAGAAGATGAGTATAAACAAGAAATATATTAAAAATTGTCAAAAGTCATGATATCAGATGTTTGTGATTATGCATAACCAATACTGACTTCTGAGTCTTGTACATTTTTTTTTTCTTTCGAAAAAGGAAACTATTACATTTGGTTTCCCGTCATCTATAAATAAATCTACATGATTAGATTAGGGTCTTTAGAAAAGAAAAGAAAATATATGTGCAGTTTAGCAATGAATAGACTTATGTGAGGAACAACATTTGGATAGAATTTTCATCGAAATAGATCTAAAAATTAATTAATGGTGTAATGTGTCATAATTTAATATTTGTTGAATTCAAGTATCTCTTTTTATTTATACATGAGCTAAAAATGTCAAAGATGTCAAACTTTCGGAGTACTGAAAACCCAATTTTTTGGAATAATATTAAGATAAAAAAGATAAATATAAACAAGAAATATATTAAAATTGTGTGAGATTGTGAAAAATTGAGATATCAGATGTTTGTGATTATGCACAACCAATATTAACTTCTGAGTCTTGTACATTTTTTTTTTCTTTCGAAAAAGGAAACTATTGTATTTTGCTTCCCATCATCTATAAAAAAATCAACATGATTAGATTCGGGTCTTTAAGAAAAAAAGAAAATATATGCGTAGGTTAGCAATGAATAGATTTATGTGAGGAACAATATTTGGAAGGAATTTTCGTCCAAATAGATGTAAAACTTAATGAATGGTGTAATGTGTCACAGTGTAATAATTTTTGAATTCAAGTATCTCTTTCCTCTTATACATGAGGTAAAAATCTCAAAGTCGTCATATTTTGGTAGTACTAATAGTCTATTTTCTTGAAATATATTAAGATAATTAAAGAAGATGAGTATAAAGAAGAAATATATTAAAATGGTGGGAAATTGTCAAAAATTATGATATCAGTTGTTTGTGATTACGCATAGCCAATACTGACTTTTGAGCCGTGTACATTTTTTTTTTTCATTCGAAAAAGGAAACTATTGCATTTGGTTTCCCATCATCTATAAATAAATCTACACAATTAGATTAGGAAAGAAAAGAAAATATATGTGCAGTTTAGCAATGAATATACTTATGTGAGGAACAATATTTGGATAGAATTTGCATCCAAATAGATGTAAAAATTAATGAATGGTGTAATGTGTCACAATTTAATATTTGTTGAATTCAAGTATCTCTTTTATTTATACAGCTGAAAATATTGTTCCTCACATAAGAAAAATATTAAGATAAAGAAGATGAATATAAACAAGAAATATATTAAAATTGTGTGAAATTATGAAAAATTGAGATATCATATGTTTGTGATTATGCATAACCAATATTGACTTCTAAGTCTTGTACATTTTTTTTTCTTTCAAAAGGAAACTACAGATTTGGCTTCCCATAATCTATAAATAAATCATAATTTCATTATATTTTATTTACCAATTTTACATTATCTTTGCAGATTGCACAAGCAATGATGCATCTTCTAGAGGTAAATGAAGTAATAGAGGTAGGGGTAGGGGTATGGGTCAACATACTAGGGGAGGGTCAACTAGACTGCAAAGACATGGAACACAGACTAGGGGAGGGCCTATTGGATTGCAAAGAAGTAGATTAATGACTAGGAGATGGCCTACTGGATTGCAAAGAGGTGGACCAAGGATTAGTGTGAGCAATGATATTTATAATAATATTTCATTATGGTTTATTTAATTGAAAGTGCATTTTACTTTTGAACAAAAGTTAATATTTTTATGTTACATAGTTTCAGGGTACTGTCAACACAGTACAATTGTACGAACCTCTTCAATCTCAGTCCATATCGTCTCAGAACAATACTAGTGTGAGCAATGCTATTTATAATAATATTTCATTTTAGTTCATTTCATTTAAAGTGCATTTTACTTTTAAATGAAAGTTTATATTTTTATGTTACATAGTTTCAAGGTACTGTCAACACAATACGATTGTACGGACCTCCTCAATCTCGATCCACCTCTCGAGCAATACTAATGTGAGCAATGCTATTTATAATAATATTTCATTTAAAGTACATTTTACTTTTGAATGAAAGTTAATATTTTAATGTTATATAGTTTCAGGGTATTGTCAACACAATACATTTGTATGGACCTTCTTAAAGGAATGCTACTGTGAGCAATGCTATTGATACTGTTAGTACTTCATACTTTTTTTTTCCCTTTGAATTTTTTTTTTCTCTTTGAATTTGATGGTTGGTTAATGTGAGTACACACTTGTCGACGCAGGAACATTGGACATCGCAACCAACATGGTCTACTCAACCAATTGGATCTTCTTAGCCACCTCAACCACAATTGGGGCTTACTACTGCATGTACATCAACACCTGTCACAAGAGATAAAAATATTGTACCAACCGTGGAGAAGGCAATTGCAATAATGGAAGCTAACAAGAATAAAAGGAAGAAGCCGGATTGGAAAAAAATATTAAATCAAAATAGAGGGGTTAAGATGTGTGTATATATCCAATTGCAGTACTGTGGTAACTTAGAGGCTTCAGAAGAGCCAAACAACAATATATATTGTCAAAATGATATTCTTTTGCCCATTTGTTTTTCCTTTTTTTTTTGGTAATGTATTCGCTTAGGTCAGAACTAAAAATGACCAAAACGCACTTCTGGCAAAATCTTAAAAATAAAACTTTTACTCAAAAACTATTTTTTAACTTAAAACTATACTTTTCAAATGCAATCTTAAATAGGCTCTGAAAGAAATATCTGAAATGATGAACAACTTGCACTTTTGTAAATTGTTTCAAATTACTTGTCAAATTGTCAAATGAACTAACAAGAGAAATACAATGATTAAAAATGGAGGAAACCTATAAAATCTTGAAACTACGATTTTTCTCTTTAGAAAAAGGAAAATCTAGAAAGAATCCCAAACAAGTATAGTAATTACACGGTAATATTGAGAGAAGCAACTATAAAATTGAATTGAAGTGAGTAACAACCAAGTTCTATAGATTTAGTCATCCATCTACTATATTGACGAAACAACAAATTTGTCTTCTTAAATGCTCCTAAATTCTTACTTGAACAAGAAAAAAAAAAAGAAAAAAGATCAACAATTTAAAATAACATGTAAAATGGTCCACAAACTCTTACTTTTAATGTCATTACAATTTTAAAGAGATTATTTGAATGTGCATAGAAATAGATCAGCCCAACCAATATTTTTCAACTAGATTGTTGAATTGAGAGCTGGTCTTAAGTTCAAAACCTAATCAATCTAGTAATCTATTTAATCAGCTCAAACTAAAGAAGACTATTTTATTTTGCTCCACTAATGAAAAGTGCTTGGGAACTTGATCAAAGTATCCTAACTCTACCACTTAACTACTTGAAACAAGTATTTGGCTCCTTCACTCACCATGTCGTGTAAGAAGAGGAAATGTGTGAGGACTCAAAGTCCAATATATCTTTCTATCACAAGCCATGCACTTCAATCTCAACAGGCACTACAGAGCACAGATGGTGCAGAATTTTTCCATCAGAATTTTCAAAACCCAAAATCCAATATACCATAATATAAACAACTAGCCAATAAAAATAGAGCAACAACAAGAAATTTCCACGTTACCCAATAGTGAAAACAGTCCAATGATTCAAATTTCTAATTTCATGGGAACAGAATAAAAATGAGAAAAAAAAAAAACCACCGAAGCCACAGATATTGAATATTACACACTATCGACGATCAAAAGACAAAAAACAGATCAGTAGCAAGAAACTCCCGAGTACTCCAAGAGTGAAAGTCAGTCTAATAATAAATTTATAGAGAAGGGAATGGCCAACTGCCCCAATAAACTACAGTCAAACAAAAAACACATAAGCATTTCTCACTCTTTGAGGCATTTCTTCAAACACCTCACCCTCACATATGGTCCTCCACCCATACAAACGACCAACATTCCATTTCACGCAAGCAAAGAACAAAAAAAAAGTTTGAATACACAGCAATTAAATCCGTATCAGAGGAATCATATTTCCTCTCAGCAAAGAGAATACACAACAATAAGAAGAAAGATCTAGTGAGCAACAAGCATTAGAAAGCTAGTTCAGCATTATCTTACATTCACGGCCACAAATAAATAAATGAAATTTTTTTCAAAAAAAAAAAAAGGTAGATGATGGCCCAAATCAAAATTTCAATAAACCGTGGATTCTGTATTTGCAGAGAGAGAACAAGAGAGGGTACCCAGTTACTGGTGGTCCGTGAATCCATTGGCTGGAGGTCCGAGGTCGGCAACGAAGCGAGCAACAAAGATGGAAGTAAGCGGTTCTGTGACGAAGATGGGGTTCTTGCGACGAAGATGGGGTTCTTGCGACGGAGATGGGGTAAAATCTGGGCGTGGCTTGTGAAGAAGGGGAAGAAGGGTTGCAGGGGAAAGAACACGTGGAAGGAAGGGGAAGAAGGAGATTTTGTTAAATCCCAGCAAAACGACGCCGTTTCACCTTTTTTTTTTCATTTTTAATCTAACAAGGGCAATTTCGTAACTCTATATACCCAAAACGATGTCATTTTGATTTTCCATCCATTTTAAGTTTTAACAGTTTCATTTAACGGATGGGGCTATTTTATAAGGAGTTGGTAGTTTATGGGGCTATTTTATACCAATTGAAACTTTGGGGGGCCATTTTACAAATGGGTGGTAGTTTGGGGGGTCATTCTATATTTTTCCCTTTCTTTTCCCTTCATCTATAAATAAATCTACATGATTAGATTATGATCTTTATGAATGAAAAGAAAATATATGTGCAGGATAGCAAAGAATAGACTTATGTGAGGAACAATATTTGGAAGGAATTTTCATCCAAATAGATGTAGAATTTAATGAATGGTGTAATGTGTCACAATGTAATATTTTTGGATTTCAAGTATCTCTTTCCACTTATACATGAGGTAAAAATGTCAAAGTTGTCATATTTTGGGAGTACTAAAAGTCTATTTTATGGAAATATATTAAGATAAAGAAGATAAGTATAAACAAGAAATATATTAAAATGGTGGGAAATTGTCAAAAATTGTGATATCAGATATTTGTGATTATGCATAACCAATATTGACTTTTGAGCCTTGTACATTTTTTTTTTCTTTTGAAAAAGGAAACTATTGTATTTGGTTTCCTATCATCTATAAATAAATCAACATGATTAGATTCGGATCTTTAGGAAAGAAAAAAAATATATATGCGTAGGTTAGCAATAAATAGACTTATGTGAGGAACAATTTTTGGAAGGAATTTTCGTCCAAATAGATGTAAAACTTAATGAATTGTGTAATGTGTCACAATTTAATATTTTTTGAATTCAAGTATCTCTTTCCACTTATAATGTTATACATGAGGTAAAAATCTCAAAGTTGTCATATTTTGGTAGTACTAATAGTCTATTTTTTAGAAATATATTAAAATAAAGAAGATGGGTATAAATAAGAAATATATTAAAACTGTGGGAGACTATCAAAAATTGAGATATCAGAGGTTTTTGATTATGCATAACCAATATTGACTTCTGAACCTTGTACATTTTTTTTTTTCCTTTCGAAAATGGAAACTATTGTATTTGGTTTCCCATCATATATAAATAAATCTGCATGATTAGATTAGGATCCTTAGGAAAGAAAAGAAAATATATGTGCAGGTTAGCACTAAATAGACTTATGTGAGGAACAATATTTGGATGAAATTTTTGTCCAAATAGATGTAAAAATTAATAAATTGTGTGATGTGTCACAATTTAATATTTCTTGAATTCAAGTATCTCTTTCCACTTACACATGAGTTAAAAAGGTCAAAGTTATCATACTTTGGGATTAATAATAGTCTATTTTCGGGAAATATATTAAGAAAAGAAGATGAGTATAAATAAGAAATATATTAAAATTGTAGGTGATTATCAAAAATTGGGATAACAAAAGTTTGTGATTATGCACAACCAATATTGACTTGAGCCTTGTACATTTTTTTTTTCTTCAAAAAGGAAACTATTGTATTTTCATCATCTATAAAATAAATCTACATGATTAGATTAGGATCTTTAGGAAAGAAAACAATATATGTGCAATTTATCAATGAATAGACTTATGTGAGGAACAATATTTGGATGGAATTTTCGTCCAAATAAATGTAAAATTTTATTAATAGTGTAATGTGTCACAATTTAAAATTTGTAGAATTCAAGTATCTCTTTTTCTTTATACATGAGGTAAGAATGTCAAAGTTGTCATACTTTTGGAGTACTAAAAGTCAATTTTCTGGAAATATATTATGATAAAGAAGATGAGTATAATCAAGAAATATATTAAAATTGTGAGAGATTTTCAAAATTGAAATATCAAATGTTTGTGATAATGCATAACCAATACCGATTTATGAGCCTTGTACATTATTTTTTTTTCTTTCAAAAAATTAAACTGTTGTATTTGGTTTCCCATCATCTACAAATAAATCTACATGATTAGATTAGGATCTTTAGGAAGGAAAAGAAAATATGTGTGCTGGTTAGCAATGAATAGACTTATGTGAGGAACAATATTTGGACGGAATTTTTGTCCAAATAGATGTAAAATTAATGAATGGTGTAATGTGTCACAATTTAACATTTGTTAATTCAAGTATCTTTTTTATTTATGCATGAGGTAAAATGTCAAAGTTGTCACACTTTGGGAGTACTAAAAGTCTATTTTTATAAATATATTAAGATAAAGAAGATGAGTATAAACAAGAAATATACTAAAATTGTGGGAGATTATCAAAAATTGAGATATTAGATGTTTGTGATTATGCATAACCAATGTTGACTTCTGAGCCTTGTACATTTTTTTTTTCTTTTGAAAATGGAAACTATTGTGTTTGGTTTCCCATCTATAAATAAATCTGCATGATTAGATTAGGATCTTTAAGAAAGAAAAGAAAGTATATGTGCAGGTTAGCAATGAATAGACTTATGTGAAGAACAATATTTGGAAGGAGTTTTCGTCCAAATAGATGTAAAAATTAATGAATGGTGTAATATGTCACAATTTAATATTTGTTGAATTCAAATATCTCTTTTTATTTATACATGTAAAAATGTCAAAGTTGTCATACTTTGGGAGTCCTAAAAGTCTACTTTCTAGAATTATATTAAGATAAAGAAGATGAGTATAAATAAGATATGTATTAAAATTGTGAGTGATTATCAAAAATTGAGATATCAGATGTTTGTGATTATGCATTACAAATATTGACTTATGAGCCTTGTACATTTTTTTTTTCTTTCGAAAAAGGAAACTATTGTTTTCTTTTCCCATCATCTATAAATAAATCTACATGATTAGATTCGGATCTTTAGGAATGAAAAGAAAATATATGTGTAGGTTAGCAAATAATTGACTTATGTGTGGAACAATATTTGGACAGAATTTTCGTCCAAATAGATGTAAAAATTAATGAATGGTGTAATGTGTCATAATTTAAAATTTGTTGAATTCAGGTATCTCTTTTTATTTATACATGAGGTAAAAATGTCAAAGTTGCCATACTTTGGGATTACTAAAATTCTATTTTCTTGAAATATATTAAGATAAAGAAAATGAGTATAAATAAGAAATGTATTAAAATTGTGGGAGATTATCAAAAATTGAGATATCAGATGTTTGTGATTATGCATAACCAATTTTTGACTTCTGAGCTTTGTACATTTTTTTTTCTTTCAAAAAATGAAACTATTGTATTTGTTTTCCCATCATCTATAAATAAATTTAGATGATTATATTAGGATCTTTACGAAAGAAAAGAAAATATATGTGCAGGTTAGCGATAAATAGACTTATGTGAGGAACAATATAATAAGATAGCTTTCATATGCCAAATTCTCAAATTTGTAAAATAATGACTATTTTTCATGCGAAGAACATATAATTGTCTTAGATTTCTCTCTTTTTAAAAATTATGAAGATGGCTCGACCATTCCCTCAATTCAGCCAGTGGATGGTTCAACCGACCCCTAGGCCAATTCAGTACGCTATCATTATAACACAAATGGAGCAGTATTATTATAACATTATTAGTATTGGTCAAAAAAACATAATTTATGAATTAAAAGAAATTGTTAGCTCCATCTCCTTCATTACAAAAAACCAAAAAATACATTATTTTTTGGTGATTTGACAAAAATTCTAATGTGGCACTAACGGTCTACACAAAATTGGATTTCAAAACCAAAGGACTTTTTTCGAAGGACACAATTTCTTCCCAATTAATTTGAAAGAAATTTCTTAATAAATGACAAATGTCATTCAACATGTTTGGATTTCTCAAAAATCAACATTTGTCATCCTAGATTAGTAGAATGGTAATAAATGATTGTTAAAAATATATATATATTTTTTTAAAATGAGAGATAACACTTGTCAACTATTAGACTAGGTTGGAGAAAAATTCCTCCAAACTAGTTTCAAGGAAATTTCTATCCTCCATGCCAATTGATTTGCACCATCCCCAATTTCAGTCATGCAATCCTTGCGTAATGCCCAAATTGCCCTAACAAAATCGGTGGTCTTCGTTTATTGTTGTGTAAACGATGGAAGTAACCCCATATTTCAATCAATGGAGAAGTATTTAGTCAAATACTCTTATTCAACCACCAATCCTTGAAATTGGGGACACTACCAAGCTACACGCTATTCCTCTAAGGCAAATCGAGATATGTTTTTGACTATGTTAATTTCCTATTTATCCGCTAAGAAAGAGTGGATTTTATCATTTAATTAATACTTTTTACACCTTAAGACTTTTACTGTGTATAAGCTCTTGAACACCATTTATCGCATGCTATTTTTCTAGAATAAAATCTATTCAAAATTTGTATAAATGAACAAGAGGACTACACATGAACCTTGTCATAACACAGACAAGTCTGCAAAATTCTATTTCGGAAACATGACAATGAGATTTGGGAAGAATAAAATCCATCTTTTTCACATTATAAAATATGAGGATAACATAACATTGAGATTTGATCCAATCTCTATTCTCTTTTTAACCCATGTCTATCTAAATGGTCGTAGGCCTGATCCAACACAATTACATATATAATTCGTGCAGTAGTATCTTTGTATTGTTTTGATCTCCTTCCATTCCCTCACAAGAACTCAAGAAGGAACTAGCACTTTGACTTCTTGAGAAGAACAAGTGAATCCACTTCTAACTCTAAATCCATTAAACATGCCTTATATGGATAACAAGACACTAAAACATGTTGATTTGAATCAATTGAATAAATCCTACAGGGATCAATTGAATCAATTAAAACATTCCCTGTGCAAAACACCCTAGAATCAATTCAATCCCTTCAGAAACTTAATCCCATTTATGCCCACAAAACATGGCCATTACCCCCACCCGAATGACAACATATAGACTGTGTTTGGCACTACGAATTTGCATACAAAACGTGTGATTTTAAACGAAAATATTTCAGCAACAAAGAAAGGTGTTATTCAATGATTCAATACAAAAGAAGCCAATAATGATTCATGTGTAAACTGCAGTGAGCTAAAAGACTCTAGAGCCAATTTAGATCTCATAAAACATCAGATTCCAGAAGCTTCCATTGGAGGTCAAGAGAGAGAGGACTAAAATTGAGTAATGACTATTTGATTAACTTCTGCACTAGAGTCACCATACGAAATAAGAATGGATTGTTCATCTAACATCTATCAAAAGCATCAGAAATATTAAATTGATAACTGAACTAAGATAATTAACAAAAAAAAAAAAAAAAAAGACAAACAAAAAACTTGGAAGCCACCACAATCAAACTACTTCTTGCGCTCATCTCTAGCCACAATCTTGAACTTTCCTGTTTGTTGTTGCTGCAAACAGAACAGAACACAATCAAACAATATATTAAGGGTTCGTTAGGGTTTACGATTTAAAATGTGTAATTTGAAAACGCAATTAAGCATTTGGTAATGCATGTTCTCATGAGCTAAAATCAAATAAAATTTGATACCTTTTCCCATAATTCTGTGTGGTTTTTGCAGAAACCAGCAACAATAGCATCCTTCTTCCTCCCTTCTCTGTACTCGATACAAAGATCCTCCTTCAACCCGCAAGAGACATGAAAAGCCAGCAAACAAAACCAAACTACAAATTGTCATCATTACAAGCCTTTCCACAAAGGCTAGAGAAACCTCACAGAGGCCTACTCAGCAACCAAAACAAAGAAAACAACATTTTTACAAATTGCACTCATTCACCTCAATCACAGTACATCATCTGCATTCCTTCTTCCTTCTCTGTTCTGAAACTTGTACTCTACATCATAGACCATAACAGCTCACCAGCAGCTGAAATAGGCCACAATCCAATCATACCAACATAACAACTTACAGAAATCATTCTGTACTCCTTAAACCAGAAGAGGAAAGCAAACAACACAGCAAAAACCTACTACCAGCATTAAACAAGCATCTCATTAGGCAGATTCCATAATGAACTCAAGAAAATATTTTCTCTCGTTCTAGGGAATTTTCCTTTTCCAGCCAATCTAGTATGAACTTCCCAAATGACTTTTTTCAAAATTTGCTCTTCAGAACCAGCATGTCTAATCTCATTCCTGGTTTGCCAAAGGTTATAAACAACAGCCCCAAGAACCAAACGACAAAGAAAAACATGAAGAGATTTCCTTCCCCAACTTTTACATCCAAGCTGCAAAATATCATTCCAAATAATAGGAGGCTGCTCAATTCTGCACTTGAGCATGCAGAATTTCCAAATTCTGGAGCTGAAACTGCACTCAAAGAAAAGATGATCACGGGTCTCCATATAGCCATGACAGAAACTGCACTGCACCTCACCCTTATAGCCCATTTTGATCAACCTGTCCCCTGTAAGAAGCCTATCTTTCATAGCAAGCCACATAATAAAAGCATGTTTAGGAACAGCGAAGGGAAACCAAACCATTTTCCACCAAATAGCTTCATCTCTCTTTTCTCTAAGTACCTCCCAAGTTTCAGAGCTGACATAGGAACCCCTTTTAGAGGCAGTCCATATTGGTTTATCACAAGTCCCCAATTTAACTTCAGGGAGTCTAGTTTGTATCCCAACCATATCATCTGATCTAGCTGGTCCCCAATGCCATTCCCCATTGCATATGACAGTGGAAAGTTTTGCTTCAATATGACTATGAGCATCATAAACGGTTTTAAAACCATACTGCTCAATCAAGATCCCTGCAGGGTGCCACCAATCCAACCACAAATGGATATTATCTCCATTCCCAACTTCAAACCTCAAGAAACGTTTAGCAACATCCCTCAGCTTTAGAATTTTTCTCCAACTCCAAGAACAATTCTGTGGAATACCTACACTCCAAAAACTCTTTGAGAATACTTAGAAGAGACTAGGCGTGAGACTACACTCAAACCAACACAATCACTCACCTACCTCCCCTTTTGTCTTTTAATAAAATAATAATCTAATGTAAAAAGCCCTAGCATCTAACTTGGTAAATCTTAAATACTGAAATAATTCATAATGAAAATTAGAGCTAGTTCTAACTATCTATTTCTCAATTCAGACTGAGTATTAAACTAGATATCAAATATATTTTTCTAACATATTTGATTTAACTTAAGAGCACAATTTAGACTAAAGCATTTTAAGTCATCCTAATAAATTTCTCTGGTGTTACAATACCTCCGGCAC
The DNA here is from genome assembly GCA_013348765.1 of Carpinus viminea. NCBI lineage: Eukaryota > Viridiplantae > Streptophyta > Magnoliopsida > Fagales > Betulaceae > Carpinus > Carpinus viminea. The sequence goes on along the minus strand of CP054672.1, from coordinate 31,108,139 downwards.
CAGCAAAGCGCACACGATATGTGCCCACCTCCCTTCTACTGTAGGCTTCAATGCGCCTCCCTTGATTGGACACAGGCAGCAGCAAGAAGAGGATTTTCTATCTTTCTTAGCTTTTGAAGAAGAAACTATGCATTGGGCACAGAACCAATCATCGTCTGGAATAGCCTTCACAAGGGGATTGCCATAGCAGGTGGCGTGCACCATCAGATCACAACCATCACAGAACACAATAGGATCTGAAGGGTCCCCATCTGTGCTCTGGCAAACAGCACATACAATCCCATCATCATCATCATCATCACCACCACCATCATCCTCAGCAACATCATCACCATCATTATCTTCTTTTACAGCCTCTGTTTCTCCCTCAAAAGCCGGAGACGGCTTGTACTCGACATTGAGGTCTAAAGGCGGCGAGAGAGGCTGGTGGGCAAAGAAATCTGGCTGAAGCGCCCATACCCTTTTCTTGGCAGGCAAGCAATATGCAGTTACGGTTGCGGTGGTAGCGACAGCGAGATGCGGATCCCGGGATTCCTTTCGCTTCTTGGTAGGAAGGCTTGAGGAAACTGCCGCACAGCCTCTGCATTGTAGTTCTTCTTCTTCTTCCTCTTGCTGTAGTTGCATGAGTCTGATTCTTTTGAAAGGAGGCAGACCATGGAATTTGGAATCCATGTGGTTTTCTGGGTTTCGTTTGGTGTCTTTTGATTTGGTTGAGTTGGAGTCGGAGTCGGAGATATGTTTTCAGGGAATTGGAAAAAGTTTGGTGGGAAATCAGAAATCAGGATTTTGATTTCTCAAGGTTTTTGGGATTTGAAATGAAACGAAGAGCAAGCGGTCAGTTTATTTTGGAGTGGTGGGAGGGAATTGGGAAATTTTTCGAATTCCCGCATAAACCTGCGCACGATTCTGTTTTGATTTTGGATATTTTGGGGTGTGTTTGGGAATGGATTGAACTAGAGGAAGTGGACCCAATGTATGATTTGATTGATGTGAAGAAAAAGTAAGAATGTTTGATATAGAAAAGTGGAATTTTTGTTTTATAGTAATTTTTTTATTTGAAAAGTTACAAAAGTAATTGATGTGATATAAAAAGTAAGAATATTGAGGTTAATTTTGAGAAAAAAATTTTGAGACTTTACAAAGTCCAGTCCAGTCTCTTGGCAAACAAGGCCTTGGTGATTCGATCAAGTCCGTCTATTATTCACCATGTGCCGCATCAAACGGTCGCATTGTCATGATGGTAGCTTTTGGATCTTGTGATGTTTTGTTAGTTGCCTATCCTTCGAGGGCTGAAAACTGCTAAAGGAGTAAAGATTCGAGACAAGGAATTTTTTTTTTACAAGATTTAATCTAAGAATTGGTTGGGAATGACACTTAAGCCTTATAAGATAATTATGAAATAAAATTGTAGTATCATTAATTATACAAAACGTTGAGTAGAACTCACTTTTAAAAATCGTAATATACCACCATGTTTCATAGGCGATGTCATCAGTGACTCACTCAATCGATATTGACCCGATGGTAGCTTTTTCTCTTTTAAATCCATTTATCTATCGGTTTTTAATGACTTAATATTATGCTCATATATAATACTAAGACATTTTAATACAGCCTATAGGTTGTCCCCTCTGTCACTCAACCACAAAAGACATAATCTATTTGATCTCATATTCAACAAATTGCATTTGATCACGTACTTGCTGTGGTGGTTGGCTCTAGTACCAAATGATTAAAACCTTTAATAAAACTCATCATTAAAAAATGACTTTAAGGAAAAAAAATGTTCAAAAACTTATATACACATAGTGATCAAATACAAACACGACATTTGAGTGACAACTAAGATTTTTGTTATGTTTTGTTTCGTTTTAAGGGTTGATTAATATTTTTTTTATAATTTTGTCTAACTGTGATTTTGAATTGTAACCTTTATAAATGCATTATTAACCATTTTCAGTAAAACTGAATTTTTTTTTTCTTTAATTATCACTATTTTTCTTGCAGATCAAGGTTTCCAAGGAAGAAGACGTGCTATTCTTTTCTAAGACCTTCCATTGTTCCAACAATTCTTTTTCTTTTTCTTTTCTTTTTTACCTGAGATGACACATCACTGCCTACTTGTATGATAGGTCACCTCTTTTTCTTTTTTTTTTTCTTTTTGCATGTGGTTCTGAAAATCTCAACCAAAGAAGAGTGCACTTGTTGAGCAACTCGTTTTGTTTGTTTTGTTCAAGTAATATGTTTCATACTTTAATTAAAAATCAAGAACAAATATGTTGTACTGCAAGTATAATGACTAAACACTCCATACAAACTTGCTCCAAAGATTGGTGAAGAGTTGTTTTCGCTAAAGAATGTGATGTCTCATTGGCTTCCCTATTAATTTGCCCTACAAACCATGCCAGAAAACAATTCAACGTAACTTTTATGTCATCAACTAGTTGGCCATACTGACTCCAACAACAACCATCGTGTCCCAACGCATGCACAATTTCCAATGTATCACCTTCTACGATGACACATTGAGCACTTGAAAGCAATTCTTAACATAAAATGATATTAAAATCGTAGTTATAGAAGAAATATTCAGTTTGGTGAACATCGTTCTTGCACATATAAACATAAGGTATCTTGGCTTTTAAAAAAAAGTATGCTGTGAGAAAATAAATAAGTAAATGGAACAGGGACAAAAAAAAAAATTGAAGTAGTTAAAATCCCTAGAATATGCATAATTAGAACAGGCTGATCAGCCTATATGATTCCAGGACATATTGGCATAATAAAATGTGGACACCTGCAAAATTCTGGTGCTTATTGACTGCTTTTTAAGTATTCGCAATATGTTTTGGGACAAGAAAAGGAGAATTCCAAATTTTATCCAAAGCCTATAGTACAATACTATTCATGAAAACTTAATCCTGAATAATAAAACTACAACTGCCATCAGTAAAAATCAATCATTGGGTCAGAACCTGTAAAAAAAAGAAAAATTAATAATCAGAGGTTGATTTTCAGTTGAATGACAGTCGAAAGTCTACTAAATAAATTACTCTCTAATCCGGCTTCTGGGTGGGCATGCGTCGCCAAATTCCTGCCAAGACACTACCAAATATTGAGTGACAGACACTGGAGACTGCACATGGTACTGCTGTCAATGGATTTCCAAAATGCTGACTAGCAAGAACTACTCCAAGCACCGAGTTCTGAAACACAAACAGACAGAAAAGAGACGCTAAACTTTGTGAAGACAAAATAGTAAAATTAGTGCTCACCCAGTTCACTCGAAATTTTTTAACATTGGCCATCAAACCATTCTAAAATATGATTATATCCTTATTCATTCAGAATGAATCGAATAGTTGACTAAAATCTTCACTTGAATGATAGGAGACTCTTATTGCTCAAGAGTATCGAACCTCCAAATATGCTCAATACCAAATTTCATTCTTCTTCGATAGTTTTTTTTTGTAAGTATTCTTCTTCGATAGTTTGGCCATACAGAATCTACAATCTTTCTTTTTTTGGTAAGAGCATTGCATTAAGAAAGCTGGAAAAACAGCAGCAAACAGATTACAAGCCAGCACTGGCCAAAGAAACAAAAGGTGGATCTTTACCACTATAAATTGGGACAGAAGGAGGAGGGGGAAAGTAGGTAAGAATGCAGCCCGAAAAGACTCTTGCCATGGCCCAATATGCCACGTGGTGGGTGCAGAAGTTAACACTTCTGTTAATTTTTCTGGCCTCCCAATTTAGAGAAGCTGGGAGGATAGAGATGGAGTCCGAGATAATTTTCTCAATGGACCAATTTTGAGAGATGGATGGGTGTTGTAGAGCTGTGATGACAGTGAGAGAGAGTCTCCTTCTATGGTGAAGTTCTTGAGCTGCAGGGAGACTGCTAAAGTGGCTGCCAAAAGAGCAGCAAGTGCTTCTCCAAAATTTGGATCACAGGGGGGGGGGCTAATTTGAGAGATGGCCTTGATGATAGTCCCTTTGGAATCTCTGCAGACAGCAACTTGGGCTGAGAAGGAGTCACGGATTGCTGTATCAAAATTGATCTTGAAAGAACCCTTAACTAGAGGAGTCCAGACTTCTACTTGCTTACTGATTTTGGAGGACCAAGCAGCATGATGAGCAATGGTTGTCTTCTTGATAGAAGTTACCAGGGTTATGATATCAGGAATAATGCCTTCATGAAGGGCTTTGTTCCTGCTAAACCAAAGAAGGTCACATAGAACAGTAGCATAAATTTGGAGATGAGATTCCTGTTTTGGGATGCCTAGAGAGGAGTGCGGATTGATTATGCCCTTAATCCATTCGGTGATACCTAAAGAGGACTAAACTGTGGAGTCAAGAGGCCAGAAAGAGGACCTCCAAGCAATTCTAGCAAAGCAGCAACTAAAGAAGAGATGAGAAAGAGAATCTGTTGCAGATTTGCAGAGGGGGCATAGAATATCTGAGTCTGAGATAGGAAGGATTTGGTTTAGTCTTTCTTTGGTGGGGAGGATGTTCCAAACTATTTTCCACAGAAGCAACTTAAGCCTAGCATTCAGATTTAACTTCCACAACAATTTCCAAGCATTAGATTCAAGATGGGGAGGAGGAGAGGGCCTATGAGAGCTGATGAGCTTAAAGGCTGATTTGGTGGAGAAGTTACCATTAGGAGAAGGTGTCCAGAGGTCAACACTCAGGTTAGGATGGATTTTAATTTTTGAATCTCTCTAACACTTGAGGGGTCAAACAGAGAGGTGATCAAGGGAAGATTCCAAGCAGCATTTGGGGTTATAAGATCAAATATGATCAGGTTTGGGGAATGAGAGAGTTCTGGGCTGGAGAGGGTATGAACAGCTTTAGAGTTGGAATCCAAGAGGAGTTCCAAACTGATGAAGAGAGAGGGTGAATTCTATGACAGGCTCCAAGTCTGATGATTTCTCTGGAAAGAAGTATGCCCTTCCAAAGCCAAGAAGAAGAATGGGGAGGGGGGAGAGAAAAGAGCCATAAAGGAAATCGAGCCAGAGGTCAGTACGAGGAGTGTGAGGACCTGAAAAAGTCCCTACTTTCAATTTCATTCCATTTCGTCAGGTGCTTTATCCCGGGCTCTCTCCTTTTGGGACTGTTTGCTTGGTTTGCCGTGAACCACGTGTATGATGTTGGCTCATTTTGTTGCTGTCCTCCCCAAGGAGTGTTCTTGGCTGGCTGGGTTTGATTCCCTTGCTGAGGTGGGGTTGGTTTTGCTGATTGGCTTGGCTTACGTAATCTTGTAGGTAGCCACGCTCAATCAGGTCTTGAATCTGATGCCTCATTTCGTCTAGCAAGACCAATAGACGTACTCTCTATCCAGCTATCCAGGAAAAGATGATAGAAGGGCAAGTCCCCTATTACGGCTTTCAAGGGATGATTTTGAGATCATCGTACAACAGAATTTCCACTCTTAGGACTCCGACAAGGCTTACAGCCGAAGCATCACACGACGCATTGCCACTCTCGTCCCATCTCATTAGCACAACCTCTTCTTCTATTGAATCTCGATCACACCTCATCTTCTAACGAATCTCTAGGAACTGGGGCACTCTATCGTAAGTAATAATGGTTGTGTCTTTCTTCGTTAAAGCCAGTTGGTTGCTGCCCGACCCTTTTGTCACATCATCAGCCGAATGCTCTTTCTCAGCTGAGGTCTTCGATCCTCCATTTCGCTACTTTTAGAGTTTTGTTAGAAAGCAAAGATGGCTCTTCTTCGTGGCGAACTTCACCAATTCATATTTGAGCTTCAGCTCGGCTAGCTGATATTCCCCTAAACCCCGGTAGCTATACCTATTAAGATAAAGTTACAACTACACTTCCGCTAACTCAAGAGGGCAGATTTCCCATTTATTCTATTGGTGATCTTAGCGGTGCAGAAAGCTTGCATGATCTTTTGTGATAGAAAACACAATGCGGAAATATAAATGCGGAAATATAAAAGAGCAAGAGAGAAATAAATAAGATACACAAGATTTAAGGTGGTTCGGTTTAAGACCTACATTCACACACTAAAGCCCTATAGGCTACATCTTGTTTTATTGAGTAAATATAATTGTACATAAGAAACCTCTTTATATAGGAGCCAAAGGAGAGAGGGACTTCATGTTTTTCCAATGTGGGACAAGCTTAGATAAGGCTTATTTATGTGGGCTTTCTCAACACTTGAACAATGTGGGACAAGCCCACATAGCTATTGTCTAACATTTCCCCTCAAACTCAAGGTGGAAACTTGTGAAATCTTGAGTTTGCTTCTTGATCTCAGCACTGAAGGAGGTGATTGATGGCACCGGAATTGGAAGCATCGGCAACTCTTGAACATCAACTTTTGATCTGAACAGGTCAACTATGGGCCTTACATGAAAGCCAATTATGGGCTAAAATTGGCATAGGCAATATCACAAATGCCAAATTACAAATAATAGGCCAATGGCCAAATATGAAAGCCAACAATGGGCTGAAATGGGCCTGGGTTTTAAACAATACCACAAAAGCCAAATTATGTGGGGCCAACTATGAGCCAACAAGCCAACTATGGGCTAAGAAAAATAAAATGGGCAACTTCGGCCTCTTTTGGTAGGCAACTTTAGCCTCTTTTGTGGGCATCTTGGGCCTCTTTTTCTTCTTTCTTCTTCTTCTTCTTCCTTTTCTTTTTTTTTTTTTTTTTTTTTTTGGTGTAAAAAAAAACCAAATACAGGAGTGCATACATTCAAGTGCATAAAAAATGAAAAATTGTCAAAAACTAGAAAAATGAGAGAAAACTTTTGCAAACT